>CM070081.1:13338364-14696082 GCA_036250285.1 Pyrocoelia pectoralis
AAAAACTGCTGGAGTTCCTACAGATACATTTCAGTCACTTCTAAAGAATGACATAGTGGTAACAATTGCGAACTTTATATCGGGCAAACGTTCAGGCAGCCATTTTCAGTAGGTACGCCAAACCTGCTCATTTCTAGCTTGATAATATACTTGACAATGGCTCCGGATGAATTTTACCCCATTTGTAAACCAAGAATAGAGTAGAGTGACTCCTTCTAGACTGGGTTATGGCCTGATCTTACAATTGAACCAAAATTAATGAGAGCAATGAAAGTCACTGAAGGGTTAACTCGAAAGGGAGAAATCAGGAGATTAAGTGAATCTCAAACCAGCCTCAATTAATTTAAAAGAGTGGGTTTTTACGTCACTAGAGCAGTACGTAGATCTAAGTAGCTACATTGAGATGGAGGAGATAGGAAAAAACTGCTCAAATGGTTCAGTACCCACTCTCCTTTTCCCATGACAGACATGTCTCTGTCCCCATGCGCTGTAAGTGATTACACAATAAATTGTCATGAATCGGTAAATAACTTATGGCAAAAGCTTTGTAAATCCTGCTAATCTAACGATACCACGAAAGAACAAGGCAAGACTCTTTAACAGCTGTGACTAATTTTTATTCCAAAAAATTGTAGTTTTTAAAGAAAATGATGACTGCTTGGAGCCTTTTCTGGAATACGAGCTATCCATATTTCCACTTTCACTCTTCGATAGTACTAGAAAAAAGCAGCAAATGCTGCCTTCTTACCTACCACAGACATGACAAGATTCTAAGTCGTTGATAATGGATTTCTTCTCAATCTCCTGGGAGATTGGGAGAAATGGGAACAATATTTTTCAGTATTTATCAATAGGTTATAAGGTACGTGAAGGCAAATTTGAACCAAAATTCTCGGTAGTTTTTAATAATAATAATAATAATAATAACAGACACGATCAGGTAGCTAAGATAATACACCAAAAACTCGCCACAAAACATAACCTTTCTACTGATAACACACCCTATTACAAATATACACCGCAAGTTGTACTTGAAAACACCACACACAAACTATATTGGGATAGGACACTACTCACAGATAAAACTGTATATAACAATAGGCCAGATATAACACTTATAGATAAAACACAAAAAATCATATACATAATAGATATTGCCGTTCCCAACACAAACAATTTAGCCAATACACACGCAGAGAAACATCGCAAATACACTGATATAGCTCAGGAACTTAAAGCGCAATGGAGAATGGGAACTGCTCTTACAGTACCCATTGTTCTTAGTGCAACCGGAGTTATACCAAAAACAATACATCACAGTTTGCACATTTTAGGGTTAGATAAGAACATATACATACAATTACAAAAGGCAGTCATTATCAACACTTGCCACATAGTTAGAAAATTTCTAAACATAACGGAAGATACCGCACATCACTCAGAACCACATCACACACTTTCAACTAATACCATTCAAACACAAAATGAAACACAACACTCAATCCTCCCTTCACAAATTGAAACTCTGTTGCATACACAACATAACATTATAGAAAGTCCATTACCAACACATAACACTTCAACAATCACTCATGTAACACCTCTGACTCGTTCTCATGCACTCAAACGTAAACACACAATATACTCACAGTATCAGAATTCGCAATTAACACAAAACACAAACAACACATTACCCACTCGAATGCAACCTATGCGTCGAGCTAAACAACAAAAAACGCTTACACAATAACCATAACACTTTTTCAAAACATACATATTATGTTCATTTTTTCTTTTCTATAAAAAGTCACTAAGTCACGAATAAGTGACGCCAACGGAGAAGCCTAGGAATATAGGGTCTCTTTTTGTTATTGATGCGCGACGCTGCGTTCATGTTAATGCCTTCGCGGAAAGAGGGTCGACGGGACGTGGCTTTGACAAATTGGGATCAAATACACCGAGGCTTCTCAAACAAATACATTATCTAAAATGTGATCAGCGTTGGTTTTATCAACGTCATTTAATTTAATGAACATAATATGTGTATAGTATTTAGTATGTTCACTTTTTAACAGCAACTTCAAATTTATATTGTGTAGATATATGTATTAATAGGACTAATCGTTACTTGATTTCGATCCGTGCGATTAGTTAACCAGGCTTGGCCTGAGTATCGATAACAATCGAAGTACATAATAATAAGGACTTTATTTTGAAAAAAAGAAGAAAAAAGGAATATGTATATGGAAATATATATATCGATGATGGCGTAGGCGAAGTCTAGCAGAATGCTATTCACACTCAACCTCACCATCATCGTTTGACAGATAACTCTTAAAAAAATAAATTTGATAGTTATAATAACAATAAAGGTATGGGGGCAATAGGAAAGAATGATAGGTAATGTTCTACGGATCTGAACGTGGCTATATGTGAAAATAACATCATACAGACTGCAAATGACAAAACTGCGACGGATCCTCGTATGATCCTTGTTGGAGAAGATGTTGACCTTGTTGTGAGGCTAACGGCCATATCTCCATTATCTTTTGAAACCAAGAACAGATAAATTGGAAACCAAACTCTTCTCATCAGCTACAACAGTGTTGCATCCTCTTTCCCACAATTTTAGCGGATGTGATACTTCAGCTATATTCAAAAAGAGCACGCGTCTGCCATTAAGTTGTATAACCAGAGTCTAACCATTCCGGAAATAGCGAGCCATTTTTTAGAACCCTTGCTGGAAGTTTACGGAGCCTTTTCCAAACAGTCTCCAGCAACTACTATACAATTGTTGCAAAGCTACATTCATCTGCTGCTGGGGGGAAGCTAAGGGGATTGAGTTTCTCCCTTTTTTTCCTTTAAGTGGCTTTTGACATCATACGTTGTTACCATCTCATAAATTCTTCCAACACGTCAAGATTAGAATTACAATTTCGTTTTTAACTCCCTCTGAGATTTCCTTTTTCCCCATAAGGGTTGTTCTTATTGCTTTGAAAAGCTGCTTCGGTTCCCACGTTTATTTCTTCTTCAATTTTATTTTCCTGGTTTATTGCAGTTTTTAGGCATTTATATTTTTCTGCTTATTCTAACTTTCTTCCTTTGGCATAGATTTATTGCTCCTTTCTTTGACTTGCTATTGTCATTGTTTCTTCTATATATTCTCTTATGTTGTACGTTTCTCTCTCATTTTGAAGATCAAGTTCCTCTTTGTTTTCTGAATCCGTTTTTTCTACCTACCTTTTGTCTGATTCATTCATATTTGCGTACCGTACAATATCCCGGGAACATCCATTGGTGGTATCCCTTGATAATTATTACAGTTTCTGTTCAGTGGTCGGGTACTTTCCTTTCCCTTAGATCTCCCTTGAATATCGGTTGGAATGGTCACAGTTTTCATTATCTACTGCATTTTAGCATCTTTAGTAGGTACCAATTTTTTGTCAATTCCTGCTGTTTTTTTCCTTTTTTAAGGGCCTCCTCTGCTTCCTCCAATCTTTATTTCTAGCTTTTTGGTACGTCGCTAGAGCGCGCGTGTGTTTCCACTTCTAGTGTCAGTTCTTGGAACTTCAATCCGCCTTGTGAGGAAACAGAACCAATTTTCGGTGCTTCTGCTTTGAAACATATTCAATTATACATATTAATGCTGTATGGCTAGGTAGTTAAGGAATGATAGACAGAACTTATGCTAAAAGGAAGTAAAATAATTTATTGTATTCATGACTCGATTTAGCACAGAACCTGTACTAGAATAAGACTAATAGTGTACGAGGGGGGTACCCAATATTAACCGGAGTGGCATTGCCGTGGGCAGTGCTTGTGCAGTAGGTCCGCATGTCTGCCGTTAGATGTGAGTAGGTATTAGGGCACTTGAGTGCGCCAGACACGCCCCCAGGCCCCTTAGATGTTTAGCCGTTTAGCTGTTTAGATGTTTAGCTGTTTAGCCGTTTACCTGTTTAGCCGTTTAGCTGTTTAGATGTTTAGCTGTTTAGCCGTTTATCTGTTTAACTGTTTAGCCGTTTAGCTGTTTAGCTGTTTTGCGGTTTACCTGTTCAGCCGTTTAGATGTTTAGCTGTTTCAATCACCCCCAAAAAGTAGGTCAAAGGTTCAATGACCACAAAGTCGACGACCCCAAACGGCTAAACAAGTAAACCGCAAAACAGCTAAACGACTAAACAGTTAAACAGGTAAACGGCTAAACAGCTAAACATCTAAACAGCTAAACGGCTAAACAGGTAAACGGCTAAACCGCTAAACGGCTAAACATCTAAGGGGCCTGGGGGCGTGTCTGGCGCACTCAAGTGCCCTAATACCGTTTAGATGTTTAGCCGTTTCAATCACCCCCAAAAAGTAGGTCAAAGGTTCAATGACCACAAAGTCGACGACCCCAAACGGCTAAACAGGTAAACCGCAAAACAGCGAAGCAGGTAAACGACTAAACAGTTAAACCGGTAAACGGCTAAACAGCTAAACATCTAAACAGCTAAACGGCTAAACAGGTAAACGGCTAAACAGCTAAACATCTAAACAGCTAAACGGCTGAACATCTAAGGGGCCTGGGGGCGTGTCTGGCGCACTCAAGTGCCCTAATACTTACTGATGTGTATAGCGCAACTCATTGCAAGTTCAGTGCCGGCCCAGTGACGTATTTAAGGTCCAGGGCCACGACGTGCAAAAGTAGGGAGAGCCACATTATATAGGTGGTAAAAATAGGTCTAGTTATTATATTATGGAAAAAATACAAAATGTAATGTCTCTTACATATTAGGTGTTTTCTTTTTGCACCGCCACAGGGTTAGGTAAAGTTACAATCATCACGTGATTATAGTGCCTTGTGTCATGTAGACATTTCTGCCTCAGGTTAATATATAACTTAAATAAAGTTTTTAAAACGAATAGGGTTATTAAGAACTGAGTCAAATTATTTTTATAAAACGAATGGTGTGTATTGACAGAGGTGATTTAAGTGTACCACAAAATGCAAAAAGAAAACACCTATTATGTATAATTTATTATCATTAATTTTATTTTTTGGAAGCCGCACGCCCGTTAAATACGCCACTGAGTGCCGCCTGTGTTGTCGACCTGACTTATTCTGTCTTTTTGCAGTGGTTGTTTTTGATAGCCCTGTTTTGTTCTTGTTTCTTTTTTTATGATGGCAAGTTTAAGTTAACAACGTGCAGCTGTGAAATTTTGTTGCTGAAACTGTTTTAATGTTGAACAGGTTACAAAGATCACACTATGGGAAAAATTCAGGTGTGCGAGTGGTTTTCTCTGTTTAAAAGTGGCGATATGTCGATTGATGTGATGACAAACCTCGTTCCGGACGTCCATCAACTGCCCGAATTGAGGAAAATGTTGAAAAAATTCAAGAACTTGTGCTTACAGACCGTCGACAGGCATTTGTTCAACTGTCACAGATTAGTGGGGCATCTCGATGTAGCGAATTTTAACCGAAGATTGGAAATGAAAAGGGTCGCTGCCGAGTTTGTTCTTCGGGTTTTGATTGATAATCAAAAAGAACGTCGTGCTTCGAAACAACAGCTTGAAACTGAACTGATCCACACTGAGTCACGGTGCTATGGTTACGGCCCAAAAACAAAGCGACAGTCAAGCCAATGGAAGAGGTTATTGTTACCTCGTCCAAAAAAATGTCGTCAAGTTAAATCAAACATCAAAACAATTCTGACTTGCTTTTTTGATGCCAATGGCGTAGTTCATTCAGAGTTTCTTCCCCCAGGTCAGATCGTGAATCCAACGTTCATATTTGGAAGTTTTAAGAAGATTGCGCAACAGTGTTCGTAAAAAAGACCCAATTTGTGGCAGACAGGAGACTGATGGTTCTTTCACCACGACAATGCACCTGCACACACGGCCCTCTTTGTTAGCGACTTTTTGACTAAAAATGGCATGGTTCCGCTTTTAAAAAACAATTCCGGTTATTTTTGGATACTCCCTCGTATGTTAACTTGTTTATTGTATCAAGCATTAATCAAGTCCTATTAGTTTTTCATTTCTGCCGACTATTGTGTTAAATTATCAGATGTTCCTACATCCAGACGATCTGTATACTAAATAAGAAAGAACGCATACTGTAAATGTTGAAAAATGAAATAAAAGCTTTTGGTTCTATTCACAAATATTACAATTTCGGATTGAAGCTGAAAGCTCGGCTAGAAATGTATAAAGTTATTAAATTTATTCATATAATATACCTACTCGAAAAATTCTCTTGCAGGACTTGTGGAATTAATAAACGGATCTAACGTGGTGACGGGTCTACAATTTTTTGTATTCCAAATATTGTCACATCTTGTCCACGGAAGCTCGGATTGAAAGGAAGCAATTAAATAGTAAACGGCCCATCCAATTATAGTATTGTAGTACATTCCCATATAAATATCAATTAGGCATATGGCGTAACCCACACCTGAAATTAAAAATGTATCAAATCTCGTAAAGGGTAGCGAATAAGATAGCGAAGTAGGTGGTAATTCATTCCCATATCGGCGCATTTCATTTGAAATTATAATATTTTTACGCCATTCTCTTAAAAGCAAAACTATTTCTCTCAGTCAAGGCTCGAAGATAAACTGGTAATGAATTGAACATGAGCCAAATTACAATTCCACTTCTAACTAAAAGGTTTCTGTTGTTTTTCGCACATCTTTAACTAAACAATCAACTTTTATTGGCTCCTCATTGATTCTATTATCTTCTTTAAAAAGCAAATAAGTTCAATCGTAAGAAACAAATAAGACGAACAAAAATTCCCTTACAAAGGACAAATTGTTGAAAGAAGGGATGTAATTGGAAAATCTGTGTGTGTGTCATTGTGATAGAGGGAGGTACTCGACGTAATCGTCGTATTGTTTAATATTTCCAATCGTTCCGTTCTGTAATGCGACAACTTCTTTTAAAAGGAAGTATAATGAAATGGGATCCCCCTTTATTTAAATTTAAAAACAAAGAAACGCTCTTTGGGTTAAATCGTCAATTTATTTCTTTTAAATCAAAAGCGACGCCTTCAATATTTCCCTTTTACACAATACAAGGGTTGCCAAATTAAATAGAAACAACGACCTACTTTTTGAGTTCGGTGCATCTATTTCGAAAAGTTTATGGAAAACAGTGCACCCGCACCTGCACCCCCATAATATACAAATTTCATAGTTCCACAATAGGCATATATTAAACAGTGTCGTCAAATGGAATGTGTGATCACAACCACCCTGGATAGTTTCGAGTGACAGATTACCCCACAACAGCACTCGCGGGAAAACAAAGTAGGTATTAACATTTTTTAAGATGTGGCGGTGTTTGGCTCAAGACAAGGAACTTAAATAAAGGACTAAACGATAGCGAATGCAGCAATTTGGGTGATGCAATAAAGCGTTCACAATGATCGTATGACTGATTTAGAAATGGAGGTGTCTGAAGGTGATAAGGGAGTATGGAATTTTTTAACAAAAACTAGAACCAATCCCATTGCGAACTTCCTATTCGTTACAAGACGGCCTTAGTGAGGGTGGTGAAGGATTTTTTGGAAGGAAGAGAACTAGAGATGAATGTGGAAAAAACAAAGATGATGGTGTTTCAGAAAAATAGGTGAGGAAGTAAGGGAGAGGTGTGGAGGTGGGGTGATTGAAAGTGTGGGTTACGATTTAAGGTATGACAATAAAGAAACGGTGCATGTTAAAGAAATGGCAAAGAAGGGGAAGTAAAGTTCTAGGGGAGATATGGGGAATGGGGGGAGAGATTTTTCGGCAATGATCTCTTTGAGAAACTAGGAAAGAGTGTAATGTTGTACGAGGCTGAGGTATGAGGGTGGAGTGAATGGAAGTGTTAGAATGGATGCAGATGGGTATTAGGTCCGGAGAGACTCCTGGGTACATTGTGATGGAAGAAGTAAATGCGGTTTGGGGGCGCATGTGAGTCCCTTTAAGAATTTCATAACAAGTTCCATACCCAGGATTGCTCATATCCAAAACATATCATATTCAGTACGATTAGGTTTCATGCTCGGGCGCTTCTTACTTACGACTGTTCATACATATCCAGGATGATTGACCCCATATTCAAAACTTTTATATCCAGGACGTGTCATACTCCAGAGATGTTATAGCCCGACCTCTCATATCTAAGATAATAAATTCATACCCAGCACGTTTCACATTCGGGGCATTCCATATTCGGATAGTTCATAGCCGCACGTTTTATGGTCGAATGCTTTGACATGTAAAACAATTCATACTCAGGACGTTTTACATCCAGGACGACTCATACCCACGACAGGACGTTTCATACTAAGTACATTCCATAGTCAGAACATTTCATATCCGTACAATTCACGCTCTAACATTTTACACCTATGACTTTTCATATCCAAGACGTTTCATGCTCGCAAGACATTTCATTCCCTGGATATTACACACGATCCTAGGTACAAACAAATCGTTCATCCTGGTATGAATCGTCCGAAGACTAAACGTTTCCGATATAGGTTGTATAAATGTTCTGGGGGGTTCGGAAAAAAACCCCGGAAAAAACCCCGGAAAAAAACCGCCAGGAAAAAAAACCCGGAAAAAAACCCGCAATTCAATTTCAATTGATACAAAATGGCAACATGACAAACAAAGTTTGCCACTAAAAAAAATGCTAAACTTAAACGTAGATTGCCACTCAAGCGCCTAGGTTATTTGCAGGTTTAGTATATTTTTTTTCAATTGATACAAAATGGCAACATGACACTAAACAAAGTTTGGAAGTAAAAAAAAATGCCAAACAAACGTAGATTGCCACTAAAGCGCTTAGGTTATTTGCAGGTTTAGTACCTATATTTTTTTTCAATTGATATAAAATGGCCTCATGACATTAAACAAAGTTTGCCAGTAAAAAAAATGCCAAACTTAAACGTAGATTGCCACTAAAGCGCCTAGGTTATTTGCAGGTTTAGTATTTTTTTTTAATTTTCGGGGGTTTTTTTTCCGGGTTTTTTTCCTGGGAGTTTTTCCCGGGGGTTTTTTTCCGGGTTTTTTTCCGGGGTTTTTTTCTGGGTTTTTTTCCAGGGTTTTTTTTCCTAAACTCATGTTCTGGGTTCCGCGAGCACATTTTGAGATGCAGATCGTTTTTTCAATTTTCTTCTTCGAATTACAATTCAATACTGTCTCCCTCAAAATTATTTCCTTCGAAAGACACATCGCTGGAAACGGTTCTTCCAATCCTCACAGCAGTGCTGGAACTCGAATACTGGAATAGCCTTCAGCTGGTCGGTTACAGCCGTTTGAATGCTTTCGAGTATTCCAAAATGAGTTCCCTTGAGGTGATTTGTCAATCTTGGGAACAGGAAAACGTAACAAGGACTCAAGTCAGGCGATTCTGGATTACGATGGGAGGGTGGTCAGCGCAGTCCACGGGCACTTAGGTCACCTATTTGAGCCCTTTGTGCTAACTCCCTTATCAGAGCCGTCCGACCCCGCACTCAAGCCATCCAAGCGTGAGACAAACCTGAGGACAATGGACGGGGAAGCAGCTCTAATCGTAGCCATGTCTCGTCATCGGTGTAGCATCCTCTACAGGATGGTGATTCGACCAAACCCATGCGTTGCATGTGCTTGTTAAGTTTTTAGTGCCCAGAAAGTATGCCCACGAGTAACCGCAGGTTCTTTCTAGATAGCCCTGTGCAAAAACGCGCCAGGCCGAAGGCTTCCCTTGCGTGACGGCAGTCTCACATCAAGTTCCACCTTGCCTTGTGTTGAGCTTGGGTTTCTTGTGTTATTAATTTGTTTACAGTTGATACTGAAAGTGGAGGAGCCGGCTCTGGGCCATAAAACAGCTGCTTTGAGGCCAGGCGGGCTAACTTATCAGCTTTTTCATTGCTTATTAATTGTTCCAGTATGCCCTTTGACCCATACGAGCTCGAGGGTATTGCTGTTTGTTACTTGCTCTAGTGCTTGGTGACACTCGGAAACCCTCCTAGAGGTGATTTTGTATTGACTCAGTGCCTGTTGTCACTGAAGATCCTGTGGGTGTGTGTCCTCAAGTCAGGCGAATAAGGAGCCTGAGGAGTCACAGGAATGTTTTTACTGACTAAAAATTCGTTTATTGACATTGCTGTGTGACAAGGCAACACCCAGCTCTTCTTGATGTTTGGACTCACACGAATGATCCTTTTTCGAAATGTTGAAGAACCTCTCGGTAAAAGTGTTTATTGGCCTTGGCCTTATGGACGATTCCCTGACTATCGAAAAAACAAATCACCATGCATTTGACCTTCAACTTGCCCATCCTTGCTTTTTTGGGCCTTGGAGAGGTTGAAGTGTCTCACTCCATGCTCTGGCGCCTGGTTTCCGGATCGTACTCCAACACCCAAGACTCATCACCACCGAAAAACCTGAGCCCTTGACAAAACACTGTCTTCGTAGGCTTGCGGAAGTTTTGTTCTGCCCAAGTCTGAAGGAAAATCTGATAGCACACCGTTGCTCGAAATTAATCATTTTTAGAACGCACTAGAAAAAACTGTTTCACGAAAAATTCGCTACGTACAACCAAATGACTTTAGCGAGTTGAAGCACGTATTGAAGGCGTATCACATGTTCACCCGGGTCCCACGTCCCAAATGTTGCCAGATCGAAGGCTACGTTGCCAGTTTCATTACTTAATTTACACACCTCATATGGAACATAACCGTCTAGCTAGCTTGAATACAACACACAAAGAAATAAACAGTCCCGTTTAGTTATGACGGAAGGTAATTAAAAATAAAAGACTCACCCTTTAAAGCGGGACAAATTCTCTTCCATATAGTTAGGCATCCACTTCTATGAAATTGTCCTAAAGCCAATTCCATATAGAACAACGGTAAACCACCAAATATTAACATGATAGTATATGGAATTAAGAAGGCACCTAAAATGATTATAAGCAAAATCAAATTTAACGCGTAACAAATTACAGTTCCATTGATAAATTGTAAACTTTCATATTATAAACTGATTACAGTTTACATTCGTCGCAATAATTCAATAAGTTTCCATAAACGACGGTATGAATACAGTCTAATGAATCAATTTATATAATAACGAAATTTATCCGCCCTATTTAGAAAGAAAATTGAACGCTTCCAATACGGTATAGATAGAAAATTTATTTTTTAAAACGACTTACCTCCTCCATTTTGATAGCAAATATAAGGAAATCTCCAAACATTGCCAAGATCAACCGCAAATCCGATGACGGCAAGTAAAAATTCAACCTTCTTGTTCCACGTCTCTCTACGTCGATCGGGTGTTAGAGCAACAACAACAACTCTCGTTACATCTTTCGCTTGTTTATTGGGAGCTGTTTTCTCCTTTTTGGTGGTTCCCGTTTTCGCTTCCCCATCCTGTTCGGTTTCCGTTTTTGCTTTACCGTCAGCGGCCTCGGTTTCATTTTCGTTCGATTCGGATGCTGCCATTTCTTAAATTTACGTTAACACCAAAGCGTCGGTGTTAAATTCATCCCTGTAAAAATGAGTTTTGAAACAGTTTCACGATTTATGAGAATTAGAGCTGGCATTTATCATCGCGAGTTTGAAAATTTTGTAAGAGACAGTCGGAGGAAAGAATATTTCACGGTTGGATTGCCAGTTTTAGTACGTTCTAACAAATTACAAGGGTGAGGATGAACTTGAATGAGATAACTGTGCGATGAAAGGGAAGCTCACTTTAATCTACTCAGGTAAGATAAGCTCAGTTTATGCTAAATTAGGTACACTTGCAGACTCTTCAAACTACCAATATTCTAGTTCGAATAACCATTAAATGCTAATGATGCCAAATAGATACTTAGGTACATACAACGCCGATAAACAGTACCTAGTAGTTCTAAATTAGTTTACCGATCACTTCATGTTGCAATTACAGCTTATGTCGTCGTCTTTATGCAAAACTTCACATTTGTGAACAAGTACGAGACCTCATACAAAACCTGGAGTTCATTTCCGCTTAAGGTATCAATCTGATGCGACTGTGTTCGACCAGTTCATGCATTTCGTCCTTTCAAAATTAAATGGAGCGTGTCGAAAATGTATCACTCAGAAATAATAATAAAGGTATCCTTTTGAAAAATATTCAGAAATTAAATTGAAAGTATACCTACAGGGTGTTTCTACTCAAAGTGGACAATGTAATTCAGGTTATAGAACTCGTCAAAACTAAACACTTAAGGTAAGTAGGTAATTTTTTTCATTTTGGCTCTTGTTTTCGAATTATAGACCTTTTTTTGTTTTTTTAGAAATCTCTATATCTCCATTACTTGTAATCGGATTTTAAAAAATCTAAGTTTTTTGGAATCAACAGTTTCCTGTCTACGTTTGTTCAAAAAATGTTACATAAAATTTAGAACATGGTCATTTTAAATTATAGTAGTAGAGTAGATTTTGTGTTATTCAATTTTCAAAATTTAAAATGACCGCCATTTTGCTGTTGTAAATTTTTTATAAAAAAGTTTTGAACAAACGTTGTAGATATTAAACTGTTGATTCCAAAGAACTTTGATTTTTTGAAATCCGACTAGAAATAATGGAGATATAGAGATGTGTAAACAAAGCAAAGAAAGGTCCATAATTCGAAAACAAAAGCGAAAATTTTAAAAAACGTGTTATTAGTTTTGATGAGTTCTATAACCTCTATTACGTTGTCCACTTTGAGTAGAAACACCCTGTATAATAAGAAAGGGATAATTTCAAGCAAATTTGGGAAACACGTAAGGATTTTAAAATATCGTTTAATCAAAAAGATTGGAAAATATCGTAAGTTGAAAACCCAAAAGGAACAGCGTTTCAAGCCGTCTTGCAAATGACATTCTTGCCTATTTGAAGAAAATGAGTAAATTATAGTTTGATTCAAATAAGGTTGGGTTGACTCATTCTTAAAATTACACGAACTAAGATTTAGGCGAGGTAAGTCTTGATTAAATCAGCAAAATATCTTTTAGTTAATATTTTTATCGGCAGATGTCTCCTCATAAATTTCCATAACACCTCAAAGAAAGTGGAAAATTATTGCATGTTTTTTATATTTTAAACTAGAAAAATTATGCATTCTACCAACTTATTTTATTGATAGTCAGAACTGTTTTTATAAAAAACCCATAAACAATAAATAATAATAAATAATAAAATAAATAATATGAAAGTACAGTAGATTTATGTTTTTATAGTCATCCTTCTCTAATACATGTAGTTGAGAGAAACAGAGATTAAAATATGTAATTTTATTATAGAGTTTTACATTGATGAGTCATATCCACCTTTATTTGAATCAAACTATAACAATTTCCTATTAATCGTGCAGCAAATGCCAGAAAGCACAATAAGAAATAGACATTATCGACTTAAACTTAAACCATTAGTCACTCAGCCACTGCTTCCTCAAAGTCAAAAATTAGGTACAGGTACTTGCGACAAATAAGGCCCATTTAAGGAAAAAAATACTTTTTTCTACAAACGTCAAAAAATGACCAGGTTTGCGCATCGATAAAAATACGCGAAGCAGTGAACTCTAATAGAGTTCACTGACGCGAAGTGACCCTTTTTTTCACTTTCCTACGTTACCATGACAGCGTGCGCGAAATGACGACGCTGTGCGCGAAGTAAGTACTTCGCGCACTGCACTTTTTCATGTTTGTAGAAAAAAATTTGTTTGCAATTTGTGCGCGAAATACTTTGATGATCTTGACTATTTTTTTAACTCGGCTGCGCCTCGTTAAATAAATCAGTTCTCGATCACCAAAGTGGCATTTCGCGCACTAGATACAAAAATAACTTTAGTTTATTTACCAAAAAAAGGCAAAAAACAACCAACAAAAAACCAAGATTGTCCTAATTCCAACTATCGTAAATTAAACTAACGGGTGATTTTTTTGTAATTTGCGGTTTTTCAAAGTCAATGTTTTTGAAAGTTCACTCGTGATTCGTGACTTAGGTTAAATAAATGAAAATTCGTGAGATGCATGGACGCCCATACAGTAATTTCCGGGGGGGTGGGGGCAGTTTGGGGAAGATTGAACAATTAGTTTTATTTAAATTCAAAGTTTCGTTATTTAAGAAATTATTACTGCTTAGAATCAGAGTCCAGGGGGGGAGGGGTCAACTGCCCCCCCCCCTTATAGGCGCCCATGGTGACATATGTCAAAGTCAAAAATATTCAGTTTGCTTTGCCTTTTCATTATGAAATAGACTGACAAACGAACAACATTTGCAAATCATTGAATGGGCTTTAGAGAAGCGTATGAAAATGACCGTTTTGGTCCGAAGGGTCTTCCAATGCACCCTGAAAATGCACTGTTTGGTGCAGTTTATGGACCGGCCGGCGGCATGATTGGGCCGTACTTCTTCAAACACGATGATAGCCGCGACGTAACGGTCAATGGAGCAAGGTACTGTTGGATGATCTCAGACTTTTTTTGCCCAAAATGGAAGAATTGGACATGGTAGACATCTGGTTTCAACAGTTAAACAACAAATACTTACACAATAAATATTATTTACATTATGTTTTTTACATCTATAAATAAATTTGTATATAGGCATATTACTAGGACTAATCTTCACTTGATTTCGATCCGTGCGGTTAGTTAACCAGGCGATCGAAGTACAATAATAATAATAATAAGTTCAAAGTCAGCAATAGAACAACTAACTATCAAAAGACAAAACGGAACAAGACATTCATCGCCTTTGGCAAAAACAAGTGATCAGATTAAAATCATTCTTCCATACAAAATCTCAAACAATTTTGCCAAAGCGAGATTTGTTCAAGCGACGGTCTGGATTTGCTTCCCAAAACCTGAGGACTTCATGGTCCCAATGATGTTCAAAGGATTGATAAACCGTTTTGTCTAAGGGTTGAGGTTCGTGCGTCGTGTTAGAAGGCAAATAAAACAGCTTTACATCCAAACTCATGTGCAACCTCGGTTATGAAGATATCCAAGTGACAAGCAGCTCCATCGAAAACTAGTTGTAACCTTATATCGGCGTAGGTGCCTAAGAAAAGCAATCAAAACTTCACTACCTTTTTCGGCCATTTTAACAATGGTACCTGGTGGTAAGTTTCCTCCCCAAACAGGTTTTAATCTCTTTCCCTTAAATATGAGTTATGACCATAGGTGGGATACTATTTCCTAGTGCAATACAGCGCCCAGTAATAGCCACGTTTTCTGCGTGCTGAGGAGCAACCAAGTTGACACTCTCGGTACCTTTTTGGCCAATAACTTGCTGCTGATGATGAATAGCTATCCGTCATCCCTTTTCGTTCCTATTGAAAAGGTTCTGTGGATGCTCGCTAATTTCTTGAACTAATTATGCACTATAAATTTAATTTATTTTTGGGCACGTGGTGGGTTCATCAGTTGCGCCTTGCGTCTTGACAAATTTGGATTACGCTTCAAAAAACCATAGAGTTTCGTGTCTTTAACACTAGCGGCGATTGAGTTGCCACCATCGTGATTCAGTTTCAGAGGATTTATGGCCCTCTGGTACAAGAAAAACTCGGAAGCCCGAATCAAGTTCCAATATGTCAGGTACGTCAAGTATATTTCCACAAGTATAAGAAAGTGAGCTTAAGAATAACTACTCTCACTTAAAAAAGTGAGTTGCCAATATAATAATAAACTTACTCGCACTTGAGGAGGTGGAGCAGGAGAAGGAGGAGACGGAGGAGGGAGCGAGGGGGGAGGGAGGAGGAGGAGGAGGAGGAGGAGGAGGAGGAGGAGGAGGAGGAGGAGGAGGAGGAGGAGGAGGAGGAGGAGGAGGAGGAGGAGGAGGAGGAGGAAGTGGCCCAACTTGTCTTAGTCAAGCCGTCCACATTTGAGGATAAATCAAACTAGGTGGTTGGCTAAATTTTAAATAGATACTCGATGGTACAGGCGATGGCAGAAGACTTTTGGTTAAGAGTTCGTTGCGTATGGGACACCTACCTTTCGGTTTATCCCCATAAGCGAGGCTGAAATACAAGAATTCGGGATAAGGATAGACTTTGTTGGGCAGGATTAATTATAGTAAGTACATAGTTGAAAAGTAAGGAAACTCAAACATAATTGATTAATGACATTAAAATACAGTAAAATAAAAACTCAAAATAAATTACTGAACTACTACAGCGGAAGTAAGCAAAACTTCAGATATAGTAACTTTGTTTAGAAAAGTAAACAGGGTTTCGATGCAAAATAAATTGTTAGGTCATTAACATTATGTACGAGATCTAGGATAGACTGAGGGGAATCGGGGTAAGGGACGAGTTATGTCAGCAATCTTTTTTTAATTTTCGCCAGTGGGATTTTTTCTATCACGAAAGATGCATTTAACTTCATGATGACCCGTTAGTAAGCCAAAGAATGTGGCGATGCAGTACCAAAGTCTGTAAGCAGGACTGTGACCGTGTGACCGCAAAGGACTGCGTAGACCAGGCTGCAAATCTCCGGTATTAGCAGTTGGATTTTTAGGCAGAATGGGAAGATGTAGTACTACGTGGGGAATATGGGTGTTACTTGAGATTGATATAGATCGTGTCGTTGGGACTCTTCGAGGTAGTAAAGTTAGGCAGATTCGTTAGACTGATGATCCATAAACGGTTTCATAATAAAATTAGTCACTTGAATTAAGGGGATGGTATCGAGGGAATACGAGAGAGGGTTCTATCGGTGCCAGAAGCGAAGAAGTTGTGATTCCCGGAGGAGTTGGATAGTACGATTACTCACGTCCATGAGTGCTTAAGACGAAGACCAAAATGACCAGTGAACCGATGAAAAGTGAATGAATCCCAGGCGGTACCGCCCTCGAGGAAGGAGGGGCAAGAGGGGAGAGAATTTAATAGAACAAAATCCCGAATTCTAATGCCACGTTTAAGTGGGACCTGAAGAGGTTTATTAAAATCGAACAGTTGAAGATTGGAGGGTGAAAGAACTCCCAAAAGACATTCCACGATCCCCAAAAACAGGGGATGTGGCCCCCAAAGACGAACAACGGGAGGGAAGAAAAAAGCTATTAAGCGAATGTGGGTAAGAGAATGCGATGGCTAAACCTGTCGAAAACTTGCGAAAAAATTGATTCCTATGTAAGAAACTCATAGAGAAAATAAAAAAAGAGTTGATGCTGATCCGAAAATAGTTAATATATAGTATACAGGGTGTCTCACGGTGACCGTCGGTTAGAAGTATATCAAGAACTGTAAAAGCTAGAAATTTGAAATTTTGCATATGCGACATGGAGTGTTTAATCTATTAAATAAAAATATTTTCCAAATGGCAGCACTTCCGGAAATACCGGAAGTGAGCATCAACTTCTTTATTTTAAATACAAACTGGGCAATTTTTTTTCACATTCTGATGTGTCATAAAATGTTTAGTAAGTATGCTTAAAATAATCGGCGTATCAATTTTTATTGTTGAGAAACAAAATTTTTTTCACTGAAAAATGTCAAAATCTTGTTTAGGAAATAAAATTGAAAGTCGAAAGTGGTAAAAGTTAGGGAAATGGGATTTTAGGTTCTCAATGTCAAAAGATTGAGACACAATTGTCTGTAATGGATAATAAAAAATTGCCCCCGGTTACGTAGGTATCTATTTGACGTTATTTTCAGACTTAAGAAAAACTTTAAAAAGTCTCTTTTTTTATGGAACGCCTATTTAATTATCGGGCTATTCGATGCAGAAATAAATTTCCTTTAAATTGATATACCATGTCCCTATACCTAAAATCAATGATTACAGAGTTATTTACATTTTTCTAATTAAATTTATAATTACATACTTTACAAAACATGGTTGGCTTTGAAAATTTTCAAAAAATTTTTATTCAATTGTTTCTTATGATGACAGTTGTCAGTTAGCTATCAGTTTGAAAGTTTACCCTACATTTACGTTTGTTATCAGTGTTATCTGTTTGAATTTTGATTTTTGCGCTTAATATTTGTTTTTAATTGGGAAATATGGAATACACAAACGCTGATATCCTAAATTTGTTTTACATTCATGGCGAGTCTGCTCGCATTACTTTTCGGACCTGCAGAACCTTTAACTATCGAATAAAGAATCACTCAACACTTTAACGAAAGATATCCGCATTTACCTACAATGACAGAACGAAAAATCAGGATGATTGAAAAGAATTTTCTAAATTTGGGCGAAGTAAATGCGCCACGAAGTTTGGCAAAACCAATTGTCCCCAATGACGCTGCAGAAACCAATGTATTGGAATATTTTAATGTTTTCCCTGAAAGCTCTGTTCGTTCGGCGGAAAGAGACCTTGGATAGTCAAGAAGTTGCATAGATGGAATTTTAAATAATCATAAAAGCATAAGAAACATTTGAATAAAAATTTTTTGAAAATTTTCAAAGCCAACCATGTTTTATAAAGTATGTAATAATAAAAATTAGAAAAATGTAAATAACTCTGTAACCATTGATTTTAGGTATAGGAACATGGTATATCAATTTAAAGGAAATTTATTTCTGCATCGAATGGGCCGATAATTAAACAGGCATTCCATTAAAAAAAAAAGACTTTTTAAAGTTTTTCTTAAGTCTGGAAATAACGTCAAATAGATACGTAACCGGGAGAAATTTTTTATTATCCATTACAGACAATTGTGTCTCAATCTTTTGACATTGAGAACCTAAAATCCCATTTCCCTAACTTTTACCACTTTCGATTTTCAATTTTATTTTCTAAACAAGATTTTGACATTATTCAGTGAAAAAAAAATTTTTTCTCAACAATAAAAATTGATGCGCCGATTATTTTAGGCATACTTACTAAACATTTTATGACACATCAGAATGTGAAAAAAAATTGCCCAGTTTGTATTTAAAATAAAGAAGTTGATGCTCACTTCCGGTATTTCCGAAAGTGCTACCATTTGGAAAATATTTTTATTTAATAGATTAAACACTCCATGTCGCATGTGCAAAATTTCAAATTTCTAACTTTTGCAGTTCTTGATATACGTCTAACCGACGGTCACCGTGAGACACCCTGTATACCTAAGTATAGATAATAATTATGTTATTCTCTCTTGAAGGCAGAAGTCACGCACTTCTGATGGAAGGTAAATATTGAATACTGAACGGCTTAACTCTGACGAAATACGAAAATTTTCTGTTCTATTACTAACCAGCCAACTTACTTATATTACTCACAATTGTTATAAAACTTAAAATGTGAGGCGTCTTTTATGAAGCTCAAATGCACGAATTTTAAGACACACGCCTTAAACTATTTATATGCGAAAAGCAAACTGACGCACAAATTGACAAATAAAGCGCCGGAAATGTTATCTATAGTGTTACATGTTGTGTTTTTCGACGCATACCTTAATTAAAACCCGAAATTTAATGCTTCCACAGCTTGCAATTTAATTCCCTTTAGTAAATTAATTTAACCCTTTGGATTATTTCATGTAAATCAACGTTTTTTAAAAAAAAAAATTTTTCGAATTGCACTACAAAAAAAGCTTTCATATTCTAAATATCGTGTTATTGTTCTAGAAGTAACTAAGCACGGAAGTAGATATTCCTTATAAACCCGAAGGGGGAAAGACGATGATTTACAGGATAATGGTGGAAGCGTTGTAAAACAAAATGATGGCAATCGAACACGTACAAACTGTCTTCGTATACAATTTTTTTTATTTACACGAACAACGTTTTTGTCTCCCAATTGATGGATACGTGAAACGGAATTAAAATGAAGATAATGAAATTGATTACCTCACCCTACCTATGCAATATGAATTTGTCAGGGTTGGCCAGTTAATTGATTTGCAAGAAAGGCACTTAATCGAAGTGTGGTTTTAAAATAAAGTTTGTTTAATTTTATAGCGAGCTTTTCCATATTCTTTATGTACCTATTTAACCAATAAAGTTGCGCCGTATTTTTTTATACGTACCTACCTATACAAAAAAGATTTTTTTTTTTTTAGTATTATCCATTAAGTTTGATTTTATGGTGTCAGAGACCAAAATTTAGTACAGCAATTACATATTCACTTTGAAAGCTTTCATGAAAGTTGTATGCCTTTAAATGTCCCGCAATAAATACTTAAATAATTGACTTAGAGTTGGGAGAAAGTTTGCTTTTAAACAAACTGTTTCGACTTATTCCGAAAATTGTAATCATTTAAATGGTATGCGAGGGATGAACGCTATTTATCATGTAATACAACACTATTTTTCTGCTATTTAATCACCTTGAACTCAGGAACCTCCAGTTTCCAAAGAAATTTCTGACAGCCTCCATAGCAACAGGAGGAAGGTTACAAATACAAAGGCTGAGTGGGCTGGATATTCCAAAAGTTCAAACCCGGCGTCATAACAACGTTCATACCCCTATGAACAAAATTGTGGTCATAATCTTCGAGACCGAAGACTGCGCATACGAAATTTTCTGAAAGGAAAAGATCTTCATCTTGTGTGTTTTGCCTTTTAGATGCTGACATTTTTGCTCAAGTAACATCATCTCGCAGACACCTTGCAAAGAACTAAACATTCGTTTAGGATTTGTAACGCCATCATAAGAAACGACTAGTTACCATTAGTTACTCGACTATTTTTTTTTTACAAAATCGTACATATTGACTTTGACCATCCAGCACCAATTGTATAGAAAATTATTACTAGGTATTTGATATAAAGAGTCCTTTTATTTTAATTAAATTTGATGCAAGGAGGCATCTTTGCATGAAATTTAATTAAAATTCGCTGCACGTAAGCCGAAGACGTGAAGAGGAGCTTCACCGATGTTACCACAATTTGAAGTCAATAGAAACTTGAAGTTAATATCTTCTTCCGTTTTAGCAGTATAAATGTTTTTCCTAATTTACCTACATTTTCAATTTAGGTACACCCTTAAGGGCTGCATTATGAAAAAAGTTGTTGATAACTTTTTATACAACTGATAGTTCTCTACATTATGTTTTTTTTCCCGACCTTCTACAACAACTATTAACGAAACTACAGTTTGGCCCTTTGGCCCTTTTCTTGCAATATGGCTGATTAACGAACTTAACCTTCATATTTCGACAAGAAATCTATCCCGAAAATCTAAAGTCGATATCTTAATCCGTTCTCAAGTTATCGTGGCGACAATCACACATCCACACACACACACAGACACCAAAATTTTTTTAATGGAAAATGGAGGCAAATGCTCTGAAACGTCGAGAAATGTGACAATTTTGTTTTTTTATTTTTGGAAATTTTTTCATCGTTGCAATAGCTTCCCGCGAGTCGGTGAAGCTAATAAAAGACTTTAAGCATGGGCCGGTGCACCCCCTCCCCCCCCCCTGGAATCGAACTCTAAGCAGTAATAATTTCCTAAATAACGAAACTTCTAATTTAAATAAAACTAATTGTTAAATCTTCCCCAAATTGCCCCCCCCCCCCCCCCCCCCGGAAATTGCTGTGTGGGTGTCCATGACTTAAAGGTATTAATGTTATTGTAAATTATCGTCTTTTATCTACTATTGAGTAACTCTTTCTTAGGATATTGATCTTCCATATGAGTAGGTAGATAAAGGGTGATTGAAAATGAGATTATTAATATCGCGAGTTCATTGAATTTGGGTCGTTGAATTTTTCATTGGTCTCTATTCTCGGAGTGATTGAATCTTTTTGTACACAGTTCACGAAGGTGACCAAAAGAATATGGGAAGATCTACACTGCAAATACCCCTTTGGGAGTAAGACGCTTTGGTCATCGACGACATCGTCTTTCTGCCATAAATGACTACTAATTTGATCGTTAGAGGATCCAGATGAATTGTTGGGAGGCATAAACAATCCTATTCCGCCTCCAATAACAACACGACATTCGCATTCTTATAGACATACAAAGGAATGTAAATATGAAACTGGAGTTTTATACAGGGTGTCCCTACTCAAAGTGGACAACGTAATAGAGGTTATAGAACTCGTCAAACCTAACACTTTTTTTAATAGTGTATTAAAGTATAAGTGGATAAACAGGTCTTTAAAACACGCGCGAGTTTTCAAGCACGACGGCGCAGCCGGAGTGCTTGAAATAGAGCAAGTGTTTTAAAGACCAAGTTATCCACGAATACTTTACGCTATTTTTTTTATTGGTTCACTTTGAAATCTGGTATTAAAATGCAAATAAAAACTAATAATGTGAAATGGTTGAATTCCTAATGTGAAATCAGTATACCTTTCGTTGTCATGGAAATGAGAAAAAAGGAAATTAATTTGCATTCTGTCATTTTATTTGACGTAACAAAGTACTCCTGTCAGATCAATAACCAATAAACGGAAATTAATTTGCAATCTGTCATTTTATTTGACGTAACAAAGTACTCCTGTCAGATCAATAACCAATAGAATTCACGTTTTTCAAATTGGTGATGTTAGCATGGCAACTTTAAAACACGCGCGCTTTTAAAAGTGCGATTTAAACATGCTGGGGCGTGGTTTAAAAGGCTAAAATAGGACACCAATAAAAAAAAGTAATTTTTTTCATTTTGGCTTTTGTTTTCGAATTATGGATTTATTTGTAGTCGGATTTCAAAAAAATCAAAGTTTTTTTTGGAATCAACAAAAATTTACAACAGCAAAATGGCGCTCATTTTAAATTTTGGAAATAAAATAGGTAACACCAAATCTACTCCATAAATGATTAAAAATATTCACCAAAAATTGTTTAAGAATTTATCTACAAATGTGATCTTAATCAAGTTCAAACGAAAGTGGGTTATGGCGCGGCCTTAGTAGGTTTATACCAGACTAATATTCACTTTAGTTTGACTATGATTACTTTAAAAATTGTTCAAAATGGTCGCCATGGCTTTGCACAGATCTTCTACATCGCTTTAACATTTCTTCACGAATAACCTGTCGATGAATTTCGGTTTTATCCCATATTTCGCCAGCAACAAGCGACCTTCTTCCGTTTCCACTTCGGTCTCTATATGTATACCAAGGACTTCATTTTTCCCCAGAAGAAGAAATCCAAGTGGTTTGAAGTCCGGTGACCGCGCGAGCCAATTAGTAGGGCCTCCTCGTCCTATCCATTTATTGGGATATCTTATATTTAAGGTTGATAAATGGGCTGGAGCACCGTCGTGCTGAAAGCACATCCTTTGCCTAGTTAGTAAGGGTACATCTTCTAAAAGATCCACCAGAGTTGTGTTTGAAAAGTTTGTATAGCCGTTGCCAGTAAGTCCATTTGGCAGCAAATAAGGACCAACGAGATGACTCCCTGCCCACACATTCATTGAAAATCGCTCCCGATGTCCTCAATTGAAAACACCGTTGGGATTTTCAGCGTCCCAAATATGACTGTTTCTTGAGTTAAAAATTCCATCACGGCCAAACGTTGCCTCGTTCGAGTAAAGGATGTAATCCATAATAATGCAGAATTCTATTCGAGGTTGGAAATCAGTATCCTTCAGATGCTGCACCTTCTTACAAACTATGATGTTGTATGAAACTTGTATTATTGTTGTGAAAAATCTTTATCAGATGTCAACAAGAAAATGGCGCCAATGACGCGGTTTAATGGTAACTACATTGACAGCTAGGACCATCTATGGGAAAATTCCTACATGTTATATTTCTAAAGTGGGGATGATGACACTTTCAACTAGATTACCTAAGTTGTAGACAACTTTCTTCTACAACCCCCTTTGTAAGCTCCGGACTACATTATGTAGATTACCTAAGTTGCCAAAAGTACTAGTACTACATTTCCCCAATTCTTGGGATATTTTCCTTCACTTAGGGCAGCTTTAAAGATCAGTTAAAACACATGAGGACTGTGCTGGGTCGCTTCAATCCCCAGTTGCAGTGCTAGTACGTCCAGATCTGAGGATTTTTTGGGTCAAAGTTAAGCCGTTCAATATTGATCTACTTTCCCTCAGAAGAACGTATTATAGAGAGAATAACATCTAACTCTTGTCGGGATCAGCATCAACACTTTCTTACATGTTCCCTATTTTCTTGCATAGTAATCAATTTTTAGCCTTCCTTCCATCGCATTTCCTCTTCCATATTTCCTCGAATAGCTTTTTCCTTTCCTCTGCACAACGAGCTCTGTAAGTCTCCATCACGTCATCTCGCTAATACGTTGTTCGTCTTTGTCTATGACCTCCTTCTGCGAGTACGGTAGCACCTGACATTCCATTCACTTTCCCCCGGTGTCTCTCCTATAAGTTGATTGACAACCAGGGTCACTTCTTCGCTTCCGATAGGACCCTGCGAGCCATAATATCGTATGTGTTGAGTATCTTGTATTCCCCCGATACTCTTTTATTATTTCAAGTGACTAATTATGAAACCTTATCTTATCCCAGATGAATCATCACTGGGTCATCACATCATATCTTTCCTGAACAATCTCATAAAGTCGTCAGCACGAGACGGGGTAGACAGTCTGTGTGATAAGCTTCAGTGGTAGTTCCCACACGCTCGGTACTATCTCTATAAATGCCTTAGGTAACTATTGGATCCCGTCCTAATTAAAGCCCTCTTAAGGTGGCGTTTCACGGCGTGTGGAGTGGCACGCCAGGAGTGTGAACTGTCGCGCCACACGCCGTGTGACAGGTCGGCGCGGCGTGGCGTGCCGAGTCCCGCGGTTGTCCATGGTGCAGTTTTAACACAGCGTGCGGAGTGGCACGCCTGTAGTGTGAACTGTCACGCCGTGTGACAGGGTCGGCGTGGCGTGGCGCGGCGCGCCGAGTATCATCTGTTGTCGGTGTGACACCTGAGGTGTTCACACGGGCTGCAGATTAACTATTTCTTCATTTTAACATTTTTTAATTCTCCGACACTGCAATTCACACTAAACTTGCCTTTGATTCGTATCCAGGGATCATGTACCGCATTTCTATCTTTATGATCGGTACATTTAGGGTTCCACAGTAAGGCCTCTTCTTCGTACAAGGTTAAAAATTCGGATATATCTGCGTTTGACCACATGTTGTCACTAGAATAGCTAAACGTGGACTGCAAAAGTGCAAACTGCATTTCAAATAAAAATATTCTCCAGGCGTGAGGCGCGTCTGCTTTGAAGTGTGCAAAGTTTACCGACAATATACGGGACTCGCCACGCCACGCCACGCGGACCTGTCACACGGCGTGTGGCGCGACAGTTCACACTCCAGGCGTGCCACTTGCAATTAAATGAGTATTGGCTCGTCACTCCGCACGCCACACTCCTGGCGTGGCACTCCACACGCCGTGTAATGGCACCTTTAGATGGCGAACCCTTATTCCACCCAATAACATCCGTTTATCTGTTACTCCGATATTATTTCATTTCTCTGAGCCAACGGGCACCCAATCAGCCACCAAGCGAACTGCTACTTGAAGAAAAGATGTAACCCCCTAGTACAAAGGTGTAATACATACTAACAAAATATGAAACAAGGGTTAAATAAGGGTTCAATAAACGTTCTTTTTATTTGATTTCACTCCAATGATTTCATATCAGTGGAAACCAACAAAGAAAATTGAAAAATGTTACGAAAATAAGTTAAAATAGCTAACAGAAAAAGGAAATTCCTCGCCGAAATGAAAAATAATAATAATTAAAGAAATTATTTGATCAAATTGAGCGATTAGCAAGAAAAAAGTTTAATTTGCGACTATTTATTGTTCACATGTAATACAAACAACTAAATCAATGAAAAAAGGGTGTAATTAATTAATAAAACAAACCTATTGGGATATGAAAAATTGTTTTTCGGTGAAAATGTGTTTACGTTTCATTATTATAAAAATACTTTTAAACGTAATCAGTTTTAAACTTACCTCATTGTTTTATTAACGGATCACTAAAAAAGAGACCGACCCCCATTCTGCTTCATTTAAAAACAACAAACTTTATGCAAATGTAATTAATGATGTATGTAGACGAACGAACTGCGTTTTCAATTAAAGGGAATTTACGAACGTTCTCTACTTTTATATAGTGCGATCATTAAATAATTGAAAAAATTAGTTCCACTACATCACATTATACAATGTCTACATACTTTTTTCCATTACAATTTTTCTAGATTAGCTTAATTAAAATGAGTTTTTTTAACAAAATTATGGCACCTTGTAAGTTCGGAGGGAAATCCTGATTATTTCTTAATTTGGTTAAATACGTACGTGCGGTGAGGGGTTTGCAACTATGTACCTACCCTTTTCTAATGAGCGAACGATATCAATTTAACAATAGTTGTAATAAACTATTAAATTTCAGGATTTATTTAAGTTATATACAAACTTCCTTAATATCGGGATTTCAAAAAGGAAGTCCGCAAGTTTCTAAAGGTTTTCATACTAAATCAGTCAGTCTTTATTGCAAATACAACCCCCAAGCGCCATACAGCAGTGTGTGGTGTACCACATGAATCCAATGTGCGCCCGTTGCTCTTTATTTTTTGCGCAAATCCCGCTGATTTGAATCTGAAAGTTTTCTAGATTGTTAAATGGGTTCTATACAATAACAATAATTCCTTTTCAGACTGCATGGAAGGAATAAAATGAACATACCTATACACGCCAAATAGACCGCGAATTTTGCTTATTGATGATTTTGGGTGCACTGCTCGGGTTTCAAACTTTTGTCCTGAGCCTAACCTGAATTTGATCCGAGAACCATATTAACGACAGGCTTGTGTTGCGATGGTTTGTTTTTCTGCGCTACTAACAAGAACGTTTAAATATAGCGGGTTGTGTTCGATTGATACAATATTTTTTGCTTCTGACGTATATTTTCAGGTATATTGGACGTTTTCAAGATGCTTACAAGTGTCTTGGTGTATTCAGCGAAGACTTAGATCAGAAAATTTTGTTTAAAAGTGAAATAAATTACAGCAACACATTTGAAGTATCGACAGTTACTTTGGGCGAGCCCACTGTGAGTAAAGCATGGGTTTGTGAGTGGCACAACCGTTTCGAAGAGGGTCATAAAAACGTTGAAGATGACAATGATCTTGGACTCTCCGGCTAAAAAGATGAATAGCATGATTATGGACCGACGCTGTAGATCGTCTTCGTCAGTACAATTCTCCAAAACGGTCTAGTACAACTGGCCGCGAGACAAGTGGCCGACAGGACAACTGGCCGCGGGCAACTGCTTCTAAAAAGGGTCTAGGCTTATTCGCCGTCGTTGTTTCGCCGTCGCCGTTTCGCCGTCGCCGTCGCCGTTTCGCCGATTCGCCGTCACCGTTCCGCCGTCGGAACAGTTAGCCGTTGGTCAAATTCGCCGTAGGAACGATTCGCCATACAAATCGAAAATTGAAAATAACTTTTAATCTTGAGGGACTGTTATCAATAATTGAAAAAAACTATACTAAACCTACCTCTAACCTAAGCGCCTGAGTGGCAATATACGTTTAGGTTGGCATTTTTTTTTAGGTTTCAAATACTGTTCAGTATCATAATATTCACGTTTTTGTATCAATTGAAAGAAATACATATACTAAACCTACCTCTAACCTAAGCGCCTGAGTGGCAATATACGCTTAGTTTGGCATTTTTTTCGCGGCCAGTTGTCTCTGCGGCCAGTTGTATCGGCGGCTAGTCGGCTGCGGCCAGTCGGCCGCGGCCACTAGTCCCATCCCGCTCCAAAATGCTGATTAGCTGTAGGAATCGTATTGCGTTCCATTTTGCTTTTTCTTGCTTTCCGGCATGTTCTTGACTATCTTTTCTTCTTCTATTCCCACAGGCCACACATTTGTTACTTAATCTTCAGAAAGGTATACTATTGTACCATCTCCTTTGTTATACTGCCGACCACATTAACATTTTTTCTCCCCATCAGTAGTTCTTGTTCGGTCCATTCATAGTCAAGTAGGTGTCCTGTTCGTGATGATTGACCAAGTGTCGTATCTAATCTATGGGGTTTCGTGCCATCAACGTTTCCAGCTTCGTGGTATCGTGCGCATTTAATTTCTTGCCACTGATTCCATTGTCTTCAAAGTAAGCGGACTATCCCAAAGAAGAGGTTTCTATTTTGGGATCAAAAAATTTTGCTGGTAGCAGCAAAGTCAAAAATCCAGATGAGTCTCAAAGCGGTAAACTTAAAAAAGAAATGCAGCTATGATGTCTCAGTCGGTGTACTCGCCGGATATGCGTCCATTCCTATTCCCTAAGCTGAAAAAGGAGAAGCGTGGAGGACGTATTGAAGATATAAGGTCAGAACGCGCAATATCGAAAAATATCCCAATCCAATGGGGAAACCATTGACTAGAGAGACTACTAGAGATTGAGTTAGCGTTGGAATGCTAACCCAATCTCTGCATTAATCGAGCATTTCGCCTCTTTTCATTCTTTTGCTTGTATTCCATCTTCGAACGTAAAAGATGCCCGAGTTTTACATTTTCCAAAAACTTCATACACCCCTGAAATCGGTCTAGTACAACTGGCCGCGGCCGACGGGCCGCGGCGAACTGGCCGCGAGACAAGTGGCCGACAGGACAACTGGCCGCGAGACAAGTGGCCGCGGGCAACTGCTTCTAAAAATGGTCTAGGCCTATTCGCCGTCGTCGTTTCGCCATCGCCGTTTCGCCGTCGCCGATTCGCAGTCGCCGTTCCGCCGTCGGAACAGTTGGCCGTTGGTCAAATTCGCCGTAAAATCGAAAATAACTTTTAATCTTGAGGGACTGTTATCAATTGAAAAAAACTATACTAAACCTACCTCTAACCTAAGCGCCTGAGTGGCAATATACGCTTAGGTTGACATTTTTTTCGCGGCCAGTTGTCTCGGCGGCCAGTTGGCCGCGGCTAGTCGGCTGCGGCCAGTCGGCCGCGGCCACTCGTCCCATCCCGCCTGAAACTACCTCACCCCTACCGTATATGTATACCTATAATATACGAGGTATATTAAGTAATGAGACTGATTGTTTCAATTTTTTTATTCGATTTGAATTACAATTCAATATTGTCTCCCTCGAAATAACTTCCTTGGGAAGCCACATATCGCTGAAGACGGTTCTTATAATCATCATAGCAGCGCTGGAGCTCGAATACTAGAATAGCCTTGGGTTGGTCGGTTACAGTCGTTTGAATGTTTTCGATTGTCCCAAAATAAGTTCCCTTGATGTGATTTTTCAATTTAGGGAAGAGGAGGAAGTCACAAGGATTCAAATTAGGCGAATAAAAAGGCTGAGGAACCGCAGGAATGTTTTTACTGGTCAAAAACTTGTATATTGACATTGCTGCGTGACAAGCCGTATTATCGTAATGCAACACCCAGTTGTTCTTGATGTTTGGTTTCATACAAATGACCTTTTTTCGAAGTTTTTCAAGAACCTCTTAGTAAAAGTATTGATTGACCGTTTGGCTTGAGAAACAAACTCTTTGTGGGCGATTCCCTGGGTTTCGAAAGAATAAATCAGCATGCATTTGACCTTCGACTTGCTCATTCTTGCTTTTTTTGGGCCTTGGATCGGTTGAAGTGTGTCACTCCATGCTCGCGCGCTTAGTTTTCGAGTCGTACTCAAACACCCAAGACTCGTCACCATTAATGAAGGACAAGTTTAGGAAAATGGAGATCAATCGATCTCAAAAAATCAAGGCACCTTTCCCTCCTGATGTCCTTTTGGTCTTGCGACAGGTTTTTTGGAAGCATTGTTGCGCAGATTTTTCTCATCCCCAATTCATTGGTCAAAATTTGATGAAAGATCGTGTGAGTCAAATTCAACTCTTCCCCGATCATTCTTAATGTCAAGCGACGATCTGAACGCACAAAATCCCGGATTCTGTCGACATTTTCATCGGTTCTTGAAGAGGCCTTCCGCTTCGTGATTCATCTTAAATCGACTCTCTTTCTTCTAAAAATGCCTTAAACCAGTAAAGACTGCGTTTATTACAAGTCCGTCTACAAACTGTTCCATGGCAAGGTACCACGGCCATGTAATGCTGGGGCCTATTGTATAATCCAGCTTTAAATTCAATCTGTCGGAATGTCTGTACTCCTAAAAAAGTTTAGCGAGTCTTGAGTGTCATTTCCTTTTCCCAAAGAACCTGTATATTTCTCTTTATTCTTAATGAACTACAGCAGATTTGGCCAGATGTTTTTCTATTATTCCTCCTTGTTTCTTTCGTTCTTATAGATTACTTTGCCATTATTTTATGAATAAACGAAGTGGAATTCTATGGGAGGATCGAGCTTCATACAACGTTTGTCAACCTTACAGTTCATATAGGTAAGTCCAGAAAGGAAAGCTCGATAGGATATGACCGCTTACGGATCATAAGATGGGCCCATTTCCTGCCAGTCTGTCAATCAACAATTCAACTCATCTTGCACACAATTTGCAATGTTAGGTGTTGAAAGATCGTCTGAAGTCTAACATCTGCCATTTTGCCCAACATTAGCTGTTGTTGTATTAAGTATGTTTTCTCAAATTTTGCAGTTACGTGATCACTATTACGAATTGCAGCCTCTAACAATAGAACGTTTTCAATTCAATTCCTTCTGGAGTGTTCGTAGCGAATTTTGCCTTTTCGCCCTTCGCCTTGCGACTACTGTTGTAGTCTTCCATGAACATTTGATTTTGAAAAATTTAGATGTTGATGACTACAACATGAGGGCTCTGAAACACAGGACTACCAGATTTATTCTGGTATTCTACGTCTTCCTGTTGTTTTCCCATTCAGCATACTGCTGGCCCCCTGGTAGTGTTATACTCCCATCTGGATGGATTTTTCTTCAGTTAACCTTAACATACGCGAACCTTTGCTTGTATAAAAACATTTCTACGTCTTCTTTCTATCCTTGGTATTCTGAATAAACAAACAACATTTTACAAAAACGACTTTTATCACGGCCTCAAGCATAACAGAAAATTAATTTGTTTTGGAGAATGAAATCAAATCGCATTCAATCAACTGCGTATGATACTTATTTCGCAACAATTTTAAATTGCTTCCCGTACATTTAGTATCTTCATAAAGATGTGTCTAGTAGACAGTGGTCGTGGCAATAACAAGAAAGTGAAGGTAACCATTAAAAACGAAACAAAAATCTCGATTGTCCCTTAAACATTTTTATAAGTAGGTAGGTATACAAATGTCTTACAACTGCTTACAACTGACGTAAAGTGGAAACGTGCATATATCAAAGTTTGAAGTATTTCTGAAAAATTGAAAGAATTGACGAAACAAGCTTCATTTCGAACTTCCAATACAGATTCTTTGCAAACATCTGAAACTCTATGTAAATAAACCTCAACTGACATTTTTTGATTAATTTATACGGTACCAATCGGGGATAATTTGTGGTCTCATAAAAAATTTCTAAACACGTACTCTATTTCGTATAGTAATTATAGTCAAGGGTCCTTGTACGTTCTTGGGGACAACAAGGAATATATTGGAAGTTGGTCAGCTAAGAACGGTAGCATAGTGTTATCTTTGGATGTAACAGTTGTAAAATTTACCATATAAGCAGAAATAATTTAGTGACCAAGGCTGAAACAGAGGGGGTTCGGAAAAACCCTGGAAAAAAACCTACGGAAAAAAAACCGGAAAAAACCAGGAAAAAACCCGGAAGAAAAACCCCCGAAAAATAATTACAGATGGCTGTGAAATATAGAAATATACAAAGTTTGGAAATAAAGGTAATGCAAAACTTAAACGTAGATTGCCACTAAAGCGCCTAAGGTTATCTGCAGGTTTAGTATATTTTTTTTCAATTGATACAAAATGGCAACATGACACTAAACAAAATTTGGAAGTAAAAAAAATGCTAAACTTAAACATAGATTGCCACTAAAGCGCCTAGGTTATTTGCAGGTTTAGTATTTTTTTTTCAATTTTCGGGCGTTTTTCCTCCGGGTTTTTTTTTCCTTGGAGTTTTTTTTTCGGGCTTTTTTTTCCGGGGTTTTTTTCCAGGGTTTTTTTCCTACACTCGAAACAGAGATACCTACCTATTTTGCAAATTTTCCCAAAACGAAAATATTTCTATTTCCCATTACTGCTTTGGCTAAGGACAACTACAAAATTTGAAAAAAAAATTAAAATGTTTCAAGTGCAACAAAAAAGGACGGTTCAAGTGATTTCTGATGCACTCCTCCTTAATTCAATGACAACGATTGATATGTTGATTCGTCAAACCGATTTGCATGAAATTACGCTTGCTAATAGAACGAAAGTTCTTATGGTCTGAGGACCCCAACATCGTTTCTTGTTTCATCTCTGTATCAGAAAATGAGTCAGCAAATGTGTGGAATCGGAGTGGTGCCATTTTTTTAACAAAAGATTTACACTGAGAGGTTTGTGCGCAGGCCCGTTGTGGTGGTGATAGAACCATTTTTCGATGCTGCATAACTCGGGACACAGTTACATAGCTTTTCAGTACTTCCAGGTCAGCGATTACACAATCCCCCTTACTCTGTTCACTTCGTGCAACAATTCATCACAGGCAGCGACGCCACGATCTTTGTCGATATTTGATGACCTTCCTGAACGTGTTTGGTTAACAATCGACATTTCAACCTTTTTAAAAACGGAAAACCGCTACTACATCTGTGTTTTACCCCTCTTTGGATGATTTGAAGTATTGAACGGTGTCCGTCGCGCTTTTTCCTAAGCAACAATTAAAACTTTACGACAATCTCGCCATCACGAAAACTACTTGCTGAGAAACGAACCATTATGAAGAAGCACCGCACACGCACGGATTGTAATTAGGTGATGTTTCTTCGCAAATTGTTAGGCAAGGGTTCGAAGTACAAGAACTAAGTAGTCAGAACCTCTCAAACAACAAAGTCAGTACTTAGATGTCATATGGTGATCAACGACAATATCATCTTTGACCAATTACCCAAATTTACCACAACGTAACGAAGAGATAGATAGGATGGACAACTTATACCAAATATATGAAAACAAAATAATACATAGTACACTTTGATATGTACTTAATGGTTTTTCAATGTATGTATTACCTTCCAACATTCTTTTTGTTTAAGAAAACCTAGCATGTTGGGATAGATATAGGAAAACTCGACTATGATTTCCCTGGGCAACATCCAAAAACTTACCTTCCTCGAAAATGTACCAACAAGAAACAGATCTGGAATTTAGAAATCAAACCAAAATTGCCACTTATTGTTAGAAGAAAGATGAAACACAAAAGAATAATATGCAATAAGATAAGCGAAGTGTGGAATACGTAAGAACAGGGACAGATTAAGAAGAAAAATGTGAATGAAATATATGTATAAACAAACATGCAGCATGTAAAAATATATTATCAATAAGTAAAAGTATTCATAGCTATAAATATCAGTACGAATGGTACAAATGCCAACAATGGCAAAACAAAAATATAAGTGGAATAAGATAGAAAGTTGATGAGAATACTACGAATATACATTATTAAAATAGAAACGAGAATGAAAACGATTAGGAAAAAGATCGGAAAAGGATGGGAAAAAGAGGATCAAACGGAGCATAGACGGAAAAGAAAATTTTGTAAGACCGGGGGAAAAATCTCATGCTACCTACGCACAAGAAAAGAGATTAAGCTTCAAACTGTGACGTTTAAAGAGCTGTGTGCTGCAAGGAAGATTAAGGAGACCAGTAGAAAATAAAGTGAAAGAAGGATAAGTATTTAGAACAGGAAGATAAACTACCTATAGATAACCGATACATAGTGAGATACATAATAAAGTTAAAAATGGAGACGGGGAAAAGCTACATCTTACATATGTAGCGGGGTTGAATATACAGTGGAGAGGCAAACGATATAGAAATGTCTACAGGAAGTGTCAAAGAACCTTATACAAATAGTTAAAAATGTACATGACAACAAAACAATGAGACACAAGTACAGTTAAAAGAAGAAATTTCGGATAAAATAGAAATTAGGAAGTGCATAAAGAAAGGAGGTCCATTGCTATTCAACATAGTGATGGAAATAACCATTATAAAGATGAAAAAGAAATAAATATACGGATGATAGTATATTTATAGCAAAATCAAACAAAAAATGGCGTAACTGGTGAATATACAGGAGATAAAGGATATGAAGATGATGAAAGAAGAAAAAAGTAAATATATGATCATAAATAACGAGAAGCAAGAAGCAATGGATTAATACGATCGATGAGAACTGTAAAGAATATCCGCTTACGAATATTTGGACAGAAGTTGGCAATAGAACCAAGGGCTATGAATAAGAAGAAAAGGTCAATGCCACGGGAATGATATTTTTAAGAAAATAGTGCGAAAAACGATGCTAGACGGATTAAGAAGTGAAGAGAAATTCGAAAAATAACTAATAACTAACAAACATATTAGGTATGCAGTATGAACCAAAACAGACTGGTAAGGAAAGTAAAAGAAGCGCGGAAAAAAAAGAAATAAAGGAAGGCCCGTAAAGATATGGGTGCAACAAATAGTGCAATGTACCTAACTATTAAAAGAGAAAAATCAATAGAAGAAATGAATGCAATGCCCAGGGAACGGAAGATTTGCAAGAAAAGGAATTTTGGGGCCAATTTCATTAAAATAGGACTACTAATCCAGATTTCGCGTCCTCTTCCAATTTCCGTTTTGGACGCCACCCTTAATTTTTACTTTCCCTTGCATATACAAACGTATATACCGTGAGCGGCTTAATTATAGAACAAATTCATTATTTTGCAAACAATTTATTTCAGATAAAAATCCTGAAATAGGTCGATTTTTAATTTTAAATGCCGATTTTTTAAATATAAGTAAATTGGGGGAATATGGCAACATAAATTTCAAACGCTCACATTCTAACTAACAACCGACCCAGTCGCAAAGAATAAGTGGTATCTTAGAGCGTTTATATATGGTTATGTGACGTGATATGCTCGTTGCCATATTCCCACTATAAAGATGGTTAGAAACAAAAATGTCGAATGATACACTATGGCCATATTGCCCGTACTCATGGGTAATATGGCATCATGCGTTGGGGAATATGGCAATATGCTATTCTCGTAAGAAATGAACAAAATTTTGGAACACGCCGCCTCTCGGGGCAATATGCCGCAGTTAGAAATGATGAGGCATATTACCTCAAATTGTACCTTATGAATTCAAAAAGTGGCAACACCTATACTAGATACGTTTAACCGATTGTTCCGCCAAAAAGAGTTAGGTTAGGAATCGTATTTTGGTATTCTCTTAATAAAATTGTATTAAAAACACTTAGAATTTCTTTTACCCCTTCCTATAATTTGACATAATAATATTTTTTAAACGGTCCTTACATTTACACTGACGATATTCACTAAAAAACTAATTAATTTGATTTCTGAAATATTGACAAATACCTGGTGCGTTACACCATCATGTTTAAATGAACACTGTTGCCAAATGTTGGCTTAGAAGGAAGAAAACAAACTGTGGCGTATTACCCAACGCGCCATATTCCCCCACTTTACTTTAATATGTAATTAATGAATTTAATATTGCAGTTCGTTTGTCACCATGTTCGCATATTATTTAAAAAATCAGCATTTAAAATTAAAAGTCGACCTATTTTAGGATTTTTGTCTGCAATAAATTGTTTGCAAAATAATGAATTTGTTCCATAATTTAGCCACTCGCGGTATATGCACATAGGGAAAGTAACGTAATCGAAAAAAATCTAACTCGAAATTTTGATGAATCACAACGTTTTGGGTCCTCCTGAGTCCAAAACCACCATCTTTGAAAAATATTTGTCTGTGAGTGCGTACGTGATGGCTGTGGAGCCTAAACTACTAGGCCGATTTTGATGAAATTTAAAACTAAGGCCTATAAAAAAACTTCATTAGTAAAACAAGCTTCTCATCAAAATCGCCCCAAAGGGACCCAAAATAGGGGCGTTATTTTGGGAGCAAACATTCAAATTCTAACCCAAACTAATTTCCCTTGGTGAAAAGTTAGTTGACATGGTCAGAAGTAAAACACCGTTTTCCGTTTGTTGTTAAATTCAAAATGGCGGCCAATATAGCAATTCTCCAAGTTTTTACTTTTTAGGGTCTGGTTCAAGAACTGTTTAACTTAATTAAAATTTGAAAATTGTTACCAAAGGATGGTCAGAATTTTTACTTATAATTTATTGTGTGATGTACCCGACTTTGGCCGCTCGATTTTAAATGATTCCTCTAAAAGTTTAGTCCGTTTGTGGATGGTTGTGACCAAAAGTTACGCCACTGATTTTGTTAATTAAAAGAAATCATGTACGTGATGGAATGTGTAAACACTGGCCGACGTTTTTGGATAGCGGGGGTGAAAATGAAATTAAGGCGAGAAGAAAGAAAATAAGGGGATAGTTAAGATATAGTTCTCGGGGTATCGTAGAAGAAGTAAGTTACGGTGTAAATGAGTGCATCGCCTTCATCAGAAAATTTAAGTATTTTGTTGGCTATTTTTAATAAGTAACTGTTAATTAGGTAGGGTGAATTTTAATTAGCATGGGTAGGTGTTTCTGTGGTATTTTTGTAGGGCTTTTATGTTACAAATTTTGACTTTACAGTATTTATTCAGGTTGCGCAATCTTGAATTACTTAGCTTAAGTATGTAATACGAAATTGAGTCGTACATTTGTCATTTAGGGATAACTTTCTTTTACTTCCTAAATATTATTAGGGTTGGTTTAGCGTGATTAGTAGAATTAGTGGAATTTTGGTGCATGCATAATTATTTGGTGTATTTGTTTAGTGGGGTAGGAATTTTCCTGCACGTGTAACCGTAATTTCATGCATTGTATTTTTTGTTTAACGATAATTCATTTTGTACGTGACTTTGGTGCGCGCTTGCGGTGGTTTGAGTCATGGAATTTTGGTTATGTGGGGGCGTAATACATTTATTGACGGGTTATGTACTTGTCTAACCATAATGGCCTAATGACAGATTATTAATTGATTATGCCATTGCTTTGTGGGGTGTAGCCTGTTTGGTTTTCGAGTAACGATAAAGGGTTACCTAAACCACCACACCTTCCTTGCATAATTGCTTCTGAAACGATTACAATGACGGTTTGCGCTCGTGAGTCTCTTTTGGCTCCCTCATCCGGCGGTAAGCGTGTTCAGTTGTTTCTTGAATGTGAAGTTCTAGCACCCCAACACCTCTGTTCGAAAATGTTGTCTCGCTTGGTTACACCAGCAAGGTGAAAATAGCCTGGATTGGGAATCCATAGAAAGTAACGGTACTAAACCAATCTGGTTCCATTTATTTGGTTACCACCCAGGATTTGACCTGTACGCGGGTCACGGTACTAAACCGATCTGGTTCCATCTATTTGGTTAACACCCAGGGTTTGACCGGTACGCGGGTCAAAGTGTAAAGATATTGAGAATCATGTAGCAACGTGCACCTGGCTGTGGAACCCAGTCAGAGGTGAGCCTTCGCTGGGCCTGGCAGACAAACTTATGATTGAATGGTTTATTTTCCCACTCCCCTTCCCCCCTTTACCGACGAGCACCAAATCATGTTACGACTCTATGGGCATGGCATACCCCTTTTGGTTGCATTGTGGTTATACAAGAGGATGGTATTCTGCCACCATCCTATTTTGAAGTATCGAATGCGATTACAGGTTACCTCCCTTGAATTTTATGCATTTAAATACTGTTGATGTGATGGGTCCTAAAAACAAGATACAACCAATACCAATCTAGACTCTAAGTACCGTGGCAGGGTTTTAAGTTCAGTTAATGGCTGGCGCCCTGGGTCTAATTATATTAAATCCTCACTCTTAACATGTCAAAGACATGCTTCGCCCGTGAACCCTGGTGTGAATGTTAGGATCCGTTACATAACAGCCTTAGTAAGACTCCACCTTGAAAGGTGATGGCAGAAGTTACCAATCTATTATTTATTTAATATTCAAAGAGGGGATGAAATTCCTGACGAAAATCGCACAAGCTGAACGCAACCAATAGTAAAATTGAATGTAATTTATAAGTAGATTTGAAGGTGGGAGGTGAGGTAATTATCCTGGAGGGTTTTTCTGTAGCTCTTTTCCCTCCTTGTAATCAGCGAAGACCCAGAGCTAATCTCAACCAGTTTGAGAGGGCAACCCTTGAAAGTTTATTAAATTTAATTCATTCTCTTCATTACTTGTGTTTTATTTATGTTTGCCTAATCGATCCTTATAAGACTAGCACACACACATCTCGAGCAATTCGTTTCACGACGTAGAGTCCTACCATTTGACGGTTTTGTTATTGACGATCACGTGCCATGGGGTTTCAGTTAGTTGGCGGGAGATTTAGTTTTTATTTGGTTTTCGAATTGCGCGACAGTCTTTCGACGTTGCACCTGGGGGGGGGTCCCCATGGGGGTACGCTACAATTGATACAGAACAAAAGTTTAACGTGGCCAACTGATTGCTGACCAAAATTGGTAAAAAATTAAAAATCGATTTTCTCAAAATCTACTCATAGCATTATTTTTATTTTTTGAAATGTTATACATGTAGTTCATGAAAAACTATTGGCACTAAACTTATTTCTTCATTTCCCATAGGGGACGCGGGATAAATTTTTAAAGTTGAAAATTTTAAAAATTTATAACTTTTCTGTTATTTATGACATACCCTGTGTTTTATTTCAAGAGAAAATCAGAAATCGTTTTCTGATTACAACAATACTACACTATATACCTATTTATTTTTTAATTTTTTTGAGTTATTACGCAAAAACTATTTTATTTTGAGTTATTACGCAAAAAACTATTTTATTTAATACGTAATTGTAGTAAACACGGAAAAGTTGGGTGCCAGTTTACTGGTCAGTTAATTTCCTGAAGGCACTGCTGCAAGTAGTTTGTGTAATAGTTAATCGCCTTTACATCCGATAATAATTATTTCATTCGCTTACACGAAATGTTGCGCTAAATGGGCGAAAATTCATCATCGCTATTGGATTGAGAACGATCGTGATCTGTTTTTTAAATAAAAGGATCATTCATAACTGTACCCAGGTTCGAACCGAATACCTTTACATAAATTGAACTAAAATCCGTAAGCGTAAACTACGCGTAAAAAAAAACGTTTTCATTTAATATAAATGGCAAAATCCAAAACTATTTCCTAAAGACGATAATTTTTTTTATTACTGTGTGACTTTTAGTCAAATCTCCTAAGCGACTTTGTAAAAAAATAAAGAAAAGCGTTAAATTAACATAAATGCAAATATTTAACGTAATTGTTTGCTAAACAGGCGCAAAAACAGTTCATTTACATTTTCTAAGGCGTCGGTAATATTGTGTGTTTAAGTTTGAAAGGAGCTTCATTTTTTAATAATTTTTTTACCAACTTTCAATGGCGGCCTAAACAACTCTTGCCGATTTTACAAATTTCTTTATCTTAACAATCGAAGAGATAAACAACCAACAAAATATGAAAAAGACCGGAGTTTCACAAACAAAATGCAACTCCCATTTTTTTACATTTTCATTTCAAACTGGATATTGAAAATTGTGAATTTTATTTGTTGAATTTTGAATAGATCGTTTCATAAAAGGCGTATTATAATACCTACTAGTGATCTGAATATGATTCCAGGTGGTGTAAAAACCGCCACCGACAATCGCTTTATTAATTTTTATAGTTAACGTATCAGTACATGGAAAAAATAATGTTGGTGGATGAATTAGAACAAGTAAAAATAATCTGTGGGAGGGTGAATAAAGTAAGGGGTTGATGAAAATGTATTCAAGTGAAAATTACCTTTAGATCGGAGGCGGTTTGTCAGGTGGCATGATGATCACTCGCGTGGAAATCGTGCTGGTGACGGCGACGCTTGTGGTCTGATGGTAGCAGGAAGGACGTCTGTTAAGATTGAAATCGCGTCACAAACTGCGCTCTTTATCAGTTAAATTTCAAACTTCAAATGGCATTTGCAGTAGCACCTGCGCTGATCACCTTTCCTCTCATAAACTCACATATTGTTCTATAATAATTTTTTAATTGAGATATCAAACTTATTAAAATTATCAATAGCTAACCGTAGAAGCGATAGGTATTCTAAAAATAAATTTATTATCGAATAACGGGCAATACTTTCCATACGGGGGTTAATTAATATTCAATACAACCTTAGTCATCTTCCAAAAAACTGCCCATTCTACTATCTACATGGTTAAAATCTCAAAAATCTGCAAAAATGTTGTACTTTAATTGGAAAAGCGGTAAAAGAGTTTTCTAATTTTACTTTGTGAAGGAAATGTACTTCAACCTTATTTAACGCGGATGAAGAAGTTTTAATTAATAATTTTATCATAATTCTAAACAAATTAATAACTGCCTACTATTCCTGATTGATAAAAATAGCGTCTTCCTTGAACCTATGTTGTTTTATCGCATTGATGGGATAGAGTCCTTCTCGAGAAACACAAACTCACCGAACTTCACCCCCTTCAATTGCTTTTTAAAAAAAAATGCTCGAACTCGTCGAGTTTGTTTTCCAGAGGCGCACTTTTTTGATATGTTTTCCAATCCGCCGCTTCAAGCCACTCACCCTTAAAATTTTAAATGATGAGTTTTTCCTTTTTGGGACACTTTATACACTATGAACTATGGGAAAATATAGCAAAACTAATTAAGTTATCAGAATTATATGAACTATGAACCCCTCAAATATTCTGTAATGTAGTGTTATTGGGTACACCCAAGATTTTTAACCTTTCATACAGGGTGTCTCACGGTGACGGTTAGTTAGAAGTATATTAAGAACTGTAAAAGCTAGAAATTTGAAATTTTGCACATGCGACATGCCGTGTTTAATCTATTAAATAAAAATATTTTCCAAATGGCAGTACTTCCGGAAATACCGGAAGTGCGCATCAACCAACATCTTTATTTTAAATACAAACCAGGCAATCTTTTTTCACATTCTGATGTGTCATAAAATGTTTAGTAAGTATGCTTAAAATAATCTGCGTATCAATTTTGATTGTTGAGAAAAAAAATTTTCACTGAAAAATTTCAAAATCTTGTTTAGGAAATAAAATTGAAAGTCAAAAGTGGTAAAAGTTAGGGAAATGGGATTTTAGGTTCTCAATGTCAAAAGATTGAGACACAATTGTCTGTAACGGATAATAAAAAATTGCCCGCGGTTACGTATCTATTTGACGTTATATCCAGACTTAAGAAAAACTTTAAAAAGTCTCTTTTTTCAAATAGAACGTCTATTTAATTATCAGTCCATTCGATGCAGAAATAAATTTCTTTTAAATTGATATACCATTAGTCCTATACCTAGAATCAATGATTACAGAGTTATTTACATTTTTGTATTTAAATTTATAATTAGGTAGGTACATACTTTACAAAGCATGGTTGGCTTTGAAAATTTAAAAAAAAATTTTATTCGATTGTTTCCGGAAGTGCTGCCAGTTGGAAAATATATTTATTTAATAGATTAAACACACATGTCGCATGTGCAAAATTTCAAATTTCTAGCCTTTACAGTTCTTGACATACTTCTAACCCACGGTCACCGTGAGACACCATGTATTTAGAGAAAACGCTTGTTTTGGTGCCCACTACCGCCAAATTTCTTTTGACATACTTACCTGTTACACCCTGTATATTATAGGGACTATCAGATAAATCTAAAACTGGGCAGATATTTCTGCGAACGCTATTTACTTAAACTCGTTAAAATTTACTTTGTCGTATGTAAATTAAACGGTATAAATGGGTAGGTAAAAGGTAAAAAGTATAAATTATAAAGGGGTAGCGTATTTTACATTATACATTCATTATTTTACAAGGTAACTATTTTTGTTCAAAATTCTGTTTCTGTCAGTTGAAACAAACGTTTTTATACCATCTTTACTTTATGCAAAGAGAATATTACTCCTTGCTTTAAGTTAAAAATGTTATGACATGCAAGATTAATATAATGGTGAAGATGACAATTTTTTTTAATATATGTATAGATGAAATACCTATTTAAGATTCCATACTTTTGTTCTTTCAGTTCCAACAAAATTAAGTTTTTTAAATAAGTATTTTAGGTGCCGGTTTAGTATGCGGTCTACCTTGGGGTTAGCGATCTACACTTTGCTAATCTGATTTAGTATGCGGTCTACGCATTCCTCAAACATCGCAAATAAAATTAAAATAATGCAAAAGGCTACTATTAAGATGACTCGGTAGTCGGAAAAAAAAACCCTGGAAAAAAAACCCGGAAAACAACCTCCAGGAAAGAAACCCCAGAAAAATAATTATAGATGGCTGTGAATAACAGTTCCGTATTTAAGGTCCAGGGCCTCGTCGTGCAAAAGTAGGGAGGGCCACATTATAATAGGTGGTAGTAAAAGAAGGTCTAGTTATTATATTATGGAAAAAACACAAAATGTAATGTCTCTTACATATTATGTATAATTTATTATCATTAATTTTATTTTTTGGAAGGCCTGAGGGCCTCGTTTTGCGAGGTCTTAGTCGTGCGCCGCACGACTGGCACGCCCGTTAAATACGCCACTGGTGAATAAATATATAAATATACAAAGTTTGGAAATAAAAGTAATGCCAAACTTAAACGTAGATTGCCACTAAAGCGCCTAGGTTATTTGCAGGTTTAGTATATTTTTTTTTAATTGATACAAAATGGCAACATGACACTAAACAAAGTTTGGAAGTAAAAAAAAATGCTAAACTTAAACGTTGATATGATATCAAAATCAAAAACATAACAAGTTGATCAAAAACTTGCCATATATTAGTTCATAAGTTTGTTTGTTGTTCATATCACTGTCAGTCGACATGCTACTTCGTGAATTTTATGGTAGATCGCATACTACATTCAGTTTCTTAACGTAGACCGCCACCAAAATGGTAGACCGCATATACTAAATTCAACATGAGTCGGTAGACCGCATACTAAACCGGCACCGTATTTTATTATAAGAAATATTAGATGAATTTGTGATGATTATAAACCACTTTGTTACTGTTTCAAAGAAATAAAACGTAACCATTCAAACATCACCGAAGCTATTAAGTAAGTAGGTAGGTAGGGATTTGAAATACAATTTACGTATTGAAATAACACTCGCCCAAATGAAACTGATTACATTTCAATTTTAAAAATTGTTGTTAAAATGTTACTTATCCTTTTCTCTGCATTGTCCGGATCATTCCCTTATTTATTCATGCTTAGTAGCTTAGCAACTTATGAAAAAGACACACAGACACATTGTAACGGAAGTTACAAACATGTTGATAAAATTCTTCAGGTTCGTGGTTAAAATGTTCGATAATTTTTCTATCTTGGCAGTACGCTTGGACCTACCTTTTCGTACTTTTCCTTCCCAGGCTAGCTCAGTTGGGGATGAAAAGGATTAAATATAAATTTGGTAAAACTTTCTCAATTTACTCAGGGTCGATATCATTAAAGAATGCTTTCATCGATTAATTTGGAAAACAATGATTTTATTTAAATGCAAACGCTTATTTATGATACCTCCAGTACGTCTGAAGAGGTCCTTAACCTGTCATTTAGCGTTGTCTTTATGCAAATTACGCTTTTACTTCCCTCACAGTTAGGTAATAATTATTGAAAAATTCCATAAAATCAATAACAAAATCAATTTATTACAAAGTTATTTAAAATGAAAACAAAATGTACGATTCCTAGAAAAATAACCTTAATTTCTACCTACACAAAATATGAACTGGCTAAATTTTATCGCTTGCTAGCAAGACGTTGACATCAAGATTAAAAAATGCTGCTTTACATCCGCTTATACTTTAATTTCATTCGAACGCAATAATAAAAAAATTACACATAAAATTCAGTTTCTCTTCACTATCAGTTCAAATCAATACGTAAATAAAACTGTGGGACAGTACCTTAATATTTTTCTACCTTATTGTGATAACGTCGACTTCTCGTAGTACCTGCCAACGGCAGCTCAATTCGTGGTCCGCTTGACGGCGAGTCGCCTTAAATTTCTTCCTTTAACGGGTGTCAAATTCACTTAGAAAAGTTCCAATTTACCACAAAGCGAGTTTCTCATTTAATACTACAACGCGATTGCTCTTAAAACAACAAAGCGTATACTCTTACAACAACCAAGCGTATACTCAAACGACAAAGCGTATACTCAAACGACAAAGCGAGCACGTTACCCCCTCGAGGATCTTCACTGGTTAACTAAACTTAGGAAGCTCACCCTTATTTATTGATGTAGCTCCTTTTTTCGTTCGATAATTAATCTCACTTCTTGGAGTTCATTCGCACTTTTCGCATTAACGGCACATGTGGTTTATATACGCTGATATAAAACTGTTTATTAAAAACGTAATTTCGCTTCTATTTCACCGTAGTGACACTCTTAACCGCACTTAATGGTACCTTTTTGGTACCTTTCCGCTTTGTTCAGCAAAATCTCTTAATAAATTCAAAATTCTGGTGCGAGTCTTTACTTTAGCACCTTCCGCTTCTAAAGCCTTACTCCAACTAACTTTGTCCACTAACACTCGCTCCCCGCTTACCCTCATATACAATTTAATAAAATGTTATCTTATTCTGCACCTGCCAGATAAGACACTTGCGCTCTTATACTATTCATTCTGCTTCACTTTCTTAAATTAACCTGAGAACTTACTTACTTTACTAAAAACATTTTCCATATATACAAACTTGAAAAGTAAAAAGTAATTATTTTAATTTAATCAAAAATTAACGCCCGTTACAACATACACACATTCCAAAATCCTAAAACTATTTCCACCAAGCAGAAGAAAGCAAGTCACATATAGTGCTAAAAATTTGAAAACCGCAATTTAATTATCCCGATTTATATCGTATATAAGTGGTCATCGAATTCTCGAAATGGTATTATTTGGATCATTTGATTTCCCGATATTTCATTCATCGTCACGTTTGACGTCTTTTAAGCACCAAACCGAAGCTTTATAAATTTCGTTTCTAACGCTCAAACACGAGGTAAGCGCTTCATTTCTAGAATCCCCAAACGTTCATTCCTTTTTCGATATTTTAGCGTCATCAGTCACGCCACCGCTAGTTCATTCTTTAAATCGACATGTCCACAGCATATTAATTGCCGCTTTTCGAAAATTTTTTAATCGAATCCCGTTATCTGAATTCGATCAAGTATTATAATTTACTTGCTTACTCAATTTTTCTTTATAAGAACCTGTAATTATTTGTCAATTCATATATCTTGTTATCGATTTAGATTTGTAACGTCAGACATTCTGATTATCTTCTTTACCTTTAACAAATTGCTCACATTCATTCAATGGTCTAAATGATCTAATAAACATTATTATTATTTATTAAGGTCTTTTATTAACATGAAATGAATGAATATTAGAAGAATGTGACAATGACATTTTCTTTATTATATTCAACTTAATAACTAACTGTTTAATTGTAACTATGTAAATTAACATGTGAACATTAACTATCTTGATCTATATACAGAATAATATAACGATATAACAGATCTCCCCCACTTAATTTAAGTTCATACCACTTTGTTTTACACTATCCCACTTCATAATCCTGTAAATATACTGGTGGGCGCCGGATACGCTTATGACAAAGCGGTGGTAATTGAGGCGAATGACTCTCCACTTCCTGTTTTACCATAGATGACTCCGCCATTGGAAAATTATCTTGGGCTGCACCTTGATCTACCAACTCCAACCTTCCCGGAACACGTGGAATATTGAATGTTACCGTTCGTTTTGGTTGTATTCTTATTTTTTCTTTTTTATAGTCATTTGTATTATCACTACACGGAGGTACTCGCGTTGACACTAATTGATTTATATGGCGCTTAATGTTCCTTGCAGAGTCAAGGTTAATCAGGTAATGGCGCGATCCAAGACGCTTTATAACCTTACCGAACTCCCATATATTATTGTTATTTTTATATATTCGCGTTTGCACTCTCTCCCCTTTTTTTAATGAACGTATAATTTCCTTTTCATTAAATTTTGGCTTTTTTGGATGGATAGGAAAAATAGCATTCAACTTTATTCGAATTTTTCTTTGTAAGTATAATTCTGCTGGTGACATGCCACAGGTGAGCGGTGTAGCTCGATAACGGAAAACAATCTCTCTAACTTTCTCTGACAAGGTTCCTACCTCATTAGCTACTGATTTTAATCGTTTCTTAAATGTTTGAACATTTCTCTCTGCGAGCCCATTTGTAGCTGTATTTAACGCCACCGCTAGTTCATTCTTTAAATCGACATGTCCACAGCATATTAATTGCCGCTTTTCGAAAATTTTTTAATCGAATCCCGTTATCTGAATTCGATCAAGTATTATAATTTACTTGCTTACTCAATTTTTCTTTATAAGAACCATTGCTTTAATTATTTGTCAATTCATATATCTTGCTATCGATTTAGATTTGTAACGTCAGACATTCTGATTATCTTCTTTACCTTTAACAAATTGCTCACATTCATTCAATGGTCTAAATGATCTAATAAACATTATTATTATTATTATTATTATTATTAATATTTACTATTCCCTTTTGGAATATGCGCCAAACTTCACTACTACAGCTTTTCACAACACACGATAAACTGGTTTGTAAATTATTTGTCTAAATGATTCCAGTCTTCGATTTAAGAAGCATGTATCATTAACAGTTCAAAAATGTTATGCACAATTGAGATTAATTTTTAATAATAGGTACTATTTTAGTCAAAAGATCAAAACGTTGTTATGCCAGTCATTGGTACTGTCTCAATTTGATTATTGTGATAGCATCTATGGTCCATGCCTAGACAAAACTGATGTTACCAGAATTCAGCGCATTCAAAACTCGTGTCTCCGCTTAATATTTGGCATTAAAAAATACGAACGTATCTCGTACAAGCTTAACCAGATCAATTGGCTCAATATGGAAAATAGAAGGTTGTTACATTCTAGCTGCCTGTTTCATAAAATCATTTCAAATAAAACTCCTTTATATTTATTTAATAAAATTAAACACAGATTTGAAATTCATAACCTTAATACACGAAAAAAAATCTTCTATCAATCTCATCACATCAAACCAGCCTATTTAAACGACCGTTCTCATATAATATTGCATATATATATAACTCACTACCCGAATACTTAAAAATAATGACACAAAATAATTTTAAACAACATTTATTTATAATACTTTTGAATAAGCAGGCCACATAATTTTCTGTTTTGATTTACATAAGTACCTATGCATTTAAGTTATAAATTTTGATGCGACAAACCACCAAAACTAATTTAATTTAAATTTTCTTACTGGGTTAAGTGGAACAGCAGATGGTTTTTTTTTTTCAAAAAAAACCTATCTGAACTTCGCCCTTTGGGTTTAGTAATGTAACATTACTTATTTTTCTATTTTATGTATTTTTAATTCTTTACCCAAATAAAGCCTATTATTATTATTATTATTATTATTAAACGAACTTCTACAGTAAAATTAAACAACCAAAATTCTTCTGAACTGGAATCTCTGCAAGGCGTACCTCAAGGCAGTATCCTAGGACCGATTTTATTCACCATTTTCACATCTGATTTGGTTAGTATTATTCCATCAGAGGTGGCAGTCCAACTTTACGCCGACGACTCTCAATTATATATCTGTGGAAAACCTGATGAAATAAATCGTATGGCGGAAATTCTAAACATGGCACTCTCTAACATTTATATGTGGAGTGTCAATAGTGGTTTAAAACTGAATCCTGTAAAATCGTATGTTATGTGTTGTGGCCTTAAACACCAACGTGAAAGTGCTCTCCAAAAACTCAAAACAAATATAGTACTAAATAATGAAGTTTTACGCTTAGTAGATAATATCAAAAATTTAGGTATTGAGATAGACTCTGAACTAAAATTCGAAAAGCATGTGATAAAACAATTATCTATTGCTTATTCCAAATTTAAAACAATTTACAAATTTAAGTACGTGTTGTCTCCCAGTGTTAAACTATTGTTAGTTAATTCTGTAATCTTAAGTAACTTTAATTATTGCAGTTCTGTATATTATTTCCAGTTAACAAATCAGTTTAAAAACAAATTAAGTGTACTCCAAAATCGGTGCTTAAGATATGTTTATAACATAAGCTTTATTGATCATATGTCCCCACATTATATTACACACAAAATTCTAACTATGCGACATAGGTTTAATATTCAATATATAAAGGTCCTCTATAACATTGTCAAATATAAAAAACCTGACTATTTGTTAAAATTATTAGAAAGTAGGCTAGATATTCATACAAAAAATACTAGATTTAAGAACAACTACAACATTCCACATCACAACACAGCTAAGTTTGAATGTTCATTTTCATATTTAGGCCCAACATTTCTAAACGAATATAGAAATACCTTAAAAAGTGATGAATCTTGGAATACAATTAAACATAAATTAAAAAATCTGTATCTTAATTTGCTTCAATAGTAGCTATTTCTTTCTTATTTAATTGTCTATTTTATTGTTATTCTTAGTTATTTTATTGTTATTTTTTTCTTACAAATTATTTACTTGATTTTACTGTTCTAAACTAACTATATATTAATTAATGTGCTTAATACTAGTAGATAGAATTGTTTTCCGGTTGGAATGGCAGAACAGCGTTAAGCTGAACTTCCATCCGTTTGTGTTGTCACAATAAACTTGTTATTATTATTATTATTATTATTATTATTATTATTATTTATTTCGGGATCCAATTCATTGCCCTGCAAGCTAGTAATTTACGATTTCATATTGGACCAATTATTGCCTTCGGTCCTATGCTCATTTGTTTATGTAACGCATCTAGGTGATCAAAGAAGCCCTTGCCGGATTTCAGGTAAGAAATTGTCAAACATTACATTGTACTAATCCTTTTTTGGTTATCACATTTATTAGGTGCTTCATTGTAACCGAGTCAAGCTTAGCTCACCTGATTTATTTCATAGATCAACCCCCTTTTTCTATCGCAATTCCTGTAGAAGCTGCTAATACGTTCGGAATTTGGATACCAGTTTCGAACAGCGAAGAGTTTCCTAGTACTCCGTGGCGCCCTAAAAATTCTTTCTTTTGCTTCCTGAAACTACCCCCGACCCATTTTGCCTCCATAGACTAAGCGACCATGGATTTTGCTCCTAAGAATTGTTGCAGCCCCATTCTTACTGTAACAAACCTCCCTAGTAGTGAATTATCTTATATTCACCAGCCTGAACCCTCCATTCCCCTTTAATTTCAGTAGGTGTCTCTAATTCGCGTGCTTCTTTAGCGAATAAAACACATTTATCGTCATAATGATCTTCACATCAAACGTTCATTTTTCCACGCCGTCCCTGCTTCGGGCAAATCCTCTCCTCTTCTAAGTATCTTTTGCCCGGAGCAGTTCGAGCTCCGCCTTTACAATCAACGCGACGCCCTTTTCAAACGTTATGCAGGAATATCCAAGTCTCCCAACCAAGAAAAATAAGTCTTTACCATGAAACAGGCTTGGGAAACCGGACTCATTTAACTGGTGTATTTTCCACAGTTCTTATCATCAGAAGCGCGTTTTTACTTTACCTGATCCATGACCACAACGCAGATTTATTTGCCAATAACATTTGTGCAACTGACTGTGGCGGTTGGGATGACGCTGTGCTAATTTCTCGCAAACTTTCCATGTTCCCGTAGGATAACTCTTGGAAGATTACTATGAATCCCACTAAAATCCACACCGTCTTGTATCGGCAGCCTAGGCTCGGTTTACTTAAACGATCTTGTCGAAATCTAATTACCTACAGGACGAATGCGTCACCGTATTTGGCTAGCCGGTTGACTATTTCGTTTCTCTTTCTAATAATCCCAAGTACCCACATTGGCTTCACTTTGTTGTGTTTGCCAATGTGTCTTTCAATTATTCCTTCAAAGTTCAAGGTAGAGGCCGTTCGGGTTTCTTTTAATTACTTTCAATTTTCCACTGTGGGAAAGGCGACACTTGGAGATACAAAAATCTTTTTACTACGGAAATGAATTCAGGAAGAGAGGGAAAGGTCAATTGGGAAAGGTAAAGAAGGCGCAAGAAGAAGAGTTTCGACATGAAAAAATGTACCTATGCGGAGTTCTAATTTCCGGTTTCGAAAACTTATTTTTTTATTGGTATCCTATTTAAGCCTTTTAAACCACGCCCCAGCTTGTTTAAATCGCACAATGAAAATGCGTGTGTTTTAAAGTTGCCATAACAACATCACCAATTTGAAAAAAGTGAATTCTATTGGTTATTGATCTGACACTTCTGACAGGAGTATGTACTTTGTTACGTCAAATAAAATATTAGGTACAACGTTTTTCTCATTTCCATGACAACGAATGGTATACTGATTTCACATTACGAATTCAACCATTTCACATTATTAGTTCTTATTTCCATTTTAATAACAGATTTCAAAGTGAACCAATAAAAAAAATAGCGTAAAGTATAAGTGGATAAACAGGTCTTTAAAACACTTGCTCTATTTCAAGCACTCCGGCTACGCCGTCGTGCTTGAAAACTCGCGCGTGTTTTAAAGACCTGTTTATCCACTTATACTTTAATATACTATTCCTTATTATGTAGGTATTTGTATTAATAATTTGTAAATATTTATTTGGAATTTGCAGGACTTGCTAATATTTCGAATTTAGGTAAAAAAAACACCTAAAATATAACAATATCGTCGTAAGAAAACAGTCAATGGAAAGATTAAGAAATACCGCGAGCAATTAATTTGTAAGTTTTCATTACTCATCCCGATGTCACTATTGCCTACGCTTTAATTTCCTGAAATCGCCTTTTGTCTCTATCTGCAATTATTACAGTAGTCTGCAAACTTTTACGTTGAAATTTTGTTTAAAAGAAAGTTTAATGGCAATTTCGTTATTGGTTAATGAAAAAAGAATGATTTTTCAGTTATCCATGTGAAAAACTGAAGCTTGTTCGACTGAACTGTATCGTTCTAAGTACCTACCCCATTTTGTATGCATGGATATAAAGGGTAGATAAAAATTCCATTTGTTAGATATAATATTTCAATCATCGCCACGCTTTCACGCATAAGTAAATTCGCTTATTAAAATATGTCAGTTTGATCTTTTCTGCTTTTTCACTGAATAAGGAACTCTGATCTTAATTCACATTCAACTGTACAAAGATGGACGAATGTTCCTGACAGCATGCTACTATGTCCGCGTACTCCTTTCAAAGTCTCGTGTTTCTCAAAGGCAAAATCCGACATCCTTTCTCCCATGCAAAGGAAAACTCTGGATATTTCTGGACTTCAAAATCTTGACAACCAATTTATTATTTCAAAAGAAATATATTTAGGTAGGTATATGTAATAGACTTCAAGTTTTTATCATAAATTCTTAATTAAATGGTACGAGGGTGGCATCGATAAATGCTGCTATTTAGTAGGTACATGAATCCGGTGGTCTAGTACAACTGGCCGCAGCCAGCTGGCCGCCAACTGCTTCTAAAAAGGGTCTAGGCCTATTCGCTGTCGTCGTTTCGCCGTCGCCGTTTCACCGTCGCCGTTCCGCCGTCGGGACAGTTGGCCGTTGGTCAAATTCGCCGTAGGAACGATTCGCCATACAAATCGAAAATAACTTTTAATCTTGAGGGACTGTTATCAATTGAAAAAAACTATACTAAACCTACCTCTAACCTATGCGCCTGAGTAGCAATATACGTTTAGGTTGGCATTTTTTTTAAGTTTCAACTGTGTTTAGTATCCACGAACTTCATAAATAAAAATGGACTGATAGTATATGGTCTAAGGGACTGATAATCACATGTATTCGAAATGACACCTTACAGCGTCCGCCATGATGAGCGCAAATTCAACCTGATTCAACCGCGAAAATTTGAAATCTAATTCGGATCACGTAAAAAAATACTTTTCTCAGTTCATAGCTGAAATTCACACTTCAATTTGATAAAACGAATATTATAAACAACTTTATGGTCTTCTTAACTGTTAAAATCTAAAGGTATTTCCCACAGTGCAAAAAAACGTTTCTGAAATGTTTTAGAAACGTATCTCTGAAACATGAAACATCTCCGAAACAGCGACAGAAACGTATCATACACATAACATACATTTAATGTCCGCCTTCAGAAACCTAGATTTGAAACAACACAGAAACGTTACATCGAAACATTTTATATATGTTTCAAGAAACATATCGAAGAGTAATTTATTGAAATGTAGGAGAAATGTGTCCTTATAAATGTTTCATACGTGAATATTTGAAATGTCTCATATATGTTTCATTTGAAACATACCTGAGTATAAAAAAATTGAGATGTGGTAGAAACTATGGTACCGAGAGCCCCAACTACTCTGAGGGGCTCTTTTCCCAGTGCGCACGCCCTGCAGGGCCCAATGTACTCCGGTGGCTTGTTCTACGGGGCCCCCAAAATTCTCTTAGTGTAGACTCGAAGGAGATCGGTGATGCTGAAAAATCGTTTTGCTTCAAGTGGGATTCGAACATCGGTCGCTTGTTTAGGAATTCAGAAAACAGCTCCGCAAACTACCTGAGCTACAGACTCGCTGGCAAATAAGCCATTTAGATGTGCAATATTACCCATCTACTTATGATGAATAAATCTATTGTAATTTGAATTGTAATTTTGGATAAATATGTAAAACACTCACATTGAAACGTGTATTTTTAGTTTCTTATGATATGTTTCAAGTGATTATTATAATAATATATTATATTAACTTTGAAAGATGACTTCAAACGAAACATCACATTTTTAATGAAGTTTCTAAAATGTTATACGTTATCACTAAAGTTGGGATAGTTAGACAAAACGAAAGTTTCAAAAAGGCAGGAAAAAGGCATAAAAAATAATTTAAAAAAAGCATCTAAAGAGACAAAAAAGGAGAAAAATGGCACGGAAAAGCGAAAACTGTCGAGATAAAATCAACACATACATATTCAATTTAAGTATAGACAAACAAATATTTATTTGAAAAAGTAATTACAGTTGATAAATGCTATCTGCTGGTATTCTTTTTCAATAAAGTTTTCGGGCTAATTAAAATACGCTTAACTCGGCATAATGACTAAATGATGCAATTTCAACAAAGACTGTATGTAGGTGCAGCTTGCAGGTAGAAATAATACAATGGGAAATATTTCAAAGTAAGGAAAATGACACATCCGAGTTATTATTGTAAGAGGCTTAAATATTATAGACAAAGTTTGTATTCAGTTTGTATACCAAATTCCTTTCCCTTTCAAACAATTTGCTTTCTTAGAAATTACCCAGAAAAATATACCTATATAAAATCTAAAAATTAAAAAATACTTACTTACATTTCAAAAAACTTAAAAAAAATTACAGAAAAGGTACTAAATACTTACGCGAAAATATCAAAAAAAAAAAGGTAAAAAACGCAATAAAACTAACAGAAACCAAAAAAGGCAGAATAAAGTTTGCATCTAAAACGGATTTTAAATAGGGTCTGCCTTATGTTTGTCCATTTATAAAAAAAGGCATCCTAGCTTTAGTTATCACATTCCAAAAAACATATCACAGAGATATATTTTTGGATACATATCTAAAACGTTCACACCGAAACGTGTATGATGTGTTTCTTACGATATGTTTCAACTGATAAGGTTTCTGGTACAACACTACTAAACACAACTCCGTAACGTTAACTTTGAGATATGACTATTTTGTTTCAAACGAAACATCACATTTGTAACGTTTCTAAAATGTTATACGTTATCACATTCCAAAAAATACATCACAAAGATGTATTTTTGGATACATATCTAAAACGTTCGTGTTGTAATGTGTATGTTTTATATTTTATGTAACATATCAATTGAAACGTTTATTAGACATTACCATTTATTCGCTTTCGACAGAAATGTACCAGTAATGTGTCTTAGATGTTTCTTAGGAATGTTTCATTTGTAACCCTTATGCAACATTTAGAAACGTTTCATGGATGTACTGTGTTCAGTGGGTTAAGGCTAAAAATTTTCAGGTTATATCACGTTTGACACAAGAAAATAAAAATGCGATCAGCTGCTAGCAGAGGTACCAACCATGACCGATCTACAACACAAATATGCAAATGTTACCAGAATGTTACTAATATTTGCGCTCATCATGGCGGATCCTTGGTGGCGTCAAAAACGAAGAAGTAGGCATATGCTATTAGCAGTCCATTTTTATTTATGAAGTTCGTGTTAGTATCATATTCCCGTTTTTGAATCAATTGAACAAAATATACTAAACCTAAATTTACTAAGAGTAAATTATTTTGATGAATACTTCTAAATCATCTTCCAACGGCGAATCGTCCCTACGGCGAATTTGACCAACGGCGAAGGCGAACCGGCACCGCCGCGGCGAATAGTCCCTAACCGATTTCACTATCAGTTTGTTTGTTTTATATAAATGAAACTAGCCATTTATTTATTTGAAGTCAAGTTGTACTGGCAGCGACGCGACGACCACTTGTCCCGGCAGAATCAACTATAAGTTTCTTTATTATTATTTTTAAAATATTCCAGCCTATATTTACGAGTTCCTTGAACTCCACTTCTTCTCCACTGGTTGTCGTTATAGTAACTCTGTTCCCACCCTCTGTTCGTGCCTTTGACACTACTTATCTGTAGAGAAAGAATCTTTTTGGATTCCGTGTGATGGATAGTGTACTCTTATCGCCATAATCGTATGGACCTGGTTAAGGAGATTGTGAACCACTCCCAGGATAGGTCTTTTACACAGATTGGAGCTGCGTATAGTATTAGGTAGTAGAATTTCAATTTTAGGCTACGTGTCCTGCCTGAAGAGATTCGTTCATTATATCGACGGTGTTGTTTTTTTAGGTACCTATCTTATAAGTTTTTTCGAGACGCTATAATTCGTTAAATAGCGTTTCCCAAGATTTCTTTTCACGTTAATCGATCTTTTGCTTCAATATTTTGCAATATATCGCATATTCGGTTTAGACCTCTTTTTGTGGATGATTTGCCATTGTCCGGTTATGACTCCTCTTAGCTTAACGCGAATGTACTGTAATCTCCGTAAAGGCCCTATGAGTGGAAATAAGGGCCTATGAGTGGAAAATAAAAAATTCTGGCAAGTTGCCATATGAGACTTCCCTCGTATTAATACTTTTTTCAAAAAATAAATATTGCTGAATTCAGAAAAAAATACTCTTAAACTACCTACATAAAAAAGTGCAATTTTATCTTATAAAAAAAAGAGTGCCGCCATTTTAGCTTATATCGGAAATGACGTCATCAAAGGTAATATCAGCATTTTGGTCCTTGGCCCGAATGCAATCAATTGGCGAATACCGCATTTCGATAACTTTAATAGTTTCTGAGTATCGAGCGTTGCAGTCATTTTCTAACAATTTTTTTTTAACGCTTTTTCCAAAAAATAAGGATAGCACAGACTACAGACTACAGACGACAGACGGAAAATTTTTACTTCCCGAGTACGAAGTAAAAGGAAAAAGTATTGTATGTATTAGTGTTCCAAAAAAAAAATTTTACCTATGCAAATTTTTACATATTTTTGCGTTTCTATGTAAATTCAAAATATGAAAAAAAAATGTTCCGTCTGTCGTCTGTCGTCTGTAGTCTGTAGTCTGACTGCAACGCTCGATACTCAGAAACTATTGAAGTTATCGAAATGCGGTTTTTGTCAATCGATTGCATTCGCGCCAAGGGCCAAAATGCGAATATTACCTTTGATGAGGTCGCTTCCGGTATAAGCTAAAATGGCCGCACTCATTTTTTTATATGAGAAAGTTACAGTTTTTTTATGTAGGTAGTTTAAGAGTATTTTTTTCTGAATTCAGCTATATTTATTGTGCTAAGTACATATATTTATTTTTTGAAAAAAGTGTTAATACGAAGGAAGTGTCACGGCCATCTTAAAAGAAAGTATTTTCGCATTGCAAATTCCGAGACGGGTGGTGTCGCTTCTGTATCCGTAGCATTGAACTATACGCTATACGTAACTGGAAGGGATACGGGCGATTTCAATGGATTGTAGGCGTTGAAGCTGACAAAGACAGATGTGGAGTAGGTACTTCTGTCGCCTTCTAGCTTGTTTCGGTAGTAGAGCAGACGAGAGAGAAAACTGCCATAACGTATTTTTTTACCTGAGAGCTTCATTTCATGCCCCGTGTCATCATTTGTTTGACGTTGCGTGCGAAAGAAAAAGATAGAGATATCCATTCGTTGAGGGTTGTCTAACTTGGCTGTGGCTTCAGTGTTGCTTGTACGGCTTTCCTTTCCAGTTGCCTATAGCATACAGTTGAATGATCGGTAGGTATTTCTTCTGTGGCGTCAAATGCTTTTGACAAGTCGAAAAATATACCGGCTGTAAGTTGGTTACAAAAATTACGTCTGTTGAGGTAAGACGATCCCCGTGAAGAACTTTGGATTCGGATTATAAATTTGTTTGGCGCCATTAGAATAGAATACCGGGGTCTGGGAGAATAGGTGATCCCATGGTCCCCGCCTCCAAATTAAATCCAACGCTGGGATGACATGATTATTTACTGTAGGAACTGTGAAAGAACGAGGGAATTACTTAATCAGTTGAGGCACAGAAGAAATACCTACGAATGCAGAAGAGACACTACCCATCTCGTCAGATACCAATTTGCAATACGAAAACACTTCCTTTTAAAATGGCCTTCGAACTAAAATGAACTAAAAATACGTTGCAAGCATCATAGGAATTAATAAATATAACACATTTATAAGAAATTCTGGCATGTATTGCTACGAGACTTCCCTCGTATCAACACTTTTTTGAAAAAATAAGCATAGCACAATATATATTGCTGAGTTCAGAAACAATACTCTTAAACTAAAAAAACTGCAACTTTATCTTATAAAAAAAATGAGTACCGCCATTTTAGTTTATACCGGAAGTAACGTCATCAAAGGTAATATCAGAATTTTCGTCTTTGGCCCAAATGTAGTCGATTGGCGAAAACCGCATTTCGATAACTTTAGTAGTAGAGCGTTGCAGTCATTTTTGAAAAGTTATTTTTTTTAACACTTTTTTCAAAAAATAAGTAAGTATAGCGCAATATAAATTTATTCAGCAAAAATACTCTTTTAAACTACATATAAAAAATTGAGTGCCGCCATTTTAGCTTATACCGGAAGTGACTTCATCAAAGGTAATATCAGCCGTTTCGTCCTTGGCCCGAATGCAATCGATTGGCGAAAACCTCATTTCGATCACTGTAATAGTTTCTGAGTTTAGAGCGTTGCAAGGAAATGTGTACGGATACGAACAGACTACAGACTACAGACGGCAGACGGAATTTTTTTCATTTTTTGAATCTGTATTCAGAAACGCAAAGATATGTAAAAATTTGCATAGGTCAATTTTTTTTTATCACTAGTACAATTCTTCCCTTTTACTTCGTACTCGGGAAGTAAAAATAGTATATTGTAATGTACCCCCCTAGCCCTAACTAATTTAAAAGTCGAAGAACTAAAAGTTCAAAAAGCTAACTTCATCCATTACGTTAATAAAACTTCAAAAGGAAGCGGGAATCTCTAAACATGGCCGGCAAAATTTAAACTTTCCCTCCAAAACACAGCACCCCAAAAATGGCACAAGGTCGTGATCGTTTAACAGGCCCTCTATCGTGTAAAAGGTACGAATACACTGGTCGTGAACTATTATCGGGAAGGAGAAACAAAACTACCATTAACTGTATCAAAATAATTCATTTATTGACAGTTACTCGACGATTCGGGGGAGAAAAAGTGCGAACACTAAAAAACTCCTCCTTTGACATAGTTACATACATGACATCAATTCAAATACAAAATTATAGCAACAAGACTGTTAAATAATATCAAGAAACAACATTTACAATTTCATTGTGGATACTCTTCAATCATATTTAAATACTTTATGCAGCAATGATTTATATGGCAGAATAAATAATCAAATTCAGTTATATAAGTATGTAATACAAAGCAAAACCAATGTACACTCGGTACTCAAGGCCACAAACTGAACTACCCACTACTTATACTCCCCCGTGGTTCATCAACTACCACATACACAAGACATACAAAACCACATATAAATAGTTAGTTATTCGGACACCTCCGAAAGGTACCGACTGACCTGGTTGCGACCTTAATCGGCTAAAGTTGTATTTCGAGAAGAATGCTGCTAGCTTTTGTTAATACAGCCCAGCATCCAACTCTACACGGCAGGAAAAAAACATCATTAGTTACATCCATCAAGGCTCTTATATACCTACGGGAATACATTTGCAACTAAGTTTAAGCTTCCAACAAGTGTGTGGCTCTTATTGAGAAACGAATGTACACATGAGACAAAGAAAATTAAATTAAATTAAACAATCAGACCAAAGAAAATACATTCCATATCAAAATAAAAGGTCAAGCAAGTTTAAATAGATAGAAATGTACACAAGTTACAAAAGGGTTCAAATTCAGGTAAAAATACACAAAGGACACAGTTAGTCATGGTTTCGAGTACAATAGGGCCATCTTTCTCTGTTTATCCACAAATATTTAATACATATACGTTCAATCGTTGATTGAAATATTAGTAAAGATGGGCAACTCATGCATTAAGAGAGCAATTCATCCATGTATGTGTAGTTGCGTTTTTGTTTTTTTCTTTTGACTGTAAAGTAGCGCCATCGCCAAAATGTTATGAATAATAGTTCAATTTTCGCCGCAAATTAGAATTGGCGCTTCGAAAATACAAATGAAAGCTATTGTTAGTCATGCAATGTTGCAACATTTAACCACTAATTAATATAAAAAAAAATTACTCTACTCTGGAACTTAAAGAATTATAAAAAGCAATTAATTTCTATTATAAAATTTCTATACGATAAACATCGTTTTATTTTCATTAGTTATTCCCCCCAAAATTATTTATTGAACGATTCGCTTTTACAATTTCATAATTCATTTTAATAGTTATTTATGTATCAAGGGAATTATAAGGGTCTTAATTACCGAGGGTAAAGTTTGCGTCCCGAGGGCCTTGCGCCCGAGGGACAGCAATTACCCGAGGTAATTGAGACCTATTAATTCCCGTGATACATAGATAATTTTATTTCTGGCCGAGTTTAATAAAATTTGTTCATTTCCGGTATATTTGATTCAGGTATCGTCGATTGCAGTTTTGGTTGTTGCTAGGTTACTGGCCGTATAGGGAATTATAGCGTCTTTATATCCCAAGGGAGTTATGACACTCTTTATTGGTATCGTAACTATGACAATATAAGCTTATAATATCACTGTCAGAAATAAAATAATTTACAAGTGCTTTAATCCCTCAGTAAGAAATATAAATAACGCCAAGAATTTCACATTAGAAATGGCCATTGCTAAAAAACATATAGAAAATGATTAATGAAGGTGTCGACTGTCGATTTACATTTTACATTGTTTTGCATCATCCTCATTTATTTTGATAGTCATTGTTAAAGTTTTTCCAGTCCATTTTGCTGACAAGGATTTGCTCTTTTACACATCGAATCAACTTAGACAGCACATTCTTTCATAAGTAGTATAGTACGTAATAAACAAAACATACTCGTAAGTGAAATTATGTCAATGAGATACGGAAGTAAAGTGTTTCTGATTGTACAAAATGGAAAACCGCAAATTTTGGCTTTTTCAAGTTAGATACCGCTACGTCGCTGTCGTACCTATCTCGTATACAGGGTGTCCACGACTGAGTGGAACATAGGGAGAATAAATCGGTTTTTGAGAATTAAGATAACAAAAATGATCAGGTGGTCTTAATTGTTTATTTAATTGAATTAATTCTTCTGTTATTTACCTACTATCATGTTAGTGAAATTGTAAAAGGCAGAATAAAATCATAAACAATCATCCTTAAGAGGCCGTACCACCTAAGTGTGAGGGGTAATAGTTTTTGGGGGGCGAGTTGCAGGTAAATTGTGGAAGGTGTATTTATGCTACAATTGCACACCTATTTTCTAGCCAATAATTAACATAATTAAAATGAATTTGAAACTGGTCTACTTCATTGAATTTTAATTGGTTACAGTCTTAAGGCTGTGCGGGAGTATGCGCATTATAAGAACTTCTAATATTTGTTTAAAATTTACTACACAGAACTCATTAAGTGAAATAATTTTAATGAGATAGAGGAATTTATCGTTGACTAATCATTAAGATGACCTCATGTAAACGTCAATTTTATTATTGAATAAGCAAAAAGCTGGTAGAGTAGTCTCAATATAAAAAGATGCCAGCACGTGATATTTACGAGGAATGAAAATTAAAATAGTTAGCTTATTGTTATCATTTCCGGTCAAAAGTGAAATTGCACTCGCATTTTGGGCGAGGAAATAAAGCACTGAACCTACCAAATTTTTGTAGTAAGACGGATTGAGATATGGTTTTTTGCATTCGCTTCCTACATTCAATTTGTACCTACTTTTGATCATGTTTTTTTTTCGAAATTGCATTTGTGCAGTGAAAAATGCATCCTGAAAAATGCATTTTCATAGAAAAAATGCATAACTTCGTTATAAACTTCGAGAATTGACTCAATTCGGGTTTATGGGTGTTTTAGAGGTCGCTAATTCCGAATATGACCTCCAAATTGGCTCATCGCCAACCTGGAGCTCAGAACGACTGAGCAACGTCATCTCCGAAGCTTTTTCTGAAATTCACTCTCAAACGATTCTAGACATCCGGGGTTTTTTGGATCGGCAACCGCCCTCCCTCGTGCTGGATGACGCGCATCTGGGAATCAACGTGGTCCTCCGACGTTTCAAGCCTATAGGGAACGGAAAATTGTTATCCGACGAAAATTGAAGCGCAACTCTAGAAGTCTAGAGGATGACGTTGCTCTTGCTACCCCGGTGTGGTGCACCAGGTAAGCGTTAGAAACTATCCGGTACCGGATTCGGTGTGAGCGACTCAAAATCCCGGGAAACAATTTTCGGTTCCTTATAGGCTTGAAACTTCAGTGAAACTCCGGAGGATGACATTGATGCCCGGATGTGCATCAGGTACCTGGGGGACGGTTGCCGATGCCTGATTTGGAATAAGCAACCCAAAAAAACCCCGGATGAGATGTCTAGAATCATTTGAGAGTGAATTTTAGAAAAAGCTTCGGAGATGACGTTGCTCAGCCATCCTGAGCTCCAGGTGACCGATGACCCAATTTGGAGGTCATATTCGGAATCAGTGACCTCGAAAACCCCCGTCCACGCGAATTGAGTCGATTCTACAAGTTTATAACGAAGTTATGCATTTTTTCTATAAAAATGCATTTTACAGGATCCGTTTTCTGCTGCACAAATGCAATTTCGAAAAAAAACATGATCAAATGTAGGTACAAAGTTTCCTATTGAATTTAGGAAGCGAATACAAAAAACCCCATCTCAATGTGTCTTACTACAAAAATTTGGTAGTTTTGGCTTATTTTAGGGCTTTTATTTCCTCACCTATCATAATCTAAATTTGCAAATCAACATAATGAGATATGCTTTATTTACACATTTATTTCATACATGCATTCTTCCTCATTTTTTATTAGGATGTAATTATATATCTAATGAGATTGATGACACACCAAGGCCACGACACACTTAATGACTGTGACATATTGAATACAAATAAAATCTGAACAATTAGGTGACCGATTGTAACAAGGCGTGCTTTTCAATAACTTGTACCGTCCGCTGCCAGGTGGCAGTATTTTCTTGTACCCTATAAAGTCACTAAATATTCTAAAGTACCGCAACCTTATGTTCCAATGAGTTAGAGAGAGAAAGCTAATTTTAACCCCAAAATGGCGGAAAAATGACATCTGTGTTTGACATACGATGAAAATTAGTATTTTACTCTTAGACCATTGGTCTAAAATTTTACTATTACTAAGTTTGACGTTTGACACTTGGTTTGAAACGCGGCAATTTGAAAAACATCATAAACTTGTAGTTTTCCCATAGACAGGCTCGTCTTCTTATTCTTACACACTACTTGCTGTATTTTTTAGTTATCCTTTTCTGTGATTTAAATAACGATTCTAAATGAAGTATTAACACGACAAAATTAGCTGTCAATTGTAAAAACGTATTTAGGTTCGTTTGGCAAAGTTCCAAATTTTTTATCTGTCAATTAAACTGTACCTACCTTTTAATAACAATGGCAAATAATGTTTAAGAAATATATTGATAAGTATCTAATGTTAGTTTAGTTTTTATCAAACACTTCATAAAGTCATTAAATTTTCTAGTGACTAGGTCTTCAATATTTGAAATTACCGCCAAAATTTTAACCCCAAAATGGCGAACGTTGCGGTACTTTAGATATCTAGTGACTTTAGTACCCTATAAAGTCACTAAATATTCTAAAGTACCGCAACGTTCGCCATTTTGGGGTTAAAATTTTGGCGGCAATTTCAAATATTGAAGACCTAGTCGCTAGAAAATTTAATGACTTTATGAAGTGTTTCTTAAAAACTAAACTCACATTAGATACTTATCAATATATTTCTTAAAAATTAGTTGTCATTGTTATTAAAAGGTACAGTTTAATTGAAAGATAAAAAATTTGGAACTTTGCCACACGAACCTAACATACGTTTTTAAAATTGACATTTTATTTTGTCGTGTTAATACTTCATTTAGAATCGTTATTTAAATCACAGAAAAGGATAACTAAAAAATACAGCAAGTAGTGTGTAAGAATAAGAAGACGAGCCTGTCTACGGGAAAACTACAAGTTTATGATGTTTTTCAAATTGCCGCCTTTCAAACCAAGTGTCAAACGTCAAGCTTAGTAATAGTAAAATTTTAGACCAATGGTCTAAGAGTAATAGTATATTACATACCGAGTAGGGAAGTGTTTCATTACTGTCGAGAGATTAACTAAATCTCGAGACAATAATGAAAACTTTCCTCCGAGGTTTGTATACGATTTTATTTACAACCACATCATTAATTAAAAAGTAGGGACAATATTTTATTTTGAAAATAAAAAAATAAAATAAATATGAGAAAATTTGTCCTTTTCTGTTTTGACATTTCCATATCTAGTCACCGGTATTAGTTTACGCGACTGGTTGCTATGGCGCAAACCTTCAAAATTTTCAAAATAAACAACTAGTGACAGTTTTGAATTTCTCGTTCGTTCTTTCGAATTTATATAACTTAGAAAGCCAGAATGTTCTCGGAAAGTTCTGATAATGAAGACTATTGTAATATTGGTACTCCACCAGAACTTAAAGAATATTTTGCTTAATTAAATGAGGCGAGAAACAAGATAAACCGAGTGAGGGAAACGAGTGAGGGAAATGGGTGAGGGAAGTGGAAGAGGGAAAGAAATGTAAATAATTTGACACTTTCAAAATTTTTAAAAGTCAGTAATGTCAGCATTACATATGTGGTTGTAAATAAAATACTAATTTTCATCGTATGTCAAACACAGATGTCATTTTTCCGCCATTTTGGGGTTAAAATTAGCTTTCTCTCTCTAACTCATTGGAACATAAGGTTGCGGTACTTTAGAATATTTAGTGACTTTAGTACCCTAATACAAGGAAATCCTGGAGCCCTTCTACAGCGGCTATTTTTTAGTATAAAAAGCTAAATTTTAAAATGAAGGTTCATGTGTATATGTTCTACAAATCCTTCGGAATAGATTTTTGAAAAGCATCGTAAATACTCTTTAAACCATCGTAAAGTAACAACGTGATTTTTGGTATAGTTTAGGGCAGTTTTTTAAAGAAATATAAAATTATTGTCAAATTTTGTTCCGAAGAATTTCAAGTGAAGTTCTTGTAGATTAATGTACTTTTTGAATTGCTAAGATATCTTATCAAATAAACTCTCCAGAAGGGCTCGCGTTAACATTATATTTCATATGCAGTGAATCGATGCCCAGGCCTCTTAAAAACCAACAACAAAACCTCATTTTCTGGCTTTACAAAACGAATTTTTTTATGTAGAATTGTTCATTGTTAGCCCAGTTGTGTAATGCGCCGATTGAATTTGGATGAGGTAGTACTAGGGAGATAATATTGTTCGTAATTAAATTCTCTACAACTTCTTGATGAACTTGATGAAAGTCTCCATTTTTATAGTTTTTGATTTATAATGATAAAATGGTAAAGTTTGTTGAAAACTATATTTTATTGAAATTATCTTTCGGCGATCGATTTCGACCAAGTATGGCCATCATCAGGCCATGCTTGTCAGAAAAATATGTAAATCAAACGCTATTTCAGCATGGCCTGATGATGGCCATACTTGGCCGAAATCGATCGCCGAAAGATAATTTCAATAAAATACCTATAGTTTTCAACAAACTTTACTATTTTATCATTATACAGGGTGTCTGTAAACCTCCTACCATAAATTTACCAGCCGATTCCTGACGCAAAAATAAGCCGAAAATGTCAGTACAACTTTTGTCGTAAACCGCTTCCTGAGGAAGATACACGTCTTTGAAAATGGTGTTGAAAAAACGGAAAACAATTGCATTTTTAAAACGGCTTGAGATAAAAAATTAAAATTTCTCAGGCAGCCTAAGCTGTTAAAGGCCTACATTTTCTACTATTTTGTTTTTTAAAAATTAACCATGGGCGGTACGAATGGGGGTTATCACCTTCTTATTATTACCCGCTTTTTTTACCTTTTGTTTTTTTGCATTTTACTTTGCAGATTCGGATTCTCTGATATCTAATTAATAAAAAAGGTTCTCTTGTTGCAACTTGTCTAGACTAACCGTTTCCTATAAAATTCAGGTTTTCTGTTTAACGAAATTCAATTTTAAAAAACACTGAATTTGCGCAAACTTTGCAACTTTGGGAACGTATCCAAAATGCGGCTAATCACATTTGCTTGCAGCAGGGAGTTTTTGAACGAGTTAGGAATTCTTTAAGAAGGCGTGCTGAAGGATGTATTCAGAACAACGGAGAACACTTCGAACATTTACTTTAATTGTATTAATTTTACTTTATTTTTCAATAACTTAACTTAAAAAAGTGTTTTAATTAATTTAATTTGCGCAAATTCAGTGTTTTTTAAAATTGAATTTCGTTAAACAGAAAACCTGAATTTTATAGGAAACGGTTAGTCTAGGCAAGTTGCAACAAGAGAACCTTTTTATTAATTAGATATCAGAGAATCCGAATCTGCAAAATAAAATGCAAAAAAACAAAAGGTAAAAAAAGCGGGTAATAATAAGAAGGTGATAACCCCCATTCGTACCGCCCATGGTTAATTTTTAAAAAACAAAATAGTAGAAAATGTAGGCCTTTAACAGCTTAGGCTGCCTCAGAAATTTTAATTTTTTACTCAAGCCGTTTTAAAAATGCAATTGTTTTCCGTTTTTTCAACACCATTTTCAAAGACGTGTATCTTCCTCAGGAAGCGGTTTACGGTTTACGACAAAAGTTGTACTGACATTTTCGGCTTATTTTTGCGTCAGGAATCGGCTGGTAAATTTATGGTAGGAGGTTTACAGACACCCTGTATATCTCTACAACTTTATTTGAAGCATTTTGCGATACAAATGGCCATTCTCGAGATACAAGCGAAATACGCGCGATGCGCATACGTGTTACTGTTTCGCCGCAAAACAGTCGACATTTTAAAAAAATCTATCTCAGCTCCTATTGGTCGTAGAGACAAAAATAAAACATGAAAATGTACGGAATTTTGTCGGCTACAATTTTCTTAACGTTTTTGTTTTTGATAAAATTGATACTTTTTCAGTTATTTACGATAACCTGTTTTTTTGACACTTTTTGGCCCACAATTTCTCTCGGCAGGGGGGTACGGGTTTCAACACTTCAAAGCGAACACAAAACAAGCCTGTTTCCAAATTTTCAAAGCTGTAACCATTTTTTCATCCAAATTTCTTTATTTTACTGGGCTATTATACTTAAAATGACGATGGGCTGCCGCCCTAAACAAACGAGCGCAGCGAGTGAGTTTTGGAATCATCCTAGTGAATATTAGCCATTGGTACACAAGTAAAAGACCTCGTAAAAGACTATACTTTCTCCACGGCTATGCATAAAAAAATTTCTTCCATTGGGAATCGAACGTCGAAAGTATCTCTACTACTGAACTGAGCTATTTACCACATTTATTTACGAAAATTACCGTGATTTCTGATAATCATAGAATGTGATTGGCTAACGAGAGTGAATTCTTTTTCATTCTTCACTGGTGTGAAGAATTTATGTCTTTGTTTAGCTAAATATGTAAAAAGAATTTGTGCATTTTTATATTATAGTCGTGGAGAAAACAATTATTCAAGTGACAGAAATGGTGAAATAAAGAGAAAGACACGAAAACTCTAAAGTCATCATAATTATTGTTCGGAATTTGCGTTACTAAGGTCAAGTAATATTATGACTCAATTAGATTCTGCCGTTGATGCAAATATTCGGTATATTTCAATCAATGATACGGCCTTTAAAAAAATTATTTACACAAAACTAGTTCAAAGTACTTTTATAGTAAATTAAAAAATGTAATTTGGTCGTGGTAACAATCTATATTATGTAGGTTGAAATTTGAAATTGAATTAAAACTGTCGCGTCGGGTGAGGATATCATATATAATTTCTCCTGCAAAAGAAAATAAAGTTATACATACTTATATAAAGAAAAATCCTAACATAAATATTTAAGTGGCATAACGCGCATATATTCATTTAAAAGTCCCGGGTTCAAATATTCTTTTACTGGCAACATTGTTAAGAATGTACACGAATACTAGCATAATTACAGAATTCTCTATAATAAAAGTCAGGTTACATACTACTTGAGTACGAGCGACCGCAACGACCCCTGATGCCTTGTACGACAATGGGGTCGTATATTACCGTAAGGTTGTCTATCTTTATTAATATTTCAATCAACGGTTCAATTTAAACTCATTTGGAATGTCCCTCAATTAATACTTTATACACATAAATAAATATCAGAAGAAATATCATAAAACATAATTAAAATCGAAGTCAGATCAGGCGTGGGTGTTCCCCATTTTCGACTGTCTGTTTTGAAGTATTGTTGTTTCATATTTTTGCTAACTACACACATTATAGATTAAATGTCGGAAATTCCATGAGTTCAAACACATATTTAAAATGAAAACAAATGAATATAACTTAGATAGTTCTACCCATTGAATAAAGAATAAAAAGGAAGGAGAGTATCGTATGATTGCTGCATAAAAATTGGTTACGGAAGTTCAGCCATTTGTACACCACTGTTGAGTCATCTTTGTTTACATTTTGGTCGTGTTGACAGTTGACCATAACCTGCAAAATTTGAAATATTTATTTGTTGATTGTTGCAGTCCAATTAGAGTTATAAATATGGCAATTGTTTCTGTCAATTTCTATGTAACAGGAAACATGTTAGTAGCCATTTTGCCACCACTTTGATTTCAAGGTCGAGGGCATATACTCCTTCCTCTCTATTCTTTATTCTATGGTTCTACCATTCTACACACGACATTCACATAATTAAACGAACGCTTCCAATGTGAGATTCAAATTAATTGAACACTCACGTTGAAGAGCGAGGCAATGCAAAATTCAGGGAAAGACCAGTTTATAATAACAAACAATGCAATTTAATTAGACAGATATAATCGTATTAATCAAAAAGATATCACCTGCAGCTATAGTACCAAAAATGGAGTCACCAAACTAAAACAAAATGCAAACGATGTTTTCTACTTCACGATTGGAATTAGGTGGCCTTGTTTGAATTCAGATGCTCCTGAAAGTTAAGATTAAGCCACCTTCCACCAAAATCCTCCGCCAGATGGAGCTAGAGTAAAACAAAAGTATCGACGTTGCCAATGCTTTTCAGCTTCTTGTACATGTTGTCGGATCTCTAAACTATAGGCACAGACAACTAACCAGACCCGCCACGCTTATGAGTTGAACAAAACGCAGCTTTGCGCAACTAAACTAGATGTCACTACGGTCAGTTGCGCAAACAGTTGTCCAATTGAATAACAACAACTTGTTTATTTGTTTGGTCAACAGAAAGTTAGGTCAGTTATTTGCGTGGGTGGTACATACCTAAACAGAAGAAATGTCTTGTCATGTAAAAGATATAATAATAATTTAATTATACAGTTTGCGAATTTGCGATACGATCCTTTTAACTATGAAAGATCATTCCTCTACTGCCATTTAGCACACCTGTGAGAAGCGTTATTATTTATGCTGATCATTCAATTGTGTATCTTTAATTGCTAAATTAGTAATTAACGTAATAAGAAGTGAAAATATAAGCCGTCATTCAGTAAATTAGGTCTATCTCATTAAATTTAAAATTTTATGCAAACTTTATCAATTTGTTCTGTTTACTACGTCACGCTACAGACAACCTTTAAGGTTGTATGTGTTTACGTTTACGTTAATCTCGAGGTTAATCTGCAACTTCGAATAAAGCACACTACGATGAATTTTTTACTTTCATCCCTTTTTGTGTTTTTTTTTTGAGAATTATGTAATTATAAATATTATAATATTAAGGAATAATAATACTGGAAGACATCTCAAGTATTGTTAACGAATCTCACAGTGTAACATAAGATATGATATAAAGGACATTTAATGAATTACCTATTTATTTGTAACAGAGGTGTGACATGATGTGAAATCTAAATTTCTAAAACATCACTTTTTTTCTTTTTTATAAACTGTTTGTAGTCAAAAAATAATCTATATTTTTTTGATATCGCTGTTTTGGCTGAGTAGGCAACTATTAAGTAAATGGCACAGACAAATTATTGTCTGAATGTCTGTGGTAAAATGGCAATGACAATTACAAAAATATATATTTATCTCCCTTTCTAAGATAGGTAGGTACATGCACTCTCATAAAGTTATGTTATTTTTACAAGCCCACAAATACCTACCTAAAAATTTGATTTAAATATATAAAATTCAGGTTAATTTGTTTTATTTAAAAAGGGAAGAGGAAATATTGAATTGCATACCTATGATGAGCTACATTTAAAAAGTCATTCACCATTGTGATTGTTCTGTTATATGATATAATTGTTTATTATATGTATATTTTTAAAAAAGCAAACTAAGCTGTATGGGCAACTTGATGAGAAGTAATTTTTGAATATACCATGTAATTTGTGATTTTTAAGTGCACTCAAAACTTATTTCTAAGCTACTAATCCAGAGTCAGTAGATTAACAGAGTACCGCAACCTCCGCCATTTTTAGTCCTTTCCGCGCTTCACTCACTACACGCTCAGTAAAGTAGATGATGTTTTTGACTAAATTTTTCGGAATATAATAAAACAAATACACTTAACGGCACAATAACACGGCATTTCATTAAAAATTACGCACTTCGTAAGTATATTTTATGTATATGGACTAAAAATGGCCGCCAGGGCGGCATTTGTCGCGTCAAAGGCTTGCGGTACTCTGTTAATCTACTGACTCTGTACTAATCTAAATGACAGCGACATCTCATTACGATAATTATACTAAAACGGCATGACAAAAATTTAATACACGGTGGCGGGTCTGGTTAGTTGTCTGTGCTATAGGTAACCCAACTGTGGATACTACAATATTTTATTTTATATAATTGGATATTTTTATTAAACGATCCGCTCAAATACTTCCTCTTGAGATGGCCGACAAACTAAAATTATTGCTTCAAAGTTCAAACTTCAAAGAAACCGTCGCTTGTGCATCCGTAGGAATCGTAGGAATTTCTTCTGTGATTGAGGTTTGATGAATGCAACCATAATGACTAGTGAATATTTAACCACAAAATTTTTGACATTTTTCCCTCATTTCAAATCTAACCTATATTATTATATTACAATGCTGGTTATTTATAAGCAAAAATCATTAATTTCTTATTAATTACTAATGTAACGATAATTGGGAGTAAATAATGGATCAGATGGAGGCGGTAAGTTACCATATTCGTTAGGTATGTTTTTCTTGTATAACCTTATTTATGTTTTAGAGCTGTGTCGAATTCCTCGATTTGAGTGGTATTGAGGAACAAGAGCGAGCTTGGATTTTAACATCATTACATACATCGAATCCTAAAATAAAATTGCCATGGATTAAAACGTCCGAAGGTAACTATCGTGAACGATTTATTAGGACATTTTAGTCGAACTTGTTTTAGTATATTTCTGTGACGAAACCACTACGTATACAAATGGGGAACCGCTTAGTTCATCCACCAACCATGACTGTAACAATGAACGACAACATACAAATGGTGTTCCGTCTTCGAATCACAATACAATCGACGACAGTAACAGTCACGAAGCTACATCGACTGCAAAATCGTGGGCAAGCTTATTTAATAAAGTCGGTTCGGTAGCGAATAGCGAATCTCCGATAAAGAATCAAACGCCATCAATTGTAGTGCCTCCAAAATCTGACGTAAAACTTACCAAACACGTAAATGTCTCGCTTAAAGAGCCTTTCAAATCGAACCTAGACGATCCCAACTTGATACGAATGGGAGGTGAGTTTACGAGTTTTTTTTACGATCCGTCTATACTTTTCGTTTCAGAATTTTTGTCAACATTCACCATCGACAACCGTATTATCAGCCTGCAACCTCGAGGCTTAATTAATCGAAGCAACTACTGTTATATTAACTCGATATTACAAGCAATTTTGGCCTGTCCACCCGTTTACAATTTGCTATGCGGCTTAAGCGAAAACACTACGCCCTCGACCGAAAAGAAACGTATAACACCGACTATCGATAGCATGTACGTATGTTGTCTTACGACTAGATATTTTAAACGTTCATTCGCTTTATCTATAGGACAAAATTCGTACGCGAATTTAATCACTTACCTGCTGGAATGCGAGTCGGACGTCGGTTGGATAAAAATCAGAAGAAGGAGCATAACGTTTTGATTAATTGTGATACACCGTTTGAGCCACTCTGGTTTCATAAGTTGTTAAGTGGCGTACGTAGCGATACTTTCGTTATCGAGGGGCGACAAGAGGACGCCGAGGAGTTCCTATGTTGTTTACTGAACGGTTTGAATGACGAAATGTTGGAGGTGGGTTGCCGGACTTTCGATCACTTTGTCTTATTATTTTCTTTCGTTCTAGTTAATGAAGTTGGTTGACACCAATGGCTTCAATCACACAGAGCTTAGTTTCTCTTCGGACGAAGATAAGGAATGGCAGGTGATTGTTTTTCAAGTTAAACGATGAGAATTTTCGCATAAATATGTTTATGTGTGTGTGTGTGTAGGTGATGGGTCCAAAAAATAAGGGTGCGATTACTAGACGCACCGAGTTTAGTCGAACACCTATTAGTGACATATTTGGTGGATCTTTAAGGTCCAGGTTACACCGAAGTGGAGATCAGTCGACTGATAATATTCAGCCTTTTTTTACTTTGCAGTTAAATATCGAGGTAAGCATTATGCCCCACACGCTATTAAACATCATTAAGCTATCCATACCATTGCGTTTAGTAAGAGCCAGTATTTTCATCAATTGGTCAGTCCGGTCTTGCAAGGTTAAATTATGCTAACCTGCAGTGGCACAAAGGTTTAAAATGTTCAAAGAGGTTCAATCAAGTTTTGGTTCATTTATTCTACACAGGGGTTGAATGAATAGTAGTATACAGGGTGATTCACAAGTATTCCCTCGGTCTCTTATACCTAAAGGGTACAAGATATCAACTTAATTTTTTGCTGACATTTAAATTGACAAGGACTATTTTTTTAATTATTTGCAATTATACAGGGCGGTTGACAAAATTGTAATATGTCAAAGTTGGTGCTTTGAAAGCAATTTTGAGGAAATTGTGATTTTATGAAAAATCTTCAATTTAAACAAGACTTAAAAACACTGAAACCACTTATTTTCAGTAACACAGATTTGTATCGATTTATTTTGACCTTTAAGGCTTTCATTTGTACTATGTACGAGTTGGATTCGTTGCACAGGGTGTTTGGAAAAAGGATTCATATTTTTCAAATATCAAAATCTCATGTACCACCCTGTATATTTTTATTCTATGTAAAATAACTTTTCATTTTCGATCACAAACTATGAGTAATGCATGTCTAAAATTAACGATTAAAACATTAAGATTTTGTATGACATTTTTTTTTGTTTACATCTTAGTTGGCAATGATTTTTGATTGACGTTAATTAGGTATGGGATAAAAACTTTAAAATCAAGATGTGTTATACTAGCAACCGCATCCTTTATGCCTATCTTCATATCATGAGTAGTGGTGGGTGGAGTGTTGTAAACTAAATTTTTAATGTAACCCCATAGAAAGAAATTCATGCTGGTTAATTCAGGAGATCTAGATGGAAATTCATGTGGACCTCCACTTCCAATCTATTTAATGGGGAATTGTCTATCCAAATAATTTCTAAAAAGTGGAGTGGCACCGTCTAGCTGTAACCACATTTTGTTTCCAATATCTAAAGAAACTTCATCTAGAAGTTTAGTAATGGGCAGTATTTTCATCAATTGGTCAGTGCGGTCTTTCAAAGTTAAATTATGCTAACCTGCAGTGGCACAAAGGTTCAAACAGGGGTTGAATGAATAGTAGTATACAGGATGATTCACGACTATTCCCTCGGTCTCTTATGCCTAAAGGGTACAAGATATCAACTTAATTTTTTTGCTGACATTTAAATTGACAACGACTATTTTTTTTTAATTATTTGCAATTATACAGGGTGGTTCACAAAATTGTAATATATCAAAGTTAGGTTCTAAAGGTCTAAAGAAACTTCATCTAGAAGTTTCTTTAGATATTTAGGCCTTTCAAGTTTCCATAAAAAAATATGGACCATGGTCTCTTACAATTCCCCAAAATACGTTGAGGCCACGCCAATTTTTGTGGTGAACAGTGCGATACAACGAAGGATAGCTGAAATAATTTATGTAGAAGCCGATTTTGGCACAGTTGTAGGGGAAGGTGTCCTTAAATAACGTACTAAAAGTCCTAATGGGTGGGAGTGAAGCTAAGGAGGTGGGATGAGGTTTCTAAAGGTCCCATTTTTCAGTTTTTCGTTAATAACTCGAAAACTACTGCCTCTTAACGAAAAAATGTTCATATACTAAATTAATCTAAGTACATAAAATTCTCTTAAAAAATATTCAAATTTTATTGTTAAAAATGAAATAATTAGTATTCAAGGATGTATCTTGAACGTTAATTTTTGTTCAAATCTAAATTTTCATCATCAATCATCGATGCTGTGTTCAATTGGGGCTCCGTTCCTACATGAACCGAGGCACACTCCACAGGCACCGGAGCAGGCAATCCCTACTTTGTAGCAACCACCGCACACTGAACTGTAACAATTATTGGGGAGGATGTGGACCTAATAGTTCTCATTGGATTGGCACTAGGCACCAGGCCGTGGGAATTTCAGTGGCATTTCAGCAATATTCACAGATCCCTTAGCATCACCTGAGGATATTGAACAGGCTGACAAGAAGCTTTCCTAGCTGTATACAAAGCTGCACATCAAGACAACCTGAACAAACATCATTACTCCCCATTTTTAAAAGCGTCAACGAACCCAAGTCAGACGCGACCACTCTTCCTCCCACCAGAAGAGCTTCAAAGCAATACTCGCTCAGACTATATCTACAGGTAAATACGTTTACATATATGTAGTTTTAAATACTGGTTTCTTTAAAGTAGTTCCTCCGCGGAACGATTTATGACAGAATTTGTTCAAACTTGACGTATACGTTATTAAATACATTATCCAAACATCTGTGGAGTTTAAATGAGGTTTACCGTCCCTAAGTCTAGATATTTACACTTAAAATTGGCGTAATTGACATAAACCTATATACAAAAAAACACCGCCCACGTAGCACATATCTTTCAAAGGCGCCCCAAAGACATTCTAAGGACTTCTATATGTCCACATAAGTCCCCAGGACATCCGAACGACATTCTGAGAACTTCTAAATGTCCGCATAAGTCCACAGACATCCCTTGCAGATCTCGTGTTATGTGAGTAATGACACATTATCAATTGTACTGTCAAAACTGAATGTCAGAATCTAATAAAAAACTAAATAATGCTAGAGAGGGATTATACGAATATTGTGAAAAAATGTGAGAATTGGTTACCGTCTACTTTGAAGATATAGCCTTGAGAAACATGACGTTTTTGGTATTATTAGATATGTTTAGGCAAGCGAATGATTGTATACGCAGTCTGTTCCATGACAACGCGGACAGTCCGAACAAAAAGTGTACTTCCACTGGCGTGACAAAAATGGTTAATAATAGAAGTTACTATGGTTACATGGGACGAAACTTTTGGTTGAGATTGTCGCGGAGGAACTACCTTAAATTACAAATATCAATTTGTGCTAAATACTTACGTTGGTCTGATTACTTTTTTACAGATAAACACTGAGTCGGCAACCCCCTACCAGCCATTCTATGGAGTTGGGTCAAGGGAGAAGAACGGATCCTTAACTCAGTTAATGCGGAACGACCCTGTGGTACCCAACTCCATTTTAAACATGATCGTTTGCCAATGCACGACTGAGTGTGTAGCGAGCTGTGGTTGCCCCAAAGATTGAGACTTGTGCCTCAGCTTATGTACGAACAGAGCCCAGCATCGATGATTTGGACGAAGATTAATGTTTGAGATACATCCTTGAACACTTTTAACAATGAAAACTGCTTTTTTTACAAATTTTCTGGTTCTCTTCCTCCATATCGCCTTAAGCATTGATCCTAGAGAAGAAGTGTATTGAACTTTTTTGTAGAGAATTTTGTATAGATTAATTTAGTATACGAACATTTTTTTCATGGGAGGCAGTAGTTTTCGAGTTATTAGCATAGAACTGACAAAAGTGACCTTTAGATACTCCCCACCCCCTTAGCTTCACTCCCACCCATCAGGAGGGACACCTTCCCCTACAACTGTGCCAAAATTGACTGCTGCATGACTTATTTCCGTTATTTGGTCTTCGCTGTCTGCACTTTGTGCAAATAAACATTAGTGACTTTATTTAAAGGGAGAGAAATATTGTGGACATAAATAAAAGAATAACACCTTTCCAGAACAAGGAACAAACACATAGGCAAGGAAAGGGGAGGGCAATAAGGGGAAAATTGAGGATTTGATGCAAATACATAAACTGAAAAAGAACAAAAAATGTAAAGAAACATTACAGATAAAGCTAGAGAAGGAAGTATTAAGAACAATAATGCGAAAATATAATAATGGTAAGATAAGTATGCATAAAGAAATAAACAAAAAAGGACAAAAGATAGAGAAATATAAGAATGGGCGCATGAAATGAAACAGCTGGCTTTGAAGCCTTGTAGGGCCTGAAGAGCACTCCCCAAAGTTTTTATTCCTGTCAGTCTTCCTTGAATTTCTGTACGTTTTTGTACGAGAAAGTTCTGATTTGATATCAGAACCTGCGGTCGTAAGGAGATATCTCTTCCTACACATACCAGTTTGTGATCATGGTACCTACTGTTATACCAGTGACCCTCTCTCCTTGTGATATCAACAAAAGCTTCTTCTAGATTCTCATATACTAAGTAATCTTATTATTGTTGGTGCTCTTCGAATGATGACGATTTGCAACTTTGTTTGTCATACAGTGATCCACTAGTTCTTCATGATACTCACATATTTACTACTTCCATATAGATGTTCCGCAGGTTTCTCTACCTCCATCTTCTCGTCCATGGTGCCTTTCTGGTTCCTTTCAATATCGTTTTCCAATAGCGTTGAAAATTACTCCCACAAAATTCTTATTCTGGTAACTGATTCATCTCGAGAACTACTTATTGCCCCTTGCCCCCTGTCAATGGCTTGGCGTTCTATAGGTTTTTTTCACATGTCCAGGTATCCAAACTTTTGTACTCGCGGGTGTGGGGGGGGGGGGGTCTTAACTTTGAATAACCATAATTTAACCACCTCCCAATGTACTTGTTGCTTCACCCTCTTGTCCAACCGGCCCACTATGGCCTGCTGGTCGTATACATCTCCTTTGGTGACACCGGACATCATCACATCCTATTCGATTTCATTGATCTGTTAAAGATCCAGGTCTTAATGTGCTCTCTTTCCTTTTCATTTAGCATTTCTTCTGGATTTTGGTGTCAGCTGAAAGCGACATTGCTGAAGGCCTTTTTGGTTTCTGTATTAGTCTCATTTTTAACTGATTTTCTTATCTCCTCTAGGGTACTGTCGTCTCCTTAGAGTCATATCGGTGTGCGGTGGCAGTTTCGAGCTACCTTTCTGATCTTGTTGCTGCTGTTTGAACAGCTTTTCTTTCCAGCATAAGTAGTCATTATGGTCAGCGTTGGTTGTAATAGAATTTGGGAATGGCATGTAAATACTGTCCGCCATCCCAAAGATATTTGACATTAAAGTTCTATGCCGCCTAATTGGAATTCTGTCAATATATTTTATTGTTGTTTTCTTGGGTGTAAATCGTGCTCTCTGAAGACAGATGCTTCATTGTTGATTTTCAAATCATCTTGACTCTACCATGCACCTGAGTTCTCTTTTAGATTTTGTGGCATCTCTAATTTTAAATTTCCGCTGTACAGTACAACTTACCCCGCTTGGTAAATTCCCTTCACAAAAACTTGGGCATCTGTCGGCCTCAGAGTACACTCAGCTTCAACAAATGAATATCTGGGGGTATCTCTGGAGTCGTAATAGGTGTTTAAGGAGCGCATTGCTGGCCAGAATCGAAATTTCATTGTCTCCGCCCTTTCCTTTTGATTATCACGTGGCGCTTGGACACTTCCTCGCCCAGTACTAATCAATCATAATAATACTGACCCTGTAATTATCTAATTTGCAAAACAATTTAAACAGCATGCATGTAACGTAAGATACTGATTTAATTAAATAATTTGTTCAGAAAACAACCACGGTACGAGAGGCACTCGATATTTTGGTATGTAAAAATCAACTAGAAGGTGTAACCTCATCAAAAACCAATGAAGAAGTGGAGGCATGGCAACAGGTAACCCTGGAGGAATTGCCTCTTGTCTTAGTATTACATTTAAAATGTTTCGACTACAAACTCGACGGTTGTTCGAAAATAATGAAGGCGCTCGAGTTTCCAATCGATCTTAAAATCGAGTCAAGTATGTTTACTCGACATTTTATAATTTATTCAATGATTTCCTTTCAGAAATGTTATCCTTAAAAAGTAATTACACTCCGAAAGAGAAACAATATAAATTATTTGCGATTGTATATCATGAAGGAAAGGAAGCGACAAAAGGACATTATGTTACTGACGCTTACCATGTTGGATACGCTAGTTGGGTTAGGTATGACGATGCTTCTGTTAAAGCAATACCGGAAGAACATGTACTGAATCCTTTGGGGACAAGAGTTCCTTATTTGTTATTTTATCGTCGTAGCGATTCTCTTAATAAAAAATAAATGGTTTGTTTAAAAATTGTTGCGTGCAACTTTTAAGAATTATTTTAATATTTAGGAATAAGTTGCTGATTTTATTGGTATGAATGATGATTGTTATAAAATATAAATAAACTAATAAATTTTCTAAGAAATCCTCTTCTTCTGCGATTACCCTTCCTCAAGAGTAAAATTGTATAGGATGTTTGGGTTTTACGATTACATACACTATTTTAGAAATGTGATATCTGATACTTGTACAGGCATATCGTCCTTGCTCTTCAGGTAATATCTTCTCTAAAACTAGTCTTGTTCCCCTTTGAAATGACTCTCGTGTTGTCTGCAATCTGTATCTATAATTACTTAGTTTAACTAGTTTAATTGACTTTTATCCTCCCGCTAACGCGGTAAGGGAATCCAAACAAATATCAAAGATAATCTAGTTCTGATTCGTTTGGTATGTTATTGTTTGAACTGTTTTCGACCTTGCCACAGCACTTTATTTAGAAACATGAACACTACCTCGCAAGGGTAATCATTTGGATGATTATGAATGATGAGCATAAATAATGATTGAATGTGGGCAAAATATTAAAGGTAACGAACTGTTTGACGTTACAAAACTAAAACATTAACAATGATCTTTTAATCACAAATTATGAATTAACGAATTGAAGTAATACAGAGGTTGTTATTGAACAAAAATTACGTGAGTAAACTATACATCGACGAATTCACTAGTTAAAGTAAGGATATTCATAAAGTAAAATGAGATTAGGCAGTAAAATGTTGCAAAGAGAAGTTAAAGTTAATCATGTTCACTGAGCGTTTGTAGTTAAATTGGTATGAAATCATGGTTATTAGGCAGCTTGTATTTTCAAATAAGATGTCGGATTTCTCAAAAGGAACGCTCAATCGGATCCAAATAACGGGGTTCGACTAGAAGCCTTCACACAGCGCTGCTTGATATTGCTGCGGAATTGTCTGTGGGGTTGGCGACGCTAAAAGATCAGGAATGAGAATGCTTACACAGATGTCAACGTGACGTTAAATTGAAAGTCGGGGAGCAGGTGATCTCTATTATTTCAATTTTATGTTTTGATAACCGCTTAATATATTATTACTTTTTACTTATTAATTATATTAGGGAAAAACTACCACATCTTCTTTGCTGCGGAAGTGGCATCCCAACCTGACATATAAATCAATCTGAAACAATGGAAGGAATAGGTGCTGAACTTATATGTCAACTAACCACTAGACAAATTTCCTACTGTATTCCAGTCAGAATTGGTAGGATTAACGCTTAGTGCAAGAAAAGTGCTTATGCATATAAGTAACATATAAAAAGAACAAAACAATTAGAATTTCTAGCGACAGTGGGACTGCCCTGCGCAGGCACTTGGTCGTTGTAGACTTACCTCTAGGTTGATTTCCGAATGTCACCACGCACTAGAGCAAGTAGCAAGCAGCACACCCTCGAGCTCGTATGGGAAGGCCATAGGCAACAAGAAAGCCGAAGCGTTAGCCCAACTTGCCTCAAAACAGGTGTTTTATGGTCCAAAGCCAAAGTCGTCATGCAAGACAGGCCTTCGTAGCATGGCTTTTGCACGGCTACCAAGAAAGAACCTGCGACTATTTGTTGGAATACTTTCTGGAGCACTGTAAACTAAACAAGCACACGTGAGGCCTAGGTACGCGTGGACTATGTTCGTAATCCAAAATCCACAATATACCATAAAAAGTGTGTTGCTAATTCCTCTATAACAAGATGACATCTGTATAAGGAAAGACGACGAGTTTGACCCATATCGTGCCCATAATCTGAATATCACCCAAGGACGCGAACAAAAACAAGAACAGAAATGACGAGAGTACCAGAACATCGCCGACCAAAATAAGGAGAAATCTAATCGAAAACAAAAACATGGGAGAAGCAGTGCTCGAAAAAGGATCTGGATAACAGCTGTGAAGAGGAAGATGTCGCCCCATCACTTTTGAGCAATTTTTACTGTGGTACAAATAATTTTCTAAATATTGAACAATGAATGAAAATTTAACCAAAATTGTATGGTGTGTTTCTTGAATAAGGTGGCGCCAAGAACGAAAACTTAGATTTTTATTGTTAACCACCAAACCCAAAAAGAACGAACTTTTGCATTTTTTTACATGATTTTCATAAAGGTTTCGCAATATTAAAAGAGAACTGTTACCTTCTGTTTTCTACGCGACTCCAAATTAATTCATTATTGACATTTTCCACGCGGTAACGCTTTCCAAAAAATACACTTTGACAATTCAATGATAAATTGCCACCCTCCGGTATTGTTATTATTGATGGTACAATGCTGTCCTTATTATCAACGTGTTGCCTAATTATAAGACTGTGATCTAAAACGAAAGTGTCATGAACTGCGATCTATTATACCTTCTCAGTTGGAAAGAAGCTTACAATTTCCTTCAGCAAATGTGATTAGTATTATAACTATTGGTAGGACAAGCAATCGTTTATTGTCAAAACTCATTGTGAAATAAACTCAAGCCCGATTCCATTAGACATTATCACTCTTACTGAAATGAGCAGAGGTCATCTCTGATAGCGTAATATATATTTTGGTAGGGAGATAAAAAATTAATGATCTTTTGTAGTTTGTTACCATGTATAGGTCTGGAAATTCTTATTCTCTGGATCAATACACACATTTCCTTTCTCATTTTGCTCATGTTGTTTCTAAATTTCAAGTACCTATACCTACACAAGTACACACGCAGTCTGATATTCTCAAATTTCAGGAAAAATCTGATATGGAATATATGCATACCTAGACGCTTACTATGCCCAATTAAAAAAGCACATGAACAACCCAAGAGAGATCTTGCCATATACTTAATTAAAATCCGACCTTGTCCATTAGGGCCAATACATTTTATAGAGCAGTCGGCAATGCAGACATTAGTATTGATGGCGCTCCAGTTCTAACGCTCACTCATGAAATAAAGCTCTCGTTGTCTACTTTGAAATTTTCCGAAAAAGCTTCTCGCGGATATGAACGTTGAAACCTAAAGATAAGACCGAAACTACGGAAGAGACGATTAAAAAATTGGTTGATCTGGGGGTGTGGAAAAAGCGACACTTAAGAAGAACTTGTCCCAACAATAACAATAAAGGAAAACCAAAAAAGGTCCATATGTGAAGAGGCGTGTGCGTATTTTAATAGACCCGAAGAACGGAATCTCCTGCTCATCGAGATGAAGATGAGCCGATACGGGTTATGCTCGCAACGATTACCACCCTGCCATAACGTAGCGAGAAATTTATGATGACCCGTGGTTTGGATAGAAAATAATTATCATGCGGATGTTATGGGTTCGTTTCCAGAGACGAGAAGCGAGGAAGAGCGTACAGCGTAGCCGATGTGCTGCAAAGCAACTTTTTGGGGATGTTTGTATTAATCATTTCTCCTGCGCAGAGTTTCTATCAGGTGAAGAAATTAATTCTGTTTGCTTCTCGAATCTCATCTTAATACATATATTGTATAGTCAGTATACCCATCCGAGGGGTCGGATTAACTAACCCATTTTCTTCTGCTTAGAATGATTTTTAATATGTAAAAGTGTCAAATTGATTGATTCCATTGTTGGAAAAGCTCTAAATGGGGTGCGTGGTAATACCAAATAATCCAAAAAGGGATTAATAAAAACTCGCAACCTTCACCATGGTATGTTTTCTTTAATTGTTGAAGCTATGAATTGGTTTGATGAAGGCAATTCACTTGTGAAGATGGTACAATAAATTCTTATTTATTTTTTAACATGTCTTAGAGCTTTTCTTTTTCCCCTTGGTTTGTGTTCCACTCCATATCAACCGGTTTTTCAATGATACCTGGACGATTAACATGTGGTCCTCTATCCCTATTTTAATAATTTCCATCCTTCAATCATTAAAATTTGCGATGAACCCTTTGGGGGTTCTTCTTTTTCTTTAATTTTGTCACCATTTCAATTGCTCACAATCGAATTTTACCTCAAATTTAATATATTTAGCCTGATGATGACAACAATTTAAGTTGTCGAAACATGTCGCTTTATAAATAAGAATTTATTGTACCATCTTCACAAGTGAATTGCCTTCATCAAACCAATTCATAGCTTCAACAATTAAAGAAAACATACCATGGGGAAGGTTGCGAATTTTTATTAATCCCTTTTTAGATTATTTGGTATGTAAAAGTGTGTTAATTGATGGCTATGCCATATTTCAATTTTGCGTTCAATTTTGTGTTGGTTATGCACAGAAATGATGGATCTATTGGATTCGTCCCTCCGGAATCGCCCTTCTCAAAGTTTCTTTCACATTACAGTACCTTCGACTAACTAGCTTTTTGCGTTAGAAATACTGATGCTCTGTTTCAACCTTAGAGTAGCAGTCGCATTTTATATTTAATATACAGGGTGAATGAGACCACCCGTATCAGTCTTTTATTTAAAGAACGGTGAGTCGAAGAGAGGTGGGGTAAAAAATGTGATTATAAAAGCCATAATAAAGAATTGAATGGTGATATCATTATTTCTCGGAGAAGTCAGCATTCCTCCAGAAGGCCTCCAACTCCAAAATTTTAAATGGCACCATAAGTCGAAAACGGTATTGTTTAAAAGATTGTTAAAAAAGAAGAAAGTTTTATAGGAAAAATTATTTTATTACTGCCACCCCTTTTCAGTAATATTCGACTAAAGTTATTAAATTTGAAATTCACTGTTAACAAGAAACATTGAAAAGTCAACTTTTAAAATCTAGTTACCAATGTTACATGTGTTCTTCCCTTTCACGAAGTACTTATTAAAGCCACTGATAGTGTACCTAGAAGAGCTCAACAGTGCTTAGCAGTAAATGGAAGATATTTTGAACACATGTAACATTGGCAACTAGATTTTAAAAGTCGACTTTTCAATTTTTTTTGTTAACAATGAATTTCAAATTTAACAACTTTAGTCGAATATTACTTAAAAGGGGTGGTAGTAATAAAATAATTTTTCCTATAAAACTTTCTTCTTTTTTAACAATCTTTTAAACAATACCTTTTTCGACTTATGGTGCCATTTAAAATTTTGGAGTTGGAGGCCATCTGGAGGAATGCTGACTTCTCCAAGAAATAATGATATCACCATTCGATTCTTTATTATGGCTTTTATAATCACATTTTTTACCCCACCTCTCTACGACTCACCGTTCTTTAAATAAAAGACTGATACGGGTGGTCTCATTCACCCTGTATATATATGTATATACAACGTGTCCAAGATAAGGATGAACAGCATGGGGATCTTGAAAACGGTAAGAGATACGAAAGCGGTTAAATTAGAGAAAAGTTGTATAATTTCAAACTTCAAACTTCAAAACCATAATGTGTAATACATCGTTAAATTCGTAATGAAAAATACTATCGAATACAGGGTGTTTCGTTGGTTGCGGCGATATAAAAAAATAAAGTTGATGATGGTTCCTCGGAGACGAAACGTCGTATAAAAAATTTGAAAACGCCATCTAATAGAATTCAAAAAGTGACAATGAAGAAGTATCTTTGGTTTTTAAAAATCTTTTAAAACAAAGGAAGGAATTACGAAAAAAGAAAAACCCAAAAATCGAATTTTGTTTAAAATCTCGGAAACGATAAACAATAATGAACTTTTGCAAACTACATATGAACATGCCCTAAATTATACAACTTTTCTCTAATTTAACCGCTTTCGTATCTCTTACCGTTTTCAAGATCCCCATGCTGTTCATCCTTATCTTGGACACGTTGTATATACTAATGGAACTTCTTATATCTAGGTATTGCCCTAATTGAAACCCAAGGAAGACCATCATTTTAGGAAGTTTAGATTCGTCACCTAAATCTTAACGGCCGTCACGTTCCGTCACGACAAGGACCGTCAAAAAAAGTTCAAGATTGAATACACTGAATTAAATCATGCAGCGCGCACTTGTCCGTCACGTCGGTCGCCTTCCATAAGCTACGTGAGAACAATCCGTCGACGGCCGTCAAAGTGACGGAACGTGACGGGCTCGCGTTCATGATATTTTAAAATGCTTATACCTATATAAACTTTTAAAACTGTTTAATTATGCTAACTGTTAACATTGGTTCATATAATATACCCTGTTCAAGTGACCAGCCGTTGCACGTCATTATTCGTGTACCAATACTATAATTATAATTTACTAAGCAACTTTAATAAAATTTGCATTAAAGCCAAAATGTCATCGTAAGTACAGTTGGTATTAAAAGTCATTAATTGTGTAGGGTTAGCGACCATATTTTATCCTTGTCGCACAGTTTGCAGTTCGTACTTACAACTTAAAACGTAGTGCGAATATAAACTCATAAAATATCTCGATGTTGTCACGTCAAGTTTTGTTTACTTTGTTAAATTCACCGGTACGCACTTGAGCTATTTTTTTTAAATTGCCTTACTAAAAACAGTACTTATCAGTACTCTTATTTTGTTTATGTCTACATTAGTTGTTGTATTTTATTATTAATTTATTACATAGGTATACTATACAGTATCTATTTGTTCCTAACCTAAAAATGTCAGTCTGACAACACGTACATTTGACAACGCTGATTACACGTCATTGATTTAGTAAGTTTTAAGCTATGACGTGCAACGGCTGGTGACTTGAACAGAGTATAGGTACTTATTTATACTATCCTCGCCAGGAGTGTTTACCGCTACGTCATCACATACAATCATATGGTGTAATATGAAAAACACGAATCAAAATTGTACTATATTAGTCAAATGAGAATTAAATTCTTATGCATATAAAAGAAATTAAATTCGCGTTTATAGGTTTATTCTTTCTATAACATTTGCTTATTCAATACCGTATGTCGATTTCGTCAAATGCACTGCGAATGTTCACCATCCTTATTGAATTCACTGCTTTATATGAGATGACAGTATTAATAAATTGGATAGCTAGATTCATACATTAATGACGTAGCGGTAAACACTCCTGGCGAGGATATTAAGTTTGTGGCTACACTAATAATTGCTTTAAGATTTAAAATTTGCTATATCGTTTTTACTTTTTTTTGTCTATCAAAATAATCCATGAAATTGGTAATAATAAGCGCTATTACAACGTAAAGTACATAAATACTAAGTGTACTGCAAATGAGTAATAAAACAATGACATCCAAAGACAGATATTGATGGTACCATGGCATGTCCAAAGCAGAACTTATTTTTAAATGTGGTGTCCCTTTATGACGTAGTACATACTCAGTCCACCAGATCGCTCGTTCCATGCCCGTCATTGGTTGATCCTTCGCTAATTTTGCCAATTCTCTCACTTTCATTTTATACCTAAAATTTCAATATATTTAAAATCGCTTTTTTCGCGATGATATACAGGGTGATTCATTAAGAATGTCCAATCTCTGAATTGTAGATTCCAGACCTCAAAATATGATGATTCTGCCCAACATGCCTTATACAAATATTGCTAGTTTCCGAGATACCGGGTGTTTAAAGTTTAAATATGAATTTTGATTTTCGCAGTAACAATTAATTAATGTGATTAAAAATAATAGACAAGGGTTATTTGATATGAAGAGATCTTTGCGAAAACGGATCATAAATAATAGTTTATTGTTGTTACACATTTAGAGAATAAATTTTTTTTTTAAATTAAAATTTATTGAACTGTTTAGAAGCAAATAACTCGATAACTGATCGAGTTACACGAATCAAACAAGAGTAACTTTTTTTTGTAGAATCTAACGCTTTTCCATATTTTATTATTAGTTTGCTAATAGTTCAGCCGAAAAAAATTTTTGCTTAGATTTACTAAACACAACCAAGTATAACTAGCGCCCTCTATTAGCAATGCTAAATTAGAGTCCAAATTGGCAATCCTCATGCAAAAAAAGGTAAAACTGCCAATTTTCAAAAAGAAATTGTGAAAAAATAGAAAGTTATTGCGAAAATCAAAATTCATATTTAAACTTTAAACACCCGGTATCTCGGAAACTATCAATATTTGTATAAGGCATGTTGGGCAGAATCATCATATTTCGAGGTCTGGAATCTACAGTTCAGAGATTGGACATTCTTAATGAATCACCCTGTATATACACCTACTTACATTGGGTTATTGATCACCTCCAAAATTGTGTTTTTAAAGCTTGCTTTGTTTAGGTTGTCTAAGTTGACCGCTAATCCTATGCCCTTTGCAATCATTTGTCGAACATTACCTGGTTGGTCGCAGAATACTGGAATGCCAACCATTGGTATGTGCGCATAAATTGCCTCCTCCATGGATTGTAGGCCCCCTTGTGTTATAAACAGCTTTATGTTCGGATAATCTGTGAAATTATTACCACAGATAAGTAATAGTATTACGACTATAGGTAGAATGTTATAGGTATTGTGTCTTAGTGCAAATTTTTGTTCGATTCCCGGTGATTACATATCCATGACTGAATTAGATTTAAAAAAAGGGACACGTGTTTTTTCTTTTTGTAATCGGGTGTGTCGTTCTCGAGATATTCAAGGGTTTCCACACTTTTTGAACATCCGGTAGGTACCTATATAGCTCCCAGCAAACACATTTATATATAAAACACATATAAATTATTAAGAGCTATTTAGATTTATATAAAACTGGAAGAAAAATAAGAGATATTTAATGTCAGGATGTCATCAATTTTCAAAATAATATATATGTCTATTAGATGTAAATTCTTTATATCTGTAGTACATGAATTTATATACGTTTTATGCATATTTTATATAATATTCACATAAAAAATATATATTAGTTGTAAAAGCGTTGCGATGACCAAATGGAAGCTACTCGAGCATAATGTAATTATTACCAATGTAAAAAATTATTTAAGCAGTTTCATACTAAAAAATGGAAAAGCTACATTTTTACGTGCAACTGTACTTTTAATTAACTTAATTCTTGCACGAACCCGTTTTTACCTGAACTGAAAGTGAACAGTTTATTATGATATTATATACTTGCTTGAAAAGTGTCCCTTAACCGGATTCGAACCGTTGCGGGTGGGCGTTGCAAATTTCAAAATCCGACATGTGTTTTCTTTGTACCCGACATTGTACCACTGCGCTAATCCGAAACATTCCTTTTTTTATTTCGTTCTTCCTAACTTTGCGCTGTTTCGCGAGATTAAATTATGTTTGATTATATCGTTGAGTGAAGTCTTATTCAATAATTATACCTACCTTTATGTTAAAAATTACCATAGGATTTAATTTATTTTATATTATTTATTTTCTATATAAATTAGACGCATTTTAGTCGATACGGATCTAATATTAAAGGTACGTGAACTACCAATTTTGGCGTTATAGAAAACCCGCGCGTGCGATTAATTATGCGGCGCAAATAGAAGCGGACTTTTATTTTCGACAATATAATATATGTAATGATAATTTATAATTAGATATATTTACAGAAGGCATACATCAAAAATATGTAATACTTCTTACATATAAGATTTTACATATAACGTACATAAATCTAATCATATAAATATGACAGCACATAAATTTCATGGGTCATATGTAATTATCTATATGTATATATTATATGAATTTCTGTATACAGAATATCCGTAAGTTTGTATACTATTATGTAAAATATACGTAATCTGTTACATACGGTTTATATAACTTTATTAAAGAACACTTACATACTTATACAGGGTTAGTAAAAAGTCCCGGAACGGTCGAATAACTTTGTTTTTTAATTTTTTAACTGTTTTGTTGTGAATAAAATGAAACATGTTAATACTTCCTGAACGTAGTTTTTTATTTTGCATTCAAAAGTGTTAAAAAAATCTGGGGGTTCCATTTAAAAAAAAAATTGGACGTATTTCCGATTACACCGGAAGTGAAAAAAAAAACTTTATTGCATAAAATGCATTTATATTAACTATACCCCCATACCAAATTTCAGAAATCATAATTTTCAAATAACAAAGTTATTCGACCGTTCCGGGACTTTTTACAACCCTGTATAAAAAAGCGTATGCAGGGGTATTTACTTCAATCTTATATATGTTGTATGTATATTTTATATGTGTTTGCTGGGAGAGTGGGAGGTACCTATATATCTGATTATAGTTCTGAAACTTTCTATCCAACAATTTCGTAATGGACGATCGTTAAAATCATTTTTAAATACATAATTTAGGAGTAGATTAATTGGTTTCAGAAGAGCCCAATTTATTTTAACATCTTGCACACATTGATAATTCCGAATTACACTTTAGTATCAGAGGGAAAGAGACATTTTTATATGTTTTCCATTGCGTTTGGAAAAGCGATGAAAACATATTAAACTTTGAAGGTGTGAGAAATGAGGTCGGTACCTATAAACCCAGGATTCATCTTCCAAATTTGAAGTGGGGAAAACAATAACAAAAATTTAAAAAACGCACCGTGTCGTAGAGATAATGGAACAATATTTTAGAATCAGATAAATACTTTTTCATACTGAATTTCTAACATTTCCAACTTCAAACATTCATCCCCCTTCCCCCATGGGAAATATAGAAATAAATGTAGTGCTAGTAGTTTTTCAAGAACTGTACCTATAACATTTGAAAAAATAAAAAAAAATGCTCGTAGCAGATTTTGGGAAAATCGATTTTTAATTTTTGACCAATTTTGGGTACCAATAAATTGGCTACGTTTAATTTTTGTTCTTTACCAATTACAAGTAAGAATTCTAGCCATATATCCTTTCGCTATAATTTTCAATTTTCAAATTTTTATTAAGTTAAAGTACGGTTCTTGAGCTACACCCTAAAAAGTACCTAAAAAGAAGTGCAAATAAAGTGCAGAAAAAGTGCACAACATGTGCAAAAATTGCAAGAAGAGGAAAAAAGTGCTAGAGAAGGAGTAAGAAGGTGCAGAAGTGAAAAAAATTGGTAATGTGTAAGAAACTGCGGAGAAGTGCACAAAACTGCAAAAGAAGTGCAGAAACTGCAAAAAGGTGCATAAAAGTGGAAAAAGTGCCAAAAATAAGTGAAAAAACTGCACACAAGCGCAAATAAGGTGCAGAAAAGGTTCAAAAAAGTACACAAAAAATACAAGTATAGGTGCTACAAAAACTCTATAAAAAGCGCAGAAAATGTGCAAAAAGGTGCAGGAGGGAATCTGCAACAATTGTAAGAACCGCACAAAAGTGCAAAAAAAATTGAAAAAAGTGCGAAAAAACTGCATAACAGTACAAAAAAAGTGCACCCACCATCAGAAAGATTCTGAAATGTTTTTACGAACATCCTGAGAGAGTGAAATTAAAACTACTTTGGGCCCATTTGGGCCGATTTTGATGAGAAGCTTGTTTTACCGATGAAGTTTTTTTATAAACCTTATAGTTTTAAATTTCATAAAAATCGACCTAGTGTTTAGGCCACACACAGCCGTCACGCGCACACCCACTGACAAACATTTTTCCAAAATGGTGGTTTTGGACTCAGTGGACCCAAACGTCATTCATTCATGAAAATTTCGAGTTCCATATCATAATACTTTCCCTATGTGATACATACACGTGTGTACACGGGAAAGTAAAAAGGCAATTACCATGAACAAAAATCAAACGTCAAGTGATTTGAAGTCATTAATTTCCTATCTGTAATTTCTGTTCTATAAATTTATTTTAGTTATTATACAGGGTGGCCCATTGAAAAGGTAACACGCCTGTTTTGGGACACTTAGACCAGTTTCTTAAAAAAACGCTCGGACACGTCGATTTTCTATTTTTGGGGGACAACTTTTGATGTCAAATTTGACATTGTCGGGTCAACCCCCTAGCCCCAGCAACCCCTAACTCAAGAATTTAAATAGGGAAAAGGAGTCGAGCGACCCCTCATTTGAAACGTCTTTTAATTCTCTATGTGACAGTATGAATGAAAATTAGTTTTATTCAATTTTTTTTTCGCCCCGATGAAAAGCACCCTCCAGATTAACGAAGGTGGGGGCGCCACCTTTGACTTTTTGAACCGCACATTTCAGGATTTTTCCTAAACAACACCCTCACCTTAGTTAATCTAGAGGGTGCTTTTCATTGGGGTGGAAAAAATTGAATAAAACTAATTTTAATTTGTACTGTCGAATAGAGAATTAAAAGACGCTTCAAATGAGGGGTCGCTTGACTCCTTTTCCCTATTTAAATTATTGAGTTAGGGGTTGCTGGGGCTAGGGGGTTGACCTGACAAAGTCAAATTTGACATCAAAAGTTGTCCCCCAAAAATAGAAAATCGACGTGTCCGAGCGTTTTTTTAAGAAACTGGTCTAAGTGTCCCAAAACAGGCGTGTTACCTTTTCAATGGGCCACCCTGTATAGTAAAAAAAGCAGGATCTGTACCAAACAATTAGATATTACCATTGAGTAATGTAATTTACTCAATGATATTACCTACCTACAACTCAATTTTTCATTGGTTACTAATTACTTATATAAAAAAACTTTAGCCCGGCGAAGTTACTATAAGGGCGAAACGGCCAGGATAAGATGGTGACGGCGAAACGTTCCACTTTCCACACCAGTTTAAGACCAGACCAGTCCTGCAGTGGTTTTTAGTGGATATAGGGGTCGAGCTGGAGGGAAAGAGCGAGTCCCATTGTTACCAGTTGATGATAAAAAAGATTTCCACTCTCTTGCAAGAGAGAGATAGTCATACTACAAGGAGACCCCTCTGGTCAAGAGCAAAAGCGCTCTCTGTCAAAGAACAGAAAATCTGCTGAAATTCAGCAAGGAAAACACACGCATGTATTTATATTATCAAATAAAAAGCTACCTTCACATATGGGTCATAAACCTAAATCCAATGTGCAGAGGTTGTGGGGGAGGAAGAAACGCCTGCACTCCATATACTGGGCACAGCATATATATTATTATGCTGTGTACTGTGTGCGTCAGTGTAATATGTAAAACAATTTAAAACACAGACAAAACGGCTTCCTCATACATATCCTTAACTTTTTAAAGATGAAACTGTCCCGAGAGTGAAATGTTCAATTACAGGCTAGAATATGGGGGGGGGGGGGGGGGGGGGGCCACAGTAAAGTGATCTTAACGACATCACCAGGATAGGATAGGCCTTTCTTAAAATGCAAGATGAAAATGTTACCTAACTTCATACAATTCATTTATTCCACAATCATAGGTAGGTACTACACTATAAACAGTTACATTACGAGTGTTAATATACAACATACTTTTGCTGAAAACAATATTCTCCTCTGACATTCAGTCTCAATACAAAGCTATACAGTATAACTAAAAGCACGAATTAGTGCCTCGGCATGGATATTTAAAAGAACTTCACACCTTCCAGGTCATCTGACATGATAACTTCACACTTTCCATTCGTTTCCAAAACACGAAGCGCTTTAACAAATACATCAGTTTCAAGGCCACAAAATTCCTCATCCTGTACATCTTCGCCCTGCGTCAATTCAAATAGAGTAAGAACCGAATCGGTCGCACCTCTCGAAATCACATAATTATAAATAACATTAGCCCACTCTTCAAGCGTATGCCAATAAATTTCCCAACGATACCTTTGCTTATCGATTGGTGCCGCATTTTGAGTCCTTTGAAGATCAGATAAGGCGGCTACAATAAACTCGTTATTCAGCTTACGATTTATGTTAGTATTGTTAAATAAGGGATGGTGTGACGTTTCACGTATATCTAAAGTGGAGGCTTTTGTAAAACGAAAATAGTCCAAAATTAGGTTACGCCAAAGAGATATTTGTCTGGCTCTCGTTTCGGTGTGCGGCTGTAAAGTAAAAAACGGTGGAAAACTGTGCTGCCACGGAAATTCGAATTGATCTGACATTCTTTTACAATCGTAAAGTTATTTTGCTAAACAGATTAAACATTTAACAAAAGTAAGGTTATAAACTTGCAAAGTTGGGCTGTGGCTCATGTATCGTGAACCTGAACATGTATAATTCATCGACATATAGAAATGTACTGCGCGTGGTTATGCTAAGTCCGGATACAGCAGGTGAGAGAGAGGGTAAACGTGAAGGCCTAGTTCTAGCTTTATCTGTCGCGTATCCATTGGTTGCTGCATTTTCATGGGAATGCAGCGACCAATAGATACGCGACAGATAAAGATAGGGGAATGCAGCGACCAATAGATACGCAACAGATAAAGCTAGAACTAGGCCTCCACGTTTACCCTCTTTCTCACCTGCAGTATCCCGGCTTAGCATAACCACGCGCAGTCCATTTCTATATGTCGATGGTATAATTAGAGTTCAGTGATCGTGAAGCATAAATGACCCTGTTTTTGAAAACGCCCTTCTGAATATAAAATATAGGGTATTTCACTCAAGAGTAATAGCAAGTATTTTAGGACGAATTGCAATACAAAATTCCATATATCGTGTCCAGTTTTTATTGAGTGCAGAGATACAGCCGTTAGTGTGTAACCCAAACAAACAAAAGGCAAGTGGGCCCTTCAAAGTTAATTTTCAAACATTGCACCACTATAACTTCAATGCACTTTTGACTTCTCTTTAATAACACCCCGTGTAGCTCTTATTGTTGGCCTTCTTTTATAGGGGCTGCACTATTCATAATCTGAACGATCAAATATTGGCTGTTGTGTTGGTGTTTACTTTTTCTTTGTAGATTTCATGTTTCAACCACTCCCATAGGCAAAAATCGAAAGGCGGCGGGGATAAGGTTCGGGTACCTTGGTGGCCAAGAAACGTGACCATATCTATGTTAGGTTTAGGTGATGTATCACCTGACAACTAGAATGTGCAGGAGTCCCGTCATGCTGGAAGAACCTACGCATTTTTGTTTCCAAGGGAATCTCTTATCTAATAATGCTGGAAGCTCATTTTCAAGAAAGTGTAGATAAAGGGGTCCTGTAAGACGATGCGGTAACACAACAGGTCCAATCAACTGATTGTCTATACTGTCTAACCATACCACACATGTGCATGTACAGAGAAGCCTTCTTGAAAATGTGGGTTATCTTCGTGAATTACGAGTGTTACCTATTGATGCCGTCACGAGTGAAAGTGGCTTTCATCAGTGAAGATTACAAATGGGATTAGGTACCTACTTGGCGATTTTCAAGTATGTATGCAACGACAAAATTCCAATCGTCTATCTGTATTTCCTGCCGAAGGTGTTGAATATGAGCTGTAGGTAAATGATACGGATGGAAACCGTGCATACGTAATGTCCGCCATATATGTGGAACACCGATACGTACAGTAATAGCAACTGGTGTACAGACCAAAATGCATTGAACTTAGTGATGGAATGTTTGAAAATAAACTTTGAACGTTCAATTTGCCTTTTTTGATTGTTTGGGTTACACACTAACAGCTTATACCATTTTAAATGTCCTCTATCGGATTAAACGCCCCTAAAGGTAAGACAAGGTAGGTAACCCCTTTTAATGGGTGGTTTGCGAACTCAACTAACAAAACACTAACGACGGAATCGCCCTTAGTTAGTTAACTGTGCTAAGTATATTAACGAACTTCGATTAGGTATCTATTATACAGGGTGCCCCCCTGCTCCGTAATCGGTCGATAACTCATTGTGGGTTGAAGATACAGAAAAAAGTTTCAAATAAAAGTTGCTTTGATCTTTTAAAAATATTCGTACATCTACAGTATGTTGCATTTTCACGTGGCAGGAAAATGTCACTTTTTTTTAAATGGCACACCCTGTACTTTTTTCTCTTCATGTATCGACCAACAATATTTATATCACGCCTGAAATTTTTTTTGATATTGGATGTGCGGTTGCCAAGTTATTAATCATTTTGTCAAAATTTGGTACAATTCAAGGTCCGACTATAATATTCATAACTAAGTTATTCTTCAAAAAAGGAAAAATTTATTTGACGAATAATATTACCCTAATGTCGTGTTACTCTACAAAAAAAAACTAATTGATTAATTTTTTACCGAGTGTTTAAAATGAGAATTCAAACTTTGTGAACTTTAAATAGAATTTATACGAATATTTGAAATGGATCACCCTGTATTTTTATTTACCATCAGATTCTCGACAAAAAACCCTATTCAACGGTGTATTATTTCCTGGTATTATTTTTTGTACTATTGTTAATATTTACGATTTTTAAAATTTCACGTAAAAAAATTGTTAAAAGTAATTTTTGTTTAATTATTATTACAAAATACCGTTTAAATAGTTGGTATCAACGCAAAAGAACAAAACTCAAGTCCCAGGCTTGTAAGTATTTAACTTTTGCTTTAGTGTTTCTAACAGCGGTTTTCAGAGATATTTAGCCTTTGGCTTCGCCAATGTAACTTTCTTCCAATGAATAAATAGTGTCAGGAAGAAGCATATATGCAATAAGACCGCGATGGCCTTTGTATATGGCAGATGATTGTTTCCTGTTTGACAATGGCGTGCTGTCGCAAAAAGATACTTACTTAAAAAATAATAGTAAAATATAGATTTCTACTACGTATAGTACTAAGTTTTGTTTTTGTTTACTATAGTAGAATTGCCGAACAGATGGAAACAGGCTCCTCCTACTACAAAAAGGGGCTGAATTATGTTAAGTCAGATTTACATACACTTTATCAGACACTGATAAATGTTTCGATATACGTTTTTTTTGTGGCGAAAGATCCATCATAATATACCTATTACTTAACCTATAATTTTATTTTGTTAGTTGTTAGGTATTGTAACAGAAACCACAAAACTTGTTTTGTGACAGAAACTAAATTTTGGGAAGTGCATCAGACTTTCAATGTAATTTTCCCGCGTATTTTGAATTAACCAATTACAAACGCATTTGTGGGAGGAGCCTATTTCCATCTGTTTGGCAATTCTACTTTAGGTTGGTTACAAACGCTTATTTAAAGGTAATTTATAGCAATAAAACACACTATATCAACGTGCAAAACAAATGTTTAAGCCCTTAGAAACAATACAGACGCCTATGTTTTAACCTCAAATTATGTGTTTACAAAAAAGCTTCCAATCATGAATTCTACATAAATTAAATGAATTGAACTACTTCCATTATGAAATCATGAAATGTGATTCCCACACTAATAGAATAAAAATCACCACTAATTTATCGTTAAAATGTAAATTTAAACAAAAACTAAGTATTATATACGCGTACGCAACGACCATCAACATAACATAAACAAAGTGAGTCAAACTTGGCTTTTCATGGCCGCATTTCCGTCTCGCCTTGACATATACAGGCGGCTGCTATATGCTTCTTCCTAACACTATTTATTCATTGCTTTCTTCACACTCACGTCATTCACATCCCATTACCTCATCAAATTTAAACACCTACCAATTTTACTAGATAGTAAGTAAAGTTATCTGTGTAAAGAGTGTAGTGCTTAATTACCTTAATTTTAGCCTGATGACAATCAGATATTGTCGAAACATGTCGTAGTTTTACAACATATTATTAATTACTTAATTTTTGCTACCTTTGCTTTCAATTTTTCATTAACTTCAAACTTAACGTAAATCTTTAATTTTAAAATTTCAATAAATTTCATATGGGGAAGGTTTTGTGATTACTTTTTCCAAGCAATAATCATTGTAACGGTTTTTTTTGGCTTAACTTCAACGAAATGTTCTTTTTACACCATTGGAGCTCCTAAGTGTGGCTAGGAGGAAGATCTTATCGTTGGCGATGAAATAGGTGTGGAGGAAACACGGTCACCGCTTGTCCTTTCACGTGAGAATAGATGAGTTTATATATGAATATACAAGGTAAGCAAATTAGTCGTAGCGGTACATCGAGAAAATCGCAAATGTCTGTCAAATTGTGCGGGAAGTGTGAAATTAGGGACACTTATTAATTAGATTAAAATAAACGATTTGACCCGCAGCACCCCTATTTTCAACCCTTAGTTTTCAAAAGTGCCCCGTATTTAGTTTTTCCCATCCCCTAACGATAACTCCTTTGTTTACAACTTTTCGAAAAAAATCTATTAATAAAAGTTTTAGGAATTCTTATAAGGAACATTTTATATAAGAATAGAATTTTCACAAATATCAACCCTTATCGAGATATATGGAAAAAACTGATTTTTGCAGTTCCATTACAAAATCGGTCATAGTTTTCTTGTTTATCGTTTCTCAGAAAAATTAGTCAAGTAAAAGATGTAGATATTAAGATGGTAAATATTTTAGATATATATAATATTTTCACAGAAAGCAACCCTTAACAAGTTATTTCGATATTTCTGAAAGTAAGCAACCCTTAAGTATGAAATCGCTCATATCTTTTTTATTTGTAACTTATGAGAAAAAACATGTAAATAAATATTATAGAAAATTATCTTTTGGGTATTTTATGTTGGTATGAAAATTTCTCAAAAGTCAACCCTTAACGAGACATATCGAAAAAACCAGAAACTGTCAATTTTCACATAAAATCGAGCATAACTTTTCTATATTTCACTACAGTGACATTATTGTTATATAATTCGGTAGGTATATGGATGTAGAAAGTATAAGTAAGGGATAATTTTTTTACAAAAACTCACCCTTAGCGAGATATTTTGACAAAAACAAACTTTCGGCACTTTTTAGAAAAGTCTTCGTAACTTTTCCAATTACGATGGTTAATATTATTTCTTCGCGGTTAATAATAGCCAATTACAGTGTCTTTCATGAAATCATAGTGATTTTGCACCATATCACACTGGTGCGGGAATTTTCAACGTACAAAGTGTAGGGTTTATTCGCGGTAATATAATTAAAAAGAAACAATCTAATTGTACCCAAAATGCAAACATAGATCGATTTTTATATCAAGGAAGACATATTTTGATGTTATTTTCTTGTGGGGTGGTTCTCACCTCCAGCGCTTGACAGGGGGTGACATTGAAATTTCAAATAGGAAGGCGGGTCATGTGATACATCATTGGAAAGCTAATTCCTTGGCTTTTTCATTTTTGCATTTTTTTCACTTTATTTCTATCAGTAGCTAAGTATAATACTGAAATATTTATTTAAACACATTTGCCTTAAGTGTGCGAGCTCGTTGTCGCGGGCGTCGCCGCGTATGGTTTCGCTCGGGTGTCACATCTCCTTTAGACATTTTACATGCGAAAATAAAAGGTAAGCGCTTCAACAGCAAGTTAGTATTATCTCACCGACTCGTATTTCAGTGAGAACAACCAAATAGAAGACTAAAAAGGAGATGCGACACCCGAGCGAAACCATACGCCGCGCCGCGACGAAATTTCAATGTCACCCCCTGTGAAGCGGTGGAGGTGAGAACCACCCCACAAGAAAATAACGTCAAAATATGTCTTCCTTGATATAAAAATCGACCTATGTTTGCATTTTGGGTACAATTAGATTGTTTCTTTTTAATTATATTACCGCGAATAAACCCTACACTTTGTACGTTGAAAATTCCCGCACCAGTGTGATATGGTGCAAAATCACTATGATTTCATGAAAGACACTGTAATTGGCTATTATTAACCGCGAAGAAATAATATTAACCATCGTAATTGGAAAAGTTACGAAGACTTTTCTAAAAAGTGCCGAAAGTTTGATTTTGTCAAAATATCTCGCTAAGGGTGAGTTTTTGTAAAAAAATTATCCCTTACTTATACTTTCTACATCCATATACCTACCGAATTATATAACAATAATGTCACTGTAGTGAAATATAGAAAAGTTATGCTCGATTTTATGTGAAAATTGACAGTTTCTGGTTTTTTCGATATATCTCGTTAAGGGTTGACTTTTGAGAAATTTTCATACCAACATAAAATACTCAAAAGATAATTTTCTATAATATTTATTTACATGTTTTTTCTCATAAGTTACAAATAAAAAGGATATGAGCGATTTCATACTTAAGGGTTGCTTACTTTCAGAAATATCGAAATAACTTGTTAAGGGTTGCTTTCTGTGAAAATATTATATATACCTAAAATATTGATCATAATAATATCTACATCTTTTACTTGAATATTTTTTCTGAGAAACAATAAACAAGAAAACTATGACCGATTTTGTAATGAAACTGCAAAAATCAGTTTTTTCCATATATCTCGATAAGGGTTGATATTTGTGAAAATTCTATCCTTATATAAAATGTTCCTTATAAGAATTCCTAAAACTTTTATTAATAGATTTTTTTCGAAAAGTTGTAAACAAAGGAGTTATTGTTAGGGGATGGGAAAAACTAAATACGGGGCACTTTTGAAAACTAAGGGTTGAAAATAGGGGTGCTGCGGGTCAAATCGTTTATTTTGATCTAATTAATAAGTGTACCTAATTGCACACTTCCCGCACAATTTGACAGACATTTAGATGTACCGCTACGACTAAATGGAAAATGGAGGAAACCAAACCCCAATACGCCTGATGGAGTTTCCCATATTGCGAAAGTGCTAGGGACCTGATGGAAGAGGGAAGATGCAGCATAGGTCCCCAGCAAACACACATATAACATATACATACAACATATATAAATTGAAGTAAATACTTTTTTATATATCAAGTATGTAAGTATTCTTTAATAAAGTTATATAAACCGTATGTCACACAATTACGTATATTTTACATAATAGTATAGAAACTTACGGATATTCTGTATACAGAAATTCATATAATATATACATATAGATAATTACATATCACTCATGAAATTCATGTGCTGTCATATTTACATGATTAGATTTATATACGTTATTATGTAAAATATTATATGTAATATTACTTATTTTTTATGTATGCCTTCTGTAAATATAATTAGAAATTATCATTACATTACATATATTGTATGGTCGAAAATAAAGTCCGTTTCTATTTGCGCCACATAAGTAATCGCACGCGCGTGTTTTCTATAACGCCAAAAATTGTAGTTCACGTACCTTTAATATTAGATCCGTATCGACTAAAATGCGTCTAATTTATATAGAAAATAAATAATATAAAATAAATTAAATCCTGGTCATTTTTAACATAAAGTTAAAGATAAGTATAATTATTGAATAAGACTTCACTCAACGGTATAATCAAACAAAATGTAAACTAATAACGCGAAACAGCGCAAAGTTACGAAGTACGAAATAAAAAGAAGGGATATGTTACATATTAGCGCAGTGGTACAATGTCGGATTTCAGAATTTGCAACGCCCACCCGCAAACGTTCGAATCCGGTTAAGGGACACTTTTCAAGCAAGTATATCATAATAAACTGTCGGCTTTCAGTTCAGGTGAAAACGGGTTCGTGCAAGAATTAAGTTAAATACAGGGTGTTTCAGACCACCCGTACCGCCCAAATATCTCGCGAAATACAAAACGCATTGAAAAAAGAACAAACACGTGTAAAAAATTTTTTAAGACTCTATTGTTTGATAGTAATAGGATGTCCCCACTCCCACCCCCGGGGGGCGGAGAGGGGGGTAACTTCGTAATCTTAAATAGCACCCCCCAGTTTATTATGCAGATTTGAATTCTGTGTTAACAAATAGGAACTTTTTGTTTGAAACATTCTTTGAAGTTCGTGACAGATGGCGCTATGATCGCCGAAAGAAGTTCTTCCGATTACCTATGCTAATTTGATGTTAGTTTTGTTAAATGACATTCAAAAATGTTAATGCTTTGTAAAAGGGAAGAGGGGGAACTTTATTTACCCCCTCCTCCCCCACACCGCCACTTCACCCCTAATTTTAGATTTAAACGTATCTCGAATGTCAATGTGTTCTTTACTCGTGAAATCAAAGTATGTATTTGAAGTTTTTTTTTATTTTCCATCAAAGACAAAAAAAATGTACAAAATTTAACTTCTTCAATCGTGTTATTGAACAGTTGTTTAAATCTAAGATGGTTGCGTTTTCCCTTTCTAGGTTATGGGCCGTAGGGGTGAAGTGGCGGTGTGGGGAAGGGGGGGAGGTTAATAAAGCTCCCCTCTTCCCTTTTACAAAGCATTAACATTTTTGAATGTCACTTAACAAAACTGACATCAAATTAGCATAGGTAATCGGAAAAACTTCTTTCGGCGATCATAGCGCCATCTGTCACGAACTTCAAAAAATGTTTCAAACAAAAAGTTAGTATTTGTTAACGCAGAATTCCAACCTGCATAATAAACTAGGGGGTGCTATTTAAGATTACGAAGTTACCCCCCTCTCCACCCCCCGGGGGTGGCAGTGGGGACATCCTATTACTATCAAACAATAGTCTTAAAAAAATTTTTTGACATATTTTTTCTTTTTTCAATGCGTTTTGTATTTCGCGAGATATTTGGGCGGTACGGGTGGTCTGAAACACCCTGTATAATTAAAAGTACCTACAGTTGCACGTAAAATGTAGTTTTTCCATTTTTTGTATGGAACTGCTTAAATAATTTTTTACAGTGATAATAATTAGGTACATTATGCTCGAGTAGCTGCCATTTTGGTCATCGCAACGCTTTTACAACGAATATTTTTTATGTAAATATTATATAAAATATACATAAAACGTATATAAATTCATGTAGAAGAATTTACATCTACGAGTAATAGACATATATTATTTTGAAAATTGCTGACATCCTGACATTAAATATCTCTTATTTTTCTTCCAGTTTTATACAGTGTGACTCATTTAGAATGGAAACACCCATGTAAAATCTGAAGTTATTTACCGATTTTAACCATTTTTTTTTTAAAATGTCAATTAACGAAACGTCTACCTCGGGACAAAATTTTAAATGTTTATTCAAATTTTCAGGGCATACTCTACGATAACTTTTTCGTGCTCAAAATGGAGAATTCTTATTAGCGATTTGTTTATAAAAAAAATATCTACGCCACTGGATTCAGAATGCTTCCAAATAGCTTTCACCAAAATTTTACAAAAATATATTTATTAATAACAAAGTTATGACAACTTAAAGTTCGAAAACTTTCTACGCTAACAGTTACAAAACAACACCCTGTATCAATAGATGGCCATTGAAATTATGTTAATAATTCTTAAATTAAACTATTTAAACCATCAGTGGAGAAAAAAATATTGAAAGTAACGTAATATTTAATAAAAGTAACGGAATCGCGCGATTGAGTAAATAAAGACCTAACATTTCCATTTAAATCTTAGTTACCATGGAAATTATGTTACTGTTTAACTTAACAGTTATGATAGATTTTTATTAAATATTACGTTACTTTAAATATTTTTTTCTCCACTGATGGTTTAAATAGTTTAATTTAAGAATTATTAACATAATTTCAATGGCCATCTATTGATACAGGGTGTTGTTTTGTAACTGTTAGCGTAGAAAGTTTTCGAACTTTAAGTTGTCATAACTTTGTTATTAATAAATATATTTTTGTAAAATTTTGGTGAAAGCTATTTGGAAGCATTCTGAATCCAGTGGCGTAGATATTTTTTTTATAAACAAATCGCTAATAAGAATTCTCCATTTTGAGCACGAAAAAGTTATCGTAGTATGCCCTGAAAATTGGAATAAACATTTAAAATTTTGTCCCGAGGTAGACGTTTCGTTAATTGACATTTTAAAAAAAAAATGGTTAAAATCGGTAAATAACTTCAGATTTTACATGGGTGTTTCCATTCTAAATGAGTCACACTGTATAAATCTAAAAAGCTCTTACATAATTTATATGTTTTTTATATATAAATGTGTTTGCTGGGTCCTTAAAAAAACGGAAATTTTTGATTTTCGGAGTCAAAAAAGACAGTCAATCTGCTACGCATAAAACTACGCCTAGTTTAGTCTAAAAACGGCGTACTGATAACTATACCATTATGCTAAACTAAAAAATCGCCCGAAAGAACCAAGCAAAACGGGCAGCCTATGGGAATTGAACCAGGTCCACATTTTTTGAATCATACCAAAATTTTACTTGACTTATGTACAAGGTTCTGCGTTTCAGTTAAATCCCTACCACATTTTAGAAAACGTAATAATAGATCAATAAAGCTACCAATGTAATAAATAGTAAATTTGACTTACTAAGCAAATCCCTTTGTGGCCACCATTTTCGTATCACCACATTCTTGGGTTTATTTGGTAAATTGTAAGCCTCGTATTTCCATAATATAGTATATGGTAACTCTGAGAAGGTTTCCATTATGGTATCCAATGTATGTTTTGGCAAATCGATGCTTCTCACATTCGTGCCTAAACTGAAATAGATAAAACCACCGGAGTTATTGCTTAGCATCCTTTCTAAATCCTAAAACTTGGCAAATAACTAGCTTTTAAACACGATGGATCGAGAATTACCTTTGGCAGTGATTTCAGTGGCATATGGTGGGATCCATCACCAATTGGTATGACAGATGGCATTAAAGGTCTGATTGTGTTCAGTACAGGATTGTAGTTTACAAACACTAGACTGGCATTATTGGCAAGATCCTGGACATGAGAATAATGATAACCAAAATATTTCCTGACTAACCCCTGTTCCCAATGGTTTATTAGTTGCGAGTGAAAATAGGCCATTAGGGAAACCACACTACCCACCACCCTTTCTTTTAGTGTCAACCGTTTACTAAGGAATGGTAAATAGACGTCGGGGTACGCAACTGGATTATAAGGATTTCCCACCATCCTATGCTGAAAGTTCGTCAAATCCATTGTCCATACAATAATAAGGGGACAATTAAATCTTTCGGCAAATGCAAACATGGCCGACATGTGAAATTCTGCAATCACCAAGTCAAAGCTCGCATTTGTATCATTGATTAGTCCTTGTACCTCCGTCAATTTTAATTGCTGTTCTAAAACCTTGACGCAGTTCGTCATTTAAATGAGCAGATATAATGTAGGTATATACTTACATTAAATAATGTCGTGGCAAGTCTATAGTGCGACGAAATGTATTTGCGCGATGTTACAATTCCGGGAAGATTTTCATCCCAAATACGTTTAGATGAGCTTAAATCGATTTCGGTTAAATTTATAAGCTCGGGATCTTTAATTGGAAACGGCGTAATGGTTGTTACCTGATGTCCACGATACACTAACTCCCTCCAGAGGGATTTAAAAAGTTGATGGTGACTATACGAGGGTGTAGGCGCAATACCCAAAATTTTTGAACAAATTGCGAAATGTAAAATCGCGAAAATTAGAAAGAACACGCAATTGCAATGCATGGTAACGAACTTCTGAGAACACTGTAATTTGATTTACATTTTCTTGAATATTCATCAGCACACAATACGAATTTAACCATTTCCATTATTATTATTAGTGGGGGAGCATTCATTTTTTTAAACATAATAGTGTCCAGTCAAGTTAGGTTTTTTACCTTGAATAAATTGTTATAACGCTGAAATGGGCGGAAAATTTTTAGGGGCGCAAAATTCAGTCGAAGTAAATTTTTTTTCAGATGTAGTCAAACATGAGAACAAATCATATTTAATTTCAGAATTACATTAATGTGGTAGAAATCAAATGGTTAAGAGTAGTAGGTAGGTACATACCTACCTACCTACAAACATTAGATGTACAAACGTGACTGCGGAATTCTAGGAATAATGACCTCTCTTAAGCTGGCAGGACCAAATCGGCAGAATCAAGTCGGACTTATTTAATTATTTAGTACTTATTTTGTGCTAATTTGTACCACTAATAAAAATTTTGTACTCCTTGCCGTTTTGAAAACAACAGTGGCGCTGCTAGCCTCATATTAAGCTAGCAGAACCAAAAGACAAAAATAAATAAAAAAAACAAAACAAAGGGTGATACGCAAAGATCTGAATTTGTACTAATATGTACCATCAAAATAAATTGAACATGTCCAAAAATTTCTCTTAAGACAACACCCAAATGATATGAAGCCTATTAGGGTCAAGAGTAAAGTACTCTTTGCCACGAGCAGAATCAGTTGATACTCGTACCATCGAAGCAAGATAATTTGTACCTCTCAAATACGAAGTTTCGAATTTCGTACCCGCGTCCTTCCTTTGGAATCTACCACCGATCACTTTTCGACTCAAGAGTAAAGTACCCTTTGCCACGAGCAGAATCAGTTGATAATCGTACCATCGAAGCAGGATAATTTGTACCTCTAAAATATGAAGTCTCGAATTTCGTACCTGCGTCCTTCCTTTGGAATTTACCCCCTATCACTTTTCGGCTCAAGAGTAAAGTACCCTTTGCCACGAGCAGAATCAGTTGATACTCGTACCATCGAAGCAGGATAATTTGTACCTCTAAAATATGAAGTCTCGAATTTCGTACCCGCGTCCTTCCTTTGGAATTTACCCCCCATCACTTTTCGGCTCAAGAGTAAAGTACCCTTTGCCACGAGCAGAATCAGTTGATACTCGTATCATCGAAGCAGGATAATTTGTACCTCTCAAATATGAAGTTTCAAATTTCGTACTCTCCTCCTTCCTTTGGAATCTACCACCGATCACTTTTCGACTCAAGAGTAAAGTACCCTTTGCCACTAGCAGAATCAGTTGATAATCGTACCATCGAAGCAGGATAATTTGTACCTCTAAAATATGAAGTCTCGAATTTCGTACCCGCGTCCTTCCTTTGGAATTTACCCCCTATCACTTTTCGGCTCAAGAGTAAAGTACCCTTTGCCACGAGCAGAATCAGTTGATACTCGTACCATCGAAGCAGGATAACTTGTACCTCTAAAATATGAAGTTACGAATTTCGACCCCCCCCACCTTTGAAAACTACCCCCGATCACTTTTCGGCTCAAGAGTAAAGTACTAAATATGTTTACATTGATATAATAATCATTTTATTCAATTTCCAGGGCCTCTTGCACCATTTAAATATTATTGAAGGATTACCCTGTATAAATATTGTAGTTCAGAAGGTTATTTCACGTATTTATAACAAAATAATTAGTAGAAAACGCTTGTAAACATTTTTAATAAGTACACCAAGAGAAGTGAGGGAATAAATTTTAATCAAAAACAATAAGAATCAAAAGGAAAATACTTGACTGATTTTAGTAATATATTACTCAATGGTAATATCAAATATGTAATTTCAAAAAACAAATTACGAAACTGTTTAGACTTAAAAGAAACATAATAATTATTCAACAAGCGTTAGGTAATAAAAATACTTTTTAAATGAAATAGTGGAGTGACACCTTGCATCATTTTTAAAAGATTAAACCTATCCTAAGATGTTGTGACAATATTATGTAGAAACTTCCATATTTCTTCACAGTTACAAAGTTACATCTAAATATTTACAACCATTTGCTTAATTCTAAAAAATGCCAAAAGGCGAGAGCACAACACCAAAACCATTAAACCATTAAACATCGAAAAACTATGTAGATATGTAGTACCATGAGCGATTATTCAGACTTGCTTTTCGTTTTGAACACTCTGAAGTGAACAATTCCTGTAACGAAATAGTAGACAACACAGAAAATAATGATTAAAATAAGTAACGTCGCCGCTATAATGTCTAAAAGAAAATATTGGTACAACGGAATATCCAAGGATGGACTTCTTAAGTGTTTCGCTCCCTTATGGCGTAGCACATACTCCGTCCACCAAACAACTCGTTCTAGTATCGTAGTTGGTTGATCAGTTGCAAGATTCGCTAATTCCTCAACTTTTTTCTTATACCTGAAATAAAGTATTTAACGTAGGTACACCGGATGGGTGTGCGCACCTTGGATTGTTGATCACCTCCAAAATCGTTCGCTTAAAGTGTTCCTTGTCCAAATTTTCAATATCCACAAACAACCCACAACCTCTGGTCACCATTTTTTGAACATTTGCAGGTTGATCGGCAAAATATGGAACGCCAAGTAAGGGCACGTGAGCAAATATTGCTTCGTTAATCGACTGAATTCCACCGTGCGTTATAAAGAGTTTAATTTTGGGATGATCTGAAAGTCTTTATTATATTGTACAGCTTTTATCTTTTTCAGCTTACTAAATAAGTCCCTCTGCGGCCACCATTTTGAAGTAAAGACATTGGATGTCTTATTTGGGACGTCATCTAGGTCATGCTTCCACAGCACGATATAAGGAAGTTCGGCAAATACCTCCATGATCGCAGTCTTAGTAGCATCTGACATGTCTGCGCTTCTTACATTCGTCCCCAAACTGAAGTAGATGAATCCGTTCGAATTGTTTAAGATCTTTTCCAAATCCTGAAATAATAAGGGAGTAAACAACACGTTGCAAATTGACGGAGGGAGTACCTTTGGTAAGGGTCTTGGTGGGCTGTAGTGAATTGCGCCGCCTATTTCAATTACAGATGGCGCTTTCGGTCTAATAGTGTTAAGTGCGGGGTGGCTGTTAATAAATACCAAACTCAGATTCCTCGACAAATCTTCAACGGATGGGTAATTATTACCGAAGTATTTGTATATAATATCTTGCTCCCATTTGTCGACAAATTTCGAATAAATGTACGTAGCCAGCGAGAAAGTAATGCTGGCAATTCTTTCTTTCGTTGTCATTGGTACCTCAAACGGTAGAAAATAATCGGGATAAACCACCGGATTGTAAGGATTTCCTACCACTCTATGCTTGAAATTGGGCAAATCCATCGACCACACTCCTATAAGGGGACAGTTAAATTTGTACGAAAATGCGAACATTGTCGTCAAGTAATGTTCAGCAATCACCAAATCGAAGTGGACACCGTCTCCATTAATTAAAGCTTGCACATCTGGATGATTTAGCTGTTCTTCAAGTATCTACCTTTCAAAAGTTCTTGACTAAACAACTGCCTTGTATAGACGAACATACTTACATGAAACAGGATGTTTGTAATCGAGTGGTAAGATAACAGAGATTGACGATGCTTAATTATTTCGGTCATACCTTCCCGCCATATCTGTTCGGAGGAGCTCAAATCGATCTCGGTCAAATTAGTGAGCTGTGGATCTTTCATTGGGAACGCGGTTAATGTGGTTACTTGATGTCCACGTAGTGATAGCTCCTTCCAAATAGGGTTGAATAGTTGATGGTGACTGTATGAAGGTACGGGCACTATTGCCAAAATTTTGGCACATTCTCCAAGATGTAAAATGGCGAAAGTAAGCGATACATATCGCGCTATCATGTTCAGACAACTAATAGAATCTCAATTGTTGATGTTGCTTATAAAACGTGTAAATTACGCAATTCAAGCGATAAGATTATGCCAAATTCACAACCAGAATATTTTCGTTTGAAAAAATCGTGATAATCTTCAAGGTTTGTTTTTGTTACAAAATTTAAGCAAATGTATTCACTTGCATGAAAGGCAATAATTATTATATCAAAGCAACACCGATGAATAAAGAATGTAGTCTTTATTCATTGAGCAACACTATCACATAACCATGAAAGTCACGCCTCAAGGAACCCAGACGTTTACTTATAAAAAATAGATCTCCAAAATGATTTGCTTACCTCACCGCTCTTCTACTCAGTTCAGTATTCTTACTTCAATAAAACTAGCAAACGTTTAATTTCATTTAGAATTTTGGCACGTCCCCACTTGCTCGCCTTATTTGCCACAACACCATCCCGGAAACAATTATTATGGTTCGAAGACGAAATGATGCCAAAATGAACTTAACCAAATTTGGAGTACCTACCTACCTAATAAACAAAAGATATCGTTTGATAGGTAATCTAATCTGATTGTTGTATCTTTAAAGTACAAGAAAGTTCTACCTACTGAAGTACTGTTCCATTGTCACCTTTGTCACTTCAAGGAGAAATTCAAGTTTGAGTTATGCTACATTATCACTGTGTTATTTATTTACTCACCTTAATTAAATAAGCGTATATGTTATACGAGTGGCAATGACAAAGCTGCTATACCGGAAGAAATTTTGAATACCGGTTTTCGGTATTCAATCAAGGGAATCCCGGGATCCCGGTATTAACTTTTTTTACTGCTAAAGCTATAAAAGAAAAAGAAAAAACGCATAGCTTAGAAATTCAAAGTTCAAAATTAAAAATTCAAAGTATTCAAGTTATTCAAAGAAATAAATATAAAATGTAAATCAAATAAATCCACATAAAATTCAAAAATTTCGTATTCAAAATAGAAATTTGAAATAAAAAATTGAAACTCCAAATATTAATGCTAATGAATCCTAAATTATAATTTGAAAATTCAAATTTCAAAATTCGAAACGCAAAATATTACTGCTTACAGTTTAAATTAAATTCAAAATTGAATATCGAAATAATGAACTCGCAATTATAATTTTGTAAATTCATAGTTCAAAAATTAAAACGTAATAAAGAATAATTGGCAGTGCCAATTGACGTAGTAATTTCTCCGAACACAAGAAGACTTCGGATTTGACCGTCCTGTTTACGATAGTACATTTCATGTTTTAGTAATATCGCATCGTCACGGCCTTCTAAGCTTTGTAATCCCAGCGATATTCAATTTTTTGACACATGCGACCAAACGATTCGTTTTAAGTACTATGTGTGTCACTGTGAGACATAAAGTCGCACTAGAATTGACCAAGGAATATACAGGGAGTTCCATTAAAAAAAATCCAATTTTGATATAAATCATCCTGTATAAACTTTGCGATTCAAGTGAAAATATTTTAGATTTCTAGCCTTACACAGTCATCCATCCACACACTATTGGCCCACCCTGTATACAATATTTTGTACTAGTTCTAAATATCATTAATCCAAAATATTTTCTACTAAAATAAAATAAAATCAATACTGAAATACCGTTATTTACGTATGAATACCGGTTTTAAATACTGCATCAATTTTGTCCGCGATCCCGGTTTTCGAAATCCCGGAATTCCGGTATTGTAAGCTCTAATCTTATGCAGCAGCCAAAGGAAGCGTTAAAAGACCAAAACTGCCCACGAAACTAGGGACCACACCACTGGATTGAAAATTGCACGTTCACAAAGCTCTGGAGATCAAATCAATGTTGGGATCAACCGGTGATAATAAGGAAGGCGTGTATTTCCTGGAGATGAAGATTTTTGGAGTAAGAAAAAATGGTCATAGTTGGGGGGTTCATTTTATACCAAAAACCTTTGTGCTGCTGGCTACCTACATGTTCCTCAGCACAAAAACTAATGCCTGGGCTTTATCCAGAATGTATGAAGATTTGTCTAACTGGTATTCACGCAAACTCAGTCCAACATTTCTTCTCATCACCATTAGCGATAAACCAAGGAGTTCCACAAGGATCAATTCTTGGCCCAATCTTATTCCTACTGTATTGCAATGATATTGTGAACCACTTACACATTCATTCAGTGTATGAGTGTACCAGTTTGCGGACGATACATCATGCATCGTTTCAGCGCCCAACATCCGCCAGTTATCAATAACTGCAACTAACGTTGTCTCCAATATGGCTAAATGGTGCAACAACAATGCCCTAAAGTTAAACAAGAGCAAAACGGATCTGATAATGTTCAGCATGTTCAACAACAAATCAGATAAGTCTTTGTATGTGCGCTTCGACAAGAAAGCGATACCACAGCACCATGAAACTAAATTCCTAGGCATTACCTTAGACGAAAAGTTGAACTGGTGCAAATATTGTACTCAATTACAAAGGAAATTAAGTTCGCTGTCTTACCTAATAAAATTCATAAAATCACAGGTATCCATCGACACCATCAGAACTTTTTATTTTTCAAGCGTGCAGTCACTGTTATTATACGGTATAATGTTTTGGGGACCCAGCACATATGCAAAAAATGTATTCGTTACTCAAAAACATATCATCAGATCTATTGTCGGCGTGTCTCCGTTAACATCTGCAAAAAGGTACTTCGTAGAGCTAGATATAATGACCGTCCCTTCCCTGTACATTTATTCCCTCATCATGTTTGTAAAAAAAAATCCCAATTTATTTACTGCAAATCACCAAACATATAACACAATGGCGACGCGTACACGTTACGAATTGCGTATACCAGAGCACAGGACAACCACATATGAAAAAGGGCCTTACTACTCCGCTATTAAAGCGTATAATGCACTACCGCCACAAATAAAATCCATAGAAACACTCCACAGATTTAAACGTACCCTCAAACGGCTTTTTGTTTGCTATTGTTCATTACATTGACAATGCCAAGGTTCAGAATGTTCTGTAATTTAATGGCAATAAATGATTATTATTATTGTGTACTTCGATTGTTATCGATACTCAGGCCAAGCCTGGTTAACTAATCGCACGGATCGAAATCAAGTTACGATTAGTCCTAGTAATACATATATCTATACAATATAAATTTGAAGTTGCTGTTAAAAAGTGAACATACTAAATACTATACACATATTATGTTCATTAAATTAAATGACGTTGATAAAACCAACGCTGATCACATTTTAGATAATGTATTTGTTTGAGAAGCCTCGGTGTATTTGATCCCAATTTGTAAAAGCCACGTCCCGTCGACCCTCTTTCCGCGAAGGCATTAACATGAACGCAGCGTCGCGCATCAATAACAAAAAGAGACCCTATATTCCTAGGCTTCTCCGTTGGCGTCACTTATTCGTGACTTAGTGACTTTTTATAGAAAAGAAAAAATGAACATAATATGTATGTTTTGAAAAAGTGTTATGGTTATTGTGTAAGCGTTTTTTGTTGTTTAGCTCGACGCATAGGTTGCACTCGAGTGGGTAATGTGTTGTTTGTGTTTTGTGTTAATTGCGAATTCTGATACTGTGAGTATATTGTGTGATTACGTTTGAGTGCATGAGAACGAGTCAGAGGTGTTACATGAGTGATTGTTGAAGTGTTGTGTGTTGGTAATGGACTTTCTATAATGTTATGTTGTGTATGCAACAGAGTTTCAATTTGTGAAGGGAGGATTGAGTGTTGTGTTTCATTTTGTGTTTGAATGATATTAGTTGAAAGTGTGTGATGTGGTTCTGAGTGATGTGCGGTATCTTCCGTTATGTTTAGAAATTTTCTAACTATGTGGCAAGTGTTGATAATGACTGCCTTTTGTAATTGTATGTATATGTTCTTATCTAACCCTAAAATGTGCAAACTGTGATGTATTGTTTTTGGTATAACTCCGGTTGCACTAAGAACAATGGGTACTGTAAGAGCAGTTCCCATTCTCCATTGCGCTTTAAGTTCCTGAGCTATATCAGTGTATTTGCGATGTTTCTCTGCGTGTGTATTGGCTAAATTGTTTGTGTTGGGAACGGCAATATCTATTATGTATATGATTTTTTGTGTTTTATCTATAAATGTTATATCTGGCCTATTGTTATATACAGTTTTATCTGTGAGTAGTGTCCTATCCCAATATAGTTTGTGTGTGGTGTTTTCAAGTACAACTTGCGGTGTATATTTGTAATAGGGTGTGTTATCAGTAGAAAGGTTATGTTTTGTGGCGAGTTTTTGGTGTATTATCTTAGCTACTTGATCGTGTCTGTGTTTGTATTCTGTTTGTGCTAGACGTGTACATGCTGATATAATGTGTTGTATAGTTTCTGGTCTTTGCGAACATTGTCTACAAAGATCATGTGTAATTGTCCTATCTTTAATTATGTGTTTTCTGTAATTTCGTGTGTAAATGACCTGATCTTGTATGGCAAACATGAAACCCTCTGACTCTGGGAAAATATCACATTTGGTTAACCAAGCATGCGTTGCTATAATATCAACACAGTCTTCGTTAATCTCATGTGGATATCGTCCGTGTAAAGTCTTTTGTGTCCAAGTTTGTATGTTATGTGTGATGTACGTATCTCTACTCATTGGTGGTGTGATGTTTCTATTACTCATATTTAAGGGTGTGTAAGATTTGTCTGCAAGTGTGACTGTTTTGTGTAGCGCTGAAATGTGTGATTTGTTATAAAAGTATTCTCGTAGTTTGTGTATTTGTGTTTGGTGTAACAGGGCTATGTCTGTTAAGCCTCTACCTCCTCGTGAACGAGGAAGGTATAGTCTTACTGTTGAGGCGTGTGGATGATGTATTCGGTGTTTAGTGAGTAATGTACGTGTGTTTCGCTGTACCTGTTCTAAATCTGTATTGGTCCACTTTATTATTCCAAAGGAATAAGTAAGGGCCGGTGTAGCGTATGTGTTAATAGCTTTGACAGTGTTTCTACCGTGTAGTTGTGTTTTAAGTATACTGCGTAATCTGTGTAAATATTGTGTGATTAGATTTCGTTTTATTTGTGTATGTTTTATGTGTGTGTTTTGCTGAAAACCAAGATACTTGTAAGTTTCATTCTCGTCCATGGATCTTATATGGTCACCATGTTCGAGCTCAAAATCCACAAATTCTCTCTTACCAGCAGTGATGTGTTGTGTTTTGCATTTGTCAATACCAAACTCCATGTGTATATCATGTGAAAATGTTTCAGTGATATGTAATAAATGGTTGAGTTTTGTGCTTGTAGAGGCGTATAATTTAAGATCATCCATGTAAAATAGATGTGTAACGTTGTGATGTATTTCGTGATTGTGTTTTAAGTTATAACCAAAATTTGTGTTATTGTTATTCAGCATGTGTGAAAGGGGATTAAGAGAAAGACAAAACCAAAGTGGGCTCAAGGAGTCACCCTGAAAGATGCCCCTCTTAATTTGTATTGTGTTTGTGATGAGTTGGGTATCATTTAGTGTAAGTGTTAGGGTGGTGTTCCAACATGACATTATGTGAGTAAGAAATTGTGTGATGTTGTTGCTAATTTTGTACAGCGATAGTATTTTTTGTAACCAAGAGTGAGGTACTGAATCAAATGCTTTTTGTAGTCAATGTAAGCTGTGTGTATGTTTCTTTTATTGAGTCTAGATTGCTCAAGTATTACAGAGTCTATAATGAGCTGTTCTTTACAGCCTCTGGAATACCTGGTACAACCCTTTTGTTCCTCAAATAAAATGTTGTTGTTAGTGCAGTGTGTGTATATTTTATGTGTAATGCATGATGTTAGAATTTTATATATAGTGGGAAGGCATGTAATGGGTCTATATTTAGAGGCATCGTGTGTATTGTTATCTTTTGGAAGCATATAAGTGATTCCCTGTGTGAAGAATGGTGGTGTAGTGTGTGGTGCATCTAATATTGTTGTGAAGTGTTGTGCGAGGTGTATATGTGTACAGGTGAAATATTTCCACCAAAAATTATGAATTTTATCTATGCCTGGACTTTTCCAGTTGTGTAGGTGTTTGATGGAGTTGGTGATATCTTCTAAAGTGATTTGTGTATGCATCGGTATTATGTGCTGTGTACGTATACTTTCCGAAATGATCCAGGGTGCATGTATATTATGTTCAATGTTTTTGGACCACAAATCAGACCAGTAGTGCTCTAGAGATTCTAATGTGGGTAATGAGTATTTTTGTTGAGTGTTTTGTTGTGTTAGTGATCTATAAAATAGTTTTTCGTTGTATTTAAATTGTGTGTTTTCTATTTGCCGCTTCCCTATACCGTCTCAATCTGTTTGTGTATACTGAAAGTTTTTGTGTGAGTGTATCTTTGTGTTCATTGTAATTCGTGTTTGGTTCTCGTGAACTGTGTGTGTTTAGTTTTCTAATGATGTTGTGTACCTGGCGTATTAGTTTGGAAGAGGTTGTGCCTTGTATGTATTGTGTAATTCGACCTAAGTCACGTCTAATTTCATCTACACGATTCATTAGACGCTTCTCCCAGGCCGGAAGTGTTGTTTTCTTTGTGATGTGGTGTTGTGTTGATATTATGACCTTGGAGCCGTTACACCTTGAAACTGCAACAGCACCGCAGTACACAATTAGGTGTAATTGATGTAGTGATATGTTGTTTGTAATATAATTGGGTAAAATATCGGTGTTTAATATTTGAGTGATTTTGTGTAACTTGTTACTGTCTTTTTGTTTCGGTATTCTATATCTTTGTGATGGATCTATGTTTGTGAATTCTGTAAGTGCAGTATCAAATTCTGTTTGAATTTTTAATTTAAGTGTTTCGTGTGAGTGTTGGGAGTTATTATCTACATCGTTATCTTGTGTATCTAATGTACTTTGCTGTGTCATAAGTGGATGATGATTGTTATTAGGTGTACTTAATGTGTTTTGTTGGGTGTTGATAGTGTTATTTATGTTTAACCCTTTCGAGACGGTATTCAGGGATTGATAATTTGGGATTTTTTATTTTTATTTTTACTTTAGTAGTGACTAATAAACAGTTATAATTTAAAACGAACTTTGTTACATGTCAGGGGCAGCAGGGGGGGGGGGCTGGTACACATATGTACCACTAGTGTTTACTGGTGGTACATATATGTACCATCAGTGCTCAATACTTACTTGAAATAAATAATGAAAACTTACATATTTATAATACTAGTTTATTTTAAAACTTGTTATGAATGGTACACTGAAAAACAAAGTTTTAGTGGAATGTCACATTCTTGGCACACAGTTTTGGTACGTGTTTGTTTTTTGTTGTCTGAACAGCGTTTTTTCCAATACTACAGGTACACATTTGTACCACAAACCAGACCGACTGGTACATATATGTACCGGTACCAATTCATGCGGTAAAATGAATATAAAACCTGTTGGTGCTTATTCCTACCATTTCAAAGGCGATTTTTTACTTTCAGTCCAAGAAAAACAATGAGTGGTACATATGTGTACCCGCAGGCGCGAAAGGGTTAAAAACCTTTCTACTTCGTGTTTAATTTGTTCTTGTGTTTCTACTGAAAGAAGCGTGTTTTTTATAATTACCCTGCGTTGGTCTGCTATGCGTTGTTGTGTTAAATGTGAAAGATGTGGGTATTGTGTTGTGAATGCTGTGTGAATCTTGTCCCTATACATCGTTTTGTCCGTTTCTATCTTCGTTACTTCCAGGTACGTACGCAAAATGAATCGATTCATCTCCTCGGTCCATTTCATACGCCGTCTGGTAGACTCCTTTGAACTGGTCCCATCCGTTAGCGGTTGAGAAGCAGGTACAAAGGTCTCTTCTTCATCTTGAGTCTGTTCTTCGGTTGTCGTACTTCTTCTTCTTCTTAATCTTCTATCGGCTGTACTTGTTTCGGGTTTCCCGATGGGTGGCCCGGGTGGCCGCCTGATCACCTCCCCATCACCACCGGTCCGCATACTGCAACGTCCAGCGGTGGCTCTAGACGTGCCCTGACGATCCTCAGGTAGCCACTGTTTTCCGAGGCTTATTTCCTTACGCTCCATTTTCATTAATAAAATGGGATGACTAAGATCACGTGAGGGCGTCACTCCCCAAATATTCACATAAGCGAATATTCTCCTACATGTTGTGTTAGTGTAAGTGTAATGTGTATAGTGCATGAAATGTGCAATATAAAAGCGTCATAAAGATTTACTTAAATTTTAAGATATTGGAAAATTCTTACCTTCAAATATTTCAATTAGTACCTAATTGTTTAGTGAAATTTCTACCTTAATACATTTAGTATGATACACCAACAAATTAACTTTTATCCAGTATGTAAACTGTTTCCATTTTCAAATGCAGATGTAGGTATCAAGTACAGATTTATCCAATTAGTTGATGATTAAACGACAATTAAATATATCTAAAACATATAAATTCGAATGACATTATTATTATTATTATTATTATTATGACCGATAGCAATATGTAAAAATAGTGATCAACCTGCATTGTTCCTCTTTATTGTGGCATATTTCTCTCCACTCTCGCTACCCTCTTTTGCAAGCTGTTAGCAAGGTCCTTCCCCTTATAGCTACATTTTTCCTACTCGAACCAGCATCTTCGTTTATATTTATATTAAGAGGGACTACCTTAATTGTGGCTGTACCAAAAACACCGTGACCAAATCCAAGTCTCTATTAAAAGAATTTGAAAATTTCTCAAGCAGGAATGGCATGACTACAACTCTATTTCATCCATCTTCAAATGGCAGAATTTTCTTACTGGCAAGGAAGAACGGTTAATTAGGAATCAGAGAACCAAGCAAGACGTCCTTCAAAAAATGCGGTTAAATCACAAAAGAACTTGAAAAGGCCAGATTTGAATTTAAACTGAAGTAAGGCCGATGACGGGATGTGAGACACCTTAACGGTAGTGTCAGCAAAGAGAGAGATAGAAAAATGTAGATAAACAGGGATGGAGAGCAAGAGGATTGTGAGGGTAGTTTTGGGGTGTTTTTCCGTTTATCTGATCCGGTATTTCAACCAAGTAACATGTGTATTTTTTAGTCTTTGTTAATTTTGTAATTATTTTGTGTGGTGTGTTCACTTTTTGTAAAAGGTAATAACTTGAATTTAAATTGTATTATTTGATGATTATGTACTATGTTTCAAACAACCCTTTTTATTTTATTTTATGTAATTATATTTGTTCATTGTTGGTATATGTAACTGTAAATTGTACCGTTAGGGATCCATTTTATGTTTTGTGTGCACGTGTTTGTATCATGCATATTTACAACCACCTGTTATTTAGGGGCGAGGGAATTGCTTTATATCTATGTGAATATTTTGAATTCAGTTATATTTAATTGTAATTTATCAGTTTGTTATTTTATCATGAACTTTCGGTTTCCAGTAAGTACCACTTGCTTTTAGCATAGCTATCAGAATCTTACTTTGCTTCCTCACGGGTGCAAGGGCCTTTTGTGTATGTAACTAACGATGTCTTTTTTCTCCCATGTAGAGTTGGATGCTGGGATGTATTAACCAAAGCTAGCAGCATTCTTCTCGAAATTTCAACTTTACCCGATTAAGGTCGCAACCAGGTCAGTCGGTACATTTCGGGGGGGCCCGAATAACTAACCATTTATATGTGCTTAATGTCTGTCTTCCGATTGTAGTAGTAATAGTCGAGAGCAAGGGAGGAAGTGTTAGAGACTGTACATAGTGACCCGTGGCCTTGATTACCGATTGTCTGTTTTGTATTTTATGCCTTAACTTATATAACTGAATTCAATTGTTGCTGTTGTTTGGTTTCAGTGTTTGCTGTTGCTAACGTTATTGTGTCTCTCTCGGCATCGGATTATTTTGTGCATTTTATGTTTTATTTTCTGTTTTAATTGCATGAGGACGTAACCCAGGATTTCTTGCAAGTTCTTCCCTCGGTAGCCCTAGGTGAACTCGGCACTCTCGCTTTTGATTTTTAAACGAGCTCCTGCAAATTGTTAGAATGTGTTTTTGGTTTTATTTTGCTTGGCTTGGTGTTTTCTTTTATTTATTTGGAGCACTAAATATAAACGTTCACTTTCTTTGTTGGTTTGTTTCCCTACTTCCTACCATTTCATAGGTCTCGATAAGCGACATCATCAGTAGTAGTTACACAACGTAGGGTAAGATGGCAGTGAATACGACATTCGTATGTAGCTGGTGTACCTTTTAGGTAAGCGCGCGAAACCTGGTGTCTGTTACATCACAAACTTCCAATGGAACAACTGTACAATCACTTGTTGAACTGCTTCATAGACGTCATCTTGCCATTAAAGGAGGGTACAAAGCAAAAAATGTATGTGTTAAAAATTTTCTAGTGATTATAGGTTAGTAAAATAATGGAACAGCTGGGAAATATGCTATACTTACATAGAGATGTGGCACTATAAGAAGACACCAAAATCAACTCAAAAAGTAATAGATTATGTATTGGTAAATGAGAAAGGGGGGTAAGATATTTTATGATAGTGGAGAAGGTATAGAGTTTAAGGGAAGGGCGGAGTAGAGAATGGGTAGAATATGGGGTTTGGAACGAGGAGAGTATTAAACAATATGAAGAAAAGCTGGAGAAAGAACAATGGATAGAAGAAGAGGGTGCGAAAAAAATGGTAATGAAGATGGAAAAAGCGACAGAAAAAAGAGGGTACGAAGGAGTTGAAGCGGAAGTATAAGAGAGAATATGAATGGGAGGAAGATGTACAGGAATGAGGTGGAAGAGCAAATAAGGGATTTAAGAAAAGAGAAGGACAGGGGCGATTGAAATGAGCAATAATGAGATGCTGGGAGAGCGGAGAGAATAAGCGACAAGTTGGGCAGGGAGAGGAAGGGCAGTAAGAAGGGAGAGAAGATATCGGGGGAGCTAGGAGTTGGGAAGAATCTAAAAAAGTAAAGGCGAAAAAGAATTGTAAAGAGATACTAACCCGAATATGGTGTAACGCCCCCGTGTGACATTTGCTTAAAGCTCAAGAAATGGTACTCCTTTGTTACAGATTTCTCTTTTCTAGTTCGCTAGTTAATAAAACGTAGTGAGTGCGATACTACTTTTTCAGGTTGTGCTTCGTTCGAAAACCGTACCTATTTCCTTATACCTACCTCGATTTATAGCTGATTTGAGCGGTTATCGAATATAATAACTGAAGCTAATGGGGTCATCTGCTTCCTCCCATTTTCAATTTTGCGCCTTAATGACGATTATTTAAGCATCGGACTACGTTTACTAGCGTTCGAATGAGTAAGAATTTTCTTTTCTATAATCCATTAGGTTCAGTCGTTCTCGATCTTTATGCAGTTACCAATCCCGTAAACAGTTCCTTAACAAGATTAATCACCGCTGTGTGAAGGTCTAGACGAGTCTCGTTGCTCGGTTGAATGAGCCTCCTTTTATGTAATCCGCCATCTTGTGACACATTTAAGCTGTCTAAGAACCAGAATTAGTACCAAATTCACTATATCACTACAACGGTCATTTACGGTGAACAAACGCTAAGTGGATTATTATTAATTTGCCCTGTTCTTTGTTGTACTTTAGGTAGTGCAAGAAGAGTGGAAATGGGAGAAGGTACGGATAGAGACTGGAAAGTTGGCAATGAGATACGCGGAAAGGGATGGAGAGGGAGATATACTTCAAAGATGTTGGAGAGAGGTAAAGGGTGGGAAAACCAAATACGGACAGGGGGATAGGAATGGATATTATGAAAGGAGAGGATGTGCAAGGGAGGAGGTCCAGAAGAGAAGGGGAAAGAATGCTGGGTGAACACAAGAGAGGATGGAATAGGAAGAGGCAAAGATACGCAGAGGCAGGAAAGAACGAGTAAAATTAGGGAAGGCAAGTATAATGTGAGGTATGGAGAGATTATGACAGAGGAAGTACCACGATACTTGAGGGGAAGGTTAAGTATAAAAACGAAGAGAGTACTAGCGAGAATAGACACGGGAATGAGGAGAGGAGGAAAAATAAGTATCGACGGGAGATGAGAAAAGAAGCTGCAGATTATGTGGATTGTGATGGAAGAACTTGAAGCATATGCTACTAGGGGAGTGTGAAAAGCTGAGGGGAGAAGGAAAGAGTTAGAAAGAGATTTTAGGAGGGAGGGGAAGAGGAGTAGGATGGATGGAGGAAGTAGAAGTATAAGTAGGATAATATAATAGGTAAATGGGTAGGAAGTTTTGAAGGACGGTATTTAATTATGAGTTTTTAAGGTAGGTGGAATAAGAATCATTTGTAAATAATTGTAAATTTAAAACAAGATAAAGATAATAATAAATCAAAAAATGAATTATCTTGAAGAATGGTAGACAGTCCATAACTGAAGAAGAATGGCACATAATTCGACTGCCCCCTTATAATTTCCATGATTTGGAATTCAAAATCAATGAGCGAATTGCTGTTTTGACTTATGCATTATAAATGATAGCAACCATTTCTCAGTGATACAATGTATCATGAATTATATAGTTAATAATCTAAAATAAGCAACAAACATAGGTACGTGAGAAATATCCTTGATAGTACTACCTCTAACTACTGTAATTAATCTGCCATCGTAAATTTAGGAAAATGATTTTTTGTATATTTTTTAAATAAATTTGTTTAGTTGTTTAGTAGAGGCAACTGCCGTTAAGAGTTAATGGAGTGTAAACAATGACGTGAAGTAATTTAATGTTTAGTTGTTTTCTAATTTGATCCAAATATGGGAATCGCCAAATGGAGAAGTTTCCCATTTTTTGCTGTAAATTAATTATGAAAATATAAGTAAAATAAAACAAAAATGTGAAAGAATCATTAAAATATCTCTACAAATGAAAAAGTTACGAGCCTTTAAAGTGAAGAATAATTTTGTATCTTGATCCAGCGTGTGACGTCACTTTACCTGTTCGTATTCGCTTAGTACATACGTGTACGGTTATTGGGGTGCACTCAGTTGCGCCTATCATGCGTGTTTTGTTTATGGGGAAAAATACGATTTTTTGGAAACCATTTTTTCTCATAGAGGAATCATAATGAATCATTCCCCCCCAAGAAATAGTCGTCTACGACCAGCCGTTCCTTAGCAATAGCGCTTTAAAGCCCCTTCGTTATCAGCTGGACCCGAGCACGGCCCGAACGTTTCCGACGATGCCCTAAGGTCCTGTGACGTCACGTCCCACACGGCAATGTACGGAGCGTATGGAGACCAGTGTTTTTAGTCGTTTTTATCTTGTATTTATGTAGTTTTTCGTTGTATTTTACCATTTTATAAACAATTATATTGTTGGTTTTAAAGGATGTTATTTAATGTCAAGTATATTTCTTTGGGTAGTGAGAAATCGTGACCGGGAGACACCCGTCCTAACCTTTCTTGCTCATCATAATGTCCAGTGGAACATCTTAGTAACATAATTTATTGTTTGATAACGTAATAAAGTAATTAACGCTCTAAACTACGATTAAAATATGTCTCCCAAAATACCATTGGGGAACTTTTATAAATTTCTCGAGGTTCTGGGACCGGCGTAGCTAAACGTAAACATTGCGTCGGTTTGTTTACTACGTTTCTCATTACACCGTGTGTTTTTTATTTCTTGTACTTACGTTTTAGAAGAAAGTGGTAATAAAATATAATTATTGACTGTGTTATCGTATTTATCGTCTTATACCCTTCAAACAATAAAAACGAGTAAGAACGTGGTTTGTGGCATTTATAAGGTTTGATATTAAGCAAATTATCTGTAAATTTCCAGTTCCGAGGTATACCAACCACAAGAATTGTTTTGTTGAAGTGCAAAACAACTTTTCTTTCCTTAACCTGACCTAGTAAACAGCATCTACATTCTGTGATAAAACAGCATTAAGAAATCGGTGAACTTATTTTTCTAATTTTTAGGCATACCGACTTATGTTCTTAAAGTGATAAAACCGAATATGATGATGATAAACACAAGAAATAATTAATAATGATTTTGTATTAACCGGCGGCGTTGATCCGGTCTGCAAATCGACCACTTATATATGGCCACAGAAATAGTTTTGTGTGCAAGATATTCAAGTGTCCTTTTGTTTTCAATTCACCAACAAATTATGTAATTAAAAAAACCACTCACTTAGTGTTTATATTACGTGAAAACAGTTGAAAATCGTAAAAAAACAACTCCGCAAGCCAGAATCAACGGGTCCGTCCTGTATGGGTTGTGACGTCACTGTGCCATCGGGAAACTCGGAAACGTTCGGCATGTGATCGGCTCTCGCCAATTTTAGGGCAACTTAATAATTTAATTACGGACAAACTACTATTCGGATCGCCGTAAAATTTTTCACGGCAAAACTTTTTTTGAAATCTTCGTATGATGATGTTGTACTACATTGATTTCTGAGATTTCGTATTGTTCCCCATTACAAGATGACTGATGCTAAAAAATCCTCCTACAATACAAATAATGTATTGCCTCTAATTAACTCGATTAGGTAAAATGACGTCACACTACTGTCGTTTCGTGCTAAATACGTAAACTTTAATAACTTATTTCTCAGTCATTTATTGACGGATTTTAAAAATTTTTGTACTGGTATATTAGTTTTGATCTATATTTTAATGTTAATTGATTACATATAGTATTATTAACATCAGGAAACTTCTCCATTGGTATCTAGTATAAAAAAAAGATTAAGTCTAATTTGTACTTACATAATTCATTAATGTACGTTATGTTTTGTTTATATTTGTTTATAGTGATAATCAGTTTCCTCACAATAAAAATTCAAGGAACAAAGGAATGTCCTAAAATGGGGTAGAAAAAAGTGAAATGATCACGTGGCAATAACGGAGCCAAGGGGGAAGGCCACCAAAAATGTAGAAGCTGGTTCCATAAAACCCAAGATGCTTGAGCAGTGGACGTGGACGTGGCCAGGGCCTTAATTAGAAGTGTGAGAGGAAGAACGTCCCAAGATCATATCCAATTGCCTAGGTTTAAAAAAATTATTACAGGTGTGATTTTTTGGATCATATCATTTCTCGAGAAAATCGGTAATTAACCTTAACACGTTGGCTGTCATGGGCATCACCAGTGAACCCATCATTTTATTCAAACTAGGCCACGGGCATCACCCGTGATACCAAGCAACATTACAGTAACATGTAGATATATTTTCGTGGCTTCGTGGAAATGGTTTCCCACTTGGTACGTGGCTTGGTGGTAACCCAAAGCGTGGCACACTGGGTACACCCTGGGGCTCACTAGGCCACGGGCATCACCCGTGATACCGAGCAACATTACAGTAACATGTAAATATATTTTCGTGGCTTCGTGGCAATGCTTTCCCACTTGGTGGTAACCCAAAGCGTGGCACACTGGGTACACCCTGGGGCTCTTATGGTGGCAGCCAACGTGTTAATAAATAAAACCAAAACAACAACCTCCCCTTAACCTTGGTGAAGGGGAGGTTGTTGTTTTGGTTTTATTTATTAAACTCAACCCCTTTGTGATTACCTGACTGGATAACATGGAATTAACCTTAAGTTAATATTAACAAAAGTTTCCTGCCTACAATGTAATCTTGACTTCATTCCATAATTACAAGAACTGGACAAAAGCCTCTTCGTGCTAAATGTTTACAGATAACAGTAGAATTTAAGAATGAACAATTAATTTTCCACGTTGATTAACGTAGAATGATTAACTTATATAAAATAGAGTTATTAATAAATAACAGCTTCATAAATCCTTCTCAAAAGTTTACAGAATCTAAAATTTTTTTGAACAAATTTTACAACAACGGTGTTATACGCTTCGAGCGATATTTGAGATCAAAAAAGATTCATTATAATATTATTATTAGAATTGTGTACCTACTATCTTGCATAATACCATATTTTTATAACATTTAATTTGTTTGTCGACAGGTTCATTTACGTTCATATATTATTAGATTATAAAAAAAAATAATACTTACTAAATTGTTTAATCACGATTATTGTACCGAGTGATCATTGTTGTTTGTACCTACCTATACATGGTTGCCCACTTCCCCTTCGTTCTTCGATAGTACCTTTAATATTAATTTTAGGACAAAAGGTCAAGAGATATTTTTTGTTCAGATGTTCCTTGTTTATAACCTAAAAATATTTTCAGACCCGTACTGCTCGTGGTTTCGTTTGTACAGGATCGTACTCGATTATTTTAAATGGAACACCCTATAGATTTTTATATTTTTGAAATCCATCGATTCTAGACCAAGTTCGTTTGACCTTTCACCTACTTAAGTCAACTCATTTCAAAAAATTGCATACAAAAGTACACAAAAAGTGCAAAAAATACAAGTGTAAAAAACTACAGAAAAAGTAACAAAGAAGTGTAAAAAGTGAAAACAAGCGCGGTAAAAGTGCAGAAAAAATGCAAAAAATTGCACAAACTGCAAAAAATGCAATTCGTAAAAGGTGCAAAAACTGCACAAATGTGCAAAAAAAGTTCAATAAAAAAATGCAAAACAGTGCAGAATAAGTGCAGAAAATGTGCAAAAAACTCTAGAAAGAGTACCAAAAGGTGCAAAAATCGCAAAAGGCAAAACAGTGCAGGTAATGTGCAAAAACTGCAGGAAAAGTGCAGAAAACGTGCAAAGAGCTCTAGAAAAATGCCAAATGGTGCACAAAACTGTAAAATTCGTAAAAAAAGTGCATAAACCGCAAAACATGCGCAAACACTCTAGAAAAAGTGCCAAAAAGTGCAAAACCGTACAATAGTGGAGAAAGTGCAAATAGAGTGTAGAAAAAGTGGAGAAAATGTGCAAAAAATGCAGAGAATGTGCAAAAAACTGCACAAAAATGCAAAAAGGTGCAGAAAATGTGCAAAAATTGCAGAAACCGTACAAAAGTGGAAAAAACTCCATAACAGTGCGGAAAAGTGCACCCAGCATCAGAAAGATCCTGAAATTTTTTTACGAACATCCATGGTAGCAATACAAAATCCTCGAGAATAAAATTCCATTACCTATGTACAAAATGGTGGTAAAAAGAACAATCAAGCCTTACACCTTAGATAGACCATAGACCGAATTGTCATTTTCATTTACATAATTTATGTTAGCAACAATTTCTCAGTAATACCACCAATACTATATTATTTACCGCTATCGCTGTATCAATAAAATTACAGTTCCCAATGTAAGATAAACAACAAGCATTTACGTAATATTACCAAAGAGTATCTAAAATAAGAGAAACAGTGGTATAGGATTTATGCGTATAGGCTATAAGAACTCGTCCGCTAGGACTCCACGATCGGGCCCTCGCGTAGACGTAGCCAGAACTAGGCATCCCTTTAAATGTACTTTAAATATTGTCTTCCATTGAAAATTTACAGAAATCTTTATGGTAAGTCTATTAAAAGTATTTGCAAGGTTGCCACATTTAGTTTGCTTAATGACTAATGGCTGGATTGCTCCGATAAGTTAATTGTACCCTTGTTTATATAAACAAGGATTGTACTGAACAAATGGTACAATAATTAGGTTTTTTTTTTTTAATTATTAAAATGTTATTATTAAATTTATTACATTCCAACATTAACCCGGAGCTGGTTTCGAGAATTTCTCTCACGGTCTTTTTCTAATATTTTGTATATCTTTTGAACTTTTTTCTACCAAGTTTTTAGTATTGAAGTACATACTGCATTTGTTTAAGTATGTATGTTACGTACTCTTTGTATACCTAATTAAATTTGATCTTAATCCTTTGCGCTGTGTCCTGTCTTTGAGCATTTGTCTCATCGCGAGACCAATGACATTTGTAATTTTCCTTTTAAATGATTTGTTTTTTTGCTCATACAACCCTATTTATTTATAAACTCGGTACATTATCAGGTAAATTCCTAGTTGAATTATAAGGTGTACAATTATTTAATTACCTGTTTTAAAGTACCTACCCCGAAGTAGGTACTATTCAGCTTTTTTTATAAAGTTGACGTAAGTACTTCTTGGTGGTTGTTGTTTTTATTTTTAGTTTACATAATTATTTTAAACATTATGTTTAATTCGTGTGTGTATATCAATTGCGAGTTAAATCGCCGAAATGCGAACGTATCTGTTTTTTTCGATTCCCCACTTATAATGCATGTTGTGATAAGTGGTTACAGAATTGTGGTACTCCAAACTTTTTCTTTTAACACGAGAGCAAACGTTTTTAAAAAAGCCGTCGGTTACTGTTGTTAGAGTAGTAGGTACCTAACAACATTGTTAAATTTTTTTTATGCGTATTTCAAAGAACATCAAACATCTTCAAATTTTATGAAAAATTTAATTGTAAATAGTATAAAATTGTAAATATTTCAGAACCCAATTGGTTGCAAGAAGTTAATAGTTGCCACTGCCATAAATTGTTTTTAATTCGGCATTTAATTTAATTTAATTTAATACAAAACTTTGAAACTTTTTCACAAAATTTAAGAACATCAAAACCCCTAGAAACTTTAAAAAGCAAAAAATTAAATCACGTAAAAAATTTTAAAAGTTGTTTTTTTGTACGAACTCATAGGTACAATTTTAAAACCATTATTTTGATATTGTTTTGTTTTAAATATTTCATTACAAGCTCCGAAATTTTAAACAAAGTACCTAAGTATCCAAAATAAATATCGGGTAGCAATAATAATGAAGGTTGCAGATTTTTGTATAGAAAGTTGTGTGACAAAGATTCGGCAACATTGAGATATCTTTGCTTTAAATTTCAAAACTTCCAGGTAGTTGTCCTTTTTGTAATTAAACAGTTATCGCCTCAGGTATGTGGCGTACAAATAAACGTTGTAAATTCGATAATATTTTGTTAGGCAACACACCTTACTAAACTACGGTGTTTTTAATGGCGTTGCTTCTCTTATTTTAGATACTCTTTGATATTACTTAGAAACATCCTTGAAAATATCTATCGTAAACTGGCGAATGTAGTTTTTCTTTTATAAGTAAATTTACCTAAGTTGAAATTTAAATTTAGGAAAACGGCTTTTTTTGAATAAATTTGTTTAGTTGATTGAGGCAACGGGCGTTAAGCATTTATGGAGTGTAAACAATGAAGTGAAATAATTTAATGTTTAGTTGTCTTCTAATTTGATCCAAATATGGGAATTTTCAAATTGAGGCAAAAAAATTACTTATTAAGTCTAATTGTACTTACATAATTCGTTAATTTACGTTACGTTTTGTTTATACCTTTATATTTTTTATAGTGATAGTGAAGTGATTTTAATTAGTTTTTTTTTAATATTCCAGCATTTCAACCCTACGTGTCATAATCAAAGACTATGATATTAAACTAGATTTACTACGTTCAAAGCAGTCTACCCTTATCCGCGAAGGATGATACCAAAATGAGGTTCAAGTGTTCAAGAAATGGTATTGTAATGTTCGAGCAAAGACGAAATGAGAATTAAGTTAATCAAATAATCAACCACGTAAGGACAATCAAGGGAAACAGAAGCTAATAAGTCGGCAAACAAGGCAAAAGGCTTCATCTGGAAAAACAACGGTATGAACGTGGCAATATATTAAAGCTGTATAAGCCCGATATAATTAATAACTATGAGACAAGGAATTAAAGCTAAAATATCGAAAAGAATGTAACACGAAGGAAAGAATTAGAAGAGCAAATACAGAGCTTGAGAAAAGGGGGAGAGATATGGGCCGGGTATTTAAATAAGGAGAGCCAGAAAAGAAAGGAAAGAAGAAGGTAAATTGAAACGGAGAAATAGACGGAGCATTGCGTGGAGGTGGAGGTAATAACAGGACAAGAGTTGAAGAGAGATTTAAAAAGAATAAAAAGTGGGGAGTGGTCTTTAGCGTATGCTGATGATGTTGATGTAATTACGAGAAGAGGGCCGGAAATGAACGAAAGGATAAAGACAATAAAGGGGTTTTAAAGAAGAGAAACTTAAGTGTAAATGTAAAAAAGACAAAAATGGTGGTAGGAAAATGAGGGAACAAAATATTAGGGCAGGTATAGGGATTGTGAGACAGAGACATATGCAAGAAAGAAGGAGTAACATTAGGGAGGGGAAAGTATGGGGAAATAATGAAGGAAGGAGTACCAGGTTACTTAAGAAGAGGATTTAATATAAGAAAGAAAAAAATGGTGGCGAGGTACAGATGTGGAAATTAAGAAAATGAAAACATGCACTGGTGGGAAGACGAGAGAAGGTAATGCAGACTGTGTAGCAATGATTGGGAGAACATGAAACACTTGTTCAGGGAATAGGAGGAAGTATGAGAGAGATATTGAAGGAAGGAGTGGAAGGAATAAAACGGATGGAAGAGGTAGGGGAAAGAAGAGGAAAGATTATAGGAAACAAAAGTGGAGGGAATCTAAAGGTTAAGTGGGTAAAGGGAATTAGAATTTTTAAATTGGTTAATGTAGTAGAATAAGAAATCTTTCGTAAAAATATAAATATTGTTAACAAAATAAAAAGATATACAATAGACATACATACTATGAAGCAAGTCCGACACACAGAGAATGTATATAAAAATAAACGAATAACGTAACATTACCAAGAGGAAGGTCACCAAAACGGTGGTTAGTTAACCATTCAAAGATCAAGAGTCTTGAGTGACGAAGATAAATAAAGCTACGATCTACATTAGAATTGAAAGAGCAACAAGGTTCCAAACAAAGACTTGTTAAATTGCAGATCATTTTTCATAATAGGTTTGAAAGAATTATTGCAAGCACGATAGAGGTTTTTTGTGGAAGAACATTTCTCGAAGATGGAACCAACACCATGATCATCAGTAACAAACCGACGACGGCCGCATGTACATAATAAGACGACTAACCGAGCGAAAGACAGAGGAAGGAAAATAACTATTTCTAATGTTGCTTTAGATGCGATGAACAGGAATCAAGTACAGAATAGTTTAAAAGTTTCCGCATACCACAGCGTGTAACAGCTACTATCGTTGAGACGACAGAACAGGCTGTTTACGGTTATGTTCCACAGAAGTGGTGACAGCACCCCACCATGGAAGCATCCTCCCACTACTGTGCACTTCACCGTTTTGTCGCCTACGCTGATGTGCACTGCCCTGAGTTTTAACAGCTGCTTCGTACAACCTCAGTTACATCATGGAGGAGTAATGCAGCTTCTATTATTTCGAAGGTTGTTTTGTCAAACACCCCTTCTATGTTTATGAATGCTCCCAGGGTTGACTGTTCATAGTCCAGCGATCTCTCAATCCGGCCCACGACGGAATATAGGGCTGATTCTGTAGATCTTCCTGGAGAGTATGCATGTTGATTAGGATGCAACGGGAATCGTACAAGCGCTGTATCCCTTATGTGTCTGTAGCACAATCTTTCAAGTGTCTCAAGTAGAAAAGACATTCGACTGATTGGCCGATATGATTTAGGTGTGGAATAATCTCCTTGGGCAGGTTTGGGAATAAAAACAATTTATATTTCCCTCCATTGTTTTGGTATGTAGGTATCTAAAGACGATACAACCCATGTATAAATTTTTATCAGGTGGACAACAATAACATCCAGTTCCCACTGCAGAAGAGCTGGTATTATGCCGTCCAATCCTGGTGATTTAAACGCCGAGAACGTCTTCACCACCCAGATAACCTTTGCCACGTCCACTTCTGACCAGCAGTCGCCCAATCATCCCCCGTGGGTGTAACGGGGGCCGTCTATGGACAGATAGGGTGTAGTGAGATGCAGGGACTAGAACCGAAACCGAAAAGAACCGGAACCGGTACCGGAACCTATTGATTTTATTATAACCGAAACCGGAACCGAAACCTTTATTCATATTTTATCTAAAACCTGAACCGGAATCGGAACCCTTTTATTTTTGCAGTACTACCGGTATTTTTTTAGGTTCCCAAACACTATCAAAAATTCAAAATTATACGCATTTATTAGCACTGTATAGAAAAGGTGCTACTTTAGCCACTGATAGCGGAGGCTTTAATGTGCTTTCGCTTGCCTATGGCGTTGTCTTTTCTGTATTATATGATTCTCAGCCACAAAACACGGGGTAAAATTACTTTTCCCCCGTGTATAATACAATAATTTTTTTCTATACCCATCAAAGTAATCATTACTTCGTAACTAATACAAGTATTACAAAATTAATTGTTATGTTGATAACGGTTACAGAACTAAAAATACTTTTGAAATCAGAACCTTTATAGAACCCGAAAATTTAGGAACCGGAACCGGAACCTTTTTCATATATTTGTTTAGAACCTGAACCGGAACTGAAACCCATATTTTCGAAGTGGTGGAATTATAACTGGAACCGAAACCCTTATTTCAAAAAGGTTCTGGTCCCTGGTGAGATGGCGGCTCGAGGAAAGTGAACGTCTCATAGCACTGTAGCTGTCTCGGAGAGGTTGTCCGTATAGGAACCAATCCTCTCCTCTGAGGCTAGCTGGGTTGTAATATGGACCTTTTGTTAGGATTTTATTTAGGCGAGATGCAGAGTAGGTGAATTCTATAGAGCCACAAAAACTCTTCCATGACTCTCTCTGACGCTTTCTAATATACCCTTAGGTTTGCCTTGTAGGCCTCCCAGTCGACTGTGGCTTTGATCTTCCTTGCCTTATCGAACAGCTTCCCCAGCCGAGTCTCCTCAATAATCTCGTTACTGGGAGGTGGAAGTAGCAAAGGGAACGAGAAGAAGAGAAGAAAATAGTGGTAGATAGAAAGGGAAAACTATACTTACTTATAGACAAATTGAAAATTATGGCACAAAAACAGGAAAACGTAGAACCAATGGATTAAAGGATTAAAAGGACATAAGTAAAAGAGAAGAAGGAAATAAGCTAAACAATTTTGTGCTTCTTGTTAGCTTGAATACAGTGTGTCCTTGTTACACTTCGACACTGTATTGAAGCTCCAATTTGCACGATTTTTGCAAAATTTTGTTTAATTGGGACATCATTAAAAAAACTTCTAAACATTTATTAATATTTAATTGCGAGTATAAATTTTAATATCAACCATTTAGCAAGTAAAAAAATAGTTACTTACTATCATTTTGTAAGTATAATATTATTGGTTCGATAGTAAAATTCGTAATTAAGAGTTGATTAAAGCCATTTTAATGGTTTCTGATAAGAAAGTTACTAGCATTCATTTATATTAATTATTATATTGGCTTCATTGCCACTCCATAAAGATAAATTAAAATTTGTTACAAACTTGGGTCTGAATTTGACCACTTTGAAATTTTAGAATGTATCTATTAAATTGTTAACAACGATAAGTATAGTATCAGTTATTATTATATACTTGATGCACAAGTTGCGCAATCACATTACCTGCTTGTTAGTCCTGTTAATGCGTAATGGATTTGAAATCGAAAGGTAGTAAACAAAAAAATCCCAGGGAAAACGCCAGTATTTTCTGCATTCCAACATTTCTGTAAGTACCTACTTACTTTTCTATCATTGATCTGTGAAGAACATTGTTTAGATTTACGTTACCAATATTTTTCAAAGGCTGGAGAAAGGAATTAAACAAAGATGATGTTTATGAAATACTATTTGACCACCGTTCATGTTCTCTGGGTCAAAAATTGGAAAATTTGTGGAAGGAAGAAGTTGATAAATGCCACAAAACGAAAACGAAACCTTCGCTTCGAAATCCGCTAATAAGGCTCTTCTGGTTTGAAAGTTTGATGACTGGATTCGTGTTGATGGTGCTTGAAGTTATAATCAGGTTAAGCTTTTTTTTGTATTTCCGTGTAAACAAGAAAGTTATTCCAGGCCATTCCAATGCGTTCTGATTGGTCGTCTCATAGCCATTTGCTCAACTCCCGACGATGCAAAAGAAGAAGAAATTTATTTATATGGAGCGGGAGTTGCTTTTTGTTCACTATTAATCTCATCCCTCATTCACCCATACCTACTAGTAACGCAGAGTTTTGGATTGAAGATTAGAGTCTGCTGCAGTTCTCTGGTGTATCGAAAAATACTCAAACTAAAACTTAACGTTTTTCAAAAAACCAACTCTGGGAAGATTCTCACGTTGGTAACGAATGATTCAAATCGTTTCTATGATATTCCGTTAACTATACACTACACATGGACGGGAATCCTGCAAGTTATCGTTATAACGTATCTTTTATACGAAGAGTTTGAAATGTCGTCTCTGTTTGGTGTATGCTTTATGGTCTCATTCGTGCCGATTTACTGTGAGTATTCATTTCAATAAGATTTTCCCAAGATTGGTGTTTTAGTACTTTTAGGAAAAATTTCCAAAAAATTACGTTCAAAAACGGTTTGTAGAACAGATGAAAGAGTACGCGCGATGAAGGAGATCATCAACGGAATACAAGTACTCAAAATGTACAATTGGGAGCGATATTTTTCAAATTTGGTATCAGCGTATCGCAGGTAAAGTACCTACATTATTTAAGAATTTGTAACATTTTCTTAATTTTTAAGGATGGAGTTGCAGTCATTACGTTTTTCGTCTTATGTAAAAGGAGTATTTGCGAGTTTCCACTTGTTTATACAACGAACGGCGGTTTTCATAACGATCTTAGCGTTTGCACTCCTACGCAATGATATATCGGCCGCAAAAACCTTTAAATTGGTTTGTTTCTACGCAGTGTTTCGAGGAACGATAACCTCTTTTTTACCGAAAGGAATTTATCTATTAATGGAATCTGTTGTTCCTATAAAAAGGTTAAGCGAGTTTCTACTCTGTGAGGAAATGACAGGGCAAGGGGAAGTTTGTCCGAATGAAACGGAAAACGCCATCATCCTACATAATGTTTCAGTGCGGAAAAGCGGAGAGACTTCTGATCTTCTTTCTGACATAAGCTTCAAAATCAAGCGTGGTCATTTGGTTGCTATTGTTGGACCTGTTGGTAGTGGAAAGACAAGTTTGGTGCACGTTATCCTAAAGGAACTGAGCTTGAGCTCAGGCTCACTTGAAATATCGGGCAGTTGTAGTTACGCACCTCAAGAACCTTGGATATTCACCAGTACTGTACGACAGAATATTATATTTAGCAGCAGCATAGAACAGAAACGTTATGAAGAGGTACTGAATGTGTGCGAACTGAAACACGATCTTGGTGCGCTTTCTCAGCACGATCTCACAATTGTGGGTGATCGTGGTGCATCGCTCAGCGGTGGGCAAAGAGCTAGAATTGGTCTTGCAAGAGCTATTTATAGAAAGGCAGATATTTATATATTGGATGATCCCTTATCGGCTGTTGATCCGCGAGTTGGACAATCAATTTTTGATAAATGTATTAAGTTGTTCTTAAAGGGGAAGACGGTGCTTTTAATTACTCACCAAATACAATATCTTCATGCTGTGGATGAAGTTGTCGTACTTGATAAGGGTATGATCGCCGCTAAAGGTAGTCTTTCAGAGTTAACTTCCCAAAACGTTAATTTGATGATGGTATTGAGCAAGACTGATGGTGATATAGACAACGAATGTGATGTAGTTTCACTGAAAGATGAAGTCACGAATACCAAACACTCAGTACAAAACGAAGATAGTGTCCTAAAGGTGGAAGAGGAACATGTAATCAGTGGAACTGTATCAGCTGCCGTTTATGCAACTTATTTCACCATCGGTGGTCATTGGGTTGGCTTATGTTGCACATTTGTGCTATTTGTTGTTACTCAAGTTTTTGCAAGTGGAGCTGATTACTTCATTGCCTATTGGTGCGTTCAATTTATGACAGAAGGTGGTGTACATGTTGGTGTTTTAGGGTAAACGTGGAACAAGTTCGATCTCAATCCGAACATGAGACAGACATCGGTATATCAACAAACGCTTCCACTTATATCTATTCCATCCTAATTTTCGGAGTAATAGTCTGTACCACTGCTACAGTTGTGACACTTCATAGCTTGTGCATGCGGTCTTCTAACGAACTGCATAACAATATGTTTAATAGCCTAATAAGTGCACCTTTAAGATTCTTCCACATAAATCACGCTGGAAGGATTTTGAATAGGTTTTCTAAAGATATAGAAACAATTGATGAAATGTTACCACTACACATCAATGAGATATTTCAATATGGCTTCGGTGCTATTGGGGCAATTATTCTCATGGCAATTGTGAATTACGTCATTTTATTTCCCGCACTTATAGTCATTTTCGTAGTTCACTATTTACGAAAGTTTTATCTCGCTAGTAGTAGGAGTCTAAAACGAGTGGAGGCATCGAGTAGGTATAAGTACAGGATGTAAAGTCGCAAAAGAAAATATTGCAATTTTTTAGCAAGGAGTCCTGTTTTGGGATACATAAATGCTACAATTCAAGGATTAACAACTATTCGCGCATTTGGTGCCCAAGACATTATTTTGAACGAGTTTAATTGTCACCAAGACTTAAATACATCCGCATCATACATGTTCATCACGACATCTAGAGCTTTTGGGTATTGGACTGATATAATTTGTAACATATTCAATACGTGCTCCATATTTCTTCTTCTCACTAATAACGGTACGTAATCCTTACATGGATCCAATCTTAATTTAACCTTACAGATGTTTTTGTTGGAAATATTGGGTTGACCATAACTCAAAGCATGAGTTTATTGGGAATTGTTCAGTATGTGATACGACAATATGCTGAAATGGAAAACAGCATGACATCAGTTGAGCGTGTACTGGAATACACCTTACTAGAACCGGAATCACGAGATGAATGCGTGACAGAGGCGCCTCCACATTGGCCAGAACGTGGCCAAATCCTTTTTCATAACGTTACCCTACGTTACTCTCCAGAAGATCCCTTAGTTTTAAATCGTATTAATGTTGTAATAAAATCGTGCGCAAAGATCGGCGTGGTTGGACGAACTGGAGCCGGAAAATCGTCGCTAATTGGTTCCTTATTTCGATTAAGTGAGTTTACCGGCTGTATTATAATCGACGGAATTGATACCAAAACGATACCGCTGAGCGATTTACGCTCAAAAATCTCAATTATTCCTCAACAGCCGACGATCTTTTCGGGATCGATTAGAAACAATCTCGATCCGTTTCACGAACACTCCGACGCCATTTTATGGAAAACTCTCGCAGATGTTGAATTAAAAAATCTCGTTTCGGGTTTAGATTCGGAAATTACCGAAGGTGGTATCAATTTTAGTGTTGGGGAACGTCAACTGATATGTTTGGCACGTGCCATGTTGAAGAACAATAGAATCCTCGTACTCGATGAAGCAACGGCCAACGTGGATCCACAAACCGATTTATTCATTCAAAAAACAGTTAGAAAAAACTTCTCACATTGCACACTTATAACTGTTGCTCACAGACTGGATACGGTGATCGATTCCGACAAAGTACTAGTCTTAGATGATGGAAAGGTAGTCGAGTTTAATCATCCTTACGTGCTGTTGCAAGATTCAAACGGTGCATTCAATGGTATGGTGCGTCAGTTGGATAAAACATCATCGGAGGCACTAAAGGCAGCTGCGCAGATGGTAAATTTCTCAGTAATGTAAACAATTACACTATATTTATTTTTAGAATTACCACAATCTTTTAAGAGACTCTGGAAGCTGACGACCTTCTACGAACTTTTAGTGGTTGTTAGAAATAATATTGTTCGTTGTTTAAAGCAATAACATTAAGTTTTTCCTCTATCGTTTGCTTTAATTCAATTATTGCTAACCGGAATCGATTTAATGCCTCAATTCATGGTAATCGATATAGTAAATGTAAAGCTGTTCCGATAGTTGTATGTAAAGGCTTCGACGTTGTGGGTGAAGATTTTTGTGTCGTTCGAGATTGAAGCGTTGGCCGTAATGATTCTTGCAAGTTCTCACTGTTTATCATTGTCCAGTGTGCGTTGGTATTTGGAGCTATTGTCCGGTATTACAGAATAGACAAATCATACATAGTGTTTCAGAAAGTTGGTTATGAGGGGGGTGAATAAGAGTTTTTGATGAAGTGTATCGTTTAGCAGGAAATATTTCTTGGCGCGTCATGGATCCAGCAGCTTCTCACTCTGCCAGGCTGTTTTATAGTGGGATTGTCATGTGTTCTTGTGACAAGCCAGTTATCTTATACCCTTGAGTTATCCGGAGCCGATAAGATCTTTGGTTTAGGAAAAAAAGAGGAAATTTACTATAAGAAATGGTATTTTGGTAATTTACCATGGCAAAGCGACAAAGGTGTTTTGACAATCATGGAAGCCAATATTGTGCATTCGTTGTGGACAATTAGGCGTTGTTAAATTTGTTTTTTTTTTAATTCTTATTAAGACCATGGAACAAATGTTTTGTCATCCCCTTGATTGCCATATTGGTAGAGTCAACTTGTGTTTTACATAATATCCTCCACCATCGACCCCAAAAGCGAGTGCTGGCAGGCACTGTTGGCTATCAAAAAATAACTTTTTGGGTCTTTACTTTCGTTTACCTGGATGACATAATCGTCTATTGAAAAACTGGAAAAGAGTACTGTCAGCAACTAAAGGTTATCATAGAGAGATTGCAACAACATCACCTGGTAAAGGCCACTTTGGGTACTATACAGAAGCGTATACTTCAACCACGAATCCGTCGAAACGTTCTGAACCCCCAAAAGTTTAAGAACTTTGTATGAATCACGCAGAGTTGAACAGAAATGGCAAAGTTTGACAAGGTAGTGGGAGCTCAGTTTATCAAGTAAAGAACACGTGGTAGTTACTACATTGAAGAATGTGCAGACGAGATATCTTTTACAAGGGACCAAACCACCAAGATAAGTTCCTACGTTCTCCCAAACCAATTTTCCTGGTACACTGCTACCTATGTTTTGTTAAGGAGCAATCGTTTGGTAATGTAGAATCAGACTTTTTACAGCTCTGGCAGTTCTCAACCATATTCAAAGATTAGTGTACCTTATGGAGATTCTTCCACGTGCAAAATTTATCTTTGATATCAAGTGACAAAAAGGTTATTGAATAACAATCGTAGAGAGGTCATTTTTTAATTCTGAAAGAGTCAATCAGGTGATTTACGATACGGAAGAACTGACACTCTGATACACTACTCTTCACGATCTCATCTAAAACAACAGAAGGAACAGACCATTAAGCGGAGTTAACACCCACTAGAACAAATGGTAAACAGTTACCCTTGTGCAGGTGTTTTGTACTCCATATCCCTCTGCCTCACTTACGATACTAAGTGTAAGCAACGCAATAACTTAAAACATCCATACCAGGTAGAAGGGTACCTATATGGAACTTGATGACCATGTGGTAGAAGTAGAATCTTTGTAAGTAGGTATCTTCACTGCGGAGTGGAGGGGGCTGTGCAATATTATTAAACCCTACAAATTGAAAATGTATGATATCAAGCACATACTAAATGAAACAGAAAACTATACAATGCTAATTTAAAAATTACCCATCGTATTTAACAACATAATTATCAAAAATATGAAAAGGAATACGTAACTACGTTGTTTACAGGTTTCGCCCATTTACACACATCTATGTTCTATATTCTTTCGTTCTGTCCCCTGGATCTAACACCCTCTTTCCCCACTTACATAATTTCGCGATTTCAGGAGATTCTACAGGGTGGTGCAGAGGAAACGCATGTTTTTCGAACCGCTAGTACGCGGCGACGGGAGGGGGTATTGACCTTGAACGAATGTTGGCAGACGCCCCATACAATGCCGTTTCAGTCGCTATGGAGCGTTGGAGCGTACAACATCGTGTGTTCGTTGTCGAGCAGTTTTTTAGAAACAATGATTCTGTAGTGACAGTGCAACGTCTTTTCCGTCAATATTTTAGAGTTGGACGTCGAGGTGCAGTGCCTGATCGAAATACCGTACTCCGATGGGTTGCAGCGTTTAGAAGTACTGGTTCTGTGATGAAAAAGAAACCACCTGGTCTTCCCCGTTCAGTTCGTACTCCGGAAAATGTAGTAATTTTCAGAAGAAGATCCAAATTTGTATCCAGCAAGAAGGACGTCATCTCAAAGACATTATTTTCCGAACCTAAATATGGTATGTAATTTCAAAAACTGCATTAAAAAACCTATCATTTAATACTTGTTTTTATTATTTTCAACCCATTGTGTCCCAGTAATTCAATATTGAAAAACATGCGTTTCCTCTGCACCACCTTGTATTATATTCTTGCGTTAAATTTCCATTGGCGTAACTGTCGTTTCTATACCGTTTAACTACCAATCGGACAACTTTACAGCGGGAAACATTTAAATTCAAAGCTGCCAGGTGCGTTACATCACAGGGTAATAACGTAATCTCCTCCGAATTGTAGTAAAGTCAAGAACTATTTCAGAAGCTCAAAAAGTTATAATTACTTGAGGCGAAGTTGTAGGAAGGGAGAGACAATTCTTCCTACCCTAGTTCGGTAAGGTAAGTGAATCGTTTAGTAGTTGAGGCACATGTGGGCAAGCGTTATTTCGCAGAAGAATAATGCCCTTGGTTTTTTTCGTGTTACCAGATAACCGTTTTGTTTTTTAGGACATAGTGGTACAACCAGGTTTTGTTATTAGATATTCGTTATGGTAGGTACATAACAAAAAGTGATTATACTGTCACTCTGAAAACTTGAAGTTGTTGTCGTGTTGTTTCACTGAAAGTTGCTTCATCTGGTACTAACTTTACCATAATTAAGCTTGTTGTGAACATACCAACACAGATGCTTAACCACCGAGCAATTGTGATGAATCTCAATGCATTTATATTCTCGTTAACAACAAATACAATTAGAAGTTAAAACATTTCAACACAGTAATCGAACTGATAAGTAGTATTCAATTCGTAATTATTCAGCCTTTGTGGATGCATTAATTCCATTAAGAATTGACAATTTACATACATAAGTGAAAAAATATTGAATTATGAATAGATACTAATTAAATGAAGATTTAAAGAGCCAAACAGCTGAAAAAACGTGATTACCGTTTAATGTAAATATTTTGGCGTCAACCGCTAATTACCAGATAAAGTCTAATCGGATTAGTGAGTGCTACACTAAGTAGGTATGATATTTAATTAATTCGACGACCGTAGCAAAAATTAAGACATTTACATGAAAATTGTGCTTGGTGGTCAAAGTAAGTAGTTTTAATTACATTTCTCAATCATAATTACAGAAAGGATTCGAAACGTTGGGCAATTTCACATAGAATTGTTTAATTTCAGTTAATTATCCGGTGTAATTAGTTCAGGGCGCTTTGACTTTATTGGATAGAAACTGGTTCAATTTAATTTAATTTTTAGAAATTTTTCAATGGACAACCTCTCTTCAAACTTGTAAAATGCACCTAATTTAGCTTTTAATTAGATTATCTTGTTCTAATTGTCAATTTAGCAATGCAAAGAAATTAGTTTAAATTTATACACACTTTTTGTACAAGAAAAATTAGACGATTTTGAGTAAAATGTAGGAAATTGAATTTAATTAATGCGTTATTTACGAACTAGCCGGTACCGATGCAACCAATTTCTATCGCCCACTTTAATTAACAATTAATTTAGTTCCTGCTTGAGGCGCAATTGATTAGGGCAAAATTCTACCAAATTTAATTAATAATAATGGTATGAGGGTAGATTCTAAGCAGCTATTTTGGTACAATTAACCTTCAAAGTTTTACATAATTTAAATAAATTTATCGTACTTTACACTTCACGCAATTTGGTCACGGATTCTAAGACCTATTATAGTTCTAAATTTTCCATTGTATTAAATCTAAAATTTTTATTAAGTTCTCCCTATTCTTCTTCTATAATTAAATTAAATATTCTTCAATTAAATCATTCTTGAATTTATAAAAACTGTTCTTTTTTTTGTAACATATTTTATTTGAATTATTCATTATAAGCACCTTAAATTTATTTAATTACTTCTCTTTTTATTGTTGAAACTACCTCGTTCTCTTTCAGAATTGACATCGTTACTATTCTAACTGTTAATACCTTCGTAATTCGGATTAGCAGCCCTATTTTTCTCGAAGAATTACGTGGCGCCCTTTTCTTTACTTACATTTACCCATTTTACTACCCCTATTCTAATCCTTTTCGCTCATTATCTCTAACCTGCGACCACCTGTCTACTAGCACTGAGCTATTGCGGCCATCGCTCCATTTAATTTCGTTGCGACCCAATTCTTGTCGTAACACAGTATAAACTTTATTGTGCTCCTGTCAAATTACTTACTCTATCGGAATAATGGTGTAAAGAACACTTTTAACCTTTTAATTAGCACGGCGAAGACAAGTTACGCAATGGCTTGTTGAGGTGATGTGGGTTAGATCTGGTCCAAGGTGAAGAAATTGAAACACGGGGCTTCTTCTCAAACAGTAAATGAAGCTGTTGCGACGTTTGATGGTTCTCTGGTTACAATTCCTGTAATTTAGGCTTAGACACACCACTAATAAAAGCTGTGCTGATACTCACAGCATACGATTAGTTTACAGATATCAAGGTTAACCCAGCATCAAAAAACCTTTCAAGGGAGGAGATCTTCCCATCATATAGTACTCAGAACAAAGACGTTCCTATATCTTCACCTTTATAAGCGACTTTATTTTCTTTGAGCATGCAATGACCAGCGGCACACTGCACTGCGCCACTATTTGTTACAATTTCGTCAACTTTCTGAATATTTCCAGGATACTCACCATGATTTGACACTCGTTCCCGTCAATGCTGGAAGGATTCCCATCAATCAAAAGCTGTTCTTGGTGATGTTGATTCTGACGCGTCACGATCGCTGTTGACTTTCATTAACAAAATAGTTATTTACGATACTTTGTATCATATTACGATACGAGCCGTCGAGCATCGTAATATGATGTTACGATACGAATATCTATCGTACGTTTTATCTACTATTCATAAAATATTGTCGATAAAAAGAAATTTTTAGGCGGCTATTACATAAATAGTTGTTTTACGTATCTTTTGAAAGCCGTAAAGTATAACTTTTTTTTGACATCTGTCATAAACAACTTTACGGCCGCATTTACAACTTTACGGCCGCATTTACTAGGTAACTGTCACTGTTAAAATTATGACATTGATTTTTAAATTAAAGTTTATATCTTTTTGTGATAGTCGCCTAAAAAATGTTGTGTGCACCTCGGTTAAAAGTTCTTTTTTAGCCTCATCTGATTTGCCAGCCTCGGCTGTAATCATCAGATTCGGCCAAAAAAGATCACTTTTACAACCTTGATACACAAATAACTATTTTTTTCTATTTCGCGACGGTTATATAGCTTTATACCCGTACTGAAAACGATACGGAAAGAAGCTCTGTTTCCGTCTTAGACCATATATACTAATGGACTGCTCATTCCCTATTTAAGCAATGTTTAAAAAGTTGACCTGCTTGCAAGCGAGAGAGCAGTATTATGCATCCTTCAAGGTTACCCCATAATACTGCAGCCTAAGCGAGAGAGCAGTATTGCGCATCCTTTAAGGTTCCGTCGTGTTTTTAAACGTTGCATTAGCAGTCCATTAGTATATGGTCTAAGGTTTCCGTACTGTTACAGGGATTTAATTTTTTTGTAAGTTTTGAAGACTAACTGCCAACCAAACCATTATAACACAACTTGAAATTTTAAATTTGAATTGTCAAATTTCAGAATTGCCAACATAATTTTAAAAAAATCACTAAAACAATTTTATTATGTATCATTATTTGTTCGATATCTCCTTAGAAAGTGAATCGTAACTATAGGTACTAGTGAGCGAAGGTTTCACTTTCGCTCACCGCTTTTTGCTCACGCATATTTAAAATTCAATTTGTTTCGTAGCAACGGATCCCCACGACTGTGTGATTTTTTTAATAAAATAATTCCAATTGTAATACAAAGTTACAGAGTCACTTTCTAAACAGGTATCGAACAAAATCAAATACAGCACTCGAGAGTAAGGTCACATTCGTTCACTTGAATTCGCAATTCGCGTGAACGAAAGTTATATCTTCCTCACTCTTACTGTAAATAACTATTATTAAAAATTTTAGAGTAAATTCATGCGAAATAGAAAAAATAGTATGAAAAACACGTGTCACAATTACTTTTTGCCGCACTCATTCCTTTGCAGACCTCCTTTCACTCGGTCTGCAAACCTGATCTTCATGCGGCAAAAAGTCTCATTGCGACACTTGATTTTCAATATACCATTCTATAGCAGATGTTAAACTATTTGTTCATCTACTCGTTTGAGTGGATAAAGTAGCACTTTAACCGCAAGGCTAGATAAAGTAACACTTTTAAAAAACCATACAGGAAATAGTTATTTACATACGAGTGAGGAAGGTACAACTTTCGTTCACGCGAAGCGCCTGTTCCTCCACGAGCGCAGCGAGTGGACGATGCAATTCAAGTGAACGAATGTGACCTTACTCACGAGCTTTGTATTAGATTTTGTTCGATACCTCTTTAGAAAGTGACTCCGTAACTTTGTATTACAATTTGAATTATTTTATTTAAAAAAATCACACAGTCGTGACGATCCGTTGCTATGAAACAAATGTAATTACAAGTGACGTGAATACTGTCAAATATGCGTGAATGAAAAATGCGTGAGTGAAAGTACAACTTTCTCTCACTCGTAACCATAGTTACGGGCCACTTTCTAAAGGTACGTTTTCGTAAGGACACAACATGTCGGCCGACTTGTGGGCCGACTTGTCTGTATTAACGTAAACGAAATACATTTGATGTCGGGGTAGTTGAACGACATGTCGAAGTCGGCTGGAAAAGTTATCCCAACGCGCCCAGCTGGATGTCATTTGTTGCTAAGTAACAGCCGACTCGTTGATTTGGGGTCTGGACACAACGGCCACACAGAATTTAGTACGCCCATATCGGCCACACTGGACACATCGGCCAAACGTGATGTGTGGACACAACGGCCACCTTGGACGTAACGGCCACAGCTCTAGCTGGACACAACGGCCACCTTGGACACTATGGCTACATATCAGATACGTAGATTGACACTAAAGCGCCTAGGTTATTTGCAGATTTAGTATTTTTTTTCAATTGATACAAAACATAATGCTAAACTTAAACGTAGATTGACACTTAAGCGCCTAGGTTATTTGCAGATTAAGTATTTTTTTTCAATTGATACAAAACATAATGCTAAACTTAAACGTAGATTGACACTTAAGCGCCTAGGTTATTTGCAGATTTAGTATTTTTTTTCCTATAAATAGAAAACTCCTATTATTTGTGAAATCTTTATCGCAAACATTACCTTACAATTCTGTGTGGCCGTAGTGTCCAAGGTGGCCGTTGTGTCCAGCTAGAGCTGTGGCCGTTACGTCCAAGGTGGCCGTTGTGTCCACACATCACGTTTGGCCGATGTGTCCAGTGTGGCCGATATGGGCACACTAAATTCCGTGTGGCCGTTGTGTCCTAGAACCGTTGATTTTTTACATTTCCCGAAATTGCCCAGTCTGAACAAAGTAGTGTCATATTAGGTGTTTTCTTTTTGCATTGCCACAGTAGGTGTGCCACAGGGTTAGGCAAATGCACAATTATCACGTGATTGAAGTACCTTGCGTCATAAGACATTTGTGCCTCAGGTTAATATAAAACTTAAATAAAGCTTTTAAAACGAATAGGGCTATTGAGAACTGAGTCAAATTATTTTTATAAAACGAATGGTGTGTATTGACAGAGGTGATTTAAGTGTACCACAAAATGCAAAAAGAAAACACCTAATGTAAATAATTCAACATGTCTGTTGCAAACAAATGGCAACATAAACACCAGTCAATTTTTCGTCATGTCGGTCGGCAGACATGTCGGCCCAACAAGTCGCAGAGACGTGTCCTTACGAAAACGTACCTTAAGGAGGTATCGAACAATAGTTATTTACATACAAGTGAGGAAGGTGCAACTTTCGTTCATGCGAATTGCGTGTTCGTCCACATTTGTTTTTCTACGACTGTTTAATAATATGCATATTATTCGCTAGTTTTGAATAGATAATAACACCTATTACCTACCCGTGAGTAATGGATTACCCGTGAGTAATGAATCCATTACTCACGGGTTCAATGGCCCATTACTCACGGGTTCAATTAATCATATGACCCATGTCTAGTGACAACACATTATTATAAGCGCTAAAGTTATCTAATTTATTCGTATTCTTATAAAGAACATATTTTTAAAGCGATTCATATATAGTTATGATCAAAAAAGTGTCTAAATATAAAATAAAACCCTAAAATTCCCAATGAAAAGTAATAATTTTTATCTAATTCCGTTAATAAAAGTGATAGTTTACGTTGTTGTTTAAAATTAGGTAACGTGATCTTTTTCAAAACTGTCTCATCACAGTTATGTAAAGTAGTTATGTAATAATATTACACAACTGACAATTTGAAACTATAAGTAATTGGTTAATTATTGTCAAAATTCGATGTTTGTTTCCATAGTAACAATAAACTTAAAACTACTTCATTTCAGATTAATGTTCTCATTAAAAAATCAAAAGGTAGATAAAATTACGGAATTAGATAAAGTTTTGTACTTAACACGTTATGAAAAAGTCTAATTTTATTTGACTCATGTAATTTGCAAAACTCGCTCGCTTCGCTCGCTCGATTTGGCAAATATTACATTTCGTCAAATAAAGTTAGTCTTTTCATAACTGGTTACGTAAATACAACGATTGATGATGCTAGGCGATCAAATGCAGATATTTTAAAAAGGCGTGGTTTATCTGACAGAACAATTACCGGTTGACGTTTGTTGACAACTAACGCGGGTGTCTCACGGTGACCGTCGGTTAGAAGTATATCAAGAACTGTAAAAGCTAGAAATTTGAAATTTTTCACACGCGACATGGAGTGTTTAATCTATTAAATGAAAATATTTTCCAAATGGCAGCACTTCCGGAAATACCGGAAATGAGCATCAACATCTTTATTTTAAATACAAACCAGGCAATTTTTTTTCACATTCTGATGTGTCATAAAATGTTTAGTAAGTATGCTTAAAATAATCGGCGTATCAATTTTGATTCTTGAGAAAAAAAATTTTTTTCACTGAAAAATGTCAAAATCTTGTTTAGGAAATAAAATTGAAAGTCGAGAGTGGTAAAAGTTAGGGAAATGGGATTTTAGGTTCTCAATGTCAAAAGATTGAGACACAATTATCTGTAATGGATAATAAAGAATTGCCCGCGGTTAAGTATCTATTTGAGGTTATTTCCAGACTTAAGAAAAACTTTAAAAAGTCTCTTTTTTTAAATGGAATGCCTATTTAATTGTCGGCCCATTCGATGCAGAAATAAATTTCCTTTAAATTGATATACCATGTTCCTATACCTAAAATCAATGATTACAGAGTTATTTACATTTTTCTAATTAAATTTATAATTACATACTTTACAAAACATGGTTAGCTTTGAAAATTTTCAAAAAATTTTTATTCAAATGTTTCTTATGCTTTTATGATTATTTAAAATTCTATCTATGGAACTTCTTGAGTATCCAAGGTCTCTTTCCGCCGAACGAACAGAACTTTCAGGGAAAACATTAAAATATCCCAATACATTGATTTCTGCAGCGTCATTGGGGACAATTGGTTTTGCCAAACTTCGTGGCGCATTTACTTCGCCCAAATTTAGAAAATTCTTTTCAATCATCCTGATTTTTCGTTCTGTCATTGTAGGTAAATACGGATATCTTTCGTTAAAGTGTTGAGTGATTCTTTATTCAATAGTTAAAGGTTCTGCAGGTCCGAAAAGTAATACGAGCAGACTCACCATGAATGTAAAATAAATTTAGAATCAGCGTTTGTGTATTCCATATTTCCCAATTAAAAACAAATATTAAGCGCAAAAATCAAAATTCAATCAGATAATACTGATAACAAACGTAAATGTAGCGTAAACTTTCAAACTGATAGCTAACTGACCACTGTCATCATAAGAAACAATTGAATAAAAATTTTTTGAAAATTTTCAAAGCCAACCATGTTTTGTAAAGTATATAATTATAAATTTAATTAGAAAAATGTAAATAACTCTGTAATCATTGATTTTAGGTATAGGAACATGGTATATCAATTTAAAGGAAATTTATTTCTGCATCGAATAGGCTGATAGTTGAATAGGCATTCCATTTAAAAAGAGACTTTTTAAAGTTTTCCTTAAGTCTGGAAATAACGTCAAATAGATAGTAACCGCGGGCAATTTTTTATTATCCATTAGAGACAATTGTGTCTCAATCTTTTGACATTGAGAACCTAAAATCCCATTTCCCTAACTTTTTACCACTTTCGACTTTCAATTTTACTTCCTAAACAAGATTTTGACATTTTTCAGTGAAAAAAATTTTTTTTCTCAACAATAAAAATTGATACGCCGATTATTTTAAGCATACTTACTAAACATTTTATGACACATCAGATTGTGAAAAAAAATTGCCTGGTTTGTATTTAAAATAAAGAAGTTGATGCTAACTTCCGGTATTTCCGGAAGTGCTGCCATTTGGAAAATATTTTTATTTAATAGATTAAACACTCCATGTCGCATGTGCAAAATTTCAAATTTCTAGCTTTTACAGTTCTTGATATACTTCTAACCGACGGTCACCGTGAGACACCCTGTATTTCGGTCTGTAAAAAGCAAGTAGTAGAGAAAGTATAGTATTCTACTCGCATGTAATAGCTATTAGGCTATTACCGTTGACTGAACGAATCGTTCAGTCAACGCTATTATTACTCAGTCAGATGATTACCAAACTTCGTCACTCGCGAACTTAACCTTTTCACTCGGAGTTGGAGATAAACAACCTCTTTATCGTCTTGTACAATAAATAACTACATATTACCAAACCTTTAATTCTCATTGCTTGTGACACTGGCTCACAGTCCCACAATTATCCATATATACCTAATACATAATATCTATTTTTATTTGATAAATCCGTATTATCATTGACTTTCTACACTAAATTAAATGGTATTTACGGTATATGTTTTCCTTTAGATCTTAGTTCTTATAGTTTGTACACTTTTGTATTATGGTGTCGTGGTAAATTCGGGGAAACCCTGTGTATTTGAAATAAATAAATAAAAATAATCTTTTGCTTACAGCTTACCATATAAGAGATAATTAAATGATTTAGGAATAGACAATTTATGATAATAAGACAAGATTTAATTAACGAATGGATTCGCCAATTACTGCACAACATAAGTAGGTACGCACTTCGTCAGCGCTAGTTACCAAGAAAAGCTTCATATTGTAAAGAATAACAAAGTTGATTAGTGACATTATCGCTACACTCGGTATGATACTTAATTAATACAATGTTCTAACTATAACTCTATCTATCTATAATTAAATCTTAAGATTTTTATGTGGAAACACTGATTTAATTACAATTTGCATTACTACTAATCGTGCTTGTTCAACGTGTTATCTCCAACTCTTATACATATACGGTTACCTACTTAACTATAAAATGACAATCAATATGGAAGGTTACTAGAATTAGGGAACATTTGGGGACTGATTTAGAAGGTTTCTGAAGTGATTTGTTTTATTTGAGTTTAATTTAAATGACAAGTGATAATAATTACGTTTTCCCCTCAATACCTTTGAGTTCTGGTGGACAATCCCATCCAACTACACTTGTCAGTTACTCACAGAAATATGTAATTGCCAATTTGCACGGATTTTGACTAATTTTAATTAATTAGCAGACGTATTTGGGCCGAGATAATGGCGATCATAGTTTTGAAACTATCCCAATTTATTCGCGAATAATCCCAATTAATTCAGTAATAATCGTAGAAACAAGAATTTGAAAGAAAGAAGATAGTTTTTCCTAGTGTAGTGCTTGTGAAAAATACTTGTTTTGATAAGGGGAAGGCACTGAGACGGAGATATATAAGAACGGGAGAATAAGGAGATGAGAGAAAAGAAAATGAACACCCCCTAAAAAAGAGAGGCCACCAAGAGAAGAGTGAAAATGGGATTTTAAAAAAATCAAGGAACGAACCTAGGCGGGAGTAGCAGAAATCAAAACTACGAATGGGAGGGAAAGACAACAACAATGAAGAATATTATGATGGTCAAAATGAAAATCATGACAAGAAATACGAAGAAGTAAAGGTTAGTGGACAAATTGACAAATAAAGAATTCATGCAAAAACTGCTGATAAATCGTAGAATCCCCATAGACTTTGCAACATTACACACCGAGCAGCCTTGTTCCATCTCTTCAAGATCAACATTACACAAAAACTACTGTCGATATTCGTTCAAATTTGTATTGGTTATTGCAAAACGTACTAAAAGCACCTTCAGTTTTATGTTTTAAGGTAGGTGGGTTTATTCCAAAATAATGATAGGAATTTTTTACATTTGGCCTAAAATACGTTTTCAATTCAAGCAAACAACATGGATTCAAAACATAATTTAGACCTAAAAAATGTGACAAGCGCGATACTGTTTTCCAAGGAAAACTTCGATTTTCAAATAATGAAGAAGATGATGTCAAGTTCAGAATATTGTTTTGAAATTTCAAATTTTCAAAGTTAGTATTAATAAATTACCCAAAATGGGTTCAATTTCCAAATCTGGTGCAGGAATACAAAATTTAAACTTTCAAAAAGTGCGAAATTGGTTTCAATTACAAGGAGTAATTTTGGAATGGGGAATTTTAACTTTTCATAAAATTTAAAATATTTTTTTGCATTTCAAATAATGACTTCGGAATAAAATCGTCGAATCCGAATTGCAAATAATGTTTTTTTGAATTGCCAATTTCTCCTAAAAAATGCTAACAATTGAGATCGATATGAGAAAGAGGAATTGAATATTTTCAAAAATTGGTAGAAAATGATCAATGTCAAAGCATGATTTTCGAAGTTCTAAAGAATGGGGAAAAGTGCAAAATATAATTTCGAAATAAGTGAAGCGTTTAAAAAATAGCGTCAAAGGTCGATGCGTGATTTTGAAACGGGAAATTCCGTTTTTCCAAAAATGAGGCTAAACTGGATGAGAATCCAAACGTCAATGTGCAGAATAAGTGAGAACGCGTTTTCGAAAACTGGGTTACGTATTCGATTGCAAAGCAAATTTTTGAATAAGAAATTTTAAGTTTCAAAAGTAAGGGAAGCGAAATTACCTAATTTCAAAATATGATTTTCCAATATCAATTTAAATATGTACTCGGAATAAGGGTTCAAGCCGAACGATAATTTTGGAATAGAGAGTTCCAAATTTCTAAGGTTATTCTTCACTATCCTCAAAATAGCGTTAACTGGTACCCGAATACCATTTCTTCACTTACTTAGTTGATAACTATTTCCTTTATTCCTTTATTATGCCAATTGTCCTTAACAGTTTCTTCACTTTTCATTCTGAAAACGTTTCTCTTTTCAAAGTTACAGGATCGCATTTCGGTAAAATTCAATTCTATTTGAGATTCAATTTAATTCAGTTCCTGTTTGAATGGAAGCTAATTTATAATGCCTAATTAAACGAAATTTTCCTTTAATTAATAATAACAGTTGGTTTACGCAGTTTATTAATGCAAATTGACGTATATACTAAATTTTTAATTGCCACATCTCTTCATTATGAAAAACATCTACCTACCTACCTATTATTCTACTACAAATGAGAAATCATTGCACTTTGTGCTTCTTTCGGCTTAAATCCAGTATGTTTTGAGAACAATGGAAATGAGATGTTTCAAATTGGATAAATTTTGGGAAATTTTGCAAAATTGCGATTAATTTAGATTAATTAATAGCAAAATTTTTAATTATAAGACCAATTAGATAATTTTGTAAATAATTTATTCTACCGCTCATCACATAATCTAATTATGAAGAATAAATACGTTAGGTAAACATACAAAAAATATAAGAAATTAAATATTAAAAATGTTATACTTACTATAAGTAGGTATACGTTGTTATTTACAAGGTCGCCATGTTAAAACTAGTAATATTCTTAAAGATGTCGTCCAATGAGTACAACACCATTCTGTTAAGTAACATTTAGTTTTATTTTTGCAATTTTTATACAATTATATACATTTGTCTCAAGAAGGGTGTTATACTTAGAACCTTAAACCTATTTGCAGTAAGTTTAATTCTTGTTGGTATTACAATATACCTATAATAATATAACCACTTACGTAAGTTCAGAGAAAATTAATGGTACCTACTTCACTGGTTAATATTTCTAAGCAAAAATTAAATTTTTATGTTACTGTTTGGTTTCCGAAATGTCTAAAATTCTTAATTAATTACATAAGCTTACTGACTGTCCTGTAAATTGATGCCATTATGCCATTATGAATTCGGCAAAGGGACACTAATTTTTAAAATTTTCTAGGTGCTCGTAATACTATTTCCACTCAGTATTAATTGAATTGAAGATAAAGATAAGATAAAAATAAATTTCACCAGCTGTATACTTGTACGAATTACTTATATGTACTTACACCCGTAACCCACTTGTTAAGCGCTGTGATTGCGTATAATGGATGGAAAATTGAGACACACTAAACAAGCAAATCCCAGAGAAAACGCCAGTATTTTCTGTATTCCAACATTTCTGTAAGTATCCACTTTTGCTATAATCGCTTTGTGAAACGCATTTTTTAGATATGCCTTACCTATATTCCTCAAAGGCTTGCGAAAGAAATTAACCGAAGAAGATGTTTACGAAACACTGTTTGACTGTCGTGCGGGTTTGCTAGGTGAAAAATTGGAAAAGTTGTGGAAGGAAGAGGTTGAAAAATGCCACAAGACAAAAACGAAACCTTCGCTTCGAAATCCTCTACTAAGACTCTTTTGGTTTGAAAATTTGATGAATGGATTGATGTTACTGGTGCTCGAAGTTATTATCAGGTTAAGTTTCTTTACAGTTCTCTGTAAAAATAAAGTTTTTCTAGACCCCTCCAATGCGTTCTGATCGGTCAACTCATCACCATTTGCTCATCTCCCAAAGATGCAAAAAAAGAAGAAATTTATTTCTATGGCGCAGCAGTTGTTTGTTGTTCATTCTTAATCTCATCCCTCACCCACCCATTCCTACTAGTCACGCAAAGCCTTGGATTGAAGCTCAGGGTCTGCTGCAGCTCTCTGGTGTACCGGAAGATACTCAAATTAAGATTGGATGTTTTTGATAAAAACAGCTCAGGGAAGATTCTTACGTTGGTAACGAACGATTCAAATCGTTTCAATGATCTACCGTTAACGATGCAGTACATATGGATTGGGATCCTTCAAGTTATCGTTATAACGTATCTTGTGTACCGAGAATTTGAAATATCATCCCTTTTTGGTACATGCTCAATAATCACGTTCGTGCCAATTTATTGTGAGTACTTCTGTATGGATTTTCCCAAAATTGGTGTTTCAGTACTTTCAGGAAAAATTTGCAAACAACTGCGTTCAAAAACTGTTGCAAAAACAGATGAAAGGATACGCACGATGAAAGAGATCATCAACGGAATTCAAGTAGTAAAGATGTACAATTGGGAACGATATTTTTCAAATTTGGTATCCGTTTATCGCAGGTAATGAGCGTAGTTGCCGTAGTTTAAGCATTTTTAACATTTTATTAACGTTTTAAGGATGGAAATAAGGTCAATACGTTTTTCGTCCTATATAAAAGGAGGATTTGCAAGTATCCACTTGTTTCTACAACGCACGTCGGTTTTTATCACGATTTTAGCTTTTGTGCTTTTTGGCAATAATATATCGGCCGTGAACGCCTTTAAGTTGGTTTGTTTTTACATAGTCTTTCGAGCGACGGTCAACATGCACCTTCCGAAAGGAATTTATCTATTAATGGAATCCGCTGTTCCCCTAGAAAGGCTAAGCGAGTTTCTACTCTGTGATGAAACGAAAGAAGAAAAAGAAATTTGCCTAAAAGGCTCCGATGATGCCATCATCCTACATAATGTTTCAGTGCATAAAAGCGAAGAGACTTTCGATCTTCTTTCTGGCATCAGCTTTAACATAAAACGTGGTCACCTGGTTGCTATTGTTGGACCTGTTGGTGGTGGAAAAACGAGTTTGATGCATGTCATCCTCAAGGAGCTGGGCTACAGCTCTGGCTCACTTGAAATATCGGGCAGTTGTAGTTACGCACCTCAAGAACCATGGATATTTACCAGTACTGTGCGACAGAATATTATCTTCAGCAACAGCATAAAACAGGAACGTTATGACGAGGTACTGAATGTGTGCGAACTGAAGCACGATCTTAGTGTCCTGTCTCACCACGATCTCACAATTGTGGGTGATCGTGGTGCATCGTTAAGCGGTGGGCAAAGAGCTAGAATTGGTCTTGCAAGAGCAGTTTATAGAGATGCAGACATTTATATATTAGACGATCCCTTATCGGCTGTTGATCCGCAAGTTGGACAAACAATTTTCGATAAGTGCATTAAGTCGTTCCTAAATGGCAAAACGGTGCTTTTAATTACTCACCAAATTCAATATCTGCAGGCTGTAGATGAAATTATCATACTCAGTAATGGTACGGTTGTTGCTAAAGGTAACTTTGCAGAGTTAAGTTCTCAAAACTTTAACTTTGAGAAGTTACTATGCAAAGCGAGCGTTGATATGAGCACCGTATGCCATGTGGTTCCATTGAACGACCAAACCAAGAGCAGCCAAGATGCAGTAACAAACGGAGTAAGTGTTACAGCGGTAACAGAAGAACGTGTAGTGAGTGGAGTTGTATCGACTTCTGTTTACACAACTTATTTCACCATCGGAGGTAATCGGATTGGCTTATGTTGTATATTTGCACTGTTTGTGGTAACCCAAGCCTTTGCAAGTGGAGCTGATTACTTCATTGCCTATTGGTGCGTTCGTTTTTTGAGAGAAGGTGGCGTACTTATTGGTGTTTTAGGGTAAATGTGGAACAAATTCGATCTCAATCCGAAACGGAGACATATATCGGGATGTCGACAACCGTCTTCATTTATATTTATTCCAGCATAATCTTCGGACTAATAGTTTTCACCGTCGCTACAGTCATCACACTTCATAGCATAACCATGCGGTCTTCTACCAAATTGCACAATAGTATGTTTAATAGCATAATCAGTGCGCCTTTAAGATTCTTCCACTTAAACCATTCTGGAAGAATCTTGAATAGGTTTTCTAAAGATATAGAAACAATTGATGAAATTTTGCCACTACTCATCAGTGATGTATTTCAATTTGGCTTCAGTGCTGTTGGGGCAATTATTCTCATGGCAATTGTAAATTATGTCATTTTATTTCCCGCTCTTATAGTCATCGTCATAGTGCACTATTTACGAAAGTTCTATCTTGCTAGTGGTAGGAGTCTTAAACGAGTGGAGGCATCAAGTAGGTATAAGTACAGGATGTAAAGGAGCAAAAGAAAATATTGCAATTTTGTAGCAAGGAGTCCTGTTTTGGGTCACATAAGTGCCACAATTCAAGGATTAACAACTATTCGCGCATTTGGTGCCCAAGACATTATTTTGAACGAGTTAATTGTCACCAAGACTTAAATACATCCGCATCTTACATGTTCATCACGACATCTAGAGCTTTTGGGTATTGGACTGATATAATTTGTAACATACTTAATACTTGTGCCATATTTCTTCTTCTCACTAACAACGGTACGTAATCCTTACGTTGATTCAATCTCAATTTAACCTTACAGATGTTTTTGGTGGAAATATTGGGTTGACCATAAGTCAAAGCATGGGTTTATTGGGAATTGTTCAGTATGTAATACGACAATATGCTGAAATGGAAAACAGCATGACATCAGTTGAGCGTGTACTGGAATACACCTTACTAGAACCGGAATCCCGGGATGAATGCGTGACAGAGGCGCCTGCACATTGGCCAGAACGTGGCCAAATCGTTTTTGATAGCGTTACCCTACGATACTCTCCAGAAGATCCCTTAGTTTTAAATCGTATTAATGTTATAATAAATCCGTGCGCAAAGATCGGTGTGGTTGGACGAACTGGAGCCGGAAAATCGTCGCTAATTGGCTCCTTATTTCGATTAAGTGAGTTTACCGGCTCTATTATAATCGACGGAATTGATACCAAAACAATACCGCTGAGCGATTTACGCTCTAAAATTTCAATTATTCCTCAACAGCCGACTATCTTTTCGGGCTCGATTAGAAACAACCTAGATCCGTTTCAGGAACACTCCGACGCCACTTTATGGAAAACTCTCGCAGATGTTGAATTGAAAACTGTCGTGAAGGACTTACTTTCGGGTTTGAATTCGGATATTACCGAAGGGGGTGTCAATTTTAGTGTTGGGGAACGTCAACTGATATGTTTGGCACGTGCCATGTTGAAGAGCAATAGAATCCTCGTACTCGATGAAGCAACGGCCAACGTGGATCCGCAAACCGATTTGTTGATTCAAAAAGCTGTTCGAAAGAACTTCTCACATTGCACAGTTATAACTATTGCTCACAGACTGGATACCGTGATTGATTCTGACAAAGTACTAGTCTTAGATGATGGGAAGGTAGTCGAGTTTGATCATCCTTACGTGCTGTTGCAAGATTCAAACGGTGCATTTAAAGGCATGGTGCGGCATATGGATAAATCATCATCAGATTCACTGGAGATGATTGCAAAGATGGTAATTTTTAAATGATTATTATAAACAATTCCATTTTATTTTTTTTAGAATTACGATAATCACTTGCGGAATTCTGACACGTGACGGTTTTGCACACCACGTACAATTACTGGTTCGTAGCAATAAAAATAATCATTTCTCCAAAGTTCTCTTTGAATTGACCTTTTCCCTCTAATTCCATCATAAACTCACAGCCTTTCCTTAATACTTCTTTATTGATAAAGAAGTATTAAGGGAAGGTTGTGAGTTTCGCCTATTAATTTCTATGTTGGGTGGCAGTATTCTTAGACATTTTTTTTTTTTTTTCTTATAATTATTCGGCATCGATAGCAATGATCATGAGCCCGTTTTCCTGCCGCTCCTTATATTTCCCTGTATAAATCAACTTCCCGTAAAAACTTTAATATCTTTTGGCAATTTTTTTCAGTCGTTGTTAAAGCATCTTGTATTTGTTCCGGAATTTGGTTTTCATTTCTTGGTATAGCGTATGTGGGACAGATTAGTAGGATATGTTTTACATCTAGTGCTACATTACAAGTATTGCAGACGGGTCTATTTACTCTCCTATTTTCTCTATTTAGCATGTACATTGATGTCAGGCGGCAATGGCCTATGCGTAGACGTGTGAGTACTGTTTGTTCTCGTCTTGTAAGGGATTTTGGGTATTCAGTATTATTTATATTTCTTTTTATTTCTTTTAGTTTCGTTTCGACTCCGTCCCATTCTCTTTGCCATACAATCCTCATGTGGTTTTTGTAGAACCGTTTTACATCGCTCAGTCGTCCAGGTACGTTATCATATATTTTTTGTTTTGTGGCCAAGCGCGCACTTTCATCTGCCCTTTCGTTGCCACTTATGCCAATATGGCTAGGAATCCACATTACCAGTACATACGATCCTGTTTTATTCAGATTATATAGTAGCGATTTTATTATATTTGTTAGATCATCGCGTTTTACTTGATTGCATATCGCTTCAATGCTACTTTTAGAATCTGTACATATAACGAACCTTTTTTGTTGCCCTGCTGATACACAAAACAAAAGAGCCTGCCATACCGCCAGCAACTCAGCCGAATACACAGTATTCCAATACGGAAGGGTAAGTATATATTGTGCGTTAGTTGTTACGAAAGCACATCCCGTACCGTCCGGTGTATTTGATCCATCTGTATATATAAATTGGTGTTCATTATAAGAATCCTTTATTTCCTGGAACCGTTTCTTATATATATCTGCATGTGTTGTTTCTTTGGGTAAATTCATAAAATCGCTAATTACTAATGTTTTACTCTCCCACCAGGGCGGGTGTTCATTAATTCGTAGACGGAAGACCTCTGGGTGCTGTAGTTGATATTCAGTCAGTTTTGCTTTATATCGGAATGTGGCTGGTCTTGTAATGGTTGTTCGGTTGCTATAAATTTCATCTGTGCTGTTTGTGCTAAAAAATTTCATGTACAGGGGGTGGTCCGGTTGTGTTAAAATGCGGGCACCATTAGACATAAGCATTTTTCCATATCTTAAATGCAGTGGCTCACAATTGGCTTCACATAGTACTGCTTGTCTTGGGCTCGTTCGAAAAGCTCCAATAGCTGTGCGAATTCCTTGGTAATGGAGTGACTCAAGCTTATTTAAAAGGTATGGGCGTGCCGAACGATACACAATAGCTCCGTAGTCCAGGCAAGACAAAATCATTACCCGATATAGTGTAAGTAACGTGTTTCTATCCCTTCCCCAGGTAATACCACCCAAAAGCCTAATGATATTTAGCTTCCGTTTACATCTTGTGAGTGTATTATCTATCTGCTGTCTCCATAGTAATTTTTCATCAAAAATTAACCCTAAAAACTTGGTTGAATTTACATTGTTGATGATGTTTCGTCCTAGGTATATAACGGGTTTTTGATTACATGATCGTAATCTACAGAAGTGTACATTAACCGTCTTTGTAGTGGAGAATTTAAATCCAATGGATTGTGCAACTTCATTTACTTGATTAACTGCAGTTTGAACAATTTCTGACTGATTTGCTTCTATGGGTGAGATATTGAATAGGCATAGATCGTCAACGTATAGTTGGAGTTTAATATTAGGCATATCAATATTAGCTAATTTATTAATTGCAACGAGAAATAATGTTACACTTAAAGTAGATCCTTGTGGTATGCCGTTTTCCACTGGCCCTCGTGGAGACGTTACGTTACCCAGTCGTACTTGTATTTCCCGCTGGGTCAAAAAATCTGTTATGAAGTTGGCCATGTTTCCCTTTATATTCCACTCGTAAATGGTTTTTAAAATATTATATCTCCATGTACAATCATATGCCTTCTGGATGTCAAAGAAGACAGCAGTGGCATGGTTTCTCTGGGCAAAAGAGTTTTGTATAGCGTCCTCTAAAAGTACCAGGCTGTCAACTGTACTGCGTCGGTTTCGGAACCCAAATTGAAAATGAGATAACAAGTTATTACTTTCAATGTACCACACGAGTCTGGTATTTATCATTTTTTCTAGTAGCTTTCCCATAGTGCATGTTAGGGAGATGGGGCGGTAATTTTCTGGTAAACTCATTTGACTTGCCCGGTTTTAATATCGGTATAACGGTTGAAATCTTCCATTCCTTTGGATATTTCCCAGTTTGCCAAATCAGATTATATAGCTGAAGTAAGCTTGTCATGGCAAATTCAGGTAAGTATTTAATCATCTCGTATGGGATTTTGTCGTGTCCAGGGGCAGTATTTTTACATGTTTTTAGAGCCGTTTTAAATTCTTCCACAGTAAAAGGACCATTGTAATCCAGTTCTTGTTCAATGTAAAAGTTTAGAGGAATTTCTGTTGATCGTTTTACTTGTAGAAATTCTTCATCATAGCTAGCGTCGCTACTGATTGTCTGAAAATAGTTTAGAAATACTTTCGTCATCGCATAGGGATTGCATATTGACTGCCCATTGTATTCTAATTTTGCTGGAAAGTTTTCATGTTTACGACCTGTAATATGTTTTATCTTCCTCCACACCTCTTCTGATGTTGTTTCTATTGATATAGTGGAAACAAACTCCTGCCATGACTTTTTCTTAAAATGTACAATTAGGCGGCGTGCATTTGCTCTACATTTTTTAAACTTGATACAGTTTTCCATCGATGGATTCCTTTTAAAAAGGTTAAACGCACTTTTTTTCTTTTTAACGGCTTCTTCTATTTCTTTATTCCACCATGGTACAGAGACACGAGCTATTTGTTTCCTTAACGAAGTGCATCTTTCAGCTGCTTGTGTGATATTCTTGGTAATAGCATCAACACTCTCGTCTACATCTAGTGTCAAATCTATTTTTTTAATTAAGGTGGAGTATTTCTTCCAATTTATCTTTTTGAGGTTCCACTGTGGTTCTCTATGGAACTGTGGTAATGATTGTTCTGTTTTTATGTTTATAGGTATATGATCAGAAAAAATATCGTCTTCCAAAGTTTCCCACCTTAATTGTGTCCCCAAAGTAGGGGAACACATCGTTAGATCTAGGTGCGAGAAGCTATTTGACCTAGCATTTACGTAAGTTGGGGATCCCGTGTTCAGTAGGACGAAATTGTTGTTGGTTATTGCTGTATATATATATTGACATGTATTGTATATAAATATGAAAGAAAGATGGCTGCCGTACATTGTTTTAAGTTTTAAGTGTAATGTATAATTGTTAAATAAAGGACGTTGATATAGTAGTGAGAATCGTTACACCTTCTGGTACCTAAGGTCGATATTTTATTAGGCTGAGACACAGCAGTTATCAACTCTTCAATTAAGATTCCATTCCGATTGGTTATTTGCGACCCCCATAGATTATTGTGGGAGTTAAAGTCGCCCAGTATTATAACTGGTGTCGGTAATTGGTCTACTATATTTTGTATGTCATTTAATATCCAAACATTGTTTGGCAAATAGATATTGCATATTGTTGCCTTGGTAAGGTAGATTTTCACGAGTCTTAATCTCTTGAATTGCCTTTTCGGTCTTATACGTGGGGCAGTTTTTCGACCGAGATGAGTGATCTCCCTTGCAGTTAACGCACGTAAAAGGAGTGTTACACGGTACGTCTTCGTGTGGCTGTTTTCCGCAAGCACAAACCGCTGCGTTGTTGCATCTAAGAGTAGTGTGGCCGAAAGCTTGACACTTAAAGCAGCGGATGGGATCGGGTATGTATAGCCGAACCGGCAAGGAATGAAAACCGGCTTTAACTTTTTGAGGAATAGTCAGCTTGTTGAAAGTGAGAATTAAGCTTGCTGTATCCTCCAGAGTGCCATTCCTCCTAGTTTTAATCCTTCGCGCCTCAATTACATTCTGGCTGAACATCCCTTCTACTATCTCCTCAACCGTGCAGTTCAGGAGGTCTCTACAAGTGATAACACCTCTGCTCTGATTGAGTTTATCGTGTGGCGTTACTGTAACAGGCGTTTGTCCTAGCTTTTTTATACTTTCAAGACGGCTTGCTTGAGCAGCTGAAGCCGTTTCTACTAAAAGTCCTTCCTTTATCTTTCGGATCATTTTTGTTTCTCCCACAAATCCAAACAGTTGCTGATAGATAGCAAAGGGACTGTCCTTAAAGAAGTCACCTTCCTCCTTTTTCACGATCCAGAACCGCGGCAATATCCGCTTTTCGGGATTCATGGTGGCATTTTTAGGTGCACCACTGACACCACCCTCATTTAGGGGTGTGGGCGTCCCCTTTTGTTTCTCAAGTGTAGCCATATAGGTCCCACGAAAAGGGAAGAAATAACAGTCGACCGCAGCAGTGCTCCCATACTACGGCAGGGCATAAAACGTCCCCTGGGGTTGCCTGACTCCCAGGGTTAGAAAGGCTAGCGACCGGATTGCCCACCGGCCTCTCATCCCATCGGCACCTTCTCTTACCTTGAGATAAGGGATTTTTAAGAGGTTTACTCCTCTGTGGGCCAGGCGGTAAAGCCAAGCCCCCCCGTCAGAGCAGAGACATGACCTAACTCTGACGGTATATACAAGGAGAAGGTAGTTCCTTCTCCAAGTCCATCGGGTACCTCGGGTTTGGCGATCCCCGTACTGTCTATTTGAAAGTAGACAGCCCCTGATTCTGATAAAGTACTAGTCTTAGATTGTAGCGAGTACCAGAGGCCTCGCATATAAAGCGGTAAAACCGCGGATCGAAAATTCCAATAAAAATTGATTAATCGATCAATTTGAAATTTAATTAAATAACATGCGCAAATTATTACATATACATCTAAGAATGACGTTCTTAATCTACAAGTTGTGCACAATTATATATTATAAATTTATAAGGGTACGTGGTGAGCTACGGTTGTATTAAGTATTTTACGAATCAAACCCAGATGAGATTCCTGGACCAGCACCGAAACAGCCGGTGGCGGGACGCCCCTGAGCCTTATTTACCAATCATTCACCCAAGCTGGCGATCCTTAATATGATCGTTTGGGGGTAGTTGGTGGCTCGGTCGAATAATGTCCACACGTGACTTTCCCAATGGGTTATACTTGTCTGGGCGGTGGTAAGACAGCTCAAAGCTTCACCTACGTTACACATCAAACAATTACAATCACGAAACTACTAATAACAGGTAATTACAACTCACAATAATCAACATAGCTAAAGTACAAAACAACAATTAATAATAATTAAGTACTTACTTGCTAAGACATGCAACAAACTTTAGCGAACAACTTTGTATAATCATTGCCAATTGCCAACGAGGAAATGAATTTGATTTCAACTTGTATTGCGCTTATGCGATACCCAATCTAATATCTAATATTTGACCGTAACCTTTGCATACCTACACATATAGGGTGTACCGTAACAAGATGATGGGAAGGTAGTCGAGTTTGATCATCCTTACGTGCTGTTGCAAGATTCAAACGGTGCATTTAAAGGCATGGTGCGGCATATGGATAAATCATCATCAGATTCACTGGAGATGATTGCAAAGATGGTAATTTTTAAATGATTATTATAAACAATTCCATTTTATTTTTTTTAGAATTACGATAATCACTTGCGGAATTCTGACACGTGACGGTTTTGCACACCACGTACAATTACTGGTTCGTAGCAATAAAAATAATCATTTCTCCAAAGTTCTCTTTGAATTGACCTTTTCCCTCTAATTCCATCATAAACTCACAGCCTTTCCTTAATACTTCTTTATTGATAAAGAAGTATTAAGGGAAGGTTGTGAGTTTCGCCTATTATTTTCTATGTTGGGTGGCAGTATTCTTAGATATTATTAAGTTTTCAGTTTACGATAGGTAGGTACACGTGAATCCCAGTAGATCAAGGGCCTTAAACTTCAACATTCTCAAATTTTCACGACATTTTCATATAATATCTTAGCAACAATCACGTTTTGTTGGAAACATTACTTCATTTCGCACACAAAATATTTGTGAATTGTTCGAAAATAAGGTACCAGGTCTGGTGCCGTTTCATTTTTGTAACTGTCCAGAAGTGGAGATGTCAACATGATATGTCCGTAAAGTTAACCCCTCATATTCCAAATTTATATACAATTTGTTGCTTACTAATTAGTAAGTAATTAGTAAGTATTTGTAAGCTAAAAATCTAAATTTGTAAGTGAATTTTCGAATTTATTTTAACAAAAACAGTTTTTGGTGCTCAATTCTCGGTAGCCCCATTATTTTGCAATATCAATATTTTAGTAGCGTCATTAATTAGTAAGTCATTTGTAAGAATTTGTAATCAAGTTGACAGAATTTGTAATCAAACGGTACTTCTTAAATTAAAAAAAAACAGTTGTGCGGCTAACTTCTCGGGAGCCCCACCACTTTGAGGAACAATATTTTTTTTGAATCAATATTTAGTAAGTCATTTGTAACAATTTGTAAGCATAATCTCAAAATTTGTAAGCCACATTATTACAATCTACAGTCCAGAATACGTTCTGGTGGTCACGAACGTCTTAAAACATGGAGAAATGGTTGAATCTATTTCTATTTCTATGTAACAATTAGTAAGTGGAATGTACTAAATTGTAATAAAGTGACTTACAATTTGTAAAGTTGTGCTTACAAATTGGTACATTCGACTTACTAATTGTTACTTAGAAGTACAAATAGATTCAACCATGTCTCCATGTTTTAAGGCGTTCGTGAAGATAGCCCCACTAGAACGTATTTTGGATTCTAGATAGTAATAAAGTGACTTACAAATTGTAAAGTTATGCTTACAAATTAGTACATTCGACTTACTAATTGTTACTTAGAAATAGAAATAGATTCAACCATTTCTCCATGTTTTAAGACGTTCATGACCACCAGAACGTATTTTGGATTCTAGATAGGAATAAAGTGATTTACAAACTGTAAAGTTGTGCTTACAAATTAGTAAATTCGACTTACTAATTGTTACTTAGAAGTACAATTCGATTCAACCATTTCTCCATGTTTTAAGGCGTTCGTAAGATAGCCCCACCAGAACGTAATTTGGACTCTAGACAGTAATTGAGTGACTTACAAACTGTGAAAATATGTAGAGATACACAGAAATTGAACCATTTCTTTCATACCAATTTCTAATTACTATTAACGCAGTTGCAAAGTTCATTAGTGCTTTCTAATAACATAATTCGTGTAACAAATTAAGGCGTAATTTGAAATCTGTGTGCATGTAGTATTTTATGGACATAGGGACATACCTACTTATTAACTTTAGTTTGCGCCATTGTAATTGGGTTATAAAAAATGAGATTATGGTTACAAATTAATACATACAACTTACTAATTATGCAAACAAATTCAACCATTTCTCTATGTTTTGGGACATTCGTGAAGTTAGCCCCCAAAGCGTATTCTGGACTGTAGATTGTAATAAAGTGGCTTACAAATTTTGAGATTATGCTTACAAATTGTTACAAATGACTTACTAAATATTGATTCAAAAAAAATATTGTTCCTCAAAGTGGTGGGGCTCCCGAGAAGTTAGCCGCACAACAGTTTTTTTTAATTTTAGAGATACCGTTTGATTACAAATTCTGTCAACTTGATTACAAATTCTTACAAATGACTTACTAATTAATGACGCTACTAAAATTGTAACGTAAACCTGAATTTACTGTTCCTCACCAGCACTCTCTTCTCTATAGATTGCCTTATTCCTCTTCCGGTCTTGTGCTTGTTTAATTTACAGTACCCAGAAAGTAGGTATGCTCGCAAGTATTCTTTCTTGATAGACCCTTGCAGATAGTCGCCACACTGCGAGATGGTTCTTTGAAAGCCTCTCTAGGATGACGATAAACGAGCATGACGTTCCATCTAGCCTGATGCTGCACTTGGGTACCTTAAATTATTTGGTTATTTTAGCCATTCCAACTTGAGGGCTGTACTGTTTTTTACCTGGTCTATTATGTGTTGTGACATTCAGAAATCAGCCCAGAGGTAATTTTGCACTAGCCCAGGGTCTAAATATACAGGTCTACTGTGACTGCAGATTCTAATTAGTTTGTACCCTATGCGTCCCATAAAGCTTTCCTTGCACTAATCATTAAAGATCGCAGTTCACAGTTGAAAGTTTGTTTAACGGTTGACTGATAATAGAAAATTAGTTCCTTGGAATTAATGCCAGTACCTGTTTCTTCTTCTTCTCCGATATTGCTGGGATGCCGCTTCCACATCAAGAAAGATCCCCCCCTCTTAGCAATGGTTCTGATAGATTTCAAGTCTTCCCAAATTGCGGACTTCCAAAGAATCCATAGTGCAGTTCTTATTATTGGTTCTGGGGGTGGTCCCAATAGGTTTCCGCACTGCCACCTTTTGGTCTATTGTGCTCCCCGGTGTTGTCTACCCTTCAAGAATACCTGTATCTTTCACAAAGTCCAGGATTTTAGTAGGGCGAATCTTCGTTACTTCCTTTTGTGTAATCTTTTCATTTCCAAGTAGGTGTTCCCTTGCCTTTATGAATGCCTGACATTGACAAATGACGTGATAGGGCGTTTCATCTGCCTCACCACAACCCCTGCATGTCGGGCTTTCAGTCAGTCCCATGTTGTACAGGTGTTTGTTCATGCGACAGTGGCCCGTGACCATTTCTGTCGCAAGTTTTATCTTCGTCCTGCTTAACTTTAAGATGGACGTAGCTAGGTCCCCGTTTGGGGTTTCCAGGAAGATCTTGGAATGACTCTGTCCTGAGATTTTCGACCAATGTCTGCAATGCTCTTTCGTGAGTATTGCTTGAATCTCCTTTTTGACTGTGTTATAAGTTATTCCACAATCCGGTTCGGGTCCTATGAATAGTTTTGCGCTTGCCATTCTCGCAAGCTCGTCTGCAACCTGGTTACCTGCGATTCCCGCATGCCCAGGTGCCCACACTAGTGTGACTGAATTGCACTTACCTAGTGCGTTTAGCATTTGTGTGCATTCAAGGACTAGCCCTGAATTTACCACATGTGAGTCTATTACTGCAATCGCTGCTTTGCTGTCTGTCACTATAAAGATTTTCCTTTTGATAAGGTTCTCTTTTAATAGTTGAGCAGCCGCCGTCAGGATTGCATATACCTCGGCTTGGAATACGGTCGCTTGTTGTCCTAGGCTAACAGAAATTCTGCAGAATACTCCAGAGCCGGTGCCCTTTGTGGTTTTCGAGCCGTCTGTGTAATACACGATTCCATTCAGCTTCGCTTTACTGGAATTGCTCTCCCAGTCTTGCCGAGTGGGGATTGTTGTCTTAAACAGTTTGATAGGACAAACTGTTTTGGGTATCCTCTCAGTGTTCATACTAAGGGTTTTGTCTTTGGAGATTTCGTCAAAGATGAGCGAGTGCCCCGCCCTTGACGATCCCTCCTCGCCGTTAACTCTCAGCCGGTATGCTCCTCTGAGCGCCTCTGCCCTAATTGCTAGGTTTAGTGGCGGTAAGTTCAAGAGGGTCTCCATAGCTGCCGTAGGGGTGGTTATCATTGTCCCCGTGATTCCAAGGCAAGCCCTACGCTGCACCTTGCTAAGTTTCTGTATGTTTGTCTGGGTGGAGGTTTTATGCCGCCACCACACCAGTGAGCCATACGTAATGATCGGTCTGATCATTCTGGTGTAGTGCAGTTCTTAATGTGGTCGACAAAAAAAAGTATATTTGTAATCGGAAGCTAATCATTTCGACCTGAACGAGAAGTCAATCCCTCGAGTCAACAATAAAATAAAATGGGGGGGGGGGGGGGGGCTATAGGTATGCAGAGAATGATAATATCGAGAAGTATTTGAGAGAAATTCGGTGTCTTCTGATTCTATTACACAAATTTAAACACCATTCATCTTGTGGGAATGTTGCCTTCTCGTGAGAGTTTCTCCCAGATAAATATTTCAAGGTTTTAAGTAGTTTCTATGCACATTAGCATGAATTCAAGGTCACTTACACACACTGAAATATAAGCAACCTGGAACGCTTACGCTTAACTTACAGCCGAGCCGACAGAAAGGGAATTAATGTAGGGTCATTCGGTCTCTGTCTTGCTGATTATGTTATTGTATCGTATAAGTAATTTTCCGACAAACGCGAAACTAAATATGTAGGGAGTCAATGAACCCTCCTATGTACGAATTGCATACAAGGAGCACGTCAATTTTTAATTAACTCCATCGTCACTATGAAAGGCGGCAATTTTACTTTGTTTTTATTGTTAATTGATTGTAAATAGCGGAATAATAAAGTCTTTATCATGCGGTCGGATATAAAACAAGTTATATAATATATATAACAGGCCGTTTCATTATGGATGGCCACCGGCAATATCTTCAAAACCAAAGGTCTTAATTTAATGGGATAAAAATTTTTATAACTAAATCAGGTATGAGAAATTCAATGAAAATATTTGTAAACTATAAAAACCACCGCAAGAGGGCGTAACTGCTACGACAAACACTAAAAATCGATTTTTTCAGTGGAAATGCCCTACTAAGCTACAATTTAAAATAAGTTTTTTTAAAGCTTAGTTCATTTCAAACAACTTTTGTTTAAAACATTTTTTGATGTTTCCAATAATAAAGCCAGGGGGCGCGGCCAAACCTTACGAAACAAAAAGCACTGTAACTTCTATAATTTTTAGCCGATTTGAATGAATTTTTGCTTATTTGAAAGGGCACTTAACGCAGATTTTGGGCTTATAATCATAATTGAAAATAATCGTTTAATACATTTGATAGAGGTGGTTATCTCCAACTGAAGTTGTTTTTCCAAATTTTCACTAAAATTTTAAATGGAAGGATATCATTCTTTTGTGTTGGTTTTGTAGAACTTAAGTCGTCTAAGATACTGGCGAAAACCCCGTATTGATATCTCTTGTCGTTTTCGAGATATAACCAAAAATGTTTTTTTCTGGTAATTTTTCACTACCCCATTTTTATTGTCTTAACTGAAATAATTTTTTTTTAATAAAATTTATTTATTTTACCTTTACCAATAAATTCTTTTTTTGTGTTTATTTTTTATTTTATTTTTAATGGCAAATAATGTGGTTTCAGCATGATCGATGCCCAGCACATTTTTCTCAAATTGTTAGAATCTTTTTGGATAACACATTTCCTTGACTTTTATTTCTGAGGAAGAATAAAGGGAATTGTTTACCAAACATCATCCACAACATGGTAAGATATAATAAATCGAATAAAGGATGCTATTTGCTAGCTTGCCCTGATCTAAAATCGCGGTAGCAGTCTCTAATAGAAAACGTTTTTTTTTTAATAATGACGGCAACAATTTGAACATTTGATATAGTTCAACTTATGTTTTTTTTTTGTTTTTTGCTTACTAGTCCAAGTTTGTTTTCTAATATAGGTAAGTGTTTGTGTTTCGTGAGATTTCCTTAATTTTCAATTAAAAAAAAAACACAGTGAAGTTGTGTGATATTTAATAATTACTTAAACATAATAAATTACACGGCCATCTAAGATATCGACAATATTAAAAATGGGGTAGTGAAAAATTACCAGAAAAAGACATTTTTGGTCATATCTCGAAAACGACAAGAGATATCAATACGGGGTTTTCGCCAGTACCTTAGACCATTTAAGTTCTACAAAACCAACACAAAAAAATGATATCCTTCCATTTAAAATTTTAGAGAAAATTTGGAAAAACAACTTCAGTTGTAGATAACCACCTCTATCAAATGTATTAAACGATTATTGTTAAGTATGATTATAAGCCCAGAATCTGCGTTAAATGCTCTTTCAAATAAGCAAAAATTCATTCAAATCGGCTAAAAATTATAGAAGTTACAGTGCTTTTTGTTTCGTAAGGTTTGGCCGCGCCCCCTGGCTTTATTATTGGAAACATTAAAAAATGTTTTAAACAAAAGTTGTTTGAAATGAACTAAGCTTTAAAAAAACTTATTTTAAATTGTAGCTTAGTAGGGCATTTCCACTGAAAAAATCGATTTTTAGTGTTTGTCGTAGCAGTTACGCCCTCTTGCGGTGGTTTTTATAGTTTAAAAATATTTTCATTGAATTTCTCATGCCTGATTTAGCTATAAAATTTTTTATCCCATTAAATTGAGACGTTTGGTTTTGAAGATATTGCCGGTGGCCATCCAAAATGGAACGGCCTGTATATTTAACCATCGTATAACACGATTGTTTTTCAAAGTGTAGGACAAAAACTAATTTGATTAATCGTAAAACAATCAAAATGCTTTAACAGCTTAACTGTGAATGAGTACAACAAGGACAAAATGACCCTTCGTTATTGCTATCGCACGCTCGGTTTATTTCCTACAGGTTAAATGCACCGTGCGCGTTCCAGGTTGCTTATATTTCAGTGCTTACACATAGTCCTTTTCTGCAATCCAATCATCATTTTTGCAGTAAATTGTTACACAAACGTAAAAACCGTTTCTTTCAATTTTCTCTTATAAGCCACCATCTTTAAAATTGTAAATCTATTGCTCAAAACTTTTACAAGAGTTACGGAGATTAACATATCAACAGTCTGCTAACTAATGATTCAAATACTTGCTTTGCATCGTTATTAAGGAGAATAGACCGTAAGTGTCAATTTCCTAATCCTTCAATGGAAAGTAACCACGTACCTAGTATTAATAGCAAGGACGTAGGTTTGAGTGTCTCATATCATCTGAAATTAGATAATAAGAATACAAAAGATATATACGAACATGAGAATTTGGACATTGCTCATTACGATAAAATTATAACTATGTACTTATACTGTATGAAGTATCACTTTTACCTCCACGCAATCAGTGTAAAATTGTTAAAATGTTAGCTTCGTACCTGTTAATTAGTGTTTTAGTAAATATTCACGTAGTAAGTGGTGCAAGAATACTGGGAATTGTACCAACACCTTCCTTCAGTCACCAGATCGTTTTTCAACAATTATGGAGAGAATTGTCACTCAGAGGGCATAAGGTTACAACGATGACAACGGACCCAATTAAGGACTCCACACTCACAAATTTGACTGAAATTGATTTACATTTTTCATACGACATTTGGAATAAAAATCTTTATAAGGATATCGAAGCAAGTAGTAAAAATCCCTTTAAGGTTATGAAAATGAGTTACACAAGAATGCTTGATATTATTGACCAACAGTTGGAATTCCCTCCAGTTAAAGAACTAATTAACGATAAGAACACCCATTTTGATCTGGTTATTGTTGAAAACCTCATGCCTAGTATAACCGCTTTTTCTGAAAGATTCAAATGTCCTTTCATTGGAGTCGTTTCACTTGATCCCTCTTATTATAAATACCAATACCTAGGAAATCCAACACATCCCGTGCTCTATCCCGATTCGTTTCTACCATTTAAATATCCCTTATCTTTGACGGAGAGGGTAATCAGCGTTTTATCACTGTCTTTTGGACCGGTTTTAGTAAACCTGATGGGACATCCTGAAGATGCCTTGATCAAGAAGCACTTCGGAGAAGATTATCCATCGCCATCGAAAATAAGTGAAAATATCAGCATGTTGTTTGTTAACACCGATCCTATTTTTCACCAAGTTAGACCTCTAGTGCCTGCTGTCATACAGATTGGTGCGGGATCGCACAGATCGTCTCCTAAACCCTTACCAAAGGTATAGTATATTCAACAGGATATAAACATTTCATTGGTTTGATTGAAATTTCAGGATTTAGAGAGCATTCTTGATAACGCGTCCCAAGGTTTCATTTACTTTAGCTTAGGTTCCAATGTAAAAAGCAACGCTCTTCAAAAGCGCATTCGCAATGTTATAATCGAGACATTCCGTGATTTACCATACACAGTGGTTTGGAAATTTGAAAATACCGATCTACCAAATAAACCCAGTAACGTGCACATTCAGAAGTGGCTTCCTCAACAAGATATTCTCAGTGAGATTGACGCATAGAAACTGCCCTAGTTCGGTGGTTAATTTCTTCACATTTTAGGACACCGCAATATTAAGCTTTTCATTACTCAAGGAGGCTTACAATCAAAGGACGAAGCAATTTATGCCCATGTGCCAATGGTCGGTATGCCATTTTTTGCAGATCAACACATAAACGTAGAAAAAATGGTATCAATAGGAATGGGTTTATCTATCAATTATATCGATTTGAAAAAAGAAGATTTTAAGGCAACTATCTTAGAAGTGATAAGAAATCCTAAGTGAGTGAGATTCTGCTCTATGATCAAAGCTATATAGCTAGGGATTCACGGGCTTGGTTTGAATTTTTAAAGCTTGACATAAAATCAAGTCAAGCCTACAAACAAGCCAAGCTTAAGTATTATCCAAGCCAAGTTTATCTGTGGAAAGCTTGAGTTATCAGGCTTTTCCAAGTCAAGCTTTCAAGCTTATACTTCTAAGCATTTTTTTGCTATACCATGGAACATAATTGTTGGAAGATCCAGCTGATGATTTTGCATTCTACCATAAAATATATTCATTCGGTATAAAAGAAGTATCTACCTACGTGTAATTCAGGGTATTATTTGAGATAGTTTGTGCTCTACTCAAACAAAATATACCATTCGTAGATATATTGATTCGATTTAGTAAGAAAAGAATATTTTACAAAAAAAAATTACCAGATTAATATATTTCTCAAAATCGCAATAATGGGCGCAACGGTACCTTATACAAAATCTGTTGTACGTCACACTGTAACACTAGTTTTTAATTGTAAAATCGGGTATCAGGTGATGTCCTGCAACGGTTTTTGATTTGTACGAAGTCAAAAATGATAAAAATTAGAAATTAGAAAATGTGAATGTGTAGCTGTAGATATTCTGGAAAATGTACGTTCTCATAACGGTTCTTCGGACTTTTCAGATAATTTGTTAGAACTCATAGTTTAGCAATCGCCCACTAACCAGCAGTTGAGTAATACTGCGAAAGTCCGTAATGTGTTCCAATCTCACTACTCTGACGCGAAGAGCAAGACTAAGTTTGAAAAGGCTTGATAAAGCTTGGGAAATCTTGGTAACCAAGCCAAGCTTGCATTTGCAAACATCTAGCCAAGCCAAGCTTTTCTTCTTAAAAAGCTTGCTTCTCAAGCTCAAGCCAAGCTATTATATTTCAAGTCAAGCTACTTGGCTTGGTGAATCACTGTATATAGCACAAAGCTTAGTTTACAGTTGTTTCAGATACAAAAATAAAGTCACCGAATTGGCGAAACTTGCACAAGACCAACCAATGAGCGGCCTTGAACGAGCAATTTGGTGGACCGAGTACGTTATACGTCACAAAGGTGCGAAACACCTTAGAAGCCCACTAATAAACATGTCCTGGTACCAATATTTACTTTTGGACGTAATTGCTCTTTTACTATTGTGCCTAATGATCCTATGTTTTGTCGTATATAAAGTATTAAAGACAGTAATTGTGGCAATGCGCACAGTTCCAAAAAAGGAGAAAACCCTCTAATTTAATGCATTCCGTCTAATTATAGAGCAGAGCAACCAAATAATTATGGTAGGTAATGCAAATGTAACTGGGACGCACATTTATCATTATGCGCAATTTTGATCATCTTTAAACATTTTGAACGTAATAGTAAATAAAGGGTAGCACTTGATAACATTAGAATTATAGACAACTTCAACCATCTGACCCATCCAATTTCCCATTAGCAGTCCCACCAACAAATCTTTATAAGCCAAGCACCTACCTTTTTAGAATTAGTTTCTGAGAGAAATCCGATCCGACCTGTGCTCTAACTCTGATTGAAATATACCTGCCTACCGATTCACGGCATGTGTAATACTCTCGAGCTGGAACAAAGGGAAATAAGAAGGCGAGCGGATTCGTTAGCCCGACTGGTCTCACAACAAATGGTGGTCCAGCAGAGACTTGATGGTTTGTACTCGTAAAACATACAGATTTAGCACATAACTAAAAATACTGAACTTTTGATCGAAAAAAAACCAAATGGGACAAGTGGCCGCCGCCTACTCGCCCTTGGGACAACTGGCCGCGGGACAAGTGGCCGTCGCGTCGCTCCAAGTACAACTTGACCTCAAATAAATAAATGACTATTTTCATTTATCGAAAACAAGCAAACTGATTGTGAAGTAACGACTCTAATAAAATACAAAGTGGATAAATCTACAATATATTATGCGAAGTTACTTGAAAATTTTCACAAATAAGTAGTTTGTGGGATCGGTATGCCATTATTGTAGAATGTTAATGGCTTGTTTATTGCCGTTGACTAATTGCTAAAGGGACAAATACGGTTCCCAGCAAACACATTTATATATAAAATACATATAAATTATATAAGAGCTTTTTAAATTTATATAAAACTGGAAGAAAAATAAGAGATATATTTAATGTCAGGATGTCAGCAATTTTCAAAATAATATATATGTCTATTAGATGTAAATTCTTTATATCTGTAGTACATAAATTCATATACGTTTTATGTATATTTTACGATTGTGTGGCGTTTCGTCCATTCCATTTCGTCCACTGGCCGCTACGTCTACTAATTCTTTCGTCCACCGCCTTCCAATTCCATTAATTCTTTTGTCCACTGGCCGCTACGTCCACTAGTTCTTTAGTCCACCGCCCTCAAAATCCATTAATTCTTTTGTCCACCTCCCTTAAAATCCACTAATTAATTGATTATTATTAAGTCAAAAAAAAGACCTACGTCTTAATATTAAATGTATTTTTAGGTGGCAGGCGAACCTGTTTTCAAAAAAAAACTTAAGAGGTCCTAACAACGATTCAATATGCTTCGCCCCCATGTACACAGAGGTCCGCCCTCACACGAAGGTTTTTACAATGGTCTTCTTACAACATCTACGCTTAGCTTGGAATTTCTCTTAAATTTCAAACGCCATTTTGTGTCATCCTATTGTTGTTGCTTCAATTTAAACAAAATATACTTAACTAACCTTTAACCTATTCAATAATCGACGCGGGGGCAAAACGGCTTGGGGTCAAACCGACTAGGGATAAAGCGATAAATCAGTGAAAGAAAAAGCCGGTGGAAGTAATAATCAGTGGACGAGAAAACCGGTGGACGAAATTGAGTGGACGAAACGGAATGGACAAAGTGGAGTGGACAACGTGACCCACACCCATATTTTACGTAATATTCACATAAAAAATATTAGTTGCGATGACCAAATGGCAGCTACTAGAGCATAATGTAATTATTACAATGTAAAAAATTATTTAAGCAGTTTCATACAAAAAAATGGAAAATAGTATATTGTGTATCGAGTAGGAAAAGCGTAACATTCCCGGGCGATGTGAATATTGTTGGGCGAGGCGCCAGCCGAGCCCAGCAACACAGAGTCCGGGAATGTTGCTTTTCCTACTCGATACACAATATATAAATATAAAAATGGAAAAACTACATTTTTACGTGCAACTGTACTTTTAATTAACTTAATTCTTGCACGAACCCGTTTTTACCTGAACTGAAGGCCGACAGTTTATTATGATATTATATACTTGCTTGAAAAGTTTCCCTTAACCGGATTCGAACCGTTGCGGGTGGGCGTGCCAAATTCCGAAATCCGACATGTGTTTTCTTTGTATCCGACATTGTACCACTGCGCTAATCTGAAACATTCCTTTTTTTTATTTCGTTCTTCCTAACTTTACGCTGTTCCGCTAGTTTAAATTATGTTTGATTATATCGTTGAGTGAAGTCTTATTCAATGATTATACCTACCTTTATGTTAAAAATGACCTGGATTTAATTTATTTTATATTATTTATTTTCTATATGTATTAGACGCATACGATACAGATCTAATATTAAAGGTACGTGAACTACAATTTTTGACGTTATAGAAAACACGCGCGTGCGATTACTTATGTGGCGCAAATAGAAACGGACTTTTATTTTCGACAATATAATATATGTAATGATAATATTTATAATTATATTTACAGAAGGCATACATGAAAAATATGTAATACTTGTTACATATAAGATTTTACATATAACGTACATAAATCTAATCATATAAATATGACAGCACATAAATTTCATGGGTAATACATATGTAATTATCTATATGTATATATTATATGAATTTCTGTATACAGAATATCCGTAAGTTCGTATACTATTATGTAAAATATACGTAATCTGTTACATCCGGTTTATACATATAACTTTATTAAAGAACACTTACATACTTGATATATAAAAAAGCATATGTAGGGGTATTTACTTCAATCTTATATATGTTGTATGTATATTTTACATGTGTGTTTGCTGGGTTATTTGTTAAATTTTCACAAATTTCTTAGAAATTTGCTGCACGTAAGCTGAAGACGTGAAGAAGAGCTTCACCGATTTGAAGTCAATAGAAACTCCTCTTCTGCTACTAAAGAGTCTCGAGGTCAAACAAGTTGGAGTGAATGTCGTGAAGCACTCGTTTGATTTTGGTTTTTAAGTCGTCGCGGGTTTGTGGATTATTCGTGTAGGTATACCAAAGACTTTACATTTTAGCTGTATAAACTTTTTTCCCAATTTACCGACATTTACAATTTACACCCTTAAGGGCTGCAGTATGAAAAAAAGTTGTTAACTTTTTATACAACTGATAGTTTTATGATTTTCCCCCGACCTTCTACAACAAATATTAACGGAGCTGCAGTTTGGCCGTTTGGCCCTTCTCAAGCAATATGGCTGACTAACGAACTTAACCTTCATATTTCGACAAGAAATCTATCTCGAAAATTAATTGAAGTCGATATCTTAATCCGTTCCCAAGTTATCGTGGCGACAACCACACATCCACTCACACACACAGACCCCAAAATTTTTTACGGAAAATGGATGTAAATGCTCTGAAACGTCGAGAAATGTGAATTTTTTTTTATTTTTTGAAATTTTTTCATCGTTGCAATAGCTTCCCGCGAGTCGGTGAAGCTAATTAGCTGACTTGTATCATATGATATTACGTCTGATTACTTTGTTACAGAAATAAAATTGCTTTTTTAAAATTCGAAAGTGTTTTTTTTTGGAAAAATTTATTAAAATGCGTTCCGGAAAGGAGAAAAGTGACTCATTGGAAAGGTCGTCATTTTGTTATACCTTAATCGATTGTTTTCAAATTTGGGATTTGAATTCCCATTGTTAAGAGCTTTCCAACGATGTGCCATATGACCCCCTTTTTCATTTAATTTTTTTTTACAGTGTTGACTTTTTGGTAAAAAAATTTATGCTAAAATGTGCCCAACAAAAAATAAAAATCGACGTGCCTTTTCAGGATTGTTATCTGAAATAAATCGTTTGCAAAATAATGAATTTGTTCCATAATTTAGCCGCTCACTGTACGTGACTAAATATTGTAAAATATGCAACTAACTAATAAGGGCTACAAAAACAACAACAAAAATAAAATTTTTATTAAAAACACAAAAAGATTGACAAGCCTGGTATTTTGTAATACAGCCGCTTTCTAGGTACATTAAACATTAAAATAAGACTACGTTTTTTAGAAACAGTCGGCGGCGGCCAGTTGTTTCGGTGGCCAGTTGTCTTGTCGGCCATTTGTCTCGCGGTCAGTTAGCCGCGACCAGTTGGCGGAGGCCAGTTGGCGGCGCCCAGTTGTCCTAGACCCAAAAAAAATGTTCTGCTTGGTTAAAAAGTTTGCTTGTACTTTAAAACATTAAACGATGATTTAATGAAGGAGCAAAGAATTCAGGAAATGATCTCGTGGCAAAAAATCTTTGCGCTTGATAAGTTGTCGCGATTCATCGCCGGCTAGAGGTTATGTAATCCACAGGGTTAAGTGGAAGAGCAGACGGCAAAATTCTTTTTTGCTGAACTGAACTTCGCCCTGTAATTTCGTTTAATTAAATTGTTTATTTGTAGTATATTTAAATAAAGACAATATTATTATTATTATTATTATTATACTGATCCTATGAATCGGAATCCGAACATCCAAATACCCGCAAATCTGAAACCTAAGGTGTTGCTTGAAGACCTTTCCCCCAAACCTGACCAGCTTGATACGCGACCTTTAGGAGATGCTGTTTTAAGGCATATTGAGTTGGTGGAATGTTGTCCTATTCACGGTTCTTTCGCGCAAATAACACGAGCCTGACCTTATTAACCTCAGTTTCGTCGCTGCATCTGTCATACAAAAGTACGACAAATCTTTCGAACACAGGCATCACAACATCGACGTCTCCATGAGGAATTGGGTAACAGGAAACAACACACAGAGCTGGGGTTACTTCCGGATAGCTGTTTCATGTTACCAAGTAAGTGGCTTTGTCTCTTCCAGCGAATTTCGACGTGGAAATTCAGTGATAATAGAAAATTCGTTCTTTGAAATTAATGCGAGTACCTGCTTCTTTTCCCCGGGATGTTTCCATATCAAGAAAGACGTGGTAACTTCTCATTTTCAGCAACTTGGTTCTAATCGGTTCCAAAGTCTTCCCAGATTGCGAAGGTTTGAGCCTTTGTTTGTAAGCATTAAAAAATTCTGATAGGTACAAAGACGTTAATTTGGGGCAAATGTACTATAAGTAATTGCTTATTTATGGATAAAGATCTTCTCGTGGGAATTTCGCCCATACAAATACTTCAAGGTTTTGAGACGTTTCTACACAAAGTTACATTAGCATGAATCAAGGCCTTTTACATACAGGGTATATCACGGAAGCCGTTCATTAGAAGTTTCTGGAGTCCCATACTACTTATGAATTTGAAACTTTTAGGTTAAGGATAACCCATAGCCTTCTTTTGTTCTAAAATATTGTCGATGTTGTACAACTTCCGGAAGGACCGGAAATCGCCATTCATCTTCTTATTTTAAATGGAACACCCTGTATATTATTGCATTTTTGGATTATACAATCGATTCTGCGTTACACTGTATTTGATTATCCTATACCTATCTTCAACTGTTTTTGAGATATGATTTTTTTGAAAAATTTGCGTTTTGCGGAGGGATGTTTAATAGCCCACATTTTGCTCTTCTTTGAATGCAAAACATTCATACTTTACAAACGCAAAGTAAAACCATAAGGGTTCACAAAATGCATTTGCAAACCTATCACAGATTATACAGGGCGTTCAAAATTAGTGACAAAGTTAAAAAACTTTAAACACCAAAAAGTCATTGTATAATCCAAAAGTGCAATAATATACAGGGTGTTCCATTTATAATAAGAAGATGAATGACGATTTCCGGTCCTTCCGGAAGTTGTACAACATCGACAATATTTTAGAACAAAAGAAGGCTATGGGTTATACTTAACCTGAATGTTTCAAATTCATAAGTAGTAAGAGACTCCAGAAACTTCTAATGAACGGATTCCGTGATATACCCTGTATAATCCTTCTCTTTGTTCCAATCACCATTTTTATAGTTTAAATTGTGACACAAACGTAAAAAACTTTTTTTATTCGCATCTCTTGTAAGACATCATCTTTAAAATTCACAATCTCTTGCTCAAAACTTTGACAAACGTTGCGTAGATTAACATATCAACATTCTGCTGAAGAAAAACCACCAAGTTCAAATACTTGCTTTGCTTCATTATTAAAGAGAATAAGTGTCAATTTTATATTATACCTAAATTTCCTAATACCTCAGTGGAAAGTAATCACGTACCGACGTACCTAGTATTAACATTGACTTTATTAAAGTGAATGGTATTTAGCAAGGACGCAAGTTTAAGTGTCTCGTATCATCCAGTGAACTATAGATAATAAGAATACAAAAGATATACATATACGAACATGAGAATTTGGACATTGCTCTTTGCAATAAAATTACTGAAAGCAGTAGATATTACTTTTACCTGCATGGAATCAGTGTAAAATTGTTAAAATGTTAGCTTCGTACCTGTTAATTAGTGTTTTACTAAATATTGGCTTAGGAAGTGGTGCAAGAATACTGGGAATTGTATCAACACCTTCCTTCAGTCACCAGATCGTTTTTCAACAACTATGGAGAGAATTATCACTCAGAGGCCATAAGGTTACAACGATGACAACGGACCCAATTAACGACCCCGCACTTACAAATTTGACTGAAATTGATTTACATTTTTCATACGACATTTGGACCGAAAATCTTTACGCAGAAATCGAAGGAAGTAGTAAGAATCCAATTAAGCTTATTAATATGGGTTACACAAGAATGCTTGATATTATTGACAAACAGCTGGAATTCCCTCCAGTTAAAGAACTAATTAACGATAAAAATGTCCATTTTGATCTGGTTATTGTTGAAAATCTTATGCCTAGTATGACTGCTTTTTCTGAAAGATTCAAATGTCCTTTCATTGGAGTAAATTCCTATGATCCCTTTTATGTTGCCTACCAAAACCTAGGAAATCCGACACATCCCGTGCTCTATCCTGATTCGTTACTGCCATTTAAATATCCCTTATCTTTGGCGGAGAGGGTCATCAGTGTGTTGTCGATGGCTATTGTACCGGTTTTAAAAAATGTGATGGGGCATCCTGAAGATGCCTTGATCAAGAAGCACTTCGGAAAAGATTATCCATCGCCATCGAAAATAAGTGAAAATATCAGCATGTTATTTATTAATACGGATCCTATTTTTCATCCAATTAAACCTCTAGTGCCTGCCGTCATACAGATTGGTGCGGGATCGCACAGATCGTCTCCTAAACCTTTACCAAAGGTATAATGCATACATCGTATGGTATTATTTAATTGGTTTGAGTAAATTTTAGGGTTTGAAACGGATCCTTGATGACGCATCTCAAGGTTTCATTTACTTTAGCTTAGGTTCGAATGTAAAAAGCAAAGATCTTCAAATGCACACTCGCAATGTTATAATCGATACATTCCGCGAGTTACCATACACCGTGGTTTGGAAATTTGAAGATACTGATCTACCAAATAAGCCCAGTAACGTGCACATTCAGAAGTGGCTTCCTCAGCAAGATGTCCTTAGTGAGTTTAACGCATAGAAACTGACCAAGTTCGGTGGTTAATTTGTTCACATTTTAGAACACCCCAATATTAAGCTTTTCATAACTCAAGGAGGCTTACAATCAACGGACGAAGCAATTTATGACCACGTCCCAATGGTCGGTGTGCCTTTTTATGCAGATCAACATACGAATGTAAAAAAAATGGTAGAGATGGGAATGGGTTTATCCATTAATTATCGACATTTAAAAATGGAAAGTTTTAAGACAACTATCTTAGAAGTGATACGTAATCCTAAGTAAGTATTATTAACTATTCAAAAAGATAAATAGCCATGTGCACAATACCTATCAGTTTCTCATTTTCCATTTTTTTAATTTTTTTTTAAATAAAGGTTTTCAAATGATGATAGTTGAACTTCGAGCTTTTGCCCTAATGTCAACCAAATAATAGTGAAAACTCTATGAAATCAATATCATCTCTGATCGCCTATACAGGGTGTTTTTTTGGGAGCTTTAGTTAGACGTTTCCAGGAAAGTTTTGTAGGTAGATTTTTGAAAATTTGTATTTAGGGGTTACTCAGAAAGCCGAATCGATCTACAATATTTTCAAAATGGCAGCACTTCCGGAAATGCCGAAAATAGCTACTAACTTCATTATTTTAAATGGGTATCCCTATTTTTTATTGTATTTTTGGATTCTACGTGAAATTTTAGTTCTTTTAATACCCACATGTCAATATCTACAAGTTATGGTTTTTAAGTTATTTTCATTTATTTAAAAAAAATGGCGGATGCAGACGGTACTTTAAGAATTCATTACTTGAAAACGGTTGTAGCTATGGCAACCGAGTTTTCACCAGCACACAGAGGAAGAATAGGGCTTTCTTTTGGTGTACATACTTAAAAAAAGTTAAGTTGCGTACGACGTCACCTATGGGGTTCCAAATTTAAGAAAATTCAAAGACTAAAAACTCAGTTTTGTTAAATAACATGACCATTTTCTTACTATTGTATTAGATAAAGAATCAAAAAGGGCATATTTTGGTATTACATGTTCCTATTCCTATCTTCAATAGTTTCTGACTTATCCTCATTTCATTGCAATGATACCATTTTTTTCGGATTTTTTAGTAGTTGGCGATGACCTTATGGCAAACGAATTTTAAACCAATCAAGTGATATCAATCCGTCACCTGTTATAGGTTTCAAATCAATTTAAAACCTTCAAACAATTTCATTCCAGTGTTCGGATGGTACGTTCACTACTAGGACCCCAGACAGCACAGCTTCATTCTATGAATATCCTATGAATAACTATGTCGGAATATTCCTTCATCCACAGAATATTCTCTGGATATATAAATATCCAAAGAATATTCTTAGCATATATAATGTCCGTCCTTAGGCTCTTCACAGAATATTCACACAGAATAATCATTATTGAACACCAAAAAAAGGTAAAAATAACAGTTTTATGTGCAACTGTCCATTATTTTAACTTAATTCTTGCACAAACCGGTTTTTTACCTGAGCTTGAAAAGGCCACCCATTTTATTATATTTATACTTGTCTTGCTTAAATTAAGTTTCCCTAAACTAGATTCGAACATGTGGAAGGAGGGTGTACCAAATTCCCAAATCCGATATTACCACTGCGCCATGCGGCTACGCTAATATGAAACATATCTACTGGTTAATATTTGGTGCTTTGCTTTGTATTCGCGTGAATAGTTTCTTTTTTTTAATTTTTCTTAAAGTTGATAACTTAGACTTCCCATATGTTTTTTAAAAATCTTCTAAACAAATTTGAGATTAAATATTAAGATTTTAGGCAATGCTCAGTAGACATGAAAATGGGGAACGTAAACAACTATAATAGTGACAATTCTGAGTGGACATTAATAAATGCGGGAAATTTGTCAATTTTAATTAAATTTTACTTCAAAATATTAAAATTTATTATATTGTATTATTTTGTTTCTCTTCTTTTAACTTCAGTTAAACCTACTTCTGTTATATGTATGGGTATTTAAAAAAAAATTATCATTCGCCTCCACCCCCATCCATAAAAATAATTTCTAGGGCGGCCACCGGAAGACGGGAATGAGAAATTAGTACTTAACAGTGAGAAATATTTATAGAAAATAGTAAAAATTCCCAAGGAGATTTCAGGTATGTTCAGTATAATCATAGAATAGTCTCGGCGAATATTCATGGACGGGTCTAATTGAATATCCTGGGAATATTCTGTGTTAATACTGTATATACGGTATATTATAGGAATATACCAGATGTTCAGAAGATGTTTAGATATATATGGAATATTCATAGAACATATGGTGCTGTCTGGGACGCGGTCTTTCTGGATATCTCTCAATGAACGTATGACAAGCATGTGACGCGATTCTGTTCATTTCACCATAAATAACAATTAGATTCCAAAAATCTTAATTATGTAAAACCATTGCGAGCCATTTTTTCGGATTATTGGAAAACTTATGTCAACCTATAACAGGTGACGGATTAGTATCACTTGATTTGTTCAAAATTCGATTGCCATGGTCCATGGCATTGTCGACTAATACAAAAAATTCGAAAAAAATGGTATCAAAGCGATGAAATGAGAATAAGTCAGAAACTATTAAAGATAGGGATAGGAACATGTAATACCAAACTATGCCCATTTTGATTCTCTATCAAATGCAATAGTAAGAAAATGGTCATTTCATTAAAAAAATCTGAGTTTTCAGTCTTAAAATTTTCCTAAATTTGGAACCCCATAGGTGACGTCGTACGCAACATAACTTTTTTTAAGTACACCAAAAGAAAGCCCTATTCTTCCTCTATGCGCTGGTGAAAACTCGGTTGCCATATCTACAACGGTTTTCAAGTAATGAATTCTTAAAGGACCGTCTGCATCACTGACCTGTATCATAAAGGTCAGTGGTCTGCATCCACCATTTTTTTAAATAAATGAAAAAAACTTAAAAACCATAACTTGTAGATATTGACATGTTTATATCAAAGGTTATGAAAATTCACGTAGAATCCAAAAATGCAATAAAAAATAGGGATTACAATTTAAAATAACGAAGTTAGTCGCTATTTCCGGCATTTCCGGAAGTGCTGCCATTTTAAAAATATTTTAGATCGGTTCGGCTTTCTGAGTAACCCCTAAGTGCAAATTTTCAGAAACCTACCTATAAAACTTTCCCAGAAACGTCTAACTAAAGCTCCCAAAAAAACACCCTGTATACCTATAGCACAAAAGCTTAGTTTACAATTGTTCCAGATACAAAAATAAAGTCATCGAATTGGCGAAACTTGCACAAGACCAACCAATGAGCGGCCTTGAACGAGCAATTTGGTGGATCGAGTACGTTATACGTCACAAAGGTGCGAAACACCTAAGAAGCCCACTAATAGACATTCCCTGGTACCAATATTTACTTTTGGACGTAATTGCTGTTTTACTATCGTGTCTAATGATTTTATGTTTTGTGATATATAAAGCATTAAGAACAGTATTTGCGGCAATGCGCATACCTGCAAAAAAGGAAAAGACCCTCTAATTTAATTGCATTCCGTCTAGTTATAGAGCAACCAAATAATTATGGTAATGCAAATGTGATAAACTGGGACGCACATTTATCATTATGCGCAATTTTGAACGTAATAGTAAATAAAGGGTAGCATTTGATAACATTGAATCCTTAGAATAGATTACTTCAACCATCTGACCCGTCCAATTTCCCATTAGCAGCCCCACTAATCTTCATAAGCGTAGCACATACCTTTTTATAATTAAGCTTCTCGGTAACAGTAGGAGATGAACAATCGTTAGAAAGACCAGCATCCGCAGGGGTACCACAGGGGTCAGTGCTAGGACCACTGCTCTACAACCTCTACCCTGCAGACTTCCAAAAGCTAGCAACAACTGCACCATAGCGCAATACGCTGACGACACGGCGCTGTTCGTCAACAGCCGGTCAAAAAATGTTGTCCAAAGAAAACTGGAAACCGACATAGACATAGTCACGATGTATATGGAGACGTGGTGGATAAAGATAAATGAGGCTAAAACAGTTGCGGTGTACTTCCAGTACAACCGGAAGAGATGGGAACCCACCAGAAATAATTAAAATCGAGACTGCCAACGTCAACTGGACTAAAAAAGTCAATTACTTACTTCGGAGTTATGATAGACCACCAACTCAAATTCACAAGGCAAACAGAGACAGTAAGACAAATACTTGCGCACCGCCAATCTGGTAGATGGTCGCACAAACTAGCACAAGGGCTCTCCAAAACTTGTCGACGAAAAGGTTCGAGCGGCAATAGGTGTGCCGTGGTAAAAATCCTGCAACAGATTCAGGGGGAGGCAACAGAAAATGAAAACTCACCCCAATGCTCTAACATCCACAAAAACCGGATTAACGGACATCCGAACGGCAATTCTATTATTGCCGTTCGGATATCCGCAAGGCATGCTGGATCAAATTGAAATAATATTCATATTCAATCAAAAACAAACTCCCACGCCACCACTGATGATACCACGATCACTTGTATATACTAGACACTAGACAATAACCGTAGGATTCTTCGTATATAATATTAATATTATGACGTGCGTTGTAAAAAAAGCCGATCGACCTGGCTTGGAATTAATTTGTGCCAAGCGGATAGCTTTACTTCATCAAATCTAATGCCTATGAAGCGCTACAGACCGCACCTGGAGAACAGTGGTTTTACCTCCATAACAGGTACACTTTTAGTTGGAAGGGGCGATGAAGGATGAGAGATGATCACGGTAAGCTATCCCGCTGAGAACTCATACCATCTTCACTACTGGGCAAACCACCTCTCACGAGACCCAGACAAAGAACATGCCTCTGCCCTCGGAGAAAAAGCTAGAAGAAGAAGGTCGGCCGAAGATGCATCGAGCAGTGTTATTTCCGAGATCTGACCAAGACAGGAAAATGTTGGCTAACCGAGTAAGTCCGGCAGGGTTTTTGAAACGGACTTAAGTGAGGTTCATAGAATTACCTGTTCGAGAATGTTAATTATCTCTCATTCGAATCTATGGCCAACCCGCGTTTCGTAATTAATCTTGAGAGTCCCAATAAAGGAAATGCTCTCATTTGCGATTTAAATTTTATTTCTAGATACAGATTCTTCTTTCGATTTGTTCAAAAACTTGACATCGAGTTGTATTGAAACAAATTCCAGTCGCCAAAAGAAAAGTTTCTCTTAATTTACACTCGAAGAGGATGTAATAATAGATTGGGTTATAATAATGATACTGATTTTATCTACACATCTAATCCTTATCAATTAAGTATAATAGTTGTGAGCGAATTCCAAGTGGTGGAATAAAGGAAAGATATCTGCAACTTTTCAAGATTAGGTATATTAGAAATCTTAAAAGATTGTAGATTTATAGTTTTCTCCTTTTGGTCTGAACTTAAAAATAGTTCTCAAGCAGACGTGAGGCCGTCCGAATTTTACATGAACATGGTCCTTAAAGATATTGGGGCAGTTTTAAATGATAACCCTATAATGTTCATTCTCTTCAACGGTACCATCGACCATAAGTACCAGAAGGCATCTAACCATTTTTATCAGATGACACTCTTCAATACTTTAGTTCAATCGGCACGAGTTGGTGGTCAAACTCAGGAGTTTTTCTATGAAAACTACGTGTAGATGGTACCAAAACTACTCAAGATTACACACGAGGGGGGAGGGGGTCAATTTTCAGAAATTTGTTTAAAAATGCATTATGATGAAACTGTTCTAGCGCATACCCCTAGTGCAATCGCCGGCAGTACGGCAGAATACACAGTCACAATCCATGCAGGTATTGACAGTTAAGCAACTCGTGCTCTGGTCAGTACTTGGATGGGTTCATTCTGTAGCTCGGTGTGTCCGGCGGGGCGACACAAAGGGCCCGAATGAGGCCTACGTACGTGTGGACTTAGGTCCCATCCCCCATTCTAATTTACATTTTACATTTTACCCCTAGTGCATGAACACACTGTCATTTCAAACAAAAAAGTGCAGATTTGGAACAGAGTCTGTTATATTATGAAAGGTTTTGTAAAATCAGCATTACCCTACACTGCTTCCGTGGTAAACCGATTCTGTTGTTTACTACCATTTGCTGCCATCTGAAGTTTGAGCCATTTTGTGCCCAGTGAGCTTTTCCTTTTTTCCTCGAGATTTGCACCAAAAAAAGGATTTCGGCGTTAGCAAGCAGAAAACAAACTGAGATCGGCAAGAAGACAAATAATGCTGAGCTCAACAAGAAGACTAAGAGGCTGAGATCTAAAAGAAGCAAAAACGCGAAGATTAGAAAAAAGAAGACGAAAGACTTGATAAGCAAGAAAAGATGCTGAGATCGGAAGGAAGAAAAAACGCGGAGATCCCCAAGAGGGAAAAGGTGAAATTCCGAAAGTAAACTAGATTCTAGGATCCTGAAGAAGAAATATGTTCGATCCAAAAGATGAAAAGGTGTTGAGATCTGCAAGTAGAAAAAACTCTATAAGGAAAAAACATTTCAGGACATGCAAGGAAAACGTGATGAGATTCGCAGGCAGAAAGAGATCTTGACAAGCAAAACATGAAAAGATGCTGATTCACAGAAAGGAAAAGATTTTGGGGATTGTAAAAAGAAAAAAAGAGTTGAGATCCTCAAGAAGAAAAAGATTCAGGGATTTACAAAAAATGATACTGAGATCCACATGATAAAAGATTCTGACGTAAAAGACGAAGAAGGTGCTCACATCCATAGGAAGAACGAGGAAAAGATTCAGAATTTGTGGGAAAAAAATGTTGAGATCGAAAATTTATTAATATCTCTGATAGGGGACCGACTTGAGTACTTTTACATTAATTTACTTACGATAAGAATCGCAAAAGATAATGGTTGTTAAGTGGAATTTGAACGTTACTCTTTGCTTTAAAAGGTGTGTGAGAAGATTAGTTGTGTACAGTATAGATCTTACTTCCACACGAACAAAATGTTAAATGTGTACGTATTAATTAGTGTTTTAGTAAATATTCACTTAGGAAGTGGTGCAAGAATACTTGGAATTATACCAACACCTTCCTTCAGTCACCAGATCGTTTTCCAACAATTATGGAGAGAATTATCACTCAGAGGGCATAAGGTTACAACGATGACAACGGACCCAATTAAGGACTCCACACTTACAAATTTGACTGAAATCGATTTACGTTTTTCATACGAGATTTGGAATGAAAATCTTTATAAGGATATCGAAGGGAGTAGTAAGAATCCTCTTGGTCTCATAAAAATGGGTGTCGCTAAATTGCTTAATATTATTGATAAACAGTTGGAACACCCTCCAGTTCAAGAACTAATTAACGATAAGAACGCCCATTTCGATCTGGTCATTGTTGAGAATCTCATGACAACTATGATTGCGTTCTCTGAAAGATTCAAATGTCCGTTTATTGGAATAAATTCGTTCGATCCACCATATATTGTCTACCAAAACCTAGGAAACCCAACACACCCCGTAATGTATCCCGATTCATTACTGCCTTTTACATATCCCTTATCCTTGACGGAGAGGGTTATTAGTGTGTTGTACACGGCATTTGTACCGCTTTTACCACTCGTGGTAGGACATGCGGAGGATGCTCTAGTGGAGAAGCACTTTGGAAAGGGTTATCCACCACTGTCGGAGTTAAGTGAAAATATCAGCATGTTGTTTGTTAACACGGATCCTATTTTTCACCCAGTTAAATCTCTAGTGCCTACTGTCATACAGATTGGTGCAGGATCGCACAGATCGCCTTCTAAACCTTTACCTAAGGTATAGTATATACAATGGATAGAAACTTTTAATTGGTTTGATTGAAATTTCAGGATTTAAAGAAGATTCTTGATAACGCGTCCCAAGGTTTCATTTACTTTAGCCTAGGTTCTAATGTAAAAAGTAACGATCTTGAAAATCACACTCGCAATGTTATAATGGAGACGTTCCGTGACTTACCATACACAGTGGTTTGGAAATTTGAAGATACCGATCTACCAAATAAGCCCAGTAACGTACACATTCAGAAGTGGTTTCCTCAACAAGATGTCCTCAGTAAGTTTAACGCATAGAAACTGCCCAAGTTCGGTGGTTAATTTGTTCACATTTTAGAACACCCCAATATTAAGCTTTTTATAACTCAAGGAGGCTTACAATCAACGGACGAAGCAATTTATGACCACGTGCCAATGGTCGGTATGCCATTTTTTGCGGATCAACACATGAACGTCGAAAAAATGGTATCAAAGGGAATGGGTTTATCTATCAATTATATCGATTTGAAAAAGGAAGATTTCAAGGCAACTATCTTAGAAGTGATAACAAATCCCAAGTGAGTATTTTGCAATATTCTAAAACTTAGATAGTTGTCTCCATGGTACTCAGTTTCAAATCAAATCAAATCAAATAGGTTTATTGTATTTTTTTGCATAATAATCAAATAAATACATGATTCTATTCCCCATCGTAAAACTACTCCCGCCTGTCCTTCCCCCTACTTTCCACCTTTTCCCTCCTTTCTAGCACTTCCTTTATCCATCCCAACCCATCCCCCTTCACTCCTAGTATCTCCTTTCTTACCCTTCTCTCTTCTCTCATCTCCTCGCATTCCCTTAACATATGTGCCATGTTCTCCCTCCCCACCCTACACATTCTGAAAACTCTCTCCTCCTCCTCCCGCCAATATCTATTCTCTCTCTCCTCGTTTCCACACCTAAACCTCGCTACAATTCTTTTCTCCTTCAGACCCATCTGCCCTGTCAGGTACTTGGCCTTGCCCTCTGCCATGATCTCTCCATATCCCTCATTATACCTCCCTCCGGCTATCTTCTCTCTCCTTTCCTGCCCTTGCACATCCTTATCCCTCATGGCCACCTCCTCCACCATCTCTCTTCCTTCCTCCCTCCTTCTTTCTACCTCCTCCCTCGCATACCCCACCCTCTCGTAATATAGTCTCCTGTCCTCTTGCCCATACTTTATCCGCTTCCTCCTCATCTCCTTCATACATTCATTCACCATTATTATTTCTGCCTTCTTCCTGACCTCCTCCTCGTACTTCACTGCCCTCCTTCCCACCTGCACTCTCAATTTTTCCACTTTCGCCTCTTCCCCCACAATGTACCCCGGTGTCTCCCTGTCCAAACCCAGCGTCCATGTCCAATACTTCTCTTGCACCTTTTCCAAACTCTCCCACTTCTTCCACCCCCGTATCTCCGCCCCGTATCCCATCACGCTCCTCACCAACTTATCAAATAACCATCTCCTCTTTTCCATGTCCTTCTCGAACACTCTTTCCCCTATCCCCCACACACTCCCCACTACCCTATTTCCTCTCTTGCCCAGTTCCCTTATGTGTCTCTCGTCCTTATTATCATATCTGACTACATATCCCAAATACTTCTCCTCCTTTACACTTTCTATCTCCTCCTCCCCCCACCACCACTTTGACTTCCCTCCCCTCCCTCTTCTCTTCTGGAATACCATTATCTTCGTCTTGGCCCCGTTTACCCCTAAGTCTTTTTTCCCCAAGTACCCCTTCATCACACCCATTGCCCCCCTCATTTCGTTCTCACTGTCTGCTACCACCACTACATAACCACTAATCAAAATGAAACTCTGTGTTTTACTCACCAGGTTAATTTACAATATTGTTTCAGATACAAAAATAGAGTGATCGAATTGGCGAAACTTGCACAAGATCAACCAATGACCGGACTTGAACGAGCAATTTGGTGGACCGAGTACGTTATACGACACAAAGGTGCGAAACACCTAAGAAGTCCTCTATTAGATATTCCCTGGTATCAGTATTTACTTTTAGACGTAATTGCTGTTTTACTATTAAGCGTGATGGCCTTCTTTTTTACGATATATACTGTATTAAGATTGTTAATTAGGTTATTGCGCAAAGTTGTAGGTAATTTTGCAAAGAAGGAAAAAATCCTTTAATTTAAGCAATCTTCAACTCAATAATTTCGTTTCGCCTTTTATATTATTTGTAAACAAAATAGCCGAATTAGTGTGATGAGTGTCGTGTTTCCGTAACTACATCTAATATTCTGAAAAGTAAACTTAAGGCTTTACATAGACTTGCGAAAAAAAGGCTCTCCAATTTAACGAAATTAACAATATGTATTAAAAAGTTTCCAATAGAGTTTGTTTTCGCTTTGTGACAGCCACGTAGCAGCTCATCTCATCTTTGGAGAAGAATCTTGAACAACAAAAGTTTTAACATTTTCTGTTTTGCACGAAAATTTATATTAAAAATTTTTTTTGAATTTAAATGAATTTGTTAATTATTATTCCTTAAAAAAATGTCCTGAGAAATATTTTAACAGATTACAGTTTAGATAACTTCTCATTGGTCAACATTTGGCGCACTTTTTTTGAACTAGTTTTAAGGCCTATAAAAAATGTCGTTTTTTTATGAAATAGTATATTAAAGTATAAGTGGATAAACAGGTCTTTAAAACACGCGCGAGGTTTCAAGCACGACGGCGCAGCCGGAGTGCTTGAAATAGAGCAAGTGTTTTAAAGACCTGTTTATCCACTTATACTTTACGCTATTTTTTTTATTGGTTCACTTTGAAATCTGGCATTAAAATGGAAATAAGAACTAGTAATGTGAAATGGATGAATTCCTAATGTGAAATCAGTATACCTTTCGTTGTCATGGAAATGAGAAAAACGGAAATTAATTTGCAATCTGTCATTTTATTTAACGTAACAAAGTACTCCTGTCAGATCAATAACCAATAAGAATTCGCGTTTTTCTAATTGATGATGATGCCATGGCAACTTTTTTGTTTTTGAAAGCGCGATTTAAACACGCTGGGGCGTGGTTTAAAAGGCTAAAATAGGACACCAATAAAAAAAATTTTATTTATAACAAATGATAACTTTTATTCACTAAAATATAAACCATTGTAAAGTAATACCTTTCGCCATCTTTCTGCAAGATCTTCATTGGTACGAAGGTACCATGTAGCATCTTTGGAATTAAAGAATTCTCGGCATGCAACTACAACTTCCTCAACACTTGTAAAATGCCTCCCACGAAGGAAGTGCGCCATCGATCGAAATAAATGATAATCGGAAGGTGCAAGGTCCGGGTTATAAGCTGAATGAGGAAGAAGCTCTGGAAGAAGGTCTGGTGTTGCCTTGTTTCAGAATTGCCCGTCCTCTGTTCACCAATCCAGGGTAACACGCTGACTTAGAGCATCATGAATCCTATCCAATTGTTGACTGTAGAGGTTATCATTAATCATCTGCCCATAAGGAACGAACTCAAAGTGAATAACCCCTTCAACATTCCACCATACACAAAGCATAACCATTTTATGGAAGCTTTCTCGTTTGGCAACCGGCGCGGCAGTGCGATAGGTTGCTCAACAGTAATCCACTGATTTTCTGTGCTGGCATTTTATGGAGTAATGTATAGGGCCGGTATACACGTATGTTAAACGTTCCTCGGGTTTTCGAATTTAGTGGTGTTAATAGCAACAGTTCAGGTGCAAAGTGGTGCCAGCACACACGGGAAAAAAACTGGAATACAGAGAGATCTTGAAGCAGGGGAAGTGATAGAAAATAACGGAGTAATTAACGTTAAATGTAAGTACCTAGCGTAGCGCAGAATCGGAGTGCGCGGATTAGATAAACAGTCAATGTCAGAGGTCGCATGTATTGGGATTTTTAACTTCGGTAAATGAACTTAAATTTTTGACCATTCTTTGACGGGTAAAGTGAAGTTGCGGTTTATAATAGCCTATTAAATTTTCCGGCCGCAGCTAAATTTAGTAAGAGCTAATTAGGGGCCAAAATTCTGTGCGTAAAAAGTGTGCAAAAAAAAATTAAAAAAAAGTAAAAGAGCCGGATTAGTGAAAGAAGGGTGAGGGCAAGCAGTTGGGGAAATTTAGACGAGTTATTGAAGAGGAAAAGGGAAAGTAAAAAGATAGAGGGGGAATTGTTCAAGAGAAGTAAGGTGACAAGGTGATCCCACAAATGGGAGGTAGAAGTAGAGGGGAAATTAAGGTAGGAGAGGAGGAGATGGATAAAGTACTAAGTATGCTGGAGAGCATGCTGAACGAGATAAAGATGGAGTTGATGGACATGAGAAAAAAAATCAAGGAAACTAACGATGAAAGTAAAAGACTGTGAGAGGAGGTAAAACAAATGAAGGAAGAGTACGGGAAGAAAGAGAGTATGAGATGGAAAAAAAATGAAAGAATCAGAAGAAAAAATAATATAGTTGTGAGAGGAAGCAAAATGACGAAACCCGAGAAGGAACTGGAAGGTTTTATACGGGACAAAGAGGGAGTGAGGGTAAGCGTTAAAGAAGTATAGACGCTGAATAAGGAGACAGAAAAGGAACTAGTAGTGGCGAAGTTGGGCGGTTGGGATGATAAGCGCAAGGTAATGAAAAAAAGGGAAACTTAAGAAAACTCAAATGTATAGATTGAAGGTGATCTGACAAGAGAAGAAAGGTACATACAAGGAGAATTAAGAAAGATGGCAAAGGAGGAAAAGGAGAGACGGAGCAGGGTGAGGGTGAGGTACAGAAAGATATGGGTAAAAGAAAACGGGTATGACTGAGGCGAGGAGAGAGGAAGGATAATGTGGGGTTAAGGGAGGTAAGGGAGCAGAAGGGAGGTTGGAGAGAGGAGTAGTTTTTTGGTTGCTGGTTTGAAGTTAAGTCGATCTGGTGGGGATAGTTCAAGTTCAATATATTTTAGTTTCTTTTTCTTGTTTTGTTTATGTTGTAATAGTGGTAAAAGAATAAGATTGCTTGTATATTTTTATAAATACAATAAATACTGATTGATTGACTGATTGATTGATTTTCTGTGCTAGGATTATTGAAGTAAATCCACTTTTCATCGCAACGAACGATCCGTTTAAAAAAGCGTTCATCCCAAGGATTGGAAAGCAGTTGATCACAAACCTGAACTCGCGTACTCGCCTTTCTGCCATTAGGCCATTACTGGCGTTAAGTCGTGAGGAACTTCTCTACAGCGTCTATTTGAATACCCTAGTTCTGCTGACAACTTCCCAGCAAACAGAGTCACGTTAATTTCACGTGACTTAATGACCCGTAGGACATCAGATATGACTTTTAAGTGACGTCAACATGATGTCTTTTTATGGGCATTATGTCACATGATAAAGACGTCATACACATGACATCATTTTTACGTCACTTTAATACCTTTAAGACGTCAATTAGTACGACGATTATGGGTCGTCACCCAAGTAACACACCGAACTGTAATTTGGTTATTATAACGTCATGGTCAATTCGCCGCGATTCATATGATGTACGAGCAACTGTACCTACCTACTTTTAATAATTTAACTTAATTCTTGCACCAACCCGTTTATACCTAGACTGAAAACCGATCACTTTTATTAGGGTATACTTGCTTGAAAGTTTCCTTTAACCGGAATCGAACCTTTGGGGCTGGGTGTTGACACTTCCTAAATCCGCCATTCTACCGCTGCGCTAGTGTGAAACATACCTACTTCTCATTTCGTACTTCGTTACTTAGCGCCGTTTCGCGTTAATAGTTTAAATTACCTATGTTTGAAAAAAATAGGCAAAGGAGGTGTTAATCACTGGGAATTCACAATTGATAAGCCATCATCATTTTAATACTGTAAGAGGTACGACTAAAATATATAATATCTAAGTAGGTATACCTAGGTCAAATGGAGTCACTTTTAAAACAAACGGTAATCGATAGTTTTGATGCAAAAAGCTGTAGAAAAACCGAAATTTGACAAATGACAACTGTGAAGTGAACTCTATCACTCATATCATACAGTTCATTGCTCATATCAGACGTCATAATGACATCTCATAAGCAGTGACCTGTATCTTAAAGGACTGAGCATTCTAATGATCCCCTCCACTATTTTTGAAGCAAATTGAAAACCGGTGTTTTAAGTGCCAATTAGTAATTTAGGTTTGTTGTGTTGGTGATTATTGGTAACACTGTAACTAATGTTTTTATTTACATAAACATAACCTTGTTTCATACGTAGTATATCATAAACTACGTTTATGCATTGCAATAAAATACAATTTTTAATAATTTACGTTTTTAAATAATTATGACTATGAGCCTGTAATTATACTACTTTTCACCAGATATTAAGCATATAGATTAGAACAAGCTAAACTGTAACAGCTGATACCAGTACTACCAACACATTATAAACACCGAGCTACCATCATTATATAACTAACGCACTAGTTGGCACCTGAAGTAACTAATATTTAGGTGGGGCTTGTTTGCTTCAATGTTGTATTGAAGAATGCTCAGTCCTTTATGATACAGGTCAGTGCTCATAAGTGACGATAAAAAATGGTAAGGTTCAAGACGTCATTATATCGTCAGTAATAGGTCGAGTGAGATTAACGACCAATGAGACCTATAAAAGACGTCAAAAAGACGTAGCATTATTTGCTGGGTTACGGGCACTGATCGATGGATTTGCTTCAACAACATCTCAGCGTTAATTAACCAGAACCTTGTTTCCTCTTGAGACTTGTATTTGTATCTCCGCCAGTAAATTTTCGTAACCAGCGCTGCGCCGTACGAAATGTTCACTATTTCTTCCCCTTCCACTTCGTATATTTTTTTTAACCGCAGCGGTTGCAGAAACGTTTTGTTTCCAGCACAAACCACTAACTGATTTGTGATTTCCAGTAATGACGCAACAGTATCAAAATTTCGTATTCTTCGTCAGCCATTATGACGTTTATTGCTAGTTAGAAACAAAAGAATATCAGAAGAAAATTAGACGGGGACATTCGCCTACTTGATTAGCTTTTAATACTGCATAGCATTAACATTTAAAATGTTTTCAAGATAGGAACAGACGGGCTCAATAAGAAACTCTAAAAAGACGACATTTTGTATGGGTCATCCTAATAAGTAGATTTGGGAACAGCCTGACTGCCTGAAGATGGCTCCCTTTGTTTTCAAAATTAATTTTGGCACGCTTGATCAAAAGAATCAATTTTATTGTTTGTCAAAGTACTCTAGAACTCTTTACGTGCTCTTTAAATTTATCAACTTTTGAAAATGAGGAGCCGGCTTCACACAGCTGGGAAAGGTGGAGTAAAACAGTAAATACGAGCCCCAACAGTAATCCTCTTGTATTATTCACTATCTGCGCACATTTTCACTTTAATGTGTAACAAATTCCCACTTTCGCATACCTTCATAGTGGAGCATTTAGGTCATCGATTTTCACTGGAACCGCAAGAGGGACACGCGCATTGTAGGATAAATTGGAACGACCTTGAACATTGTGTTATTAATTTATTAACTATTTATAACATATGTTTATACCTTCTATTATTAGCGAGGTTAACATAAAATCGTCTGCCAGTAGTAATTTAAATAGTAAGAGCGATAGCATAACTTGTGTAAGTAATATATTTTGTATACTTTATGAAAATAGTTAAAAATGATCACATAGGTAAATAGTAATATTAGTCATATAGTTATTATTTTGACGAAATGTCAAAGTTATTACAATAACTGGTTATACAAAATAGCACATCGCAATTTTGCAATTATGGAGAATGAATTTTATAGGTACATATTAATTATACCATCCTCTTCCATTTACTAGGCCTTGGGCTTGTTATGTTTACAATAATAATAATAATTTTTTATTATTATTATTTATGCGTTTTTAGTCTGAGTGTTTCTGGGACGACACAATTTTTTGGGGGCCTTCCTGCTAATTTTCTTGTGTCTGTTTATTATGTATTGGGTTGAGATCCCCTTCCACCCTTTCCTTTGCAAAGCTTTTCTCTCCAATTTCACGTACCGTCCACTTGTTTGTTGGCCTTCCCCTTTGACGTTCATTTCCATAATGCGACGAGGGTTCTTTCTGATATCAGGTGCACGAACCACTTTATTCGTTCTATCTTAATTTGATCCTACAATATTCGGTTCCTGATACAGATCTCGTAAATCTTAGTTCCTCCTTCTTAACCGTCTTCCCTTAATAGAACCTTCTTAGTATCTGGTATATTTTTTCTTTTACCTTTTACCTTTCTTCATAACAATCTCTTAGCATGTATGAACTTTCGCCACATGGGATTATTCTCGGTTGTATGTCTGATGTATTTTCTGATCCTGGCTTCCTGGTTGAATCAGATGTAACCGAGAATGGCCATAAACGCAATTGGTACCTTCACTGGGCACAGACATGAGGAATGACGAAAGCGCAAGAGGGACGAGTCGCTCCTCAACTTACAAAACTAAGTTCACACCAACCACATTAGCACCACCCATCAATATTTCTTGCTATGGATATGGAGAACCGGGAACAATCCGCAGCGACTCCTCCTCGCCAATCCGGCCGCCTCAGCAAGACCATGGTCCAAATTGAAGTGGAATGTATCATCGGAAATATCTAATTCCTCTTCTTCTCGAAGTCTTATCCATCACGTCCTGGTTTCGATATAGTTCCAACTACCGTCACCATCTTTACAAAGACCGACAACCGCCCCCTCCTAAAAATGATGAGGTTCTTCGAGGGCGCAAAGTTAATCCGCACCAAAACCACCACCACCACCACCATTCAACAGTCGTCTCCGCCTTCACTCGCTGGGGGCATACCAAACTGTGTGGCGCCCTGTTTGGATAATCTCACATTCTTCTTCACGAAGTGAGCCAGTAAGACCCTCCTAGTTCAAAAGACCCTTGGCTAACACTCATACCATTTATCATCTCCTACGCAAGAAACGTTTCAACCGGAAATCTACGCTATTCTGGAACAAAACTTCTCCTTACGTCTGTCCGTATTCTGTCAGATCTCCTCGAACAATGGGAATTCGACTTACAGCTTTAGCAATATTCAGTACACGTCTGAAAAATGGCCGTGCTACTAGACATCCCCCACAGATCCACACAGCAACGTCAAGTGTGATAACTGATCATCACGATCGACCTTCTCAACTCGCTCACCAGAATAATAAAACGCTTCAAACATACTGGAAACGTTTCAATAGATTTCACATACTAGACCACACGCCGGCGCGGCGGCGCCGTTATCCCGTCAATCAAAGGATCCTGCACAGATATTTTTCCTACTCTGATTCATAAACTTTCTATCAAGTAATTGCAAAACGCGAGCTTTCCTTCTGGTCGTTACTGCAGAGATTGCAGGCACAGTTGATTTTTCTCCTCGATGTTTCTGTGTACGCTACAGCTACAGATAGAACAACGCTTTGACAGTGTCTCCATTGTGTAACCTGAAGGGATAGCTATATTAATCCCGCTGGGTTCAAATGCTTATCCTACATACGACAAACACCTTGACAAGTGCGAAAGTTTGTGAGAGGAGTCGTACAGTACTATTGCTTCGGGCTTCCATTTTAAGATACACCAAACACTGAACCCTCTGCGTCATCCACGAGTTAAGCTGTTAGAGAAGATAAACCGAGATTAAAACCCAACTTGTCTTCCCAGTACTCAGTGGTCACACATGCAACGTTAAACACCAAGCAACGGGACACACAGAGAACAACCGACGTCACCGTTGATCATGGACAGGTCCACGTCTCCACCCATCAATCATGTAAAGAAGAAAGCAATGAAACACTTCTTAAGCCGATAAGAAGAAGAAAAGCAGAAAACCGCCCAATCCTACCACAACTCCGGTCTCCATCGTTACAACAACTATACACCCTCTCCCCTTTGAAAAGTAAGTTTTGGTAGGTGCTTATCATGTTGAAAAATCAACTAGTATTTTCTATATCTATTGGTGGGTTAAAATAAAGGCAATAGTCCCCGTCTTTATCAATTGAATTATCGCGATACTTGAGATAAAGGTAGCAGTAATGTACTGCCACGGTAATAAGTAGATAGGTAAGTTTATTAACACTAACACACTATACTCGATATGGTTTTAATGTATTTTTTTTTGTTCAAAGGACAATATGTTGACCATCTACGCTTTAATTGGCGTGGTAACCATACATCTTGGAAGCACTGCCAGAATACTGGGAATTGTACCAACACCATCATACAGTCACCAAGTCGTTTTTCAACCGCTGTTTAGGGAATTATCCTTGAGAGGTCATAATGTTACAACAATAACGACCCATCCGATAAAAGATCCTGCACTAACTAATTTAACGGAAATAGATTTACATTTCTCATACGAAACGTGGCAAAAAGGTGTAGTAGCAAATATATTTGATTACAGCACAAATCCAATAGGGTCTACGATAAAAATGATGGCGTCAGTGTTAGAAATTCTGGAACAACAACTAAGCCATCAAAGTGTGCAGGAGTTCTTGAACAGCAAGCAAGAGTTCGATCTTGTCATTATTGAGGCAAGTGGCTGTGTAATGCACGCTTTTATAGCAAAATACAAGTGTCCATTTATTCACATGCTGTCTTATGATGCACCAAGCGTAACTTATCAAGAAATAGGAAACCCTATCCATCCAGTTTTGTATCCTCACGATTTTTATTCGTTTTACGAGCATTTGCCGTTTTTGTACAGACTTACAAGTGTCATTACTGACTACCTGTTCAAGATAATGGTCGAGTATGCCTACTCCTATCAAGATAAGTTAGTAAGTAAATATTTCGGTCCAAATTATCCTCCTTTGAAAGAAATTATGGAAAATGTAAGCATGTTGTTCGTAAATACTGACCCAGTTTTTTACAAAGTTAGAGCACACGTACCTGCCGTTATACAAATAGGAAGCGGAACACATATAAAACCCCCACGTCCACTACCAAAGGCGAGTAAAGGTAAACAAAATGAACCACTTAGCCACTAACACAAACCTTACAGGACTTACAACGTGAACTAGATGGAGCCAAAAATGGATTCATATACCTTAGTTTAGGTTCTAATGCGCAAAGTATGAATATGCCTATTGAAACTCGAAACATCATTTTGGAAACCTTCGCCGAATTACCCTATAAGGTGTTATGGAAATTTGAAAGTGAAAACTTGCCGAATAAGCCTGAGAATGTTTTAATATCAAAGTGGCTACCCCAACAAGATATTTTGAGTAAGTTCGCGTCCAACCTTCCCGAGACTATCTTCTTAAATGATCATCTACAGGACATCCAAATATAAAACTCTTTATAACACAAGGAGGTATGCAATCATCTGAGGAAGCACTGTATAATGGTGTACCAATCATTGGTGTACCAATTTTTGGTGACCAATTTGGAAATATTGGGAAAATGGTTCATAAAGGTATGGGCCTGTCGATCGATTTTGATGATTTGAATAAGAAGGAGTTTCAAGAAAAAATCTTAGAAGTGATACAAAACCCAAAGTATGACAATAGAGTCTTGTTACTAATGTTACAGTGTGTTATTATTGTAGGTATCGAAATAAGGTAAAGGAATTGGCCGAATTGGCAAAGGATCAACCATCAACTGGACTGGAACGTGCCGTTTGGTGGTCCGAGTACGTTATACGGCACAAGGGCGCAAAACACCTCAGAAGTCCCTTATTAGACATACCTTGGTATCAGTACCTTCTTTTAGACGTACTCGCAGTTTTATTAGTTATACTCGCCATTTTCTTGTTTATACTGTATAAAGTGGTACGATACCTTTTTTGTTTAATAAGGTGTCGATATGTATATGTAGATCCCGAAAAGAAAAGACAGTAAATACATTTTAGATGGTTTTTCTTCTTGTATTGTGAACTGAGATCCAAGAATAGCGGGTGTCACCCCGAAGTGAAAAAATGTCACTCCCTCCCCTTCCACTATCAAAGGAACTTTAACATACCGAAATCTGCGCTTTTCTTTCTCATCCGAAAAAAAGCGTTTTTCTCCGTCTTAGAAGACTTGGACGGGTTCGAGCACCTTTCACTAGAGCAAGAGGTATACGAATACTTTTTGACCATCACGGTGGTAAGATGAACGAAATCGAAAAGGTATAAGTTAAGCGGCATTTCTCAAAATTGCAATGTTTCTGGAAATAATATGATAGAATCGTAAAGAAATTTGGCCAAGCCATTTCACTCTGAAACCAGCAAATATCATATACCTGTGCAGAAATGGCCCAAGCGGTGAGATGGTTCCCTGCAGACCTCTCTCGCATCTAACATCAAGTTCCACCTAGCCATGTGCTGAGCTCGGTTGTTGTTGAGTTATTAAGTTGTTTAACAGTTGATACTGAAAGTGGAAGCCTCGGCTCTGGACCATATCGGCTGTTTTGAAGCCACTCGGGCTAACTCATCGACTTTCCCATTGTCTTTTGTTCCAGCATGCCCTTAACCCATACAAGCTTGAGGGTACTGCTGTGACCTAGTACCTCCAAAGCGCTGCTGTGACTGAAAAATTTAATAATTTTATGAGAATTTTTCTTACACTAAGCGTTATTCCTGCAAGTTCCTGGAATTTGATCTAGTAAGTGAGTGATATGGAAATTCAGTTCTTTAAAGTAAACACCGGGTACCTGTTCTTCCCGTGAAGATGGATATGGCAGGTTGAGATGACACTTCCGCATCGAGAAAGATGTGATAGTGTACATCTAGTGGAAGCAGATCCAGAAGACTTTGCAATGGAGTAAACGTGATGGCCTTGTGGACGATATACCACAGTGGTTGCATTCGATTAGAAGGGGTTAGTAAACAAAATTCAGGATGATATGAGATAGCTGGATGACAGAAGAGACTTACAGTTGATCCCCGAGAAAGCCCAAACGCTTATCGCACGCCATATTTTTTGTAAGGTTTGCGTGAAAGGTTCAAGTTTTCATCATAATAAGAGTAGCTCTATTTTTCAATCGCCAAGGCCTCGCAAAAATTACTCCATCGCCTCAAAACACGTGATGTTATTGAACACGACAGGTACGATATTTGAAAACGTTTTTAAGCAAATCAGATACAGACACGGTAAGTGTTAAGTAATCAATAAGTTTCTTCCAATTATGCGTTTGAACTAACTTCAAAGATGAGTGAGCACAAATTCAACGCCCTTACGTTTAATGGCCTTTAACAATAAATTCAATTACCTACCTATGGTTTAATAAACGCAGTTTCATTTGAACATATAGGTGTTCTTCTTCTACGGTATCGTGGGAGTTCCACGTTTCCTTGCAGGGGCGTCGCCAGAAACTTTTTCAGGGGAGGGCCAAACAATTTTCAGTTATTTTTTAATTACATTTTGTTACGGCAAGAATTGAGAATTGTAACACAATTTATAAATAGGTATTGCACCAGTAAGCTCAGTTATATGGGCAACTTGGGGGTGGATTAGTAAGAATGAGGAAAAGTGAGTTGTATGTAGTATAAGCAGGATGAGTAACGAATACTCAATAGAGAAAATGGGCGCCACGCAAGTTCTAAAGGTAATAGCTAAAATTGAGAGTATGAACTGCGAAAATAGTCTCAATTCGGAGATGAGTAAACGTAGTAATCTGAAAGAGAAATATGGTAATGGAGCAATAATTTGACGAGAGTATAATAAAGACTCGGTCAAAATATGTGTACAAATAACTATAACATAACGTAATTGTTCAAAATAAATAAATAAATGAATGTAACTGGATAATAATCAGAAATTGTAGTGACTTACTCAATGGTGATAATACTAATTAGGGATCCGGTTTACCTTTTAAGTAGCGTTGCAATAAACTACTTGTAGTGAATTACGTTAACATGCAAATTCAATACTTTCAGAATACGATGCAATCGTAGTAAGCCAAGTAAGTAAGTAATAATAATAAAGTACCTGTGTAACTCCGGTGAAGATCCTTGCGCAAAGACCTGCCGAAGCGATGTAATCTAAATAAAGAAAATTAGTACAAATCGGACCAGAAATAATGGTTCGGTCCCAAACAACGAGAATACTTAATTACTCACGATACACTTGAAGGATCGGATACTGAGCATATATTAGCAAAAGAGTTTGAATTTATCAACAATTTGAAAGTTAAGGTAAAAGGGAGTAGCTAATACAATTTAATGTACAAGTAAATTAAAGCAAACACAATACTATTTAGCTTTAAGTAACAAAAGTATTAAATGAGGAACAAATCTAGTTAGAATGAAGTATTTACAAAGTGAATGACGTCATCAAAATTGATGTAAAATGTAAAACAATTTACTAAAATAAATAATTTCGGTAAGGCAAAGTATCCACAAATTAAATTATATAAAGTTAATGAGTTTAAAGGAAAATAAAGGTAAAGTAATTTATAAGGAAGTAGAAAAGGTCTTCGATGAAGTTGAGAATATGGCGGCGAGTCGTCAAGAGACGCTAACGGCCAGTATGGTGGTTTCAGATATTACAGTTGATAGGATCAACCATACGGTAAACGGTAAGTTGAAAGGTAGACTATACGTTGAACGCTAGGACAATTATGACAAATTAGAGACGAGAAGTTGAAGGAAGAATGTAATTTTGAATATAGTAAACGAATAGGTACATACCCAATGAGTTTCAATCACTGACGCCAAGTAGCACTTGATAACGATCTCAGGTACGACACACAATAAATGTATTAAAACCATAATTACATACGTTTGGAAGTGGTAGAAATGAGCAGGTGTTTTCTGCACAACCAATAATTGAAGAAATTTCACATATAACCGTTTTATATAACGTTACATTAAGAAAATTGTGAATATTTCTCACTACAGAAAATGGTGCGTTCGTAGAGCTTGCGAGGTAGAAAGCGAGTCCTCGATGATCAGTAAGAAAAACCTAAGAGGCTTAAGAATTAAAAAGAGATAGTAGAAAGCGAATGACGTTTAACGAAGAGAGATGAGTAGAGACGCCGGAAACGAGGTTCGAGGCTATTTACGAGACTACAAATATTTCAACCAATTAGAAAATTAAGAATTTAAGTGTAAAAATAGAGTCCCTATATAGAGAGTGTACCGCAATTGGTTTGGGCGTTACTTTGGAGCTAAAATGGCGGCTGATGCATATTATTATGGTTGTCTTGTCAGCTGTTGTCAGTTGTCAGCTGTCAGTTGTAATAATTTTTCTATCACACCAATACCTTTTCTTCAATTCAAATTTCCCACCGTTTTCTGGAGTCAAAATGGCGTCAATTGCGGTACTCGTAAAAAGGACAGATTGCGCCACCTATTGCACAATCAGGTAGGGTCGATAATATCGATCACAACTAAGTATTAAACCATAGAATATACACATATCATAACAATTTATTTCGATATACCTAGGTGTATATAAAAAAAAATGAACACATTTGTAGTCCAAAAACAGAACGAGCCGCGAGTTTATTAGAGTTCGCCAGGGAGGGGCCATGGCTCCCTCCTGCCACCCCTGCCGACGCCCTTGTTTCCTTGGGCACAATTATTTGTATACATGTATTTTCAACTATGAGAGTCCTGTCTCCACTCCTTGCTAGATTTGTTCTTCGATGGTTGATTATTGTTGACAACTTGTTTGATTGATTTCGTTCGAGATGCGATCTCAAAGAAAAACACCCACCTTGCAGAAGTAAAGGTAAAGTACCTTGAGTTTGTTTAAAACAGATCTAAGTTGATCCATGAAGGAAGATTTGGAGATTGATGAACAAAAGAGGCACATATTGGTTTTTGCGGTGCTGTGAGCCATGTTTCACGACTTGAGGAAGACCGTGGACACCAGCCTCCTGTAAAATGTTGTTATTACAATCTGGATCTAAGTACTCCATTCGATATCTCTAGATTAATTTCCCGGCCGCCCTGCTGTGAGTCCTGTTATAAAGATTGTTCTTGTCTCAGTATCGTTGCCTGTGAAGACGGCTCTATTGTCGGGGATGACACCTAATCTAGTCTGAATTTATTAGGTTTGTTATGTTGAAAAGCAATGTAGAGGACAATGCTCTCTTGGCGGACTCCTGGTCATGGCCATTAATCTAGTACTGACTACCATTACTATTTAGCTCTCCCATAATATGTGCTTGTAAGGCCATTAAACAAGCCCCGCCCCATCACTAAATTCTGCAAGACTTACAACCAGTTGTTTGTCTCCAACTTCGTTCTTGTTCTTTTCGCGCGGTTCTGTAACGGGCGTTATTTTTGGTTAAATTAAAATAATTACTTTTTACTTTTCAAGTTTGTATATATGGAAAATGTTTTTAGTAACGTAAGTAAATTCTCAGGTTAATATTTAAGAAAGTTAAGCAGAATGGATAGTATATAAGAGCGCAAGTGTCTTATCTGGCAGGTGCAGAATAAGATAACATTTTATTAAATTGTATATGAGGGTAAGCGGGAAGCGAGTGTTAGTGGACAAAGTTAGTTGAAGTAAGGCCGTAAGAGTGTGAAGGTGCTAGGGCACGCACCAAGTTTTGATTTTATTAAGCGAATTTGCTAAACCAAGCGGTGTAAGGTACCTAAAAGGTACCATTAAGTGCGTTTAAGAGGGTCACTACGGTGATTTTTAAAAGCGTCAATACGTGTTAATAAACAGTTTTATATCAGTGTATATAAACCATATGTGCCGTTAATGCGCAAAGTGCGAATGAACTCCAAGAAGTGAGATTAATTATCGAACGAAAAAAAGGAGCTACATCAATAAATAAGGGTGAGCTTCCTAAGTTTAGTTTACCAGTGAAGATCCTCGAGGGGGTAGCGGGCTCGCTTTTGTCGTTTGAGCATCTGCTTTGTTGTTTTAAGAGTAATCGCGTTGTAGTTTTGAATGAGAGACTAGCTTTGTGGTAAATTGAAACTTTTCTAAGTGAATTGTACACAAATTGGAAGAAGAATTGTAAGGCAACGAGCCGTCAAGCGACCCATGAATCAAGCTGCCGTTGGAAGGGACTACGAGAAGTCGGCGCTATCGCAATAAGGTAGATAAACATTAAGGTACTGTCCCAAAGTTTTTATTTACTTATTGATTTGAACTGATAGTGAAAAAAAACTGAATTTTAGGCGTATTTTGTAATTGCGTTTGAATTAAATTAAAATATAAGCGGATGTAATGAAGCATTTTTAATATTATGTCACGTTTTGCTAGCAAGCGATAAAATTGGCCATTCAGCTTGTTTATTTAGGTAGAAATTAAGTTATTTTTCTAGGAATCGTATATTTTGTTTTACCGTTGATTGAAATATTAATAAAGATAGACAACCTTACGGTAATATACGACCCCATTGTCGTACAAGGCATCAGGGGTCGTTGCGGTCGCGCGTACTCAAGTAGTGTGTAACCTGACTTTTATGATAGAATTCTGTAATTATGCTAGTAAATTCGTGTACATTCTTAACAATGTTGCCAGTAAAAGAATATTTGAACCCGGGACTTTTAAATGAATAAAAATAAATATATATCTACTAGTAGCGCGTTATGCGACTTAAATATTTATGTTAGGATTTTTCTTTATATAAGTATAACTTTATTTTCTTTTACAGGAGAAATTATATATGATATCCTCACCCGACGCGACAGTTTTAATTCAATTTCAAATTTCAACCTACATAATATAGATTGTTACCACGACCAAATTACATTTTTTAATTTACTATAAAAGTACTTTGAACTAGTTTCGTGTAAATAATTTTTTTTAAAGGCCGTATCATTGATTGAAATATACCGAATATTTGCATCAACGGCAGAATCTAATTGAGTCATAATATTACTTGACCTTAGTATGCAAATTCCGAACAATTATGATGACTTTAGAGTTTTCGTGTCTTTATTTCACCGTTTCTGTCACTTGAATAATTGTTTTCTCCACGACTATATAAAAATGCACAAATTCTTTTTACATATTTAGCTAAACAAAGACATAAATTCTTCACACCAGTGAAGAATGAAAAAGAATTCACTCTCGTTAGGCAATCACATTCTATGATTATCAGAAATCACGGTAATTTTCGTAAATAAATGTGGTAAATAGCTCAGTAGTAGAGATACTTGACGCGGGACATCGACGTTCGATTCCCAATGGAAGAATTTTTTTATGCATAGTCGTGGAGAAAGTATAGTCTTTTACGAGGTCTTTTACTTGTGTACTAATGGCTAATATTCACTAGGATGATTCCAAAACTCACTCGCTGCGCTCGTTTGTTTAGGGCGGCAGCCCAGCGTCATTTTAGGTATAATAGCCCAGTAAAATAAAGAAATTTGGATGAAAAAATGGTTACAGCTTTGAAAATTTGGAAACAGGCTTGTTTTGTGTTCGCTTTGAAGTGTTCAAAACTCCCCACCCGTACCCCCCCCCCCCTCCGAGAGAAATTGTGGGCCAAAAAGTGTAAAAAAAAACAGGTTGTCGTAAATAACTGAAAAAGTATCAATTTTATCAAAAACAAAAACGTTAAGAAAATTGTAGCAGACAAAATTCCGCACATTTTCATGTTTTATTTTTGTCTCTGCGACCAATAGGAGCTGAGATAGATTTTTTTTAAATGTCGACTGTTTTGCGGCGAAACAGTAACACGTGTGCCGCGTGTGCGCATTCGCGCGTATTTCGCTTGTATCTCGAGAATGGCCATTTGTATCGCAAAATGCTTCAAATAAAAGTTGTAGAGAATTTAATTACGAACAATTTTTAAACATTTCTATACGATTAATATTGACAGAGATATAATCATTTAAACCTTTTTCTAAGACACAATCGCTGCTCGTTTTGCATAATAAAATCAATAATAAGTCGAAAACTATTGATTCTACGTACTTAGTGTATATAATGAAAGTTGTAGAGAATTAAATTTTGAATCTATATGTATGCACGAAATATCATTTTGGTAATCCTTATAAGGCGATGGAGGAAGAAATAATGAAAAATTCTCATTTTCAAGCGTTGCTTTGCAAATAACTATGTTTTGACTACTTGTAGACAGTAGTGTCTTATAGTTTTTTAAAGATAATTAATGTACCTGTAAAATAAGCGTCAGCAGAAGTTCGTACGACAAATAGTTCGGTAGTTACAGCTGTTTGAAGATATACTCAAAAATTGACATTTTATTAAGAATCCCGATTTCAGCTAAAAAATGGCCGTTAACTTTTTGTTAAAAATTGGTTTTATCCTATTTACAGTAGGTGCTTTATATACACTGTGTCCGTAAAGTATGGAACAAATTCATTTTTAGCTAAACAGACCATTTGAAGAAATAATCCTGAAACACGTCGATTTTTGATTTTAATTTACCGTATTTTAAAATAATCAGCTCAGCTAGAGTAATCCGAAAATTGAAACAAAATGGGGATGTTCCATTTAAAAAAAATGGCGGTGGCGTCATTACTCGAAAGAAATTTACCCTGTATATTAGATTATTATTTTAAAATACGGTAAATTAAAATCAAAAATGGACGTGTTTCAGGATTATTTCTTAAAATGGTCTGTTTAGCTAAAAATGAATTTGTTCCATACTTTACGGACACAGTGTATATACAAAGGTAATACAATACAATAAATCGTTCGCAATCGCAAGTTGCACTTTATTGTAAAAATACATCTTTGAAAACTACCTATTTTCACAGAATTTAAGTAAAATGTATATTTGTATTCAGTTTTTCTTAAATATCTTCGTTTCCATTTATTTTAGGACAAACTTTTATATAAACTAATTGAAAGCTTACAACATTTCCTATAAAAAACACTTGGTCGCGTATGTTTTTCTGTAAACAGCGACGAGAAACTGACGATTGAAGATGCAGGTAATGTTTAATTTTTACAGAAATTGTAGCTACTTTTGAGACGAAGAAAAGGTAGTATAAAAAATGTGATCCTATGATAAATTTACTCAGAAATGTTCAGAGAATAACTTCCGATACTTGGAAAAATCAAAACAATTTTTTATTCTACCATTTCTTCGTCTTATGTGCGAATCATACTACGTTGAAGATGATGTAAAATATAAGAGCATAAAAATGGTCGCAAGTTCTGAACCTGGGGATAACATGTTCAAATTTGTGGATAAAAAATCACTGTTTTAAAGTGATTTGAGCGCGTCTGTAAATCTGTAATTCAGGTTAATGATTTATGTTCTTGCGTATGTCACGAAAAAAAAATTGCAGACAATTCGGATGGGTCGTAGCTCTGGCGTTTTTTCAAGATTTGGTATAAAATTTATTTTTATTTTTAATAACTTTTGCCTTTTTTCTTTTTCCCAGGGGGGCCCCTTGGCGGCGCGCTTGTCGGACAGGTGCACCGGCCTCAAAAACGAAGAGAAGCGAAAAGTGCATGATAGGCGAAGAAATAATAAAGCACTGAACCTACCAAATTTTTTTAGTAAGACGGATTGAGATTCATTCGCTTCCTAAATTCAATAGGAAACTTTGTACCTACTTTTGATCATGTTTTTTTTTTCCGAAATTGCATTTGTGCAGTGGAAAAGCCATCCTGAAAAATGCATTTTCATAGAAAAAATTTATACCTTTGTTGTAAACTTCTACAATCGAGTCAATTCGGGTTAAAGGGGGTTTTCGAGGTAGCTGATTCCGAATATGACCTCCAAATTGGCTCACCGCCCTTCTGGAGCTCAGCATAACTGAGCAACGTACCATCTGCGAAGCTTTTTCTCAAATTCACTCTCAAATGATTCTAGACATTTCATCCGTAGGTTTTTGGGTTGCTGATTCCAAATCTGGGATTCAAAAGGCGCAGCGACACTGGTGATGCTAACAAAAATATAACCGCTATTCCAATTTCGACATACTTTTTATCGGTGTGTGTGAAAAGCATGTCCGATATCTACCGATACCGTACCGATAACACAACACCGATAATATCTGTGTGTGTGCAGCCGCCCTAACACCCAATAGAAGTAATATTATAATAAATTTATACAGGGTGTCCACAGCTGAGTGGGACATAGGGAGAATACACACAAAACCGTTTTTTTGGTGAATATTATCTCCGTAGTACTACCTCATCCAAATTCAATCGCCGCATTACACAACTGGGCTAACAATGAACAATTCTACATAAAAACTAGTTGAAATCCCTGGATTACAAAACGAACTTCGAATACCGCAGTAACGAAAGTATAAAAAAATCTGGCCTTATCAAAAAGACAAAATTTGATCATTTCAAAATTTCGACTTTAAAGTCGAATATTTCGAAAAGTATTTGAGATATCGAAAAATTGGGACCGGATCTGAATCAGCATAAAATTTCACATAAGATCCATACCTTAACTCGGTTGTAGACAATACGCATCTCTTGCAACGCACGGACGCACGGACGGAATATTGATTCCAGTAACGAACGAAGTTCGTTGAAAAATTCGTTTTGTAAAGCCAGAAAATGAGGTTTTGTTGTTGGTTTTTCAGGATGATTGTTTACGATTTTATTCTGCCTTTTACAATTTCACTAACATGATAGTAGGTAAATAACAGAAGAATTAATTCAATTAAATAAACAATTGGAAATTAAGTAACATTATTAAGACCACCTGATCAATTTTGTTATCTTAATTCTCAAAAACCGATTTATTCTCCCTATGTTCCACTCAGCCGTGGACACCCTGTATACGAGATAGGTACGACAGCGACGTAGCGGTGTCTAACTTGAAAAAGCCAAAATTTGCGGTTTTCCATTTTGTACAATCAGAAACACTTTACTTCCGTCTCTCATTGACATAATTTCACTTATGTTTTGTTTATTACGTACTATACTACTTATGAAAGAATGTGCTGTCTAAGTTGATTCGATGTGTAAAAGAGCAAATCCTTGTCAGCAAAATGTGACTGGAAAAACTTTAACAATGACATTCTAACTGATTTTGAGGTTTTTAATATCAAAATAAATGAGGATGATGCAAAACAATGTAAATCGATAGTCGACACTAACTACTTTAAGGAATGAAAGGTTTTTCATTAATCATTTTCTATATGTTTTTTAGCAATGGCCATTTCAAATGTGAAATTCTTGGCGTTATTTATATTTCTTACTGAGCGATTAAAGCACTTGTAAATTATTTTAAAATAAATTATGAAATTGTAAAAGCGAATCGTTCAATAAATAATTTTGGGGGGAATAACTAATGAAAATCAAACGATGTTTATCGTATAGAAATTTTATAATAAAAATTAATTGCTTTTTATAATTCTTTAAGTTCTAGAGTAGAGTAATTTTTATATATTAATTAGTGGTTAAATGTTGCAACATTGCATGACTAACAATAGCTATCACTTGTATTTTCGAAGCGCCAATTCTAATTTGCGGCGAAAATTGAACTATTATTCATAACATTTTGGCGATGGCGCTACTTTACAGTCAAAAGAAAAAAACAAAAACGCAACTACACATACATGGATGAATTGCTCTCTTAATGCATAGGTTGCCCATCTTTATTAATATTTCAATCAACGGTTTTACTTTTATTAACTTTGTAATAAATTGATTTTGATATTGATTTTATGGAATTTTTCAAGCATTATTACCTATTTGTAAGGAAAGTAAAAACGTATTTTGCATAAAGTTCGACGCTAAATGAAAGGTTAAGGACCTCATCAAACGTACTCGAGTTATCATAAATAAGCGTTTGCATTAAATAAAATCATTGTTTTCCAAATTAATCGACGAAAGCATTCTTTAATGATATCGAACCTGAGTAAATTGAGAAAGTTTTACCAAATTTATATTTAATCCTTTTCATCCCCAACTGAGCTAGCCTGGGAAGGAAAAGTACGAAAAGGTAGGTCCAAGCGTACTACTACCAAGATAGAAAAATTATCGAACATTTTAACCACGAACCTGAAGAAGTTTTATCAACAGGTTTGTAACTTCCGTTACAGTTCATCCGCCGGACTTCCCAATATTCTGACGGTCCTGTATGTACATCTCTGGATTGAACGCATAAATGCGAGTTGTTTCTGGATTATAGCTTTTGCTGTAACATTGCAAATTTGACTAAAGGCGTGTATGCATCCCTTGACAGTTGTTTCATACCACTTTTACTGTTCGAAAACCGCTCTTCGTGAAAGATTCACCTTATTCTCTTCACTTCAATCTATAGTTCCATTCATACTTCCGTCATACCCTGTCAATTCTTAGGGTTTTGATAATAATAATTTCTGGAATTTGTTCCAATAAATAAATTCACATATCTCATCTTCCGAAGTTCTCAAATTATGAAATTTATTCATAGGATGTAAGTGAATTTTTAATATTTTTTATAAATATTACACAGAGAATTCTAATCATTCCAATTTTGAGGTAGGTTAACCCTTTAAATTCCGAAAATAATTCCATGAATTTTACCATTTTTTTTTTTTAATTATTATTTCATTATTTTTCTTACGTTTTTCGTTTGGAGTTCTCCAACTTAATTTTTATTTTCACTGTTTTACATTTTTGAATTTTCCAGAACTCATCTCAGAATTCGAATAGGTAATTTTAGTTTGGACTTTGGTTTCATGAAAATTTGGATTTTTAGACTATTTTCCAAATTCTAAAATTTTTCTTAGGTACATGATACATTGCATACTGAAAATGATACCTCATTGCAACTTTTCGCGCACTTTGATATAGTCATCACTCATCAGTTTGGAATTGTTTAAGTTTATTAACTGCCCTTGCTCTTGCAATTGTCTTTTATTCATTAATTAACAACAAAATCTTCTTTTTAATGCCCAATTAAATTAAACGTCAACAAAATAATATGATACATTAAAGAGTCCAAGTATATTTTTAACTTGAGTCAAAAAGAGGAAAAGAGGTAGGTAATTTTTAATAACGTAAAGGTATAATGATACAATTATAAGGTACAACACAATTTTGTAGAAAATACGCATGTCAGAGGTGAATACAAAAGGGGGCCATCGGGGCTATGGTCTTTTCCTTTTGGCCCGGAACAGTAAAAATAAGAATAACAAAGTAATCATAGCACTTTATCGCAAAACCTGGCACATCCTGAGAATTTCACAAAGCAATACTGTTTTGGAACCCCACCCCTGTGATTTAGTCACGATCCGCCTCTGACGTATTTATGTAGTACTTAACTAATTTAATTAGGTAGACGTAAATTAATGCGTTCCTTGCATCTCCTGCAACATCTGATTAGCAATATCATTTATTTCCTTGAGTCCCTCAACTATATCGTCGTGAATTGCTTTATTCTGGGCAGGCGATGCATTGTTATTTAGTTCTGTAAAAAGAGCAAAAACGGTTAATCTATAGTAGATTAATGATGTTTACCGCCACCATGTGAAACTGTACCTATCTTAACTAAAATTTGACTCACCTTTTGCAGCATTTTTTAATTGAGCAATCTTTTCACGTAGCTGATCGATTTTGTCTAGATCTTCTACAAGGAAAAATAAAGATAGGTACCTAACACATTTCGATGCACTATAACTTACCCTGTATTACTTGTGCCTTTTCTTCAGGTGTGGGTGGTTCTAAAATTTACAATTAGATAACGATATTTTCAGCGCTTATGTATTATTCATACCCTTTTCTTCTTCACTAGGTTCCTCATTTTGTTCTTCTGGTTCTTCCTCATTCTCTTCTTCACTAGGTTCCTCATTTAGCTCCTCTGGTTCTTCCTCATTCTCTTCTTCATTAGGTTCTTCGTTTTGTTCTTCTCGTTCTTCCTCAATCTCTTCTTCAACAGGTTCTTCATTTTGTTCTCCTCGGTCTTCCTCATTCTCTTCTTCGTTAGGTTCTTCATTTTGTTCTTCTCGTTCTTCTTCATTCTCTTCTTCACCAGGTTCCTCATTTTGCTCCTCTGGTTCTTCCTCATTCTCTTCTTCGCCAGGTTCTTCATTTTGTTCTTCTCGTTCTTCCTCATTCTCTTCTTCGTTAGGTTCCTCATTTTGCTCCTCTGGTTCTTCCTCATTCTCTTCTTCCCTAGGTTCTTCGTTTTGTTCTTCTGGTTCTTCCTCGTTCTCTTCTTCGCTAGGTTCTTCATTTTGTTCTTCTGGTTCTTCCTCGTTCTCTTCTTCGCTAGGTTCTTCGTTTTGTTCTTCTGGTTCTTCCTCATTCTCTTCTTCGCCAGGTTCTTCATTTTGTTCTTCTGGTTCTTCCTCATTCTCTTCTTCGTTAGGTTCCTCATTTTGTTCTGGTTCTTCTTCATTTTCTTCTTCACTAGGTTCTTCATTTTGTTCTTCTTCATTTTCTTCCTCACCAGGTTCCTCATTTTGTTCTTCTGGTTCTTCCTCATTCTCTTCTTCACCAGGTTCCTCATTTTGCTCCTCTGGTTCTTCTTCATTCTCTTCTTCACTAGGTTCTTCATTTTGTTCCTCTGGTTCTTCCTCATTCTCTTCTTCATTAGGTTCCTCATTTTGCTCCTCTGGTTCTTCCTCATTCTCTTCTTCCCTAGGTTCTTCGTTTTGTTCTTCTGGTTCTTCCTCGTTCTCTTCTTCGCTAGGTTCTTCATTTTGTTCTTCTGGTTCTTCCTCGTTCTCTTCTTCGCTAGGTTCTTCATTTTGTTCTTCTGGTTCTTCCTCATTCTCTTCTTCGCTAGGTTCTTCATTTTGTTCCTCTGGTTCTTCCTCATTCTCTTCTTCACTTGGTTCCTCATTTTGCTCTTCTGGTTCTTCCTCATTTTCTTCTTCGCTAGGTTCTTCATTTTGTTCCTCTGGTTCTTCCTCATTCTCTTCTTCACCAGGTTCCTCATTTTGCTCTTCTGGTTCTTCCTCATTCTCCTCTTCATTAGGTTTCTCATTTCTTTCTTCGTTTGCCTCCTCTGCTGGCCTCGAAGGTGGTGCAGCAAGACTTGCAAATCTATTACTTAAACTCTTCACTTCGGGTTCTTCCTGCTTTGGCCCTCCTTCTTTAGGCGCTTCTTCACCGGGTTCCTCATTTTGTTCCTCAGGTTCTACTTCATTCTCTTCTTCGTTAGGCTCCTCATTTTGTTCTTCTTCACCAGGCTCTTCGTTTTGTTCTTCCTCATTCTCTTCTTCACTAGGTTCTTCATTTTGTTCTTCTGGTTCTTCTTCATTTTCCTCTTCACTAGGTTCTTCATTTTGCTCCTCTGGTTCTTCTTCACTCTCTTCTTCATTAGGTTCCTCGTTTTGTTCTTCTGGTTCTTCCTCATTCTCTTCTTCACTAGGCTCTTCGTTTTGTTCTTCCTCATTCTCTTCTTCACTAGGCTCTTCGTTTTGTTCTTCCTCATTCTCTTCTTCGCTAGGTTCCTCGTTTTGTTCTTCTGATTCTTCTCCATTTTCCTCTTCACTAGGTTCTTCATTTTGTTCTTCTGGTTCTTCCTCGTTTTTTTCTTCACTAGGCTCTTCGTTTTGTTCTTCTGATTCTTCTTCATTTTCCTCTTCACTAGGTTCTTCATTTTGTTCTTCTGGTTCTTCTTCATTTTCTTCTTCACTAGGCTCTTCGTTATGTTCTTCCTCATTCTCTTCTTCACTAGGTTCTTCGTTTTGTTCTTCTGATTCTTCTTCGTTTTCTTCTTCACTAGGTTCTTCGTTTTGTTCTTCTGATTCTTCTTCGTTTTCTTCTTCACTAGGTTCTTCGTTTTGTTCTTCTGATTCTTCTTCATTTTCCTCTTCACTAGGTTCTTCATTTTGTTCTTCTGGTTCTTCTTCGTTTTCTTCTTCACTAGGCTCTTCGTTTTGTTCTTCCTCATTCTCTTCTTCACTAGGTTCCTCATTTTGCTCCTCTGCTTCTTCCTCACTCTCTTCTTCACTAGGTTCTTCGTTTTGTTCTTCTGATTCTTTTTCGTTTTCTTCTTCACTAGGCTCTTCGTTTTGTTCTTCCTCATTCTCTTCTTCGCTAGGTTCCTCGTTTTGTTCTTCTGATTCTTCTTCATTTTCCTCTTCACTAGGTTCTTCATTTTGTTCTTCTGGTTCTTCCTCGTTTTCTTCTTCACTCGGCTCTTCGTTTTGTTCTTCTGATTCTTCTTCATTTTCCTCTTCACTAGGTTCTTCATTTTGTTCTGGTTCTTCTTCGTTTTCTTCTTCACTAGGCTCTTCGTTTTGTTCTTCCTCATTCTCTTCTTCACTAGGTTCCTCATTTTGCTCCTCTGTTTCTTCCTCACTCTCTTCTTCACTAGGTTCTTCGTTTTGTTCTTTTGATTCTTCTTCGTTTTCTTCCTCACTAGGCTCTTCGTTTTGTTCTTCCTCACTCTCTTCTTCACTAGGTTCTTCGTTTTGTTCTTCTGATTCTTCTTCATTTTCCTCTTCACTAGGTTCTTCATTTTGTTCTTCTGATTCTTCTTCATTCTCTTCTTCACTTGGTTCTTCATTTTGTTCTTCTTCGTTAGGTTCCTCATTTTGCTCTTCTCGTTCTTCCTCAGACTCTTCTTCACCACGTTCCTCATTTTGTTCTTCTGGCTCTCCCTCATTCTCCTCTCCCTTAGGTTTCTCATTTCTTTCTTCGTTTGCCTCCTCTGCTGGCATCGAAGGTGGTGCAGCAAGGCTTGCAAATCTATTACTTAAGCTCTTCACTTCGGGTTCTTCCTGCTTTGGCCCTCCTTCTTCTTTAGGCGCTTCCAAAGCCATATTTTCTGAGTAAAATTTCTCAAACTCCTTTAAAACTTCACCTACTCCCTCTTCTAAAATATAACTGTATGTCAAATGTTGGTTATTTAATATATACCTATTACCTGTCTTGGATTCATTTTCAATTTCTTTCATTACAAGATGAACCAATTCCAATGTTTCTTTCGAAAGATCCTCTGAAACAGACGGTTTGAGTTTGGTTAACTCGTGAGTTTACTTACCATTACGAAGTTTCAGTTCTTGTATGATTTCTAGTAGAAGACTTAAACGTTCATGAGATGATTTTTCTTCTGATGTAATTTCCATTATTTTATTAATAATGTCATACAGTTTCTCGATTTTTTCTGTAACATATAGATAATATTATAGATTATTGTTACATCTTCCTTCTCAGGATATTGGCTATTAGGGTGCAAGATGAGTGTATAAACAGTCTTTCTCGAAATTGTATGTACAACAGGGCCCATCACATCATTAATTGTGGAGCCTTTTTCGACATCCATAATTCATACTAGTTATAGGTTATATGTTTTAGGTGGCCTTGGTTATAGTTATAAATGATAGACATATCGACATAACCGAGGCATACTGACCGGTCGCCTATTTTTCTGTCTCATGCTGTTGGAACCTGTGGGGCTATCATTCTTATAAGCACCAGATATGGGTAGCAAACGAAAGTGCGCAGGTCTTTGCTTTGAGTCCAACGTGCGTTCTTCTACTTTTCGTAGTAAGAATTGGAAGAAGGGGCTTATGATCCGTCTCAATGTGGAAATATGCTTTCGAAGGAGAAAGTCACGGAAACGCTCACATGCCCATACAATTCCTAAGCATTCCTTTTCAATTTGGGCATAGCGTTCTTCAGTTGACGTAAGTGTTCGCGATGCATATGCCACTGGTTCAAATCTTCCATCGTCTTGTTTTTGTAACGGTACAGCACGGAGCCTATACGATGAGGCATCCGAAGATACAATAGTACCTCGATTGGGGTCAAATAGCTTAAGGACCGGCTCCTCCATTAAAATTTTCTGAATTTTTGGATATGATGACTGTTGGCTATGCCCCCCCCCCTTCCCAAACAAACTCTCAATTCAATTTTGTAACCTCGTTTAATGGTTTACTAATGGTTAAAAGATGTGGAATGAACCTTCCAAGAACATTTGTCATTCCAAGGAACCGTCGTACACCAGAAACATCAGTGGGTGGGCTTATCTTTATAATAGAATCCACCTTAGTAGGATCTGGACGTACTCCAGTTTCATCCAAGAGATGACCAAGAAATTTGACACTGGCCACTCCTATTTCGCATTTGTCTGTATTAAGAGTGACACCAGCGTTCTTCAGTCGGTTCAAGACTGCACGAAGACGATTGTCACGCTGTTGCGTGCTACTTCCATATACTAGGATATCATCCACATGAATCACGACACCATTTGAAGACTGTCAAGTGTTTCCGTCATCCGTTTCTGGAAATGTGTCGGGGCTGAAGCGATTCGTTTTAGACAACATGCCATCATAATAACTGCGGATGCAGAAAAAATGTATAGGGAAGTCAAAATAAGGGAGAACGAGCGTTCACTTCATTACATTATCTGGCAGCCTCAGAATTCAGATAAACCATGTTTATATGTCTGTCACGTATGGCACTGCATCTGACTCTTTTTTGGCAATAAGATGCATTAAGCAATTAGCTATCGAAAATTATGAAAGGTATCCCAAAGTCATCAGAAATGGTCGAGTCTGATGTCTACGTAGACGACTTGCTTACGGGAGCTGACACATTTGAAGAAGCCATAACTATCACTAGTGAAGTTACTGACATTTTGAAACAGGGATGTTTTCTGCGGGCTCCTATGTATGTTTTAACAGTGCATTTTTTTCTGACATAGTAACCCCATTATCAGTTGTACGAATCGCTTAAGTTATCAAACAACAATTTCACGAAAATGTAACATGTATTATGTAATATGAGAAGGTTGAATATTTGTTTCCGACTTTAGTGCAGAATCAAAGCGCAAATCATAGACGATATCAAATAAAAAATAGATTGTAAAATGGATCTTACCTTTATTTTCTGATGGTGGTATGACTTCAACCAAAACTTTTTGGTTTTCAGAATTCTCAGAATCCATACAAATATAGTAACCAGCATCATCTTCACTAGCGTTGTTAATTGATAAATTTGGCGAGTTGATAAGTTCCGCTGAAGCGGGTTTCGTCAATGGGCGATCGGGCGATGATCTACAACTTAAAGTAAAAAAAAAAAACCTTTAAGGGTAAACGAAAATTATACCCTGCTTTAAGCCACTTGACGGAACCATCTGATTTACAGTCCAAGTCGAAACTATCACCTTCATCGACACTTACAACACCGCCAGCTTCAGTTTTTTGACCATTCTTGTTTAGAAATACCTGGAGGGCCAAACCTAACGCCACAATGTGAAAAAAAAATCATACATTAATAACAAACTTACATTGTTGGGAAAGTAGTGCCGTTAGCACAACTCCTATAACTAACAGTTTCAACATTGCCTTGGAACTGAGCTATTTCGAAGAAAAATTGAACTTTTACAACCAAATCTCCTTATCACATATCCCGTTTTCGAGAAAATAATTGAATTATACATTATAATTAACCACATTTCATTAGTAAATCAGTAAAATTGATGAAAACATCCGCAACTAACTAGTTTATTAAATGGCACATACGTCTAAAAATCGGAAAACCAATTAGCGCCATAAAAGTGTGATACTACGGTAATAATCATTTACCTATTTTTTATATTGAAGTTACTGTAACGGAAGGGTTTTTCGGTTATAAACAGATAAGGCCTTTTATCAGTGTAGATATCGTGTATTTCACCCATTTCTTAAAATACGCTTTAAATTCGTAAATGTAGAAGTATTCGATACAAACTTAAAATAGAACACCGGGCAAATTATTTGATAAAGAAATTTCAAACAATATACCACCGGACATCGAGGCCATTTTAGTCATGTTGGAAATTTTCTTAATTAACCGCGAGCACTGCCACTATACCCTTTCTTGTATCAATATAGTACATCAGTGAAAAAGAATAATCTTCTGGTGGAACTCATGTCCTTTGTTATCTAGTTTTAGCTGCAGCCCCTTTATGTCATTTTCAGTTTAATCACTGAAAGATCCGTATTCCAGCGGATCAAATTGGCATAATCTTCATTATTATATAATAGGTACAGTGGTACACTAGCCAGCTGGCATGAGTACCCGGGCATTTATGTAATGAAGGGTAAAGTAATAACTGACAGACTAGCCAAAGAACGAATAAAAATGCCGTTTCTAGGAGCCCAGCCGACATGTTAAATTGCACTTGAAACTGTGAGGAGAGAAAAAAGCCATCCTTAAGGATTGGTAGAGGGCTCACTCCTGTCCAAAGGCAAGTCAGGGCTACAGGAAGGGGAAGAGTATACCTTGGCATACAATACCTTAAAACACAGTTTCTTTATACTTACCCAAAAACCCACAGGAAAATTCAAAACTTTTTTATGGCACATTCTGTGAGAATGAAATTAAAATTATAAGACACAATGGGCCCCATGATCGCAAAATAGGGACCACAATGCTTTCTATCACACTAATATGCCGCAATCCACTTCTGCATCCAAACAGAAAACATCCACCATATCCCCAGCATCATTACAACACAGAAACAAAAAAAATGGGATACGGGCAGGACGGCAGGAAGAGATATTATAAAAGGGGTGGCTATGCAAGGGAGGAAAAGGGTAGGAGGGGGGTGACCACAAAAGGGGACATTATATTAGAATGATAATTTAATATAAAAATCAAGTGAACTTTATTTTCAGAGTGTTGTTTGTGTTTGACAGTTTGTAAAAATATAAAATAAACCACTCCAAATGAAAATTGTCGCTTATTTTAATATATCCTGGCTCTGTTAGAGTTAGACATTACGTACAAGTAGATAAGGATGTTCAAAGCCAAGAAAGGAAGAGTAGGGTCAGAGAAGGGAGGTACAATGGGAACTATTAGTGAGATCATTACAGAAGGAGTGCCGGAGTACCTAAGGAGAGGATTAAGTAGGAAAAGAAAGAGAATGGTAACTAGGAACGAGGAGAGGGAGAATAAGTATTGGTGGGAGGAGGAAAAGAGAAGATGTAGGCTATGTGGAATAGGAAGGGAGAGCATGATGCACATGTTAGAAGAATGTAAGGAACTGAGGGAAAAGGAAAGGAGAATGGAAAGGGATTTTAGGGGTGAGGAGGACAAGGTGGAAAAGAGAACCTCAGAAACAACACATTTCCAATGTGAACTCCTACTAATATAACAAAAATTGAACTATAATAATGGTCCTTCCTATCAGCTCTTCCACGAGAGAAGTCCACAATCTGTCCCAATCCGCTTATTTTAATCACCAGACCAGATTAAACAGATAAATCCGGTCATCAAAAAAACCCAAAATTAAATTAGAATTAGGAAAATGTTGCAATAAGGAATTAGTACAAGCTTTAGCTTAATAATAGATATAAAATAATGTAGAACAGGTCAATAATAGTAAGCATAATAATTGGGTAAATCGGAAACGGTTGCATGATAGTAGCATGTGTAAAATGCAACGTAGTCGTAAAAGCGCTTAAGTAAGATACCTGCAAAATAACTGGAATAAACAAGCTACGTCATATTATTATTGTATTGTAAATATTATAGAATAAATTAGTCTCTGAATTTTGTTCAATTACTTAACGGGGGTGTGAGGCATAGTCTACAATTGGTACGAGTGACGGCGTATCCCTCACAACCAACCCCCAAAACACTCAATCTTCCATCTGGAGATTGAACACCGTTCACTAATTTTCCAACAGACGACATCTCTTCCACTACCTCCAACGACGTTCCAGAACTCGAAATTATTGTCAGAGCCCCGTATTTCCTATGCAGTCTTTCTATAACCCTCTTCACCTCCCACAGACGATCCCAAAGAATCGAAGCTGGATTTCGCCTCCGTCATCGTACTTCATCTAGGGACCATAGCCAACTCTACAGGTAACCGCGTCGCGTGGCTGCTTCCTCTAAATCATCTACTCCCACCACGTGCTGCTAGGATAAATCTAGGAAACAACAAATCCCAAAGTAGCTTCTTCTTAGCCTTGGGAACCTAATTCTTAATGGAGGTTGCATCGCGAGAGTTGTAAAGCTTCAAATAAAATTGACCAGATTGGCTTTTAGAGTGTTTTTGCTTTCTTCCTCTTCTTCTACTACGCACTTACATTTTTGTGTTGATGGAGGCTTCATCACTTACAATTGGGAATGAGAGCTATACTGAGACGCATTCTTTGTGTTTTTAATAATGCTTGAATCTACGAAGTGATTTGAAAATGTATTCTTCTGAAAGCCAAAAAAAACTGCAACGAATACACCGATTCACCCCGCCAAACGCACCAGGCCACTCCCCGTGTGACCAGCAGTAGCACACCCGACTGGCGCCCCTTCACATCCTGATACTCATCTGGAACATAAGCTCTCCCGGCAACCACCACAACCCCTCCAGTCATCACCAAAGTAACTGGACCGCTGTGACAATCAACAGACAAAGCGGAGGTAACACCTTGAGTGTTACAATCGTGACCAAAAAGTAAGTCGAGCATTCTTCTTTTATTACCTAAATTAAATCGGACCCATCAACGTCCAAACCACATTTCAATGCTGGGTTAAAGAGACGCAGCTAGAAAACCTTATTCCTGGTAGCCATACGGAACTCCTCACTCGAAGATGGAAAATCCTCATTGATTAATCCGTTAGAGATGGGCATTTATACACAAACAAGGGGACTACGATTGGCTGTACTAGAAAACACCCGCCTTTAAGGACTACCTACTATCGGAGGAAAAAGTTTAGTCCGCTAACTTTAGACATTAGTGGAGAGTACAATTCAATTGAGGAGTTCACGGACATACATACATACCTACATAAAGACTATAGCATAGGATACCCAAATGCGAGCGATGATTCTTATAAAGCGGCACATGCGTTAAGTGCACAGTTAATGCATCAAATTTTATTGTTTCATTAATTATTCAACTCATGTACTAAAATAATCCATTCATTATCATTATCGATATCTTCTTCGTGATCCTCAACGTCATCAAAGTTGTCATTATCGTCAACACAAAACACGTTTGCCGCACACATTGAACTGTACGCTATACGCAACTGGAAAGGAAAGGCCCATCAGTAACACTGGAGCCACAGCCAAGTTAGACAACTCTCAACGAATGTGTATATCTCTATCTTTTTCTTTTGCACGCAACGTCATACAAACGATGACACGGAGCATAAAATACAGGTGTCAGGTAAAAAAAATACGTTGCGGCGGTCAGTGACGTACGCAAACTACAGCCTTGGGAGGGGATATAAAAAGTGCGGTGTGACCTACCAATTTTAAAAAACATTTGTTTCACAGAAAGTTATAAAATAATAGTAGTTTACGTAACAAGTCCCGAAAGTGATCTTTTACTGGACAAGTAGGCAAATTACAGGACGAGCCGCAGGCGATCCCTGCAAGCCTACGAGTCCAGTAAAAGCACTTTTGGGACGTATTACGTACAATATTTTTTTTAAAATCGTCCAGAAACGGGCAGAACAATTGACCATTCTAGGCCGGAAAGTAAAAATGAGTCCGGTAAAACTTTTACCGGACTATCACAATAACTTTCCGGCCTAGTCCGACAAAATGAGATTTTCTGACCTAAAAATAATCCGGAAAGTACTACTTTCTGGCCGATTTTAAAAAAATTTATTATAACACAAAATCCAATCCCCTTGACTGTTGTGCAAGTTTCTCTATTATTTCGTCTTCTGAAATCTATGAATTGACATCATTGCCAGTCCATTTAGTCTGTTCTGTGAGCTTGAATTTCTACCATAGGTTTTTTTAAGGATGAATAAGAATAAGCGTAAAATAGAATGAAAGGGTTGGGCGCTTGGGGGAGGGGGGGCTTATCCCCCTTGGGTACGCACTGGCGGCGGTTATCTCTCTCGTCTGCTCTGCTACCGCAACAAGCTAGAAGGTGACAAAAGTACCTACTCCGCATCTGTCTTTGTCAGCTTCAACGCCTACAATGCATTGAAATCGTCTGTATCCCTTCCAGTTGCTTATAGCGTACAGTTCAATGGCCGCACATCACGCATCATAACCGCAGGCTATGATCTTTTTAACCGAAGCAGAATATTGGATAATTTGCACAAAAAAACAAATATCTAAAGGATTTTTTCATACAATATGTAGGATGTAGGTACGCATTTTTCTCACATTTGCCATAAGATTCATCATTAAAAAAAATACATATAATTGTTCAATAATATAGCTGCGTTGCAATGTTTTTACCTGACTATAAAACTTTAAAATATACATATGTATTGTATGTAACAAATTATCAATTGATAAGTAATGTGATGTACCCGACTTTGGCCGCTCGATTGTAAATGATTCCCGCTAAAACTTTAGTCCCTTTGGTGGATGGTATTGAACAAAAGTAACGCCACTGATTTTGTTAATTAACAAAAAATCATTTACGTGATAAAATGTATAAATACTGGCCGGCGTATTTGGATATCCTGAAAGCGGGGTGGAAAAAGAACTAATGCGGGAAGTAAAAAAATAAGGGTACAGCGAAGTAACAGTTCTCAGGGTATCGTAAAAGAAGAAAGTTACGGTGTAAATGAGTGCATCGCCTTCATCAGAAAATTTAAGTATTTTGTTTGCTATTTTTAATAACTAATTGTTAATTAGGTAGGGTGAATTTTACTTTAGCATGTGTAGGTGTTTCTGTGTTATTTTTGTAGGTCTTTTATGTTACAAATTTCGACTTTACCGGTTGCGCAAATTTGAATTACTTAGCTTAAGTGTGTAATATGAAATTGAGCTTTACATTTGTCATTTAGGGATAACTTTCTTTTACTTCCTAAATATTGTTAGGGTTGGTTTAGCGTGTTTAGTAGAATTAATTGAATTATAGTGCATGCATGATTATTTCGCGTATTTGTTTCGTGATTACGTAATTTAATGCATTGTATTTGTTTGTTTAACGATAATTCATTTGGTACGTGACTTTGGTGCGCCGCTTGTGGTGATTTGAGTAATTGAATTTGGTTTTGTGGGGGCGTAATACATTTATTGACTTGTTATTGACTTGTCTAACTAGATAGCCTAATGATTGATTACTAATTGATTATGCCATTGATGTTGGGATGTAGCATATTTGGTTTTCGCATAAATGCTGCTGAAACGATTACAATGACGGTTTGTGCTCGTGAGTCTCTTTTGGCTCCCTCATCCGGCGGTAAGCGTGTTCGGTTGTTTCGAGGACCAAATCATGTTACGATTCTGTGTGCATGGCATATCCTTTTGGTGGCTTTGTGGTTATACAAGGTGAGTTGGTGGTGTTCTGCTACCATCTGATTTTAAAACATCGATTGCGATTACAGTTTACCTCCCTCAAATTTTATGCATTTAAATACTGTTGATGTGATGGGTCCTAAAAACAAGGTACAACAGATACCAAACTAAACTCCTATTACCGTGGCAGGGTTTTAAGTTCAGCTAATGGTGGCGCCCTGAGTCTCATATAGTAAACAACCTCTTAACATGTCAAAGACATGGAACCCTGGTGTGAATGTTGGGATCTGTTACATAACAGCCTTCATGATATTTCTACCTTGAAAGGTGATGGCAGAAGCTACCAATTTATTATTTATTTAATATTCAAAGAGGGGATGAAATTCCTGACGATAATCGCATAAGCTGAACGCAACCAATAGTAAAATTGAGTGTAATTTTATAGTTAGATTTGAAGGATGAAGGTGAGGTAATTATCCTGGAGGGTTTTTCTGTAGCTCTTTTCCCTCCTTGTAATCAACGAAGACCCAGAACTAATCTCAATTAGTTTAAGAGGGCAACCCTTGAAGTTGTTAAAGTTAATTCGTTCTCCTCATTTCTTGTGTTTTATTTATGTTTGCCTAATCGATCCTTATAAAACTAGCACGCACACAATTCGTTACACAACGTAGAGTCCTACCATTTGACAGTTTTGTTATTGACGATCACGTGCCATGGGGTTTCAGTTAGTTGGCGGGAGATTTAGTTTTTATTTGGTTTTTCGAATTGCGCGACAGTTTTTCGACGTTGCACCTGGGGGTGGTACGCTACAGTAAGTACCTCAAATTTCATTAATATCTGCCGCACGGATTGTGAGATTTCTACCTTTAGAGTGAGCGGACTATACTTTTTACTTCGATAGTAGAAGCGTAACACGACGACCTGCGCTCTGTAAAAGGTGTAACCGTTGTTGGGACTGCGTGCTGCAAAATGCAGTCCATATAAGACGAGATGACCCTAAATTATCCTAGAAAGCTAATCCCATCGACATTGTGGGTCGCCACGACGTGACGGGCTAAAAAACCGACTAAACTATCCACCTGGCCTAAATTTTTCCGAGAGAACAGCCCAACTCCATCAGCTTCATCGGTAACAGTGTTCCGCATTTTTTTAATAACCATTATGACAAAGACATTAGTGTTTTAGGGTGATGTTTTGAAATAACATTGTGCCGGCTCAGTGACAACAGAATCATGGGGAATACTATATTTCAGCCCAAATATCATCACAGATTGCCATAGTGTCAATAAAGACAGATAGTGAACATTTATTTAAAAAGAAAACTTAATTATCACAATTCAATCAATTATTCATGGCTTTCCCATACATTTTACATAATTTAGCACTCGGACCCGGTTTTCCTTTGCCTCCATATTGACGATGCATTAAAACAGCAATTGCTGTCAACAGTAGAATTAAATAAAGAAGTGCCGAAGATCCTAAAACTAATAAGTACATTAGGTTTAATAGTGACAGTATAACAATTGGTATAAGTTACCGACCAATCCTGCAACTCCAATACTATCAAGAAATCCTACAAGAAGACGAAATGGCGTAAATCAAATGCGCATTAGTAATATAGGTAGGTACATACCGTCCAGAATGTCGGAAAACGTCATGGGAAAACATTTCATAGCCCCATCTGAAAAATTGTTCATGTTAAGTACACCTACTTTCATAAATAATGGGTAAACCTCACTCGACATTTTAGCTCAACACAAAGAGTTAATGGGGAAGTAAGTAAACAATTATCTACGTACTAAATAATGTATTTGTATTTGTGGTGATTTCATTACTTAATTGTTTATTGTTCACTTATAAATAGTTATAAGCGGATGCATAATTTCCTTTTGCCAGACCCTTTTGTTATATTAAAGGTACATAGTGGGGTCCAATTTATATGAAAATTAATGCGTGAGCCTTTCAAGCCTATTCCTATTTCACCACACTACCTTTTATTTTTACCCTAAAGCCAAAAAAACAGACAGGTTTTGCGATTTCTGCAACAATAGATACTACAGTGGGCGTTCATGGTGTAGTGGATGTACTCGTTCGTATACCATTAAATTACACCTGGCGGTCTCGGGTTCGAATCCCAACCGAGTCGTTGTTAAAAATACTTCCGAACATGGATGTTTGTAAGCGTATAGGGCTAAATAATCACAGCTGTTGATGCCCTCAACTCCTCTTCATAGGGAGGACAACAAAAAATAGATCCCATATTCGCAAAACAACATTTTATCGAAAACATAGTTATTATAGAGCGTCCAAACCTCAAAATGCAGTATGGATCTTATGGGAAAACAATGCAGGATTGGCAAACTTATTATTCCAATAGATTTAAAGACGTTTCGTGCTTTTGCAGCTTTATCTCTGTTTAGCAAGTTTACAGCTTCCACTACTTCGTTAAATTAAGTTCATTGTATGTTTTCTTTTTGTTTCTCTGATATATTCGTGTATTATCTTGTGTGTAAAAAGGTGGGATTATCAAAATGTTAAACATACAGAATATACAATTTTAGCAGTGTTCTTTAGGTTTTGCTATTGTTTTGCCTCCCAACTCGTTTATTTAGACCGCCAATTGTTACTTTTCCCCCTTCCATGTCTTCAGACATCTTAATTATTCAAAAATGTTGTCTTCTGCGCTGAAGAAAATGAGGCAAGGGTCGAAAATCAGTTATAATGTATTTACCGACCAGATGAAGTTACGGCCCTCCCACTAAATTTTGGCCAATGTAAGCAGCGACCAGTTTGACACTCACGAAATTATAAAAAATAATAAATGAGATTATCAGCAAATTGAAGGAAGTAACGACGATGTAAATACACACTCGTTCAAACACCAAAACGCAATGACAGATTACAGATGTCAATTCAGTTACACCAACTACAACAATTGAAAGCAAGTGTTCCGGGTTTCGAAAACTGGACCGATAATATAGTTGCATTTCAATGTGTCGGAGGAGTTTAACTATTTTTGTTCGGTGGACAGAGAATAAGTAATTATGAATAGGAGAGTGTTCAAAATTCTACCTGAGATACCGCTCCCTGAGAAGACGTAACGTCCCAACCTGGTCTCAGGCAAGGGATGCCAAGTTTCATATTATTCAGCACGAGAACGCGATACAGTCCACAATAAACATAATTTGATCCGGCTCGTAGGACCAAATTATGTTTATTGTGGACTGTATCGTTGTACCGCGTTCTCGTGCTGAATAATATGAAACTTGGCATCCCTTGCCTGAGACCAGGTTGGGACGTTACGTCTTCTCAGGGAGGGGTATCTCAGGTAGAATTTTGAACAGATAGAGTACACTCTAACGTTCCCAGAGGAGATAAGGAGAGAGTCAACAAAAAGAAAATGGCCATTATGGGAATATCTCCCACCTGAAGCGAAATGTTGATTAAATCAAGAAAAACAAGCTTGAAAAAGAGGTCACCGATTTTCGCTCACTTTCACTAATAAGGACTGGACAAAGATAATTATGAGTAGCACACTTTAGCAGAAGTTAAAATTAACTGAGTAAGCAAGTTAGGTAGGTAATTAAAACACTCACCTTCTGTTTCTGTTTGGTTATAACACAGTAGTCCTTGATCAGGAACTCCTAAAAAAAGTGTTGATCAATGTTTTGCAAATATATCATTAAAACCTTCACTGCACTGTATAGTACCTTCCGTGTCCGAAGATTGACGGTTCACAGTTTCTAAAAACTATCTATATTAAATTATATAGCACAATGTCAGGCAAACCTCCTAAGCATGAGAATATGGCAAATTGAAATAAAAGAAGGGTCGTAAATTTTCTCATTATAGTTTTTTGTTAGGTACGTCGCAATTGAAACAGAACAGCGAAAAGTTGGAGACAAAATTGCATTTAAAAATAGTTCGGTGAAAGAATACGTTTTTATCCTATCGGTTTTTTTTTTAATATCTTTGTTTGGCTGTGGTTTTAGTTGTTTCCATACGATTATCGGGGTTATATTTCCGATCGATATCAGCTTAATGGCCAAATTTCGCTTATTAAAAAGCAGGTTGAATGTGATAAAATACTATGCCAATTGCCAACCAAATGTAACGAAGATTAAAATATTTGAGTAGATAAGGTTTGTTGGAGAGATCGAAAACCGCCACCACTCAAGGTTAAGCCTAAGTCACACTTGGCTACCTAATAGCTGCTACTTAGTCGCTGCTAGTAAAATAGCTGCTACTGAAGTTGTCACACGCAAACCTTGGCAACTGCTACCTAGTAGTTGCGATTATACTACTCGATTTCATTTTTGCTGTCTAGTCTAGTGTCTGTGTGCTGATGCAACTAGCCGGTAGCTCAGAGTATGTCACACTGGGCGGCAGGTTGCTACTTGGTAGCTGCTACTTGGTCACGTGACTCACTCGCCCGTGTTAGTAGCTCGGAAAATAGAACATGTTCGATTCTTGATGCTAGTGAACTTTGACTAGCACGCTACTGTTAGTAGCTTTAGGCTTTACCACACTTTACTGTCCCTCTCTTCCCCTAACCCCCTGACACTCTACAAGGTTATTCTCTTCTCTTACCCACCTTACAATCGACAAGGTTACTCTCTCCTCTTACACTCCTTACAATGGTCAAGGGTACTACCCTTCGCCCCTTACAACCGTACGCGTCCTACCAGTGAGGACATTTCACTCCCCATTGTTTAAGAAATAACATACAAGTCGTGCATTTGATAAGCGATTGTTATCTTATCGTACAATGGAACGAAGCAGTATCACCCAAATCACCTTCACGTGCGGGATTTCGATATACCATACATGAGGTCCATGAGGATGATACCGTGGCGTAATAGTAATATGAGTACGGTAATAGTAGTTTACGTAACAAGTCCCGAAAGTGATCTTTTACTGGACAAGTAGGCAAATTACAGGGCGAGCCGCAGGCGAGTCTGTAAGCCTGTGAGTCCAGTAAAAGCACTTTTGGGACGTATTACGTACAATATTTTTTTAAAAATCGGCCAGAAACGGGCAGAACAATTGACCATTCTAGGCCGGAAAGTAAAAATGAGTCCGGTAAAGTAAAAATGAGTCCGGTAAAACCTTTTACCGGACTATCACAATAACTTTCCGGCTCGGTCCGACAAAATGACATTTTCTGGCCTAAAAATAATCCGGAAAGTACTACTTTCTGGCCGATTTTAAAAAAAAAATGTTTTTTTCTTCAAACGTCAAGAAATTATATCATTATTCAACTGAATAGTAGGCGCCAAAGTTTGACATTTATCGCTAGAACAGATTTTACTTTTACTTTTCCGCCGCCGCACAGTGGACGAATTTTAAAAAAAAGAGGAAATAAGTACCTTTCGCTAAAAATATAAAATCTGTAATATTTATGTTTTATCGGTTGCCTTAACAAAATTTTGTATTAGCTTTAAGATTATGACGTCGAAAAATTCGCTATTCAATTGTTTTATACATACTTCAATGATTACTTTGAAAGCTTGTTGATAAGTGGAAAAGTGCGTTTAATTTGAAATTTCGTTATGTCAGAGACTCTGCAAGGTATGTATCTCAAATCTTTTTATTTGTTTAGTATTTCTAGTATCTAACTTTACTACCCGCACTTGATTTCCGTAAGAAAATAACCTAGTACCTACATATTTGACTTTATCATGCACACTTGATTTTACCTGTGATTTTAGCGTAAGTTAACCTAACTCTTAAGTCTTTGTTAATCCAGAAATATACACGTATCGTATTCATTGGCTATATTACTGATAGTTAATACTTGTCACGTTGTCCTTTTTTATCCTTTTCTGTATATTTTTAATATTTTTCAGGAAGGCATCTTGCTATTGCTCGAAGGGAGCTGTATCAACTTCTGCGCGACAAAGGAGCTATAAAAGCTAATCAGACGAAGTCAAGAGAATTTTTGAAAGTTTATTTAAATGATAAATTCAAAATTGACCAGTGCTCAAGTGACTTCGATAGAAAAGTTGATAATATTATTAATAGTTTCACCGTGGCATTGATGAAAAGATGGAAGAAAAGTCGTTATTTTGCTAACCATTTCTTAAGTAAAAATGCAGAGTGGCTGGATGAAATGCTTATTATTTCAAGAAGTATTGGACGCCCTAAAAAGTCGTTTGCGGAAAGTTGTCTAAGATCAAAACGGAATAAAGTGCAACAATTACTTGCATCACATAACTTTGAAGAGCTACAATACGCGGCGGAGATGAGTCTTAGAGCTTCAGGGCATAACGACACTGCAAAAGTATTGCGACAAACTACACTTTCACCCAACCGAGCATCAAGAATCCGGCAAGCTTACAGTGAGTCAAGAAAGAAAAAGGTGATTATTCCCTATACGCCAGAGGCCGCACTTGCGCTTATTATTGATTTAAAATTGTCAAAACACCAATATATTGGTATGTACAAAGGTGCAAAGGACAGAAATGTACAATCATTTTATCCTTCTTATGATATGATCCAAAAAGCGAAGAAAAAATGCTATCCTCAAGAAGATGCTTTTAAGATCACAGACTCTTTGGCGGAAGTTAAATTACAACCTTTGCTTGATCATACAGTAACGAGATTAGCTGAAGCACAAGATGAAGTTTTGCAACCTTTTCAACAATCAAGAAATGGAGAATCGTTATCATTGCAGATGTTATATAAATGGGGATTTGATGGATGTGGAAGCCACAGTCGTTACAAGCAAAAATTTGATAACCAAGATAAATGCGAAAATTTTACGGATGATTCAGAAATATTAACAACTTCTATAGTTCCTCTCCATTTGTATTGGCAAAATGATTCAAATGAAGGTAAAACAATTTTATGGCAAAATCCTCGTACTTCTTCTACAAGATACTGTAGACCAATCCGATTACAATATTTGAAAGAGACTCCTGAAGTTATTAAAAAAGAATTTTTATACATTGAAGAGCAAATATCCTTGTTGCAACCCACCAAAATACTCATTGGAAATTATGATGTTCTGGTATACCATGTATTAATGAAAACAATGGTAGACGGTAAAGTATGCAATTCTGTTACATCGAATAAAAATACTCAAGTTTGCTATATATGTAAAGCAGGACTAAAGCAGATGAACGATTTATTAACAATTAAACAACGACCAATTAATACATATACATATTCGTTTGGTTTATCTACCTTACACGCATACATACGATTTTTTGAATGCCTTTTACATATATCATACAGATTGGAAATAAAACATTGGCAAATTCGTGGTGAGCAAAACAAAGCGAAGATGGCATTGAAAAAGCAAGAAGTTATTGATCAATTTCGAAGAAAGATGGGACTTTTGGTAGATATGCCAAAACAAGGTTTTGGAAATACGAACGATGGCAATACGGCACGCAGATTTTTTGAAAATACCGCTTTGTCCTCTGAAATTACTGGAATAGACGAAAGATTGATAAAGAGATTTTCAAATATATTATGTGCACTATTTTGCGGCTATGCTCTCAACGAAGAGGGTTTTGATAGTTATGCAATGGAAACTGCTTCATTATATGTTCAACTTTACGGATGGTATTTTATGCCAACAAGCGTGCATAAAATTTTAGTACATGGTGCATCTGTTATGCGATCATTATTGCTCCCCATAGGTCAACTGAGTGAAGATGTTCAAGAAGCGAGGCATAAAGAAGTCAGATGGTATAGAGAGCATAGCACGATGAAGATGTCAAGAAAATGCACCAACACCGATCTAATACATATTTTGTTAATATCATCTGATCCGCTTATATCCTCCATTCGACCTTTACCAGTGAAAAAACCCACCAAATTAGACACTGAAGTATATTCATTGTTAAAAATTCCAGACGAAAGTATTTGTATAACAAAGAGAACACAATTCTCTCAAGACACTGATTCCGATTCTGAAATAAACAGTGATTAACACTGAAAATGTATTAAAATATTAATTATTGTTGTTTTTAGAGTGTATTGCATTTTTTTTTTTGGAGATAGTAATTTATTCCCCCTTTTTTTATATTTCGTCCACTGTGCGCCGGAGGGAAAAGTGTTGTCATAGCAACACTTTTCCGCCGCCGGAGGTAAAACAATGTGATTCTCATGCGTTACCAAGGAAACAGCACTTTTACCTGCCTATTCGTCCTATTCGTGAAAACAAATACCTACCTATTTGACAATGACGTTTACTTTAACGAACGCCGCTAATAATATCCCTTAAAACCATTTAAAAATAAATGTTTTGCGTAAATTTGCGGAAGTTTGAAGAAAAAATAGCATATTTTATTTGGCGGAGAAGTTACTTTTCATGGCTTGCCTTCTATTATGAAAAGTTGTACTTCTCCGCCACATAAAATAATATACTATTACTGTAATGTTCGAATTAATAAATGCATCTTGCCGTAAATCATTTTAAGACTTGAAGACTGTGACATACATCTACGAAGTTTGCTACAAAATCTACAAAAACAAAGATTTATTTCAGAAAAATAAACCTTTGCATGGACATATTAAGACCAGACAAGCATTGACGAAGAAAAGGTAGTATAAAAATTGTTTTGACTTTCCCAAGTATCTCTGATCATTTCTGAGTAAATTCATTATAGGATCTCATTTTGTGGTACCAGGGCCGCCGCAACTAGGTGTGCAAGTTGTGCACCGCACAAGGGCGCCTGCGGAGCAGGGGCGCTAAATTTAGTAAAAAGCTGTGCTGACCTAATGGTCCGGGAGCGGGTAACCTTTTTTGCAATCAATTAATATACTTTTTATACTTCGTGAGCGGCTTTATTTTAACGAGACGCCAAACTTTTTTCTTTGCGAAAATTTTCGCAAATGGGTCCTACGGGGTGCGCAGGGGTAAAACACGTTGATGTGCTAATTACAAAAAATGGATTAATAACAGTTAATTTTTTAGCTAACTGTTAAGTTTTTTTGTAAGTACATAATTCAAAATAACATTTGTCCTACAACAAAAATGAGTCCATCAAGAGTGTCCCCATCTGAAGACATGTAGGTATTAGTACATTAACAAAAATAATGAATATCAAGCTGATTTTTTTTCTGTAGCTTAGTAAATATTTGCATAATTAAATGCTCACTTTGTCCCACAAATTAATTGGGCCGTTTTCCCATGATATTCATCCATTTTTTGTCATTTCCAAATCAACGTGTTTTTCCCTGCACACCACCGTTCCCGTAGGACCTATTTGCGAACATTTCCGCAGAGGAAAAAGTTTACCGTCTCGTTAAGAGGCCTGGGCATCGATTCACTGCATATGAAATATAATGTTAACGCGAGCCCTTCTGGAGAGTTTATTTGATAAGATATCTTAGCAATTCAAAAAGTACATTAATCTACAAGAACTTCACTTGAAATTCTTCGGAACAAAATTTGACAATAATTTTATATTTCTTTAAAAAACTGCCCTAAACTATACCAAAAATCACGTTGTTACTTTACGATGGTTTAAAGAGTATTTACGATGCTTTTCAAAAATCTATTCCGAAGGATTTGTAGAACATATACACATGAACCTTCATTTTAAAATTTAGCTTTTTATACTAAAAAATAGCCGCTGTAGAAGGGCTCCAGGATTTCCTTGTATTAGGGTACAAGAAAATACTGCCACCTGGCAGCGGACGGTACAAGTTATTGAAAAGCACGCCTTGTTACAATCGGTCACCTAATTGTTCAGATTTTATTTATATTCAATATTTGTCATTAGATCTAGTGCTTTTATAAAATTGCAGATCTAATTATTCTTAATATCTTAACTTACGAAAGATTTTACGGAAACTTCTAGTAAATATTTTTAATTCAAATACGACTAATTATAGATATGTAATTAGTTGTGGCACTTTGAGCAAATAATAAAATAATTAACTTCCCATTTTTATGACAATTATCAATCTTTTTATCGTTCATTTCACTTACTGGACAACTTTCATTTATTAATTTAATTATGATTAAGGCTGCACGGGAGCTTACATTTTCCCTATACCGCGTAATGTAAACGCGCGCCACTATAACTTTTTAACTATTAACATTTTTCAATTTTTGTTTTTACAAATGTGTGTTTGTCAATACATTATCTAGAAAAACTCCGACCAAATATTTTGTATCTGGAGTAGGTCCCTCAGGAACCTACAATAAAGTTCTTGTCACAGTCATTAAGTGTGTCGTGGCCTTGGTGTGTCATCAATCTCATTAGATATATAATTACATCCTAATAAAAAATGAGGAAGAATGCATATATGAAATAAATGTGTAAATAAAGCATATCTCATTATGTTGATTTGCAAATTTAGATTATGATAGGTTGTAATGATGTGAAATTTGTACATATTATTTGTTTTAGAACTCCTGGTAGGAATTCCTTAAATAATACAAATTTCTACCAGGAGGGGTCGCCAGCAAACGTAAACATCATTCCCACCAGATATCTCTCCCTCCTAATACTCCCACCGGTCCTAAAAATACCTTTATAAGGAATTGCACCGCAATAAAACTGGAGAACTTACCAAGAGATCCTTCAGATCTGAAATCCGATTAACCTAATACCTGTTATGCAATTACGTACGGTTGTTTAGAACCGAGCTAATTGTATTCCGTTTTCCGTTATACCTGTTAATAAATGCAATTACGTACGGTTGTTTAACACCGAGCTAATTGTATTCCGTTTGTTTAACCTGTTCTGTTGTAGTTAGTACGGTAGTAGAACCGAGCTAATTATACATATCCATTCCGAGCCTAAAACTTACGTACGGTAGGACAAACCGAGCTAAGTTTACAACTTACCTTAGGACCTTTCTGTATAGCCGTAGGGCTGTGCTCAAAGGAACTAACCTTAATTAACCTGATTACCATAAATCCGAAATTAACCGCATTCCTGAAGAACCTATAAATTCAAACAGTTTACTTGTAACTGACCGAACCCATTTAAAGCAATAATACTCACCAATGTATTAATTGAATTTTATTTCACAGCATAATTATTCACATTTTGTAAACGATTAATATTCAATTACAGAATCACCTGTCAATTTACAATTATTAACTGGTGTGAAGCGAGCAACGTCTTTGGGTCGCATTCAAGCAACCGAACCAGAATTATTTATTTATTTTCGTTATTTAATTACTTGTTAATTTATTATTATTTTTCATTATATAAATTAGTACAAGGTACCGTTTTATTATTGAGTAAACGAACTGGTCTCCGACTATTTGCTACCCGAGGAAAAGTGTTTGTAAACCCCTGGAGGTTAGGCAAAACATCATACAGCCTAATTCAAGCAAACCAGGGAAGTTTATATAAACAAACCCTTACCAGGCACCCTAGCAGTGAATGCTAGGCAAGCAAAGTATTACATGGCGCCCGATCAGTGAAATACCCAGGATTGGAGGCCTATTACATGGCGCCCGATCAGTGAAATACCCAGGATTCGAAGCCTATTACATGGCGCCCGATCAGTGAAATACCCAGGATTCAAGGCCTATTACAAAGCGCCCGATCAGTGAAATACCCAGGATTAGAAGCCTATTACAAAGCGCCCGATCAGTGAAATACCCAGGATTCAAAGCCTATTACATGGCCCGTGCAGTGAGAATAACCAGGATTTAAAACCATTACATGGCAATAAATACCGACAATTAGAAACCATTACAAGTACAGGTATAAATTACTTAATACTAATTAATTCTAGAGCTCCAGAAGATTTTCGTTGTTTTACTTTTGCTTTGAATTTAATTTTATTTTCCAGCTTGAATTTAATTTTCTTTTCCAGTTTGAACTTAATTTTATTTTCCAGGATAATTTTTATTTTTAGCAGTTTCCAAAACCTGAAAGATTTTATTTTAGTTAATTGTTGTGTGAAGAGTAATACTTAACAATCAAAAAATGGCTACAGCTGAACCGCCAGTAAGCAAGTTGGAAGCCGAGGTGAAGATTAGTTGGGTATACACCTTAAAGAAAGAATCATTAATTATGGAATTAAATAAAAGGGGAATAACTTCAACTGGTACAGTTGAGGAGTTGAGGGCCAGATTAATACAGTACCTCCGAGAAGCTTCTGCAACTGAGATCGAAATGGAACAGGAGACCCCAAAGCTAACAGAACCCTTAGGTACCAAAGGGGCGATACCGAAAGTGAGTTATGCTAATCCGTATGGTAGAGAACCTTCAATCCACCAATCGATACATGACCCGAGGCCAGAAGTCACAAACAAACCTTCCGCTGCTGAATTGAGTGACAAGGTGCGAAAATGGGGAGTAAAATTCGATGGAACAGGAGACGCAATGGCATTCCTAGAACGAATAGAAGAGTTAAGGCAATGTTATGGATTTGAGGAGGATGACTTGCTACGTACCTTACCCGAGATGCTGAAAGGTAAAGCATTGCTTTGGTACCGCAATCACAAAGAATGGTGGAGAAATTGGGCTGATGTGGTTGACAGTTTAGGGTTATACTTCCTACCCTACAGGTACCATTTTAAATTGGAAGAAGAGATCCGTAATAGATTGCAACGTCCCAGAGAGCCAGCTTCCGATTACATTACAGAAATCCTCACGTTAATTCGTAGACATGGAGGATGGTCTAGAAGCAATCAATTAGACCGCATCTATGAAAACCTGCGAATAGAATATAAATACTATATTCGACCAAGGGATTTCAACAGTTTACCCGAGTTATTGGAACTCACAAGCGAATTTGAGAGATTACCCAAGGCTACGCATCCGGAAAATCGTGCTTGGAGTAACCAGCGAGTCAGATTCGAGTCCAGTTCAGCACCTGTGGAACGTGAGAAAAGTCCAGAAAGAAGACCGGTAGAATCAACAGGAGCTGAAACAACAGTAAGACAAAACAGTAATCCGGGAGATAGAAGTGATACTTACCAAAGAACAGCAGTTTGTTGGAGATGCGGAGAAACAGGACACCAAAGAAAGTATTGTAGGGGTGCGGCAAAATTATTCTGTTCTAGATGTGGACGTACCGGAATCCTTTCTCGAAACTGTAATTGCCAGCAGTCGGGAAATGGGAATCGCCAGTAAGGGAAACTCAGGAGTCCTTACACGACATGGCCGAAGCTCCTGCCACTACACAAAACTGTGCTTGTCAAAACAGCCAGTTACCGAAAGTAACACAGCCAGTAGAAGATTGTCGCCTGTTTCTTCCGGTGAACATATTCACAGAAACGTTTTCAGCCTTGATTGATACAGGTGCAGCACGCTCCTATATGGGAAATCAAGTATTTAATAGGGTAAAGGCGAATAAAATTTTACCTGTAACAAGCCAAGCCACTAAAGTACAATTAGCGGATGGTACTGAAGTACACACAGAAGGGATGTGTCGATTCCCCAGCCAGATAGGAAGACATTGTATAGAATTAGAATGCAGATATCTTCCTGGATTAACGTCAGAAGTGATCCTCGGAATGGATTTCTTGCTGCAATATGATGCACAGATAGATATAAGGCAGAAGACATTGAAGGTAGGAAATGAAACAATTTCTTTACAAACAGATTCTTCATCCAGGTTAGATGGTATACAAGGGTTGCAAGAAGACCAGTTGCTCCAACTAAACGATTTCCTAGAAAAAGAACTACAGCAATTTAAAGATTCACCGGGACTTACGGATATGGTAACGCATAACATAACTGTAAAGCAAGATGCCGAACCATGTAAGCAACGGTACTACCCTCGCAATCCAGCGATGCAAGCGATAATTAACGAAGAGGTAGACCAGATGTTGGTTGACAAAGTAATAGAACCATCAAAGAGCCCATGGAGTTCACCGATAGTGCTTGTTAAGAAACCATCTGGGAAATACAGGTTCTGTATCGATTATCGACAAGTTAATCAACGAACAGTAAAGGATGCATATCCGTTGCCCTTTATACAAGGAATCCTCGACAGACTCAGAGACGCAAGGTATATCAGTACGCTGGACTTGAAAGCAGGATATTGGCAGGTACCTCTAAGTGAGAAGAGTAAACCCGTGACAGCTTTTACCGTGCCAGGGAGAGGACTCTTTCAATTCAGAGTACTTCCATTTGGACTGCATTCAGCTCCCGCTACATTTCAAAGACTACTTGATTGCATTTTGGGACCTGAGTTGGAAGAAAAAGCATTTGCTTATTTAGATGACATCATTATTATAGGTAAGAACTTTAATGAACATCTAGACAACTTACGGGTGGTGTTGCAACGTCTAAGAAGAAGTGGTCTACAACTACAAGTTGAGAAATGTATGTTCTGTAGAACAGAGTTGAAATACCTGGGACACTTGGTCAATAAAGAGGGAATCCGTCCTGATCCAGAAAAAGTTGAAGCAATTGTGGGAATAGAAACACCAGGTAATGTTAAGGCAGTTAGGCGATTTTTAGGTATAGCTTCCTGGTACCGGAAATTCATTCCTCATTTCTCCCAAGTGGCTCAACCGTTAACAGAGCTCCTGAAAAAGAACAACAGATTTCAATGGAATCAGAAACAACAAGATGCTTTTGAAAAATTAAAAGAGGCACTAACCACAGCACCTGTACTTACATGTCCTGACTTTAATGCTACGTTCGTGCTGCAAACAGACGCAAGTACCACCGGGCTGGGGGCAGTACTAACGCAGGAACAAGAAGATGGAGAGAAGGTAATTGCTTATATTAGTAGAGCCCTGAATCCAGCTGAACGCAATTACTCGACGATAGAGCAGGAGTGCCTTGCGGTGGTGTGGGCCATCGAGAAGTTGAAGGGATATCTGGAAGGGTACCATTTTAAAGTAGTAACTGATCATAGAAGCTTAAAATGGCTTACCACGATGGAGAAACCAACAGCGAGGTTAACTCGATGGATACTACAGCTACAACCATACGACTTCGAGGTGATATACAGGAAAGGAAAATGGAACCAGGTAGCCGATGCATTATCCCGCCAGTACGAAGAGACTACAAAGTTGGCTACGATCGCAAACATAGCAGAAGAAACCACAGCATCTGAAAACCAGGAGAGATGTAATTGGTATGAAAATCTGTTAAATAAAGTAGAAGCACATCCGGAAGAATTCCCCACGTATAAGATCCAACAGGGGCATCTGTACCGATCATTCCCTAGATGTACACCTGAGGTGGCCGAAGGTCTTGAAAGCACATGGAAACTCTGCGTCCCTAAACCAAAGAGGGCGAGAATTATGAAGGAGTGCCATGACGAGCCTACAGCCGGACATTTGGGGGTTGCGAAGACCATCTCAAGGGTTTTCCAACACTATTATTGGCCTGGAAGTACGAGAGATGTCATACGATATGTAAAAAAGTGTGATACCTGCATAAAATACAAACACTCTACCCAAAAACCACCAGGAGAAATGTATTTTTCTAGAGTAGATGAACCTTGGGAGACAGTAAGCATAGATTTAATTGGTCCATTTCCCAGATCCAGTAAAGGAAATTGTTATGCTATTGTATTTCAGGATAAATTTACAAAATGGGTGGAAGTCAAGGCCATAAGGAAAGCTACGAGTGCGGTATTAATTCGTCACTTTCAGGAAACAATTATTTATAAATTCGGTAGTCCCAGGACAGTTATATCCGACAATGGATCGCAATTCACGAGCCAAGCCTTCAAAACCGTCCTTGCCGAATGGGGGATACAACAAAGGTTAACGCCACCGTATACACCACAGGCAAATCCAGTGGAGCGAGCGAACAAAGTGGTAGAAACAATGATTGCACAAACCACGCAAGGAGGACATCAAAAATGGGATAACAAATTACCGGAAATAATATTTGCGATGAACACGGTAAGACACCAATCCACTAAATTTAGCCCCGCGTTTTTGAATTTTGGCAGGGAACTCCTAACAACCGGCACCCTGATAAGGGAAGTGCAACCCCGTCAAGAAGGAGAAAATCTGCAACCGGAAGAGCAAGTCGTTAAAATGGAGAAATTAAAAGAAATCAGGCAACTAGCCAGAGAAGCCCTAAGCAAGGCGTTCGAAGAGCAGAGAAAAGGGTACAATTTAAGAAGGAGGCCATACAGACCAAAAGTGGGTGAGTTGGTATACTACAGGGAACATACTTTGTCCGACAAAGGAAAAGGGATCACAAATAAACTTACCCCAAAGTATGAGGGACCATTTAAGATTAGAAAAATCCTGTCCCCGGTAATTGTAGAACTGCAGGATGAAAAGAATAAAAGAAGACACCTGAGAGTGCATGTGAAAGATTTGAAAATCATAGGGCAGGAGATATCTGATGAACTCTCACCTGTAAGTGACCCCACAGCGATAATATCACAGAGAGGGGACCTGGAAAATGTATATAACCAAGTTGCAGTAATTTTTACAGACAGTTCGGTTAAAATGGCACCAGTGACTAAAGCAAAGAAGAGTAAGAGGTCCTCAAGGGGAACGAGGTCGAGGGGATTAAGTCGAAGCGAACGCCCAAGAAGAGATGCAGTCGAGGAGTTGAACAACCAAATGAAGAGGCTATTTGGTAGTCCTCATAGCCCATATAAAGGCCCAACAATAAGAGATGGGACCCCAGAGATCTTCAAAAATAGAAGAACGCCGGTAAGTCGGGAATCAACACCGTCGCCGATGAAAGATTGGCCAAAATTGCCCACACCAACGTCATCAATAGTGGAAATATGTGGCAGCCCAGTAGCGTGGGAAGAAATAAGGCCGACATGGAATGCAAGAGAAAACGAAATGAAGGCTGAAGATATTCAACCATTAAAAATGCAACCAGCAGTCCAATTTTTTAAAGAAAGGGGGAATCAAATGGTACAACCAGAAGAGGAAAGAAAAGGTGGAGAGGAACAACCACCATTAAGTAGGAAAATGAAAAGGAAGCAGAAGAGAAACAGAAGAAGAACGGCAATTTTAATCGGGACAGGAGAAAGGCTTTACTTAAAAAGAAACGATGCTGAGGAACTGGGGTTACGAAGAGTACCGGCCTAATCCGAGGAAGGGGTGGTATGTAATGATGTGAAATTTGTACATATTATTTGTTTTAGAACTCCTGGTAGGAATTCCTTAAATAATACAAATTTCTACCAGGAGGGGTCGCCAGCAAACGTAAACATCATTCCCACCAGATATCTCTCCCTCCTAATACTCCCACCGGTCCTAAAAATACCTTTATAAGGAATTGCACCGCAATAAAACTGGAGAACTTACCAAGAGATCCTTCAGATCTGAAATCCGATTAACCTAATACCTGTTATGCAATTACGTACGGTTGTTTAGAACCGAGCTAATTGTATTCCGTTTTCCGTTATACCTGTTAATAAATGCAATTACGTACGGTTGTTTAACACCGAGCTAATTGTATTCCGTTTGTTTAACCTGTTCTGTTGTAGTTAGTACGGTAGTAGAACCGAGCTAATTATACATATCCATTCCGAGCCTAAAACTTACGTACGGTAGGACAAACCGAGCTAAGTTTACAACTTACCTTAGGACCTTTCTGTATAGCCGTAGGGCTGTGCTCAAAGGAACTAACCTTAATTAACCTGATTACCATAAATCCGAAATTAACCGCATTCCTGAAGAACCTATAAATTCAAACAGTTTACTTGTAACTGACCGAACCCATTTAAAGCAATAATACTCACCAATGTATTAATTGAATTTTATTTCACAGCATAATTATTCACATTTTGTAAACGATTAATATTCAATTACAGAATCACCTGTCAATTTACAATTATTAACTGGTGTGAAGCGAGCAACGTCTTTGGGTCGCATTCAAGCAACCGAACCAGAATTATTTATTTATTTTCGTTATTTAATTACTTGTTAATTTATTATTATTTTTCATTATATAAATTAGTACAAGGTACCGTTTTATTATTGAGTAAACGAACTGGTCTCCGACTATTTGCTACCCGAGGAAAAGTGTTTGTAAACCCCTGGAGGTTAGGCAAAACATCATACAGCCTAATTCAAGCAAACCAGGGAAGTTTATATAAACAAACCCTTACCAGGCACCCTAGCAGTGAATGCTAGGCAAGCAAAGTATTACAAGGTGAGGAAACAAAAGCCCTAAAATAAGCCAAAACTACCAAATTTTTGTAGTAAGACGCATTGAGATGGGGTTTTTTGTATTCGCTTCCTAAATTCAATAGGAAACTTTGTACCTACTTTTGATCATGTTTTTTTTCGAAATTGCATTTGTGCAGCAGAAAACGGATCCTGTAAAATGCATTTTTATAGAAAAAATTCATAACTTCGTTATAAACTTGTAGAATCGACTCAATTCGCGTGCACGGGGGTTTTCGAGGTCACTGATTCCGAATATGACCTCCAAATTGGGTCATCGCTCACCTGGAGCTCAGGATGGCTGAGCAACGTCATCTCCGAAGCTTTTTCTAAAATTCACTCTCAAATGATTCTAGACATCTCATCCGGGGTTTTTTTGGGTTGCTTATTCCAAATCAGGCATCGGCAACCGTCCCCCAGGTACCTGATGCACATCCGGGCATCAATGTCATCCTCCGGAGTTTCACTGAAGTTTCAAGCCTATAAGGAACCGAAAATTGTTTCCCGGGATTTTGAGTCGCTCACACCGAATCCGGTACCGGATAGTTTCTAACGCTTACCTGGTGCACCACACCGGGGTAGCAAGAGCAACGTCATCCTCTAGACTTCTAGAGTTGCGCTTCAATTTTCGTCGGATAACAATTTTCCGTTCCCTATAGGCTTGAAACGTCGGAGAACCACGTTGATTCCCAGATGCGCGTCATCCAGCACGAGGGAGGGCGGTTGCCGATCCAAAAAACCCCGGATGTCTAGAATCGTTTGAGAGTGAATTTCAGAAAAAGCTTCGGAGATGACGTTGCTCATTCGTTCTGAGCTCCAGGTTGGCGATGAGCCAATTTGGAGGTCATATTCGGAATCAGCGACCTCTAAAACACGCATAAACCCGAATTGAGTCAATTCTCGAAGTTTATAACGAAGTTATGCATTTTTTCTATGAAAATGCATTTTTCAGGATGCATTTTTCACTGCACAAATGCAATTTCGAAAAAAAAAAACATGATCAAAAGTAGGTACAAATTGAATTTAGGAAGCGAATGCAAAAAACCCTATCTCAATTCGTCTTACTACAAAAATTTGGTAGGTTCAGTCGTTGAGTGAGTGCTTTATTTCCTCGCCCAAAATGCGAGTGCAATTTTACTTTTGAGCGGAAATGATAACAATAAGCTAACTATTTTAATTTTCATTCCTCGTAAATATCACGTGCTGGCATCTTTTTATATTGAGACTACTCTACCAGCTTTTTGCTTATTCAATAATAAAATTGACGTTTACATGAGGTCATCTTAATGATTAGTCAACGATAAATTCCTCTATCTCATTAAAATTATTTCACTTAATGAGTTCTGTGTAGTAAATTTTAATCAAATATTAGAAGTTCTTATAATGCGCATACTCCCGCACAGCCTTAAGACTGTAACCAATTAAAATTCAATGAAGTAGACCAGTTTCAAATTCATTTTAATTATGTTAATTATTGGCTAGAAAATAGGTGTGCAATTGTAGCATAAATACACCTTCCACAATTTACCTGCAACTCGCCCCCCAAAAACTATTACCCCTCACACTTAGGTGGTACGGCCTCTTAAAATAAAGCCGCTCACGAAATTGCAAAAAAGGTTACCGGCTCCCGGACTATATAACAGTTTAGGGTGTCAATTTTATTGTTAATATTAGTCAGTGAACTGTATTATAGAGTTCACTGATGATATTAGTACATGCAGTTTTAACTTAACAGCTTAACACTTAACAGTTAACCACAGACCTGTTGTAACCTTGCAGCTTAACACTTGTTTCATTTAGCATTATGAACTCTTATCTTCTAAAGTTCTAAAGTATCGGAGGGGGCGCTTTAAAAGAATTTGCACAAGGGCGCCTTGCATGTCAGCGGCGGCCCTGTGTGGTACATACTTTCTAAAGTGGCTACAATTTCTGTAAAAATTAAACACTACCATTGAATAAGAATATCTTTCACTCAACGACACTACCTACCTGCATTTTCAATCGTCAGTTTCTCGTCGCTGTTTACAGAAAAACATACGCGACAAAGTGTTTCTTATAGGAAATTTTGTAAGCTTTCAATTAGTTTATATAAAAGTTTGTCGTAAACGAAGATATTTAAGAAAAACTGAATACAAATATACATTTTAGTTAAATTCTGTGAAAATATATAGTTTTCAAAGATGTATTTTTACAATAAAGTGCAACTTGCGAACGATTTATTGTACCAATTGTACTACCTTTGTATATCTATAAAGTACTGAAAATAGGATAAAACCAATTTTTAACAAAAATTTAATGGTCATTTTTTAGCGTAAATCGGGATTCTTAATAAAATGTCAATTTTTGAGTATACCTTCAAACAGATGTAACTAGCGAACTATTTGTTGTACGAACTTCTCCCGACGCTCATTTTATAGGTACGTATGTACATTAATTGTCGTTAAAAAACTATAAGACACTACTGTCTACAAGTAGTGAAAACATAGTGATTTGCAAAGAAACGCTTGAAAATGAGAATTTTTCATTATTTCTTCCTCCATCGCCTTATAAAGATTACCAAAATGATATTTCGTGTATACATATAGATTCAAAATTTAATTTTCTACAACTTTGATTGCACTAAGTACGTAGAATCAATAGTTTTCGACTTATTATTGATTTTATTATGCAAAACGAGCAGCGGTTGTGTCTTAGAAAAAGGTTTAAATGATTATATCTCTGTGCTGTCAATATTAATCGTATGGAAATGTTTAAAAAGAAAATTATTCGTAATTAAATTCTCTACAACTTTTATTTGAAGAATTTTGCAATACACTATACACATGGCCATTCTCGTGATATAAACGAAATACGCGCGATGCGCGTGTTACCGTTTCGTCGCAAAACAGTCGACATTTAAAAAAATCTATCTCGGCTCCTATTGGTCGTAGAAACAAAAATAAAACACGAAAATGTGCGGAATGTTGTCAGCTACAACTTTTTTGAGGTTTTTGTTTTTGATAAAATTTATACTTCTTCAGTTCTTTACGAAAACCTGTTGTTTTGACACTTTTTCGCCCCCTATTTCTCTCGGAGGGGGGGTACGGATGGGGACTTTTGAACACTTCAAAGGGAGCACAAAACAAGCCTGTTCCCAAATTTTCAAACCTGTAACCATTAATTCATCCAAATCGTTAAATTTCGTCATTTTACTGGGCTATATTATTGACCATCAGATAAAAAAATGTGATAACGTGATGATATTTAAACAAAAATTAAAGACTTTACTACTATCTATTAATCCGTATACTGTAGAGGTGAATTGTTATTAGCGTTATTCTTTTTCTGTTTTTTTTTAATTGATTTCTTAGTGTTTTTATTTTTTTACATATATCGTTCTCATCATTGTATTTGTATGGTATTTACTTACATGATACCTTGCTTTGACACTGTTGATACCATTTTCTTGGTTAATGACAATAAACTTAATACAAAAAAAACAAAAAAGCAATGTGCCTCAAGATGAACATATACTTAAATGATTTTGCGAATACGCAAAATTGTTAAGCAATAGAAAGGCGTGTCTGGATTTTGACGTATCTAAAGACGTTTGTGTGTAATTACTAACACCCTTGTTTATAAGGTATATAAACAAGGCTAACACCCTAACACGTTGATGATGGTGCTGCCTGCTACCACCACATGAGCACTTCTGATACTTATACAGGAACTGGTTAATGAATTCTGTTATGTCATTTTGTATTTACATAAATAAATAAATAAATTTTGATTAAATGCACGACTTGTATGTGATAAGGGGCGAATGGTAGTACCCTTGACGATTGTAAGGGGGTGTAAGAGGAGAGAGTCACCTTGTCGATTGTAAGGGGTGTAGGAGAAGAGAGTAACCTTTTAGAATGGCAGGGGGCTATGGGGAGAGGTGTAGTAACCTTGACGAGTGTCAGGGGGTTAGGGACTTAAGGGCAGAGTGAAGAGAGGGACAGTAGGATGCAGGTGAAAGCGTCCAAAAAGTAGGTACGCAGAACGAATGCAAGAAATCTACTGATCGTTCTAAATAAGAAGAGATCAAGGTCCTTACATGACAAACTTTTGCGGATACACATCTAACCTAACCATCTAGACTCTAGAGAGACCTTGGAAGAGATCAGCCAAAGCACCGACATTGAGAAGTCAATTTGAAGCTTTATACCAAATCATTGTGCTTGAAATGACTGCAGTCCATGCAAACGAATAAAAAAGTAGCAAAATACATACTTACGTTCGTTAAAATTAAATAGGTATAATAGGTATGATTATGTTTCTAATGTATCCTTAAAACAACTATGTATAAGATAATTATAGCAAAGTATCATTTCACGGACTCGAACGATCTTTCATGATTGAGGGGAAAATTGAACGCGTGAATAAAAAAAACTGAAAAACTTATTCTGCTTATTTGCTTCTACCCCTACTGTTTTTACATGTATGCCCTTTTTGCGGTTTTTAGAAAGCGGAAAAACATGTGGGTTGTGGGTCACAGTCACACTAAAATGGTTTTTAAAGAAACGAGGCATATCATCTTATATTTACGATAGGGCAAACGTAGGTATTATGAACTCGATTACAAAGACATTAAATAAGCTTGTTTTGCTTATTTTTAAATACCATTTCACGCTTTTTCAAGTAGAGGGTACAATTTAAAAGTTATTTTATTATTATTATTATTTTATATGCTGCAAGAAAAACTAACACTTTTCTAAATGTACCTAACATTTTACGGGGAAATCATTTTAGAATGTGGCTACGTTAAATATTTTCACTAGAAATTATATGCAAATTCCTTGATGATTGATCTGTACGCTTTTTAGAGGGTGAAAATTCAAAAGTAGCTTTACATTAATGGGGGGGGGGGGGGGGGGGTATTAATGAAACAACAAGCAATAAAAAGAAAAAAGCAGCATAACGTTTATTCAAAACTGTAAATAAAATATATATATATATACAGCCTCTGTTTCAGAGTAAGCGCCTTATTTTTTTTTAGCCACACTATGGGTACCACTTTCAAAATATTTGGCACTAATATGTTTCAGGACATTCTCTACACGATGGTGATATCAGATTTTTAATTGGACGAATTATTTCAAAATGGCGACTTTCAATTGTTTTTTTTTTAATGGAATGATATAATTTTTTTTGTATTATTGGGATCCTAAAAACATTATTTTTACGATTATATTTCGTTTTTCTTAAAAATTCATTTGTTTCCCTATCAAAAAGCAAACTAACATTTGAATCTAGTAGGGCATGAATGTTTACACTCGATGTTATTTTTGTCCAAATATCAAGTATAAGTACATCCTTCGATCTATTGCCTCCATTGAACGACCGACGTTTCAATTTATGTATTGAAAAAAAAGGAAAACATGTCGAGCATTTTTTGTAAATACCTACCTAATTTTTATTTTACCTATGTAAATTTTTAATTTTGAGTTTCAAAAAGTAGATGTTTATTGCAAAATAAGGTTTAATTGTTTGTTTTGTGTCTACCTTACTTGATATTTGGACAAAAATAACATCGAGTGTAAACATTCATGCCCTACTAGATTCAAATGTTAGTTTGCTTTTTGATAGGGAAACAAATGAATTTTTAAGAAAAACGAAATATTATCGTAAAAAGAATGTTTTTAGGATCCCAATAATACAAAAAAAATTATATCGTTCCATTTAAAAAAAAACAATTGAAAGTCGCCATTTTGAAATAATTCGTCCAATTAAAAATCTGATATCACCATCGTGTAGAGAATGTCCTGAAACATATTAGTGCCAAATATTTTGAACGTGGTACCCATAGTGTGACTAAAAAAAAACTCTGAAACAGGCTGTATAGACGGAGAGCTGGCATGCAAATTCGGCCATGATCTAATATAGTCAGGATTTATAAGGGGAATGGATGACCCGGTGGAGTGTATGGTAAATTTCGTGGAGCCAGAACTCTGGGGTGACAAGGGGAGGGTGGGTGGACGGCCAAAATTGCAAAGTTTTTTTTTAAATAAATGATCGAATATAGTTCTGGGTATTGGCACAGCTATAGCCTTTACCTATATAAACATTACTGAAAAACTCCCAGAATAATAGGGAAACATGAAACACCGTCACAAGCAAGCATACATGTGATTTTTTTAAAAAAATTTTTATGATAACATATAGTGCTGGCAATTTTTTTACATATTTTGCATGATCCCAAAGACACATAAGCAAACTTACAGAACTCAAATCCTACAAAAAATAAAGAAAAAAAATATAGTTATGTGCACATCATACAAAGTGGAATTTATAGGTATCTGCGGTTGTCACAACATTATTATAAAATGATCAAATATAATTGTAGGAAGTAGCATATTCTATATTCACGCATGTAACATGTAATAACAGAATCAAAAAACTTGGAAATTGGAATATTAATATATTAAATATTTCGATGTTGTACAGGGTGTACAATTAAGAAACGAGGCCGGCCATAACTCGGAAACCATTTGAGATAGAACAGTGAAATAAAAAATTTTATAATAAATGTGACCAAGAGAAAATGCTGGAAATTATTTTTAATTTGCTACCATTGCCGCCAGATGGCGTTTCACTGATTTAAATTTGAAATTCCCATTTTTTTGAAAATTTTCCTCAGTAATGTATTTAAAAAAATATATTCATTGTAAACTAGTGATCAATATGTAAAACTTTGTTTAATGAATTTTTACGATTGCTGTCAAAATAAAGGGAGGGGAACTAAATTACAGGTTAGTGGAAAAAATAGTGTAACTTCGAAACGGGTTGCTTGAATTTGTCAAGATTGGTGTCGATGTAAAGACAATACTTGATATTACCAGAAAAATCCAAAACCACAACAATTTCTTATCTCGTTTCTTAGTTGACCACCCTGTACAACATCGAAATATTTAATATATTAATATTCCAGGTTTTTTGATTCTGTTATTACATGTGTGAATATAGAATATGCTACTTCCTACAATTATATTTGATCATTTTATTATAATGTTGTGTGACAACCGCAGATACCACTTTGTATGATTGTGCACATAATTGACATAATTATATTTTTTTTCGTTATTTTTTGTAGGATTTGAGTTCTGTAAGTTTGCTTTGTGTTATTGGGATCATGCAAAATATGTAAAAAAATTGCCAGCACTATATGTTATCATAAAAATTTTTTTAAAAAATCACATGTATGCTTGCTTGTGACGGTGTTTCATGTTTCGCTATTGTTCTGGGAGTTTTTAAATAATGTTTATATAGGTAAAGGCTATAGCTGTGCCAATACCCAGAACTATATTCGATCATTCATTTTACAAAAAAAACTTTGCAATTTTGGCCGTCCACCCACCCTCCCCTTGTCACCCCAGAGTTCTGGCTCCACGAAATTTACCATAGGTACACATCACCGGGTCATCCATTCCCCCTATAAATCCTGACTATATTAGATCCAGGGGCGGCTGCTCAGAGGAGGCAAGGGAGGCTATGCCTCCTCATAAAAAATCCAAAATAATGATTTTATCATACTATTATTATTCCATTTATTTTCAGTCTAAAAGGATTAATCAATTAATGAAACAAAAAAATATTCCATTTACTTTTATCTCATCAGTACCTACGTTTAAATAGGAGATACGCTTTAAAGGGAATCCGTCCTTTTACATACTGCGGTTGACGCACTCGGAGCCCAACACCAAGAGTGCCTCCGTACATCGCTCTTTAATTGCAATAAGTTGCGAGTGTGACCTTGCATAGTAAATATTAGAGATGGGTGCGTGAAGTTCAATCGGCTGAACTGATAGCAAGGGAGCCAACGGCTCCACTTCCACCCCATCTTTTTACATCTTCCCAGCAAAATCCGACAATGCGACAATTTCCCACTCTTTTTTCAACCAGCGTGTTTCAGTAGTCTGATATCTGATACTTTTTGATAATAAGTGGTTAGTAAGTACGACTGCGACAGGTGGAACATTCAGGATTTATTTTTGTATTTACCTAATTTGATCTTTTTACTAAAAATGTGTGACGAACTCCAAACTGTGCTTTCAAAATCTTGCGATGATAGATGATATTGTAGTTTTTTTGCTAAAACGGTCATTTAATTCTTTGAATTACGATGCAAAATCCTTCATATTATATAAGAACTATGAAAGACCCCGTCCAAATTTAATATCTTTAAAACGAGCGGGCATTTCACAAAATCGTGGATTCAATGTAACATGGTACGACATAATGTGGATGGCTTACAGGTAGTATAAAACAATCAAAATTATTTTGCTGATACTTTTTTCGTTGTTTTTTTTTATTTCCATGTTTTTTTCCCGGTCCCCGCAATTCCTTGATTCCACTCCTGACAGGAAATAACTCTACACCTCCTCGATGGTTCTTGCTGGACAACAAATTGTGACAATTCATAATTTGTTGACTAAGTAGAGTAATTTTAAAAATTAGCCTCCTCACTCGCAGAGGTCACGAGCCGCCACTGATTAGATCATTGCCGAATTTGCATGCCAGCTCTCAGACTAATAATCATATTCATAAATAATGAACTTGGAATCTCAATAATTGCCACCCGATCGTCCGAACCCAGGTAGACGTTAAAGGGGTGATTTTCTATCGTACCATCTAAAATTTTTTCTAAATATGTATTGGCGGATCCAAATTGAGACATTGGCAGCCATTTACTTTTATATAATCAGTCTAAAGAAAACTCAAAATAAATAGTGAAACATGTTAAAAACACATACCTACCAATTATGTGTGATCATCACCACTATGGCGCACCGACAGCCCATAACGCAGGTATTATAGCAGCCGATGCCCATAATACACGCCGGCTCTTCGGGTGCTCGAAAAAGGACACAAATGAGAGTGCTCCAGCTGAACCTCAGCCATAGCAGGCCATAGAGAAAACAATTAAGCGACACGAACCCTAAAACTTTCACATCTCGAATGGAAAGGGGATGTAAGCGTAAGGTCGCCTGACAACAATATTGCCTGACAATTACCGTAGCACAGAAGAAATAAGGTATTTCTTCTGTGGCGGTAGTACAGTGGGAGAATCAAAGATGGCGTTTCTGCGGCAGAGAACCGTAAACGTAAACTGATGGGTGTAAACCACTAACCACGATATAAATATACTAAAGATAGGATGTTGTGCATGGTGGGCGGTCCGCAAATGAATTTTGGAAGCTTTGTACCACCTTACCTACAGTAAGAATAGCTAATGAACCAGGAATATTTTTTGGGGAACATTACTTGGTCAGATTTGTAAATTTTACGCAATATTGTTGTTCCTGCAACAGAAGAGCTGCCTCTGCAAGAATATGCTCAATACTGAATCACAAGTCATACAATACTCCACACGAGAACATTCACGAAAAAGAGTTTGTGTTCGGAACATGAAGGCGCTCATTTTGAGCATGTGTTGAAGAAGACAAGGTTTTAAATTGATTTGAAACTAACAGGTGACGGATTGATTGGTTTAAAATTCGTTTGCCATAAGCCCAACTACTAAAAAATCCGAAAAAAATGGTATCATTGCAATGAAATGAGAATAAGTCAGAAACTATTCAAGATAGGGATAGGAACATGTAATACCAAAATATGCCCACTTTGATTCTCTATCAAATGCAATAGTAAGAAAATGGTCATTTCATTTAAAAAAACTGAGTTTTCAGTCTTTGAATTTTCTTAAATTTGGAGCCTCATAGGTGACCTCGTACGCAACATAACATTTTTTTAAGTACACCAAAAGAAAGCCCTATTCTTCCTTTAAGGTTTAAGCGCTGGTGAAAACTCGGTTGCCATAGCTACAACCGTTTTCAAGTAATGAATTCTTAAATTACCGTCTGCGTCCGCCATTTTTTTTAAATAAATGAAAATAACTTAAAAACTATAACTTGTAGATATTGACATGTTAGTATCAAAAGTTATGAAATTTCACGTAGAATCCAAAAACGCAATAAAAAATAGGGGTTGCAATTTAAGTGCTGCCATTTTGAAAATATTTTAGATCGATTCGGCTTTTTGAGTAACCCCTAAGTACAAATTTTCAAAAATCTACCTATAAAACTTTCCCAGAAACGTTTAACTAAAGCTCCCAAAAAAACACCCTGTATACGTGTAGGGCAAATAATGTAGGTACCTAATCGAAAAAAAAATCAAACTCGAGATTTTAATGAATCTCGAAGTTTTCAGTCCTCCTGAGCCCTAAACCACCATCTTTGAAAAAGGTTTGTCTCTCGTGCGTACGTGGCGGCTGTAGGGTCTAAACTACTAGACCAATTTGGATGAAATTTAAAACGAAGGCCTATAAAAAAGCTTCAACGGTAAAACAAGCTTCTCATCAAAATCGACCCAAAGCAAACCAAACTTAAGGCCGTTTTGGGAGCAAACATTCAAATTTTAACCCAAACTAATTTCCCTTGGTGAAAAGTTAGTAGACGCCGTTTTTAGTTTGTTTCTAAATTCAAAATGGCGGCTAATATAGCAACATTGTTCAAGTTTTTCCTTTTTAGGGTGTAGCTCAAGAACCGTATTGAACTTAATTAAAATTTGAAATTTTGTAATTGTAGCCAAATGGCCAGATCTTTTACTTATTAATTAATAAAGAACAAAAATTTACCGTGGGTAATTTATTGGTACCTACCCAAATTTAATAAAAAATTAAAAATCGATTTCCTGAAAATCTATTCCAAACATTTCTTTTATTTTTTCAAATGTTATGCATATATGTAGTTCATGAAAAACTATTTGCACTACATTTATTTCTTTATTTCCCATGGGGGAAATGGGATGAATGTTTGAAGTTGAAAATTTTTAAAATTTATAACTTTATTGCTAGCAAAGGTAAAGAAATATAACTTTACAGTTAAGTAGAGGACATGCGACTCTTTTAATCGAGTATAATTAGTATACCAATTTACTTCCGCCCTAACCGGAAATTAACAAAATGTTAAAAATATTTATGACATACCCTGTATATTATTTCAGAAGAAACTCAAAAATCGTTTTCTGGTTACAACTATACTACACAGCAGTAAAGGCAACTGAAGTGTCCATTATATTAACTCCTTTGCGCTGGTCAGTTATGTCAAAAAATATAGTGTCTGCATACCTTTGTACGTTAATCTGCGACGGTTTGATATCAATTTTGGATAAAATGACAAGGTTCCCCCACTCCTTTAACCCCCTTTTGCATATAACTTCTGTCGAGTGCGTTGATAATGCAATGTTCTCTCCTCTCGTAGGCTACACACTATACAGGGTGTCCCAGGTTTAATGATCAGGACTTTGACGTTTTGTAGAGAAACACATTTTAAGGTGGGTTGCTCTCATATACATAGGTCCTAAAATTCTTTGTTTCCGAGATACAGAGTGCGTCACAATTTTGTAAAAAATAAAGGTTTTATTTATTTATTTCCGAACTGTTGAAAATATTCAAACCAAAATTGGCACACAAGATAAATGGACAGAGCATAAGATCAATGGCAACTATAATTATTGTACACAGCCAAAATATATTTTTCGTCAAACAAATGACAAAAATCTAATTTGCGGCCGCACGGTAACAGAAACAAAAAAAAGTCTAGGGACATTTTTTGTTCAGAATTGAATGCTCCATCAAAAAGTATATTTCGAATATTTAATTCAGGGCCATACTCTTTTTATTTATCAAATTAGTAGAACGGATTACCCATATCTCCGCCACTGGTTGATGGTCCTTGTATCTTGTGTGCCAATTTTGGTTTGAATTATTGCCACAATTTGGAAATTAATAAATAAAAACTTTATTTTTTAGAAAACTTTAACGCTCTGTATCTCAGAAACAAAGAATTTTAGGAACTACGTTTATAGGAGCAACTCGCCTTAAAATGTGTTTTTCTACAAAATGTCAAAGTCCTGATCATTAAACCTGGGACACCCTGTATATTTCTTTTTCCGAGTTATTACTACTGTTATTACGCAAAAAACTATTTTATTTAATGAGTCATTGTAGTAAACACGGGAAAGTTGTCATTTAATTTATAAAAAAAATGGAATAACCATCTACAGAATTCAAATAAATCATCAAAAGTCTGAAGATTCAACAACTACAACTATTGTAAAATTTCAATTCAATATGATGCAATTGAAAATCTTATAAGTAAACTTATGGACTAAGACTTATAACGATCAGCACCTGCTTTTGCTAACTTATCCGCAGCTTCATTACCTTCAATACCAACATGAGCATCGACATGTTCCTAAAATATATACCGAGTGTTAATTATATAATACCCATCATAAAAAATGTATTACCTACCCAAATAACTTTGTCTAGTAATTTTAATGCATTATCAAGGATCACAAAATCTTCCTTATTTTTTACATCACCTCCGCTCGCCACTTTCCAATTATTAGTACGCCATTTACGGATCCACTTTGTCATGGAATTAATTACAAATTCGGAATCGGTTTTTATTTTCAATTTTCTAACGCCTATTAATTTTCTAGCGAAATTAATAATGCGAAAAGTGAGGATCGACAATTCTTACCGTTTGCGTGTGCTGATTTAATTGCGTGAATGCATGCTTGTATTTCGGCAGTATTGTTTGTAGGTCTACCTTTAACTGGACAGGAAATATTTCTGGAAATTATTTTTTTTAGTATAAGTACGGGTAGAAAAATTGATACGTGTAAAACTTACAAAGGATGATTGTGTCCGAACCACACACCTATACCGGCTTTTGCATTTGGTTTTCCATTATTTTCACATGCGCCGTCCGTGTAAACGATTACAAAATCATTTTCGGTTAAAAATTCGTTACAAGGTTTCTTCGATGTTAACTCGCCATCATCTAAACTATCGTATGGTGTGTGACCTTCCGTTCCCTGTATAAGTAATAACTCGTTTTTGATATCTTTAATTTCGGAGGTAATGGAATGAAGTTGGTTTTCGGCAGCTTGTAAACGATTAATCAATCTTGAAATTAGTGAATTTTGGAGGTGAGCGCTACTGTAGAGATGGGTACAATGAACTTTATTTAGGAGTTTATCACAATAATACTACCTTGGTCGTTTTCTACTCATTATATTAAGTAAATTAAAGTTGGTTATTATAAAACTGCAGTTTCTAATACGATTACAAAAAAAGTTACAAAATTGGAAAAAAACAAATGCTGTGAAATTAGTAGGTTTCAATTTCATTTGGAATAAGCGAAATTGTTATTAATTATAAATACATACATTGCGAAGAGGAACAACAGCCTGTATAAATGGCTTGAAATTTTGAAAAAGAAAAAATGAGGTTATATGAAATCGAAAAAACATATATAGGGTGGGTGTATAGTACTGTACTGTATAGTACAGGATCTGAATGTAACACCCTGTAAATGAGCAGCGATTTGAATATGTAGCAACATTAGAGGTGTTTTCTTTTTGCATCGCTACAGGCTTGGGCACATGCACAATCATCACGTGATTGAAGTGCCTTGCGTCATAAGACATTTCTGCCTCAGGTTAATATAAAACTTAAATAAAGCTTTTAAAACGAATAGGGTTATTTTTATAAAACGAATGGTGTGTATTGACAGAGCTGACTTAAAGCTACCACAGGCTGCCACAAAATGCAAAAAGAAAACACCTTAGGTGTTTTCTTTTTGCATTTTGTGGTACACTTTGTAATGTTTCTAAGCAGCTTTCGGAACGCTAACTTCACATTACACTTTACCAAATTTCAAATCGAAGAGGGAATACCTAAACATGGCCGGCTAAATTTAAACTTTCCCTCCGAAACAAACCCTAAAAATGACACAAGCTCGTGATCGTCTTACTGGCCCTCTGTCGTGTAGTAGGTACGTATACACTGGTAGCGAACTCTAGCGGGAAGGAAAATCAAAACCAATATTCAAACCACAAAAAGGATTTATTTACAATTGATACACTAAGATTTTGGTACATGCAAAGACCGAACGTTCTACAAGGGGAGCCTGTGGGAAGAAAAAAAGAACTGGAAAGAAAAAAACTTCCCGTTGACTTAGCTAACATTTGTAAACTCAGTTCACTTAAATGCTAACAGCGAGACGGGCAAACAATCTTAAACATGAAATAATTAAGAGGTCTTGGTAATGTGCTCCGATCAGATAACATACTCTAAGCAACAACTACGAGTAAATTCAAAGTAGGGAAATCAATCAAATTACAATTCAAATACATTACCTATAAAACAAACAACGGGGAGTTTACAAAAATAAAAGCAATCAAAGGGAATTTACAAAACAACAACACTGCAACAAAAAGCCCGGCTACGAATATGATAGCTTCGTCCTTCGCAGTATATCCCTAAATATTGAATTGCAAAAAGTGTACGACTCTTGGAGGATGTCCCGCAATTAACACAACATATAAGACACAGTAACATATCAGAATAAAGCATGGTAAAGTACGAGTCACATAGGATCGTGGCAGTGCCTCGGCCTAATGCGCTCTAGATATATCGGAGAATCATAATGGTTACACACATAATAAAATAATTGGTTAACTGCAAGTCATTCCCCGAGTTCAAACACTTCTTCAGCATGAAAGCAATGGATATCACTTAGACAAAGTTATCAATGCACACGCGACATATAAATTAAGCGACCGGCCTCAGAGCATACTACTGATCGGAACATCACCTGCCTAAAATTACATTACTAATCTACATTGAAAAGTTTACAAAATACTAACAACCAAGTACCTCGAGTTTGATTAAATACCTGTACACAAAAAGAACTGGAGTGATCAAAATTGCGATTAAAGTTGGTGGTGACACATTTCTGTTCAAAATAACAACTGAAGGTTGACCTAAATACCTGAAAACGTGTTGTACCTATTGTTCAAAAAGGTACCCCTAAAACAGGTTACCTGCTTACACAAAACAAGAAATGAGTCAGACACTGTAATCTGGAAGACAATAGGTCTCTCCCTTTGTACAATAGCCAAAAAGGAAAACAAAAATGCATCAACAAGGACACCTGGCATTTCCACTAATTAACTCACATACATTACTTATCAAACATAGACTCTAAAACGTAAGAAAGATTAATGTAAATGGGGCCCCCCCCATAGATATCTGGCCCCTTGTGCGGGGAGTTACGCAGACTAAAGTTGAAGTTCAGCTCTCCAGACAGTAATCAACTAATCACAAATTTAGGGGATCGAAACTGCCTCCAACTAAGCGTGGGGCCAAAACATGAATACCACGGAACAAAATATTAAAATGCAATCTTAATAACAGGGAGCATGATTAGTTTTCACTGTATGCAAAGCCTTCGAGGCCGAAATGGTTAGTTAGATACACAACAGTTCAGAATCAGACTCGGTTAATTGTTGGTAATGCCGGGGTTCGATTTCATAATGAAATTAAAGTTAGCAGTACAATCGACAGACCCACGTTCTTGCAAACTACCCGGCCATCAATTACAATCAGATTTAGGCAAAGTTAACGGTACAACACATTTACAAGTACACAAATATGAAGATATTAAAATAGTTAAATAATTGCAATAAAAATATAAGCATAACGAGTTATTACCTGGATTAAACACCTTGTTGATACACAAAGAAACAAAAATACAAAATGATTCCAATTTACACAAAGTTAAATTTAATAGTGAACGTTCAAAGCAAAAGTAAAAAGATCCTTTCAAAAACTCCCTCCAGCTGTTTTATATGTACAGACGAATATGAAGTATGCTACGTTAGAGTATCATAGACGTTGCCACAGAGTACGCTCTTCTTGGAGTGTGACGTTGCCCTCATGGCGGTACTGTGCTGTAAGTTGCCGGCTTCGGTAGCTGTATTCAAAAAGTGGGACACCTCAACTTAAATCACCTCTGTCAATACACACCATTCGTTTTATAAAAATAATTTGACTCAGTTCTCAATAAGTAATAACCCTATTCGTTTTAAAAGCTTTATTTAAGTTTTATATTAACCTGAGGCAGAAATGTCTACATGACACAAGGCACTTTAATCACGTGATGATTGTAACTTTACCTAACCCTGTGGCGGTGCAAAAAGAAAACACCTATTGCCTCACTGACCTGTATCATTCATAAAGGACTGAGCATTCTTCAATACAACATTGAAGCAAACAAGCCCCACCTAAATATTAGTTACTTCAGGTGCCAACTAGTGCGTTAGTTATATAATGATGGTAGCTCGGTGTTTATAATGTGTTGGTAGTACTGGTATCAGCTGTTACAGTTTAGCTTGTTCTAATCTATATGCTTAATATCTGGTGAAAAGTAGTATAATTACAGGCTCATAATTATTTAAAAACGTAAATTATTAAAAATTGTATTTCATTGCAATGCATAAACGTAGTTTATACTACGTATGAAACAAGGTTATGTTTATGTAAATAAAAACATTAGTTACAGTGTTACCAATAATCACCAACACAACAAACCTAAATTACTAATTGGCACCTTAAAACACCGGTTTTCAATTTGCTTCAAAAATAGTGGAGGGGATCATTAGAATGCTCAGTCCTTTAAGATACAGGTCAGTGCTATTGCCTATTGTAAATTGTAAGATGAAGCATGTCTACAAAAATCACTACATTGTAGCGCTATTAATCCGGGATTATAAATAATCACACAATATTAATATACCTTTATAATGGGATACTAACTATAATAACTAAGTAAACATTAAGTAAGTAGCAAAAAAACTAAATAAATATATTTCCAAATTTAATTTTTTCTAAAAAGATAGGTAGGTATATTAAAAATACATTTTTACAACGATGCGTGTACGGGTGTACGTCATCGACATTTTTGAAAGTTATAATAATATATTGTCAACAATATGATAACAATTCTAACTAAGCAAAATATATATGACATTGTGATGTAACGCACCTGGAGGATTTGAATTTAAATGTCTCTCCCTGCAAATTTGTCCGATTTGTAAATTGTATTGAAATTATGGTTAGGTACGCGATTGGCGCTTTAAGGCATTAACGTATAATGGAATTTGCTGATGATACGAAATTATGTTAGAGGCGAAAGCAGTGGTTACTTCCCGGAGACAGATTATTTTGGTATTTTTATTGTTAAATCGGCAGGGTAATTTTAAATTTAGCATTGCGCGATTTCCTGTTTTATTTAGTTGGTACCTACTATCATAAATTTTAAATTTGTTCAGTTCAACAATTTGCGCAATGTTGGAACTTTACTTTTATCAACGCAATAAGTGTCATGTCTTGGCTAGGGCCGGGGATGGCTTTATTATTTGCTAGGTGTATGTTTAGTTCAGTCACCATAGATTGAAATAGGGTAGTGCTCCCTTAAAATAAATGCCACGTTAATGATACTTGGGGTGGTGGTTCTGTATGGTACAATATAGTGCTCCACCCGATTTATCAAACAAAATTTCCTTGTGAAATTTGCAGTAGTCACACATTAGAGGTAAATACACTTTCTCGTGACCCGCACCCTTGAAGAAAGCTGCGCGAAGGCGTGACTATTTACGAGGGAGAGGAATATTGTTAGTGAAATTCCAAAAGATAAAAACATCGACTTAAGTTATATACTTATATAAAAATATAGTTATACCATAGAGAATGTATTATTACATGCTCTATGGTTATACATAAATGTATTTTTAGAATGTTTTGTTGTTAGCAAGATACACATTTGCCACTACTGCGACGGTACGACGGTCACGAACAAATACATTAGTAACTCATCTACAGGGATTCAAAAAAGTGCAAAATTTTCCAAAGTGGCTAATAAAAATCGGAAAGAAAAGCTTGTTTTTGATATGTGTTTTATATTACTACGTATTGAAAAGTATTATTGTATCTACATCTGATTTCTTACATGCAGCAACATCCCCCCCCCTATATACTATATTCTCCGCGCAGTATGTTGGGGTGACCATACCCAGCAAACATTAACATAACGGCCATTGCATGGCTGTTTGCCGTTCTGCTGGCGACTTGCTGGTTCAGGTAAAACTATGTTATAATAGTGCCGGTAATGTAAAGGCAATTCGTATCGGTGTTACTTTAGATTTTTGTTAATGGTGCGATTCATATTATCCTGTACTGGCGTAGTTACGGCATTACTATACCGTAAATGTACTGGCAGACATAGTTGAACCGGTATTCTGTTTGAATCTGTTTTCGCGCGCACGCCGCACAAGACTTATAATAAGTTATGCTTATGACTTTATGAGTGATAATCTCCACTGCCCTCCACGTCCACCATTACAATTACACCACCTTTACTGTTGTTTATCTTATTGTATGGTTCAAGTTTTCCCTCGTTTTCTCCTCCATTTATTGTTTGGTGGTTTATCATCTCCCAGCAAACACACATATAAAATATACATACAACATATATAAAATTGAAGTAAAAATATCAAGTATGTAAGTATACTTTAATAAAGTAATATAAACCGTATGTCACACATTACGTACATTTCACATAATAGTATAGAAACTTACGGATAAATCTTATATGTAAGAAGTATTACATATTTTTTATGTATGCCTTCTATAAATATAATTAGAAATTATCATTACATATGGTCGAAAATAAAGTCTGTTTAAATTTATGCCGCATAAGTACCTAATCGCACGCGCGTGTTTTCTATAACGCCAAAAATTGTAGTTCGCGTACCTTTAATATTAGATCCGTATCGAATAAAATGTGACTAATTTATATAGAAAATAAATAATATAAAATAAATTAAATCCAGGTCATTTTTAACATAAAGGTAGGTATAATCATTGAATAAGACTTCCCTCAACGATATAATCAAACAAAATTTAAACTAATAACGCGAAACAGCGCAAAGTTATGAAGTACGAAATAAAAACAAGGGATGTTTCAGATTGGCGCAGTGGTACAATGTGAGATGCAAAGAAAATATGGAATTTCTGAATTTGAATCGCCCACCCGGCAAAGGTTCGAATCCTGTTAAGGGACACTTTTCAAGCAAGTATAAAATAATAAACTGTCGGCTTTCAGTTCAGGTAAAAAAACGGGTTGGTGCAAGAATTGAGTTAAATCATTGACTAAAGAGTTTATGTTAAATATAGTTAAAAGTCATATAAATAAAAAATAAAATTTTAAATCTATTTTTTTATTTCTGTATGTTAACTGTTCTGGTAAATTGCAGAAAAACGTACTAGTAGAGTGTTGGAAAAGTACAGGGGATGTACTTGTTAGATATACTTTGCCTTCATTTGCCCACCATAAAATAGTTATGTGTCAGTTTATTGGTTTGGTACAGGTTAAATACTGGCATGGTAGTAAATATACTGGCAAGCCGTTATGTGGCCATTTAATGGCCATAGTGACCTGATTGCAATGGCCCAGTACACGATGCCACCGCATTGCCAGTAATGTAGTACCGGCAAGACTATATGTTGCCAGCATTGGCGTTTTACATAAATGTTTGCTGGGTATTCCTCTATAGATTTAAAATTGCAAGAAGTACATAACTCGATTCATTTTTCATTCAAAGTCTTCTTTCGCTTTATTTCCAAAACTGGACATTTCAAAATGTTCACTCAGAACCTCCCCCGTTCTACACCAAAGGGAGAATTTTTGTATTTATGTTCTTCCCCCTCAACATCGCATTCACTCTCCCTTAAACACCCTTTCTTCTTTTTCTTCTTCCTCTTGAAAGTCAGACTCAGGTGAGTTTTCGCATCCATGCCCGCTGGAATAAAATAAGCAATGGAAGGAACAGCTAGGTATCGGTATTTTCTCCAAAGCACTGCGAACTTCCATATCACCCAAGCACTACGCAAATGTCCAACTGTATTCCAGTCAGAATTGGTAAAATTAACGCTTAGTGCAAGAAAAGTTCTTATGCATAACATAAAGAACAAAACTATTAGAATTTCCAGTGACAGCAGTGACTGCAAACACTTGGTCACTGAAAAATTACCTCTAGGTTGCTTTCTGAATGCCACCAGAACAAGTAGCAAAAGCAGCAACACCTTCGAGCTCGTATGGGTTTTTAAGGGCATGCTGGAACGAAAGGCAACGAGAAAGCCGACGAGTTAGCCCGACTGGCCTCAAGACAACCGTTTAATGGTCCAGAGCCGGGTCTTCCACTTACAGTATCAACTGTCAACAACTTAATAACACAAGACACCCAAGCCCAGCACAAGGCTAGGCGGAACTTGATGTCGGACTGCCGTCACGCGAGAGGGGCCTTCAGAGGACCATTTCGTCGCTTGGCGCGTTTTTGCACAGGGCTATCAAGAAAGAACTTGTGGCTACTTGTGTTTTGTTGTTAATTGATTGATATTTGATATTTTGGACAGTGGACTGTATTTAACACCTCTAACGTTTAATACCTTTATTTTCTTTACAAAGTTACACACAAAAAAACCCAGACTTCGTAACATTCTTGCACAGAAATTTACAATATGTACAATGTTCTATTACAAGCGTTTAACGTCAGACTGCACAAAAAATAGTGGCGTTGCTGTAGTTAAGTACACAACGCGCAACGAAAAAAGCCTCGTCAACGTAACTAACTTACTCATGTTCATCACACACACTGTTAAAACCGAACAACTTGTGGGGATACTTTCTGGGTACTGTAAAATAAACATGCACATGCACCGCTTGGATGGGCTTGGTAGAATCACCATCTTGTAGGTAGAGGGTGTTACATATACGCAACGAGACGGCACAACGCGTACGTTGTAAGTGTCCCGCACTGAGACGATCCATGTTGGGAGTAGGTATACTGGCCGGACATGGCTACGATTAGAACCGTTTTCCCTTCCAGCATCCTCAGGTTCATCTCACGTTTGATATCCGGACGACTCTAGTCAAGTAGTCTAGTCAAGGATCGAGGTAGAGGTAGTACCTACAAAGGGTCCAACTTTTGACCTAAATACGCCTGAACTATATCCACCCTCTTATCATAATCAAGAATACACTCAGAATTGGACCAGAGCCAGTAGATTAACAGAGTCCTTTCCGCGCTTCAGTTCCATACTCGCTCAGTAATGTAGACGATGTTTTGACTCAATTAGTCGGAATATAATAAAAAAATTGATATAAGAAGTATTATTTTACGATACTGTGTATTTACAAATTTTACTGTTTAATTTTTCTTAAAAATAAACAATTAAAGAAAGAGCTAGTTTAAAAACCCTTCTAACCTCGCAAACGTAAGCACGGTCAGGAAGATCACCTTTCCTGTTGAAATTGTTTATACACTGCTTTCTTCTCAGTTGATTTTTTTGTCCCTGAGGAAATAAAAATAACCTCGTACCTTTATCCGATCTCTCTTAATACTTAACAGCACAATAACACGGCATTTTATTAAAAATTACCCGCACTTTCGTAGTCTACCTTATGTATGTGGACTAAACATGGCCGCCAGGGGCCAGGGCGGCATTTGTCGCGTCAAAGGCGTACGGTACTCTGTTAATCTACCGGCTCTGAATTGGACTATAGGCCCTAACTATAGGGGCTATAAATTGGACGCATATTGGACTATAGGGGCTGTAGAGTGAGTGCCTATTGTTTTTTCGAAATAGTTTAAAATCGACAGCACGGTATAAGAATATTAGGTAGGAGCACGGCTTGCTGTTTACATACGGTGTCTATTGCCGCTAAAGTGTACTATTTCCACCGTTTCGCCCTAGATGGCGCTTACCGTAGGAGTTGAGTTTTATTAAGCGTCTTATGGAAGTTTTCAGTACATTTAACAATAACATTTATATTATGCTGTTTCCTATAATAATTTTCTGCGTACTTTAAATTGATATTACAATGAAGACATTAATACATTAACTTCAATGGAAAATACAATTTTCAGTAGAAAAATGTAGGGTATTAGTCAGGTTCAGGTGATAAAGCATAAGTATTTGTTTTGGTAAAAATTTACTTTATTTATTGTATTAACACATTATGTTTTGTTCAGCCTGGATAATTTACGCTTTTCACTAGAAAGTTTACTGAATTTTTTATTTTCCGTGTTTGTATACTGCGTCATTCTTAGCCACACAAAATAGTGTTCATAATGAAACATTTAAACCTGCATTTTACGTGAAAATGTGAATGGACACAATATCGTTCTAAACACATTTCTCGATACAAATTTTGAACTTTGAGATGTGGGTAGTGCCTAAACTCGTATAGGTTCCTATACCTACGTAGGTAGGTATATTTACCACTACATATAGGTAAATAAATTCAATTTAAGCAAATTTAGTATTATAGGTATGTGCTTACGTTATTAATTTCAACGTAGCGAATAATTTCTTCTGGGTGAAAATGTTTTTCACAAAGTACATCGTTTTGTTGTAAATCTCTGTCTTTTCGAGGAATTCTAAGCGCCCACTTTTTTCTTTCTGCAACATCGTTTGGAGCTTTAAAAAGACTAATTCCCTTTGAATCTTTCTTGTTGTAGCCTGTTTTACAACCAGGTGCAAAACAAGTGGTGTTTCTTCCCATTATTGTTTAAAAAATTCAAATACAATTGATATTAAAACAGCTTAACCGAATTTACAATAACGTTTATTTTTACGCTTTACATAAATTGTCATCTATGTAAATGCACACACTACAGCAGTGAAGGTTATGTTAATAATTGTAATAACCGAAAAGTGACATAAATGCATTACCTTGGCGCCAAAATGACTCAATGTTAACACGTGCTTATATGGAAAATAATTATCAACAAACACCTATGGCGGCCATATTGTATGATGTGTTGCCTACAATTTGAACACTTAAAACGTTGGAATTGTGGGCTCGTGCTCCTACCTAATATTCTTATACCGTGATCGACAGTGAAATATTCGATACAACTACCATAATTCGACGAACTTTCATCACGTTGTGGTTATGTATTTGATCAAAAAAGATTTATAAAAATTCCCTAAATTAGCAATTTTTAAATCAATAATCTAAACGAATTAAATTTGTCTTACGTAAAATTGAAATTAAAAGAAATCAAATGGCGTTTCAATTTAACAACCAAGGAATAAGTAAGAACTGTTCGGTTTGAACCGAATTCTTTGCTTCAATAATTGTTGTAGATTCCAATACTATATTGTCCGGAAATTCTACCTCTTTCCTAAATTCGTCGGATCCAAACGACTTTACATTAATTGGAATAAATGACAATCCATTAGAATTTAACTTGAATAAAAACAAACCGACATCTAGACCAGACGATAAAGATGATTCAAGTCAAAGCCCGTCCGACAAACGTGAAAGACGTTCTCGATCAGAGCGAAGAGAACGAGACAGGCGCGACACCGATAAGGGAAAAGATGATTCCGATTCAAATTTATCCAACTCTCAAGACGTGGTATCTTTACAAAACGGACCGACGATCGGTCCAAATATGTGGAGCGGAATGATGAATATGGGTTATCCAATGGTCGGAATGAATATGATTGTTGACCCTAATATGATGTCGATGAATAATTACGGTATGATGCCACCGATGATTACGCCAGATCCCAATATGCTCACGTCGGATCCCAGTATGTTAATAAGTCCCGTTAAAGAAATTATACATTGCAAATCCTGTACGTTATTTCCACCGAATCCAAACGCTCCGCCACCGACTACTCGCGAGAGACCTCCCGGTTGTCGTACAATTTTTGTCGGCGGTTTACCGGAAAATATCACCGAAGATATCATAAGAGAGGTATTTGAGCGTTGCGGGGAGATAACAACGTTACGTTTAAGTAAAAAGAATTTTTGTCACATACGATTTTTGTTTGAAGAATCTGTGGATGCGGCAATATTTCTGTCCGGATATAGAATTCGTATCGGTTCTAATACAGACGCACCTAATACAGGAAGATTGCATGTCGATTATGCACAGGTAATAATGTTTGATACATTACGATATGCGTTACTAGGTATGCTTAGGCTCGAGATGATCAATACGAGTGGGAATGTCGTCAAAGACAATTACAAAGGGAGCAACGACATAGGGAACGTATGGAGGAGGAACGTTTAAGACCTCCATCACCTCCTCCTGTTGTGCATTACACCGATCACGAAGCCACTTCCGTAGCCGAGAAATTGAAACTTGATGAGACCTTCACGAAGGCGGTTCAAGTAAGCGTGTACGTTTCATTGATAAAGATATATTTCTTACGTTTTGAAATTTAGATCTTGTTAACTTGGTTAGAAAGAGGGGATTGCAGTAAACGTAATTCGAACACTTTTTATTCGATGATTCAATCTACAAATTCGCACGTGAGACGACTTTTGAACGAAAAATCTCAATACGAAGACGAATTGCAAAAAGCCAGGGAAATAATGAAGGGTCGGATGCAAGGTATCCTTCTACAATGTAAGTAGCTTTGTTTAATTTATCTTTTTAATTTTGTGGGTCAGTAAGTCGCTCGGTCAGTACAAACTTACGTGCATTATTGAAGCGTACCAAAAAAAATTTATAAAGCGGTAATTAAAAATGCACTAACGGTATAGAAGGTATTAAATTATATTTTACAGGCGCCATAAGGAACGTGGCAGGATTTTTAAATATTCGTGACATTTAAGCTAGAAGTAAATCTTAGAATAATCTCGGTAGTGAGGAGTTCGCTATAATGCCAAAGATACAACCTGACAGTTTCTATATCAATAAAGTTGGGGCAAAGCAAAAAGCGTTGCACGTCACGAGTATGATATACATGTCAACACTGTTATATGGATTAAAACGAAATAGAATAAAATACCAAATGGAAGACAATAAATGACAGATGTCCTTGGTTGCAACATTGTAATTTTATTTATGATGCTGCCAACTTGTAGAATTGTTTTACCCTAGAATATTACCTTTAATGACAACCCGAAAAATTAGTATTACATTGGTACTGTTTTTACGTCATATGTCACGTGCAACGCTTTTAGGATTGCCATGACTATATTAAAGTTGCTTCTCTTAGATCTTTCTATGAAATATACGTGGCACATTATAAAATATGACAACAAAACAGTTGCTTGCAATATTTTCATTGTAATTATTTCATTAATTCCATTCGATTTTATTTTTAACACAATGAAAAGTTTGTACTTGGTGCAACATCATCTTCACTTCTAATATACATTCTATCTCAAATTAATCTGAATAAGTTGTGCTTGCCTCATACTTGGTAACGTCACAGACTACTTATATATTGTCTGTGGTAACGTGAAGTAGTTGGGAACATCGCATAAGCTTTGAATATAAAAGAAACTAATTTTTTGCTTATTAAAAGTTTCGATTGCTTTAAAATTTGATTTGGCAGCAAAAAATTCTTGCACTTATACAAATCCACTATCGCTGTAATCTAATAATATACAACTTACGGAATTAATTTCATCAAGTAGTGAGTTTGACCATAATATATGCACCATATCACTCAAATCTATAAGGTTGTATTGAAAATGTTCAATTTCTACATAAAAATATAATTAGCACCAAACTTTTGCCACAAACCATTTTACTTGACTTTTTTGATTTTTCGGCATAGTGCTAACACAAACTGACATTTCTTGGATATGTAGCAACGCTTCCGATCTGGGTGATTTCACAGATTCTTCTTCTTCTACAAGATAGCAAACTTGATTGGACAAATAAAAAACATTCATTTTTCTTTTGAATTATAACTAAAAATTCATATTTTGCTGAAAAATCCTTATAGCTTCATTTGGCATGGATAGATTTAATAAAATGTCACTTTTTACGAAAGATTTGACATTAAACAACAGATGCCAATATACAAAGTAACACCAAGCAATATTTGGTATACTTCTTCTCATCAAAAATGCAAAAAAAAACAACATCGAATCAACCCTCTTTTCGCAAAGACATAAAATGAAAATGAAAGGTTCAACTAGCAAGATTAATAAGAATAAGTTGTGTGTATATCAGTGCAGTGCTGTGAAAGATATTGCACGTGGTATTTACTTCATAGTTTAGGGAAAACACAGCTAAAAATCCAGAAATACCACTTTTTATTATATACAATGTGCTGTTGCTTTTTTGTAATTCAACATGTTCCATCGAGTTGTGCAATTCAATATTTTCAAAAATACTGACGGACAGTGCATAAGCCATAAACTAAATATATTGTAGTAAACTTTGAAATTCAGTTTATTTTATTGTAATAATGCAAATTCTTTGAAGACCTACAAAGTGTAGAGATTTAAATGGAAGAGGAATGGAGAAATGCATTGAAAAGGAAGATTAAGACACTTTAAATAACAATGGTAAGAGAATAATAGAAATGTGTTTGGAAAACAAACACACAAAAATACACAAATTTGCAAGATTATCTTAGATTAGGAATGGAAAATCGACTTTCTGATGAGAAAAAATAAATGAAAAAGAGTACAAGATGCAAAAATGGAAAGAGATCGGTAGTGATCATCGTTTGGTAATACCTACTGAGAATATGGACAAATACGGGAATACGAATAAAAAAATGAGAGGGATACTTTAGTAATCTGTTTGGGGGGGGGGGGCAGAGGCAAAGCGGAGAAGAAAGGCAAAGAAGGAAAGGAGACGTAAGAGAGGAAAATGGAGAAGGAATAAAGGAAGAGGAAGTGACTGAGGTTATTTGGAAGATGATAAAAGGCAAAGCAGTGGCATACAAGGGGTGAAGTGGATATACGCAGGGGAAAAGGTAGTAAAAAGGATGACAACAGTAATTAACAAAATATGGAGGGTAGAAAGATTTCCAGAAAAATAGAGAGGAGGACTGATATGTCTGGTATATAAAAGAGGGGACTGAAAGGAAGTAGGGTAACTATAGGGGAATAATGCTATTAAACATCTACGCGGCTGCAGGTAGAAATAGAACAAAAGGAATTACTACCAGACGGACATGCGGGGTTTAGGAAAGGAAGAAGGACAATGGACAATATTTATATTATGAAAGTCAACAAAGAATAGGCAAGAAAAGTTGGAAGATTTGTTTACCTAAAAGCGGCCTTTTGACATTGTGGGAATATCTAAGAAGATAGAGGAAAGATTGGTAGAAAGGATAGAGGAAACATATGAGGAAACGAGGAGCAACGTGAAAGTGAAGGGGGAGTAGAGTGAGGAATTCGTAACAAGGAAAGGTCTGAGGCAGGCATGCCCACTGAGCCCCTGTCTATTTGCAATTTATTCAGGAGATCTGGAAGAAACACTAAAAGAGCAGCAGACCGGAGGAGTGATGGTAAGGAAAAAGAAAGGAATTAGAGATAAACATAAGGAAAACGAAGATACTGGTATGTGTATTTCGAAAGGATGTGGATAGAAGCAAAATAGAAGAGCGGAAATGGGGAGAGAAAGAAATACAGCAGATGAAAGAATTTACGTACCTGGGTATACGCTGATACAGGACAAGAAGGATTTTTTGGGACTGGGTAAGGACACGCCAGGGTATATAATAAGGGGGAAGTACAAGTAGGAAAAATAAGAGTAGAGGCGGCAGGAAGGCCAGTAAAATACGAAGAAGGCATTAGAGGAAGAGTGGGTTGCAAAATACTACAGAAATGTTGGCAAGAGGTAAAAGAAGGGAAGGTGAAATATGTATAAGAGAGCAGGGAATATTACTATAAGAGAAACGGGTAAGTAAGCGAAGGAAGAAGTAGAGGGGTTAAAAGAGAGGATATAATAGATAAGAAGAAAATGCCCAAATAAAGAGAAATTATATATGGTAGTAATAATAATACCTACTGAGATTGAAGAAAAGGACGGTAAAAAAAATAAAAAGGCCATAAAATGGGAAGAAAAATTTCGAAACGGCATCAAGAATCAAGTACCATACTGAAAGATAAAGGCAGATACACAAATATAGAGGAAAAATGGCACCATCGCCATCGCTGACTAAAGCTGGGGCAGAACGTAAATAGCAAATAACAACATGAGAACCAAATACTGAACAGATGAAATATGAGAAAAATAAAGAACAAAAAAGACAAATGGTAATACCACCAAGTCTTGAGGACTATCAAGTATGTAAAGTCAACCGAAACGAAGCTAAAGTATGAGGCAAAATAGAAATCATTGGAGAATTTATACAAAAAACGACTACAAACTACAGAGAAAATCAAAAACCCTTCTATAACAAGTCAGACAGAAAGAAAGTAATGGAACGTTGGGAAGAATATTTTAGGGAACTAACTTATGTGGATGTACAATACCAGGAGGAAGAAGAAGAAGAAGAAGAAGAAGAAGAAGAAGATGAAGAAGAAACAAATGAGGAACTAGAAATAGAACTTATTAGAGGAGAAACAATAAAAAATATGTACAGAAATAACGTCAATATAGTCCAAACAAATAATGAAGAGTCCAAGGAATATCAGACAGGACGCTTCTATTTTCAGTGGTATTGTATGAAGCAATGAAGAAGACCAAGGAAAAGATGAAAACATTAACACTGAGATGCAAGCAAATGTAACTGACAGAACTACGTTTTGCAGGTGACATGGCTTTGATGGCAGAGAACAAGGAAAATTGATAGCGTATAACCTTGAAATACTGGGAGAAAAAGTATGGCAGATAAATATGAAAAGAAAAACAATGACAATCTCAGATACATAAAAAACACATGAAATAAGATTGGAGGGAACAAATTGAACAAATGGAGCACTTCAAATACAAATAGCAATTATAAAAGAAAGCGGTATACAGGACAGGGAAATCAATGATAAAGTGGGAAGAACCATAAATACATTTAATACAATGAAAACAACATTCTTATGGAAAGCGAAGAACCACAATAGACAAAAACAGAAGTGATTAGGCCACCAGAGCGAGTCGTGGTCATGAATGGAAATAGTAAAATCCCGAATTAATGGTTTAGAAATGAAACTGATACGAAGAATAAAAAACAAAACAAAAAAAAATGAACAGAATGAAATATTTAGACAAAACCTTCGCATGATTCAGTGTTTGATAGGTGGTGTCAGAAACGAAGTAAAGAAGAATGGAAAGAAAGGTCTTAGGCTTTGTAAAAAAAAGTAAATGGTGGTTTTTAAAACGGCATCAATTCTCTATAGCTAGCATACAAAAAATCAAAAAAGTATGTATCTTTCTGTCAGAATTTTTACATTACCTATAGTGGAAATCATTTTTCATTACACACACACTATCCATTTCTTACTTAATTGTCATCATTGCTTGCTATCTCATTTTATACCTGTGGAGCATTGGGGCGCATATCGCAGAAATTTCAGTTCAGAATATGTTCTCCATATACTCATGTTATTACCCATTCAAAAATGGAGATATATTTATTGACTATCCATACTGTGACAATGCATTCAGTTTGAATTTGAGAACTACTGTAAGTATGTTACATTTCCATCATTATATGTACCATAATGGAGTGCTTTTAAAACTATAGTGTGATTACCACGCATTGGATCAAATGTGGTGCAATACGTGATAATTACTTATGTGCCCAAAGTAAAAAGGTAAATCTGAAAAGTCGATGTCACAATATACAACAATTAAAGATTTAAAGTGCATCAATTGACGTATTAACCTGTGGTTTCAAGTAAAATAATGACATTATAGTTATTTTCACAATATGTAAACAATTACTCGGAGAGAACTTGATAAATCCTATGAAATGTACACATCACCTCAGAGAACTGTAATTATCAATGTTTGGTGTGTTTTACCTAGAGTAAGACGAGTACTTAGTATAAGTAGAGAAGACGGCATAATTAATTTTATAGATATAGATAGATATAGTTTGTCCAGCGGATCTTTGCAGATATGGGCGTCGTCCAAAGTGTATGAATGAATTAAGATAAAATATTAAATCAGCAACTACTGTCATGACCTGTCACAAAATATATTAGTTTAGAACATAATCTCCTGACATGACTTCCTTTTGCTGCCTTTAGGCTTCTGCATACTTAAATTCAAATTTTAGTCTTAGAATGATAATGACAAAATATGACAATTCATTCGGTGAAAGTGGTGTGGTAACACTACTGAAGTCAAAATAGAATTGGTCTCCATACAGTGTAAGCTTAGACAATCTTATTAACTTATGCTTCTACACACAAACTAAACTGGTATCAACATATTTCTGAACTTTCAACACACGCATATAACAAGTAGTCTAACATCTATCTTTGTTTTTGGTGCGTAATACGAACCTAAATTGTGAGGATGTATATTGTTGTATATTTCATACATCGGCAAAAATCCCCTGGACAAACTATAGATAAATGGATTATGTTTTACACATATTTACAGACGTCAACGTCCATCTGTGCTAAATTAAATCAAAATTACAGTTAATTAAAAACAATTTTAGCTGTGCTTCCAATAACTTTGTTTCAAGGTTTCTTGTTACATTTGGCAATGCATTGAAGTATTTAACAGAAAGATATTTGGCTTAATCTGTAAAAAATTTATACAAAAGATATTTATATACATCTGACCTTGGTATAATATAGTCCTTGGATTTCGATTTTCAATACATAATGCAATTCAATTTAAAAATACTACGTATGATCAGGATACCAAAATATTTAAAGAAGACTCTACAATCCTGTTTGTAACCAATACCGCCTACAATGGGTATGACGCGGCGCTGCGCTGGAGAGAAAAAACACGAGATTTGAACAGTTTCCCACGCTATCTTGCAGTATCATAGGCGACTATGTATTATTGAGAAATATACCATCTTCAGCGTAGATCATCCAATCGTCTTTTTGTTTGTTGAGAGTATTTTGGCCTCGATTTTGGCTAAATGCTCAGTAGATATGTTCAGCAAATTTTGGTGTTGAGTCAATATGTATTCCAAGAAATTTTAGGTGAAGGACATGACTCTGTATGGTTTTATTATTATTTAAGGATAGTCCATTGGCAATGCATCAAATGTTTTGAACATCTTGGGATCTATTCAACAAATCCTCTTATGTTATTTGTTGATGTTAACAGTGTAGCGTCATCAATATTTTATTACTTCTTGTCTACAATATACTCATGTAGGTGATTTTAAACTGTTTAATAAGTAATCAATTGTTACTGTCAGCGGCTGTGTTGGGCTTTCGAATTTTGTTTGTACAGGTAGGATGCAGTCAGTTCCGCGTATCAAATTTTCTTAGGTTTTGCAACGAAATGTTTCCATTTAGCAATGTATAATATGGTTACATGTATTTTTTTCATTGGATACTATAAACCAAGTGTGTATATACATCAACTATATGACACAGGTGAGTACAATGATGGACAGACAGACAATCTGATGACAAAGAATAATTTAAAAGCACTTCTTTTTTGGTACAAATTTTTGTAACCTTTAAGTGAAATAGTAGTTTGTAAAAACTTGTTGAATAGTTCTATCATTTAATCGTATATTTGCGTGTGCCTATCAGTCAGTCAGATCGAGCGTGTGTTCCTGGCTGCCTGTCACAAGAAGGTTTGGGACCATTTCACGAAAGCTCAGCGAAAAAACATCGAATTATGGAAAAAACAATCAATGGTACGTATGTTTCGGATCTTATAAAATAATTTGCTTGGTAGATTTCATTAAAAAAAAATAAAAGTATTTTATAAAGTCCGAAATTTTGCATGTGTAGCAGTATTTTATCAGGTTTATGTGTATTGTCAATTTGTAATCCACGGAAGAAGTTGGCTCCTGAAATTGTTAGAAAAAGAAACAAAAAATCTATTTTTAGAGATCGTACAGTCTCTATGTTTTTACTAGGTACTGTTTAACCAGCAACTTCTTTTGCTTTGATAAGTATTTTCTTCGATTTATATAAATATACTTTTTATGTGTCTGAGTAGAGCAATTTTTATAAAGAAGGTAAGTCATAGTGGGTCACATTTAAAAAACTCAACAATAGGTATCAGTATAATTTATTGTCAAAGAATGGTGGTAGATTTTGTATGAAACATGTACAAATATTGTAAATTATCATGTTCAAATTTTCCATTTATCAATTTCCTCCACTTCACTATCTAACTAACAAACAAAGGATACTTGTGTATAACTTATAACAGCAATGTATGGCTTACCATTACCTTGTTGCAAATAGCATTTGTCAGTGTCTACATAAATAATATTAACATTGATTCAACAACTCTCTCCATGTGGTGATTAACACTAGAGATCTTTGCACAATGTCCTGCAGCTGCTTTATAACATTTTTAGCTTTCAGTCAACCAAAGTAACCATAAAAATGTGTTGCCCTCCCCACTTTCTTATTGTTTTCGTCTTGTAAATAACACTGTGCAGTGATTTAAGTAGATAACTTTTGTTGGTAATTGTTTAGTATCCGGTCGGATGCACCAACCCATTTCAACTTTCCCCCTACAAGAGAGTATTACCAGACAACTAAGAAAAGCTATAACATAATGAGCGCAAATCACTAAATTGTTTAAAAATTCGATAAATAAATAAAGCATAATGTCAAAACTTGGCGGATTTGTCTATAAGGTGGCGTTATCATAAAAAATGCAAATACCGCTCCTTAAGATTAAAAAAACGACCGATATTTACAAGTCTTTACAAATAGATCGATACTTCCAACAAATATTTATGCGCATACGGGTCTTACAAATACGACTAACTATCGATTCACATTAATACGGAACGAACCGTCACGTTTTGGCAACGGCACTTTTACGGTGCGTGTCGGTACGTATGGATGCTCATTTGTCAGTCTGAACTGGACCAGTAAGCGGTAGAAAACGGAGATCAGGAGAAATTAATTGAAAATGTTAAGGTTTATGAGCCACTGTATGTAATAAGCAATTCGAAAAGTGGACAGGCTGTCTCAACAATAAAAAAATGTTGATTCGATTCGAATATGAAATGGCGTTTCTATTACCATTTGTGCAAGAAAGGGATACACATATAGTATATTTGAAGATTTTAGTGATGTGGATATACCCATTTTTGATTTCTTTTTTTTTCACTGCTTCCACTTCCTCTTCGTCTAAAAGTAAGGCTGTAAAAGCCAATTCATCGTCAATGATCCGCCCATCGTGATTACTAAACGTTAACTGATGAAGTTACCGAAGCAATCTGAACATAAGCATTGATTTGCTGTGTTGGTGTCGGTGCGTGACGGTCCGTGCCGTATAATATGAATAACTTCGCTAAAATCGTTTCTATTTGTTACTCGCATACATTATACACGTGTCTTTATTTATTGAGTACTACTTCACTCTCAGCGGAGGCTACCATGACCTCACTCAGTTAGATAAAACAACTTCCGGGCGAAACCTTGACTTTTTCAACTTTAACGCGGTTCAACCCCGGAAGTCGTTTTATCTTATGCTACTTTACCAATTGAAATTATTTATTGTGCATATGTTGAGTAATGCTTTTTTCATATGTATTTTTTTAATTACAAATTCTAGAGTTTTAACTGTTTTCATCGCGAAAAATTTTGCCGCGAATTAGGTACCGATCGGATACTAAACTGTTACCCTTTTGTTCGTTATAGAGTTGTTTTATTAGAAACTGTCAATATTGTGTACAACCTCTGATGGCGATTGGTACAACTACTGTAAGTGGGTAGAACACTGTCATTCCATTTTAATTGTCATCGTATAAAGGTAACTATGGTAACTGTCCAATGGTAAAAGGCACAAACTTAAAGTCTGCCTATAACCAATCGCAATGGTTTCTAACGTCGCGGTCATTAATTTTGCTTGCGAATTACAATGTTTAACCGGAAGGGAATCTTGTTTGATGATGATAATCCCAGAGATGTTTGCATCTAGAGACCAAAATTAGATTTTATTGTTTGTTACCGATGGTTAGTGGTTGGATATGCAGAACTCCAATGGTATCAATTAGCAACTTTAGCTCCATTTCTAGATAATGCGTGTATGGAGGAGTTTATTACAGTATAATCGTCCCTCCCAATTAAAAAGAATGGCTACAACTTCATCAAAATTTACCATTGTTCTTAATGATGCACTGAACATTTTATTGATAATAACTTTTTTTGTGGTAGTGATAATAACATGTTTTGGTCACCTTTTTAGTATATTTGTGTAAATTTAATGGTAATATTAAAATGATTTATAGGAATTAAAGAACATACAGTTAGACGATGAGCCCCAAAGTGAAAGAGCCGATGACGAAATGGAAGTGTCAGATGGGGAAGAAAGCTCCCGTAAACGACCTCGAATTGATTCACATTATGAGGAAAGAAATTCATTACGAGAAGAGAATGATAATTTGCGTTGTCAAATGGAGGCCTATAAAAATGAGGTAAGACTGTGATAGTGGCAGTTTTGAAATTTTATTCCATTTTGATTATTGTGGGTTTAAAAGTCATTCCATTAATTTTATCACAACTCGTTTTGACACTAAGTGTCATTATCATCTGTTAACCTTGATAATGGCACATAGTGTCGAAATGCTTTCTTTGGGTTACATTTAAAATAAAGGTACCTACTTGTTATCTGCACCACGCCCCGTTTCAACTTTTCCCCTATAAGAGAGTATTACGCCCCGTTTCAACTTTTCCCCTATAAGAGAGTATTACCAGACAACTAAGAAAAGCTATAACGTAACGACCGCAAGTCACTAAATTGTTTGAAAATTCGCATAAATAAATAATAGCAAAATGTCAAAACCTGGCATATTTGTCTATAGATGGCGTTATCATAAAAATGCAAATACCGTTCTGCAACATTAAAAAGGATCGATATTTACAAGCAATTCCGAGACAAATTGATTTCATTTTTCTTACAAGAGACGCCTTCCCTATCATTCCCAAAATTTTTACCCGAAATTATGATGAACCCATATACTAAACTGTTACCAAAATAAAAAATTAGTGGAATTACTTGTTTTTATTGTTACAATTCATATATTTAAGATTTTTATATGTATGATAACTTTTAATTTTTTATGGTTTCATTAGACACACTTCCGTTATTTTTCTTCTGTTCAAAGGTGGAGGTAATTAAAGTGGATCTAAAGAGAGAGCTAGAAGAAAAAGATAAACAGTTCAAAATGCTACAGCATACATTGCAGGGAATGCAACAGCAGTTGATCGATGCTAAACGTAAGCAGTCAGAAGAGGAATGTAAAGCGAAAGATCTTCAGTGCAAAATTCAACAGCTCTCTGAAGCGAGAACGAAAACAAGTTCAGAAAGAGATATTGTTAATTTAGACGATAGTGAGCCGGAACAATCTGAAACAAATGTTAGTGAGGTCGTAAGTGATATTCCAACTACCTCACCACCTCCATTAAATGAACGTGATGCAAAACTAGTCGGAATTATATCTACGTTTCTCAACGTACATCCTTTCGGAGCGGGGTTGGATTATATCTGGTCATACGTTAGTAAATTAGAATCAAATTTAAAACCTTCGGATATTGAGGTGTTAATGACAAGGTTCCCTAGTGTGTTTCAACAAGAATTAATGGGAATTGGTGCAAATATTGAAAGACGTTGGTTATTTAATGGCTTCAATTCTACCAATTAAATCCACAAACTGTAGTTCCTTTCTTTTTAAATAGTATAAGTATACTTTGTGATTTTTGAATCACTACACATATCCAATGTATCCTTTTCTTTTGAATTAAAATGTTAGTTCAAATTAATTTATTAATTATGAATGACAAAGTGACTGCTACATATTTGATATCAGGTCATTTAAGAATTAGATACATATGAATATATGAGTATGGTGAACGCCAAACAAAATCCGTTGCACGTCATATAATGTGAGTGACGTAGATTGGGAGCAATGTTGCCAGATTGTAATTGAAAGAAGGTAACGCAAATAAAACTTCTGAGTTCAGTCGTAACTTTAGTTATAATAAATAAAAAACAAAATCAAAACTTCAAAATTATGACAGTCAAAACATAACCACAACAAAACATTACAAAATTGATACCTTATGGAATTGGCATTGGCAACGTTGCTGAAAACAATCTATTGTTACCAACGTGGCGATCATAACATTCTGATGAAATTAATTTTTACAGGTCGAATTTTCACGATTTTTATGCCGTTACATTTACGGCAGGGACGTCAATTATCAGCTGATTGCTGACGTGCAACGGATTTTGTTTGGCGTTTACTGTATATACTCTCCATACCATGTGGCACATAACTCATACATTGTGCTTGTATTATTCTATCTTCGTATTCTCTGTATTAATATGAATCCACCTCCTATTCTAAAAATTGTCGCTCTTCAAGGCTATAACAGCGCACTTTTAATGAAATAAGTACAAACCTGGTTCCCTCATTAAATTAATTATAATAAGAGGCTGTAAAGAATAGCTCATTATAGACGCCGTAATACTTGAACAATCTAGACACAATAAAAGAAACATACACACAGCTTACATCGATTACATTACAAAAGTACTATCGCTGTACAAATAAGCAACAACATGACACAATTTCTCATTCACATAATGTCATGTTGAAACACCATCCTAACACTTACACTAAATGATACTCAACTCATCACAAACCTAATACAAATTAAGGGGGATATCTTTGAACTTAAAACACAATCACAAAATACATCACAACATTCTCGCATCTAAGAAGAGTTTTGCTTCTACCTCTATTAATTGTATAGAAATTAACAACACTTAAAATCATTGGACAATCAACTTGAAAATTCAATAGTTTAAATAAAAAACACAACTCGTTAACTTTTCTTCTAGATTCTAAGGAGGCCATATTCAGCACAGTTAAGGCATGCTCATAATTATAGTTTTCCAAAGATTCGACATACAGCTTCTCACAAACCTCTTCTGCACTCTCCCCATAATCTCAACGTGAATGCCCATAAAAGGGAGACCAAACTTTGGAATAATATTCAAGACCTGGCCTAATCAAGGCACAATATAATTTTTTAAGGGTACCATATGAAAAATCTTTCCGCCACTTATTGATGACACCCATTCTATCAATATGATTGATGAACTTTAGCTTAGAGTCCATCATAATACCTAAATCTCTAACCTTGCTGAAGCGTATTCTACTACAAGTAAAATTTTTGTAAACCATTCGTATAAATAAGTCTTGCTGTATTTTCTTATGATCATCCGGGTCCTGAATAACATCTTTAGGTCGTCAGCGAACATTACATCTTCACAATTCCGAATTTCATAGCCTATCACCAATAAAAATCGAGAATAACAAAGGGCCACAATGGGAGACAATTTCTCAATCAATAACTTACGACTGCTTTGGCAAAGTTAGTATATACACAATCCATTTGCAACCCTTTTTCAAGGCTAGAAATGATGTCATGTTGGAAGGACAATAGATTAGTCACAGTCGATCTACCCTCACAGAACCCATGTTGAGCCGCCGGTATGTACTGCTGCCAATATATTTTTTTGGACACCTGTAATTTTCAATGTTGTCCCGATTTATAATTTGAAGTCAAATAACAGGTCTTCCAAGTCTGGGGAAAAATTTCCAAATTCGGAGATAAACTAAACAGAGTATGCAAAGGAGAACAAGCAGTTTTTCAAAAATACCTATATTTGTTATATCATCTGGACACGGTGTACAATTATTTTTTAATTTGGTTATTCCAGCAAAAACATCCCCCAAAGAAACACTAAGAGCATTAAATTCAACAGCTCCAACTTCATACACTACCACTGTCTGACTCAAAGGGTTTGGATGTCTTAAATAACAGAGAAAAAACTCACAACTTCCCCTTGAAAACAGTATATTGAGATGAAGATACTGTTTTCAAGGGGAGGTTGTGAGTTTTTTTCTCTGTTATTTACCTTCAAACTCCTTTTTGTGGTTGCGAACTACTATAATGTTGGATGTCTTACATAAAATACTTAGCAAAGCCAACGAGAATTTCAGCACCATCAAGTACATTAGATTGGGGTAATTTTGTTACTTTTTCAAGTTACTCACGTGCCTCCAGAGAGTTTTTGGGTCCAAGTCAATGCTTAGCTCCACGTTTTCAATATAAGTTTTATACATTTACATTCATATCTTAATCTGGAGAATCTCTTATAAATCTAATCGATACCCAGAACTCTTGTAATTTCTATGGGCAACCTTTTTTTGACCCACTAAGGCTTTCAATGGACATATTTCAATACCATAATAGATTATTTCATAAAACTTGGAGAGAGCAACATTAATATCACTGAATACAAGATTCTAATCGATACAGCTAAAAAATAAGTGTAACATTTTGAAATCCCTAACCTTTAAACATTGAACACTATCGTGAACCTGCACAGTATACACATTCACATTGCAATATTAGTATACAATAAGTCAAAAAAAATATCAAAGTTGTTTGGTGCGGAATTGAGTTCCAGGGTTCAGGACAGCTCACTATCAAATGTGGCTTTTCATGAGACCACCTTGCTTCTTATAGTCACCCAATAATATACATTTGCAATTCTTCTTTTTCTTCTACTTGATCCCTTATAACTTTACGGCGTCGGGTAAACAGCCTCAATCCATTTCCTCCATTGTCGTCTACTTTATGCTACAATTCAAGTATTTATTATATTTTCCCAAAGTCAAAAGGTTTCATGTTTGCCGTAGATCGGGTCATTTACACATGATCTTTGTAGACAATGTTTGCAAATGTCAGAAACCATACACACCCTGCTCTTACAGTATCTATTGTTCTTAGTGCAACCGGAGTTATACCAAAAACCATACACCACAATTTACACATTTTAGGCTTAAATAAAAACATATACGTAAAATTACAAAAGGGAGTCACCATCAACACTTGCCACATAGTTAGAAAATTTCGAAATATAAGTATATCATATAAATATGGGAGTACGTATTTTTAATTGCAAAGAGTCAGTTATATAAATCTTTATTATGATAGTGTGACATTAATATTAATGTCACATTGATATTAATATCACATTGACGAAAATATTTATGGATATTTAATTAATAAAGATTTATATAATTGACTCCTTTGTAATTAAAAATTCGTACGCCTATAATATAATAAAAAGCAGTCGTCAAATAATTTTTAATTCTATAATATGATATATTAAGACATTGCACATCACTCAGAATCACATCACACACGTTGAAGTACTCAAACACAACACCCAACTATCCCTTCACAAACTGAATCTATGTTGCATACACAACGTAGCATTACAAACACATCATGCACATCTAACATAGACCCAAACACAATACACTCACAATATCAGAGCACACCATTAACACAAAACACAAACAACACATTACCCACTCAAGTACAACCGATGTGCCAAGTTAAACACTTACACAATAAACATCGTACTGTTACAAAACCAATATTATTCTGTTTTTTTACACCTCCTTTAAATTTATTTTGTATATTTATATTTATTTATTGTATATTACTAGGACTAATCTTTACTTGATTTCGATCAGTGCGATTAGTCGACCAGTCTTGGACTGAGTATCGATACGAATTTGAAATATGTACCTATATACTGGTCGTACGGAGAAAGATTGCCCCAAGGTCGGATGCGCACTCGTATAATTGTAAATTTTCCAAGCTTGGCAATCATATGATACCAGTGGTGTCACCGCTAAATTCCGTTTAATTAGTAACATCTGGCTTGAATATAAAAAAAAAAGATTTTTGTCTTAAATGAGTATATGTGATTTAATTTTACATGTACACATATTTTTTCTTACTTGTTACTAAAATATAAATTTAAAAACACTGCGAGTTTTATTTCCTCATAAAAAGCAACGCCAGTGTTAAACGTGGAAAAAGCAGTTTACATGCCGATCGCTTCCGAATACACGAAGTTCACCTGCGCACCCGAAGCAATCTTTCTCCGTACGACCAGTAATAATAATTTATTAATTCAGAAGACCTAGATTGGACAAATCACCAGTACAATAGGTTATACACACTACAAAACGCTTTCACAAAATTGTTCAAATTTAATTTTCTGATGGCAAATCGTTTTTTTGCCACCTTTGAGAACTGGATCATCAACTCAAATGTTATGAAGGTACCCTGTCTGCTTTTGCAGGTATTTTTTGATAAATGATAGATGTCCGAAGATATCTAGAATTTCCTATATATTCAAGAATTTGTGATTACTGTAAGAGACAACGTCCAGTATACAAGTACGTTATATCTTTCATCCTGTTATCAATGTCAATAATGTCATTACTCCTTCACTGGATCTGCAATAAAATTTGCATAGAACTAAGTTGACGGAGATCTAGTAACAACCTTTTAGGTCTTCACTGCTATTAACTATGTTAAAAAAATCATTCTCACTTGCGACAACACCAGGATCTTTAGTAAGGCTGGCTGTAAAAGGTTCGAAATTGTTTATGTTTTCCAAACTCTCCGTACCAATAACTTGAGTACTTTTCGTTTTCATTTTTAATCTTATTTCTCTATTACGCGCTTCCAATATTTTTTCTCGCCTGCTTTCTCGTTCAAACATCTTAAATTTGTTAACATGGGTCATTTTTAAGTAAAAGATCATCTTACAGGTACTTACTGCTGTTAACAATGTTCTGTCTAGTTTACTACTAAATGACAAATTTTCGCTTAATTGCACTAAGTTTGTGGTACCCTTAACGTTACCCACAGCAACTAGTTGGCCTTGGTCATGAACGCGTAAACAACTAAGCGGTTGATCACTTACTTTAATGCCAAGACAAGTCTGCTTTTGTTGCTGAAGTATGTCCCAAATATCCAATGTACCATCGCTACGTGCTGTAAAAAACACTGACACTCTAGAAGGTTTAAATGGTTAAAATAGATCAAATTTAATATTAATACCTAGTAGGGCTCCAACCGCCATCAATAAACCGATCCCTATGATAACATGTCCATATGATAGAGCTTTCCTTACAGTCCTCGGACCATATACGAGCTGTCCAATCTCCGATACTAAGAAAATTTTTCACATACGCCGCATTACGTTGTATAGCTAAGACTGGACCTAAATGAGCTGTGAATTTAGTACCCATTTTTTCACTGGGCGATTTCCCTTTTCGGTTACATGAAATGATCACTCCTTTTTCTGTGCCAACCATAAATCTTGTCGGAATTGTCCCTTCATATTCTAAAGAACAAGCACCCATCGCCATTTCTATGTTTTGATCTGGACAATTTAATATCAGCGTTTCCAAAGGTTCCGTTAATTTTCTTGCGTCCCACCTGCGAAGATACATATACTAGGTTGTTCACCTATAAATGATTAGAGTTACCATTTGACTTGCCCATCAGTAGATGTACTAAAAAACTCTAAGCCCGACTTTGAATTTATCCACAAAACACAACTAACCGGTTCTCGATGACTAATTTCTGTTATACTTCTATGAACAGGCGCCGAGCCTTTACGGGAATCCCATATGGCAATTCTACCACTTAGGTGGCCGCTCACAAGTGTATTGACATCTTTTGTGTGATATTCCAGGCATACCATCGGTGTTGATCGAGGAGTAAAGACTAGGAGTGGACGATTAGGATTTTCTATAATTAAGAAAAATAGTGGTAGGTAAGGTTTATAAACAAAATTTGGAAAAGGGAAGGATTCCCAAGGGAGTGCAGGAAGGGTATAATATCCCCGATATACAAAAAAAGGAACAGGAGAGCTTAGGGGAATAAGCTCCTGAACACTTGATACAAGATATACGCCAAGGTGATTGAGAAGAGGTTACAGGGGGAATTCGAGGAGAAAATGATATGATCGGATGGGCAAGGTGGATTTCGGGAGGAGAGTGTACATAATATATTAAAACAACTAGTAGATCAATAAATAGGAAAAAGAGGGAAGGGGAGTATACGCAGTATTTATGGACATGAAGGCAGCCTTTGATAATGTTGACAGAGAGAAGAAGGGAAGAGATAAGATAATGTCATATAAACGAGTTAAGTGAACATATTGTAAAGTGCAATGCACAAGGTAAAGGCAATAAAACTATATTAATGGTAAGAATTAGTGGTAAACAACGCACCAATTTCCCAAAGGTAGGAGTGGCCGGTATCAATATTTGTAGCTTTTTGAAACTTTAAATCACAGTGAGTCACTGCTATCTTGGTGCCACCATCCGGAGACCAAGAAATACGATTAACTGGTCGCTTTGTGATGCACTGATCATGGTACACATTCACGGTACGTGCAGAGCATTTTTCCACGAACGGCGTCGGTTCGACATCAGAAAAGTATTGCTGATAAATATTGATGGAATTATTTTGCAATACACAGTTTTCCATAGTCTGAAATTTCGAGATTATCAATTGTTTGTATGAATGAATATGTAACGTAAACTGTACCTTACACAACTGCATAACAATGGGACTGTATGCATCATCTTTCTCGATTTTCCGACGGTACCGTTTAGTTTGTTCTTCGTCATCCTTATTTACATCTTTGGGCCAACCACCTTCAATATGGTTAATACCGCAATTTACAAAATTCGCTCTCGTTGTGTTCAACTCATGTTCGGCTAGTATGGGACCGTACTGTGTTTCTTGTGAGACTGGATCTCTGAAATTACTATAATTATTTCGGTATATGCGTAAAGTGATATATTTTACTTGAAAATGTAATTTTGAAGCAATTCTTTGTTGGCAGGGTAGTTATCTATGAGGTCTGGACCTTTATCGTAGAATATACATTGACGCCCAAATTCATTTCTTTTCTTTTGATACACGTATTGCAATTCCATTTTTCTAATACAAAATTAAATCAATAATTTTGTTTCTATGGTAATATATCTTGCAGTAGTGCATTTAATAAACAAAATGGATTAATTAATGCAAAATGTCTGATAATTAAACAATATCTGCTGCAGTATTTAAGTTGAGCAAATTCTGTCTGACTTGTTAGTCGATTATTTGAACAGTAGTAGTGTTAACCATGCTTAGTATGTTCAAAATTCTACCTGACATACCCCTCCCTGAGAAACTTGGCATCCCTTGCCTGAGACCAGGTTGGGACGGTAAGTCTTCTCAAGGGGGTATGTCAGTTAGAATTTTGAACATAGTATTATCTGCACTGACTGGTATAACTTCATTAACACGTTCAGTGCTGATGACACCGATCGGTGTCGCAGTGGTTTCATGCGCAGTGCGCACGACACCGATCGGTGTCGCATGCTAGTCTTTACGAAATAGGCCAGTATGAAGTTAGCGTTGCACTTAAACGAACGATTGTTTGTAAGCGTGGTACTAAAGGTTAAAAATTTTAAAATTTGTCCTTCGTTTTTTATTCGGTGAGTTTTTGTCGGATTGAGATGGATCAAAGTGCACCAGGTCCGTCTAACCCTAAAAAGGCTAAACGAACCTATCAAAACCGTAACAAACTTACGGAAGAAGAGCTTTTACACGCTTTAGAAAGCAGTGATGAAGAATACGATTTCATTGAATCGAGTGATGATGACTTTGTGTTGGATTCTGAATCTGAAGAAGATGAAGAGGACGTCGATTTAGTTGATACAGGTAAAATCGATTGTAGATATACCTACAATATTTACGTTATTTATATTAAACTTTTCGTAGATACATTTGCTAACGTAGCAGCAGTGGCGCAAGGTGCTGAAAATCCACCCGAGAGCGTTGTTGAACCTAAATGGACAGATGGTCCCATCATATTGAAAGAGTTTCAATTTCGCAAAGTCAATGAATTACTGGTACCCACTCCAGACGGCAATCGATATGCTGAACAAATATTTCTCGGAGAGCGGATTTCACAACATTCCAGGATTACCAGATGGAAACCGGTCGACAAAGAGGAAATGTTGACATATATAGGACTAGTACTGCATATGGGTACTATAAAACTCACTAGGATGCAAGATTATTGGAAGAAGCACCCTTTATTCAATTTAACTTGTTTTTCGTCACACATGAGCAGGGATCGTTTTTTATTGCTAACGCGATGCTTGCATTTTGCAAATAACGAATCCCAAGCAGAAAATGCTGCCGACAGACTATTTAAAATTAGGCCAATGCTGAATTTTTTTAATAGTGCGATGGAATCCATTTATTATCCCGGAAAGGAACTGTCTCTGGATGAGTCAATGGTTTTATTTCGTGGACGCTTACTGTTCCGTCAGTACATTAAAAACAAACGTCACAAGTACGGCATAAAATTGTATATGTTGACGGAACCTAGCGGGCTGATCTTGAAATCGTTGATTTATACAGGGGCATTAGACGGATTGGGAGGGAAAGGCCATACCGGGAAAGTTGTTCTAGAATTGACAAAAAATTATCTTGATTCTGGTCATTCCATTTATATGGATAATTTTTATAATTCGTTCCAATTAGCTAGTCAATTGACAGATCGTAGTACATATTGTACCGGTACTCTTAACGTGAAAAGACTGTATAATCCAAAAGATGTGCTGCAAAAAAAATTAAAAAAAGGAGAGTGCACCGTGACATCTTCTAATAATATAGTAATTGGAAAATGGCGGGATAAACGCGACGTTTTATTCATTTCAAATGAATATACAGGAGAAATGGTAGAGTGGGTGGTGTTGATCGACAGGATCAATTAAATTCTTATTACCCCAGCCAAAGAAAATCTGTAAGGTGGTACAAAAAAATAGGGTTCCATTTCATTCAGCTGATGGTACTAAATTCCTATTTATTGTCCAACAAATATTCTGGTCGTAAAATGACGTTGTACGATTTTAGACAATCACTCTTGTGTAGTCTTTTGAAGATAGAAGCACCCAGAGCAGAGCCACAAAGGAATCGACCAACGCATACGTTGACCAAAATTTCTTCACTAGAGCAAGATGGAAGGACCAAGAGAAAACGTTGCAGGGTATGTTCTGCACAAAAGATACGAAAATCTACTGTATACCATTGTGAAAGTTGTCCCAATAATCCAGGATTCTGTGTAGAATGTTTCGACATTGGGCATGCGCAATAGACTATGTTTTATTATATGTGCAATCTGACTTTTTCGTTGTTTTTATTATGTTTTTAATGTTTTTGATGTTTTTGTAACTTTCTTTACTGACGTTACTGTTACATTTCTTATTTTCGTTTTTCTAATAAAAATATTTTCGTTCAATTTGTTGATTTATGTCTTGCATTTCCTAAAAGCAAACAGGTATAGCACCTATACTTTACATAAAATACTCTAAAATGTCTGTGTCTCCGATCGGTGTCGATCAGCACTGAGCAAGAAATTCATGGCCAGGTGCGCCTGACACCGATCGGTGTCACGCGTCAAAAACAGATAGGCGTTATCATATTTATTATTTCACAAGGGAAAATCGAATTCTGACGTTAAACTGTATCACATTCACCAAAAACACTGTTGCGCACCTGACATATATTTCAGTTTTAAATCAGCAGTGAACGTGTTAAGATTCATGATGCTTAAGGGGAGGTAGTCGTTTTATTTTAATTTTTTCATTAAGATTTGTAATAATGGCACTTGGATAATTTTAATGCTGTGGATATAAATGACATATCGACCAATTTTTGTAATTTGAATGTAATGAATACATTTTTTTTATGCAGTAACATTGATGATATACTCTAGTTATTAAATGGTAATACATAATGACAATGTCAATAGCTGTGTTTGTGTATGTTACAAGTAGAACAGTACGTTTATTTCTGGATCACCACACAGAGGGGACGAACAGGCCATCCACCTCTCCCCTAAGCTCCATACCAGCCCCACAATTCCGTTTCCTTGCCAATTCCTTTATTTGCGCATTGTCATTATTATCGTACCTTATCCTACATAGATAACCTCATCAACACTTTCTATACACTCCTCGCCCCACTTCCATTCCATCCTCCTACCTCTCACCCTTTTCTTTTGAAATTTCATTAGTTTAGTCTTATTCGGGTTCATCTCCATCCCAACTTTCTCCGTATAGCTCAACTGGCAGCCCAGCCTTAACCCTTTCTTTGCTCAGAGAGGTTCGCTCACCTCAACCCCCACCCTCACGTAAAACACTGCTTCTTCGTACATTTCCTTTCAACACCACTACAGTCCATATCCAACCCTCTCAACCTTTACCATAGAATCCCCTGTTTACGCTGTCAAATAATGCCTTGATATCGATAAACAAAGCGTACACCCTACCCCCCCTCCCTTTTTTGCAAACAATTTGTTCACCTTAGAATGTATGTTTTCCATCTTTCCCCCGCCTTTTCACCTATTTACCTCTATTTCTTTCCCTATTTAGGAACTTCCATACTTCCTTCGTTCCCTATTTCTCTAATCTTTTCCTCCATCTGCTGAATTCTCTCTTCTCCGTTTATCAACCATATATCTTTTTTTCACTGCCGCTCTATCCATTTTTCTACCAATTCGCTGAGGCCCTCTTCTAACTCCCCTCCTGCATCATTATTCTTCCTCCAACCGATTTTTAAACCCTTCTATACTTCCTTCTGTCCACACCTTCTTTTCGCTCCATTTCTTTATTGTCTCACTCTTTTCTCTCCATTCCCCTCTCAGCCCCTCTCCCCCCCCCTGAATTTATGTTCTTCTAGGGTATCCTCATTCACTATGTCAGACTCTTCCCTCCCACTAATCCCCTCTTCCATCATCCTTCATATTTCCAGCACCTCTTTTTCCTGTCCGTTTGCCTTCTTGTCCATTGAGACCAGCTTCCTTATCTCCACGATTATTTCCCATCCTCCCTCCTCTTCTATACTTACAGTGTTGAAGTCACTTTTCCTTGTATTTCACATCTCTTTTACATACACCGATTATTACCATGTACTTTCCCCCTCCCACTGTCCTCATGTATCTTTTCACTACCCCTTCCAATTTTTCCTCTTGTACCTCATCTTCCACACATAACTCCCTTCTAACTCCTGTCACTATACCTACTTATCAATAAACAATAAAAAAGGTATAGATTAAAATATTTTTTTTACAAAAATCAAAAGTCAAATTACAAATACAAAAAAAAACAGTTGAATTAAAGTTGTTTCTTTCTTTTTTCATTAATTTTTTTTTTATTCTTAATTTCATTTTTTCGCTTTGAAGGCACGCTTAACGGTTGCACGCTAAATCCGTCGATATAAGGATGAACCAATTTCAACACAAATCTCTCATGTTGTACGTTGCTCGAATCCAATGATAAACGAACAGTAACGGGATCAAACGCACGAAGAACAACATCGCCACATTTTTGTGTTTGCTCTTCAACATTGTATTGAAAAAATGCCGACGACTGTCCCTTTTCTGCCAAATATAAAGCACACTCCAGACCGTACCTAGGTATTAAGATTTGTATTGCATTTTTCCTTATACATAGTATATATCCTTCCTCGTCTTGTACTTTATTTCGGAAAAATAACTACAAACAAGTATTAATTTGATTACATTATTCGCGGTGATACATACGTGAGTATTAAACGCAACTGAAGCCCTTCCGGCATATTGGGCCATGCGATTACGGTAATTAAGGTTATTACACAATTGTTGACTTTTTTGCTTATTTAGCAAATCGGGATATGTTGCATCCGAACCAACTGTCACAGCAAGAAGTCTATGAACCATAATATCCGCATAACGTCGAATCGGGGATGTAAAATGTGTGTACAAAGGTACAGCCAGACCATAATGAAAATAGTTACTTCTGGGCAATATCCCACTAGGGAAGTAAACTGCTTGCATCATACAACGAGTTGCCAAAATTCTCAGCATTGTATTCATGTAAGGGTTGTTCTTCTTAACAGCTAGATCTAGCGACTCTGCCAAATGCTTCCCCGTATCCACTTTAATATCGAAGCCCTACACAATCACTGAATTAAGAATGAATTAATTTCAACTGTACGAACCAAGTTTTGTCCAACTTTCAATAACGGATCGAAGTTGGTAACAGGAGGTGAGGGATGTCGTCGCAACATCGCACAATCTGGGAAGGCCTCCAAAATAATTTCGGCGACACTTATATTTGCCAAAAGCATGAATTCTTCCACCATAGAGTTCGTTTCGAATAATTGTTTAACTTCAACATCTAGCGGCTCCATTGTTTCAGAGTCCATGTGTATTTTAACTTCCGGCGATGCCAATACCAACGCGCTGCAATACATTTATTTATACATACGTTAGCGCATTAAAATTACGAGTACAAACCCATTTTCTAAACGTTTCCTTTTTAATATTTTTGCGAGCATATTTAAGTTACGTAGTGCAATAGCTATCGCACCGTTGTTCGTTTTGTCATCAATTGTAATTTGCGCTTCTTCGTACGTCATTGCTTTGCGAGATTTTATAATACTTTTGTGACATCGTACATTAAGAATTTTGGCATCCTTGTCCATTTCCCAAATGCAAGAGAACGCAAATCTTTCCTCGCCTCCTCTTAATGAACACAAAAATGAGCTAAGCAATTCGGGCACCTAAACGATTGAATTTTGCGGTTACATATTCGTCATCATTACAATCAATATCTACCATGTCGATTCGTTTATTAACCAAATAAACGGTAGTCGCACGATTTGCGGCTTCCAAATCGAGAGCGGTTCCGGGACGAATGAAATGTGATACATCGGCGATGTGAACACCGACTTCAAATGTATTTTCGCTTAAAGTTCGACAGTGTAAAGCGTCATCGATGTCGGTGCATCCGGGCGGATCAACAGAGCAAATGGCGAGGTGACGTAAATCGACTCTTTCTGCTACATCCTTAAAATATAAATCACGAGATTGTGCTGAAAATTGAACAGTTACTAAATGATTACCGCATCCGTAATAATCCACGGAATCTTTGGCAAACACTTCAACACTTGTTCCGAAAATTGATTATGAGGCACTTCGTGTTCTAAAAGCACAACTTCATTCTCTGTTGCTTGATCGCCGATTGGTCCAAGAGCACGTACAAAGTGTCCCTAAAATTTACATACAGGAATACATAAGCTGTATACGTGAAAAGTTGATCAATAATGAAAACAACTTGACAGTTAACTAAGATAACAACAACATTTTTGGGATTTTGAATACAATAAGTAAAACATTCATTTGTATAAATATAGAAATACGTTTTATAAGAGATATACTGGGTGTGCTATGACTTGATGTGCATAGCTTAAGAACATATTCCTTAGGCAATTTTTTATCGAAAACGCCTTGCACACTTTTCAACAAAGATTTTTTTTACTATCAACAGAAATTTAATCAAAGTTTTGGTTCAAAATGCCCCCCCCCCCCCCCGCTGTAATAATTTAGGCGGGTATCTGAAGTGTATCTAGGTGGTCTCGTCTGGATACAGCTACAGCCATAATATTTTGAATCAACACATCTCTGCTTTGTGATTTATTTGAATAGGTATACTAAACTTTTCATGTGTCCCAAAAGATAATAGTCTAGAGGCGTTAGGTCAGAGAACTGTATCTCCTCTTCCAATCCAACGGTTAGAAAAGTTCTCATCAAAATATGTTCTTACTTTTACACCATAATAAGGAGGTGCGCCATCATGCTGAAACCACATGTTAACTCGTTTCTGAAGTGGAATACAGTTCATTAATCCTGACAACTCATTTTGCAAAAACAATAGATAATGCTCAGATGTTAAACGCTCTTGAAATATGAATGGCCCAAAAAGCAGGTTATTAAGACCATCACACCAAATATTCACCGAAAAACGATGTTTTTCCGTTTCGCTGTTTCTGTCAAATGTCAATGTACCAAGTGTACAACTAAGAAAGGAGGTCGGCCATTGCCATTGCCTGTTACATTGCCACATTTTTGACTATATCTTCAGTTCTAGAAGAGCTATTGACATAATTTTTTTTTAAATACTCCCTTATTAATTTTTCTTCCAATACCAGCGGAAAAAATATTTGGTATCTTTTGAGAAATCCTTTTAGAAAAGTCGACCGTTTTGTTCCTGCAACAAGTTATATAAAAATTGTTGTAGTTTTGGATTTGTTTGGTAATATTAAGTATTCCCTTAATATCGAGACCAATCTTGACAAATTCAAGCAACCGGTTTCGAAGTTACAAGATTTTTGTCAATAGCACGTTATATGGTTCCCCTTCCTTTTATTTTGATAGCAATCGTAAAAATTCATTAAACAACATTTTACATATTGATTACTAGTTTAAAATGGATATATTTTTTTAAATACATTACTGAGGAAAATTGTCAACAAAATCTGAATTTCAAATTGAATTAGTGGAACGCCCTCTGGCGGCAATGATCGAAAATTAAAAATAATTTCCACCATTTTCTCGTGGCCACATTTATTATAACATTTTTTATTTCACTGCTCAATATCAAATAGTTTCCCCGGTATATTGATGAACATTTTCGTATTAGGTATTCTTCGAGCAGGGAACCTTCACTAGTATTTTCGCACTGACGCTCTTGCATTCCCATCACAATATCCATAAATAAAGTACTTACATATCGTCATATTCTTGGTTTGAAAACGTATAGCCATACCAAATTAATCTTAAAGTGACAATGTTAAATAATAAAGAATGCCATAATAAATAAATTAGCCTTCTAAACCAATGACGCCTTAACTATTAAGTTTTGGACAAAAGTTTTGGAATACGCTCTTATGCGTATCGTATCATGGGACATCCTGTACATGGTTAAAATCTTTCCCTCAACACCAATACAACAATCGATGATATTTGAGTCATTTTAATGGAATGAGCCATTTATTTAGCTATACTCGTCTTTTGAATGTTCTTGTGGCACAGTACATTCAATTTCTTCAGTTATTCAGCATGGCAGGTTTTTTGGTATTCTTTCGCTGCTATTGGAAGGAAAATTAGTAAGGAAGTATTTAAAAAAAAAATGTCAATAGCTCTTGTAGTACCGAAGATATAATCCAAAATGTGGTAATATAACAGGCAATTTGAGGTATAAACAAATCATACATATCAAACAAATAAATATCTATGGTTATGAAAAATGCAAATTTCCAATGAAGAAGCATTAGATATGCTTGCAGCACATTTTGAATGCATGCAAAGTGCAACTGTTGCAGGACCACAAAAATGTGGAAGGAAATTAAAGTTTTCATAGCCTACTTATTTATTTTAAGCGTACGATTTGTTTATACCATACCTCAAATTGTCGGTTACATTACCACATTTTTTACTATATCTTCCGTATTGTCAGAACTATTGACATATATTTTATTTAAGATAGTCTCTTATTCATTTTTATTTGAATAGCAGTGAAAAATACTGTTAAAAAAAGGACAACACCGCATTAAAAAAAAGTTAGAAGAGTGCTTAAAAATAAACATATGAATAAGAAACAGAAAATATTTTTTTGAGTAAACAAAAATTGTCTGTATGATTAAGTTAATTATTTTTGTGTTCAAGTTATAATGTTTATTTCAATTATATACTGCTTTACTGTTTATTTATACTCTGCTAACAAATACATGAATTTTAATAGAAAAGTCGACCATTTTGCACCTTTAACAAGTTGCGCCCTCTATTGGTAGACGGAGATAAGAAATTGTTGTGGTTTTTGGATTTGGAAGCATTTCTCTGGGCCACATGTATTATAAGATTTTTTTTACGGTTTAATTTCAAATAGTTTCTGAGTTATGGCCGGCCTACTTTCTTAGTTGTACAACAGGTACATAATTTGTGAGCCATTATATCACTCTCACTAATGCCTTTCGCTTATTGCGAAATACCCAATTACAGCATTTAATTATATTCATATTGTTATGTCAATATACCTATACTTACTTCGGGATACCGGGAATGTTGAGGCCACAAATCAATCGATACGACAATTTTTTGACTTCTTAAATATTCCCCTTGTCTTGTTTGAATACGAATCTTTGGTACCCTTCTTTCGGCTGGCACAAACAATTGATGAAGATTAGTCGCATCGCCATCCTGTTGTAAAATTCCACAGTATTGCCGCCATTTTCTACGTATTATACCAACGACACGTCCCGTTGGTTTTTTATCCTCCGCCTTTTTTCCTTTGCTAAGTTTTAATTCCGTCTCCTTCCTAACCACTTCATCGACACCAGATTCGACAAGTCCCTCATCTTCCAAAACCATATCGCTAGGTACAGTCCATTCGCTAATATTAAATAATTCCACAGCGACAATGTCACCTTGCACTGCACGATTTTGGCCCGCTCTCCCTTGTACAATAATCTGTGTTAACTGTAACGAATTAAACTGATGAAAAACCAAAACTATTACGACGAGATACTTACACTCTCATCGGATTCTTCAATAGTCACATAACCCTCAAGAAAGTTGTCACGTGAAGCGTGATATACACCTTGATAAAACTTATTCTCCTTAATACCTTGATGTATCTCGACTGTGGTTAAGTGCGGAGGAAATATATCATCTTTTTTACTGGCGTATTGGAATTCGTGATGCGCTAATTTATCCTGGAGATTTGCCGCACTCTCTAATTGTGCGACATAATTCTCAACAGAACAACAATGAATATTATCTTTCAGAGCAAGTTGCCGATTGGCAACATCATCCGTTACTAAAATAAAGTTAGCCTTAGGTACGTGCTGCATGTACCATACGCAAGCTTTACGTATACAACGATCATTATAATCATTAATTATTTCCAATTTGTCCTGAGCTACGTAACATTCTCTAAAACAAATTATTTTATTCCGAGCGAACATTTCTCTCATCGGCGACGTACATATGGAAATTGTTGGGAAATAAATAAAAGTTTCTGCTCGAATTTTCCATAACATTATTTAAACGTCTGTAAATTGGCAAATTACGATGTTTCACCTCTTCAAGCACAGTGTTTAAAATAATCACATTACATATAACGTCCTCTTCCAGAATATCCATCTAATAAAAACGATGAGCAACATGATTGGACAAATTTGGTCAAACTTACTTGATGTAGAATTACATTTGTATCTAATATTAGATAATGATTAAAATTGTACAATGTCGATTTATTCTCATTAGTTGGTGGTGTAATACTATTAAGATGCGGTACGCAATGATCGCAATTACTTATTCCACAGTTAATATCATCTCGTAGATAATGCTCCCGAATGTTCTAAAACGATATTATGTAGCCACGAATATTATATTTATACGGTTATACCCACCTTTAGAAAGTTGCCCGCCTTATTTTTTCTTATAAAAACTTTTGTAGTTAACATTTTATTTTTCAAATGGAATGTGTATTGTGAGATAAGTAAGGTTATGCATAAATAAACGCCGTGTCTGGAGGCACGCTAACGTGCCGGCAAATGGATATGTTCTGGGGGGAGTGGTGGGTCCGGGGGTGAGTCGGGGGGAGAGGCACGTAAAACGTCATTATTATGAGTGACGTCATAAATGAATGATTGCAGGGACGTTAACCGTTAACCTTACCCTTCCCTTACTGTTTCTTGCATATACATACAAATAAATTATCTTGTATGTTCAAAGCCAAAGGAAATAAATAAGGGTTAAACGAACCACAAGCTGTTTATAGGTATCTTTTTCTGCTTTGTAAGTACCTAGAGTTAAATGAAACTATAGGATGGAATTCCCATTTCACGATAGGACACTGTCCTGAAGCGTGAAGCAGTAATTGCATTTATACATAATCAAATTATGGATAATGTGTAGGTATACTTAAACATAGGTATGTGGCCATCACATAAACAAAAAAATTATTTCTTCCTGTAATGCATCCAAATGTTCCTTGTGTTGTTATGTTTCAAAGTTCCTAAATTTGAGAGTTTTGATATATGAAACACTAAAACCTCATATTTTAAGAATTGTTTTGTTTAAAAAAAGCTGTTATTATTTTTTATTATAAGTATTGTTTAGACTTTTTTATACCTTATACTTCTTCAGTTCTTGAATAAAAAACAACATTTTAATTCTAAACAAATGAGTATCAATTGTCTCAAATATATTAATATCAACAGATCAGTCTGGTAGACAATCAGTGCAACACCATCTTATATTCTTTAATATTAATGCAAGCCACATTGTTATGTGATACAAGCGTAAAGTTGTAATGTACCCCCCTATCCCTAATTAACTTACTTAAACTACGAAGAAGCTAACTTCACCCACTTTACGTTAATAACCTTTACAGACCTACGGCACTATACATGAATTCTCGCCTGCTACTATCTCTTGTTTCAACCTCGTTCTTAACACGTAAATGTTGTACCATTTTCTACGCTTATTCCCCCATTAAAGCGCCTAGGTTATTTGCACGTTTAGTATATTTTTTTTCAATTGATACTAAAATAGTGGCATGACACACAGGTTTACAAAACTGAAGTTATTTAAAAAGAACTTTCTTAATTGCTTATTTTTTCAAAAATTACGGCGGGAAATTGACCGACGGGATTTTGTCATGGCGGGCATTTTACCGGCGAACATTTCACCGGGCGGGATTTTTACCAGGCGAACAATTTACCGGCGGGCAATTGACCGGCGGGATTTTTTCGGCGGGGAAATGACCGTGAACCGCCCAATTGAGCCAATTAAGATCTCTTGTCGCCATTTGGTTCAGCCAAGCAGTCCAAATGGCTTAGGAGTAGGATATTTTCGTTAGGGGTGGGAGTGGGTAAACATTGATGAAATTGACACTTTGGTGGATTCTGATAGCGGTTACTCAGCTATTGAAAGAGAATCGTTAACCCTTTATGTAAGGTTTGTGGTGAAGATGACGAAACGCGCTACACCACGCAGTGGCGGACTGGGTCCTCCATTGGGGCGCAAACCTTGACTGTGGTGTCACCACGTGATCTGCCGATAGAAGGTTCACAAAGACGAAGGAATACTCACTTGGAAATGAATATTAAATTATAGAAGATTCGTTCCACTAAAACCCTGAATTTTGTAAACGGTCTCCTGGAGACCTTGGAGGATAGACAATCTAAAAAATGAACCAATATAGTACAATAGATTCCACAGATGAATATCATCTCGCTAATAATTCTCGCGAATGGCCTAAAATGATACTACTTTTATAGCCATGCGCATATTCTATTTATAGTTTGCGGTTTTTAGGAAAAGGCTTTCAGGTTTATTAAAGAATGAAGAAGAAATTGATGCAGAATATGTTTTTAACAGCCCTAAAAAAACTAAGGAACAAATTTAACCGTCATTGTGTTATTACGCGTTTTTTTTTACTATATGAATAGTATTATCTTATTTTGTGACGTCATTAATTTGATCACTTTTCCATCATTACATAATTGGCCTTCGAATCCATATTCACATTCAGATATTACTAGGACAAGGTATTTTCATTTACAATAGACTGAATGAGGAGGAAAAAAGGAATTGAAATTACTGGTAACGGATGAACTAAAAATGAATTTTTTGTGTGTACAATTTGCTGTTTTTCTATTATTTAGATGGTTGAAATGTTTTCCTATCAATCTCGATCAGTTTACATTTATATTTATATTTACTTAAAAATTCACGTTTTCGCAAAATTTGGTCGTAAAGTTTGGTGTTTGTTTAATTTCGTAATATTTTCATGTCATCTGTTGGAGGATGTCCATATCGGTTTGGAATGTGGTTGTTGGCGTGTCGTACTGTTTGTGGTTCTATGAGTGGGTTGCAGGAAAACGTTCCTTCGGCGAAAAGAAACATGAACTCTTTTTTTGACTGATTAAGGTTGATAGGAAAAAAAATTGTTGTAGGTACATTCCTTCAACCATGTAAAAATGAATTTGTTCAACTTGAACAAAAACGGATTAGCAATAACAAATGTAGGTACATATATCGTATATAATATATGGTACCTATATGACATTAAAACAAACCAAAAAGAAGAACAGCAATTTGTTGGCAGTGGTTAGGGATGACACAAATATAAGACGAAATATTAATATTTAATTAATGATGTGATTTACAACATTTACGTACAACAACAAAATGTAGATTACATTTGACAGCATGGGTTGAAGTGGGGACACACAAAGTTGTTTTACAGCAGATACAAAGAACAAGTTCATACATTTTAAATCAAATGTGAATTATAAATTAATATAGGTAATAACACAATTTACGACAAGATCATTGGAAGCTAACGAAAAAAAATTCTGGCAAATATTGCCACTGTCAACTGGAAACAATCGAAAATGTAAGGGTCGCAAACTGTAACACTCAACTGATGAAACATAAAAAGATCGTCTACGAAACTGATTGGCAAATAATAAAAAAAAATGATTATATTTTCGTAGGCTATAAAAGCAAGAAGGCGTCATTATATTATGCTGATTTGGTTAAAGAACTTGATGACATTGAGCAAACAGCATCATTCGTCCATTCAAAGAAACAACGTAGTTTATCCTATTAACTCAAAAGGCCCCCGCAAAACGGTTTTGAAACATAGCTTTGTATTCCGTTACTTGTGTAGTCTGTAGTCTGGTAGGTTAATGCCCAAAAAAGATTATCTGGGAGGGAAAAACAAAACTCTGGTTGTAAAGCGAACTTCAAGGAAGAGAACCAGTTACTCAAGGAAGGATTAGCTGTAGTTCATGTTTTTAAAGAGTTATTATTGCCTTAGTTCTTTCAACATTGTTAATAATAAGCAAATTAAGAAGAATTTCGCAATGCTAGAAATTAAAATTTTTACAAAAGATATGACTTCACCTCATATTACCCTTCCTTTGTTCTTTTTGTTTCAATGTAGTAAAAATAAGTATGACTATCATATAATTATGGCAGGAAGACGTTTCATTGTTTATATCACAATATATATCTATCCATTGTGTAAGAAATCTAATTTTAAATCGATCGACACACTTGAAAAATTGAGGAACGACGGCTTTAGTAGTTGAATTCTTGAATAGTAACAATGTATTTATTAATTGTGATGTTCATCGTCAGCAACGCGTTGGCTTACGACACCTGTTCGGAACTGTTAACAGTTAATATTACTAACGGTAACCACCTTGGTGATGGAATAATTGAAAGTGATGGCATTCTTTACACAAAAGATAACCAAGTGAACATTTTGGGATATACACACGGATGCGTGTGTAATATTTGGACTTGTATACGTAAGTGTTGCCCAATGGGATACGCTATGGTCAACAACTCGTGTCAACTGTTCGCCAAAAAGTTTAACTTTCCTGTATTTAACTATACAGAGCTCGTCAATGCAACAGTTAACAATTTTTATGTTATTCACGGAAATGAATGCACAACAACAACGGCATATAGATTATATCCAAGAGAAGCGAAAGAAGATGTATTTTATATACAAAGAAATGGTCTACTTTATTTGCCACTATTCGATCCTGGATTTACAGAACAGAATCCTGACAAATTTTGTTTGGAGAATTTTGTTGACGGTGGAATTGATACCTTATCAGCAATTGTTTGTAACCAGGAAAAATATCTCCAAACACATGGTAGGTACTTGTATTTTTCCAGAAATAAGCCAATTTTGCAAAAATAACAATAATAAACCAATTTGCAAAATGGAGCGCTACCTCCTCTATTAATAACTCATTTAGTAACAGCCTTCAAACAAATGCATAGATAAACTATTTTCTATTTGAAACAAACGTACGTGTGGTACTAGTCGAAGAGAAATCAATATTGATATATCCAAAAATAGTTTATTGTTCTAAATTTTTTTTATCGCCCATTTTGTAATCTTAAACAATTGTTTATACATAGTTACTTATTTTTTCACTTATTTTACCTCGGTTGGATGAAAATTATTTTTAAAAAGTTGTTACATGGATTTTATTTTTTCTAATTTACAATTAATTGTATGTTGAGAAAAATGCGTGGAGTAAATTAAACGAGAATTTGATAGAAATGACGAAGCCACGAAGCCGATAGGTTCGCAACTAATTAATGGATTCTGCCTGTTCGGCAAATATATAAGTATTATTTTTTATTACTCAGGCTCAGGCCAAGCCTGGTTAACTAACCGCACGGATCGGAATCAAGTAACGATTAGTTCTAGTAATACATATCCTATATAAAATACATTTGAAGTAGCTGTAAAAAAACATTATATTTATTGTGTACCTAAATGTTTGTTATTCTATAGAATTTATATTCTTTTCTATAAAGGTTTAAGTGGAAGATCAGAGGGTAATTGTGTTACCCAACTGAACCTCGCCTTTTGATTTTTCGGGAATAATTTTTCGTTTTTATATTCTATGTGATCTCATTATTATTATTATTATTTTTTCTTTTTGTCACAATCAATAATTCTGTTCGGCTAGGAAAAATAAAGTCGATTATTATTTAACTCGGCGCATAGGTTCCACTCGAGTGGGTATATGTGTTGTTTGTGTTTTGTGCTAATTGTTTCACATGAGTGGCTATTGACGTGTTTGTAATGGACTTTTTTTAATGCTATATTGTGTATGCACCATAGTTTCAATTTGTAAAGGGAGGATTGAGTGTTGTGTTTCATTTTGTGTTTGAATAATGGTATTAGTTGAAAGTGTGTGATGTGGTTCTGAGTGATGTGCGGTATTATTATCATTATTATTATTATTATTATTATTATTATTATTTATTGATTCACACTTACATAGTGGTACAATAATTAAATTTATGGGGGATAACATCCAACCAAAAATTTATTTTTTAGGAATCTTAAGATTAAAACAAAATTATATTATCTAATAAGTATTTATGATTATGAATGAAATTAAATTAATTTAGATTAAAGAATTTTCGGACAATGTGACATGTTTGTAATAAAACAGCTCGTTGTATTATTACAAATAATTTTGGATTTAAATTTAGTGATGTTAAATAAGATTCAAATTTACAAGAAATTACACCTGTTGCCGAAATAACAATTGGAGTAATGTAGATTTTAGTCAAATTCCAAATTGCCATCATCTCAATTGCCAATGCTTCATATTTTCTACGTTTCTCGTTTTCAGTTTTTATAATATTCGTGGATAATGGCACAGCAACATCAATGATGACAGCATGTTTATCTAATTTATTAATTATAACAATATCGGGTTTATTGTGTGAGACTTCCCTATCTGTTATAATTATTCTATCCCAATATAAGATGTATGAATCAGTTTCTAATATTGGTTCCGGAATGTATTTATAATAAGGTTTAATACTGTTTATTAACTTTAAATTTTTCGCTATTTGTTGATGTAAAATTTTGCAAACCTGGTTATGTCTATAAAGATAGTCAATCGGTGCTAAATTAGAACAACCAGCTATAATGTGCTCTATGGTTTCATTTTGGGAGAGACATTTTCTACATTTGTCAGAGACTTCCAGATTCATTATGTGTCTTTTGTAATTATTTGTTGCAATGACACCATCTTGAATTGCGCATATGAATCCTTCAGTTTCTGAATGTAGAAATCTATCTTTTAACCATCTTATGGACATGTCTTTATTTATTTCTGAGGATTTTAATACAGTCGGATATTTTCCATGCAAGATTTTGTTCATCCAATTTAGTTCAAAATTTAATTTTGGTTCACAATCCAAACTTTTAAGTTTAAGATTTAGACCTGAATAATGTTTATCTAACCGAATGATATTATTAATGAGTAGATTTTCTAAAGAATAAAAATAATTTCGTAAAAGATTGATTTGATTTTTGCACAAATTAAATAAATTTATTAAACCGCGTCCTCCATCTTTTCTTTTGAGATATAGTCTTTCTACAGAAGATTTTGGATGTAAATAGTTATATTTCTTTAGCATTTTTCTAGTTAATCTATCTAAATCATTCAAGTCAGTATCTGACCATTTTAAAATTCCAAACGAGTAAGATAATGCAGGAGTAGCCCAAATGTTTATAGCAGAGATCATGTTCTTAGAATTTAGTTTTGTTTTTAGTATCATTTTTAACTTTTCTATGTATCTTTGTTGAAATTCATTTTTGAGTAATGAATTATTTAAAACAAAATTTTGTTTCATTCCTAAATATTTATAATACATGTTAGGTAATAATTGCGGTATTTCATTTACTATTTCAAGATTAACAATCGGTACTCCTCTTATTACATTGATTTTAGAACATTTGTTTAAGCCAAATTCCATAGAAATATCTCGACTAAATATTTTTGTTGTTGAAATTAGATTGTCCAGTTGAATTTCAGATCTAGAAAATAATTTTAAATCATCCATGTACAATAAATGTGTAATGGCAAGATTCTCTTTGGTATTTAAATTGAAACCAGAAAACGAATCATTTAATAATTTAGATAATGGATTTATTGCTAAACAAAACCATAGAGGACTTAAAGAGTCACCTTGAAAAATTCCCCGTTTAATTTTGATCATATCGAGTAAATGAGAACCATTGATAACGATTGTATTCCAGATGGACATCATAAAATCTAAAATATTAATGTATTTGTAATTAATTTTATAAATTCGTAGAATTTCTAATAGCCATTCATGAGGAATCGAGTCATACGCTTTTTTATAATCAATATAGCACATATGTAGGTTTCTTTTATTTATTTTTGCGTGCTTTGTAATAATTGTGTCAATTACCAACTGTTCACGACATCCTTGTGCACCTTTGGTGCATCCTTTTTGTTCAACACTAATAATGTTGTTTGTCTGACAATGATTTCGAATTTTTTGGCTTATAATAGATGTAAATAATTTATAAATTGTAGGTAAACAAGTAATTGGACGATAATTTTTTGGTTCTAATGGGTCTCCATCTTTTAAGAGCATATAAGTTACACCAGTACATAAAAATTTAGGTATTATAGATGGATTATTAAGTGCTTCATTAAACCAAAATAATATAGGAAGATGAATAGAAGTAAATTTTTTTAACCAATAATTTTGAATGTTATCTTTTCCTGGAGAACTCCAATTGGCACAAAATCGTAATGTATTTTTGAATTCATCTACATAAATTGAATTTTCTTCATTCCATTGATAATTTTCTGATTCATTTCTTAAAGCAGTTAACCAAAATGCATTTTTGTTATATGTAGAAGGGATATCCCACATTGTTTTCCAATATTGAAACATGTGGTCATTTTTGGGAAGTTTATTACAAGTATTTAAAGGTGTTAGATATCTAAAAAATTTTGATGTGTTCTCCATAAACAATTTATTTTGTGCTTTCCTTTTTGTGCAGTTGTTATATCGTTTCAAACGATGAGCAATTGCTTTCAGTTTTTGTTTTAAGTTATCTAAACAAATTACCAATTTCGAACTTAAGTTTTTGTCATAACTATTTAATTTAAATTTATGAAATATTTGTTTTACCTTTACATATGTCACATTGTCCGGATTCTTAGTCAACATTGTCAAAATCCCTATATCTTTCCTAAGACCAAGAATCCTCTTTTCTAAGCGAATTTTCCAAGGTGGTTTTTCAAAATTAGAATTATTTGAATGATCAACTTCATACAAAATTTGTCCGTTTCTTTCAATTGTGATTGCAGCTGCACAATATGTAGCTAAGTGAATGTAATAAATCGAATTGTGATCTTTCAAATAATTTTCAATCACCTTGTTTAACATTTCTATAATGTTTTTGATTTTATAATAGCTGGAAAAATTTAGATTAGGAATTTTAGGTCTACATAAAGGATCACTATCTTCAAACAAACTGATTTTTCCCAAGAATTCACATTCAATTTGTTGGTATTCTACTTCAAAATCAATGTTATTTGAATTTTCAACGTGGGTATCTTGAATAGTTTGATCACATTCATTATTTTCTTCATAAGGCTGTAATTGAGATATCGAATTCGTAATATTATTTTTAATTTCTGTAATTTCTGCTTCACTAATAAATTTTCTTTTTAAAATGACGTTTCTTCTGTCAACCGCATTTTGTTCGGATAAATTTAGATGTGGAAATTTTTCGGAAAGGGCTAAATGAAATTTTTTCCTCCATCCAGGTAATGGTGTGTCTATAGATGAATTTATGACATAAAACGTACGCATTACTTCCAAATTCATCTCTTTGGTCCAGCGTATTCGTTTACGATTATTGGTAGCGGTCTGCTGAGGTAATTCAGTAGACAAGCTTAATTGAATTTCATTATCCTGATTATGATTAACCGTATTACTGTCATAATTGAAAGGTTCTGGTGTAAATGACAAAGTCGAACCTTCAAAAACTTCATCATTATTCCTGTTTTCATTACGCTTAGGAATGTTTGCGTTATAATTATTCCTTGTGTTGTTATTGAAATTATAGTTTTCTGAAACATCCATTTACGTATGAATATTAATTATTACACATAAAAAAGGATATTTTATGTACAAGAAATATGGCATATGTCATATGCATTATATAGCCAACTATTTTATTCTATTTTATTATTATTATATGTACTTCGATTGTTATCGATACTCAGGCCAAGCCTGGTTAACTAATCGCACGGATCGAAATCAAGTAACGATTAGTCCTACTAATACATATATCTATACAATATAAATTTGAGGTTGCTGTTAAAAAGTGAACATACTAAATACTATACACATATTATGTTCATTAAATTAAATGACGTTGATAAAACCAACGCTGATCACATTTTAGATAATGTATTTGTTTGAGAAGCCTCGGTGTATTTGATCCCAATTTGTAAAAGCCACGTCCCGTCGACCCTCTTTCCGCGAAGGCATTAACATGAACGCAGCGTCGCGCATCAATAACAAAAAGAGACCCTATATTCCTAGGCTTCTCCGTTGGCGTCACTTATTCGTGACTTAGTGACTTTTTATAGAAAAGAAAAAAATGAACATAATATGTATGTTTTGAAAAAGTGTTATGATTATTGTGTAAGCGTTTTTTGTTGTTTAGCTCGACGCATAGGTTGCACTCGAGTGGGTAATGTGTTGTTTGTGTTTTGTGTTAATTGCGAATTCTGATACTGTGAGTATATTGTGTGTTTACGTTTGAGTGTATGAGAACGAGTCAGAGGTGTTACATGAGTGATTGTTGAAGTGTTGTGTGTTGGTAATGGACTTTCTATAATGTTATGTTGTGTATGCAACAGAGTTTCAATTTGTGAAGGGAGGATTGAGTGTTGTGTTTCATTTTGTGTTTGAATGGTATTAGTTGAAAGTGTGTGATGTGGTTCTGAGTGATGTGCGGTATCTTCCGTTATGTTTAGAAATTTTCTAACTATGTGACAAGTGTTGATAATGACTGCCTTTTGTAATTGTATGTATATGTTCTTATCTAACCCTAAAATGTGCAAACTGTGATGTATTGTTTTTGGTATAACTCCGGTTGCACTAAGAACAATGGGTACTGTAAGAGCAGTTCCCATTCTCCATTGCGCTTTAAGTTCCTGAGCTATATCAGTGTATTTCCGATGTTTCTCTGCGTGTGTATTGGCTAAATTGTTTGTGTTGGGAACTGCAATATCTATTATGTATATGATTTTTTTTGTTTTATCTATAAGTGTTATATCTGGCCTATTGTTATATACAGTTTTATCTGTGAGTAGTGTCCTATCCCAATATAGTTTGTGTGTGGTGTTTTCAAGTACAACTTGCGGTGTATATTTGTAATAGGGTGTGTTATCAGTAGAAAGGTTATGTTTTGTGGCGAGTTTTTGGTGTATTATGTTAGCTACCTGATCGTGTCTGTGTTTGTATTCCGTTTGTGCTAGACGTGTACATGCTGATATAATGTGTTGTATTGTTTCTGGTCTTTGCGAGCATTGTCTACAAAGATCATGTGTAATTGTCCTATCTTTAATTATGTGTTTTCTGTAATTTCGTGTGTAAATGACCTGATCTTGTATGGCAAACATGAAACCCTCTGACTCTGGGAAAATATCACATTTGGTTAACCAAGCATGCGTTGCTATAATATCAACACAGTCTTCGTTAATCTCCTGTGGATATCGTCCATGTAAAGTCTTTTGTGTCCAAGTTTGTATGTTATGTGTGATGTACGTATTATTATTATTATTATTATTATTATTATTATTACTGCATGACGAATAATCAAATACATAAGTCGATATCTATTATTTTAACATGCCTATTACTTAATTAGAAGCTTAAACATTAATTTCAATACAGCTACCATACCAAAATGTATACAAGAAGATAGGTAGGTAGGTACCTAGAAAAAAGACATACTTACCTAACTGTAAAACATTCCGATACATGAGATATGGTCTTAACTTTAAAAGGAGGAAGGAAGCAATTAATGCAGTATAGAACGGTCGAATCAGTTTGTGAGAACAACTGAGTTTGTAGATTCCAGATCCATATCAACTGGCATCCGTTTGTTATAAACCACAAAATGTTCTTATAATTATGAAATAGGTCCGTAGTAGGTAGCTAATTAGTCAATCCGCTAATGTGCAAGATGTTTCTAGTACTATTTTGGTTTGTAGCTTCTTTGTTCTGTGCAAACGGAAAAAAGTGCTTGTTATCGTTAAGTGTTGATATATCGGATGGCACTCACAATAAGGACGGTACAATCATTTACGACGGTATCACCTTTCCACCTGAATTACAATTTCGCTATCATGGTGCACACAGAGGGTGCGTTTGTGAAATTCGATCGTGCGTTCGAAAATGTTGTGATCGCGGTTTTGCGATGATTAATGAAACATGTCAACCCCTAAATAACACCAACGAATATTTTCGTTTCAATGTTTATGATGGGGACCAAACGACTAAAATTGCCAGCGACAATTATTACTTTATAACGGGAGAGATTTGTGGAGAAAGAGGTTTTTATAGACTTGTGGAAGAATTCTATCCCGAAGACACATATTACATACAAAAAAATGGTAGTTTGTATTTACCCTTTTTAAATGGTAGCCAAGGCGAAACTCTTACTCCAGATCGATATTGCATGGAAGTATTTATTGACGAAGAAATGGATAGAAATGTAACAGGACTCGTCTGCTTTCACGAAGAGAAAAAATTATCAGATCCAGTATATTCATTTGGTAAGCTTTTGCATTTAATAAGTCTTGTTCTTTGAAATTGCCAAATCAGTGAATGAGGTTTTGTACTACTACTTTAGGTACTTTATTACAGCAATCAAGTAGATGACTTACTATAAAACACCCACTGAACTCTATTATTGAGTTCAGTGAAAACACCGTGTCAAATCATCAAGTACCTACGTACCGTATTCTTTACATTTATTTGGGTCATCTTGTAGATAGAACTTTTTTTAACCATCCAAATCATTATTTTACCATTACATCTTTTAAATATCTGTAGAGGATACCTATTATAGGTATTTGGGAATAGAAGAAAACAAAAGTTGTGTAAGAGGAAATACAAAAATAAATGACAGCCGTATCAGCAAATATCCACTTTTGCGAAGCCCAAAAAGCGACTCTTTTTTTCATATACTTACTGTCACTATCATTCTACGTGAAATATAAGGTGTTTTCTTTTTGCATCGCCACAGGGTTTGGTAAAGTCACAATCATCACGTGATTGAAGTGCCTTCCGTCATGTAGACATTTCTGCCTCAGGTTAATATAAAACTTAAATAAAGCTTTTAAAACGAATAGGGTTATTGAGAACTGAGTCAAATTATTTTTTATAAAACGAATGATGTGTTATTGACAGAGCTGCCTCAAGTCTACCACAACATGCAAAAGGAAAACACCTATAATTTGCTAATTGTGTACTATAATAGGCAACGAGTATACTCTTTGCTATAGGTACCTACCTATGTAAATCGCTAACATGTGGCCCATTTTGTGTACCTACGTAATTTAATTACAGAAAAATTATTCGTAACGATATGTGCCATTTAACAAAAACCTTATCGTGGTAAATTTCGCACGAAGCCTTAAATGACATTAAGCGAGTTTACTAGCTACTAGCACAGACAACATACCTACGGTATTTCTTCTGTGATTGAGGGAGGATACACACAAAACCGTTTATTGGTGAATATTATCTCCCTAGTGTCATCCAAATTCAATCGCCGCATAACACAACTGAGCTAACATAACAATGAACAATTCGACATAAAAAAAATTCGTTTTGTAAAGCCAGAAAACAGAGGCGGTTTCAGGGGGGAGTAATTGGGTAATTACTCCCCCCCCCCCTAAGAATTTTTCGTTTGCTTATTAATTTTTATTTTTAAACATTACCAACATTTCAAACAAACAAGTTAAGTTATGGTGAATCTATTAAATAAAACAAGTATCAAAAGGCGCAAATTCTTATAGAATTTTAATTTCAACCAACTTCAAATCTGTAACTAATTATGGCATATCCTATATACAATATATGTATGTATATAACTACCCCCCTCCCCACTTCAGACACAACCACACCGGATTCTACACAAATGAGTCATTGTTTTTCTTTCCACCCTTAAGGGAGATGGGAGTGGAGAGGGTGACGGACAATTTGTAAATCACGAAAAAATTTTAGAGGAAAAAAAAGTAAAAAAAGATCGTTTTTGTGCGGACGTGCAATTTTCCCCCTTTCCACCCCCAAAAAAGGGGTTGCAGTTGGGGGTGAAATTTGCAATTTGAGTATTGTTTTTTATGGAGAATTCAAAAGTAATAAAAAATAGGTGCTCCCATTTAAGTTTTGAAAACTCACCCCCGCTCCATCCCACACGTATCATGACTCAATAGGTTTCAACAAATAAAGGAAACGTATTTTTTTCTTTTTGTAATTGGACGTGTCGTTCTCGAGATATTAAAGGGTGTATATTTTGACTTTAATGGCGTCCCGACGGCGAACGGGTGATCGGATCAAAAAATTTACCAGCGATTTGGAATCAGTGAAGAATTTCCTATAAGATGACACTACTTCCAGCTTTCTAAACCCTGTAACATCGACCAACGCACAGACACACAGACATCCGGACGAATTTAGTAACCAACTTTTTGAAGTTGGTTGATAAAACTACTTAAAACCTCCCCTTAGACAATGAATTTAATTTAATTAAGGGGAGGTTTTAAGTAGTTTTATTTATTATCATTGACCCCCTTCGTGTATTACTGACATATCATGGATTATTATGGTGAATCTAGTCGGCGATCTATAATGACGGTGAATTTTTGCAAAACTGCTGGAGCGAGCCGTGGACGGTGGAAGGGACCGATACCCGATATTTTTTTTAAATAACCCCCCAGCCAGTTGGCTGAAAACGCCTTTGCCAGAAAATGAGGTTTTGTTGTTTGTTTTTAAACATTATTGTTTATGATTTTATTCTACTTTTTACAATTTAACTAACATGATAGTAAATAACAGAAGAATTAATTCAATTAAATATTTACTTTAACACAAAATACAACAAAACACAACAAAAAGGCAGAATAAAATCATGACATGACATGTCAGTCAGATTCCAGAGTGGGTAGAATGAGTTGCAAAAAAATGCAGGCAAAGCACATCAAAAAATGTTAAAATCAGAATTTATGATTTGAGGTCACAATCACAAAGAGATTGATTAGATCAATAAAACAACGACAACTTCCCCTTTAGCAATGAAATTTAATGGATGGAAATTGTTGTTTTTTGTGTCCCAGCATTGGAAGACTGGCAGGCGGTAAAATTTTGACGGGTAGGTAATAATAATTAATGTAACACCTGGTGACTAACCTTAAGCAAAGGTGAAACAAAATTATATAAATCAATTTTAAATTAAATGGAGCGACATGTTTCGAAACTTCCTAGTTTCATTATCAAGATTATCGCATATTAAGGTTAACATGTTGGCTTAAGGGAAATAATGAAAATAACAAAATAGATGAAAACTAGCACTAAACAGGTAACATTTTTGAAAATATATTACAACGGCCCAAAGGGCCTCTGAAGACAGGATTACGTGAATAAAACCATTTGTAAAAGGTGAAGCCATTCCGGTTGGAGATTTCTTCTTATCTCTAAAAATTGAAACACAACGATGTTTTTATATTCTTGAGGTTTTCCTTCTAATTCATAAACTAGAATGTGACGACCCGCAGTTCCGACTACTGCCATAGGATAATCTACATCGGCGCAGTAGCATCGTTCAGGCAAAGTAATGCTCATCATTGGTGTCGAACTTCGAGTACTTATCCCAAAATTTAAGTGTTTTATCCCACGAGCCAGTCATTAAGCAATTGTAATTTGGCGACTTAATCCAATGACAAGTTTTAATGGGAGCATCATGCTTCACGCTTGATTCATGTGGCTTCACCTTTTACAATTGGTTTTACTCACGTAATCCTGTCTTCAGAGGCCCTTTGGGCCGTTGTAGGTAATATATTTTCAAAAATGTTACCTGCTTAGTGCCAGTTTTCATCTACTTTGTTATTTTCATCATTTCCCCGATAATCTTAAGTCTAAGCTTGATAATGAAACTAGGAAGTTTCGAAACATATGTCGCTCCATTTAATTTAAAATTTTACCTTCGATTGATTTATATAATTTTGTTTCAGGTGTTACACTAATTATTATTACCCGTCAACATTTTACCGCCTGCCAGTCTTGCAATGCTGGGAGTTTCAGTACCCTTAGGGTACTTTACACAAAAAACATAACAATTTTCATCCATTAAATTTCATTGCTAAAGGGGAGGTTGTCGTTGTTTTATTTGTTAAAATCAGTGTATGGCGATAATGTGGTGACTCTGAAGACTAAATTGGTCGTATCTTCGTCATTCCACCCGGAGCATTTTCTTCACTCGACAGCGACACATAGGTAATTTTGTTTTCTCGTCTCTTATTCCTTCGCGTATCCTGAAAAGCTTCAACTCCATATGTTTGCTACAGTTACATGGTTATTAGTTTATTACGTGCATCGTGCAATCTCTGCTCCTGCGCGTTATTCTCCTCATCATATCATCATCGTTTCATTAAATTTGACGTATCTACTGGTTAAAATATATTCTTGTTGTGGGTTCCATATTCGATATGCTTTCAAGTATGGTATGGTTCATAGCCATAAAAACAAGCTTCCTTTTTCCCTTACAGAACACCCTGTATATAGGCAAACTGTTTCAGATTATAATACGATGCTTTTGTAGCCAAATTTATTTGAAACGTTTTTCGTTATTTTGTTTTATATCATCAATAGAACCGTTTAACCAAGACTACGTTGATAAATTATACTACAATGACGTATTAAATAAAATAATTATTGTGTAATTAATAACTCAAAAGAATAAAAAAATATGTACATATATCGTGTGTAGTGTCGTTGTAATCAGAAAACGATTTCTGATTTTCTCCTGAAATAATATACAGGGTATGTCATAAATATTTTGTTAATTTACGACTAGACCGGAAGTAAGTTGGTATTCTTATTATACTCGATTTAAAGAGACGTATGTCCTCTACTGCACTGTAAAATTTTATTTCTTGATTTTTGTTAGCAAAGAAGTTTTTTTTAATTTTCAGCCTCAAAAATTCACCCCCTTTCCCTATGGGAAATGAAGAAATAAATATACATATGTAGTGCCAAGACAATCGTTTTTCATCAACAACTATATTTGTAACATTTCAAAATATACCTACAAAAAAAATGCTTGGAGCAGATTTTGAGAAAATCGATTTTTAACTTTTGACTAATTTTGGGCACCAATCAATTGATCACGTTAAATTTTTGTTCTTTATCAATATTATAACTAAAAGTTTTGGCCATCATTTGGCTACAATTTCCAATTTTCAAATTTTAATTAAGTTAAACCGTTCGTGAGCTAGAGCCTAAAATGTAAGAACTGGGAGAATTGCTGTATTGGCCCCTATTTTGAATTTAGTCCTCTGTCAAATGCACAAAAACAGGCTCCTGAGTGCTCCTTGATGATACAAGTGTGAAACTAGTGTCAATCTCTTCGTTTGACTTTGAAGAAACGTAATTTTGATGGTGGCACTCTTGAAAATGGTGCGTTTGAACGCTGCGGGTAAAAAACAAAATGGCCGCCGTCTCAAACACGTTTTGCCATTTATATCATTAACCATTGGGAGTACGAAGAAAAGTGTGAAACAAAAAATGTAGCTACGCAGATTATCCATAGAAAAGGTTATTACAACTTTTTATGTCGGATCAACCGTTTTCTTATAAAATGCACTTTTAAATTTTCCAAATATAAAAATGAATGTCTCAGTGTTTTGCAAGCCCGTATTTACATGCTTCACATTATTTACATGCCCACTGGATAATTCTAATAATTAATACATTAAACATAAGTAATAAATACATTAATTTAAAAATATCCCCTTTCCCGTATGTTGTGCCGTATAAAATTAAAGATAAAGATAAAACTATAGGTTTACCTTTAAATGAAGATAGGTACTGTAGAGTTGAGAGATTTATATAGACAGAGTGGAAACAATAATACTTATAACTCCTGCAATTACATTTACATAATTGCAATCATCGTCACTTTCAATGCAAATCTCACTTAGTCCTAAATCTTCATCATCGTCTACCTCGTATCGTTGAGTGAACACTCAACGCTCGTACTCTCCCATATTGTCACAACAGTCGGGTGGGTCGGGATTACCTTCGCACTTGCAGATTTCCGTACACCGGGGTGCATTTCACTGACAAGTACATGGAGAAGAGCAACGCCTTTTGAAGCATGAGCAACGACAAACTTCCAAGATAAGCTCTGGTACACAAGGATTGGTACAAGCAACAGGCTAGTATGCACTCCCTACTTTGTTCCATCCAAAATGTGAGAGTGGTGGATTATTGGGATGCTGAATTAGGTCCTGATTCCACTCAAAACACTGAAGGTGAGCCCTTAGCAATGCCTGATCCAGTGCAGATCTTGTTGAAGGAAGGTGTAAACAACAACCATCGTACAGCTCCTATGTCGGTCAGTGTTGTTTTGGGGATATAAAGCTGACAAATTAATAACGCTTCCAAGTTAGCCCTGACATCTTCAGTGAGTCCCAAATTTAGCCAAAGCTTCTAGCAGCGAATCACTTGAGGAAGTTTTCCACCACTTATTTTACCTTTGCCAGCAAATGATCCTGCTACATCAGCTCCTGAAAGTGCGTGCAATCCAGTGAGTGCAGAGGCTTTCAGAGGTCTAAGCGCTCTGTAAATTGAATTTAGCTGAACGAACATTTTACTATGGCCGAGGAAAAATGCGGAAAATCTTTCGAAAGTTGAGGATATTGCCTTAGCGCTAAAATCAGGACATCAGTATCGGGAGGGAACATCAGATGAGTAGTTTTAATTCCTTTCTGTGCTAAATAAGCTGCATGTAATATGATCTTTGTGTCGGTCTCCTCCTGCGTACTTGCAAGACCATCGCCATGTGATGAAGCTACTTTATCCCTCCAACTGAGTATGAACCGTTTGTTGTTGCTCACGGCAAATTGAAGAATCTGATCGTAAAGGAACTCTGTTAGTTCGTCCTTCGTCTTATCATGGGCTAATAATAATTAATTTGTTCATTGGTATACTTCCAATTTTTGTTTTTGATCCAATTTTGTACTGCATTGGATCTGAGCCCTTTTGCTGAATTCCTAGCATCGCTTTCTTCAATTCAAAAATAATAACAGGTCCTAAAAATAATGTCAAGCATGTAAATATACGCTTGCAAAACCCTCATACTGAGACATATTCATTTTTATTTTTGAAAAATGTAAAAGTGCCTTTTATAAGAAAACTGTTGATCCTACGTAAAAAGTTGTAATAACCTTTTCTGTAGAGAATCTACGTAGCTGCATTTTTTGTTTCAAACTTTTCTCCGTAATCCTAACCGTTACTGATACAAATAGGAAAACGTGTTTGAGATGGCGGTCATTTTGTTTTTGCCCGCAGCGTTCAAACGCACCATTTTCAAGAGTGCCACCATCAAAATTACGGTTCTTCAAGGTCAAACGAAGAGATTGACACTTGTATCATTAAGCAGCACACGGATGTACATTTTGACAGGGGACTAATTTAGCAATAAACGAAAAACTCGAATTTAATTGTAACCATGCCCACTAACTTTTCACCAAGGGGAATTAGTTTGGGTTAAAATTTGAATTTTTGCGCCCAAAATAACGCCTCTAGTTTGGTCAGCCACAAACATTTTCAAAAATGGTGTTTTTGAACTTAGGGAGCCCAAAAGGTCGATTTTTTTTTCGAATGTAGTACTTCCCTTAGGTAATACAGATGTGTGTTATATCCACGGAAAAGTAAAAATATAAATTTAAACTCTACATCCTGGAGACACTTAAGGCTGTTTACCGTTCTTCAATTGGTATTTAGAGGAAACTCGAGCTAGTATAAATGCTAGATCAGAAATATGATTAGACGACATAACGATATACCTAATAGATACTTGCATCAAAAGAACGCTCATCTTATATTTGAACGTCCGCACCAGAGTGTAGGTTAGGATTCGGCGTCACGTGTTGCATTTTGGGTCATATAGAATTTTTGAAAGAGGTTTTACGGCAGACCGCTACCTAGATGTGTTATAACATGTTGTGCCCGAAGTGCTATATCATGTGCCTTTGGTACCTTTGGAAGATTTTCAAAATCGCCATGTAGTTCAAAAACAAGAAGTCCTATGAAGTTTGCGAAATCCCACACTTATACGAGTGTCTTTATTAATAACGCAGACACTCCACAAAATTGTCGACAATTGGACACACTATATAGTTTGGTACAAATCGATCAGCACCGCATGTTGTTATTAATAAGCCAACAACAGAAAGAAATATATTGAGAAGAGGGGGGGGGGAGGGGCGATCGATACAAAATGTTTCAGTTCCATCACAGGAAATTGTAGGTATTTAACATTCATCATCACGAACTATTCCTAGAGTCGTACATTTTTCCCATTAAAATGTTCTCTGTCGTGTCTGAGGTATGAGGGGTTTTTTTACTAATTTGATTAAGTGGTCGGAGTATTCAATGAGGCGACAGAGTCTTCGTAATTCGACCCTTAATATTCACTCAGCACGCGATAATGCACAATTTACAGGTGATTTATCATAGAACATCCGTTTTTACAGTAACCACAATTATTCATCACTTTACTTGAAAACTTTACAGTTGGCGTGAAAACGTTTTTTAATTAACATGCTCTTAGTACATTTTCTATCGGAAAGTTTATTATTTACAGTTGTAGTGTCCATTTTTGTTTTGTCAAAAGGAGACCCTTGCCCTTTATCATCTAGTGTAAACGTTACAAATGGTGTAATAATAAATAACGGAAGTCTACTCCATGATGGTATCCTATACCCCCCCGAACTTTTTTATAATTATAACGATTCTTTGAGAGGATGCGTTTGTGACGTTAAGCCGTGTTTACGAAAATGCTGTGGTCGCGGTTTTGCTATGATAAATGAGTCCTGTGAACCTTTCGACGAGTTTCCTTTGGAAATTTATCGAAACCAGGAAAAGCTGAATGTGACTGATGGCCACTTTTATTATTTAACTGGAGAGGTTTGTGGAGAAAACGGATATTATAGATTAAACCCCGCCGCTTATATCGAAGATACATTTTACGTGCGAGAAGATGGGACCATGCATTTACCTCTTTCGAATAAAGAGATACCACACGATGGTTTTTGCCTTGAGTTGTTTATGGATGATGAATTGGAATATAATGTATCGGCGGTGGTGTGTGCTGAGGAAAAAAAGAAAACCATGCCTACATTTTATTTGTATGGTGAGCATTTTTTTCCATAACTAATTCTGCTTATACCTAATATCTTGTAATTTTACTTACCTATGAGGCCATTAAAACTTATCATTTGGCTGATATGATAAAAACATAACTTTCCATTCTTGGCAAATGAGGCATTACAATCAATCTGTTTCCCAACAAAATTTCCGTATAGGCGTAATCAAACATTTTCGTGATATAAATGGTGCCTTTTTCAAAGAAATTGGCACATGTTCTTTTATTTTAGAAAATGTATAGTTATTACAAAAAATCATTAGTAGTATTTTAATGCAATGCAACAGAGTCAATCATATAAAACTTTATTTAAGAAATGCACAAATATTTCGACAGCGGTTGCTGTCTTCGTCAGTGTGAATTATATCTATATATTACAAAAAATCTACATGATAACGTTAAACAAATAGGGAAAACCCACAAACTGTTCTTCAATTAGGTACTTCAAGCGTATTTTTGACCGTTCACTCGACATCCATGACTTTTTTTCTGTTTTTTTTTTGTATAACGGTATGATTATATGAATTAGTATTACTCAAAATGGCTCACTTCAGTAGGTAAGTGCGGTTGAGATTTCACCAGAAGTTTTAACGTCATTTTATGTGATAACGTTATACATACCTACTTTATTACTAAATTTCAACTTATATACGGTTATTTCCGTTTCATTTTAACCACATCATAATCCACAACATTAAGCTAGATTAGATGTACAGTTTGAACCAACTGTTTAACGCAGATTGAACAATGTACTTTTTATTGATAATTGGTGGCTTTGCAATAATCGGTGCTCAAAAGTGTCCTCCATCCTTAAGCGTAGATATAACGAATGGTTCTCTTCAAAGTAATGGCGCCATCATTCATGAAGGAATAACGTATCCCATGAATGTGCAGTTTTACCAAGACAACGCCATTCGAGGCTGCATCTGCGAAATAAAAAATTGCCTAAGAAGATGTTGTGGCAAAGGTTCAGTGATGATAAATCAATCGTGCCAGACTTATGATGAATTTCCGCTACATATTCATAATGGCGAAGATGTGGTAGAAGTCGAAAGTGACCATTTCTATTCTCTTAAAGGAGAGATGTGCGAAGATAGAGGATATTATCGCCTACTACCGGGAAAGTACAAGGAAGACGAATTTTATGTACAAAAAAATGGAAGTATTTTTATGCCTAATTCTAATTATGGGCTTGGTGCTATGTTATCGTTGAACGATTATTGCTTGGATTTATTTATTGATCAAGAGATGCCACATAACATGTCCGCGCTTGTGTGTTTGAGTGCCGAAAAATATATGTTCCGTTATTATTCACTTGGTAAGAATTTTATTTCTATTACCTACACACTTTATATAATTTCAATAATTTCACACTGCAGTTATTAGGTTTATTACTATACATAGAGAAATATAATAGAACATTTTATCAAATAGATAGTTTACACCTTAGCTGAGAATCTTTTATCATTTTTTATGATCCCAAGTTTTCTTTTCCCCCTGTATAAAAGATTTAAATTTAACATACCACAATAAAACAGTATGTTTGAGTCTATACGAGATTTGTTCAATTGAAACGTGTATCTTTGATCCATAAACAATGTTTCTATTATACATATTAAGAAATATACAGGGTATACCACGGAACCCGTTCATTAGAAGTTTCTAGGGTCCCTTACTACTTATGAATTTGAAACTTTCAGGTTAAGGATAACCCATAGCCTTCTTTTGTTCTAAAATATTGTCGATGTTGTACAACTTCCGGAAAGACCGGAAATCGCCATTCATCTTCTTATTTTAAATGGAACACCCTGTATATTATTGCATTTTTGAATTATGCAATCGATTCTGCGTTAATCTGTATTAGATTATCCTATACCTATCTTCAACTGTTTTTCAGATATTACGATTTTTTTGGAAAATTTGCGCTTTGCGGAGGGATATGTTTAATAGCCCACCTTTTGCGCTTCTTTGAACGCAAAACATTCATACTTTACAAACACGAAGTAAAAGCATAAGGGTTCACAAAATGCATTTGCAAACCTATCACAGATTATACAGGGCGTTCAAAAGTAGTGGCAAAGTTACAAAACTTCAAACACCAAAAAGTCATTTTTTTCAAATGGAACGCCCCGTATATTTTTACATATTTGGAAAGCGATTTAATTTACGCATCGATAAACTATAGGTATCCCTATACCTATCTTTAGCGGTTTTGTAGTTATTAACACTTTTTATCTAATATTGATTAAAACTGCACTTAAAACTTATGCACATTTGAAAGTAGGCTGTGAGTATGACAACAGGAAAAACAATTACTTTTACAAAACGAATTTAATGATCTTATTTATACAACAAACAAATAAAAATGACTTTAATGGATATAGAATAAATTCAAAATATCAGTATTGGAATATGCGTTAACTGCTTCCATTTTATGAAATTGTTTACTGTTTACCACCTGTTTGCTTTAATGAGCATGATATCCAGATAAACATTCGTTTGTCTAATAATACTAATAATAATAATAATAATAATAGTTATTAATTTATTATTATTATATATTAGTTAACCAGACTTGGCCTAAGTATAGATAAAAATCGAAGTGTAATAATAATAATATCTTTTATTTAGAGCAAACTATTAAATTACATAAGATTGTTCAAAATACGTTAAAACTGCATACTTGTTCTCAAAAGGAGTGAGTTCAGGTGTCTACAAAAAAAGTAGAGACCTGTTCTTCCACTCAACCCTGTTGGCCGTTCATTACCGTATTTTATTTTCGCATACTCATAGCCTACTTTCAAATGTGCATAAGTTTTAAGTGCAGTTTTAATCAATATTAGATAAAAAGTGTTAATAAATACAAAACCGCTAAAGATAGGTATAGGGATACCTATAGTTTATCGATGCGTAAATTAAATCGCTTTCCAAATATGTAAAAATATACGGGGTGTTCCATTTGAAAAAAATGACTTTTTGGTGTTTGAAGTTTTGTAACTTTGCCACTAATTTTGAACGCCCTGTATAATCTGTGATAGGTTTGCAAATGCATTTTGTGAACCCTTATGCTTTTACTTCGTGTTTGTAAAGTATGAATGTTTTGCGTTCAAAGAAGCGCAAAAGGTGGGCTATTAAACATCCCTCCGCAAAGCGCAAATTTTTCAAAAAAATCATAATATCTCAAAAACAGTTGAAGATAGGTATAGGATAATCTAATACAGATTAACGCAGAATCGATTGTATAATCCAAAAATGCAATAATAAGTATACAGGGTGTTCCATTTAAAATAAGAAGATGAATGGCGATTTCCGGTCTTTCCGGAAGTTGTACAACATCGACAATATTTTAGAACAAAAGAAGGCTATGGGTTATCCTTAACCTGAAAGTTTCAAATTCATAAGTAGTAAGGGACCCTAGAAACTTCTAATGAACGGGTTCCGTGGTATACACTGTATTTACCTACACCACAACTAAGGCACATGTCCCATTGCTTTATCAATTAGGTAATTGATATACCCAGCGCTCTTTTCAGTGCCGGTTTATACATTACGCACACTACGCACGTGTGTAGGACCCGGACAAATCTAAAGTTTTAAGTTTATTAATATTATAAGTATCAATCAATGCATTTAATATTAAGGAATTAAAGTGTATTTATTTCACTCACGACTTCCCTTCAGAATAAATACTGTATAAGAGTAAGATACAACAATCTTAAATAACAAGAAAGTTAAAATCTCAAAAGAAAGTATAATAATAAGACGACACCCTTTAACACGTTTGAGACTAAAATTTATTGTTCATATACAGGGTGTCCATTTAGTAGCCCGTTCTTCAAGTACGGCCTTATTGTTAAATTTACTAAAAAATAAATATACGGGATTGCAATTAGGTTGGATGAAGCACATTTGCAAATTATTTAGACATATACAGGGTGTCTCCAAAAAGTATGGTGCATAAAACGTATATTTTTTTAAATGGAATGACCCACTTTTTTTAAGCGCAAACGTAGGGGTCTTGGGTGAACTTTTCAGTCGTACATTATTTTTGTATTAATACATGGCGTTGCCAAGTTATTAATTAATACATACTTTTTTGTTTTTACGTAAGTTCGGTGGTGGACTTGGGTTGAATCAGAGTATTCAACCGTGACGAAACATTAAATTATTTCATACAGGATGTTCACTTTTTTGCTCCAAACATCGACATTTTCAAACTTATTTTTCTTTATTTTTTTAAATGGCACACCCTATTTATTATTGCATATTTGGAATCTCCGGTAAATTTTAGTGCAACTTTATTAAGCTTACCCTATACCTAAGTGCGATAGTTTTTTCGTAAATTGAGATTTTCTATTCCTTACGGCAGTAGATGGTGGCGCGATGGACGAGGCAACGCATAGACCGGACACTCGAATCGAGGATACCGTTCAAAATGTTTGCCGTCTTGGACTAAGCACGAGTCTGCTCTTTTGGTGAACGATTTCATCACTTCATTCAACATAGCTGGAGCCCACAGTGCAAAAAAACGTTTCTGAAATGTTTTAGAAACGTATATCTGAAACATGAAACATCTCCGAAACAGCGACAGAAACGTATCATACACATAACATAGATGTTTAATGTCCGCCTTCAGAAACCTAGATTTGAAACAACACAGAAACGTTACATCGAAACATTTTATATATGTTTCAAGAAACATATCTAAGAGTAATTTATTGAAATGTAGGAGAAATGTGTCCTTATAAATGTTTCATACGTGAATATTTGAAATGTCTCATATATGTTTCATTTGAAACATACCTGAGTATAAATTGAGATGTGGTAGAAACTATGGTACCGAGAGCCCCAACTACTCTGAGGGGCTCTGTTCCCAGTGCGCACGCCCTGCAGGGCCCAATGTACTCCGGTGGCTTGTTCTCCAGGGCCCCCAAAATTCTCTTAGTGTAGACTCGAAGGAGATCGGTGATGCTGAAAAATCGTTTTGCTTCAAGTGGGATTCGAACATCGGTCGCTTGTTTAGCAATTCAGAAAACAGCTATGCAAACTACCTGAGCTACAGACTCGCTGGCAAATAAGCCATTTAGATGTGCAATATTACCCATCTACTTATGATGAATAAATCTATTGTAATTTGAATTGTAATTTTGGATAAATATGTAAAACACTCACATTGAAACGTGTATTTTTAGTTTCTTATGATATGTTTCAAGTGATTAGGTTTCTAGTACAACGCTATTAAATACAAGTACCTAACATTAACTTTGAAAGATGACTTCAAACGAAACATCACATTTTTAATGAAGTTTCTAAAATGTTATACGTTATCACTAAAGTTGGGATAGTTAGACAAAACGAAAGTTTCAAAAAGGCAGGAAAAAGGCATAAAAAATAATTTCAAAAAAGCATCTAAAAAGACAAAAAAGGAGAAAAATGGCACGGAAAAGCGAAAACTGTCGAGATAAAATCAACACATACATATTCAATTTAAGTATAGACAAACAAATATTTATTTGAAAAAGTAATTACAGTTGATAAATGCCATCTGCTGGTATTCTTTTTCAATAAAGTTTTCGGGCTAATTAAAATACGCTTAACTCGGCATAATGACTAAATGATGCAATTTCACAAAGACTGTATGTAGGTGCAGCTTGCAGGTAGAAATAATACAATGGGAAATATTTCAAAGTAAGGAAATAAATGACCCATTCGAGTTATTATTGTAAGAGCCTTAAATATTATAGACAAAGTTTGTATTCAGTTTGTATACCAAATTCCTTTCCCTTTCAAACAATTTGCTTTCTTAGAAATTACCCAGAAAAATATAGGTACCTATATAAAATCTAAAAATTAAAAAATACTTACTTACATTTCAAAAAACTTAAAAAAAATTACAGAAAAGGTACTAAATACTTACGCGAAAATATCAAAAAAAAAAAAGGTAAAAAACGCAATAAAACTAACAGAAACCAAAAAAGGCAGAATAAAGTTTGCATCTAAAACGGATTTTAAATAGGGTCTGCTTTATGTTTGTCCATTTATAAAAAAAAGGCATCCTAGCTTTAGTTATCACATTCCAAAAAGTATATCACAGAGATATATTTTTGGATACATATGTAAAACGTTCACACCGAAACGTGTATGATGTGTTTCTTACGATATGTTTCAACTGATAAGGTTTCTGGTACAACACTACTAAACACAACTCCGTAACGTTAACTTTGAGATATGACTATTTTGTTTCAAACGAAACATCACATTTGTAACGTATAACGTTTCTAAAATGTTATACGTTATCACATTCCAAAAAATACATCACAGAGATGTATTTTTGGATACATATCTAAAACGTTCACACCGAAACGTGTATGATGTGTTTCTTACGATATGTTTCAACTGATAAGGTTTCTGGTACAACACTACTAAACACAACTCCGTAACGTTAACTTTGAGATATGACTATTTTGTTTCAAACGAAACATCACATTTGTAACGTTTCTAAAATGTTATACGTTATCACATTCCAAAAAATACATCACAAAGATGTATTTTTGGATACATATCTAAAACGTTCGTGTTGTAATGTGTATGTTTTGTATTTTATGTAACATATCAATTGAAACGTTTATTAGACATTACCATTTATTCGCTTTCGACAGGAATGTACCAGTAATGTGTCTTAGATGTTTCTTAGGAATGTTTCATTTGTAACCCTTATGCAACATTTAGAAACATGGATGTACTGTGTTCAGTGGGAGTAATGTGGTGAAAAGACTGTTGAATCCTCTCCATCATGTTCTATCTAGTAGTGGCACCAATACGATAAACGTATTCACCAATTTGTTGCCTGACTTGTATGGAAAAGTGAGTCGGTCTTCCGTCCAGCTGCAACCTCATTATCTCCGTAATGTAGTTAGGAAGATGTTGAGTTAAATTTTGAAAGTCTTCTGTCAAGAAATTTAAAAAGATTTATCCTGTTAGTGGATTTTCAAAAAAATAAGGACCAAGCTCATAGTTATGTACGATTCCTCCCCAAACGTTGAGACTCGAGTTATGTTGGAAATGGTTGACGCGAATAATGTGCGGGTTTTGCGTGTCATAAAAGTGAAAGTTGTGTCTGTTTACAAAACCATTGCTATGGAACGTGCATTCGTCTGTAAACAGCACATATTTAAAAAAATATGTAAATAGAACCTTATTTCATCGCATCTTCGATTCGAGTGTCCAGCCTATGCGTTGCCTCGTCCATGCGCCTTAACCATCGCGCCACTATCTACTGCCGTAAGGAATAGAAAATCTCAATTTACGAAAAAACTATCGCACTTAGGTATAGGGTAAGCTTAATAAAGTTGCACTAAAATTTACTGGGGATTCCAAATATGCAATAATAAATAGGGTCTGTCATTTAAAAAAATGAAGAAAAATGAGTTTGAAAATGTCGATGTTTGGAGCAAAAAAAAGTGAACATCCTGTATGAAATAATTTAATGTTTCGTCACGGTTGAATATTCTGATTCACCCCAAGTCCACCACCGAACTTACGTAAAAACAAAAACAAGACGTTAAAAAATACAAGCGTATAATGGAAGGGTTGATTTTTAGCAAAAAGATATGTATTAATTAATAACTTGACAACGCCGTGTATTAATACAAAAATAATGTACGACTGAAAAGTTCACCCAAGGCCCCTACATTTGCGCTTAAAAAAAGTGGGTCATTCCATTTAAAAAAATATACGTTTTATGCACCATACTTTTTGGAGACACCCTGTATATGTCTAAATAATTTGCAAATGTGCTTCATCCAACCTAATTGCAATCCCGTATATTTATTTTTAGTAAATTTAACAATAAAGCCGTACTTGAAGAACGGGTTACTAAATGGACACCCATGTATTTTAAAAGAGTTTATTGCAGATTGAACATTTCCTCATCCCTTTCTAAGTAAATAACCTTTTCACTTAATTATGCGGACACAAGAGGAGTTTGTGAATCAGGGGCGTAACTATCATGGTAACTATCAGCCCCGCGGAACCCGGTCCTGTGATCTATGATCTATGGGATCCGGATGTTACGGCACTACTATTTGTATTTTCGTAAACATTCCTCTTAAATTGCTGAAAACGTATTTAAAAAAAATTGCAAAATGTAAATTTTATTTTCCAGCAAGTTAACAATAATGTGAAACATTCCAATTATGGAACAAAATTCTTATTGCCATAATTTCCGCCCTACACTTCGTTTACGTGCGGTGTTGTTTGTACTCGTACCAACCATAAATAAAGACAGATGCGCCGTAATTATTGTATTGTAATCTTCTTGAGAATTCAGACTTGCCATTTTCATTTTATGAAGCTATTTAAAATATATTTAGTCTGAATGATTCTCATTTTTATCGTCTCAAAAACAACGAAGGTAGAGAAAAAAAGTAGATTGGCTTGTATCAAATTCGAAGTTTTGCTGTGTATGCAATATGCAAATTGTTGTGGGCGTGGGTGGTGATGGTGGGGGGCCCAATGTTACTTAGTGCGTACTACTAAATGACATGTAAAACCGGCACTGGCTCTTTTTGTCATGGAACGCATGGGAACGGCGTCCCACCACCTGTTATCGACGAATTTTTTTAAAAATAGCTGTTGGCCTTAATAAAATGGCCCTGTTGAGCAGAACAGATCGGATTTGATTTTCAAGAGCTCCTTCATTACACCACCGTTTAACCGACCCTGAATGTTGGTTGCCTAAACACTAAACGCAGCATAATGCAAAAATCGTCCGAATATCGGGCACATTCCGCACACCCTCGGATTATATTATAAGATAATTACATTACAATAATTATAAATATGTATTATATATAAAATTGCAAGAACAAATTTTTAGCGTTCCACCACCTCCAAAAAGAGCACTGGATGTACCTATACCTACCATGCTCGTAAAATTCTTGTGGGTGCTGCTTAAAGAATTCTTTTATAGCGTTTTACACGTCTGACTAAAAACGGTTAACACCTTCTTCAGAGTTCAGTTACACAAAGATATGGAAAGTGATCAAATCTGGGTCATATGGTAAATGCCTTAAAATCGTTCGTTTCTCCTTTGCACATATCCGCTCCTTTCGTAATACCTCTTCCTATTCTCCTGCCCATATTTTATTTTTTCTCCCTTCGCCTCTATTTGAAGCTTTGAAGCTTCTCTCTCCCTCTCCATCCCTTCCTCGTATCCCATAGCCTGTATTCTCATCTTTTCCCATTTCACCTCTTCTTGCTTGCCAAGCCCAATATCCATTTCCAATACTTACCGTATGTGTTATGTCCGAACATTTTCCAACACTTCTCGTTATTTCCATCCCTCACTTTTCACCAGTTTTTTGAACAGCCACTTCCTTCTTTCCGCATCTCTACCAAAAGTAGCCCCCGTACCTGCCCTAAAATAAGGATTGTTGTCTTAAACAGTTTAGTTAACTATCATGCTGACGTTTTTATCTCGGGAAATTTCGTCTAAGATGAGCGAAAGCCCCACGATGCCTTCTCGCTGTTGAATCTCACTGAGCGCCTCTGCATTAATTACTAGGTTTAGTGAAGGTAGATTCAAGAGAGTCTCCAGAGCCGCTGTAGTGGTCGTTATGTAATTCCCAGGCCCCGAACACTCGCTTACAAACCCATAAATACTTTGTGGCTTTGTTAGACTCCAGGTGTGGATTGATGGTCAGTCTTTGGTTTAACGTTATGTCCAATGCTTTTTCGGGCCTTCTCTTCGTGAGGAGAGAATAAGGTTCGTTTTTGTCGGTTTAACACTTTCCTCACCATGTTTACACAACATTTAAAGCTGCGACGGTTTCATTAAATCTGCCACGTAGGTGTACTACATCGGCACAGGCAACAGTAGTGTAACCTGTCTCACTTAATAGTTTAAGCAGACCGTCCACTACCAACCACCACAGTAAAGGGGAGAGAACTCTCCCCTGTGTACATCCTCCTGCAGCTCTGATCGCTACAGAGTCGTTATTAACCGAGGCTGTAACGTTCCTATGTTTTAGCATGGTGTGTATCCATCTACCCACGGTAGTATGTACTGCCTTGCTTTCCATAGAGCCACCTGCTTACAGGAAATCACCCTTTCGGATATGTCCACTACTCTGTGGATGGCAAGTTCACAGGATCTACCTGGTTGATTGGAATTTACTGATGGGCTCAAATCCCAGCACCTCTTCCTCAATGTGTGTATATGCCGGGTGTGTTCATTCATTGCAACGTATCTTTGGTTCATATCAGGGGCGCCGGAACAAAATTTGTCATGGGGGGGGGCCTTACATTTTTTCAAGTAGAAATTAGAAAACTGGAAAATTCTTAGATACCTATTTTTAAATTAGTAAATGAACGGCTATGGAGAGTTACTGATGGAATAGAACATTATATTTCAAAATCGGCTGTGTACTGGTTTTATTATAATAAGCTTTTAATATTTTCTAAAATAGATTTATGCGATTTATGAAATTCCAGATAGGGGCCCGGGTCCCCTCTTGCCCTTTAGTAGCGGCGCCCCTGGGTCCATATAATTTATAGAGAAATATATTTGCCGCTGCTTGAAGAATTCTTTTACAGTATTTTGCACTTATGCGTCTGACTTTTCAGGCAAGTGGCTCAATTTTATCACAATGTGATAAATCTGAGCAATATGGTGGATGTTTCCAATCGTCCATTTCTTTTGTTGCAATTTTTCTTTTACTACGTGAAACCATGGACGTTATCGTCTTACCAAAGATAGTCTTTGGTCTTACTATGCTTCATGAAGCTTGTTTAGAGTGCAAACGGTACAGGTTTCACTTTAGTTTATTTAAACTTAAATCCTTGATGGTCGAAAAAATATCAGAAAAATATGCAGAAGATTAGTGCTTCAAATTTCTTTGGTTTTGGTGAATTTGAATGTTTCCATTGCAACGACGACGCGGCTTACTGGATCGTTCAAATTTTCAAAATAATGACACCAAATTTCTTCGCCAAAGAAAAATCACTATATTTTAACTGCACCGCCCTGACACGCTCATTAGCAAACTTTTTTTGGTTTTCAGACAAAAGACGCACTAACTTTGATGTAATCCAGTACGTGCGCGATATTCTCTATCAGATATAGGCCCGATATTATAAAGCATAGTTAACTATGTGATCAGCTGACAATGTGGTTAAGTAATGCGATAGGCTAATACGATCAACGACCACACCTATGTAACCCGTATTAGCAAATCATGTTGCATTATTCAAATTTGATCACGTCGTTAGCTGATCACGTATTTAAGTATGCTTTATAAAACCGGGTCATATAGGTAAACAAAGTAAACCGATCAGTTCGACAAACGCTACTAATGTTGCATAACGTCAGTTGAGTGATTACAAATTGTTTCCAGGGCTAACCTGATCAAAGTCCAAAGATAGCAACTCTCATCATAAGTTATCTAATATACAGGGTGACCCAGGGCTGTGTGATTGGGCCATAACTTTTTTGCTATTCAAGATATCAACATGCGGTTTTCACCCGCAAGTAAACACACTTATATTGCACATTATAAAAATATTTTGATTACATAAAGGATGTTCCTATACAGGGTGGTAAACCAACGTTATGTTTTTTTTTAAATATGACAACCTTTATATTTCTTACTTTTGGTCTATGTATGCACATACCATACAAAGTGTGCTGAAACGCAAAAAGTCGGATAACTCTTTTTTTTATAAATGGAACGCCCTGTATTTCTGTTCACGAGTCGATTAAGTTTTTAAATAGCTTTCCAATGATATGCAGTTTGTATGGTCAATTCTGACTAGTTATTGAGATTTTCCGGAAAAACTATTGTAATTATGAAGAAGTTGTTGATTTTTGGAAGTAGGCTGCTGCCAGCGAATATCGCAAGTGATATGACAGTTAATTTAGATGCTAGTGTGATAATCTACTTCACTGCTTTTATAAAATAACAAACAACTGATAGTAAGAGGATTAAATTATTAAGTTTCTTCATCAATCCTCCCTCCCAATATCTATAAAGTCCCATTATTTTTTCATGTAAAAACTAATAATGTGGAAATATACAGGGTGTCCCATTTAAAAAAAACATAACTTTAGTTTACCACCCTGTATAGGAATATCCTTTATATAATCAAAATAGTTTTATAATGTGCAGTATAAGTGTGTTTACTTACCGGTGAAAACCGCATGTCGATATCTTGAATATCAAAAAAGTTATGGCCCAATCACACAGCCCTGGGTCACCCTGTATAGAGCACGTCATTTTAAAATTTAAAATAATTTTAATGCGCCCTTATGCTGTATGGTTTTTCATATTTTCTTGCGTCTTCATACGATATTCAATTAATGGTTACAATTTCAACAGGTTGGTTAAATGATAAATGATTTCCGTAGCGGTTTTTTATAGAATTTTAGTACCTACCATTTTGATTAAATTTTCTATTACTTTTCAACATAACTTTTGGGGATGTTTATGAATTAGCTGGCGTTTTTTGGTGCTGCGTGACACCGTTTTGTGCATACCATGCATTTGGTATCAAAAGTAATTACATAGTTATAATAACGTATTTGTACCTATGTATTGCCAAAAAATAACAATCAATTGCACCGCAAACCCAAAATCTGCATCAAACGGAGGCTTTTTTTGGATGTATTAATTGGGTATTCATTAATGATTTGAGGATTTTTAAGCATTACATGTGACAATTTTGGTTCCTTACATACCCATTTAGACTTAAGTAGGTACTTGAAAATGAGCTTCGATTTGTGCTCCAATGTTTTCAACCTTTGGATGGGAATCAGTTGGATCTTGTTGGCATACAATGCACTTTGTATCAAATGGAGATTGCACACTGACATCTTTTAAATGAGCGGGCACTATGAGGATGCACTTCCCTAAATTTAATGCTGGTTCAGTTTAATTGAACTTTTCCATTAGTTTTTCAATTGCGGCTCGAGATATGCATGCTGAGAACTTAAAAATGTAACCTAGAAGTGAATCACCTCAAGTTTTTAATGTGTTTGATGTATTTATAAGATATAATTTTTGATAAGGTATTATGATAATAAGTTCGACATTTTCAATTACCTTACCTTGATTAATTCTGTATTGGTTTCGCTTCAAATTTCTAAAAAATTTTGAAAAAATAGATAATGGTTCAAATTACACACAACCATCCAATGTTTTAAGTATAGGTAAGCAATCTTCTACCTATTATAATGTTAAAAGTCAAACTTTTAATGCCTACGTCCTGTGTCACAAAATAATGTGCGTCAGTGTGATAGCGTCGTGGTCATGATGATCTGTCTGAGGAAAAGGATGGGAATTATAATCAGTACATGACAACGAAATGGAAATTATATCAGTAGATGATAACGAAAATGCCAAAGAGTGAGTGTTTGTTTATTTAGTGTTTTACTTAAATTTAGTTGCAATGAATCGTATTCTGGTGCCATTTGTTTCTATTTTTGTAAGCGTTACGTCTACTTGCCCTTTGTTTCTAAGTGTAGATATTACCAATGGCGAGCGTTTCCCCAATGGGACTATTGCACACGATAATGTTAATTATCCATCTCGTTATCAAATGTTAGTGAACGAAACCGTTAGGGGTTGTGTTTGTGAATTGCGGAATTGTATGCGCAAGTGTTGTCCGAAAGGACATTCCGTTTTTGAGGATCAGTGCAAAGAACACAACAATCTGTTTGTTCCACAGGTATACGAGGAAAAACTTTTAATAAACGTAACGGACGATCATTTTTACTACGTCGAAAGTAACAAGTGCCCATTGGGATCGTACAAATTAGATCCAAATGAGGACGAAGATCAATTTTTTATACAGAAAGATGGGAAAATCTATATACCAAGTCAAGAGGAGTTTTTCAGTCCCGAAGAATATTGTGCTGATTTTTTTATCGACGATGAAGGAACCCACTATCTTTCCGCAGTGGTTTGCTTTCGGGAGGATATCAACCCTGATACGAGCACGTACGCATATGGTAACTGTTTTAATTTATCACTAATGAGCACTAACGAATTTAACAGAAAACATACCTACACGTGCTCTTTTGGAATGTAGGATAAGGTTGCGTTGGTTAGAATCAAAGCTGTATGGGAAATGTGTTCGAAGTATGTGATCATTGTATTTATTTACGTATCTTTTTTTCTCACATACACTATTACACATGGTTAAAGATGTGACTTAAAATCGGTTTGCTATACCGACATCTAGAGGTAGTACTACATTAGTGTCCTTTTCTTAGAAGCTGGGACGCCCATTATTTGAAAAGGAAGCGTCCCTAATTTCGATTCGAAAAACATAACGCTTGTTGATAGGTCTTTTAAAACTAAGAAGTAAGCTATATGTTTTTACTTGAAAACTGAGATGCAAACCAATACATTGACTGCCTGCTTTGATCTTATATTGCTACAAAATTATACTCTGTCTGTAACCTCTTACAAAATAAAAAGGAAAAAAAGTCAAATAAGGAGATCACAACATATACACATTATTTGAATAGTAAGATGTAAGATGCGGAAATAACTGAACGGAATAATTCGGGCACTGTTCGGATTTTTTACTTCAAAATCATAATAACTATGTTAATTTCTTTATTAAGTTAATTTTTGGGGTGAATCTGTCGAGAAATTACAAATCGTTCAATCCAGGATAGACATAGTAGATCCCATAGCTAGAGGGATGTTAGATACATTTTTAGTTGAAAACATTATTATTAATGTATAAATTGAAAAGAAAATGGCTACTACATCCACCTCTTAAAACTAATCAATCTGAGCAGGTGTTTACAGGATAAAACATTACATCTAAAATGAGTTCAACCCTTCAATGAAAATGTATTAAGAAATCGACGTTGTCAACAAATCGCCAGTTTATTATTTTTCTACAAGAAACTTAGACATTCGATTTGAATATTAACAAATTAAAATTTTCTAAAATGTTATGCTTAAAGAAACACTTTTTTTTTTAATTTTTGTCTGTCCTATTTTTAATTTGGATATTATTATTCGGTTTGTTCTGGTTAATTCTTCCGTGTTTTGAGTTTTTCCCGAAAAGTTTTCCTTAGGTGGTTTTCAGATAAGTTTTTCCCATATCACTTGCATTCCGTAATAATTCTTTTGTTCGATATCGATTGTAGGTCATCCACGGTAAGCGAGTTTTCGTCAATTTTCGGTTTGCTGGCTCCCATTTTGGCAACTAAATCTGCTTTTTCATTACCCCCCGATATCCATGTGTGAAGGTAGGTATCAAAAAATTACGATCTTGAGTCGTTTGTTATTAGGGCGGCAGCCCAGCGTCATTTTAGGTAGTGATAAAAGCGCGTCTGCAAATCATATCTACTACGTTGAAGATGATGTAAAATATAAGAGCATAAAAATGGTCGCAAGTTCTGAACCTGGGGATAGCATGTTCAAATTTGTGCATAAAAAATCACTGTTTTAAAGTAATTTGAACGCGTCTGTAATTCAGGTTAATGATTTATGTTCTTGCGTATGTCACAAAAAAAAAATTGCAGACAATTCGGATGTGGATAAAGTACCTATTGTATTTAAGCAATTTAAATCATAGTCTGCTAAAAAAATTGTACTTCAATTGTTTAACACCAACTTTGTTATTTTAAATGTAACACCCTATATATTATTCCGATTTTGGATTCTACGTCAAATTTTAAGTGGACTTTCATTAAGTTTTCTTATTCCTAAAATTAACCGTTTCCGAGATATTTAATTTTTTAATAAAAATTAAAATAACACTATCTAGCTTAAAACCGTGTGAATTCTACAGCAAGAAAGATGAAGGAACCATATTGATACGAGAGATAGCTGGACCCCTAAGCTTCCCATCCGTACTTTCAAAGTGGTTTAATTGCATACAGGGTGGTGGAAATTTAATGCCGAATTTAGTTAACTTCAAATCATCATAAGTTGGTTTTTTCAAATGGAACACCCTGTATTTTTCGTCGTAGTCTGATGCAAAATTTCATTCTCTTTCGAACGGTACTATGGTTCCCTATACCTATCTCTTCTAGTTTTTGAGATATCTACTGTTTTTTTGTGCGGTCAACTAAGGTCATTCAATTTCTTGCGTTTGTTGTTTTCAATTTTTTAATAAATAGTATTCAATTTAACTGTCATTAGTGGTGTTAGACTGACAACTAATAACTGGTGGTTTGTTTTGAAGTCCTGCTAAGCCATTTTCGCAAGAAATTGAATGACCTTAGTTATTTCGTGTATACATATAGATTGAAAATTTAATTCTCTACAACTTTCATTATATGCACCAAGTACATAGAATCAATAGTTTTCGACTTATTATTGATTTTATTATGCAAACCGAGCAGCGATTCTGTCTTAGAAAAAGGTTTAAATGATTATATCTTTGTCAATATTAATCGTATGGAAATGTTAAAAAAAGAAAATTATTCGTAATTAAATTCTCTACAACTTTTATTTGAAGAATTTTTCGATACGTATGGCCATTCTCGAGATATAAGCGAAATACGCGCGATGCGCGCAAGTGTTAACGTATCGCCGCAAAACAGTCGACATTTAAAAAAAATTCTGGCAAAGCCTTTTTTCAAAAAATAAATACTACTGAATTCAGAAAAAAATACTCTTAAACTAAATACATAAAAAAACTGCAATTTTATCTTATAAAAAAATTAGTGCCGCCATTTTAGCTTACACCGGAAGTGACGTAATCAAAGGTAATATCAGCATTTTCGTTCTTGGCCCGAATGCAATCGATTGGCGAAAACCGCATTTCGATAACTTTAATAGTTTCTGAGTATCGAGCGTTGCAGTCATTTTTTAAAAATGATTTTTTTAACACTTTTTTCAAAAAATAAGTATAGCACAATATATATTGCTGAATTCAGAAAAAAACACTCTTTTAAACTACATTAAAAAAACTGCAACTTTATCTTATAAAAAAAACGAGTGCCGCCATTTTAGCTTATACCGGAAGTGACGTCATCAAAGGTAATATCAGCATTTTCGTCCTTGGCCCGAATGTAATTCATTGGCGAAAACCGCATTTCGATAACTTTAATAGTTTCTGAGTTTAGAGCGTTACAAGGAATGTGTACGTACAGACTACAGACGACAGACGGGGACTTTTGAACACTCCAAAGGGAGCACAAAACAAGCCTGTTCCCAAATTTTCAAAGTTGTAACCATTATTTCATCCAAATCGTTAAATTTCGTCTTATTTTACTGGGCTATTGGGCTGTTGTTCTGTTATTAATATTTTCAAATCGTTTAGATGGGTATAAAAGCCGTTGAAATTGAATTGAACGAGTTTGAGCATTTTAAATGTTTGCGTTATGATGAGTCACTATTCTTTTGTTTGATTGTATTCTGATCGGGAGTGTTTGTTGGGTTACTGGGTTTTCTTTGATTTGATATTGGATAGGGATTCGTGTTGGTTAGAATTTAGTCTGAATTTTTTTTGATCGATAATTTCTTGTTTTCACTCAGCACGCGTTGGTTTAACAAACACCGTTAAAAGAAGTCAAGAAAAACTTTTAAATGCCAAAAAAATCAATTTATTTAAGGTATTAATGCCATCTTTCATATTTTTGTATTCTCTATATCTTTTATGTGTAATAAATGACGAACGTGTTTTATATTTAGTTACCCAATTGTCAAAATGAGAATCTGTAATAAATATTTACAATTTTTAACACCGAATAAATTCAAAATTCTACGAAAAAATACTTATATTATTCAATTATTGTTAATAGAATAGGATTTTTAATTTGAAAATAGATAAAAACATTCAAAGAGAAGCATTTACAAGTAGATACCTAATAAAAAGTAGGGGTAGTCTGTTGGAAGCAAGAAACATAACAGGACAATAAATTGTACCATAAGTTTTTTTCCACCTAATAAATAATTATAAAATTGTTCAAAATAAGTACATACATAAGTACCCTACTATTTTAATTAAACCTATATCAATCCTTTGTTCGCTAGTAAAGTTTTTTCACTTATAATTGCACAAGAGGTTTGTATTTTACCGAGTAAATTTGGGTTGTTTAATAAAAATCTGTTGGCTAGCAATTAGACGAGAAAAACTGTCAACCAATAAAAATGCGACACCGAAGGTGGAGCATTTTTAGGTTGACAGTTTTTCGAGTCAAATTGCTAAAGGAAACAGATTAGAATTTAAACAACACAAATTTACTCGGTATAAATACAAACCTCGAGTGTAATTCGACAGGACAATTTAACGAACAAGAAATTTAGAAATCCGTTCGTAACTTTATCAAATGGACTCATTCTTAAAATAACACAATCAACATACACTCAATTATTGACAAATGTCAAACTATAATTTATACGGCGGGCACGGATACTGCGATAGTTGATTAGAATTTGAAAGTGAAAACACCACTACTAGTACAGTCAATTTAAACACAAAAATATACAAACATTGCAAAAAATCCTATGTTAGGTTTGCTTTTTTCATGGTGTTAGGTTCGGTCCCAGTAGTAAATACTCGATTTTGCAACTTCGGAAAACTTGTGGAAACTGAGGGGGGCACCAAAAACCGCGATTTTTTGGGACTTTTTTCAGTTTTAGCCTCGTAGATCAAAAACTATGAGTTGTAGTGCAAAGAATATGATTATCTTTTTTAAACTGGACTAAATTTTCTACCATTTGAGCCTAACCGGAAGTCTGTATGTATAATAGTTTCCGAGATAAAGCTCTTCAAAAATAAGCATTTTCCCTAAATCTGTTTTTAACGTATCATCCATGATTCGAGCCAGATATTGCCACAACGACGTGCCCTACGACCGTTGTCATGGAAGAAAAAATTGTAGGAAATTTTATCTTTTATCACCTTTTATTTAAGCATAGATGCATTCCTGTGGGCCTAACAGTTCTCGAGAAAAAGATGGAAAACCGGAAAACAGTGAAATCCTCCACATATATGTAATAGCATTAGTATGATTAGAAGACATTTTCTGATTATTCTTATTTAGCCTAGCGAAGGAACGCTCAAAAAGGGCTTGTAGACAGACATTTTGATCCTAAAGATTTTATTTCTGGGATGTGTTTGGTGATGATTATACGAAAAGTAGCGTAACAAAATGTGCGGATTTGTTTGGTTTTCCGTTTACATCTCTTGAACAGGCCATCGTAGTGGGAAATGGCCAATTATAAAAAAAAGCTGATTAAATTTTCTACAAGTTTGCTTCTATGCGTTTTTTCTCTACCTCTATCCGTTGAAGAGATATTCGCTGTCAAGAATTGACATTTTTTTTGAAAATCGCTTTTACACGACGTTTTTCGGCAAATATTGTGTCCTAGCTCCTAAAGTATTGGGTTTATAGCAAAAACTGCTGAAATAAAAGTTGTAGACCATAAAATTTCCTATAAAATACATATACCGCTTAATATTTTATCTCAAATCGATTAGATGTTATAGTTATTTAAACAAAACGTTGAGTTCAAGATGGAATAGAGGGCACTAGAGAACAACTAATTTTGTGAGAGGTTTGGAGCTAAATCTGATATGTGAGTATTAAATACAGATTACCTGCATTCTTAGCCAAACAATTTCAGTCTTATGCGCTACCATGTTTAATGGTCTCTAGTCTTTTCTAAATACATTTATGATAGGGTTAATGTTTGACGAAAAGAACAAAAGTATTTTCTCAAGGCAGCTTTTATTTTATAATTGGCGATTTCCCACTACGATCGTCTATTCAAGAGATACAAAGGGAAAACTTAACAAATCCGCAAATTTTGTTACGCTACGGAGTTAGCTCATACGGTAGGGCCGGGGACTTTTCGTATAATTATCACCAAACACCTCCAAACACATCTTAGAAACAAAATCATTAGGATCAAAAAGTCTGTCTACAAGCCCTTTTTGAGCGTTCGTTCGCTAGGCTAAATAAGAATAATCAGAAAATGTCTTCTAATCATACTAATGTTATTACATATGTGGAGGATTTCACTGTTTTCCGTCTTTTTCTCGAGAACTGTTAGGTCCACAGGAATGCATCTATGCTTAAATAAAAGGTGATAAAATGTCCTACAATTTTTTTCTCCGTGACAAGAGTCGTAGGGCACGTCGTTTTGGCAATATCTGGCTCGAAACATGGATGATACGTTGAAAAAAGATTTTGGGAAAAAGTGCCTATTTTTGAAGAGCTGTATCTCGGAAACTATTATACTTACAGACTTCCGGTTATGCTCAAATTGTAGCAAATTTAGTCTAGTTTAAAAAAGATAATCATATTCTTTGCACTATAACTCGTAGTTTTTGAGCTACGAGGCCAAAACTGAAAAAAGTCCGAAAAAATCGCGGTTTTTGGCGCCCCCCCCCAGTTTCCACAAGTTTTTCGAAGTTGCAAAATTTAGTATTTACTACTGGAACTGAACCTAACAACATAAAAAGTCAAACCTAATATAGGATTTTTTGCAATGTTCATGTTTAAAATGACTGGACTATACTATTTGTCACTGTAAAAGTGACAATGTCACTGCGGCTAATGCGATTTTTTATTAAATTGTCAACGAAAAATCAGTAATGAAAAAATCAAATGTTTTCACTACTTACTTTATTGCATTTTACATTATTTTACTTTTGAGTACCTATCCCATTCATTCAGTTATTTGGGAAACTGAATTTGTTCCTTACGTAGGTCAAATGAACTTCAAATTCGTATAAGTCACAAATAAACTTCCAATGGCAGTAATTATGATAATTTGCCTCGTAAAGGGCCGTTAAATAAATAGTTTTTAGAAAAAAGTTATTTTCCAACTTTGATTTAAAATTAAAAAAAAATGTTTATTTTAAAAATATAAATTGATCGTAATTTTGTCGATTCACATAATATTTTTTTGAAGGATATATTTTTTTAATAGGTAGATATAGCTATTTTGATCACTTAATTTGCTGTAGGTACTATCGATTTATCATAATAGAAGAATATGATTCATTTCTCTCTTTCGTAATTATCACTTTCTGCCGACTTCGTTCAAACAGAAAGTAGAACTGCGGGGATCTATGAGGTGATAAATGATGATAATTTTCACGTGACAACATGAGTACAATTAATTACTTATCGATCGTATTTATTTACATTCGTCTAATTATATTTAAGTACTTAAACAATATTGTCGCTTCTATTAAGACAATTTGGGAAGGACGGCGCACATTTTATTATTATGTATAATATTGTAAACGTTAGAGTTTGTGATAGGACCTCTTGATGATGGAAATGTTTCGAAAATGAAAATAAACAAATGCGTAGTACAGTACATCCTTGTCAAGTGACAGTGTCGCATCCCCTACCATTTTCTTGGAGCTATAAACTCTAATAATTCGATTAATTTTACAGTTCTTGAATCAACTATCATCCATCCGCGCTTCGCACTTCGCCGTTCGATAAAATATCCAAAAATGAACAACATTATTTCTTTTGTGTTGCAACTGATGAATGTGTCAACATCCTCAATGTTGCCTTGCGACTTAAACTTTGGGGTTCTTATTAAAGATCGGGTTCTACTAGAAAACGGTAGCATAATCCATAATGGTGTAACATATACGAGAAACAATTATAAACAAAGTGGGAATATTACTATCGGCTGTATTTGCAATGTAACGTCGTGCGTGCGAAAGTGTTGCCCTACGGGTGAATTTTTTCAAAATAAAACGTGCGTGCCCACAACGCGAATATTTGCTATTCCGAAATCCAGAACAGATTATGACGTTAAATCTCATCAGCATCACATTGTGTATGGTTCCGAATGTAAGCCGACGCAATTAAGATTCTTATTAGATCCTAGAAATAATTCTGATGCGTATGAACAGTTTTTTGTAGAAAAAAGTGGAAACTTATACGTACCTTCTAATAATATACGGTACATTCCTTCGGAGTACTGTATTGATTATATCGAACAAGAAGATGAAATACAGGCTCTAATATGTGGAAGTGATACAAGTAAAGAATATCGTTATTATGCTAGAGGTAATTTTCTAATAATTCCTATAATATATGTATAATAAATAAATAATATATAGATAATAAATTCCTACAGTAAAGGTGTTGCGTCCCATCAATTATAAATTAATATCCTTCGAATGGCAGTAGGTAATTATGATAATTTGCCTCGTAAAGGGCTCCATTAAATTCGTGATTGCAAAAAAAGAATAAAAAAAGATTGAATTATCTTTAAAAAACTATTTTTTGTGTGCGATTGTGGCGCCATTTTTTAATATTTTTTCAAAATTCTTTCACCATACGAACGCCTAATCATTGTAGATTGTAACGGTACCTACACAGTGGTGGATTTCTGAATAGGCCGAATAGGCCGAGGCCTACGGCGGCAAATTTTGGACGGCGGCAAATTTTAGACGGTGACAAATTTTTTAACTCTAATGAGTCAACTATTCTAAATTTTTACGTATGTGTTTATTTAAGTACAGGGTGGGCCAAACTGGACACTTTCTTATGGAAACATCCTTTATCTTAAGAGATAGAAAAAAATGGATCTATGTGTCTTGAGCTCAATTTTAATGAGAAAATCACTGGCGTAAATAGAATTCAGCTATCTCTCATAGTTTGGCCACTAGGGGGCGTTTCTCGAATTTAGTCGATTTCTTTAATCGTCCATAACTTTTTTATTATTAATTATAAACGGGAGTACACGCGATTCTCGCGTTTTGCGTGCTTTGGGGGGGGGGGGGAGGTATCTGTGATTGTAGGTTGCAATAGCTTTTGTTTTAAAATATCACACCTTGTTGAGCTGGCTTAGTTGCTTGAAAAAAGAAAAAAAATTTACATTTTTGTACCTTTTCAGATTTTTGACCCTGTACGTATCTGTAATTTAGCAATTTATTAAAGTAACTAAAATAAAGGATTACATTTACTTACATTTGACGTAAAAATCACAAAAATGGGTTGATATTTGGTAAAGATATACGAATTCGTTCCTACCTATAGTAAATTTTTACCAATTATTTAAAAAAATGTAAAATGCAAACTTTTTGGAATGTATTTGAGACCAAAAATACATAATGGCCCTTTCACAATGTTAATTACGTCTTTGCACATAGTCTTTGACCAAAAATTAACGAAAATATAACAAATTCCGTGTGATCTTCATAAGGATAGTTTAGAATGAATTTTGAATGTAAAAGAACTCAATTTGGACACTGGCAGCTTTTTGGGAATACGAATGGCCTTAGGGAGAACGTTTTAACATTCATCTTTAACTATAGTAAAACTAAAAATACCATAAAACATAAAATGTACAAATAGAAGCTGGTCTAACGTTGCATAACATCTGTTTTATAGAAATACCTTCTCTACCTTAAACAGTTTCAAATTTTGTTTATTTCACTAACTACAGGCATCATTTACACGTATATGTACAGCAGTATATATGGATTTTACTTCCTCTTAATTACAATATAAGTTGTATATTTAGAAGTATAGTCAAAGTATAGATATTCTCTTTGGTATAGTGTAACGTAACAATACACTTGCCACCTACTTTCATCAATAGATATTAAGTTAAATATGTAGACAAAAACATTTTTCTCGGTGAAAACATTCGACTATATATTATGTTACCTACAACATCGTCCATCGTTCAAAATCTCTAAATTCGAAATAAGCACACAAACAATGTACATTTCGAAAGTTACCGAAAGAAGGTATCGGGGTACATAAATTAGTCTACGATGAATGCTGTTACTACTTTTTACATCATTTTAACCATGAAAATGTTAACGCGTTAATAGAATCATTTTTCATCATTTGAATAACTTTTCAACTTGAAATAATTAAATTTCCATGTTACCGAGAAAAAGTTTCCGATACTTGTCATTTTGAAAATTTTCGCGAAAATACTTTCTGCCATTGTTTTAATGTTCGAAATGGGTTAAGGACCTCGGACAGACAAATTTTGCATGTTTACACAAAATTTTCACCCAAAAATAAGCACAAATAATAGCGAATTCTATTTTACACGTAGGTAATCTCCATAAGGAAACTTTGAACGTATTTTCTAAGTAAAGAAAATATATTTAGACACAAATACCGCTTGAATAAGATGACGGACTTTTATACTAAAATGTTTAAAACTTACTTTGAAAAAAATTAGTGCAGATATTTACGTGGTTTGCGGGGTATCTATTTCTAGCATTAATTTGTAGGTTATAAATTTATAATAGCTTTGGTTTTAAAATATCACATCCGCATTCGTCAGGATTCGGCGACTGTCGGAAAAGTGCACAGCAACACAAACATATACACATCTTTCGGTTATATTGTTGTTTAGGTTTCCACGAGTTGAATTATTTGAATTATTATTCATGTCTGGATTGTCTCGTGTAATATTATTAATAACGTTCTACGTTTCGAAAACTACTTCTGTTTTCTTTTTCAAGATATTGCCAAATTGTCACTGGTGAAACATGCCATCTATTTTCAATTTTGTAACGTATTCATACGTGATCTACTGCGTGTCATGGGTCCGTTGGCGGTAGATGCTTGAACATTTTGAACACTTATTGTAGTGGGTTGGTCTTTGGAATTCATATTAGTTATAATTCTTTGTAAAGGTGCATTTTGTTTTTTTATGACGATTTTCCAAATGGGTGAAATTCTTGAAGTATCGTCCCTTTTGTTAAGTGATAAAGGTCGTTTTTCTATTTCTATGGCTTCTCGTATGATACGTTCATTCAATGTGTTAATAGCAGCGAGTAATTTAATATTGCTTGTATCTATTTTGTGACCAGTATCCATGTAATATCTTTCGGTTATTATATAGTGATTGTAAACGTTCGAGTTTGTGATGGAAATGTTTCGAAAATGAAAATAAACAAATGCGTAGTACAGCACATCCTTGTCAAGTGACATAGTAGTCGGGAATCAGCACCTCGAAATTCGATCATTGTGCACTCGAAGATAAACTTTTTAAAAAATATATACAGTGTGGAGAATGACCTTACGGATTCAAATCCGGAGGGCTCCATTAAATTCGTGATTGCAAAAAAGAATAAAAAAAAAGATTGAATTATCTTTAAAAAACTATTTTTTGTGTTTAACTTGCGATTGTGGCGCCATTTTTTAATATTTTTTCAAAATTCTTTCACCATACGAACGCCTAATCATTGTAGATTGTAACGGTACATACATAAGATTATTTTGTTTATATAGAATTTGTCAGAGTATTTAAAAGGAAGGACGGTACCGAAACTGACGTGGCAATTTCAACATCGAGAAAATTTTTGAACGGTTGAAGATAGGTATATGATTAATCGAGACGAAATATGCCCAAATGAGTACGAAAGTTTTTGCTGAAAAGAAATTTATTACTAATGGTTTACGAGATACGATTTTTTGTGTCGAACACCGATGTGCACCGACCGCGCAGTCGTTTCACGGCCCTCACAATAGCAACCTATTATACAAATACAATCTAGCGCTACTGGATTAACGATGGGCATTACTTATCACAAAGTAGCCACTACTTTGTGTTACTTATGTGTTGTTTAGTGTTTTAGTGTTTAGTTATTTGCAAAGAAACGCTTGAAAATGAAAATTTTTCATTATTTCTTCTTCCATCGCCTTATTAAGATTACCAAAATGATATTTCGTGTATACATATAGATTCAAAATTTAATTCTCTACAACTTTCATTATATGCACTAAGTACGTAGAATCAATAGTTTTCGACTTATTATTGATTTTATTATGCAAAACGAGCAGCGATTGTGTCTTAGAAAAGGTTTAAATGATTATATCTCTGTCAATATTAATCGTATGGAAATGTTTAAAAAAGAAAATTATTCGTAATTAAATTCTCTACAACTTTTATTTGAAGCGTTTTGCGATACAAATGGCCATTCTCGAGATATAAGCGAAATACGCGCGATGCGCGCACGTGTTGCCGCTTCGCCGCAAAACAGTCGACATTTTAAAAAAATCTATCTCGGCTCCTATTGGTCGTGGAGACGAAACTAAAACATGAAAATGTGCGGAATTTTGTCAGCTACAACTTTCTTAACGGTTTTGTTTTTGATAAGAATTTAAAACTCTACAACCACAACATCTAGCCAGTTCGTGATACTCGGGCAACTGAATGGGTTATAATACAGTCCCTGTACTGGAGTCCTGTAAAAATTTTAGTACTGATTTGTCTAACCAACAGAATTGAGTAAAGGACATATAGGGGAGTCAAAAAAAGTTGGGTAGACATCACCATATTCTGGACCAGGTTTTCTAGACGCTATTTTCTAAAATGGCCGATACGCTTTTGATTGTGCATATATTTCCGCTCCTGTGACAGTCACATTCATCATTTTGGTGTCTAAATATATGATTTTAAGGACAAGGAATCGATTAAGATGGTTTGTGAAGTTAACCGGACGCCATTTTCCAAAATGGCCGACACCGATTTTCTTATGCAGACATTTCTGCTCCTTTAGCAGTCATACTCATCATTTTGGTGCCTAAATATATGCTTTTAAGGACAAGGAATCCATTAAAATTGTTTCTGAAGTTGACTGATAACTATTTCTTGAGGAAAATCAGTACTAAAAGTTTTACAGGACTCCTCTATTATGCATTCAGAAAACAACTTACCTACTTCAAGTAACGAATTTACTTTAGTGTCTTTATTTGGCATTTTTTTTATTGTGGGAACGAAATTTCATTGAGAAAAGTACTTTTCATTTGACTGAGTTTGTCTTTTTTGATTTTATCTTTTTGTATGTAAACTAACACTGATGAAGATGGATGATCAACAAAGGATGGGAATGAGACTGGCAACTGGCCAAAAAAACGAAATGTTTTGTTTGACATGGAGAAGTGCGTTTTTTGTCAAGCGGTAGACAGTAACAAGACTGTTACCACAGTTAATGGAAGAAAAAGAGTACAAGAAGCAGCCGCTATAAGAGATGACATAGTTGCAAACAGACTGAAAGTGTGGCTTCTGATGTTGTGTTTGTGTATCATGTGACAAACCAGTGCTATAAAAGGTATACTTTAAAGAATCTCTCGAAAAAATAGCAGTAGCAAATGCTAATAGTGAAGTGTTGGAAAGTGAAGATAAACATGCCAGTGAAGAAATCACCATGAAAACAAGATCATCGTGTGTACCACGAGAGCCTCCTTCATCAACGGTGCACCTAATTCGATGTATTGTCTGTTTGCATACAAAGTAATAATGGTGTCAGGGACAAATTTCGTGTAACTGAAACTGAACGAGCAAAAATTTTTTAATCTGCAGCAATCTATTTTCAAGATGATATGTATACTCGTGTGGCAGATCTGAATCAGATACTCAAGTGTTTGGTGCTGATTTAACGTACCACAAAGTTTGTTTGGAAGCATATTTAAGAAAATATGAATATGCTGTGACAAGGTGTTAAAAAACAGAAAAGTATTTCACCAAAATTGTGGCATTTGAAAGTAATGGAAATTATAAGGCCCAAGCTTAAAGAAGGATATGGCTTACACGAAATTTGTCCTTGACACCATTTATGACTTTGATGCCCACAGACAATACATCTGTTGGAATATAAAGTAAAATGCATTTTTGTTTCTTGTATTCTTGTATCTAAATACTCAAGCAGGCTAAAAAAATAGTACATTATGTATCGAGTAGGAAAAGCGTAACATTCCCGGGCGATGTGCAAGATCAGTATCTGATCTTGGGCGATGTGAATATTGTTGGGCGAGGCGTCAGCCGAGCCCAGCAACACAGAGTCGGGGAATGTTGCTTTTCCTACGAGGTACACATACTATTTTTCCACCGAATGTTAAAAAACAGACTGAAAACATGGAAATTCTAAAAATTATTTTATGAAGAAAAGAATAATAGCGATGCCTTGAAAATATAACGAACGTCGGTATCCATGGAGAAGTACATTTCTTTACAGTAATTACAGTACAGAAATGAATATTTCCTTACAGTAATCGTTGGCTGCCATTTTTAAATTATCAAACGAGATCACGTGCTGACTTAAAAGCAGGGAAAGTAAAAACGTGAAAGTGATAAAATTATTGAACGTGTTGGAAAAATTACTGACAAGATGGAAAGTGAAAAATTTCGTATCGAAAAACTACGTAATGCTGACAATTGGTCGCAGTGGCAATTTGTAATGAAAACTTTACTCGACAATGACGATTTGGGATTTGCTAGAAATTTGTGATGGTACAAGATGTAAAACAGAAAATGAATGTGAATTGAAAAATTGGAATAAAGCAAACAAAGCTGCTAAGAAATTAATTGTAACATCGGTGGAAATGAAGCCACTACAAAACTTGTTAAATTGTGAAGATGCGCACAAAATGTGGAAGAAGTTACACAGCATCTTTGATTTAAAATCGGAAGAAAGTCTCGCTCTTGTTCAAAAACAATTTTTTGAGTTCAAATGGGAGTCGACAATGACGGTGGCAGAACAAATTTCGAAGCTGGAACAACTAGCCAATAAGATGAAAATGCTCGGAGGTGAAATACCGGAGTCAATGTTAATGACACGTATTTTATCGAGATTACCAGAAACGTTCAGTCATTTTCACAGTGCATGGGATTCCACAGACTCAAGTAGAAAAACTCTAGAAAACTTAACGACGCGTTTGATGACGGAAGAGCAGCGTATACGTGCACACGACGAGATACAAGTTGGAGAACCTACGGTAGCCTTATATTCGAAATGGAATAGGAGGGGAAGTACTACCAAGAAGGAAGGTTATCAACACAAAAATCACAAGAAAATAAAGTGTTTTAAATGTGGTAAAGAAGGTCACGTAAGAAAAGACTGCGATGGATGCTTTGAATGTGGATCAAAGCAGCATATGATAAAAGACTGTCCTAAAAAGAAAGACGCAAAGAAGGTAAGTGAATTAAAAAGATTCACATGCATTTGTAGAAAATAGTGTCGCGCAAGTTAACGATGCGGATTGGATACCTAATCGATTCGGGAGCATCAGAACACATGACGAACAGAAAAGACTGGTACATAAGTTACGAAGTTTTAACAAAACCCAAAACGATAATAGTTGGAAATGGACAAGAAGTTTTGGCAGTAGGGAAAGGTAACATTGAAGTAGAAACTTATGCAGAAGGAAAATGGTCATCGGGTGTGATGTACGATGTCTTGCATACTCCAAAATTAGTGCATGATTTATTCTCTGTGAAAGTTGCAGCCAAGAAAGGAGTAGTTGATTTCAGTATCAGCGATAATGGAAAACGATGTGAATTTAAAAGAAACAAGAAAGTAATTGCAACGGGAATGCAAGTTGGAAAATTATACAAAATTCGATTACGTATTGTAATGCCAGAAAGTGCATATGTCACAAATGATAGTGACACTTTACAACTTTGGCATAAAAGCTTAGTTCATCAAAACAAGCATCATGTGCAAACTTTTCTAAAAAAACTAAATATTGAAGTTAATGTGGACAATGAATTTTGTGATGGATGTGTTTTTGGAAAAACTCATAGACAAAGTTTTAATGCGCGAATTAAACAGTCGGAAAAACCTCGTGATTTAATTCATACAGACGTTTGCGGTCCAATGGAAGTGAAATCTCTGGGACAAAGACGTTACTTTGTGTTATTTAAAGACGATTACAGTAAATATCGTGTTGTGCATTTTTTGAAAGAAAAATCCGAAGTTAAAGACAAATTAGAACATTTTTGTAATCAAGTTAACATCCAGTTCAAAGAAAACATTATAGAATTAAAAAGTGACAGTGGGAAAGAATCGAGGGGTAAACCGCTGGCCAAATTGTGTACACTAAACTTCCCTAATCGATAATACTTCCTTACTTCCAGGAAGTATACTTCCCCTTCTTCCTATACTTCCTCTATTCGATCCGTACTTCTTTGATACTTCCCGTACTTCCTTCATACTTCCAGTACTTCCCCCATACTTCCCGTATTTCCTATATTTCCCTTTACTTTTTTTTCATGTTTTTATTTCAAATATGTGTAAATAATAAAGTTAGTAATGTGGAAGAGATCATTTCATAAGTTTTATACCAAAAACAGACAAAAACATAGTACTCTGTAAGATTTCCTGTCCACTAATTAATAATCTCTATTACCGATTAAGTGATTAGAGTGTAAAAATATAAATTCATAAGGCCCAAGACACATTTATACTCTAAATTACATTTTAAAAAAAATATACCGTAGTATTACTGGGGGGCCCCGCATCGCGGGGCCCGAGGCGAGCGCCTCCTGCGCATGTTTGCAAATCCGCCTCTGCACAGCAATGACGTATTTGCAAGCGTATTTGGAAATAATAATTTTGAGGTTATATTACTATGCCGTCACGTGGCCGCGGCAAACATGCGCGCGCAAACAGATATCGTCTGCATAGCAAAAAGTCTTTTTTTATATCTATGATTTACAATAAAAAATAGTGTAATAATTCTAATCTGGCTTTTAATGTTGTTTCTTTAATGGGACTTTAATATTTTTTCGTAACTTCCTCGATACTTCCTCGATATTTCCTGTACTTCCTCGATACTTCCTCGATACTTCCCATACTTCCTCGATACTTCCCATACTTCCTCGATACTTCCTATACTTCTTCGATACTTCCTATATTTCCCTTTACTTCCTAACTTTTGTACACCAAACTTCCCAGCGGTTTACCCCTCGGAAAGAATATGACAATAAAGAAGTGAAGTTATTGCTAAATAAATTTGGTACGAAACACACCACGACAGTTCCGTATACACCGGAGCAAAACCACAGATCATCCACAGCAAAACGGGACTGCAGAGAGGGAAAACCCAAAACCGAATCATTTGTGGAAGCGGCGCGATCGATGTTGTACGCGAAATCGAATTTACCTTCGTTTTTGTGGGCGGAAGCGATAAATACAGCCGTGTACATAATAAATCGAAGCAGCCCAACAAGAGAAAAAGGTAAAACACCTTATGAATTGTGATTTAATCAAACACCAACAGGGTTTAAGAATTTCAAAGTGTTTGGTACAGAATGTTACGTACATTTATACCTAAAGTGAAGCGAACAAAATTAGATAAAAAGGCAATTAAAGGGTATTTTGTTGGTTATGCAGATGGAGTTGAGGGATACCGAGTTTGGGTACCAAAATTAAATGATGTTGTTAGTCGTGATGTAATTTTCAAGGAAGAACAGTTAATGGCAACAACGAACGACATCAGTCAACCTGAAAAATTTGAAGAATCAGAAATACCTGCAGAGGATGTTAAATCTGATACAAGTGGCAATGAAGAGAAACATTTAACATTAAACAATCAAGAACGTAGAACAAGGATTGTAAAACGACCTCAGAAGTACGAAGATTACGTAATGACGGCAGAGAGCGAACCAAGAACATTCGAAGAAGCTATGAAGGCAAATAACTCCAAAGACTGGAAAGATGCAATGGATCAAGAAATGGACTCATTAGAGAAGAGTGGTACATGGACTCTAGTTGAAAAACCTGCAAATAAAAGCATAATTAAACAAATGGTACGATAGAGCGATACAAAGCACGATTAGTTGTGAAAGGATTTAGTCAAAAGGAAGGCATTGACTACATGGAAACCTTTAGTCCAGTTGCACGATTTGACACAATTAGAACGGTGTTAAGTGCTGCAGTACAAGAAAAATTTTTACTTAGGCAATTCGATGTGAAGACAGCATTTTTAAATGGATTGCTTGATGAGGAAATTTACATGAATCAACCAGAAGGTTACGAGGGTGGTTCAGAGAAGGTGTGTAAGTTGCACAAAAGTTTGTACGGGCTTAAACAGGCTTCCAGATGCTGGAACCAAAGCTTTTCAAATTTTCTTTCAAGATGTGGTTTAAGGGAAAGTAATGCCGATCCATATTTGTACTATCGTATTAGAGGTAATCAAAAATTATTGATCGTATTGTATGTTGACGATGGGTTGATAGCGACATCAAGTGAAGAAGAAGTAAATAATTTTTTGTGTCTGTTGGAGAGAGAATTTGAAGTAACTATCGATACTGACGTGAAGTCGTACCTTAGAGTTGAATTAACTTATTTGGAAAATGGTTCGATCTTTATCAAACAAACAGGATACATACGAAAAATTTTGGAGAAATTCAAGATGGCTGAAGCAAAACCGGTTTGCACACCAATTGATGTAGGTTGGAAATCAAACGAAAAAATGGAACTAGCCGAAAATGTTCCATATCGTGAAGTAGTAGGAAACTTAATGTATCTACAGGTAGTCTCAAGACCAGACATTTCGTTTGCAGTGGGTGTTGCAGCTCGAGGTGTGGAAAAACCAAGTATGGCACATTGGAAATTAGTAAAAAGAATCCTTGGATACATAAAAGAAACAGAAGACTTTGGCATACTTTATGGTAAGAGCGATGAATTCAAAATTTTCAGCGACGCAGATTTTGCCGTGGATGAAGAAGATAGAAAATCAACATCAGGAATACTATGTAAAATTGGTGAAGGACCAGTAGAACAAGAAACAACAGTGTGTGGCACAATCGACCACAGAAGCAGAATTTGTTAGTAGTCCAGTCATTTTAAACATGAACATTGCAAAAAATCCTATATTAGGTTTGACTTTCTTATGTTGTTAGGTTCAGTCCCAGTAGTAAATACTCAATTTTGCAACTTCGAAAAACCAAACCAAACCAAACCAAAAACCGCGATTTTTTCGGACTTTTTTCAGTTTTAGCCTCGTAGCTCAAAAACTACGAGTTCTAGTGCAAAGAATATGATTATCTTTTTTAAACTGGACTAAATTTTCTACCATTTGAGCCTAACCGGAAGTCTGTAAGTATAATAGTTTCCGAGATACAGCTCTTCAAAAATAGGCAATTTTTCCCAAAATCTTTTATCAACGTATCATCCATGTTTCGAGCCAGATATTGCCATAACGACGTGCCCTACGACTCTTGTCACGGAGAAAAAAATTGTAGGATATTTTATCACCTTTTATTTAAGCATAGATGCATTCCTGCGGGCCTAACAGTTCTCGAGAAAAAGACGGAAAACCGGAAAACAGTGAAATCCTCCACAAATATGTAATAGCATTAGTATGATTAGAAGACATTTTCTGATTATTCTTATTTAGCCTAGCGAACGAACCCTCAAAAAGGGCTTGTAGACAGACTTTTTGACCCTAATGATTTTATTTCTAAGATGTGTTTGGAGGTGTTTGGTGATAATTATACGAAAAGTCCCCGGCCCTACCGTATGAGCTAACTCCGTAGCGTAACAAAATTTGCGGATTTGTTAAGTTTTCCCTTTGTATCTCTTGAATAGGCGATCGTAATGGGAAATGGCCAATTATAAAATAAAAGCTGCCTCGAGAAAATACTTTTGTTCTTTTCGTCAAACATTAACCCTATCATAAATGTATTTAGAAAAGACTAGAGACCATTAAACATGGTGGCGCATAAGACTGAAATTGTTTGGCTAAGGATGCAGGTAATCTGTATTTAATACTCACATATCAGATTTAGCTCCAAATCTCCCACAAAATTAGTTGTTCTGTAGTGCCCTCTATTCCATCTTGAACTCAACGTTTTTTTAAAGAACTATAACATCTAATCTATTTGAGATAAAACATTAAACGGTATATGTATTTTATAGGAAATTTTATGGTCTACAACTTTTATTTCAGCAGTTTTTGCTATAAACCCAATACTTTACGAGCTAGGACACAACATTTGCCGAAAAACGTCGTGTAAAAGCGATTTTCAAAAAAAATGTCCATACTTGACAGCGAATATCTCTTCAACGGATAGAGATAGAGAAAAAACGCATAGAAGCAAACTTGTAGAAAATTTAATCAGCTTTTTTTTATAATTGGCTATTTCCCACTACGATGGCCTGTTCAAGAGATGTAAACGGAAAACCAAACAAATCCGCACATTTTGTTATGCTACTTTTCGTATAATCATCACCAAACACATTCCAGAAATAAAATCTTTAGGATCAAAAAGTCTGTCTACAAGCCCTTTTTGAGCGTTCGTTCGCTAGGCTAAATAAGAATAATCAGAAAATGTCTTCTAATCATATTAATGCTATTACACTCTATTAGGAGAAATAATTAGATGGCATTTATATGACGCGCAACGGAACTTACGGTAATGCACTTAAAATATTCCTTAAAATATGACAAACTGTTTCTGTCATGTATAATACGTTTCGCACAAATAGTTTTGCCGTAATTTATTTTATTAACTAAATTTATACATTAAAAGGGGCTAATAAGACCCTCTTTTATGGCTGTTTCAACAATACAAGTTTGAGTTAAGACTACTGTTTCTCTGACGTTACTTCCGCTAATGTTCTTCTCCTTGCATTTCTTGATAACAACATTCAGTTCATCCGTTCCCAATTTCTTTTCGAAAATATCTTCGATTCTGTCCCATAATATCACTCCATCGTCACCCAACATCTTAGATTCCTTCCAATAGCATTCTGAATACTTATTATAATTGTCATTACTTATATCATGAATACCTTTCTCTGTAAGTGGTTCTATCTCTTTCCGGTCTAAGTGTAATTTATTAACACAAATTTCGTCTTCTGGTTCCCAACCTGCATAAACTTGTGCCTAAAAACGAAACGCTCGTGTAGGTATATAATAATAAGACTAAGACAACTGCTGTAATGTAAGTAAATATTAAACAAATACAAACCGGATATATTAAGTAAGTACCTACTTATTAAATTGAGTCAGACTTACCAAAAGGGCTAAGGCTAAGCACAAAATACCAAAACTGTTGAATGTTCTCATTATTAATGATTAAGGAACGTCCTGTTTATTCGGGTTTTATACTTTTAAGTTATCGATGTTTATTACAAGTAGGCAAACATCGATACTTTATCATAATTGTATAACCTTTCAACTGTTTTTGTTGAAACTTTTCCATCTTATATTTTTGGAAATATCGCCGGTTTATATGTGAAAAAACTCGATATTGTGAGGTAATTGGTGTTTGTTTTCTACTTAATTAGCAAGAAATGAGAGATAATAATTATGAAACATAATAATAATAAGATTATTATTTCATTATCTAAACTTTTCCCTTATCGCTCTCGCATTATTAGTTATTTGTACAACTAGAGAAGACAATCGACTTTCTTTGAAATTGAACTCAAAGAGCGAAAGTCTTAAAATACTTTCTTTTGGTGGTTTTACACACGCTCCTTCCTAAAACTGCAAATAACCAAAAAAATATCCATATCAATGTTAATTTATAAGTAGGTATATTAAAGTATAAATGGATAAACAGGATAAAGATAAATTATCCACGAATACTTTACGCTATTTTTTTTATTGGTTCACATTGAAATCATAAATAGTACTGGTATTAAAATGGAAATAAGAACTAATAATGTGAAAGGGTTGAATGAATTCGTAATGTGAAATAAGTATACCTTTCGTTGTCATGGATATGAGAAAAACGGAAATTAATTTCCAATCTGTCATCCAAGATTGACTGTTGTCACCGAAATGCTTAAAAATGAATTCCAATATCTATAATATATTATGTTAAGTAATGTTTGAATAAAGGTTTTCAATTTGTTAGTACCTACCCAATATTTTATTTGACGTAACAAAGTACTCCTGTCAGAAGTGTCAGATGAATAACCAATAGAATTCACGTGTTTCAATTTGGTGATGTCATGGCAACTTTAAAACACGAGTGTTTTTGAAAGTGCGATTTAAACACGCTGGGGCGTGGTTTAAAAGGTTAAAATAGGACACCAATAAAAAATATTAAGTGTAAATGTTCAAAATTCACCGAAATTCTTATATGTATTTTCCTCCTCCCTGCTGCTATCTCACAGGTTGATAAGCGCCATCATTTTAGATACACAACGTAGGGAAAGATGGACTAGAGAATTCGCAATTAACACAAAACACAAACAACACATTACCCACTCGAGTGCAACCTATGCGTCGAGCTAAACAACAAAAAACGCTTACACAATAATCATAACACTTTTTCAAAACATACATATTATGTTCATTTTTTTTTTCTTTTCTATAAAAAGTCACTAAGTCACGAATAAGTGACGCCAACGGAGAAGCCTAGGAATATAGGGTCTCTTTTTGTTATTGATGCGAGACGCTGCGTTCATGTTAATGCCTTCGCGGAAAGAGGGTCGACGGGACGTGGCTTTTACAAATTGGGATCAAATACACCCAGGCTTCTCAAACAAATACATTATCTAAAATGTGATCAGCGTTGGTTTTATCAACGTCATTTAATTTAATGAACATAATATGTGTATAGTATTTAGTATGTTCACTTTTTAACAGCAACTTCAAATTTATATTGTATAGATATATGTATTAGTAGGACTAATCGTTACTTGATTTCGATCCGTGCGATTAGTTAACCAGGCTTGGCCTGAGTATCGATAACAATCGAAGTACACAATAATAATAATAATAATAATAATAATGCCTTTATTCTCCAAACACTTATAGATATAAACAAAATTAGAATTCTTAAAACTTAAGTACATAACTATAAGACTATAACTAATGATGCTGGAGAATCATAGGGTGTTAGTTCAGGATAAAACCCGCAAGCTGTATCCTGCTCTACCACTAAAACCCTAGATAATAGAAATAAAAATAAACAGAAATTAAGTGCCTAATCAACTAACATCTTTCTACATTCCTAACTTAAGTTTAAATTCTGTGACGTGTTTCAAAATATTACCAAAGAGTAGTAGATACTCTTTGATGTTACATTTTCTTGTAAAATATTCAGTAACTAAAATCTAAGCGTAAACATACAATACCTACTTAATATACTTCAGTGATTAATCATTGACTCTATTATGGTTATTTAAAAGATATTCATGATATTTTGTTTTAAATAGTTTAATACCTAAATTTTTAAAATGTTTAGGCAATTTATTATATGTATATGCAATGCCATAAGTAAAACTTTTTTCAACAGTAAGATCATAAGTGCTCAACTATTGTCGGAAAGATTTTTTTGTATGAGCACTGGTTGCTTGGCAATTAAACGAGATCAAATTGACGAAAAGACCCGAGCGCGAAGCGCGAGGGTTCTTTTCCCAAGAATTTGATCGAGTTTAATTACCTTTTAGCAATCAATGCTCATACAAAAAAATCTTGCCTGACAAGAGTTGAGAACGAATGATCTTCGGTTGGAGAATTAACTGAATGAAGCGTTAAATACGTCAAATTTATTACTTTTGTCAAAATGACATTTGATTTTTTTAAATATAGGTTGCTAAAACAATGAGGTAGCGGCAAGAAAAGTACCATGCATTCTTTTCAGTTAAAAAAACTTGTGATTGGTGCATGTGACACTGTTCTTAATGTCTGATTGGTCTACAACACTATGAGGTTAATTATCAAATAAAGATGTTTTGTGTATAGGCGGTGTAATTAGACCTTTGTTCCGCAAATTTAAGTTATGTACATCCGTTCGATATTTAATTTTATTATAAAGATATGGTGGTTTACGTAGAACAATTATTTTGTGATAGAAAGATGTAATCTGCAGCCGACGTCTATCACTCATGCTTAACCATTTTAAATCCTGAAGCTTGTGTGATATTCTGTCATATTTCCTTATTCCAAAGATTAGCCTTAAACATGAGTTTTGTACCCGTTGTATTTTTTGAGATACCTCTTTTGTAATGTGCTGGGACATTAATATACTGCAACAACATCGAATATATGTTAGGTGCACGATTGATGCTCTCGTGATACAACAAATGAAATGATCTTGTTTTCCTGGAGATTTCTTCACTGGCATGTTTATCTTCACTTACCAACACTTCACTATTAGCGTTTGCTGCTGCTATTTTTTCGAGAGAGTTTTTTAAAGTACATTTTTATAGCACTGGTTTGCCACATGATATACAAACACAACATCTCTTATATTGCGACCGCTTCTTGTCCTCTGTTTCTTCAATTAACTGTGATAACACTTTTGTTACTGTCTACACTCTACAGCTTGACAAATAACGCACTTCTTCATGTCAAAGAAAACATTTGGTTTTTCTCGGCGAACAGTTGCCATTGCCAGTCTCATTCACATCCTTTGTTGATCATCCGTTTTCATCAGTGTTAGTTTACCTATTAAAAAAAAATTAATAAAGACAAACTCAGTCGAATAAAAAGTACTTTTGTCAATGAAATTTCCGGAAATTTCGTTCGCACAATAAAAAATAAGCCAAATAAATATACTAATGAAAATAAATTAGTTGCCTGAAGTAAGTTGTTTTCTGAATGCAGTAACAGAGGAGTCCTGTAAAACTATTAGTATAATATATACTGATTTTCCTTAAGAAATAGTTATCAGGCAACTTCACAAACTATCTTAATGGATTCCTTGTCCTTTAATAGTTATTTATGTATCAAGTACGCAAAATGATGTTTTAGTGGATGAGTCGAGTTTGTCGGACGAGGCGAAGCCGAGTCCGAAAACTTAGACGAATCCACTAAAACGTTTTGCGTACGTGATGCATACAACATTTTTTTGCATGAATTCTCTAAATTATCAAATTAATTTCATAAAAATTTAATTTGGTACGTACAGAACAGTTGTAAACGTCATATTTAGCTTTGACATAGTTGTTATAGCAACAACAAGTAAATTCGTAAAAAGTCAAAATAAAGATATCGTAAATACGTCAAAACGAATGAAAATCCAGCATTAAGGTTGTCATAGCGACTTTAGCGTACTTGTCCTTTAAAGATGTATTTTGCGGATTGTTTTCACTAGTCAAAATGGTTACTTTGGAGACAGAATACAAAAAAATATATTTTTAGACACCAAAATGATGAGTATGACTGAAAAAATGTAAGCACCAGAAAATTGGTGCCGGCCATTTTGAGAAATGGCGTCCGGTTAACTTCGCAAACCATCTTAATCGATTCCTTGTCCTTAAAAACATATATTTAGACACCAAAATGATGAATGTGACTGTCACAGGAGCGGAAATATATGCACAATCAAATGCGTATCGGCCATTTTAGAAAATGGCGTCTAGAAAACCTGGTCCAGAATATGGTGATGTCTGCCCAACTTTTTTTGACTCTCCTATATGTCCTTTACTCAATTCTGTTAGTTAGATAAATCAGTACTAAAATTTTTACAGGACTCCAGTACAGGGCACGGTCTATATACTACTATATAGACCGTGAGTACAGGGACTGTATTAAATGGACTTGGTTTCTACAAATATGACTAAATATCGTAACAGAAAACGACCATTTCAATGTTTGTGGTCTACATACACCATAAACCCTGATATTCCACATAATTATGCGGCGTCGTAGATACAGGATCGTGAATCGTCTATTCACAGTGGCAAGTCGTTAAAAGGCTATGCGGTCGGTGCGCACCGGCGTTTCACACAAAAAATCGTATCTCGTAAACCATTACCAATAGTGAAAATTTCTTTTCACTAAAAACTTTTCCACCCATTTGGGCATATTTCGTCTCGATTAATCATATATCTATCTTCAACCGTTCAAAAATTTTTTCGATGCTGAAATTTTCACATCAGTTTTGGTACCGTTCCTCCTTTTAAGTACTCTGACAAATTCTATATATAAAAAAGTAATCTTTTGTGTATACCGTTAAAATCTACAATGATTAGGAGTTCGAATGGTGAAAGAATTTTGAAAAAATATTAAAAAATGGCGTCACAATCGCGAGTTAAACACAAAACATAGTTTTTTTAAGATCATTCAAAATAATCCGAAAATATTTTTTTATTCTTTTTTGCAATCACGAATTTAATGGAGCCCTCCGGATTTGAATCCGTAAGGTCATTCCCCACACTGTATATATTTTTTAAAAAGTATATCTTCCAGTGCACAGTAGGTACATGATTTAAATGATGGAATTTCGAGGTGCTGATTCCCGACTACTGTCACTTGACAAGGATGTGCTGTACTACGCATTTGTTTATTTTCATTTTCGACTACAGTGTCGCATCCCCTACCATTTTCTTGGAGCTATAAACTCTAATAATTCGATTAATTTTACAGTTCTTCAATTAAGTAACTATCATCCGCGCTTCGCACTTCGCCGTTCGATAAAATATACAAAAATGAACAACGCGAATTTTTTTTACATTATTTCTTTTTTGTTACAACTGATGAATGTGTCAACATCCTTAATGTTGCCTTGCGACTTAAACTTTGGGGTTCTTATTAAAGATCGGGTTCTACTAGAAGACGGTAGCATAATCCATAATGGTGTAACATACGAGAAACAATTATAAACAAAGTGGGAATATTACTATCGGCTGTATTTGCAATGTAACATCGTGCGTGCGAAAGTGTTGCCCTACGGGTGAATTTTTTCAAAATAAAACGTGCGTGCCCACAACGCGAATATTTGCTATTCCGAAATCCAGAACAGATTATGACGTTAAATCTCATCAGCATCACATTGTGTATGGTTCCGAATGTAAGCCGACGCAATTAAGATTGTTATTAGATCCTAGAAATAATTCTGATGCGTATGAACAGTTTTTTATAGAAAAAAGTGGAAACTTATACGTACCTTCTAATAATATACGGTACATTCCTTCGGAGTACTGTATTGATTATATCGAAGAAGATGAAATACAGGCTCTAGTATGTGGAAGTGGAAGTGATACAAGTAAAAAATGTCGTTGTTATGCTACAGGTAATTTTCTAATAATTCCTATAATATATAATAAATAAATAATATACGTATAGATAATAAATTCCTACAGTAAGGGTTTAAAATTTTCACTCAAACAGTAAGCAATATTTTTGTAAAAGAGAAAGAGGCAACTACTCCTTTGAATATTAAAAAGAAATTAGGGGTAGATTTTTTGTCAAATTCCAGAACAGAGAAAAGATACACTCTTAGTCAAATGATTAAATGCAACATTTAAGTGGAACAATATTTGAATTAGGTACTAGATATAAGTTTAAATTATTGGATTTAATTATTGGAATTTTGTCCTAATTTGATAGTTAATACTATAGAGATCGACTCCGCAATTAAAATTATCGCCGATGTGCACATAATCGGGGGCGTGAAAAATTTGGCGAAGTGTCGACCCTTGTACACTTGTCGGCATAGTGTCCTAGACCCCATATTGCCCCATTATCGTTAACATTGATCTACGAAATTTTTAATGTCAAGGTTTTCAGATTCCAGTTTGGACAAAATTTCTTGCGCCAATTCCCTCCCCCCCTTTCTCTTTTTTCCTTTCTAATAATGTTTCTTACATCATCACCGAGCAGATGAATTATTTAATTTTAAATTTTAATTTCGTTTGGTAACTGTGATGGGTTTGTCGGCATGGGTGGAAGAAATAATGCAGCTATTGTTGTTTCGGCATGGGTGGAAGAAATAATGCAGCTATTGTTGTTGCTAACAACAATAGCTGCATTATTTCTTCCACCCATGTCGATTTAATTTTAAATCTAATTAGATAATTTAATTTCACCGGAAATGGCTCCGGTTTTGAATTTCTATATGGAACACCCTGTATATTGTAACATTTTTGAATTTGTGAGACAATTCTGGATCAGAATGTGACATTTTCAAAAGGTTTTACGCCTACTTCATTTTTTTAGAGTCACTTTTAATATTGCATTTACACACACAAGCACTTTCCGAAAAAAGGATTTTTTGACGAATCTAACGATACTAATTTATTTGCGATTGGATTAAAAATACGAACATGGATTAAATATTACTTAGGAATAAAAAACTGGAAAATAATTTATTACTTTTGTCAAGTGTGTCATGGATTGCCAATATTTTGTAGTTGTTTTTATCAAGTCTTCTTTGGAAAACAAAACATTTACTTTATCACTCAGCTTTATCAGCAGTCAGTAAACGTTTCTTCATTTTCGTTAAATTTCAATTTAATTTTTCTTCAAAATAATGTATACTCAAAGTAAAAAAGTTGATATGTTATTAATATTTGGAGATGTCAAAGAAATTCAAGGAAGAAATCTCAGAGATATCCCTATCGGCAACATCCAGCCCATCAGTATTTTCCATATGTTGAGAATCATTTCACGCAAGAAGGAAATAGAGAAGCGGTCATGAATCAACAATAAAAATACTGAAAAAGCACGGATATCGAGCATATAAATATCAGTTATATCAACATTTGTATGCTGACGATGGCAATAGATAGTGTTTTGTGATTGACTGCTTCAAAATCATAGAGTTAATCCAAATTTTATCAACTTTATTCTATTGTCCGACGAATTACGATTTACACACGACGGTACCTACGTCTAATAAGCAAAATACTAGGTACTGGGCCCAACAAAATCAACATGCAATGAGAGGGGGCAATTTTCAAGAAAGGTTTGGCGTCACTGTCTGGGCTGGTATCGTTGGAAACAGAATAATTGGTTCGATATTGTTTCAAGGTTAGTTAACATGGGTTAGGTACTTAGGTTTTCTGAAATCTTTACGGCGAATTTCCTTCCAACAAGATGAAGCACCCCCTCATAATACCAGAGAAATTTTTAATCACTTAATAAAGCATTTTAATAATCAAGTTACTGCAAACCAATGATCCAGTACGGTGGCATGTCCGCTCACCGGATCTCACTGTGCTCGATTTTTTTTGTTTGGGGATATGTTGAAGAAAGGCCCAGCCACTCTTGAAATCTTAGAAGAAAGAATTTTACGGGCATTTTGATGTATAACGCCTCAAATGTTTCGAAACGTGTTGGGGGAAACAATTCAACGAGCCGAAACGCCTTGAACAAGGAGGAATGCACTAGTGAAAGCAAATAAATTATTATCCAGTATTTTAAATAATAATAATAATAGCAATTTATTCTAAGTAGGTTACATTCTTACAGGTATTACAAATGTAGTGTGAGTAATTGACAGTATATCTACATGAGGACCTTTGTCCTTACCCGCGGTAACAATAAACAAGAAAAAAGAAATAAACATAAATAAAATAAATTAATCTAAAGAAGATAGAGCTTTTATTACTTTCCTTAGTAATATTTAATTTATGTTCTTATTTTTAATCCAATCACAAATAAACTATAGTATCATTAGATTCGTCAAAAAATCCTTTTTTCGGGAAGTGCTTTGTGTGTGTGCGGGTGTGTGTGTGTGTGTAGATGCAATATTAAAAGTGAAGAAAACTTTTTAAAATGTCACATTCTGATCCAGAATTGTCTCAGAAATTCAAAAATGTTACAATATACAGGGTATTCTATTTAAAAATTCAAAAACGGAACCATTTCTGGCGACAATTTTAAAAAGTGATTGGATGTTAGTCGACCTTCCTTTTTCAAATTTTGAACTACCTATCACTTTTGTTAGATTCTCATATACATAGATTGACTTTATAGATCTTTATTTTAACAGTAACATTCTTCGCTGAGATATTTGAAATTCTTGTTTAAATTAAAAAAATCGGTTATTGCTCTCATGTGCGCCCATACAGTCGTTTCCAGGGGCGGGAGGGGGGGGGGGGCAATTTTGGTAAAATTGAACAATTAGTTTTATTTAAATTAAAAGTTTCCTTATTTAAGAAATTATTACTGCTTAGAGTCCGAGTCCGGGGGGGGGCTGCCCTCTCTTACCCCTCCTTATGGGCCCCCATGATTGCTCTTCTCTTATTTTGTAAAAAGGTTGGCTTGGAGATTGTTATACATTCATTAGCCCCACGAATTTATTCAACGAGCCCGCAGGTCCAAGGTCCAAGACAATTGACCATTAACAATATAGGTATCGGCTTTGCTAAAATACGGCTACATCTTTTCAACGTTGCAAGAGATGCGTATTGTCTGCAACCGAGTTAAGATATGGATCTTATGTGAAATTTTATGCTGATTCAAGATCCGGTCGCAATTTTTCGATATCTCAAGTACTTTTCGAGATATTCAACTTTAAAAGTCGAAATTTCGAAATTATCATATAAGTACTCTTTTGAAGTCGCATTTTTTTTTCAATTGTTTCCTATTATATTATTTTGTACATCCTAGGAATTGTCATTCTCACCCCAAGAATTATTATTTTTACCCCAAAAATTATTTTTTCTACCTTACCATTTTAATTATTTTAGTCCCAAGATTTTTGTACCCAAGAGTCGTTATATTAGCCCCCAAAATTATTAATTTAGCCCACATAATTATTCTTTTAGCCCCAAGATTTTATTCATTTTACCCCATGATTTTATTCACTTTACACCAAGGTTTTATTCATTTCACCCCAAGATTTTTTTTATTTTACCCCAAGATTTTATTTATCTACTTATTTTACTTGTCTACTTATTTTATAGAAGGGATTGAAACTAAACAAAAATGTCACCCTAAACCACAGATACACCGTGCCCTAAACGTATATCGCCACTCAGGCGCTTAGGTTAGAGGTAGGTTTAGTATATAGTTTTTTCAATTGAATACAATGAATAAAATTTTGGGGCCAAAAGAATGATTCTGTGGGTTCAAATAATAATTTTGGGGGCTAATATAATAATTCTTGGGATCAGAAATCTTGGGACCAAAATAATTAAAAAGCTGGGGTCGAAAAAATAATTCTTGGGGTAAAAATAATAATTCTTGGGCATAGAGTGACAATTCTTGGGGCCGCGAAAATTACCACCCATTTGCAAATAATTAATTTTTTTATACTTTCGTTACTGCGGTATTCGAAGTTCGTTCTGTAATCCGGGGATTTCTACTAGTTTAATTCGTCATTGCATTCTGACGCCATACTTAATGTTCCTAAAAGCTTTTTGTCATCTGTGCAAAATCTTCCATCTAAGAATTTTGTTCGCAATGATTTAATACACTCTCCAGAAATGATTTCAGTAGCCAAAATCGTTAACTTTTCTGTTTTTTAAACCCTGTAATTTTCCTTTTCAAGGTGTTATATTGTAGTTAGGTAAAAAATTTAATTCCTTTTTGATCTACTCTATTTGAAAATTCATCTTTCATTTTATTTACTTATTTGTTTCAACCGTGTTTCAAAATGATGTTAATGTTAATAGAGCTGCATAACATCATTGACTTTAAAGTCAATGATAACATCCACCGTAGTTATGCTTTTGACAAAACGCCTCAAATTTTTCTCTGTTTTGGAAACAAAAAAGGTATCTACAGAAAGTGGAGGGCTGCATTTCGATCAAGAGAATTTTAATTCATTCTGCATTTTTTGTGACAATCCAAAATTCTGAATGGGATGTTACAAGACTGCAATATCAATTATTATACAAAAGTATTTAAATGGGAGTAAGTAATAAATATATGTAAATTTTCTCGCTAATTTCCGTTGGTGATCGTAGTGATATTTTTAATTAAAATGATTTCAGAATATCTTATTTCGTTTTATACATTAAAACTCTCGTAAATAATAGTTAAGCAATCAGTTGACATTTACAAAAACAACATGAACACATTCGTCGTGGTTTTCTTACTTGTTATGGCAAACGCATTTGCCGAAATTGCGTTACCTTTTTCTCTATTTTTGTATAACGACACTATTCGTAATACGAATAAAAATTGTAACGAAACATTTAGTTGCTTAAGAAAGTGCTGTAACATCAACTATGTGCCGGTTCGTCAAAATTGCGTAGCTAGTAACGCAACGGGTTTTCGAAATTTTTGGAAATCTAACTTTTCAAACGCGGAACTTTTTCCCGGTATAATAAAATGTGCCAGTAACAAAATGTATCTTATTAATAAATCGAGATATCCTGATGAAGACTTCGTATTAGACGGAAATGGAAGACTCGATTTATTTCATTGGAATCAAGTGTTAACGTACGAGGAATTTTGCGTTGATTATTTCGACGGAATTGGATTGTCGGGATTAATTTGTTTTACTGAAAAATCTTCAACGCATTTTATTAAGAAATGGATTACCGCAGCAGGTAATATCAAAATTCGTCCCTCGGAGCACTTCACACATTCACACGCCCTGTATATTATTACATTTTTTAAATCTGCTCATCCTAATCATTATTTTAATATAGGTAATATACTAATCAATCATATTTTTGTAAAAATATTTCGAGAAATCTTTTCTTAAAATAATCCGGTCTGAGAGTTCTGAGACGTTTAAACTGGCCAGGAACACTGTCATAAACTTTGGCAACAATATCGTTGAAACAAGGAAACAGGTACTTCGTACTTAGTTGTAATAAGTCCACTAATTTAATAATTAATCGGTGGAATTACATGTATTTATTATTACGATTCATTATGGAGCTCCACAATCCACAAATTAAGTTTGGAAAAAATTAATTCTACTTGGAATTTGGACGAAAATGATCATACTAAGTTCGTTTGGACAACTTTACTCAATTTCTCGTGTAGTTATTCGGAAATTTGTTTCATTTTCATCTTAATTGTTCTTTCAGAACACCCAGAATCCATTTTGCAATTTTTTCGCGTTACGGTCCTTAAATCATAGAAGGGTGAACAGCTGTGGGCATCTCTTTAAAGTTTGAATGAATGTTAATCCTAAGTGATAAAAGAGATCTAATCTAAATTAGTGCGCAAGGAAAATCTCAAGTTCTACCAAATGTTACCGAATTTTGTAAGATTCAATTATGTAACGTCATCCCATCTGTACCTATACGTACCTTATTAGGTATTAATGCACTGCTAATATAGGAATAGCTTCATTAAGTTTTATCTTTATCATATTATCCAGTTAGGTACACACTACTATCATAGTGTCTCTAATTCTATCAATTAATATTTATTGGCAGTAGGTATTGGCACCAATATCCACTAATGCGGCACCATCTCTTTCAGTTTGTGTTTGTAAGGCGCAACGCCATATGGTAATATAGTACACACTCCACATTATATTGAATTGCGCCAAAAATCTATACTAATCTGTATTTTTTCTTTTATTGTTGTCGGTGATTGCTATAAGTTAGGTATATTCCTTACTTTACGTAGTTCTATAGATATAAACTGACCTAATATACTATATCTAACAATATAAATATAAATAATATAATATAATGAGCGTGGAAAAAGGAATGATAAGGGTAACCTTGAATGTGCAGAATTTTTTTATCATCTTGAAAAATTAGTATGAATCTTTACTGAAGTACCTAATGATGCTGAAAATAAAATATTAAATTGCGATAATTTTCCATTTTTTAAATATTATATTAAATTGAAATTGTTAAAATACAATCACCGAAATGCGATGGATGTAAAAGTTTCGTCCATCAAAAATTTTTTTTTAATTGATTACAAAAATATGATCCACTATTAATCATATATAAGCCAAAAATAAAAATATAACCCCTCACTCTTTGGTTTAGGGTTTAGGCTTAAAATATGCATAATATAAATATAAATATAATAATAATCTCGTGTAGGGTATGTTACGGCATCAGTGTAGTAAATTAGTTGATAGATGGGGTTGGATTCTTATGCCAATTATAGTTTATTCTTACGTCAAAAAGTTAAATATAAAAATACAATGTTTGGTATTCGACAACGTTTCGCTTATTATCCGGCTTTATCAAGACTTTTAATGAAAAAATTTTTATGTTAAGTAGGTAGTCTTAAAACTGCACGTTGAAATAGTAATAATAATAATAAATATAATATAAAATATGCTCTATTAGTCTATTAGATATAAAATTATGCACTTATTTTCTTAAGTATATGCGATCTAAACTAAATATGCACTTATACCTCCGTTCAGCTGGCCCCCCGACCACGCGGGAATTAAAAAAATGATAGCTCAGAATTTAGGAGCTTCCGAACCCCGCAAGAATCAAATTGTGAGCTCTATTCCCTGAGTGAACGTGCACTCGGCCCTCCCCCCCTTAAAAACCACAAAAGGGGATCGCGCATAGGCGCCAAATGAGGACGAGGAGCTCTTAAACCAGTGCAGTTTCAATTTTCGATCTCAGCCCCTTACCTTAAAACAACCCCAAAACTAGTTTTGCTGAAGAGGTAATTCATAGAAAATACCATCAAATCTATAATTTCTTTAATGCATGTAGTTCCAGTATTAATAGGCCACAAAAATATGTAATACTTCATTTCCAAGTTGCAACCGCTTAGCAGGAACCCCCCCCCCCCCCCCTTCTTGTGCCAAACACGCAAGAGGGAACTATATGTTAAAGAATCGAGAAACGAATCATTTTATGACGGTGCATTATCTTCCGATTTAAGAGCTTTCGAAATATGTGCTTACTGACTTTCGAGTTGCAACCTTTTGGCAGGAAAACCTCCCCTTGTGGGGAGGGGGGGGGCAGTTGAACGGAGGTTATTTAAAATTATTTAGTTCTGTCAAAGTGTACATTTCAAGTTCTTTAGTAATGCTTCCACTACCTGGTTATGTCTGTTTATATGTAATAGGGTTTATTCAAAGCGAAGCCCTGATTAAGACATCAAAAATACAATAGAACATATTATTAGGATCATTTAAAGTATCAGTTTACTTGCACTTGGCAGCAGTCTCTTTAAATTTAAAAATACACTGCTCAAAACAATTAGGGGATTCATTGAGTGGGAATGGATTAATAAATTAATTGAATTAGGGGATATTTGGATATTTGGAAAAATGATAATAAAATAAATAAATAATGAATGTAGCACCTCGAAAATATTTATATATTTCACCACAACGCTTTTACATAAGAGATCGAAAGCATTGACAAATTTCAGCTTGTTTGTGTAAGTACATTATAAAGCTACTGAGGCACTAGAGTGAATAAATATCATTAAATGAATACAAAATTGTGAGACTTTGTAAGAAACTTTATTGATAAAATGGCAAGAAATCCATTGTTAAGAATGGGTTATGATCTCTTATTTAAAAACGTTATAGTTAAATATAAAAATATTTTCGAGGTGCTACATTCATTATGAATTTATTTTATTATCATTTTTCAGGTATTTTAGGTAACATTACAATTATCTATAATAAAAGGCGACGTTTGATAATACAAAATTTTTAATGACATTTTAATGGTATAAAATAAAAAAATACGTTTAGAAAATTCAAAATAAACTTACATTGGGGAGCAGATATTATCAAAAATTCATTATAAATTTACGATTGTTCTTAGGAAAATAATTACCTAAAATTTAAAATAAGTAACATGAAACGACCAGGAAACTGGCACAAAACTTTACCGTGCTTAACAATATTAACAGTTTCTCGTAAAATATTCACTTATTCACATTCATTTCACTCATAAGCTTCTTTTTTCACTTACAGGACACCCTGTTTCAGATTACGATGCTTTCGTAGCCAAACGAAATTTATTTGAAACGTTATTTTGTTTTACATCGGTCAATAGAACCATTTAACCAAGGCTACATTTATAAATTATACTACAATGACGTACTAAATAAAATAGTTTTGCGTAATAACTCAAAAAAAGAAAAAATACATATACATATGTATCGTGTGTAGTGTCGTAATCAGAAAACGATTTTCGATTTTCTCTTGAAATAATATACTGGGTGTATTGTAAATATTTTTAATATTTTGTTAATTTCCGGCTCGGCCAGAAGTAAATTGGTAGATATATACTTATTATACCTACTCGATTAAAAGAGTCCTATGTCCTCTACTTCACTGTACAATTTCATTTCTTCTCTTCATCTTTGTTAGTAAAAAAGTTATGTATTTTTAAAATTTTCAACTTCAAAAATTAACCCCTCTCCTCCTATGGGATCTGGATTCTGGATTACGATGATACTGTAGTCAGAAGTCCGCGCCCACATAGGCCACCTATTCGGACCTTTTGTGCTACCTGCCTGATTAGAGTCGTCCGACTCCGCAACGTTACTCAAGCCATCTCACATGTGAGATAAATCTGAGGATGCTGGAAGGAGAAGCGGCTCATGTCCGGCCAGGATTCCCCCAACATGGATCGTCTCAATTCGACAAATAGGGAACACTCACAAAGTATGTGGTAGGCCGTCTCGTCGTCTGTGTAGCATCCCCTACCTGCAGAATTATGATTCGACAAAGCCCATGCGATGCATGCGCTATAGTACATTTGGTAAAGAGCCGGAGTAATAAATACAATGGTCTTGCGAGCTGTGTGCGAACCTGCATTGTCTTGGTGGAAGATGATTCGTCGTTCCGGGTTGGTTTTTCGAAGCTCAGGGATGATTTCCGGCAAACAAATGTTTGTATACCAATCGGCAATAACAGTTCTTTGATCTTGCAGAGGAATTGCTACATAGACAAACTTAGAAATAACAACGTTTTACAATAAGGGAGTTGAATGTCGGTAGTGGGGTGTAGGAGAGTATTGGAGAGACGGAAGTATGAGACCCACCAATGTAATACATGTGATTAATAATAAATACCTAATAAATATGGCTATACAATTATTAGGTGTTGCAGGCTCATAATAAACTATGTTCAGCAGAACATTACAAACATTATAACCTTTTTTTGTCACGCGTGAGCAAATCTAATTCACAAAAAGTAGGTAATGTTGTTGTGCATCTGGTCGCACAAAGAAGACGTCAACCACTACGTAGTTCACACAAAGGGACGGAAAGACGTCATCGCATGCATATACACGATAACGCGCGTCCCCATATTCCTCACATTACAAAAGTACCTAACTATTTATGCTATCAAAGAGCTCGGTAAGGGAAGATTATTGCACACCCTCTTCGAACAGTGAGGTGATTGCATCTTTATTTATCCTTACATCACTGATAGTGGCAGTGGCGGATTTGGGGGGGGGGGGGGCTTTAAGGGCTCGTGCCCAGGGCGGCAGAAATTAGGGGGCGGCAAAATTACGGAGCACAAAAATTAATTGAGGGAATCTTTTTGAAAAAAATTGGAAAACTGGAAAATAAAATTGAAGTAGAAATACGTCAATACGAGCTATTATTTTACGTGATAAAAATCCCAAACATCAGTTTATTCAGTCGGACTCATTTAAATATGGTCCTAATCAGATGCATATTTAGCCACAGATTTTCTAAGAATTTGCATGACCATTTGCCGCTTCTCGTCGTCCAAATGTAGTAGTATGTTTTATTAAATTGCAATACGCCGAAAATGAAATAAATTCTGTAGGAAATAACTTCACAAAACCTTCCCCATAGACAAATATATATTTAAGTTAAAGCTGAAGTTGATTAAAGATGCAAATTGAAGAATAAATTTGAAAATTACATACTACATGTTTCGACAATTCTTAATATTGTCGAAACATGTGGTATGTAATCTTCAAATTTATTCTTCAATTTGCAACTTTAATCAACTTCAGCTTTAACTTAAATATGTATTTGTCTATGGCGAAGGTTTTGTGAAGTTATTTCCTACATTCTGCCTTCCACCCCATTTAGTGTTCTGATTAACACCCTAATCGATCCAATCAATTTGAAATAAATTCTATTTATTTTTAATAAAAAATGTTTTCTGGACTTCAGACTTCCATAAATAAGTTCTATTCCTGTGGTGAGGGATGTGATGGGGCGGCAGTTTTCTTGTGCCCCTAGGCGGCAGAAGCATAAATACGCCTCTGGATAGTGGATCATTTTAACATACTTAATCGATTAAAAAATTTAATGTACGACAACTTTTTCATCCCTCATAATTAGCTTATAAACGGTAAGGGGTTATACATTCTAACGTAGGTAATCGATACAAAAAATTAAACAACAACTTTCACACCCACCGCAATAAATTAAAATAATATAATTAAAAAATGGGGTGGAGTTACCATTTTATATTTTGTTTTTAATTACCTACCTAATCATAAAATGGTTGTGCTGAAATCTATTCCTACTACGGGGTACCAATAAATGTATTTACAAAAGTCGGACAAATACACATAATATTCCAGATAAATACATTTTCCATTACTAAATCGATTAAAATATATACCTATAATTAGATACTTGAAACAAGGAGTGCTTGTTTATCTACCTACTAATAACATATCCCAAAGGATACGTATCTAACTATTGACAATAGATACAGAACGCTCAAACACGCCTATAAAACAATAATTTTTATAACGCTCTGTTGCTTTTTTATTGCAATTTTGTTCTAATTCTCTACAACTGTTACGTTACCTATCTAAGTAGTTTCGTTATCACTGAATAGAGCAAATACTTGGATAAGGATAATTATATACCTACCCTTTGGTCATCATAAATGCAGTAGGTATACCTATGATGTAAGTAAAAATACATCACTAATGATGAGTAATGAGACTCAAATTTGGAAACTAGTTCTTCTACATCGTTAGAGCTCGTTTAAATTCGAATGTATAATGCATTTTCCAAATTTGAATGTTAATCTTTGTTTATTTAATTTATCGAAGCGTTAATTAGAATGTACAGTTCGTTAATGTCATTTCAGTCATGAACTCATTAAATTTACTTACGTTATTAATTTTTTTATTAAAAACGGTTCTGTGCAAAGCATCCGTAAATGACACGGTTTTGTCTTATTCTTTGGGTTATAAAATGTACAATTCAAGTGAGAAGTGTGACGAAAATGTGACGTGCATTAGAAAGTGTTGCGGCGTCCAGTACGTTATGCGGGAGAGAAAATGCATTTTGAGTACTAACGACAGTGATCCCCGCATACCAATTTATTTAGGAACAGATGTAATTGTTAAACCAAAGATCGATTATATCGTTGGTATGATTAATTGCGATAATGGTTTTTATAAATTAGAGCCGGATGTGTATAATGATGACGTACATTATTTACAAGTGAATGGTAGTTTGTGGAAGCCACTAACAAGACAAATATTATTGTCCGACGAGTTTTGTCTCGAAAATTTAGGCGACAATGTAACATCCGCATTTGTGTGCTTTGAAGAGGAGAATTTCACGCTAACAATCTCACGTAAAATGAATGCAGTCGGTATGAGCTCTTATTTAAAATTAATTTAGAGAAGAATTACAAAATGAATTTAACATAGCTATAAGTAATGTATTTTAAATGAGACATTAATGGAAATTCCTAACCACTATGGTAATTTTACACGCAAAAGTTTATTGTGAAAGTTTTCATTTTGATAAGAAAGAACAAATTGGAAGAATTATAACAATCAATATGTATTCATTGATTTGATTTGTAAATATCGCCTTAGGTCACTGAAGATGCAGGTCAGTGCCTTAGGTTAAGGTACCTACTTAAGGCTGCTAAGGGGAGATCTGCAATTCGTATTGCTAAAATGGCCACGTTGGACATAATCATCTAATAAAAAAAACTATAGCCCAGTAAAATAAGACGAAATTTAACGATGTGGATGAAATAATGGTTACAGTTTTGAAAATTTGGGAACAGCCTTGTTTTGTGTTCCCTTTGAAGTGTTCAAAAGTCCCCACCCGTATCCCCCCTCCGAGAGAAATTGTGGGCCAAAAAGTGTCAAAAAAAACAGGTTATCGTAAATAACTGAAAAAGTATCAATTTTATCAAAAACAAAAACGTTAAGAAAATTGTAACTGACAAAATTCCGTACATTTTCATGTTTTATTTTTGTCTCTACGACCAATAGGAGCCGGGATAGATTTTTTTTAAATGCCGACCGTTTTGCGGCGAAATGGTAATACGTGCGCGCATCGCGCGTATTTCGATTATATCTCCAGAATGGCCATACGCATCGCAAAATGCTTCAAACAAAAGTTGTAGAGAATTTAATTACGAACAATTTTCGTTTCTTATCATTTCCATACGATTAATATTGACAGAGATATAATCATTTAAACCTTTTTCTAAGACACAATCGCTGCTCGTTTTGCATAATAAAATCAATAATAAGTCGAAAACTATTGATTCTACGTACTTAGTGTATATAATGAAAGTTGTAGAGAATTAAATTGTGAATCTATATGTGTGCATGACATATCATTTTGGTAATCCTTATAAGGCGATGGAGGAAGAAATAATGAAAAATTCTCATTTTCAAGCGTTGCTTTGCAAATAACTATGTTTTGACTACTTATAAACAGTAAAGTGTCTTATAGTTTTTTAAAGATAATTAATGTACTTGTAAAATGAGCGTCGGGAGAAGTTCGTACGACAAATAGTTCGCTAGTTACATCTGTTTGAAGGTATACTCAAAAATTAACATTTTATTAGGTAAGAATCCCGATTTTCGCTAAAAAATGGCCGTTAACTTTTTGTTAAAAATTGGTTTTATCCTATTTACAGTACTTTATATATACAAAAGTAATACAATACAATAAATCGTTCGCAAGTTGCACTTTATTGTAAAAATACATCTTTGAAAACTATAGGTATATTTTCACAGAATTTAACTAAAATGTATATTTGACATTTGTATTCAGTTTTTCTTAAATATCTTCCTTTTCATTTATTTTACGACAAACTTTTATATAAACTAATTGAAAGCTTACAAAATTTCCTATAAAAAACACTTTGTCGCGTATGTTTTTCTGTAAAAAGCGACGAGAAACTGACGATTGAAGATGCATTAATTCTTACAGAAATTGTAGCTACTTTTGAGACGAAGAAATGGTAGTATAAAAAATTGTTTTGACTTTTCCAAGTATCAGAAGTTATTCTCTGATCATTTTTGAGTAAATTTATCATAGGATCACATTTTTTATACTACCTTTTCTTCGTCTCAAAAGTAGCTACAAAGCTACAAAGCTACAAAGTGTTTTTTATAGGAAATTTTGTAAACTTTCAAGTAGTTTATATAAAAGTTTGTCGTAAAATAAATGGAAACGAAGATATTTAAGAAAAACTGAATACAAATATACATTTTAGTTAAATTCTATGAAAATATATAGTTTTCAAAGATGTATTTTTACAATAAAGTGCAACTTGCGAACGATTTATTGTATTGTATTACCTTTGTATATATAAAGTACTGTAAATAGGATAAAACCAATTTTTAACAAAAAGTTAACGGCCATTTTTTAGCGGAAATCGGGATTCTTAATAAAATGTCAATTTTTGAGTATATCTTCAAACAGCTGTAACTAGCGAACTATTTGTCGTACGAACTTCTACTGACGCTTATTTTACAGGCACATTAATTATCTTTAAAAAACTATAAGACACTTTACTGTCTACAAGTAGTCAAAACATAGTTATTTGCAAAGCAACGCTTGAAAATGAGAATTTTACATTATTTCTTCCTCCATCGCCTTATAAGGATTACCAAAATGATATTTCGTGCACACATATAGATTTAAAATTTAATTCTCTACAACTTTCATTATACATATACATACACTAACTACGTAGAATCAATAGTTTTCGACTTATTTTTGATTTTATTATGCAAAACGAGCAGCGATTGTGTCTTAGAATAGTAGTTTACGTAACAAGTCCCGAAAGTGATCTTTTACTGGACAAGTAGGCAAATTACAGGGCGAGCCGCAGGCGAGTCCTGCAAGCCTACGAGTCCAGTAAAAGCACTTTTGGGACGTATTACGTACAATATTTTTTTTTAAACGGGCAGAACAATTGACCGTTCTAGGCCGGAAAGTAAAAATGAGTCCGGTAAAACCTTTTACCGGACTATCACAATAACTTTCTGGCTCGGTCCGACAAAATGAGATTTTCTGACCTAAAAATAAAAAAGGTTTAAATGATTATATCTCTGTCAATATTAATCGTATGGAAATGTTTAAAAACGAAAATTGTTCGTAATTAAATTCTCTACAACTTTTATTTGAAGCATTTTGCGATACAAATGGTCATTCTCGAGATACAAGCGAAATACGCGCGATGCGCACACGTGTTACTGTTTCGCCGCAAAACAGTCGACATTTAAAAAAAATCTATCTCGGCTCCTATTGGTCGTAGAGACAAAAATAAAACATGAAAATGTGCGGAATTTTGTCGACTACAATTTTCTTAACGTTTTTGTTTTTGATAAAATTGATACTTTTTCAGTTATTTACGATAACCTGTTTTTTTGACACTTTTTGGCCCACAATTTCTCTCGGAGGGGGGGTGCGGGTGGGGACTTTTGAACACTTCAAAGGGAACACAAAACAAGCCTGTTTCCAAATTTTCAAAGCTGTAACCATTATTTCATCCAAATTTCCTTATTTTACTGGGCTAAGTACTATGCGTAAGACAAATTCTATAATATTATAGTGTAGGTACCTAGTGATCAATTAATGTAAACCTTCTGGTTTTAAATTAAATATTTAAGTTACAATATTGGTCGAAAGTTCCTAAGGAGAGCTATACCTACTACATTTACCGAACTTTCGACCAAGATTGTAACTTAAATATTTAATTTGAAACCAGAAGGTTTACATGAATCGATCTCTATTAGAATTTGTCCTACGCAGAGTCTTTTTAGATGATTACGTCCAAAATGGCCATTTTAGCAATATGAATTGCAGAGCTCTCCTTAGCAGCCTTAAGAGGGTACCTACTTTCACCAGAAATATGTAATTTTCCCCGACTTTCAAAAATTTACAAAAAAAATCATTCCGCGTCATATTTTATTGGTGTAGTGGGAATGCAAAAAAATACAGCTTATACAATGCGTTCCTCTTCCATTCAACTATCTATAAACTATTCAAGGACTGAACCCTAAAATAACAACGGGCTCATTTAAGATTATTTTTTTAATTGACCAATCGAAAGATTTTATAATTTTATGAGTCCCTGCAAAAAATAAGAATTTTTCAGAACGTACAAATGACTTTAAAATAATAAAAACCTGAGCGCTCGAGCTTCGCCGCGAGATTGCACTATGACGTCAGTGAATATGATTTGACAACTTCATGTAGTTCGGTCAGCCTCCAGTCACGACGGAACGTTATTTAATACCGTTGTTAACAATCGACGACCGATTCTTATTTATTGAAATTAAATTTTTTATTATTACATGATCTGAGGATTTATTGATAATATTGCATGGGAGATACGGGAAAGAAAGTTAGCGCCCCGTACATTTTAAATTTTCTCCCACATTGTAAAAAATCTAAACAACTTTTTACCCTACCGTTTGCGGTATTTCTTGTTTGCTATCTATTTACATGTTAAAGAACAATTTTTTGTTAAAAAGAAAGGTACAACTCTGGGTGGTTTATATTATACTACACCGCACGGATTTGTCCCAATAAAGTTATTAGTTTAATATACTACCAAGCTTTACTTATTTCTGAACATTAGAGTTCACTGTTTCTGAACAACGAGTATATTTTACCGACATATACGTTCTGCTTCTCACGCCTTCAAAATTTAATTATGTTAATCTAGCTGTAATGTAGATAGTGTAGAAATATGTAGAAATCCAAAAATGTCGCAGAGTATTCGTATTGTAGTATAAGGCCGGCCGCACATTGAACGCAGCACAGCACAGCACAGCATAGCACAGCGCAGCAGAGGATTTTCTAACCCATGGAATTAAAGCGAACACCGCATATTGCACGCAGCCGAGACGTAGTAGCGGCAGAGGATTATTTAGGTTAAACTCCTACGCAGCTAATACAACATTTTTAAAGATTACATTTCAACTTTGCAAAGGTCAGGTGGCGTGTACCATTGACTTTCTGAAAGTCAATGCGTGTACTAAGAGACAAAAAATTAAGTTTCAGCTTTAACTGTGACATAATATGTAAAACATTAACTTAGTTTTACATTTTAACTCCTCGCTTTTCTGTGCTTATAAAATCATGACTTATATTAAAATACTCCCTGACCATAAATAAGTGTACTTGCGCTAAATTTGAAGAGTCGGCTTTAATTAAATTAGCTTCACACATGTTCTTCAAACAAACAATATATTATAAAATACAAAATAGCCGCGAAATGGCACAACAACGGTGGCTTATGAGAATGAAAACATGTTAAAATATGCAAACTTACGTTAATATCTTCCAAAGATGTTGTAACAACATCTTTGATATCTTCACTTGATACTTCCAATTCAAAATACTGAAAATAGTGAAAATGTTATTTGTTTGTTTGGTATTGAAAGTTTTTTTTTTAATTTTTTATTGTTGCAAATTAACTTAATATTAATCAAGGTAATAAGCAGATGTTCTGAGGGTGGCTTGACGTGAGTTAGGGACCTACCATCCATCGACGGTTCACTATATGCACCTAGTTTACTAAGTCTTCTGGCCATTTTCTTTTGAATCGTCTTTCGCCAATAGTGGTTGATTGTAAAGCTCGTTTATTAGCTGATTACCGTGGTCAGTACCTACCTCTTGCTTTGGATTTACTGACATAATGTAGAGTGATTACTTACATCTTTTATGAAGGGAACTCCAAGACGGGGCTGCAGAATTTCTGTAAGCCTAGGACAACAAGCGACCGTATTCCAAGCCGAGGTATATGCAATCCTGACGGCGGCTGCTCAACTATTAAAAGAAAACCTTATTAAAAGGAAAATCTTTAGTGACAGACAGCAAAGCAGCGATTGCAGCAATAGACTCATATGTGGTAAATTCAGGGCTAGTCCTTGAATGCACACAAATGCTAAACGCACTGGGTAAATGCAACTCAGTCACACTAGTGTGGGCACCTGGGCATGCGGGAATCGCAGGTAACCAGGTTGCAGACGAGCTTGCGAGAATGGCAAGCACAAAACCATTCATAGGACCCGAACCGGCTTGCGGGATTACTTATAACACAGCCCAAAAGGAGATTCAAGCAATACCAACGAAAGAGCATTGCAGACATTGGTCGAAAATCCCAGGACAGAGTCATTCCAAGATCTTCCTGGTAACCCCAAACGGGGACCTAGCTACACGTCCATCTTAAAGTTAAGCAGGACGAAGATAAAACTTGCGACAGAAATGGTCACGGGCCACTGTCGCATGAACAAACACCTGCACAACATGGGACTGACTGAAAGCCCGACATGCAGGGGTTGTGGTGAGGCAGATGAAACGCCCTATATCACATCATTTGCCAATGTGAGGCATTCATAAAGGCAAGGGAACTCCTACTTGGAAATGAAAAAATTACACAAGAGGAAGTAACGAAGATTCGCCCTACTAAAATCCTGGACTTTGTGAAAGGGTAGACAACACGGGGGAGCACAATAGACCAAAGTTTAGTTATTGTATAGGTGTACCTAATAGCTATAACTTATATCCTCACCTTGATAAACCAAAGCACTTAATAGAATACACTCTTTTGTTTTTAGGTATGATAATATCGATGCCGTTTCTTCTCCTGACATTTTTGGTTTACGCTATTTTGCCTGATCGTAATCTGCATGGAAAAAGTCTTATGTGCTACGTCATCACATTGTTTGGAGCATATGCCTTCTTAGTATTCATACAACTGTATCCAAATGATCTAAGTGGCGTATATTGTAAAACACTAGGTACGTATTGGAAAAATTAATGCAAAGTTCACTGCTTTAACGGAAATTGGCTGAATAACCTTAACACTTACAAATCACAAAAAATTGTTTAGGTATACCATGTGTAATGTTAAATCTCTTTTTTAGGTATACTCTGCTTCTTTTTCTTCACAGTCTCTTTCTTTTGGATGAACGTTATGTCAATCGATATATGGTGGGCATTCAGGTAAGCAAACAATAGTACCTACACCTATTATAGTTACATTCAACAAAGGGCAATATTTCAAATGAAAGACCATCATAAAATCTATTCAAAGTTTCCCGGTTGTTGTGGTAGGATATATGAATCATGATTCAATTTATTATTGATAATATAATTATTCAAATTTGAAATCTCACAATCACTATAGACATTGCACCTTTCAGAGAAATATTGCTTTTTGGTAGAGTTACACACAGCTCACAAAATTTAAATATATTTACAGTGGCTTGCGAGGATTTTCCGGAAGTCGAAAAGAAGCCGAAAGAAAACGTTTTATCTTATACTGTGGTTACGCATGGGGTGTATCATTTTTGTTAACAACCATAGTAACCGGTTTAACATTGAGCGACGAAGTAGAAAAAAATACATGGTATAATCCGGGAATGGGCGACGGACAATGTTGGTTTAGAGATGGCGTACCAACTTTATTATACTTTTACGCCCCTATGGCAACTATTATCATCGTTAATATATCACTATTCGCAGTGACTGCATGCAAGATTAAACGAGTGCAACAAGATACCGCCATGTTGAGAAAGGACGAGAGCAAGAAACATACCTACGAAAATGACAAACAAAGGTTTGTTCCCACTTCCGATACGTCTAGGTTGAACTTTTAATTTTGTAGATTTAACTTGTATCTAAAACTAATGCTGGCAATGGGCGTTAATTGGGCTATGGAAATTGTGTCGTGGATAGTAGACTGGCAAATAGGTCGTGTACCGCCGCCCGTTTGGTATCTAACAGATTTTTGCAATGCCCTTTACGGAGTGTTTGTGTTTTTCATATTCGTGTTCAAGCGTAACATATGGAAACTACTGAAAAGAAGGTATGACTATAAATGTGTAACCGGTGTACGCAAATGTTGCTTTTTCAGATACTACATGATAAGTGGAAAACCACATCTTGCCAGATCTCTGACTCAAACGGCTTATTCACCTCGTACCACAGGATCTTCTTTAAACCACACAGTATCAACAGATAAGAATTTTGTCACCGATTCTAGTGTTTTAACAAGCGAAGTTGCCTAAATTTCATCGTTATATTAAAATGTGTGAGTGTTGATCTGTTGTTTTCATATATTTCTGTATTTAGTATTTAATACTCATCGAATTTACGCAGTTCGCTTCTCATTACTACATAAGCACAAACATTGTATTACTTACATAAAATTAAAGCTGTGATTATTTTCTTGAATTTTATATAAGTATTGCCACAAGAATAAATATATGTATTATAGTCAGTAGCTAATATAGTAACATTTATGCTTATTTGTAAAATATGAGCAACTGTTATATGTTATATATGTATTGCATTTCTTCGTAAGTGTGATTTGCTTTTAATATAAAAACAAAAAATGGTATTTCAATTGAAAGCCTAATTTTAAATTTTTTTTAGGCAAATTATTGCTGTAGATAGACACGATTTTTCTTGTGTCTTTATTATATTATCATTACTGCTAGATTATACCGAATAATAAATTTAAGCAATTATTTAATAATAAATTTAGCAAGTTTTCACTTTTTATTTTATCTAAAGTACAAATAAACGAGTAGAATATAAAAAAATAAATAAATCACATACGAGATCATTATTAACGACCAATATTTTTTAACACTTTTCTAAATCAATTAACGTATTCCAATTAAACCCCAATTCCCCATTGGTCAATTTAAAAAAATTAGATTGATCGAGGGAATTTAACAACTTCTCAAACGGCTTATATTGCCTTATAGTGTCTAAGTCACCAATCATTATAAATTTACATTTAGCACGAGTGACTGCTACTGTTAGTCTGCGTTGGTCATCCAAAATCTCAGACTGAAAATCACCATTCTAACGCTAAATAAATTTTGAAAGTATAAGTACTTACCTGTACGTCACTATTTCTTTGACAACTTGAACGCGTACATGAATAAAATATTATTTCCTTATCGCGCCCTTGAAATTGATCAACTGTGCTAATTTCTATATTGCAATCTTTAAACGAGATTAAAAGCTTTGAAACTTGTGCACGGTATGGTGCTATTATTCCTATCGCTTCATTAGAAATACCACCCTAAAGTTGAACAAGAATTAAAACATTTTAGATAAAAGACAACAAAGCTCTGAATGGAGATTTAGGAACGTGGAATGTGGGGATGTGAGGGATAAACGGGAAAGAAATCGAAGCAATAGAAAATAATAAATACATATACATAGGAGTGACGGAAACAAAGAAAAAAAGCAGAGGAACAATGGTTGTAGGCGATGGAAACTCATTAATAGGTATATGTAGGAGTAACAGAAACAGAGTACGCATGCGAAGGAGTTGCACGCCTAGTCAGTAAAGAGGCAGTAGGTAAAGTAAGAAGGTGGGAATATATAAACCAAAGGTTATTGAAAGTAGAAATACAAAAGGAACGAGACAATATATTGATAATAATGATAGCATATGCAAGACGCAATACAGGATTATGGGGGAAAATTAACACTTATATAGGAGACTTGAATGCAAGAATTGGTAATTAATACGAAAAATGGCAAGGAATGATGGGAAAACACGGCGAACAACCTAGTAATAATGAATACATATTTTAAACATAAAGAAATACCAGAGAAGTAAGGCAAAAGAAGGAAAAGTCAATAATAGACTACATAGTAACCTAAAAAGAAAATAAGAAAGATGTAATATGAGAGGATACGAAAATGGCACTGACCTAAAAGCCAAATTTAGGCAAGAAAAGAACAAACAAAATAAAATACGAAGCTACAAATTAAGGAATGAGAGAAAAATGCGCAGAGGAAGCGAACAAAAATAATGAAAATATAATCATTGGACGGAGCAAAAAAAGATGCTAAACGGCACATGGGAAAGGTTCAAACAAATAATTAAAAACGTGGCAACAGAAATACCCATGTGGAGTAACCAAAAAAGAAAACAAGGCGAAATAGTGGAACGAAAAGATCAAGGAAGAAGTGAAACGGAAGAAAAAACTATGGAAATTATATCCCAGCTAAGATGCTCATGTCATATTGACGTCGAAATTAAGTGATTATTGGTCGGCGACGTCATATTCCGAATAATCGACGTCATTATTACGTGATTTATTATTAACGACGGAAAAAGCACAACAACGTCATATATACGTCAAAATGTGACGTTACAGGTCTGTGGCATATTCACGACACGTCATAATTACGTCAATATGACGCGAAAACCATGTTAGCTGGGATCTAAAGAACAGAAAGACTATGAGAACTACAAGGTACAATGAAATAGGGTGAAAAACTTGGTAAAAGAAGCAGAGAAAGAAACCTGTTAGGAATTTGGACAGAAATTAGAAGAGAACAGCAAAGAAAACCAAAAACTGTTCCAAGAACCTCAGAAACAAAAAAAGTGCAACAAACGAAAACGAAATTATGGGAGGACGAGAAGAACATTTCTATGAAATATTTAATAATGAAAAATATGAACAAAAAGAGAACACAAGTAAAGTAGAAACGAGAAAAATAAACCAAACTCAAGAAACAAACAAAAGGATAACAGAAAAAGAATTACAGGAAGCACTTGAGATTAAAAATAGGAAAAGTTGATTGTAACTTTATGAGGCATCTTTTGAATTTATTACAGTAATTCGACGGGCGTGCTCACGTTGCAACCTCATCAACTATTTTTTTTTTATTGGTGTCCTATTTTAGCCTTTTAAACCACGCCCCAGCGTGTTTAAATCGCGCTTTCAAAAACGCGCGTGTTTTAAAGTTGCCATGGCATCATCATCAATTTGAAAAACGTGAATTCTTATTGGTTATTGATCTGACAGGAGTACTTCGTTACGTCTATAGCCCCTTGTGTTTCTAGGGGCTATAGTTACGTCAAATAAAATGACAGATTGCAAATTAATTTCCGTTTTTCTAATTTCCATGACAACGAAAGGTATACTGATGTCACATTAGGAATTCAACCATTCCACATTATTAATTCTTATTTCCATTTTAATACCAGATTTCAAAGTGAACCAATAAAAAAAAATTCTGGCAAGTTGCCACGAGACTTCCCTCGTATTAACACTTTTTTGAAAAAATAAATACTACTGAATTCAGAAAAAATACTCTTAAACTACATAAAAAAACTGCAATTTATCTTATAAAAAAATAAGTGCCGCCATTTTAGCTTACACCGGAAGTGACGTAATCAAAGGTAATATCAGCATTTTCGTTCTTGGCGCGAATGCAATCGATTGGCGAAAACCGCATTTCGATAACTTTAATAGTTTCTGAGTATCGAGCGTTGCAGTCATTTTTTAATAATTATTTTTTTTAACACTTTTTTTAAAAAATAAGTATAGCACAATATATATTGCTGAATTCAGAAAAAATACTCTTAAACTACATAAAAAAACTGCAACTTTATCTTATAAAAAAAATGAGTGCCGCCATTTTAGCTTACACCGGAAGTGACGTAATCAAAGGTAATATCAGCATTTTCGTCCTTGGCCCGAATGTAATTCATTAGCGAAAACCGCATTTCGATAACTTTAATAGTTTCTGAGTATCGAGCGTTGCAGTCATTTTTTAATAATTATTTTTTTTAACACTTTTTTCAAAAAATAAGTATAGCACAATATGTATTGCTGAATTCAGAAAAAAACACTCTTTTAAACTACATTAAAAAAACTGCAACTTTATCTTATAAAAAAAACGAGTGCCACCATTTTAGCTTATACCGGAAGTGACGTCATCAAAGGTAATATCAGCATTTTCGTCCTTGGCCCGAATTTAATCGATTGGCGAAAACCGCATTTCGATAACTTTAATAGTTTCTGAGTTTAGAGCGTTGCAAGGAATGTGTACAGACAGACTACAGACTACAGACGACAGACGGAAATTTTTTTTTTCATATTTTGAATCTACGTATTCAGAAACGTAAAGATATGTAAAAATTTGCATAGGTCAAATTTTTTTTTTGGAACACTAATACAATACTTCCCTTTTACTTCGTACTCGGGAAGTAAAATAGCGTAAAGTATTCGTGGATAAACAGGTCTTTAAAACACTTTAAAACGCGTGCTTGAAAACTCGCGCGTGTTTCAAAGACCTGTTTATCCACTTATACTTTAATATACTATTTTACAATTTTGTAACATTTTTTAGATAAAGCATAAAAGACAACTTTTTCCTCACTTGAGTGTTTTTCGTATCTTGCTTCGTTTACAAATTGGATAATTATTTATTGTATGGTTCACATTTTTTTCCTCGAAAACGAAGCAGGATAGGTACGCAAAACACTCAAGTGGGACAAAAGTTTTTAGTTGCTTTATCTAAAGGAAAGTTACAAAATTGCAAAAAAACATCGCGGTTATTATACTTTTCATGTGAAAAAACGAACAGGTTGCCCCGTGAGGACGGCCCTGGAATTATTGTATCAACTGTAATAAATTCAAAAGATGCCTCATGATCAACTTTTGAAAATTTCATTAAAATCAGCAGAAGCGTTTTTTAGATATTAATAAAAAACAATTTTTTTGAAGTCCCCTAGCACCCCTAAAAGTTTGTCGGTATATCTATGAAACACCCTGTATATACCTACCCATTCTAACATATGGGGCTGAGAACTGGGTCCTAAATAAAACACAAGAAAACAGAATCCAGGCTGCAGAGATGAGATATTTAAGGAAAGTAGAAGGAAGTAATAGACAAAATAAGAAACGTGTATATCAGAGACCACTGATAAACAAAATAGAGTAAAAAAAATTCAAAAGATGGATAATAAAATAATACAAAGCAAGTCAAGAGAGTATGGGAATCCAGGAGAACAGACAAAAACAAAAGAGGTCGACCCAGAACAACCTGGAACAACAGCATAGCAGACATAAAGCAAAAGCGAAAAATATGGGAAGAACTATAAAAATGGAAAACCTACCTCAACACCTACGGATATAAGAGGAAAAGGATGATGATGATGAGATAAAGCACTAGTACCACCCACCTCCAATAATGCGTCGACTAATGTTTTCAAAATTGCAATCTCGAACAAATTAGTACACCTACTTTCTTCTGTAATAATTGATGTTTCGGTATTACGACGTTTCCAGACAGGACCCGTATCTAAAATTCGAATGGAAGCGGAAAGCGACTGGTCAAGTGTTTTTAGTATCCAATCTTGCTCTTTGTATGTTTGCATAAAATTCTGAAACGTTTGGAGATTAATTACGAAGATATATCGACAAAATATACGTTGATACTTCAAAATTTGGTAGGAGTAGCGTTGCATTAGCAACCTCCTCATTCCCCGTTAATAACTGTCCATTGTAAGTAAGCGAATTGGCCATATCTGTTATGGGCTTGTTCATACGATAATTTAGCCTAAGTGTGACTGTTGCACTTGGTGTATTTAACCTCTCAAACAAACTTTCCGATAATCCGCCATTTCTAAAAATGTAACAATAACGGAAATGATAAATTATTTTTACCTACATACATTGCTTCTTGATTACGAACAATCGGAGGTAGCTGATCAGGATCACCTATCAAAATAAACTTACGAGCACTATACAGAGCACGAAACACGGAGCACTGCAGAACTTGAGTACTTTCGTCAACTACGCATACATCCATCATTCGTTTTCTTAATATGGGATGGCCTGAACCGAGACAAGTAACTGCCAACACACTCTGTAATTGAAATTGTAAATAAACTCACTCTTAATTAACTAATTGATGGTAATATTTGTATATTACTAATAAATCTATAATGTGTGATAATAAGGACAATGTGCAGATAAGGAAGTTGGCAAGAGAAGGGAATGGAATAGTGGGCCAGGTGTGAGGCCTGGGGGAAAGGTGGATGAAGGGGCATAGTCAGAAAAGGGCATACTTGTTAAAAGCGTGATGTTGTATGGAGCAGAGGTGTGGGAGTGGGAGGAAAGATAGCAGCTAGAAAAGATCCAGCTGAAATACTGGAAGTAAGTGCTAGGATGAGGAGGAGGAGTTAAAACTGAAGGTGAGAATTGAAGCTGGAAGAAGGCCGATGGCCTTTGAAGAAAGGTTGCAAAGAAGGGAGAAAGGGGGGATTCTGAGATGCTGTTGGAACGAGATAAAAAATATGAGGTACATCATCGGCAGGATGAAAGAAAGCGTATTATGAAACTATGAAGACAGCTGAGGATATAACAAGGAGAGACCAGAAGGTGCAAATACAAGAGAGAAGGACAAAGCTCCGTAAGGGGACGTATAACGAAAAATACAAAGACCTGGAGACCAAAGTACTTGAGGGAAAGAGGAGGTATAGGGAGGAAGAAGGCAGTGGCACGGTTCAGAGTTCGAGTTTAAACCGATATCTGATAGAATGGGCCTACTAAGGTTAAGAAGGGACTATAGCAAGATACTCTACTAAATGGCCAACTGAAGAAAAAGATAAATTTTATGAAGAGCTAAACATGATCTCCAAATAAGACCAGACAATTATTATTGAAGATTATATTATTATAATGCAAAGGTATGAAAAGAGGAGTGTTATAGAAATATCATAGGACTTAATAGTTTGCATGAAGAATCAAATATAAATGGGAAAAAGGTGATTGAGTTTGCAAAGGTGAACCAAATGAAGACCATAAGTACACGGATTCAGCACAAAAATATTCATAGGAACCACTAAAAATCAAATAGACTGATAGAGTCTAAGCACGCAAAGTCCATCAAAGATAGCAGAAGCTACAGTGGGGTAGATGCAGACACTGGCCACTTTTTGGTGTTAATAAAGTTAAGGCAAGAGTTGCCAGAAGAACACAAAGAGATGAACAATAGCATAATAAGTACCAATATAAAAAAAGAAGTTACAAAAAGGTTGGAGAAAGAACCATCAGTACAAAAGAACAAATGGGAAGTAATTAAACATATAATAAAAAAAAATATGGCAAAACAAAGAATGACAGACAAGTGGAGTAGAGATAGAAAACGGGATACCATATGTAGTAATTTTAGAGGAATGGCATTACTTGACACAACTTATAAAGTTATGGCAAGGATTATAAGAAGCAGAATAGAAATTGAGGATAATGAACAAGCAGGAGACAAAGAAATTGGAACCGTGAGAGAGGAAAATGTTGTGGAGTATCTATGGAGGAATCGACGATAATGAAGAAAACTGGAGATGACGAACCAATAAAGAAATATTAGAAATCTATGGAAAACCAACAATACCGCAAAGCACAAACAAATGGTTGGGGAAAATAGAAAGAGTGCAGTCCAGAAAATACCAAAAAAGTTACTATTAACACAAGGGGGTGAAGAAGAGAAGAAGAAACACTTAGAAGCAGTAATAGAAGATTTAAGAGGCAGGAGTAGGAAGATAGATACAAGAAGCCCAAAATAGGAAAGCATGGAAGAAGGTAGTACTGTATATAAAGAAACAAGCCTATAGGGCCTGAAGAATATACGTCTTTAACGAGTACCTAACTAAAAAGTTAGAAGTTTTCTGTATTTCTATATAATACCAAGCGAGCATCATTCATAATGTACTACTACATTACCATTATTTACTTCAATACTACATAATGAGTAGTATAGCTGTTGCTTCTGGACCAATTCAAGGTCACCGAGTCCCTTGCACGAACTATGCAGTAAAAGTAGGTCAACCCCATGATCATCGAGCTCCTCCCCTTAGAACCGCTTGATTTAAACAGCAACAAACAGGTAACAAAGATAGAACAGGGTAAATGTAACAGGTGAATAAGCTATACTTGTACAAAGCTATTTTGATGATGAGGAGTTGACCTACTTTTATTGCATAGTTCATGTAAGCGGTTTCGAGGACCTGGGACTCAGTGACCTTGAACTGTTCCAGACACAACATAGCTATACTACTACAATGGTTAGGCCAACTAAGTACATGACAATCTAGAAATACCTACATAATATTATTAGGATCAAACAGACTTACTGGACTGTTGTAAACTTTTTCAAGTTGTTCAGGTGTGTGACATCCTTTTGTAAGTGCCTCCTCGGAGTACGACTTTAATTTCGAATGAATTTTAGCACTCGATCCTAATCGAAGTATACTAACTCCGCAAGCTAATAAACGCACACAGACATTATCGACGGCAGAATGCGTATGACTTGTAACCAGAACACTTTTATTTAAATCGGTTAATAATTTAATTAAAGAAACGATAGTATCCGTCTTCCCTGGAATATAAGAAATAAATAGGACATCGTTATTACACGATTCAATATTGTCAACAAGAGTGCAATGAGAATACTTACCAGTACCGGGCATACCGTTAATTAATAAATAATCATTAGAGCTTAACGATTTTAATATGGCCTTTTGTTGCATCTTATTAAGACGGCGTAATATTGGAGTACCCTTAATAGCTACTTCTTTCGATAATTTATGAATAAATGTTGGTGGTTGTTTATCAATAATAATTTTTCTTAATTTTGCCGCTTGCTCGTTTGGTTCTAATAGTAAGGCAAGATTACTCATATTGAAACCTTGTGACATATTCGATGTGTAAGTGTCCAGATGAAAATCACTGTTTGGGTATTTTTTCTGTAGTTCTCTGTAAATATACCATTTTAATGTTATAGTTGACATAACAATACAAGAATAGAGAAGGCACTTTATGATGATACTAGAGAGAGAGAGGAATGAAAAAGAGAAAGACAGAGGAAGAAATGAAAAGCGGCAAGATCGGATGGGATACAAAATGAAGAATGGATTTATAAACAAAATAATAAACAAAATTTTTAGAGAAGGGGAGAATGGAGGGAACAATTTTTGAGACAATTTTTTTAAATTGTACTATCTAATTTTTTTTATCTATTCTTGTAAAGAAGTTTACGCACTTTTCATCTATCATCTAAAAAAAACACTATCAAAATGATGGATCTGAAGATAAACATGGGGAAGGCAAGAGTGGTGGAATTTGGGAACAAGAGAAGAAAGGGAAAAACAGAAGAAAAACACACATTATATATAGGTGAATAATATACTGACACTGGCATGGGAAACAGGGGAGGGAGTCTTCGGAATAGCGCTGAACAGGAAAAAAATGATGTTACAGAAACTAGTTAGGAGGGGGATGATGTATGGAGCAAAGATATGGGGGTGGAAAGAAGAACAGGAGAGAATGGAGAGGATACGGGAAAGATACTGGAGGTGGGTAATGGGATTGAGCCAGGAGACACCAGGATACATAGTTGCAGAGGAAACAAAGACACAGAAGATAAGAGTGTGGAAGCGGCAGTGAAGTACGAAGAGGGAATAGAGGGAATGACGGGTTGCACTATATTGAAAGCGTGCTGGAAAGAAGAAAGACATACAGACAGAAGGAAAGAGATGAATATTACAGAAGAAATGGATACGCGACAAGGATAAGAGAATGGGGGAGAAATATCAGAGACGAAGTGGCAGACAGAGACAGGAAAGAAGGGCGAAGATAAGGGAGTTCAAACATAACAATATGGTAAGATAACAGCAGAGGCAGTACCAGAATACCTGAAAGGTAGGAAAAGCAAAGAAGGGAAGAGAATGATAGCGCGATTTAGGTGTAGTAATGAGGAGAGAGGAAACAGATATTGGAGCGAGGGTGAGGATAGAAGATGCAGGTTGTGCGGGGAAGGGGAAGAGAAAGTTGAACAATATGCTACAAGAGTGCGAAGAACTGAGGAAGGAAGACAGAGAGAGAAGGGAAGTAACTAGCAGAAAGTGGAGAAGGAGAAGGATGGATGGAAGATGCAGGTTGTGTGGGGAAAGAGAAGAGAAAGTTGAACAATATGCTACAAGAGTGCAAAGAACTGTGGAAGGAAGACAGAGAGAGAAGGGAAGTACTAGCAGAAAATGGAGAAGGATGGATGCAAGATGCAGGTTCTGTGGGGAAGAAGAAGAGAAAGTTGAACAATATGCTACAAGAGTGCGAAGAACTGAGGGAGGAAGGCAGAGAGAGAAGGAAGTACTAGCAGAAAGTGCAGAAGGAGAATGGAGATGATGGAAGAGATCTGGAAGAAAAGAAGAAGAAATGTAATTTCAAAAATCTTACAAAAAGCATATGCCAAAACTCTTTAACTACAAATATTTGGAAAGAGTTGAAATGTTTTTAATAACAATATTTCTTAAGATTTCAGAGTTAATCCAAAAACTTTTAAAGAAAAGTTGCACACCTATCCAATGAAAGAGTAATTGTATGTAAGTCCAGGTGAGTTGCAATCCGGCTGCTACAGCAGGTCGGTTATCAGTACTAACAACAACATAGTCACCAACTCCAATCCCTGACAACAACATGTTGCACTTATCCGTTTGAACTGTTTTACAGAATGTGTGTTCGTACAGATTTCCATAATCGTTACATCCTTTTACTTTCACCCCAATTATACATTGTCCATTTTTTTCCCTACAAAAATAAAAGTATTGTAACAGAACTTGCACAGTTTTACACTATTTTAATTCATTTGTAAATACATTTCTACGGTAGACGAATATTTGAAATAAATGTTATAGTTATAGTTTAGTTATTGTATACCTCACTGCTGGAGGGCGGGTGTAAATTTCATGTAAGGGTTTACTTTTAGTAGAAGAAGAACTTTCCAACGATAATAAAGCACTCCACTTCATAAAGTATTCCACATGTTGCGATTCTAAATGTGTTAGAAGATTTTCTTGTAGATCTTTTAAAGGATTATTAGTAAGGTTCGCATTTTCGTACCTACAGAACACAAATCAGATCGAACCTAATACTAAGGCAAACGTACTTCAATGTTGTACAACAAATTATATTGTAAGGACACTTGGAACAGGCACTGTGATGATTGATTGGTTCTGGCAATTCCCAGCGAACGCCCAAACCTTTAGGATTATCAAACATAAGTTGTGGTTTCCTAGTTAAATAATAAGCCAATTCGTTTCGGAGTAATATCAAATCGCGTCTCTCCTTCTCACTTATAGATATTTCTCTTAACACTCCTTCCCTGAAACAAGAACAAAGAAATCACACTAATAAACATTTTCATATCCACCTCAAATAAAGCAAGAGTCCCGATGATAATTTACAACCCAATTTTTGCATCATCATAATATAAAACATGACCTGACCTCTATGCTCAAGTGATACAGTAGCACGTCCCGTTTTTATCTCTAGAGGCATGCAAGAGATGTCGGTTTCTATTGTAACATCCACTTTACCTTTCACGCCCAACTCGTGACACCAAATGTTTTCCTCGATGTCTAATATTTCGTTAATTTTGCCCTTCCAATCGTCTTTCTAGATCACGGGTCACATTATATATTATGCATTTTAGGTACTACTTACGGACTTTGTATGCTGGATTTTCTAAATAATTGTTGAAATAAGCAGAAATAAACGATTTTATTCTGGGTGCAAATAACAATAATTCTTTTAAAATGTTTTCAATCGTTAAATCAGCCTCATAGCACATTCTTATCTGAAATGTGAATGTTTAGCCGGTTATTAAGTTACAGAAATACATTACGTAAACAAAAAAAGGTAATTTATTTAGAATCCGGGGCCATGCACCAAACCGTTTCAACTTTTCATCAATAAGCGAGTATTACCAGACAACTAAGAAAAGCTAAAACATAATGATCGCAAGTCACTAAATTGTTTAAAAATTCAATAAACCAGTTGAAATCTATGTGATTACAGAACGAACTTCGAATACCGCATGTGTGCGAAAAGTTAACAAACAACAGAAAATGCAATTTCTATTAGTTATACATATTTTTGGGCACGAAGTCGATTATATCGAACAGTATTAGAGATATCAAAAAGTTGATTGCATATCTGAAATCAGCGTAAAATTCCAAACAAAATCCATTGTTTAACTTTGCTCTATCACACTAGGAACCATGCCAGGGACGCACGGATCGAATATTGAATTCAGTAAACGAACGAAGTTCATTGATAATAGCATACAGGTATGGAAAAATATTATCGGTGGATTGACTTATAATAAGTAAAACAAAGACAGTGCAATGAATTCACTAGTGCTAAGTGAGATAGAATACACAACAAACTAAAAGCGCTGATGCCATACATGCGTCAATTGAGTAGGCTGGTATTAATAACTACATGCAAATATGTATCTACAATTACAAATGGCAACATCGGTAACGTTATGTCTCTCTCACATTCATATAATGCTTATTGGGTCTCTTTCTAGCTCATTATAAGTCAATCCACCGATAATATTTTTCCATACCTGTATAATAGCAAAATGTCAAAACTTGGCAGATTTGTCCATAGGTGGCGCTAACATAAAAAAGATTACATTTGTATTTTGCTTCTTTCGAAGCAATTATGAATTGTGCAACTTGTGTTAACTTTTATTTCTTTCTTATAGGTTATCCACTCCCTTTTGATTATTTTACAATTTCTTGAGTTATTCGCTGGCATAGGTATAAGGCCAACTAAATGCCACTATTTTACTTATGTAGAGCGATATGAAGCTAACGATAATAAATTCTACACATTGATCTGTGTCTTTGGTTGAGAAGAGGATTCACTTCGCTAAAATCTTTTCCATTTATTACTGGCACACATTAGACATGTATCTTTATGTATTGAGTACTGTTACCGTTACAGCAAATGCTCCTACGTCCGCCAGAATCAGATAAAAACGCCCCATGGCAAAACGTTGACTTTTCCAACTTTCTCACGATCCAACCCAGGAAGTCGTTTTTATCCTACTTCTTTACTATTTTGAATTAATTACTGGTTGGGTATGTGACTTGCAATACCCAAGTGCGTTTACATTAAGACAACCCACATGTTATTTATACGTCCTTCAATTCACTGTTTGTGGTAGAGTCACTGTAACAAATTCATACCTATTAACGCCACTTATTGAATTGTAGGCTGTAACTCTACAATTAAGTGCTTAACAAAAAATGTTTTGTAGCATTCGGTTGGATGCACCAATCTGTTTCAACTTGTACCCTATAAGAGAGTATCACCAGGCAACTAAGAAAAGCTATAACATATGAGCGCGTTTGTTTCAATTGAGGCACAGACAACGGTGATTCATGTATAGAGGATGTTTCTACTCAAAGTGGATAACGTTATAGAGGTTATAGAACTCGTCAAAACTAACAAGTTTTTTTAAATAATTTTTTTCATTTTGGCTTTTGTTTTTGAATTATGGACCTTTTTTGTTTTTTTACAGATCTCTATATCGACTATATCTCCATTATTTGTTGTCAGATTTCAAAAAATCAAAGTTCTTTGGAATCAACAGTTTAACATATACAACATTTGTTCAAACCATTTTTACAAAAAATTTACAACAGCAAAATGGCGGTCATTTTAAATTTTGGAAATTGAATAGCACAAAATTTACTCTATTACTATCATTTAAAATAACCAGCATTTTGCTGTTCTAAATTTTTTGTAAAAGTTTTGAACAAACGTTGTAGATATTAAACTGTTGATTCCAAAATACTTTGATTTTTTAAAATCCGACTACATATAATGGAAATATAGATTAGTAAAAAAATTAAAAAAATTACTTAAAAAAGTGTTAGTTTTGGCGAATTCTACAACCTCTATTACGTTGTCCACTTGGAGTAGAAATACCCTGTATTATCAACTTCCTTTTGATTATTCTACAATTTCTTTACTTATCAATTATGTGTTGAGTAATGCTTTACGTATTTAACAGTAGACTGTAACTCTACTGTTGATAATGTGGCTCGACAACCAGCCCCAGTAGATTAACAGAGTGCCGTACACCTTTGACGCGGCAAATGCCGCCCTGGCGGCCATGTTTAGTCCATATACATATGGTAGACTTACGAAAGTGCGCGTAACTTTTTTAGTTGTTTATTTTTAATGAAAATTAAACAGTAAAATTTGTAAATTCACAGGATCGTAAAATATACTTCATATATTAATTTGTTTTATTATATTCGGATATTCCGAAAAATTTAGTCAAAAGATCGTCTACCTTACTGAGCGTGTAGGAACTGAAGCGCGGAAAGGAGTAAACATGGCGGCCACCACCGAGGTTGCGCTACTCTGTTAATCTACTGGCTCTGTCGACAACCGGCATTTAGGGGCATCTGCTAAGCAATTGTAAAACGCGCTAACGCTAACATGCGCATTGTTAACAGGCAGTAGATGTAAATTTTTTTTTGTATTCAAGTGTGATACTTTTTTATCTTGTACATGTTTGTTCTGTTAAATTATTTCAACCGTTTCTCGTTTATTGCGCCATGCGTAACTTTTTGGTCATTATTTGGTATCCTGTGATGTCGGATGCACCAAGCCATTTTAGCTTTTCTCCTATAAGAGAGTATTACTAGACAACTAAGAAAAGCTATAGCATAATGACCGCAAGTCACTAAATTATTTAAAAATTCAATAAATAAATGGAATGTTCAAAACTTGGCGGATTTGTCTATAGGTGGCGCTATCATAAAAGGGTCGATTTTACATTTACATTATTTGTATTCTCCTTTTTTTTTTCAAAGCAATTTTGAATTGTGCAACTTGTGTTAACTTTTATTTCTCTTTTATAGATCATTCACTACCTTTTGATTATTCTACAATTTCCTTACTTATCGAGTATAGAAGTCTCTTACAGGTTATCCGCTATTTAAAGCCATTGTAAAGCCATTTACTTATGTAGAGCAATATTAACGATAAAAAATTCTACACATTGATCTGTGTGATAGGTTCAGCAGAAGATTCCCGAAGACGTTTTTATCTGACTCCTTTACTATTTTAAATTAACTACTTCCTGGGCAACAACCAAGTGCATTTACATTAGACTACCCACATTATATATATTTTTTCTTTCAATTCAGGCACAGACATCAATGATTCAGGTATATAATAAACATCAATTATCCACTCTCTTTTGATTATTCTACAATTTTGTTACTTATCTATTGTGTTGAGTAATGCTTTATTATTAGTTTGATATTTATTTTTAATTACAAATTCCAGAGACATATATATAACATGTCTCTGACAAATTCATAGCTATAAGGACACCTATTGAACAGTAGACTGTACCCCTACAATTAAAAATTTGTTTTTAAAAACCAAAGGGGCGTTTTCCGCCAAAAACTTTTTTTCATTTTTTCTATAAGGGGCCCATTCCCTACCATTTATAAAAATTTTTCCGCGAAATTAGTTACCAACCCTAAACAGTTACCCTAAAATTTTTTACCCGAAATTGGGATGACCCCGTATTCTAAACTGTTACCTAAACAAACATTAGTTACCGTCTCTTGGTCGAAGAGAAGTTTCTTTGCAACAACTTCTATTTCACTTATGGTACAAATGCCTTTCCGCAATACTTCCTGTAAAAGTTTATGGACAAGTACTCCTACTATCATAACTTGATTACTTGGCTCAAATCCGTAGTATTTTTCTCGAAGAACACTACGTCTACTACAAAACTGTGATGCTAAAATCAATAAGTGTAAGGTACGTTATCGTTTAAGGTAAACTCTCACCGACTACGGATGTTGTTGATATTAAGAAATCGGGATGCAAAACTATCGATCCATTAGTATTATCAACAATCCACTTTGAACGTTCCTTATTAAATGTAGCAGTTATATGTACGGGATCATTAACGTTTAATTTCAACCCCGTCCTAATAATATAAAAATAATTATCTGATTACTGTATAATTGCGCTACATACCAAAAACCTTCTATATCACACACCGCAGATTTGCTATCTTTAGTTCCATTTAAAATTACGGTCTTAGTATTAATACTGTGCTGAATATTTACAATTATACAATGCTGCGATTTGTTTAGATCTAGCGTATGATCCAACGTGATCTGCAATTAATTAAAATGAAATTATCGGCAGAACTTTCTGTAAATGCACATACAACGCTAGCGAGATCTTGATCCCAACCGTCATTGAGCAAACAATCGACGTCATTATTACACTCGTTAAATTGTAATTTTTGTTTCGCTTTCGACACGTTCTGAAATGGAAGATCGAGTGATGTTTTAGTAGGAGTGGTTTCGTTAAATTTTCGCGCCTCCTCAAAAAGAATAGGAGGAGTCGTTTCCCTTTGTAGCTCACTTTTACTGGGACTAAGTTTCACAAAGTTTTCCATCACCTCAACGTTGAATTTAGTTAACGAACGCGGAGACCTATTAAATAACTTCGTTGGTGTTTTTTTTTCTGAGATGCACTGTTTCTGTTTTACAGGTGTCACATTTTTGGTCGTTTTTACCGTATTTTTCTTGAAATTTAGATCGAAAATAGTTTTGTTATAACGTTCAAGCTCTTTTATACTAATGGAACAAGGAATGATATCGGGACTGTGCACGTCTTCGATGCGTTTATGATTTTCGGGAGTTGTAAAAGCAGGCTCGGGCATTTTACTGCATTGCGGTAAATTAGTAATTTGTTCTAAAATACTGATGGATTTTGAATTAGGAGTACATTCTATTAAATCATTATCAAAGTCTACATTTGAACGTTTCCTCTTTTTGTCAACAATGTCCTGTGTAGATAACTTGGAAACATGATCATTTGGAGTTCTCTCATTTCCAGTAGAAAGCTTCTTAAAAAAATCCGATATCTTTTGACTACCCGCACTTGCCTAAAAGCACAAAAGTTATAGTAGCTGTTTATATAAAAACGTCATACCTTTTTAGTTTTGGAAACTTTTTTCATAGTTCGATAAGAAAACAACCTTCTCAAACTTTTGTAAACTTTGTTATGTGACTTAAAGGTTATGTTGTTTCCCGCACAAATCCCCGTGTGGCAGCCAGCGTTGCCATGTTTTATAAATTACTCTTACTTAGCCAACTTAATCTAAAATCTATGATATGACTCCTAGATTTAAGAAAATAGTCCAAGATCCCTACGTATTTTAGAGTCTTTAATCTGGGACCGTATGTGGCTTCCTCATGATATCGACCATTTACTGACTCGTTGCGACGTGCGTAACTTTGTCACAACAAAGAGTCACCTAATCCAAATCCAATGAATTGTATACTATACGTATAGTATACAGTTCATTGTCCAAATCACAGTATACGTCTTACGAATGTCCAAATCACCTCTTAAACTGCGCATCGTTTGCTGCAACCAGCTCAGCCACTGTGGTCGATGTGGCGGTCACTCCCTTTGATTATATATAACATACTGGATGTAGCAAGGCCTAGTACTTTATACATTGATCCGATTGAAGCCAAATTGTGAAATATAAATAGTATTGGTATTGGTATTGATGAGAGAGAGATGGGTACAGAGTTTTTACTAAAAACAATACGCAAGCTTATGAAGTCGCAAAACACAGTCTATCTCTTTTTTTAGCTTCACGTTTTATACATCCAGTAGTTATATATAATCAAAGGTCACTCCTTACCTTTGGTTCAGTCACAGAAGAAACACCTACGGATGCAGAAGCGACACTTACGGTGGTTTCTTTGATGTTTGATGCGCTAGATTGCCATCTTAAAAGCAAGTATTTGGGCGGTGCTGTTTTTATTAAAAACTATAATAGTAGACCCGGCGAACTTCGTACCGCCAATAAAAGTTGTCTGAACTTCCAAACGTATTGCTACAGTTTGAAATAACATTGTGCTTTCGTTTACAATGTTTACTAATAAAATCAAAACTCCATAACAAAAAAACGGTAAGTTCAAAACCATAGGGGCGAAGCCCTAAACTCCTAGGACTTATGTCTCACCTTTTAAACCTTCCTTGTACTTCTACAAATATTTTAAAACCAAAATTAGTGAAATCGATTAAGCCGTTGTCGAGTTTTTATGAGACACAACAATGTATAACATGCCTGAAAAATATTTAGTTATAGTTTGTCCCACGAGAGCTCGAGTGTGACTTATTAGTTATTGCTGTGTGAATTAACGCAAATTATATTTTCTTTATAATGTCGCTTACCCATAAATCGTTAAAAAATGAATCGTAGATAATTTGCGTTAATTCAGACAGCAAAAACTAATGAGTCACACCCGAGTTCTCGTGGGACAAACTATAACTAAATATTTTTCAGGCATGTTATACATCGTTGGAAAGCTCTTTTTAAATATGTACTATCTAACGAACCAAAAATCCAATATGGCCGCCATATGAAAAACAAAAGATAGCACTAATAACTTAAAAACAAATGACAATCGGGGGCTTCTGATTATATCAAATAATTTGTCTTAAAAAAGTGTCTGAATAATGTAAAACTTTAAAAGAGGTCAGATTAAGCGTTAAAGAGTTATTGAGGAAAATGAAAATCGACAAATTTTGGTTTTTTCTAAATATTTTAAAAATTAAAAAAGTTAGGTCAAATTTGAAATGATATTTGTCGTGAGTATTAAATTCTGCAAAACTTTCCCCATTTAACCGTTGCCCTACGTCTTCTAATAACCGAGATACCTATGGTGAGCATCGAAATTGGGACACAGAAAATAAAATATACAACTTTTTTATAAATGTGTTATATTTAGTAATTTTTACGCCACATTCGGCGGTTTCTGTGATGTTTGCAACCTTCTTTTAGTTCATTTTAGTGTGACGGCCATCTTAAAAGAAAGTATTTTCGTATTACAAATTGGTATATGCAAAAACGGGTAAGTGTCGCTTCTGCATCCGTAGGTATTTCTTCTACGGTTCAGTCAAGAAATGGCACCTCCTGCATGGGTGATCACTACTCCTGATGTTGACCTCCCAGTCCTATTACAACCGCCAAAACTCTAGTGTTCAAAATTTCTATTTTTGGTTTTGGTCGATATACTATAGCTATACCAAGCTCGGTGGTGCCTGCAATGTAGGTACCCCAGAACTCTCTTCAGCATCACTATGCCCGCTCGAGACTAGGACAGTCCAATGTTCTGGAAAGGAAGTTTACGCTGAAAGCCAAATTAGGTCTCTTTCCCACTATTAAGCCTACATCAACACGTCGACGTCGACAGTAAGGAAGGTCTGTTCTTTTGTCAATTGACGTAGACAGTGGCTTACAGTCTTGAAAGCCAAACCTCTCTAGTAGAGTTCGTAAGCTTGCTGACAAACCTTGACTCGACCGATCCGTCTTCTAAACGTTTTCTAACTACCTTTTTGAACAATTTTTAGCCAACTTAATCTAAAATCTATGAACAACGGCAACACTACTTCAACAATTTTAAATCGAATAGTAACCAGAAATCGCCATCCAGTCAGTGAACTCTATGTACTTATAGAGTTCACTGCATCCAGTAGATACAATAACCTAAGTTAAGACACCGATTTAGTAAAGTAACCAATGTTTAAGTAATCATTTTTTAAAAAAATTATGCGAGTACAATTTTTAGTTAGTATGATTTTTTTTTACTTTTATTTATTGGAAGTTTATAGCTTATAGGTCTAGAGGGCAACCAATGCATTTAATATTAAGGAATTAAGGTGTATTTCACAGAAGAAGCTCATTGGCTGACCAATGAGAGCGCGGCGTCACCGGCTACAGAAAACATCAACCTGATCTCCAGCTAAAGTACCTGCTACCTGCAGAGTAAGCCGACCTGCGTTCAACGCACGGCAGCTTCCTGCTCCGACGACCGCTTACCACATGCAGCATTTTTAACCCATCGACATATAGAAATGGACCGCGCGTCGTTATGCTAAGCCGGCGGGATACTGCAGGTGAGAGAGAGGGTAAACGTGGAGGCCTAGTTGTAGCTTTATCTGTCGCGTATCTATTGGTTGCTACATTTTCATGGGAATGCAGCTACCAATAGATACGCGACAGATAAAGTTAGGAAAATGCAGCGACCAATGGATACGCGACAGATAAAGCTAGAACTAGGCCTCCACGTTTACCCTCTCTTTCACCTGCAGTATCCCGGCCGGCTTAGCATTAATAACACGCGGCAGTCTATTTCTATATGTCGATGTTTTAACCTGTATGTATTGCAAATAAATTTGTAGATAAAATTTATTACTGGTCATATAATTTAAAAGAGTTTATTGCAGATTGAACATTTCCTCGTCGCTTTCTAAGTAAATAATCTTTGTACTTAGTTATGACGACACAAGGGATTTGTGAATCATTCTACTGTAATAGAAATACAAATGTTTATAAAGTGGAATTGCAGCACAGCATATTCTCCATAAATTAGTATAGGTAGGTACACTGAAAAGGGATACAAATATTTGGGCCTGAAGCTTTACAATCAACTTCCGCACAACCTTAAGAACCTGTCAGTCGTCCAAATTCAAAAACGCCGTTAAAAGCTTATTAGTGTGGATATTGAATGATACACCATGGAAGAGTTCATGACTTCTTATTAACGATAGACTTTCTGAACTACAGGTATCACATCCAATCAATCTTTGTAACCGCGTGGTATTTGGCAATAGTTAGTTGCTTCATATGCATGAATCTATGTATTCGCTGTAAACGCATCTTGCAAATAAATACTATTTATTAAACAAGGTTATAGCAATTTGTTGTACTAGCGAAATGAGTAGGAATAAAAATCTCTGCGATTCTCCCGTGTCGAGGTGCCACACTTCTGTCACTGTGTTACATTTGTGTGCATTGAAGGACTAGCCCTGAATTTACGACATATGAATCTACTGCTGCAATCGTTGCTTATTGCTGATGTCTGAAACTATAAAGATTTTTCTTTTAGCAAGGTTCTCTTTTAATAGCTGAGCAACTGTTGTCAGGGTTGCATGCAACACGGTCCCTTTTTGTCCGAGGTTTACAGAAATTTTGCAGCCTCGTCCATTGCTCCCGTACACTCCAGAGGGAGTGCCCTTACCTTAGTGGTTTTTGTGCAAAAGTGGGGTTGTAGTCTTAATCCGTTTAGTAGGGCAAACTGTTTTGATTACCCTCTCAGTTATCATACGGAGTTTTAATCTTTGGAAATTTCGTCAAATATGATAAGTGAATCCCTCCTCGCCGTTGACCCTCAGCCGGTATGCCCCTCTGCCTGAATTACTAGGTTTAGTGGCGGCAGGTTCAAGAGAATCTCCATAACTGCGGTAGTGGTCGTTATCACCGCAATTCCAAGGCAGAAACAAATGTGTATAATCACAGTATAATCAATGGGCGCGTTTAGCGAGCGCAGCAGCTTAACGTTAGCAGTCAGCAATGATGAGTATGCTGACATCCAGCAACTTAAAATTCGCTAAACCGTGAACTGATATCAGCATTTGCTTGTTGTAGACGTCGGTATATAAGTGTGAGGTTAAGTTGCGTTTGTATAGTATTTCAAATCAACCATCGAACAAAATGTTATTGCTTTTGCTTTAGATTATGTTTTAGAAGTTTTTGAAGTTACTTCTTAGGACTTATTTACCCTTAAGGGTTACTTGTTAAAACTATGATCAGAGACAATACTCTGAAGTTAGTCGTTTAACTATTGCTGACCGATTCAGCGTAAACTTTTTACGCTGTCTAATTTACTCAGCAGTTGTAAGTAAGCATCTACAATACTTAGCGTTCCGTTTAGCGAAACCGCTGTTGCCAGCAACTCAGCCGCTGACGTTCGCTAAACGCGCCCAATGCTTTAAGCACTGACCTGTAGGTCAGTGGCTTTAAGCCACGATGCCTGAGTATTGCTCCATTCTGTATAATGTATTGGCATCACTGCTCAATTGTCTATAGCTATCTTCCTCTATCCCGTTGTTTGTCCTTTTTCCGTAGTTTATAACCTAAATTGCTCACGTGAAAATAAATAAGCAACGTAATATTTTCAAAATACAACTGTAATGAGTACATCAAAAGAACACGCCGACGAAGTGGAACCCATGGAAGAAGATAATAACGAAACAGTCGAAAAATCTGTTTATCTTCCCGGCGCTCCTTTAGAAGAGGGCGAACAGTTAGTATGTGATCCAACCGCTTATGTTATGCTCCATCAACTGCAAACTGGTGCTCCCTGTCTAAGTTTTGATGTTATTCCCGACAATTTAGGAGTTAATAGAGATAGTTACCCGTTAACCTGTTACCTAGTAGCTGGTACACAAGCAATGGAAAGCCACGTTAATAATGTTATTGTTATGAAACTTTCCAATCTACATCGTACATCTAAAGCGAGCGAAGATGACGAATCCGATGAAGAGGATGAGTCGGAGGAAGAAGAAGCACAGTATCCCGCAATGGCGGCAAGTTTAATCAAACATCAGGGTGCTATAAATCGAACCCGATCTACAGTTATAAATGGTACAGTGTTCGCGGCAACTTGGAGCGAATTGGGTCGTGTAAATATATGGGATTTAACAAAACAACTGCAGGCAGTAAACGATACGGATTTATTAAAATCATACGTTAAAGAAAATATCGCCAGCACAGTTAAACCTTTATTTACGTTTACGGGACATCAGCAAGAAGGTTTTGCGATGGATTGGAATTCTATTGACCATGGTGTGAGTCGTTAACAATATGAACATTTTTAGTATTTGATTTTATTATTGTACAGGTTCTCGCAACAGGCGATTGTAGAATGGACGTACATATTTGGAAACCAAAAGACGGAGGTTGGTTCGTAGATCAACGACCTTTAATTGGTCACACAAAGTCGGTGGAAGATATACAGTGGTCTCCAAATGAACCTAGCGTTTTGGCATCATGTTCGGTTGATCGTAGCATACGTATATGGGATATAAGAGCGCCGCCAAGTAAAGCATGTATGCTCGCAACCGAACGTGCACATGCGAATGATGTTAATGTTATAAGTTGGAATCGAAATGAACCATTTATTGTGAGCGGTACGTGATTTTCCATACTTACGTGCAACTGTGCAACAAGAGTTGTTTTAGGAGGCGATGATGGTGTTTTAAATATTTGGGATCTACGACGATTTGCAGAAAAACGACCTGTTGCGACTTTTAAACATCATACAGGTTCAATTACGACAGTCGATTGGCATCCCACAGATTCGGCCGTCTTTGCATCCGGAGGTAGTGACGATCAAATTACTCTTTGGGATCTGTCGGTAGAGAAGGATGATGAATCTGAAGAAGTAGCGGTACGTATTTTTTGCTTTGAAATCGGTGATTTTTCTTTTCGTTTTAGGGATTGCCTCCTCAATTATTGTTTATTCATCAAGGACAGAAGGATATAAAAGAATTACATTGGCATCCGCATATACCTGGCCTAATTATAAGTACAGCATTGAGCGATTTTAATATATTTAGAACTATTAGTATATAACGTTGCTATATTTACATAGAAGAATAAAAGAAGCTAATTATTTCCAAGTAATTGTAAATTAATCAAATGTCGTATCGTTGGTCGTCCATGTGGACAGTTCTGAAATATTACAAACGTAATTAAATAAAAAACTAGTTACAATTAATTACCCATGGTTGATCAATTGTACCCATGTGATCAATGAGCCGTCTCATATCATTTTGGTTGAGAGGGCATCCTACCATAACACTTTTACGACAAGCCCTCGATGCTAACATGGATCTCACACGAGACGGTCTACATATGGCATGATTAACTTCTTCCTAAAATAATACGCTAAGATTTTCAAACATTTTAAATTTTTTTGGATAACCTGCATCATAAATAATATTTCTTCAATATCGTCTTTTCCAAACACAAAACTCTTGCTAATTGGCACTGCTGATAATTTCACCTTCTTTGTAGGCGACGCTAAAACATTATACAAGCTTCAAAGTCGTATGTCCTCTACTTCACTGTACAATTTTACTTCTTGTGAGCAAAAGTTATGAATTTTTAAAATTTTCAACTTCCAAAAATGTACCCCCCTTTCCCTATGGGAAATAAATGTAATGCCAATAGTTTTCCATTGTGAAAGTGTGGGAGAAGTGAGCGCCCAGCGATATAAAAAGACATATAAGGATGAGGTACATGTGAGGGAACTGGCAAAAAAAGGGGTGTAAGGCGTCGGGACAGGTGTGGGGGTTACGGGAGAGAACATCTGGAAATGACCTGATGAGAAGGGGGTGACTGTTTCAAAAACTAGTGAAAAGTGTGGTGTTATATGGGGTGGAGGGAATGGGAAGTGCTGGAAAGCGTGCAGGACAGATTTTGGAAATGGGTGTTAAGCCATAGAGGGAGACATCTGCATAGTTCAGGAAGAAATAAAAGGAGAAAAGATCAAAGTCCAGACGGGAAAGCTGGCGATGAACTATGAGGAGGGAGGATGCTACAGAGCTGTTGGAAAGAGGTGAAGGAAGGAAAGATAGGAGACCGACAAGATGAAAGAAAGGGTGGTTACGCAAGGGAGAAAGTAAGAAGAAGAGGTAATAAGAGAAGAGATAGTAAGTTGGGACGTGGACACCCAGAACCAAGAAAGAAGACGTAAGATAAGGGAGGGGAAGGTAAAGGTTGTGTGAGGAGCGGTGGAAAAGTGTGGGATATATGTGGGAAGAATGTGTGAAGCTGAGAGAAGAGCAAAGAGACGGGAAAAATCTTAGGGGCAGGAATAGATTGCATGGAGGAAGTGGGGAAAAGGATAGTCGGAAAGAGAGAGGAGTGGGGGGGGGGGGGGATTTGTAAATAGAAATAGGGAAAGGGTGTATAGGCAAGGAAATAAAGCACTGAACCTACCACATTTTTGTAGTAAGACGGATTGAGATGGGTTTTTTTGCATTCGCTTCTTAAATTCAGTAGGAAACTTTGTACCTACTTTTGATTATGTTTTTTTTTGAAATTGCATTTGTGCAGTGGAAAATGCATCCTGAAAAATGCATTTTCATAGAAAAAATTCGTAACTTCGTTATAAACTTCTAGAATCAAATCAATTCGGGTTCACGGGGGTTTTCAAAGTCGCTGATTCCAAATATGACCTCCAAATTGGATCATCGCCCACTTGGAGCTCAGGATGGCTGAGCAACATCATCTCCGAAGCTTTTTCTGAAATTCACTCAACTGATTCTAGGCATCTCATCCGGGGTGTTTTTAGGTTGCTGATTCCAAATCAGGCACCGGACACCGCTCCCCCCCCCCCTCGTACCTGGTGTCCCGCATGCGAGAAAAAACGTCATCCTCTGACGTTTCAAGTGTATAGAAAATTGTTTTCCAGCGAAAATTCAAGCGAAACCCTAGAGGATGGCGTCGATGACCGGTGTGGTGCACCAGGTATCCGACTATCCGGTGCCACATTCGATCTGAGCTACCCAAAAATCCCAGGAAATAATTTTCGGTTCCCTAAAGGCCTGAAACTTCAATGAAACTCCAGGGTATGACGTTGATACACGGATGTGCGGGGCACCAGGTACGCGGGGGACGGATGCCGATGCCTTATTTTTCAGAATGCATTTTCGACTGCACAAATGCAATTTCGAAAAAAAAAAAACAACAAAAGTGGGTACAAAGTTTCCTATTGAATTTAGGAAGCGAATCCAAAAAACCCCATCTCAATCCGACTTACTATTGTACAAAAATTTGGTAGGTTTGGCTTATTTTAGTGCTTTATTTCCTCGCCTAGTAAGTATGTTAAGTAGAATAAGTAAAATAAGAGTCATATTGTCAATTAATTATAAAGATAAAATCCATTTTTCATTTTTGACTAATTTTGGGCACCAATAAATTGGCCACGTTAAATTTTTGTTCCTTATCAATTATAAGTAAAAGTTCTGACCATTCATTGGCTACAATTTTCAAATTTTAATTAAATTAAAGGGTTCTCGAGCTAGAGCCTAAAAAGTAAAAACTTGGAGAATTGCTATATTAGCTGCCATTTTTTTAATTTAGCAACAAACGGCGTTTTAGAAATTTGTAACCATGTCTATAATAACTTTTCACCAAGGGAAATTAGTTTGAGGTAAAATTTGAATGTATTTGCTCGCAAAATAACGCTCCTAGTATGGGCCCCTTTGAACCGATTTTGATGAGAAGCTTGTTTTACAGATGAAGTTTTTTTATAGGCCTTAGTTTTAAATTTCATCAAAATCGGCCTAGTAGTTTAGGCTGCACAGCCATCACGTATACAGACAAACATTTTTCAAAGATGGTGATTTTGGATTCAGGAGGACCCAAAACGTTGAGAATCATCAAAATCTCGAGTTACATTTTTTTTTCGACTACATTACTTTCCGCTTAGATTAGGAAAGAGAGCCTTTCCCTACGTGTGTATATGCACGGGAAAGTAAAAAATGAAATTGTCTGATTTTATATTTTCAACAATTCAACTAATTGTGTTTTGTATTCAAAGTTATGATATATAAAATGGCCTATTTATTAAAATATCAGATTCATTAAACTTAAAATCCACTACGTGTCTGGCGAATGAACAACAAATAAGGGAAAAGGAAGATGTACAGGAGATAAATTAGACCAAATAGTGATGCAGAAGACGAGGTAGGCCAAGATAAAAAAATAGTTGAAAGAATTCACCTGAAAATGGAAAGGTGGCATTGGATATGGAACAGGAGCTCTACAAAGAAATACAGAAATAAGAGCAGAAAACGAAGAAATTAACCAAAAAAAAACTTTTGTCCAAATCCAGATGAGCACACCTGAGGAAATAAGAAAGACTCTTTTATCTATAAAATCCAATGCAATAGGAATAGATGGCATCTCTATTCAAATGTTACAAGTGCTCTACCACCATTTTGTGGAAAAATACTATAATACATCCAACCCTTATCTTGGGATCTTAAGGATAGGATCAAAAGTTCTGGAAAAGATAGTTAAATCTATAGCTCAATACTCACCTTGACTGTCCCAACGTATTATCGATTAATCAGTCCGGTTTTCGTAGAGGACACAGTACAGTCACGACTTTATCGTCAATCATAGATGATATTGTTGCAGCTAGGAATAAAGGAATGGTCAGAGTATTAACGCTTATTGATATGTCTAAAGCATTTCATACAGTCAATCTTGAGTTGTTAACTTCAAAAATACAATATTATGGCAGTGGTTCTGAAATTATTTGAACAGAAAATTCTCAGAGTGAACACAGTGACTTTTACTCAGAAGAGGTAGAAATGCATTTGGGTGTTCCACAAGGATCCACATTAGGATCTATTCCTTTCAATCTATATAGGTACAGTGGATGTGGTACACGCCCAGTTTAATCTGGTGTTGGTGTAGTGTCTATGTCTATGTATACCTTCATAATGTTATTAACGACCAAGTGGAGAATATGGTAAAATGGTGTCACGAGTATGCATTATCATTGAATTCCGAATATTTTCAATTATTGTGATTGTGTCCTATTCTCCATTTATAAAGGGAACAAGTATACAGATGATTCAAAGGGTGCAAAATGCATGTGCTCGTTTTTGCCTAGGACTTGCTTGCCGAGAAAGGACTAGTGAACATATTCCGAATATTGGCTGGTTGAGGATGGATGAGAGGAGGGTAGTTCATTTTTCACAATTTGTACTCCGAATATTTTTCTCAGACACCAGACGTAAGTTTCAGTTGGTAATAACGCAACGCAGCACCAATATGTTTAAGTGTGGTTTACATATATTGCGCCGACTATCCTAAATAAAGGCAAAGAGGTAAATATAAAAAAATTCCAGGGAACTTTAGTGAATTTATAATGGTATGTAATGAGAACATGTAATCTGCTTTATATAATAAACAGTATTTTTGTATTACTATCAAAAAACCTAAAAGAGCAATAAGAGGAGATTGGTATGACAGCAAATCTAGAATGAAAATGCTCAAGGAAGGGACAGAAGAGAGTAAAGGAAAGTTAAAGGAAATAAGAGCGGCAACAAAGACTATATGCAGAAGAAAGAAAAGGGAGGCACTGGACAAAAAATTAAAGGCGGTAGAGGAACAATTGAAGAAGCCAAAAGAAGTAGGCAGCAGAAAATGGGAACCCCAGAATACTGTAGAAATGAACAAGGCGAGTTAGTAGGAGACCCAAAAGAAAAAGGAAAGGTGTGGACGCAGTATTTCGAAAAACTATTAGGAGGAAAGCATGAAGTAGGAGCTAGTCCCGCAGATCCGGAAGAGGCAGTAGCAGAAGAACAAGATGTAGAGGAACCAATACAACAAGAAATAGAGGAAATAATAACAAAATTGGCCCAGGAGAAAATGGCATACCAGCAAAATGCCTGAAAGCAGGAGGCCCACAGCTGAGGACATGGATAACAGACATAATAAAGGGAGTGTGGAAGGGGAGGGGAAAATGCCAGATAGATGGAACAACGGATTACACTACTTGACATATTATATAAGATTTTGGCCAGGATCATAAGAAACAGAATTGAAATAAATACAAAAGGAGAAATCTAGGATCGAGGTACAGTAGAACAAATATATGTACTAAACAAATACAAATATGATCAAGGCTTACCATTGCACATCCTGTTTATTGACTTTCAGCAAGCGTACGACAAAATCAAGAGAGAAATGTACAGGGCAATGAGAAATAAGCTCAAGATGTCCGAGAAATTAATTCAGTTGGTTGGTTAAAAGGGCAGAGCAGAGCAGTTGTAGGAGGCAACCTCTCGAAAAAGAGTTTGGAGTAGAGGCATCAATTAGTACATTACACTGACCTGGCTATGATTGCCTGAATAAAAAAGAACCGAAAGGAAATAACATATGGGGTTGATAAGGGAGGCGGATCATCTACGTTGCGAAAAATCTGAAGAAGAATACAATTATAAAGGTAGGAAATAGTAATATTAAAAAAGAATTCAAAACGGAGAAGTAACTGCGGAGTACAGAAAAAAAATCGATGCAAAGCTCAGTAAGGCCAATAGAATAGATGGATTGATGAACAGACAGAAGAAGAACAGTGAACAGATTTAGAACTTTTTAAACAAACCACAAATCGACATGTTCATTAAGGCAAGAAGATTAACGGTGAGAATGACGGAAGACAAAAGAGTAAAGAAAATGGCACAAAATGATCTACAATAAAAGAAAAAGAAGAGAAGACTAAGGAAACGGTTCAAGAAGACCTAATGGATAAAGGAATAACGGAAGAAGGAAAGCTAAAGGCAGAAGAATCTGCTAAAAATAACAAAACTATGGGCCTGAAGGTACCAAAAGTTTCATTCAAACGCAGTTGTTAATTATTCTTAAGGGTGCATTTGAGGAAAATATTTTGACATGTACATGGTGTTTCAATAACCTGTGACAAACAAACAAAAATTTTTTTAAACATAATTTTACATGTTGAGAACCTTCTTGGACGTACCCTAAAATATGACTCCATTTAAACGAATAGTTTAGCAGCAATATTTTATTTCTTTAAAAAAATTTAATTTTCATTACTTCCTGAGTGAAATTTGAACATACTGTATAAGATGAAACATCATAATCGAAATCAGAACATCTCACAACCTTCTGCAACAAGAATTGAATCCAAATTTGACATGAAAGTTTGATTTATCGATTTAGACGAAGTATCTAATGAAAATGAAATTTTTTTAAGAAATAATTTATTGCTGCTAAACTTTTCGTTTAAAAGCCGTAATATTTTAGGAATAAATAAAGGTGTCCAAGGAGTAATTCAGATGAGTGAAGAAAATTTTCCCAATTTTGAGGAATCAATTCAATTTTAACCTCCATCATTTGAATATGCATTAAACGAATAAGGATCCAAGGAACATGTAAAATTACAGGGGGTTCCATTAAAAAAAAATGTTTGTTTGTTTGTCACAGGTTATTGAAGCACGCTACACATATGTCAAAATATCGTCCAAAAATGCGCCTTTAACAGTAATTAACAATCGCGTTTGAATGAAACTTCTAAGTTTTTTGGTCTCGGTACTATATAAGTCCGACACACTGTTGAAAGGCCCTGTACATATAATAATATTGTTCGAATTAATTTTCTTACTCATAACTGAGAGCCAAATATCAGTTATACTAACCTTCATGTTCAATAACAAATTTAAAACCATTCCTCCGAAAAACATCTTCATTTTCAATCAACAATTCCTCATTACCAGCTGATAGTTCAAGTGGACGAGGACTATAATAATAAATTTAAAGTTAATACATAATAAAACAAATTTAAAACGTACGTAACAAGCGTTTGGCTTTCCATAACGGTATTCCGTTGTAACTCTTCGAAATTATATTTTTCGTCAGTCGCATGTTGGTCCACAATGAATAGGTCATCTTCAAATTTTGTTATAATAAAACCTAAATTGAATTGTCCGATTATTTCCATTTTTTCAAACATATCCTTTGTAATTTGTTTTTGTAACTCTTGTTCCGCCGCTTTATTCGAATCGGGAGCGATTTTGGATCTAAAACGTACCTTAATTTCTTTATTATCTTCTAGTCGATTTTTGGCAATACACTCTCGTATGTAATTTAATGAAGATCGAATTGTTATAGAGTTGGTCTTTGGCGTAGCATCACATTTCTGTGAAGTAACTGCTTTGGTATCCTTTTTTACATTGACAAATAACGATTTTTGAGATACCGTCTTATCATCCACTAACATGTGTTCTTCAGACTCTTGTAGTGTATTTTCATTTTTATAGGAGACTCCGGCACATGTGACGCCGGAGATTTAGGTTTCACACTTTGATCATCTTTTTCCACTAATTCAATTTCTTCATTATCAATTTTAAGTTTCTTAGCCGGATTGCCTTCCTCTATGTTTTGAGCGACTTTAATCAACTCATCGAGCCTCTTCTCTGGGGATTTGTGTGTGCCCTCCTCTATGTTTTGAGCAACTTTAATCAACTCATCGAGCTTCTTCTCTGGGGATTTGTGTGTGATCATGATCAATTCTGGTAAGGAGGCTTGCCTTGTACTTGTACCACATTTCTTCTTCTCGTGCTTTTTAAACGAGTTGAATTTCAAAGGTGTACCTGCCAGTGAAAATGTCATGTTGAAATGAAAATTATACAATACACAACTTTGCAAAACTATGCAGATGGTGGCAGTTTTTCTCATAGCTTGTGCTATGATAAAAACTTACTGGTAGAAAGTGGTGAAAAGAAATTTCTACTCTTTTTGAACAATAAAAATCGAAAAACATGAAGAGAAATAGTTATTTGTACAACAAGAGAATAAAGTTATGTTTCTTTCAAGTCGAGCTCAAAGTTTGACACACAGTGAGCTAGAGTTTATTTTAACATTTTCTTGTCGTGTTTTACACACAATTTTGTCTAAAACTGTATATACATAATTAAAAAAATATTCATTAATTTTACATTTATAACAGAATATTTAGAAAAGTTCAAGGTAGGGGAGGAAGAGGACTCAGATCATCAACCTTTGGAGATGCAGCTAAAAGGGGAGTGGAGATATGAAATGGAAACTAGGAAAACATGGAGAGAAGTGAAACTGTGGACAGAGGAAAGTATAGGAGGAGGGGGAGTGGGGAGAGGAAGGTGAGGAGGGTTTGATGGTTTAATTCGAAGAAAAAATGGTATGTGGTGGGCAAATGCGGTGTAATGAAGGGGAAGGGTTGGTGGAATGGGAAATGTAAAAAGGCGACAAGAGAAGTGAGATGTGGAAGGAGATGGAAGAAGAGGGGGGAAATGAAACTGGTAGAATATAAGTTACTAAAGAGATTTGTAGAAGGGAAAAGGGGAAATATAAGGCGCTTATGGAAGATAGGATAAGAGGACTAGAGAATGAAGGGGACATATGGAAATTTTTTAATGGGGTAAGAAATAGAGGAAAATTTGAGAGGTGCATGGAGGAGATGGAAGATAGAAGCAATGAGACGGAAAGACAGAAGAAAATAAGAAATGCATATAAGTAGGGGAGTATAAACTTAGAAGAGCTAGAGTGTGTATCAAAGAAAATAAAGAGGGGGAAGGCTGAGGGGTCAGCCGGGATACAAAGGGAGCAAAAGTAAAAGGAAAGATAACTATTAGCTGTTCAACAGTATATGGAAGGAGGGGAGAATCCCAGAGTTGTGGAGGGAGACGATAGGTTGCCATGTATAGAAGAAGAAAATGCAGGACAATTAGTGTTGTGAATGTAGGTTACATAGGAATAGAGGGACAAGTGTGGGACTGGAGAAAAGGTGGATGGGGAAGATATTCAGAAAATGAGGTGGCTGTTTGACAGGCTAGTTAAAAGTATGATGTTGTGTGGGTCAGAGGTGTGAGGATGGGAGGAAAGACAGCAGCTAGAAAAGATCGAGCTGAAATGGGTGCTAGGATTGGAAAGAGAAACCACGGAGAATGTGGTGGGGGGAGAGGTTAAGCTGAAAAGGATAAGAATTGAGGCTGGAAGGCGAGCGATGGCCATTGAAGAAAGGATATTTTAGAAAAAATTTCTAGTAAGACACGAGAAGAAAATGTTTCTTCCACAATGTAAATAGGAAGAAGCTGTGGGAAGAAATGAGGAGGCAAAATGTGAAGGAGGATTTGGTGGAGGCATTGGAAGAAGTGCATGACGAGACGAGGTGTAGGACTAAAGTGAGGGTGAAGATAGGAGAACAGTTCTGGACAACAAACGAGGTGAAACAAGGATGCCCGTTGAGTCCTAGCCTGTTCTCCATTTACATAGCGGACCTGGAAGAAGTTATGAGAGGGCAGCAAAGAGCAAGATGTAAAGCGTAGATACTGGCGTACGCGGACGATGTGGTGGTAGTGGTAAAAGATGAGGATGAAATGAGGGGAGCAATAGTAGTTTTGAAAAGGTATTTGGAAAAAAAGGGTTTAAGGGCGAACGTGAAAAAGACAAATCAAATGGTATTTCAAAGAAGGAAAGGAAAAAGATCAAGTGAAAAGTGGAGTGGGGGGAAGAGGAGATAGAGAGAGTGGATGAATGGAGATACCTAGGGTAAGTATTACAATAGAGAGAATAAGAGAACTGGCGAAGAAAGGGAACAAAGGTATGGGGAATAGCAGAAAGAGTATTCTGAAAGGACGTACAGAAAAGAAAATGGCTATTCAAAAAAATAGTTAAAAGTGTGATGGTCTGATGGTATATGGAGCAGAGATATGGGGTTGGAAGGTATGGGAAAGGCCAGAGAGAATACAGGAGAAATACTGGAAATGGACATTGGGCTTAGATAGAGAGACGCCGGGATATATAGTCGAGGAAGAATTGATACTTGGAGAAAATAAGGGTTCAGACGAGAAGGCGGGCAGTGAGGTATGAAGAAAGAATGGAATTAAGAGGAGATAACGAGATATTGCAAGAATGTTGGAGGGAAGTGAAGGATAATAGGACGAAGTGGGATCAAGAAGAAAAGAAAAAATACTACGCGTGGTGGTATGGCGGGAAAGGAGGTGGAAATGAGAAGGGGGGAGGAAAGGAGCCGTGAGGTGGAGTTTGTAATGAGGGATAAAGACGTACAGGGGTAAGAAAGGAGAGTAAAAATAAGGGGAGGAAAATATAACGAAAAATATGAAGGAGTAATGGTGGACGAGATGCCAAGATATCTGAAGGGAGGGATGGGCAGGAAAGCAAAAAAAATAGTGGCCAGTGCGAAAATGAGGAGAGTAAATAGGTATTGGAGAGAGGACGAAAATAGAATATGTAGACCATGTGGGGAAGGGTGGGAGAGCTTGGAACATATGATGAGGGAGTGTGGGGAGTTGAGAGGAGGAATTAAGGAGGTAGGATGGAAATAATGGGCGATGGCGGAGAAGGTGGAGTGGATGAAGACGTTGGAGAGAAGGAAGACGTTAATGAATATGTATATGTAGAATTGAATTCTTTGTTTAAATTTTGTAGAAACTTAGAAAATGTTTCATCAACTCTCGCTCAAACGCTTCAACATTGAGTTCGGGCATTGAGTAATATAATGAAACTCAATGGTTCGGGTTAAAAAAATTATAACTTTCTTCTCGTGTTGTACAAATACTATTTTCTAAGGTAGATTAATATACCTATTTGTGATGAATCCTCGGAACGATCCTCCAATTTACTATTTGAAATGGTAACAGTCGACATTCCACTTTTTAAAACATCTCGTAATGAAGTTTTTAAAGTGGCCAATAATAACTTTTCGTTTTCGAGAAATATTTGTCGTTTATCGGGTGTTACGTTGACATCAACAAAAGATTTTTTTATAACCACGTTAAGGAAAACAAACGGAAATTGATGTGGATTGAACTGCTTATAAGTTTCGTTAATTAGTTTAATAATTCTATTAGGCTCGCACGGTCTGTCGTTAATGTAAAAAAACTGTCTATCGTTTGTGCTTCGTCCGCTTCCATGCAATACGGCGGATATTAAAAATTCAAAATTGAAAGGTAATGGATCGTTCGGTAATAATTTAATTTTATACTCTTCTAGAACGTCTTCATCTGGATCGAGCATTTTTACTTCCACTAAGGATTGAATTTGTTTCGTGCCAAAGACGCTGATAATGTTGTCACGTACTAGGTTTGAACCCTCGGTACATAAAACTGTAGAGCGTGATCCATTTTTAATCTCGTTCGAACAAGTCAATCTAAAAAATTGTACCTACCTGTAGAGATTCCTAATTAACGTGACAGTACACTTACTTGATTCCTTTCGCAACTAAACAGTACGCGTATAACAACTGGCACATTTTACAATATTCTTTTTTTAAATTTTTTTGAAATTCTTTACGTCTCACTGGTAAAGTAGAAAACAAATTTGCCAAAGTTACCGTGGTACCTATTTCCCTGGCAGCCGGTATTTGCGATCGAATGTTGCCCATACTATCGTAAAAAATTTTAGATGCACATTCCGACGAGGCATGTCGCGTGGTAATGGTAATATCCGACAACGCACAAAGCGAACTAAGCGCTTCACCTCTAAATCCTAATGTCGTCACGGATTCTAAATCACTAAACTCGGTTATTTTTGAAGTGTGATATTTTAGCGCTAAAACGTTAATTAATAGCGTATAAATATATATGTATAAGTATTTACCGAGTGCTTCGAAATTGTCTGATCGTACACCGCACCCATTATCACTTACTTCGATAAGTTCGCTGCCATAGTCTTTTAAACGAATGTCGATGCTTTTAGCACCAGCATCAATGGCATTTTCAACTAATTCCTTTACCGCAATAGCTAGACTTAAAACCACCTACAAATCATATTAGCTGTGGATAGAAATAACACCAAAAAAAAATTAAGTCACCTGGCCAGAGCATATTCGATGTACTGTATTACGATTGATAGGTTTGATGACATCGTTTACCTCGGAATGCGATTCCTCATTGAAAGGGGCATTTTGGGCATCCATTCTGTATTCTTCACAATTGCAATTAATAATTTTTCATTAGTTGTGTGATCACAATTTACTTTTGGACGTGTGTATTTTATGAAATGAGCGGGAAAAATGGTTCTTTTCTGGAAAAATTTAACCTAAACCACAAAACAAATATTTAGACTAAACCACAGATTATACATATAGGTGTGCAATCTGTGGCCTAAACCACAGACAACTTGTAATTTGTGATTCCTAAGCAGGGACCAGAACCGAAACCGAAAAGAACTGTAACCGGTACCGGAACCTATTGATTTTATTATAACCAGAACTGGAACCGGAACCCAAGCCTTTATTTATATTGAGGTAACCACACCTGAGACACAGAAGAAATACCTACGGATGCAGAAGCGACACTTACGGCGGTTTCTTTGATGTGTGATGCGCTAGATTGCCATCTTAAAAGCAAGATTTGGGCGGTACTGTTTATTAAAAATATCCAATATACAGGGTGTTTCAGACCACCCGTACCGCCCAAATATCTCACGAAACACAAAACGCATTGAAAAAAGAAAAAATACGTCTAAATTTTTTTTAAGACTATTGTTTGATATTCATAGGAGGTCCCCACTCCCACCCTCGGGGGGCGGAGAGGGGGGTAACTTCGCAATCTTAAATGGAACCCCCCAGTTTATTATGCAGATTTGAATTCTGCGTTAACAAATAGGAACTTTTTGTTTGAAACATTTTTTTAAGTTCGTGACAGATGGCGCTATGATCGCCGAAACAAGTTTTCCCGATTACCTATGCTAATTTGATGTCAGTTTTGTTAAGTGACAATAAAAAATGTTAATGCTTTATAAAAGGGAAGAGGGGGAGCTTTATTAACCCCCCGCCTTCCCCACACCACCACTTCACTCCTACGGCCCATAACCTAGGATGGGAAAACGCAACCATTTTAGATTTAAACAACTGTTCAATACCACGATTGAAGAAGTTAAATTTTGTACATTTTTTTGTCTTTGATGGAAAATAGAAAAATAAATTTGAAATACTTTGATTTCACGAGTAAAGAACACATTGACATTCGAGATACGTTTAAATCTAAAATTAGGGGTGAAGTGGCAGTGTGGGGGAGGGAGGGGGTAATAAAGTTCCCCCTCTTCCCTTTTACAAAGCATTAACATTTTTTATTGTCACTTAACAAAACTGACATCAAATTAGCATAGGTAATCGGAAAAACTTCTTTCGGCGATCATAGCGCCATCTGTCACGAACTTCAAAAAATGTTTCAAACGAAAAGTTCCTATTTGTTAACGCAGAATTCAAATCTGCATAATAAACTGGGGGGTGCTATTTAAGATTACGAAGTTACCCCCCTCTCCATCCCCCGGGGGTGGGAGTGGGTACATCCTATTACTATCAAACAATAGAGCCTAAAAAATTTTTTGGACGTATTTTTTCTTTTTTCAATGCGTTTTGTATTTCGCGAGATATTTTGGCGGTACGGGTGGTCTGAAACACCCTGTATAAAATAAAATATACAACTTTTTTATAAATGTGTTATATTTAGTAATTTTTACGCCACATTCGGCGGTTTCTGTGATGTTTGCAACCTCCTTTTAGTTCATTTTAGTGTGACGGCCATCTTGAAAGAAAGTCTTTTCGTATTACAAATTGGTACAGCACGTACGGAGAAAGATTGCTTCGGGTGCGCAGGTGAACTTCGTGTATTCGGAAGCGATCGGCATGTAAACTGCTTTTTCCACGTTTAACAGTGGCGTCGATTTTTATGATGAAATAAAACTCGCTGTGTTTTTAAATTTATATTTTAGTAACAAGTAAGAAACAATACGTGTACATGTAAAATTAAATCACATATAGCCAGCGTTTCCCAAAGTGTGGGTCGCGACCCGACACCGGGCCGTAGAAAAATTTTGCCGGGTCACGGAAAAAAATGGTAAAAACACAAAAAAAAATTGTTTAAGTACCTATTAGTTTTTTTTACATCAGTTATACGTTATACACTAGGAATAGTGGAAAAGTGTGCATTTGCACTCTTTCACATAGCTTTATCGCTCGCGTCCGTGCGTTGCGCTGCTAACGTTGATAGTTTACTTCGTTTACTAGTTTTAAATGAATCTAATTTTTTAATTACTTTTATTTTTCTTATACAGTGTGTCCCCGGATAGGTGAAACGACTCTTGTGAAAGATAAAAAATTTTGGATATAAAATTTCATTGTTTGGGGTTCAGCCCTGCTTAGCTAAAGACTAATTTCTAGCATAATTTTAGTTTTCTAAAATCATGTATGCCTTGGATATTTTCAAAAATCTGATTTTTGGTTCTAGTAAACTACCTTTGTTAGTGAAGATATAACAAAATTTGATTAACAAAAGTTGTTTAGAATCATGAAAGAGTCCTACTTCTAGAATTTCAAGCACCTAGGCCAACGTTGATGTTTTGGCAAAAACGACTCTTGTGAAAAATAAAAAATTTTCGATATAAAATTTCATTGTTTGGGGTTCAGCCCTGCCTAGTTAAAGACTAATTTATGGCATAATTTTAGTTTTCTAAAATCATGTATGCCTTGGATATCTTCAAAAATCTGATTTTTGGTTCTAGTAAACTACCTTTGTTAGTGAAGATATAACAAAATTTGATTAACAAAAGTTGTTTAGAATCATGAAAGAGTCCTACTTCTAGAATTTCAAGCGTTGATGTTTTGGCAATTTACAATAATTTAGGTGATATGACTCTTGTAAAAGCGATAAAATTCTAAATAAACAAAATAAATAAAAGAATTTCTTTAACAACAGTCATATCACCTATCCGGGGATAAACAATATTAAACTATCAGATAAAAATTATTGTAAATTGCCAAAACATCAACGTTGGCCTAGGTGCTTGAAATTCTAGAAGTAGGACTCTTTCATGATTCTAAACAACTTTTGTTAATCAAATTTTGTTATATCTTCACTAACAAAGGTAGTTTACTAGAACCAAAAATCAGATTTTTGAAGATATCCAAGGCATACATGATTTTAGAAAACTAAAATTATGCCAGAAATTAGTCTTTAACTAAGCAGGGCTGAACCCCAAACAATGAAATTTTATATCGAAAATTTTTTATCTTTCACAAGAGTCGTTTCACCTATCCGGGGACACACTGTATAATTATTTTGAAATTTTTGTGTATGAAATAAAACAAACAAACAATTAACTAGATTTTTAATTAAAAAATAAAGTTTGTTTTGTAAAGAACTGGGGTTTTTTCATAAGGTGGGTCGCCAAAAATTTTAAAACCTCGTACCGGGTCGCGGTCAAAAAAGTTTGGGAAACGCTGACATATACTCATTTAAGACAAAAATCTTTTTTTTTTAATATTCAAGCCAGATGTTACTAATTAAACGGTATTTAGAGGCGACACCACTGGTATCACATGATTGCTAAGCTTGGAAAATTTACAATTATACGAGTGCGCATCCGACCTTGGGGCAATCTTTCTCCGTACGTGCTGTATATGCGAAAACGGGTAAGTGTCGCTTTTGCATCCGTAGGTATTTCTTCTGTGCCTGAGACCCCTGAGACGTTAACGAAGTTTGCAAGCTTTGGTAATGGTAACATACAGATATATACAACACCCAATGAATAAATTTCATTGACAACACCAGTCTGCAACTTGTGGCAACACCGTCCTGTTGACAGCAGTGCACTTCGTGCATTTTTGTATTTGATTTTATTATAATAGCGATCAATGAATAAATAGTTTTATTCATTGATAGCGATAGGCAAGATCCATAAAATAAGGGGTTTATTTTATGCCAAGATCTTTGCTTTCGTACCTTCGAAGTGTTAAAATGTTTTACGGTTTTTTTCAGTATTTTCTTTTTGCTTTTGTTTGTGACATCACCACGTGTTTTTATTGCAAGGTAGTACCGTTTTTAATTTAATGCATATTTGAATTTGTTAACTATTTTGATCCATTCTTATTTTGTTTAATTGTAAAATATGTTGTACTTTTCTTTTTGTCGAAATATTGTAACAGTAGTTGCATTTGTTTTGGCGCCAGTGGCGTAGCTACAAAATTTGGGTCAACATCTTTCAAAGCGCCCCCCCCCCCCCCCCCCCCCAATACCTTTTTACTTTTTTTCTACAACCATGTACCTATTTCAAATTAAATATACTATTACCATTGAATAAATATATTTATTCAATGCTATTACTAAATTTCTACATAGGAAAAATATTTTTTATAAGTAATAATAGTAATAATTACAGAGATATTCATTGATACAACTATTAAAAAAATTAATCCAAAGATAGTATGTATTATACATACATAAAATCTGAATTTGTGCACTTGTCTGTACAGAAAATCGGAGAATAGTGAAATAATTTTGAGGGTGCATTTATTTTATTTATAGTTGTCGGTATAGAGAATAGAGAGCATGTAGGTATGTGGCATCAGACAAAGCGGCAAAGCCACCGCGCCCTTTGAGGCCTTTCCCGCAAGAAGCGGACGACGCGACGCAACGACGACTATCAAAAGACAATACTATTTAGTTTTTATTTTACTTTTGCGAAACTGATGAAAATGTAAAGTAGAATTCAAAATCAATTTTACAGTGCAAATTAAAACAAAGGTTTGCCGCCGGTTCAGTTTTTACTAATTAGATTTTTTGCTATTAGATTTAAAAACAGAAGGATCTGGATCAGAAGGCCTTTGGGCCTCCTTGTGTCTAGGGCCCCCACGCACCGCGTGGGCTTGCGTAGGTGTAGCTACGCCACTGTTTGGCGCGTAAAGTATTGTTATTTGCTTGATGTAGGTCTGTTGGCATTACCTTAGCTTTTATTCTAAATATGTAATTGAATATGGCATTTCCAACAATGAACAAAGTGTGACTTTAATCTGGGATGCTTGTGTACTTACATTTTCGCTCGCGTAGACGACTTTCGATACGGCGAAGCTAATGTGGCTGACTAATTAATGAAATGTCCGTATCGCTTGTCGCAATCCAACTTTAGCCCACGAATCCCTCGCATCCAGAGGCGTGACCAGTGTACCTACCTGAGGGGTCCGTTGTATGTTTAAAACTACAATACGTTTTATGTATCTATTTCTGGATTTTGATGAATTTGATGTAATTGAATCACAAAAATTGTTACATTAATAACTTAAAATTACTTAAAAATTACTCACACATGACACACTCTCGCATCGTACTACAAGATGGGCATCCACGATTCGTAATTTCGTAGTTCGTAATTTTAAGTTATTAATGTAACAATTTTCGTGATTCAATTAAAAAAAAATTTTTTTACGTTTGCAAAGCCATGTATAAAAAAAGTCTCCGAATAAAATTCACTTACTTTTCAACGTTCTATCCGAATATGCAATAACCCCATTGGTTAATTTAAAATGTTTCGCCGCAAAGTACTGTAAATCTTTCACTACAATAAGAACCAGTTAATCGGTAAAGGTAAAAGTTTTTTGTCTTACATTTATTATCGTAAAAAACATGTATAAAATCGTTGAATGATAATAACTTATCATTCAACGATAAAATGAACAACTATAATGTGAGATTGTCATTCTTGCGTGATTTTTGAACCATTTTATAAAAGTGTCCATTAATATTGTTAAGTAAAACCGACGGTTTATCAAATTCAACCACTTCACCCGCATTTATAACTAGTACTTTATCGGAATCCATAACCGTCTCCAGCCTATGTGCTATAGTAAGTACTGTACAACATTCAAATTTTTTTCGAATCGTCCTCTGTATTAAGTTATCGGTTTCCATGTCAACATTTGCAGTTGCTTCATCCATTATTAAAATCTTATTATTACGTAAAATGGCACGTGCTAGACATATCAACTGACGTTGACCCACACTTACATTTGTCCCACCTTGATTAATAACATGGCACAATCCTACAGTAGTAGATAATTAATAGAAATACACAATAAATACTTAAATCAAACCTTGTGGAAGTGATGCAAAGAAATTTTTTAGTTCAACTTCATCGAGAACATTCCATAAGTCACTATCTTCATACTCTTCAAATAGATCTAAATTCTGTCTCAAAGTACCAGAAAACAAGGTCGGATCTTGAGGAATAACTGACATTTTCGATCGTAATGCTTGTAAATTTAAATTTCTCGTATTAACATTGTCAATTGAAATATCTCCAGATATGTAACTTAATATAAGGAGCGCATTGACGATTGATGACTTTCCCGCACCAGTTCTTCCGATAATTCCGATCTTCTGTCCCGGCGAAACTTCAAAACTTACATTTTTTAAGATAAACTCACCGTTAAGCGCATATTTAAGAGAAACATCGTGGAATCGTATTTCGCCCTCTTGAAAATTAACCACTTCTGTACCAGAACTGTCTTCCTGTTCGATAGAACCATACTCTAAAATTCGTTCCACAGATGTCATGTTATTTTCAAGCTCTGCTGTCTGTTGTATTGCCCACTGAAGGAAGCCTATCACTGTTAAGCATTGAGTAATCGCAAGCCCTACATTACCACCCAGTGAATCTAAAAGGAAAAGTTAAAGTTAAACGGTTTATTTCAGAGGCTTACCATTGTTAGACATTACGAAACTAAGTGTGACGATAGCCAAATAGATCGTACATACACAGTCTAAGAAATACCCAAGGCCTTGTGAAGTTGTTAGAAATAAGTGATAGCAACAACTGTGTACATCCTGATGTGCATCAAACTCATCCTTTAAAGCTGACTCGGCCTGAAATGCTCGAATAGTACTTAGACCTTGCAGTGATGAACTTAAATGTTCAAAAACAGGGCTGCGAGCTAATTAAATATTATTAAAAAATTGAGACTCTATTATCAAACTTACTTACGCCTTCCACTCTCTTTATATTACGTATTGTTAGTAGACAGAATTTTTTCAAACAGTAGCAAATAATACCGACTATTACTGTCGGTATTAAAAGCCAGTAGTTAACAATTGCTACCAGTACAACTGATGCAAATACTGATAGCAATAATTGCGTTGCATCGATTGCTACTGTTGGCAATTGAATGTCAACGGTACCCATATCCTGTGAAAAACGGTTGATGATTTTTCCTTGCGAATTAGTGTTAAAAAAATGCATGGATCCGTAAATAATGTTATTAAACATACTGTTGTGTAGTTTCTGGGACGATTTCAAAGATAGAGTACAGAATAGATAGGAACGTAAGAAAATAATTATGATACATGCGATGGTTATAATGGAATAGACGTACATATACGTCTTCTTTGAATCTTGGCTTTGCTCTATTTGTGACCTGTTGCTGACATTATTCTGCTTTGTATACATGTCTTCAATTTGTGCCATGTTCACCCTATAAGTTACCTTAATATTAGTATAGATAAGGTATACCTACTATAAAGGTATAGTACAGATTGCACTAAGTGAGTGTAGGTATTACGCGACATTTTCTAATGCCTAATTAATTTACTGCAAACTTACATTGTGGAATTCGACATAGGTATGACAATAACAAGTAATTCCACTTTAATGTTTATTTTAAAATAAATAAAGTGGAATTTTTCGTTATTATTATAACATTTTATAGTGTCACTGTTTCAACACAACACGACAATCCACTCGAGTCTAGTCAAAGTGGCACAGCAATGCCAAATAAAAGAAACAAAAAAGAACATATACCTAGCAGGATTTTGGAAAATACAAAATGGCACGGAATTATGATACACAGATAACATGTATCTATACATAGGTACAATGGGAGACAGAAAGAAACCTACAACACAATATGAATTTATTTAATTAATGGACAATAATTGATGAAAATACACATAGAAAGGAACACAATAAAAAATCAGCTATTTAGGATGCGGCACGAAGATGCAATAAAGCAGAGAATAGCAAAAATAGGTAATCTTTTTAACGTCTTTAAAAGGAGCCCGAAAGGCTCAGATATTCATCAAAATTTCACCCGAAAGTCCCAGAACTTAAACCTCCTCCGAAGTAGAAGCTAATGTGGAACATGAACAGCAACTAAAGGCTTTACAATGTAAGATTTTTATTGTCAAATTATGATAAATATTGATTCTCGGGCGCTGATATACGTACATATCTTAAATAAATTGATTGATTGAAAACACAGTTCTTTGGAAAAAAATTCCAAAAATAGCAAAATATCTATCTTGATATTTGGTTGCGAGATGTATGGACCATCAACAAAAGACAAAACGATGAAATGAATGCTACGGAAACGATATTTCTATAAAAGATTGAAAATAAAACAAAGAAATGTTAAATAAGACACCAAGTATATACAGAATAGCTAAACATATTGTGTGGCAACTCAGATGGATGGGGCAAGACCAGAAAATGAGCGAGAACAAAAAAGCAACATGGAAAACGAGCAAATGCTGCAAGTTATCTATCTTATGGAAGCTGGAAAAACAATAAGAGAGCATCATATTAACCTTTGACGTTATGAAGTTAACGTACGCTGCGACCAGGTGATGATAAAAATCATGGATCAAATAGTATGTATTTAATCCGTTTATACGGGTAAATGGAGCTGTTTACACAAACGGACCTGTTTACGTTAGCCGTTTAGAACAACCTGTTTAGTGATCTAGAGATAAACAGGTCTGTTTCTGTAAACAGATCCGTTTATCTGTTTGCACGGATAACATACTATGGTTAAGAAGAACGCATATAACCTCTACTTAGGTATCAAAATCACCACCAGAAGGTGTCGTGACCTTGAAGTGGGTTAGGATCGGCCTTACATAACTACTAACAAAGAAATATACATGAAACAGAAATTTAAAGGAAAGAAGAAGCGAATAATCGGGAATATGTAACCAAAATAGTACCTATTATATACCTAGTAGAAACTGATGGAGAGGGAAAACAATATCCATCCACATTGTGTAAAGTCTTATGAAGTTAATAGGTACTGATATTCGAAGGGACGTGTGCACAAAATTTGAACAGCATGAATGCTGCAAATAATTCTATTGTTATTGAACAAAAACAGGATTATAGTGGAACACAGTATTGTTTTCCCTGAGTTTTCCCTTGACTAACCACTAATTTGTTCAGATGCATGTGTTGTATTTAGCTGTGGTAACACGACAGTAGTGCAATAGTGACAAGATGCATAGTTCCGACATGACACAGAAGAAATACCTACGTATGCAGAAGTGACACTTACCCGTCTCGGCATATACCAATTTTCAATGCGAAAATACTTCCTTTTCGTCACAATAAAATGAAGTAAAAGAAGGTTTCAAACATCACAGAAACCACCGAGTCTGGCGCAAAAATTACTAAATATAACACATTTATAAAAAACTAGTAGGTATATTTTATTTTACATATTGGATATTTTTAATAAACAGCACCGCCCAAATACTTGCTTTTAAGATGAAGTGCAAGATCAGAAAAAAAGTTGGGGGGGGGGGGGGGGAGTATGTGTTTTTGTTGCTACATGAATTTTCTCCCCTAAACATTAAATGTGACCAGTGTCGTCACCCGACCCGAAACATCCCGGAGAAGAAACAAACATCAACTATTCAACTCATAAAGAGTAAATCCAACATTGCTAAAAATCAAAAACTGAATATGATGAGGATGACTAGCGCTGGCCTCCCACCACTTCTGAAGTCTTTGACTAGATTGTAGCAATAAAAATAAATTAATAAACGTTAGCCATCTGCACTATCCATTGTGATATTAGTAAATTTGAAAATATTACCAAAGACAAATATACAATCAGAGTTGGCAAGTATTTTTTGATTAATGATATAATGATTCCACCTCTATATATACAATGAATCATTTTTCATTCTATTACATACTTACCAATATGTTAAAAAACACGATCCCCCACTAATAAGCACCTGTGCGAATAGGAATAGTATAACAACAATAACAAAAGACAAATGTCCAAATGAAGTTAGGTACCTCATATATACACTTTTTGATACGGAACCGACTGACTTTTGTTCTTTGACAATCTCTTCAGCAAGGTCACTATTTGCTAACGCCCATGGGTTCCCTGCCACTTCATCAAAGTCAACTTGATCTTTGGGATACGTAATATGTTCAATCTCTTCCCAACGATTTTGTGAACTAATTGTACCATTTTCTAACACTATTAGCTGATCAACGTCCTTTAAATAGTTTAATTGATGCGTGACTAACAGCACAGTTTTCTCCTTTAAAAACCCCTGGATACACTTTTCAAATATCTCTTTACCAACATGACTGTCTACAGCAGCAAAAGGTTCATCTAATAAGTAAATGTCTGCATCTCTGTAAACGGCACGTGCCAAATTAATCCTTGCCTTTTGACCACCGCTTAAAGAAATACCTCTTCCTCCCACTATCGTATGATCGGCAAAGGGTAGTAACTTAAAATCGTATTCCAAAGCGCATACGCGTATAACTTCATTATAACGTACGAGATCCATTTTTTCTCCAAAGAGAATGTTATCACGAACGCTACCACTGAACAGCCAAGCATCCTGTGATGCATAACTCACTTGGTCATTTATGCAAATTGTTCCCGAAAATAAATGCAGTTCCTTTAACATCACATTTATCAAAGTAGACTTTCCACAACCGACCGGTCCGATTATTGCGGCTAAACTGCATGGCTTGACCGTTAAGTTAATGTTCTTTAATGTAACCTCCTCCTCCCACTTTGCATTGCCGTCAATAATTCGAATGGCGATTGAATCGGTCGTACTACTCGGAATATTTTCGAATCGAATTTCGGTATTAAGTAAGAAATCGTTAATGCGTCTTATCGATACAAGTGCTTCGCCACGTACACAGAGAGCTTGTGGGAAAAATCTCGCCATACTCAACTGTAACGAATTATAGAATAGCGTCAATGTAAAGACTTTATCGGCCCTTATCTCGTTATGTAACACATATACTATTATAGTAACGTAAAGAAGGATTGGTATTATTACAATATCGAACGTAATGTACGCGGCTCTAACATACAAAGACAGTTGCGTGTATTTCAATTCCAGTCTGTAACATTTTAAATGAACGTTACCTCATTAAACGTGATCGAAAGCTTACTTGCGCAGTGACGCCAACAATTTCGTCGCTAACTTCTCCCAAGCCTGCATCTTAATTGTTTTTATTCCCAAGATTATTTCGCTCATATAACACACTCTGTTATCTGTACGTAATGCCGCCTTTGATCGATATTTTGAAGCTAAACTACCCAATAAATCTAAAACGGAACAATTACAGTACACGACCTCAACGAGTGCAAATACCTTAGATCATATACACTCCGTAGATAAAAGCAAGAACCGGAACCGAAACCGAAAAGAACCGGAATCGGTACCGGAACCCTTTGACTTTATTATGAGCTAAACCGGAACCCAAACATTTATTTGTATTTTATTTAAAACCTGAACCGGAACCCTTTATTTTTATTGTACTACCGGTATTTTTAGGTTCCCAAACACAAACACTCAAAATTATAGGCATTTATTATCACTGTATAGAAATGGTACTACTTTAGCCACTTTTACAAAGTAAACATGATTGTTGGCGTTGACTCTTGGCTGTTAGATCGTAGGTTACGTGACCAAGGTCAAGATTACCGACTACCGTTATTATAATTTCTTTTATGTCATACTACCTTATTATTTCACGGCCATAACAACTGCCGAAACAAGAAACATTAATGACTAAATAACGCCCCTTTACATGACAACCGCATTTTAGATAGTAACGGGCGTTATTTTTTATAACGCCTGCTTATAACGCTCGCAAATGTAAAATTATGCCTCATCACTATAGATACGGTCAAGGATGTTAAATGTGAGTCTATACTGATTTTATTGTTATCATCTGTTTTAATCATCTTAATCAACTTCTTGCAAGTATAACATATAAAGTTTTGAGGGCACCACGGGCGTTATGAATATAACGCCTTCGGTCGACGTATATCCCTTGGGCCAGAGGCCCTCGGGCTATACACTGTCGACCTTAGGCGTTATTTAATTCATAACGCCCTAGTTACCTTAATTACTATCACGATGTTATTTTCATCATGACATTTTTAGGAAATCGGACATGTATCGTTTATCATAATGGTTTATCTAGAACTAGATCACAAATTACAGCACGTGGCGCGGCGCGTTTTAAGAAGACGAGGAGCCGGCGCATCGCGAAGAACTACGGCGAGTACCGATTATAATAAAAATATCAAGCAGTGGCGTATCACATTTTATGTTTAATTTTATTTATATTGGAAGAATGCGTATTAAGATGAATAATTCCAATACTTCCATTGGTGACACGTTTTTTTAACATTTAGTTTTTCACGTTTGTATAATACACCTGAAAGTATGTACTTATTAGCATCTCTCCCATTTGTCTAATAAGTAGGTAATTCGCACGATGCGACGCTACTGAAGTAAACGAACGCGCGAATTTGAAAAACATCATAAGCTCGTGGTTTGCGCATAGGCGGGGTCATCTTCTAGTCATCTGTCATCTCACCAATGGAAGTATTGGAACTGTTGTACACTTACGGAGTTACTTGCAGCACTCGATTTATGATTTATTTATGATTTATGATAATTATCATTGAATTATATTTATGTTATTCTTACAACATTGTTATAATATTGTTACATTAATTTAAGGTTAGTTAGTATTTTAGTATTTTATTACTTTTGTTATCTTTAGTTCTTTTTATTTCTTTTTCTCTTATATTTTTGGTTTTATGTAAACACCTAATCTGTTCTTCTTCCGTTGTCCACTAATTGGACTGATAGTCTGTAGGACAATAAACGATTATTATTATGTATTATTATTATTATTACATGCCGCGTGCTGTAACTGTGAACTATAGTAGATGTAATACGCTGCGTATTATACCATCTAACTTTGACGTTTGACACTTATGGCCATTTGCACCGTAAAAATTCAGGCCATAGAACATATAAGGTAAAGAAGTTAATTTCTGGGGAAAAACGTGTGATAGGTTTCAAGTTGCTCGACCACAAGGTGGCTGAAGTTTTGATACCTAGCGGACGAGCAAATAATTAAAACTACCCAGTTCAGAGATCAATGTTGCAGGTTTCTTTAATTTTACCTAAAGTCAAGTGTCAAAGTGATCAGAAAATTTTTTTAATGCCGTCGTTTTTGAATTAATATGCAATAAACTAGGTAGTTCTTAAAAATCTACTTTAAAAAATAGTAATTCCCTATCAAAGCCAAACTGCTGTGAATTTACCATATTTGTAGCTTTATACTCTGTACTGTGTGACGGTAACGACGGTAACATTGTCAAACCGTCGTTTCCTTGACTCAAGCCTTACGGCGCGGCGTTTTCTGTTCTAAATCTATGTATGCAACCAACATTACAGCAGTTACGCTGATTCCTATGGCATTGACTCCCTTTAAATTTATTGCTCTATGGTAACGCTTAAAGTTAGGCAGAAACTTAAATGCCATGGCAACGATTATTGAGACACAATGATTGCTATGGTATTTAAGCTGTACTTAACTATTATAAGCCTTAATTTGTACGGTGAAAACGGGCATTAGCAAAATAAATAGTATATTAAAGTATAAGTGGATAAACACGTCTTAAAACACGCGCGAGTTTTCAATTGAAATAGAGCAAGTGTTTTAAAAACCAGTTATCCACGAATACTTTACGCTATTTTTTTTTATTGGTTCACTTGGAAACCTGGTATTAAAATGGAAATAAGAACTAATAATGTGAAATGGTTGAATTCCTAATGTGAAATCAATATACCTTTCGTTGTCATGGAAATGAGAAAAACAGAAATTAATTTGCAATCTGTCATTTTGTTTGACGTAATAAAGTACTCCTAATAACCAATAGAATTCACGTTTTTGTCTTATCATTATACGTATAAAAGATATACAAAAAAGTTAGTTTGACTAGTTTGACATGATGTTGACAACCGTTACAGAGCTATAAAAATAAAAACGTTTGAAATAAGAACCTTTATAGAACCTGAAAATTTAGGAACCCTAACCGGAACCTTTTTTAAATATTTGTTTAGAACCAGAACCGGAACTGAAACCCATGTATCACAGTTCATATGTTCGAAGCATAGTTCATAGTACAGAACGGACAAGCATAGGCGCAGGTTAGAAGCGTGCCTTAGGTTAGATAGATAAGCGTGCTTTAATGCGCATGTGCCCAACGCTCTTGATGAAAGCAATATTTCGTATCTTTGTCATTCAAGCTGATACAAAATAAAAGGCTAATGCTTTATCTACAGAGTGTATATGATCTAAGGCGAATACTTACAGTACATCGGTATAAATAAAAATAGTAGCAAAACGCCGAAAATAGACGAAAAACCAACCTCCAAATACATTAAATACGTAACAATAACGCACTGTACGGGACCTATCCATAAGTAATTTAATAATGCCCCACATCTAATAAATATAGTAACATCATTCGATAGCAAATTCACCATTTGGCCTACGTTCGTTTTATTAAAAGCGCCATTATTTAATTTAAGGGCTTTACGAAAGATTAAGGAGCAACAAGCTATTTTCACTTTCAAACCCATCAATTGTGTATGAACAATAAGCGGATGAAATAACAAAATTCGTATAAAGGAAGTTAAAAGTATGCCACCGGCGTATAAGCGTGCCTCATGATAAGTTGTATGGGAATTGACGTCTACAACGGGCATGTAATATAAAAGTAAACGTCCAAGAAGTACAGCTAGTGCCGGCCTGGAATTGTTTGTTATACAATATTGAGAAAAAAATTTGTTGATTACCTTATCAGAAATTCTGCGAAACCAATTAATAAACCGTACACTATATATTCAAAACTGAACGCTGATATTAAGACTTTTAATAGTGATGGACTTCTGGCTGCTTGACGTGCTTTGATAAGTTCGGCGTTCCACAAAATTTCCACTTTATTACCCAAGCTTTCGGATTGAAGATCGGTGATTGTTTCATAGAGATCATTTTCTTCGAACGGTTTTTTATAAGCTTTTATAAAGGTTGGTAGAGTGTAACTAAAAAGACACTAACTGTGGTAAGTACTATAAGGAGGTAGGTGCCTATCATAGAGATAAAAATAATATGGTAGGTACCTAAATGGTCACTTACAGAAATGCGATAGCAGACAAAGGATTCGCATTTTGTCGTGGATTTGGTTTACGTTTTATCTCACTGGTGCTATTCATTATTTTACGGATTCACATATAGGACTACTAAATTTGTGGAACAGGAACATATACCTATTATTTACAAATTGATAAGTAAATGAATTCGAATTGCATTGAATTACTCGTTAAGAGAATCAACTACAAAGTGGAAAATTATAAGATAAGTTATCATAGTTTGTAGATAATTATAAAAATGATCAAAAAGATAAAATTAAATTTATATAATGATATTATTCTCTTGAATAATTGGGAATAAACGTAATCTCTATACAAATAAAAGACTTAGGTACTTAATTACAAAACGTAGGTACCAATTTACATATTTAACTAATTAAGTACAATAATATTTGTAAACAAAAGATTTTTTATTATAGATAATTATATAAATTATGAAAAAGTTAAATTTATATAATGATATTATTCTTCGGAATAATGAAACAAACACGTATAATTGCGTTTCTCTATAAAAATAATAATAAATTATTCAACGAGCATTTAATGATAGCTATTAGTGGTGGCAATTTTTTTCGAATATTCGAATGTATAATCGGGAATTATTCGAATACTTAATAATACCACTATTCGAATTAGAATAAAAACGAATAAAACGAATAAAATGAATGAAAGGAATAAAACGAATGAAACGAATAAAGCAAATGAAACGAATAAAACGTATATAATGGCCAGAACAAATAAAATTGTTAAATTAAGAAAAAAGAGAACGTCGTTGGTTTATTATTGAGAGATGACAGACGGCAGAGGTATGCCTACTACTTTTCATTTCATGGAATTGTTTCTCATTTACAAATTTCTTGCGACCCACAATATTTTATGAATAGGAGATGAAACGTTGTAGGTACGATATTCGTATTGTAAATAGCTATTTCAGCATTTCTTTGCTGTCAGCTTAAAGTCATTCACTATTCAATAACACCCTTTTACAAGTCGTAATGAGCTATAATTTATTGTTTGTTAGTGTAAAAGGTTTTTGGGTAAATCAGTGAACACATTTCTCTAAACATTAGGTACCTACAATAATCCTCAACCACGCAGGGTGATTTTAACTGGAATTATTTTCATGGTATTGTAAGGCTTGGACTTTGTTTATTTAAGTTTTTACTTTTTACCCGCCTTTGATGATAATTTATTCCTTTAAAGGATTATCTAAGCATTTAAATATAAATTTTTACTTTAGTTCAAATTATTTCTCAGGCTAGACGACTACATTACTGTGTTTTATGAGTAAAGTGTGGAAATATTTCGTGAAGAATACGAGTGATGCGGTAGTTACTTGCAAAATTTGCAATAAGTGCCTTAAATTTAATGGAGCAACAAGTAATTTACTAACGCATATTAAGGTTAAGCGTGGTTTCAAATGTTTATGCTTAAATGAAACTTCCATTGGAGAATGATCTACTACGTTTATAGTATAAAACTAGCCCAACGAATAAAAGGAGTAAAACGATAAAACGAATACAACGAATAAACGAATAAAACGAATACAACGAATAAAACAAATTTTTTTCTGACTGTTATTCGAATTCGAATAATTCTATATTCGAATATTTTTTTAACGAATATTCGAATACGAAAAAAATTAAATTTGCCACCACTAATAGCTATTATTCACGAAAATTAAGTTTGCAACACGAGCCGCTAGGCGAGTGTGGTAATCATCTGAGTGAGTATTAATACATGCGAGTAGAATCAAGGCCACCTAAAACAGAAGGCCGGTAACTGCATCCCCTCTCCTGCTGTGACGTCACGATTGCCGATCCATTTCGGTATAACAGCAATATTGCTGTGACGTCACGTGCTGCAGTTCCAGGCCTCTACTAAAGGAGGCCTTGGTAGAATACGATACTTTTTCTACGACTTGCTTTTTAAAAACCGAAATATATGTATAGTAATTAAAATAGCGTTAGTTGTCAACAAACGTCAACCGGTAGTTGTTCTGTCCGATAAACTAAATTAAAAAAAAACATTCATCAATCGCGTGAAAATTATTACTTTTCAACAGTAAGATCATAAGTGCTCAACTCTTGTCGGCAAGATTTTTATTTTGTATGAGCACTGGTTGCTTGGCAATTAAACGAGATCAAATTGACGAAAAGACCCGAGCGCAGAGCGCGAGGGTTCTTTTCCCAAGAATTTGATCGAGTTTAATTACCTTTTAGCAATCAATGCAAATACAAAATAAAAATCTTGCCTGACAAGAGTTGAGAACGAATGATCTTCGGTTGGAGAATTAACTGAATGAAGCGTTAATTTACTTTTGTCAAAATGACATTTGATTTTTAAAATATTAATCAATACCTACTAAAACAATGAGGTAGCGGCAAGAAAAGTAGCATACATTCTTTTCAGTTAAAGAAATTTGTGATTGGTGCATGTGACACCGTTCTTAATGTCTCATTGGTCTACAATACTATGAAGTTAATTATCAACAGTAAGATCATAAGTGCTCAACTCTTGTCGGCAAGATTTTTATTTTGTATGAGCACTGGTTGCTTGGCAATTAAACGAGATCAAATTGACGAAAAGACCCGAGCGCAGAGCGCGAGGGTTCTTTTCCCAAGAATTTGATCGAGTTTAATTACCTTTTAGCAATCAATGCGAATAAAAAAAATAAAAATCTTGCCTGACAAGAGTTGAGAACGAATGATCTTCGGTTGGAGAATTAACTGAATGAAGCGTTAAATACGTCAAATTTTTTACTTTTGTCAAAATGACATTTGATTTTTTAAATAGGTTGCTAAAATAATTCTAAACCAATGAGGTAGCGGCAAGAAAAGTAGCATGCATTCTTTTCAGTTAAAGAAACTTGTGATTGGTGCATGTGACACTATTCTTAATGTCTCATTGGTCTACAACACTATGAAGTTAATTATCATTGCAAAAAAAGGGACGGAACGCATTTTGCAAAAACGTGATTCGTGATTTCAAAAAGGGATATTTGTTAATCAGCTCTGTCAATAACACACCATTCGTTTTATAAAAATAATTTGACTCAGTTCTCAATAACCCTATTCGTTTTAAAAGCTTTATTTCAGTTTTACATTAACCTGAGGCAGAAATGTCTACATGACGCAAGGCAATTTAATCACGTGATGATTGTAACTTTACCTAACCCTGTGGCGATGCAAAAAGAAAACACCTAATGGTATTCGGCTTTGTTTAGTAAAAGTGATAAACACGAACAAAAACTAATACTATTTTCCAACAACACAAACATTACAAAAAATATAAAAACCTCTACAAATCCGCCGCCATTCAACGGTCCTACACCAGTGCCGGTTTATACATTACGCACACTACGCACGTGCGTAGGGCCCGGATAAATCTAAAGTTTTAAGTTTATTAATTATAATAGGTATCAATCAATGCATTTAATATTAAGGAATTAAGGTGTATTTATTTCACTCACGACTTCCCTTCAGACTAAATACTGTAAGATACAACAATCTTAAATAACAGGAAACTTAAAATCTCAAAAGAAGGTATAATAATAAGAAGACACCCTTTAACACCTTTGAGTCTAAAATTTATTGGTCATATATTTTAAAAGAGTTTATTGCAGATTGAACATTTCCTCGTCCCTTTCTAAGTAAATAACCTTTGTACTTAATTATGCCGATACAAGAGGGGTTTGTGAATCAGGGGCGTAACTATCATGGTAACTATCACCCCCGGGGAACCCGGGCCTGTGATCTATGGGACCCGGATGTTACCGCACTAATATTTGTATTTTCGTAAACATTCCTCTTAAATTGCTGAAAACGCATTTTTAAAAAAATTGCAAAATGTAAATTTTATTTTCCGCGCGAGTTAACAATAATGTGATACATTCCAATTATGGACCAAAATTTTTATTGCCATAATTTCCGGCCTACACTTCGTTTACGTGCGGTGTTGTTTCTACTCGTACCAACAATAAATAAAGACGGATGCGCCGTATTTATTGTATTGTAAGCTTCTTAAGAATTCAGACTTGCCGTTTTCATCTTATGAAAAGCTATTTAAAGTATATTAGTCTGAATGGTTTTCATTTTTATCGTCTCAAAAGCAACGGAGGTAGAGAAAAAAAATAGATTGGTTTGTACCAAATTTGAAGTTTTGCTATGTATGCAAATTGTTGTGAGGGTGGGTGGTGATGGTGGGGGGCCCAATTATATTAGAGTTCACTGCCCCCAAAATTGTCACTTTTATCTTCTTTCTTCATCTCTCATCTGCAATCCTTATACGGGCCTAACTTCATACACTTCAAAACTTATACTGTCTATCCTTATACTATCCTTTTTTTATACAATTTTCATCTCCACTTATGCGTCACTCCAATATTTTTGTGTGTTTGCTTATTGTAAATTATGTGTCCCTACATGTAAATTTTGCATCATGCTTGACCTCGTGGTGCAACAGTTTGATTTGCGTTGGGATTATTCATGTAATTGTTTGTCACGTGCTTGATATGTTAATAGGGGATTAATAAATGGTATAAATTCTCATTTTGCATTTACTTGTTAATCAACAATATGCATTCCAATTGGGGGGGGGGGGGGGGGGTATTTGCTGATCACATGTGATGTCTGTAGATGACACCTGTTGAACTAATTTTTAAATATTTGATTGAAATCAATGAATAAATTTATTCATTGATTGAAATCCTTGACATTTCTACCAATTAATAAGAATGTTTCTAACTTCTGGCAAGTTTCTAATAAGTATTTCTCTCGTGCAGAGTTTTAATCAGGTGAAGAAATTAAATATGTCGTGATTACTTCTCGAATTTCAACTTTAGGCTGCGAACCCCGCACGAGGGACCAGTTATCTATCTGAAGGGTCCTAAGATTAACTAACCCATTATCTTCTGTTTTGAATTATATGTGATTAAGATTATGATCATGTAAAAGTGTGTTAATTGATGGAGATGCCAGATTTCAATTTAACGTTCAATTCTATACTTGTTATGCAGCGGTGTTTGCGCTCGCCATATTGAATTTGTCACCCCTGAGCTGCAACACCTTGTACTTTTATTTATGCAGATAACCGTGATTGCCGCTTATAACTTTTGATGTATTTACATGTCTTAAAACCCTAACACTTGTTTCCATGTACCGATGTTATTTTTGTATATAACTGTATTTTATATGATTTGTTCCTGTTGTTTTGTACCCGTAACATGTATTTTGTAAATTAGTAAATTGCAACATTTATCTTGATTGATGACCTTCAAAATTTTAACTTTCATGTGATGCCTTAATATTTATCAATTGTTTGGTGCTTAACTTAATTGATATTTATGTAATTAATTGTGTAAACGGAAAGTTTTCTTTGCCAGTTCTTTCTTTTCGTTATTCGTCGATTGAACTGTGCGCTCTACGAAACAACTAAACTTGAGGAAAGTTAAATAAATGCCTTTTTGATGTTTATTGTGTGTTTTGATACTTCTTCCCGATTATAGTTCAATGTCAGTGTATTCTTGTCTTTTGCATAATACGATCACGTGCCAGGTATGGGTGGGGTTTGCCGAATTATTAAAAATTGTACCGCGTTTATTTAAATTTGAGGTAGGTTAGTTTTGGAGGGAAGGTTTAGTTTAGCTGCCTTTTTAAATATTTTCCTCTCTGGTTTGAATCATATACGTATACGTATATGGTTTGAATGTTTGTAACTGTAATGTGAAGTTAGCGTAGGACCTGGGGGTAAGAACATTACCATTGAATAAAGAATAGAGAGGAAGGGTATATGCCCTCGACCTTGAAATCAAAGTGGTTGCAAAATGGCTACTAACACGTTTCCTGTTAAATAGAAATTGACAGAAACAACTGCATGTGACGTCATGAATTTCGCCCATCGACATATAGAAATGGACTGCGCATAGTTATGCTAAGCCGGGATACTGCAGGCGAGAGAGAGGGTAAACGTGGAGGCCTAGTTCTTGCTTTATCTGTCGCGTATTTATTGGTCGCTGCATTCCCATTCCATTCCCATGAAAATGCAGCAACCAATAGATACGCGACAGATAAAGCTAGAACTAGGCCTCCACGTTTACCCTCTCTCTCGCCTGCAGTATCCCGTCTTAGCATAACTACGCGCAGTCCATTTCTATATGTCGATGATTTCGCCTGAAGTACAACAAATATAACCTAAAATAGCAAGTAAACAAACATTTGTAATAAAGCAGTATAGTGTTTTTTGGTACTCATCATGGATAATTTAATTACAGTGATTATTAGGTATAAGACATTGGATAGTGAACATTCCAGTCGTTATTTAAGTAAAATAAGTGTTGTAAAAATTAATCCTTATTCAATAAAATTAATTGATTGTAGTGATAAAGTAGAATTCATATTACTCAATGGTAGAATATTATTATATCCTAATTTAAATTACCTGCAACTTCTCATATAGTATTTCTAAAATTCTACGAAATATCCTAGATACTGTTGTATGATTGCAACTAAATCTATGTGCCAACAGTGCAACACCGATAACACTCAAATGTCGATTGTGGTAATTAACAAGTAGCAAGTCGTCATGACATGTTACCATAAAGAAAGAAAGGTAACCACATATTTATTATGGTGCAGTTTTAAGGGCCCCATTCACATTGAGATTGGTATCGATACGTGTATCGCGACATGCAGCGATACATGTATCTGAGATTTGTCTCAAACGGAGAGCTCCATTCACACAGGTTTGTAATGATACTAGTTTTCGAAATGTGCATACATATTTTGTGTTTTTCATATAGAAGTGAAACGGTTCCTCCTGAAGCTGTAATAGCAGCTTCATCAGTAGGTAGTATTAATAGAGTGCTTATAAGAAAATCGTCGACGAAAGAGAGTATGGACAAAATTATTATTGTTTGATGCCGAAGATGTTTATAAGCATTGAGGAAGTCCTCCCAAAATTCACGATTTTCTGCAATACCCTTGCAATAACTAAATGCAAAACTACTGTGTTTTACGACACCTAATATGATACCAGCACATACACGGTCGCAGTGCAGTGCGACAAACAACTAGACAAGCGGATTACTGAGACTGCGATACTGATACTTCCACATACACGTCGAGATTTGTCTCTCTATACTGATTACTGATACTTGCGACATGTATCGATACCTATCTCAACATGAATGGGGCCCTTTAACGTTCGGGATTTTATTTTATGAGAACATTATGATTTATGATCTCATAAATGTACCTGCTATAAAATGTCTCGAACATACACGACCGTTATTTAAGTTTTAATTCAGTTATCGCTTCTTTTAAGGGCTGCGATCCACTTGAATGAAATATCGATCGAACAAAATAAATTTTTTAAACAAGTAAAGGGCAGTAAAGGTTATGTTTGTACTCCAAGCGAAATATATGGTCCCGTGATGCAGATGCCTTAAATTGGAGTTCAGTGACTGTAACAATCAACAAATAAATATTTCAAATTTTGCAGGTTATGGTGAATTGTCAACAAAATGTAAACAAAGATGACTCAACAGTGGTTTACAAATGGCCGAACTTCCGTCGCCAATTTTTATGCAGCAATGATACGATACTCTCCTTCCTCTCTATTCTTTATTCAATGAACATTACAGTACGCGAATTAAATCTGGAAGAAGCTCACCATAATACCTATGCGGTGAACCTTGCAATTGATCTAAAATTTCAGTAACAGCAAAGAGAATAGATACTCTTTGGTTTGGAACTCTAATTGAGTTCAGTGGTTAACAGGTCAAGACTCAAGAGGTCATAATTATTATACAACAGATGTTCAATACTATAATCCAAAGAATGTATTTCAAATAGAAAATACCTTTGTCTTTTATTTCAAATAATAAATATAAAATATTTTTACAAGAAAGTATTTCAAATATAAAATACAAAATGTTATTTTCTGTTTTAAGTAAGCATTTTTAATAGATTTATTTCAAATATTTACCCACCTCTGGAATTGCTAATTGTTTAATACAAAGATCTAATCTTTGGTTTAGTATAGGTGTTTTCTTTTTGCACGTTGTAGTTGACTTAAGTCAGCCCTGTCAATAACACACCATTCGTTTTATAAAATTAATTTGACTCAGTTCTCAATAATAACCCTATTCGTTTTAAAAGCTTTATTTAAGTTTTATATTAACCTGAGGCAGAAATGTCTTATGACGCAAGGCACTTCAATCACGTGATAATTGTGACTTTACCTAACCCTGTGACGGTTCAAAAAGAAAACACCTTATTTGTACGTCGGATATTCTTTGGTCATTGCATCAATATTGTCTTTAGGCGTTTTCTTTTTGCACGTTGTAGTTGACTTAAGTCAGCTCTGTCAATAACACAACATTCGTTTTATAAAAATAATTTCACTCAGTTCTCAATAACCCTATTCGTTTTAGAAGCTTTATTTAAGTTGTAAAATTAACCTGAGGCAGAAATGTCTTATGACGAAAACTTGACGCAAGGCACTTCAATCACTTGATAATTGTGACTTTACCTAACCCCGTGGCGGTGCAAAAAGAAAACACCTTTTGTCTTTTGAGTAGAGTTCAGGCGTACGAGTAAATATAAACAGGAGAGAACATTGCATTATCAACGCACTCGACAGAAGTTATATGCAAAAGGGGTTTAAAGGAATGGGGGAACCTTGTTATTTTATGCAAAATTAACATCACACCGTGATGTATCCTCGTAATTTTGTCCATACAACATACAATTAACATCAAACAGTCGCAGAAATAACGTACAAAGGTATGCACACAAACCACTAAAAATAGACTGTCCACTGCTATAGGAAAATAGTTGGTAGAGAAATGCGGGGGTTGACTTCACAAGAGGAAAGGGGATTTGTAGGTTGGTTAACCTGTTCACAAAATTAGTTGGTACTGAAAATTAGAAAATTAAATTGACATTTTTAGCTGATTCAAACGAAGCGATAAGCGTTTGATTTTATGGCGGTATTTTTCGTTTAAAATATGTGAAGTAGTCACATAATCGTTCATTATTGGGTTTTGCGTTTATATGTTGTTGTTTATTAATTATTGACTTATTGTGTATTAAAGTTTATAGTTTTCTGGTAAGTTTTTAAACTTGCGTACCTACCTATATTTACTTTCGCTATTTGTTAGACTTAGAACATAACATGGTCCCCCCATGTGTAATATGAAGAATAGGAATAGAAAAGTCCGTAGATGTAGGTTTCAAAACCCAAAACATTTATATTTAAAGTCCATTTTTAACAAATGGGTTGAATTTATTAATGGAGAATTTAAAAATTGGACATGGGTTTCCCTTTATAAAGTGACATTATTAAAGACTTCAGCACACTTTTAATACGTAATGATGCATTTCCAATATATAAAGTAAGCTTGATACAATATTATTTTTTTAATTGATTATATTTATGAGTTTCATATGAGTCTTCATATCCACATTTATTTCAGGATTATGAAGAAAAAACTGTTGCTGAACGTTCCAAAAGTGTTGTTATGCCAGCATCGCATTGTACAATTTCAACAAATTCACCGGCAGATGTATTACTTTGTAGAATAGCGAATAGGTACTGTTTTACTGTTATATATCATGTAAATTGTAACTAAATGTCTTATTTCATTTTCAATAGATACATAAATGATAAACATAACCATAAATATGATTTTATTAAAACAATAACCTTACTTTATTTCAATTCAAATTTTCCCCCAATAAAGCATTAACCAATAAGGTGCTGTGGGCGTCACTCAACCTACCCTTTTCCTCTTGTGAAGTCGCCGTCCCGCATTTCTCTACCAACTATTTTTCTATAGAAGTGGACAGTCTATTTTTAGTGGTTTGTGGGTATGCAGACACCATATTTTTAGTTTTTACACATAACTGACCAGCGCAAAGGAGTTAATGTAATGGCCACTTCCGTCGCGTTTGCTGCTATCCCCCACCACTGTAAGCTTCTCTCCTGTTTGTATTTACTCGTAGGTTCAGTGATTCGGTCACAGAATTGTGTGATTGTGTCTTCTATGGTTCAGTGGTCTTTGGTCACGGTCACAGAGTAAGGTACTCTGTGTCACGGTCCTACCATCGACATATAGAAATGGACTGCGCGTAGTTATGCTAAGACGGGATACTGCAGGCGAGAGAGAGGGTAAACGTGGAGGCCTAGTTCTAGCTTTATCTGTCGCGTATCTATTGGTTGCTGCATTTTCATGGGAATGGAATGGGAATGCAGCGACCAATAAATACGCGACAGATAAAGCAAGAACTAGGCCTCCACGTTTACCCTCTCTCTCGCCTGCAGTATCCCGGCTTAGCATAACTATGCGCAGTCCATTTCTATATGTCGATGGGTCCTACCCATAGAGAAAAGAAAAGAGAGGTGCCAATACCATACAATTATTTCACACTATTTAATTGTATGGTATTGGCACCTCTCTTTTCTTTTCTCTATGGTCCTACCTAACCACAAATAACGAATCTAACCTAAATTATTTGTGGTTCCATTTATTATTCTTCTAACAACATAATATAAAAAACCAAACGGATTATGTTTATATTAGTGGAAATGAAAAATGTGACTCGTATTACGCCAAATTTATTTAACATAAAATTGAACGATGCAATCGCTTCAGAATTAAACAAAAAATTAGCTAATAAGGTAGGTTTACTTTCCTTCGCCAATTGCAAAAATATGTTTGAATGAATTGTAGGTAGTTTTAAACGTGGGATTGTGTATCGCATTATATGACATTACGAGCTTACAAGAATCATTTATATTTCCAGGAGATGGATCGTCTCATACGAGAGTCTCATTTCGATATATTGTCTTTCGTCCGTTCGCCGAAGAAATTCTGTTGGGTAAAATCAGGTGTTCGAGTGCGGAAGGTGTGCACGTCTCGTTAGGTTTTTATGATATTATAATACCGCCAACATATTTACAACATCCGTCGCGATTCGACGAAACGGAACAGGCATGGGTATGGGAGTACGATACCGGTGACGGTAGCAAGCACGATCTGTTCATGGATGCGGGCGAATCAATTAGGCTGAAAGTGACGGCGGAAACTTTTAACGAAACGTGCCCGTCCACCGCTTTCGTACCAATTGCCACCGATTCCGCCGAGAAAACGGAAAATAAGACACCGTACATAATTACGGTAAGTTGCCTAGGTTATTAACGTTTTTCGCGCATAATTAACGCGAAATTTACAGGGAAGTATAAACGAACCCGGTTTAGGATTGCTAACGTGGTGGGATAATTAGATAGGTAGCGCTTTTTAAGTTTTATATTTGTAAATAAATATATCTACAAAATACTTGTTTTATTGCGAAAACATTGGTAATTACTTACAATGTTTATATACATCACAAAGTAGGTACTAAATCATACTTAAAAGACGAATTTAGACAATGACATATGGAACATATGGGGGGGAAAAGTGAACATTTACATAAAAATGAATAAGAGTTAAACATTATTGCACAAACTATTAACAACTGGACAGTGGGGTGTGTGTGATTTATATCTTACTCAATTACGAGGCATCTTGGTAGATGTTCTCTAAGATAATCAAAGAGTTCGTGAGATGCCCCTGGACAGTTTGTGAGTTCTAACTCGCTCATATGTCTTAGTTGTATTAAACTTGAAAGACCGCTAGATGTTAATAATGGACACCCTATAAAAAACTTTCAGAATTAGGTATATCGATTAAATACTAAGTACGCTATACCTGCTAAGGAAAGTATTTGGAGATTCCTCATTCCGCATAAATGTTGAAGACCAAAATCTCTTATTTGTGAGCACCAACGTAAGTATAAAGCTGATAAAGACAGCATAGTTGAAATATATCCAATACCAATATCGGTTATATGCACACACCTAAATGTAATAACAGTTGCGATATAGGTACTCCAATTTTATTTTAACAACCTACCTGTCTAATGTAAGTTCTTCTAATTGATTGAGATCACATGCAATATACTCCAAGGCAGCATCGGTGATACGTGGACACCATGATAAGTCGAGCGAACGAAGCTTTTGTAAATTTTCTGCTATCATTTCTACACCTTCGTCAGTTATTTTACTGCACCCCGACAAACTTAAGACGGTCAAATTTGGTAGAGAATGCACTGAAAATTGTATATATTTAAACATTTATCCATAAGCGAGTACCTACGTGTATAGCTACCTATGTTTACAACACCTTGATTGGTAATCTCCCAACAGGAATGTAATCGAAGAATATTTAATGTGTTACTTTGTTTCGGTGAAAAATAACTGAGAGCCGCATCCGTTACATGGTAAGCTTGTAGCGAAAATTCATATAACCCGGGAAGTAATTGGGCCACAGCACCTACAGCTTCATCGGCAACATTTATACAATCCGTTAATGTAAGTGAGACAATACGAGCATTTAGACATGCCCAAAGGCCTGCCTCTGTTATTTCATTACAACCGGCCAGCTCTAATTCGTATAATGCCTAAAATGTAGGTACATTTTGTAAGGTATTAGGTTTAGTTTAGGATAGGTAAAACGAACCTGAAGATGATCGAGTAAGCTTTCTACACCTCTATCGGTAACGCTCGAGCAGCGTAGACTTAAAGAATGCACGTGTTTGGAGGCAAGAGGAAATGAATTGACAAGGTCGACAGCGTCTTCGTCGGACGCTCCCATTAAGCAAAGTGTATGAAAGCCTCGTCGCAGCAGCGACGCGTATAATCGTCCTCGATCTGTTCCTTGAGTACTTCTAAGCTCGCGACATTGTAAAACGGGTATTAAACCAGTCCAATATCGTGGGGATCTATAAAGAATGTCTCTCCAGCGTGTGCAAACCTGCGCCAAAACGCATCGCTCACAGGGATTAAAATAAAGAAAAAATTTCATTAAAAATCGTTCATCAAACATCAACTGTTCCCACGTCAAATACATTTGAGATAAACGTGTACGACGAGCAACGACAATGACGGGATTGTGTGATGTTTTAGATCCGCGCGATGGTAATAATCTTGAAGGTTTCTCGGGAGCAGCAACCGTCGTATTACTGCTACCACAAAATACATTTGTGACACGTTCCATAACGCTACTCTTAGTATGATGTTTACTACCCCTCAATCCTAATCCATTTATTCTTTTCGAGAGCTCCGCGGAGGCGCGCTCGACGACCCCCTGAGCAGATATTGACGACATTGTGCCGTCGAAACAGACACGTATCACGTCGGCATTACCTATAGAATTACACTCGTCGCAACGACGACCGCCGCGCTACTGCGTCCACGTCAAGTCGATACCACCCTTTTCAAAAAGATCAATACTCCCCCATCCCCATCCCCGCCTCCACGCGCTGTTTTTCTCGCGGTTCATTCATATATAGTTTAAAACTCCATCAACTAATACGTTGCTCTTCAACCTGTAAGATATGTATTAGGTCAAAATTCCCTCTTGCATTGATTAGCATAACACTGCTACTTATTTAGTCTCTAGGATATATTAAGTCTAAGCTACCTCTGAGGAAACATTGTCATCTAATGTTAAGGGTTGTAATAATTCGGCTCAAACTGTTATGTGTCTAGGTTTCTAAATGGGACAGGGGATTTTCTCTATATTGACCCCCTAATTTGAGACGGCATATTTTTATTTTGAATGGTACTGCCAATCCAATTTTTTCTGCAAAAAATATCTTTGGAAACTGCTGAAACGAATATCTACAATAAATTCTCCTTATTTTTCTGGAGTTTATGGAGCACTTGCCTTTTTTCCATCACCACTTTCTGGTTGAGGCAAAGCCACTAAAATTGTCCAAATTCAATAATATAAACCTCCTTGTTTTCTTTAAAAAACTTTACTAAGACAAATAAGTCTCCTATAGGAAAATCTTCGAACGAAACTTTACCAGAAATTTCTTGGTAGCTTAGTCTCGCATTCGTTCCATGACGAATCAATTGATTCTTGATAAGAAGGAGGGGAAACCCCATGAAGACCTGCGTTGGTTTTTTTCTTCCGCCACTTTTTCTTCTCTTTCCGTTTCTTTATTGCTCCTTCCTTTAACTCGTATCTATTATGTATTTTTTTTAGTATTGCAACATCTGCAGCGAGGTTACATCCTGTTTTCGGGGGACGTCTAGATTTTTGAACGGCGTTGGAGTTACAAACGGGTTGCAAGGCATGCAATCACATGTTCGAAAACCATTTGTCAATACCTGGAGCTCTAGTTGATCCAATAGATACCGATTGGAGAGCTCCTGGAAAATCGTATTTCTGCATTTCAGCTCCTCGATTGACAACCTATATAAGTAGTTTGTTTCCATGAGCTCTTTAGAAATGTGTAAAAAACAAAGATTGAATCACTTGAGTAGCGTTTGGATAGAATGCAACGCGCAGTATATAGGTATGATCATTTTCTTCTGTTCGAAAAACTCGGAGAGAGGGCGAGATAAATGCGATTATAATGACCTTTGAGAAACATATATAACTATACCAGGACGAGGAATATGTTGTTTCTCCGGCCGCATTTTGCCTGTAACGAAGACTCGCTATAACTTTGCGACCTTACTTTATTCGTCAGATTGCGAAAGGTTTCAAACCGATTTTAATAATTTATACAAATAATGGTGTAAATAAGTTAATAAACTAAATTTAAACGTTTCGAAAGTGTAAAACAAGTGTGTTTGCAAAACTGTCCCGTTTATAATATGTATTTGTACTCTAATTTAAGCTGAACACTTGATATATTGTCCGCTGTCTGGATCTTGTGTCCGTCAAAAAGAGTTGGCGCGCCTGCTTTCGTTTTCAAATGTTTCTTTGAAGCTGATGCGCACATGTTTCACTTGCTCTGCATTTTTGTAGTTATTATATTTTCCATGTTTAGACTCCATCCCTGCACCGGAAAATATAGTTGTTATAACATAACTATATATAACTACTTGAGGATGTCGAGATATTTTATTCCACTGATTCGTAAGTATAATTACTCCAATAAGTAACTTTTTTTACTTGGACCGTAATGCCCCTCTTGGGCAAGGTCCTACAAGCGTGACAAAGATAGCTATAGGTTTGTCACCAGGACAGAAGCAATTCAATTCAATACATTTAACAACGAGTGTGTGGAAGAGGTGCAGGTTATTTGAAAAACTAGTGAAGAGTATGATGAAGTATGGAATGGAAGCAATGGGTGGTTTTGGAAACATTACAGGAAAGGTATACGCCGGGGTACATAGTGCAAGAAGAGGTTAAATAGGAAAAAATAAAGATACAGGTAGGAAAACTGGTGATGAGGTATGGGGAAGGGATGGTGAGTGAGGGTTGTTGCAGAGAGGTGAAGAGAGGGTCAATAAAATACGGGCAGAAAGGATAGGAAAGGGATATCATGAAAGGGAGGAGGTGCAGAGAAGGGTAGGAGGATGGGGGTTGAATACAAGAGAGAGTATTTGTAGAAAGAGGCAAGAAAGGAGGAGTAGGATTGGAGAAGAGAGGTATAATGAGAAGTATGGGGAAATCTTGACAGAAGGGTTACCGAAATATACCTAAGGGGAGGATTAAGTATGAAGAGGAAGAGAATGGTGGCAAGGTGAGGGAGAACAAGTATTGGTGGGAAGACAGCAAGAGAAGATGAAAATTTTGTGGAATGGGACGGGAGATGAATTTAATGCACATGTTATGAGAATGTAAGGAGCTGAGGGAAGAGGCTGGAGTGAGGGGAAGGAATAGGATGGATGAAGAAGGTGGAAGGAAAAAAGAAGGAATTGGAAGGGAAGATAAGAACAAGAATACTTTGTTAATATTTTTAAATTTATGCAAAATAAAGGGAATAAAACATCTGACAACATGAACAATTGCCATTTTCAAAACCTTCTGGCACATTAGAACCTTACGTTGGCAAAAAAATAACATTATTAGTAGTAAATCTAGCAAACCATCCCTAATCTAGGAATATTATTGGTGAGCGTTCGATTTCATACTTCACATTGGAACCCGATCTAAAATTAAGTAAAAACTCTGCATTTTGCAATTTACGCTATTATTTTATTCAAAATTAAATAAAAAATATAAATTTAAAGCTTTATGATTCACATTTAACACATTTTTTATATGAACCCTTTTCGTTAGGTTTGTGATTAGGTGTCCAGGGTCCTAAACTGTCGTTAGCGTAAAAATCCATGGGATAATTCGATTCATTCCACTCCGTACCTTGAAACACAACGGCGGCTTCGTACGGAGTCAACAGTGGTTTAGCGAAAGCTTGACCCCAATCGATCGACAAACGGGGACAAGCAGTTTGAACAAACGCATTCAGATGTGTAAACAGTTCCAATTTTGCCGGAAATATTTCCGACAAAAGTATAAAAACAGTATTTTTACGACACTCTCTTAAACGTTTTTCAAGATGATGGGCTACTGTTAGATTGCCTTGCCGACCAAGCGTACCCAATATAACGCCAAAATTATCGGCATGTATGGAATTTTGTATCGCTTTTCGTCGTACCGTACGCATTTCCTTGTGGTCATAGTATTCTCTTGTAAATTTTTTACTGTATGGATCGTACCTATATGCGTCTGTGGTTGGATTTGCTATCATTGCTGCTTCTAAATGAAAGCGACCATCGCCTAGGTACACAATAACATCCACGTCCTGTAACGATGGTGCGGTACATCCCAGTACTTCCCCCGGAGAAAGCGGTTTAGATTGAGACAGTCGTACACTATAGCCACACTCCTGTAAATACGTAGATGCCGCTTGTAAAGTTGCTACAAATTGTATTGTACTAACAAAACCTAACACTTTATCTTTAGAAAAGTTGTGTTTTAAAGTGTCTGTGAAATGCAAAACGTCAATTTTTATATCTACAAATATATACAGAAGTTTTAATGCACTTTTTGGATCTATCGGAATAAGACAGCTATGACCATAATGAACCAGTAAATCTACTCCGAGAGCTTTAGCAGTAAGATCATCGATACAGCATGCGCCATAAGTTACGTCACCCATAATAATTGTATCTGCATCGGTAAAATCGCGAATTATATCCGAAATTGTTGTGGCGAATATTAAAAGTCCTTCGGGCATTTGTAAAGCAACAGTTTTCGCTTTTAACTCTTGTATACGCCATATGGTTTTTGGTATTTCAAAATTATAATTTGATGGGAGAGCGGTAATTGCGTGTTGCAGTTCTTGGTTTTGCAATAAAGTTTCGGGTATTTTACTAAATTTCTTTGAAGTGAACACTTTACGTGATTCTTTTGCCTTTACCACCAAAGCTGAATCGCTTGCCATTTTCTTTTAAAACATTTGTTTACAATTACAAATTACAATGTCCAGAAGAAATTATAGGTTATCTGATGGTGGTTAACAAACAGGGTGCGGAAAGCTAGCAACGAAAATCCCCAACGCGAACCAGAATGCGTTTAACGAAAGTTATGATATCATAATTTACATAGGAAAATCGTATTTCCTCGTTTAATAAAAAACTATTGGGTAGCCAAACATTTTGAAAACTTTGTATAAATCACAAATGCACGCAATTTTAATTTCGCCATTCTTTTAGATAGGAAAATCGTATTCAATTCACGCAAAGTATTTTCGAACTATAACCATAGATTACACTGATTAGTGATTACACACCTTACCAGAGACAACACCTTACAACTGTGCTAAGAATGGACCAATGGAATGGACCGATAATCATAGTGATGACGTCAAATTGTCTGGGAAATTTAAAATTTTGGCAACTCGTATTTTGACTTCGAGAAATTGACCTTTATCGCCACGTTGTTAAGGTTTAAAATAAAAAGGTCTAAGTTTGCATCTTATATGATTATAACGAAATAAGTGGCAAGGGGTCTTCAATAATGTTAACCACGAGGCTCCTATTTGTGTTGTGTTATAAGAAAATGTCAATGTAAAAAGAACCACTAATGTTTTTAATTTCGAATTGACGATGGGGATAAAAATCACGAAAATTCAACATAATCGTTGTGTCTGTTTATGTTTATATGCAGGGCTTTGTGGTGTTTCGGAATCCGAGTTCCGAGGCGGGCTAAGGGCTCAGTATTCCGGTGCATATCGTTTATCACGTGATTCGTGACCTTTAACAACCTAATATTTTATACCGTGTTCCATGTTGGAACACGGTATATAGTATACATGAAACAGAAGGTATCCACTGTATACACAGTTACACACGCACATCATTTACTATACACAGCGCCGGGTTTATCCGCTGGGCGCTTCTGGCGGGCGCCCATGGGCCCGGACTCCAGAGGGGTCCGGACCTTATGGTAATTAAAAAATAATGATAAAAAATATAAATTAAGAAATAATCTTATACGATATACACCGGGCGGCCCGCGTACTCCGGTACCTACTCCTATGTTCTATTCATCTATCGTCGGAAGATCGTAGGCACGTGATGCTCTCGCCCTCGCCTTCACGACACCAGTGCTCAGGCACATAGTTAGAGAGGGGGCCTGAGGGCCTGGGCCCCCCTGAAATTTTCTTAAGTTCGATCGATAGAACACAAATATTAAACTTTAATATAGTGGGAAAATCACTTACTCATTCACACGGTACCTATATCTAATTCTATAAAACTAACATTCAAAAAACAAAGAAAAGAAAAACATTTGTTGATGAAACAGGTAAAAGTGAAACAATTTTAAAGGGGAAAGAGAGTTTCAGAATTGACATCTTTAATGTCATAATGCGACAATATTACTCAACATCTTTCAAAGAGAGTTTAATGCTATAAAGAAGTAACATCAGTCTTTAGATGTTTTTTACCATATTTGGCGGTTGGATCGGATCACCAGCTGTTTGGTGATCGTGCCAAATAAACAATAAAGTTTTAGGAGTTGTGAAAACAACTAACATTTCTATTTACAAATATGTGCAAGTTTTAACAACGCGGAATGCGGTTAATAATGAAGGTACAGGCAGTAGGTAGGTTGGTCGGTTGCTGGAGGGTAGACTGGTTCTGGAATGCAGGCTGACGGGTCGATGTAGACGGACTGGTCGGTGTTTTGTTGGCGGCTATGACTTTTGACTCTGACTGATTTCTGTGGCTAACAGCGTTCGCTTATAAAGGATTCTAGCCGGTGTCGACGCGTTGTCATTCATGGTCGGCCAATGGGAATCAATCATTGCTCAGTACGTAAGCGACTGTGTACCGGGATCATGTGTGGTCGCTACACCATAGATAAAGATCACGAAGAAATCAAGATATGTCAATTAATATTTTATGCGAGAAATATGAAAAAGATGTTGATGAAACCAAAGAGAACTTATATAATGAAATGACTCATTTTCTAGAATTATGCAATAATTTAAATAAAAATACAATTTATGAAAAATTCGAGATCATCCAAACTCTCCAGCGCCCAGGGTCCGAAGTTAGGTTAAACCGGCGCCGACTATACATGTACAAAATTTCATGTTTTATATTTTGAGCAAAACGATAAGTCAGTGGAAAGCTGTATCTGTATGCAACCAATGAGATCAGAGATACACAGTACGCACGCGAGTGATGCGTCAGCGTGATGCCTATTCATCTAAAATTTTGGATGCGGGTAAAACAGGGGGTAAACCCACAGTATAAAGAACTAACAGATAGTTGCAGTCCTTGTCGGTGTCTTTGATCTAGCTAGATGGACAAACGCGAACCTTGCGTTCCTTCACGGCGCACATATAAAAATTTCTGATTTCTGTTTTTGGTGTTAATAAATAAATGTAATTAAATTACACTAAACAATTCTGCGTTAAATCACTTTGTTGTATCAACAGGTGTCGTAAAAAACTCAACTTTTTATCTCTACTATTGTTTTTACAATTGAAAACGCAATTGAAACATTGATTTTCTCAACTATATGACACGGTCCTACTCCGGAAGTCGTCTTTATCTCACTGAGAACTTGCCCATATCCGAAGACATACATACCGGGTGCTGATCCGGCCGCTCGGTAATAGCATTTTACATGTAAAATCTTGTCTATGCAATTTCCTGCTCCCCTAATTGTTTTATGGTCAAAACATAAGAGTACAAAACTTTTCAAAACTAAAAATACTACCTGAATGGTATATTCTTCCCGACCAAAATTGTACTGTAAGAAAGAAAATGAAGCATTAAATGTTGAATAGGAATTTGCAAAAATCGCATTGCCATGCCGGTGGCCATGGCAACTTCCAGTACTAATGAAAACGTCAAGATTCTACACTTGTTCATAACGCAATTATTTTTAAAAGCATGGCAATGTGATTTTTGCAAACTCTAATTCAACATTTAATTCTTAATTTTCTTTCTTACAGTACAGTTTTGGTCGGAACGAATATACCATTCAGGTAGTATTTTTAGTTTTGAACATTTTTGTACTCTTATGTTTTGGCCCTAAAACAATTAGGGGAGCAGGAAATTGCATAGACAAGATTTTACATGTAAAATGCTATTACCGAGCGGCCGGATCAGCACCCAGTATGTTTTTTACTTCAAACTGGGAGAAATAATAGATTTGCAAGAAAATCATTTATTTAAAGATTTAAGTGAATTCGCATGTGTGTTTTGTCTCTTCCACACTCTAGTGCTAACTGTGAAAGACAATTTTCGAAAAACAATTCAATAAAAATTAAATCGCAAACGCTCGGGATATTTCCATATTTCGAAATCGGGAAAGTATATTCGAATATACATATATTGTAAGTGATCTTATGATATTGTTACTGAGAATCGATCTTTATTTAAAATCTACATACGATAATTTCGATGCGCTCCGACCACAGCTCCGACCATAATAGGTGTTTTCTTTTTGCACCGCCACAGGATTAGGTAAAATGACAATTATCACGTGATTGAAGTGCCTTGCGTCATAAGACACTTCTGCCTCAGGTTAATATAAAACTTAAACAAAGCTTTTAAAACGAATAGGGTTATTGAGAACTGAGTCAAATTATTTTTATAAAGCGAATGGTGTGTTATTGACAGAGCTGACTTAGGTCTACCACAACGTACAAAAAGAAAACACCTAATATTTTGTTGACAGTCTGACAACACTGATCTACACGCGCTGTATTCTGGTAACTTGGCAACGTTGGTGTCTGCTTTGTTTACCTTCTAACAGTTCTAACTATCTAACCTCAGATTTAATTAACTTTTCGTGGTAAAAAAGCTTCAGAAAATAGTCAATAGACATGTTCTTGCAGTGAAATGATCAATCTCTAACAGCAACTTATTAAAAAGTTAAGAAACATGCACAATTCGCCCAATACCTTTGCAACAATTAACGCATTTACAGTAAACTCTAACAATGTATTCGAGTATACAGCATCTTTTTCAGCGAATTTGGATTTACCTGCCAAAGTAACATTCCTAAAACGATATTTCTCAAGTGTCGGATGTCCCTATATTCAGAATAACAATGTAGTGTACACACTCGAGACGCTCAGTGGTAAAAATCTCAGTATTACTTTACATAATCGTAAATTACAAAGTGATGTTTTAATGACGATGAGGTTCGTCAGAAGAAGAAAACTTGATGTAGCTTTAGTCGGTAAATTCATGGAAAATATTTGCGATTTAATCTCTATACCAGAAGTACGGAATAATGTAGCGCAAACGACAATTGTACCCAAGTTTGTTTATTCCGTTCACAACGGTCACAATATTTTGATATGTATCGATTCTTGCTATTACGAAGTACAACCCGAGAACATTAATGACGTTATTTGTAGGTATAAAAAATTACGTAAGGGATATTGCGAAAGCGCTCTAAATTTTTTTTTAAACAAATCCTATATTTACTGCGATATCGATGGTAAAATTTATCGTCACGAGTCGATCGACTGGGAAACGGATTCGGTTGTTCTTCGACCGTTTCGCGTAAGCGTCACATTCGATCATCTTCATTTCGCTAAACTCGTACCATCATTTAACGAATCCTCGACGTTGCTACGAGACAATTTAAAAAAATTAATTACGAATAAGATTTTTGGTCTAAACGTTACCGAATGTACGAAAGTAAGCGCTTGCTTACTTCCTCAAGAGATTGTCACATTTGCGGATGGTGTTAGTTACACTTGTACCAGTTGGAATGAACAAATGCGTAATAATGAAGTGTTATCGCCCGTCGAATTATGGTGTTGGGTGATGATCTACGAGGCGAAAGATGAGCATTTCGCCCGGAAGTGTGTAAAAATAATGCAAGAAATTCAAGAAAACACCGGTATACGAATTGGGGGCCCCCTTTATCTACCGATCAAAGGTGATACAAAAGCCGATTACGTAAATGTCTTAAGTGCGATCGAAACCAAAGAAGTGCAACTTATTGTCGTCTTAGTGAACGAATCTTTAAACAAACCGAAGAATTTAATTAAACGTATGTGTTTCGTTAAGTATCCCATACCGTGTCATATTATTCGTGCTAAAAATGTTCAATACGATGAAATATACGATGAGACTTTGCGAATCAATGCCAAGCTCGGTGCTTCCCTGTGGTCCGTCTCTTTACCCCGTTTCAAAATGATTTGCGGAATAGACACTTACGTCGGATTCGATCGTAAGACTCCGCCCGCTTGCAGTTTAGTAGCTAATTTGGGTGACGACACCGTCCAATGGTATAGCAAAGTTGCGTTTTGCGAAGGCGACTCATTTCGTCGTTATATCAAGGAGTGGTTTGTGGACATCGTGCAAAAGTATAAAGAACTTAACGGTTATCCACCGACTGAAGTAATTGTTTACCATACCAACAACGGATTACCTACGCAAGAAATCGATACGATCTACAAAGAATTACGACTCGATCCGATAGCCTTGACTATTATTTTGGTTTCCGGTACAAAAATTAAGATTTTTGAAAACAAAGAGATAGTCTTACCGGGATCGATATTTAATAATGTGATAAATACGAATTTTTTAAATTTCGCTTTAATGTCTAGTGCAACATGTGGTTCGGTGCCCGCAACTCTACATTATACAATTCTCAAACATAACGGAAATACTTCGTTAGATGTGTTACAACAGTTAACTTATAAGTTGTGTTACATTTACTATAAGAAAATGGAAGTATCGGAAATGCCCGCTCCATGCATCTATGCTAGAAAGCTAAGTAAGTTAGTAACAGAAAAAATTTTTGCCATTCCTTCCTGTAATCTCGATATGTACCTTTATTATATGTAATAAGCATCAGGCAGTATTGTTTTATTGAATTATACTTGTATTATTTTTAGGTGTACATAATTGGGAAAAACCGACAGTATTACCATTGATATTACTTTAATGACAATTTAAAAATAATAATAATGTTTATTTGCCCAACAGATACAAAGCATCCATCAAATGGACAAATTCAAATTATCAACATACCGCAAGTATAAGTTATTAGTCATAATGCTAGATACAGTATACAAAATACAAAACATTAACAAATTTCATTCTACATTCTATTTAAAGCTAGTGTAATAAACGTATGCTTAGTATAAGACACAATATCGTATCCTTCCGTATACAATAAATTACAGTTATTGCACATTACATATACTGGGGACCTTTTTAAGAGATTAGTTTTGGGTAAGGGTAAGTAAAACGTACTGTTCCCATGGTAGCCTCGGCGTGGAATTAGAAAATTAATCTTCGCTAACACTTCAGGAGCATCAACATCATTTATAATATTATATAGAAATACTAGACTTGATCTTATGTGGCGATGCTGAAGAGGTACCATATTTACACTTGTCAGCAGTGTTTGATGTTCACAATTCCTCTCTGGATAGAGTCCATAAATTTTAAAGTGCAGGAATTTACAAAATTTCCGGTGAACTGATTCAACTCTGTTGATATCGATATCATAAATGGGATACCATACCAGTGAAGCGTATTCTAGCTTTGACCATACTAGTGCAAAATAGAGAACCCTCATGGCATCTATATTTTTAAATAACTTGCAATTTCGCAATTTGCTTTTTAGTATAATATAATTTTACATTATACTGTTGAGAACTATAAACAACAAGTTTATGATCTTGGTGTTTATTGCACGAGAGAATGTTTAACGTACGAGCGAGCACAGCGAGCGAGTCACGCTAAATTTCCCGAGTGAAGATATAGTCATGTCCTTTACCGTTACTAAAACGCATGCCCGTAGTAGTCTGTGGTATAGGTATATATTTAATTATATACTTTGTGTCCCACGCTAGGGGTACCCCATGGGATTTAACATGGGAAAGTTGAAATTATTTTTTTCCTGCTTCCCAAATTAAAATATCGCAAAAATTTTGACGCAGATAGCCGATCTGAATCGCATGCGCGAAAAACCTTCAACATTTCGAATTTCAAATGCCTGTAATTAATTTATTAATTATCAAATTGTAATAAAAAAATTGTTTTTAGAAACATTTTAAGTGCCACTTTAAATCTGCGTCAAAATGTTTGCGATATTTTAATTTGGGAAGCAGGAAAAAAATAATTTCAATTTTCCCATGTTAAATCCCATGGGGTACCCCTAGCGTGGGACACAAGGTATATATGGGTATAGATACAGTCGTAGTCACCTTAGAAGGCGAGCGCGGCAATGCGCAAACGACGAATTTACGCTGCTTGTAAAATTGGCACATATCTATAAGTCAGTGTGGTTTCATGTTGTTTTTGTAGATATGTTTATTCTCACTAAATATGAACATTAATGTTATTTATTGAATTATAATTACAGGATAATTACATACTTTAGTGATATATAATCCAATTCGAATAAGTTATTGAAAAAAATGCACTTGTGTGAATGCATTTATTTTGATACGCAACTGACTAGTATTTTTACAGTACTCGGCTTTCGGAGTCATGAATCGGGTTACCCCGGTGCTCAGGCTTAGGCAAGTACAGTGACCTGAAATTCTATTTTTCGTTTTTTCGAAAATCGGTAATTTTCGAGAAAAACTTCACAACACATTTTTCGTCAAACTGTCTCCAAATTAATGTTTTTCGAGAGCGTGTATAGCTCATTAACTATTACAGGTAGCAAAAAAAAACTATACAGTAGACTGTAGAATGTCGATAATCCGGACGTCAAAAATCCGGATCGTCGATAATCCGGATTCACGTCCGAATGAACTGTACGGTTTTTACTGTAATGTACCTGTACTGTACTTCATGTTTTTCTACTGTTTTGTATTTGATAGTTTCATTAAAAGTATACTACGTAATATACCACTACATATACATATGTACCACAGTAAACATACAAATATGTACATACATATGTAAGTGAATTCTCAAGGTTTGAGTTACGTTTCTATAATTTTAAAGCATAAAAATAGCCTATTTTCGAAAATCCGGATTTTTTAATAATCCGGATGAGGTTCGGTCCCAATTAATTCGGATTATTGACGCTCTACTGTACTAGGAATGAAAAATGTAAATGCTTTAATTTGTATACGAATGTATTTTTTGGAGGACCAACCCTTATCGAGATGTAGGCAAAAAACCAAAAAGAGAGACCTTGAGCCCCTCTTTTAATTTAATGCTTTGCATTTCTTTAACTGCGTAACTGAGATTGTTTAAAGCTTATTGTAAATTATGTTGTACATATATGAATGTAAATTTTGCATAAATGATTTCCCTCGTGGTATAACGGTTTGAACTTGCATTGAAATGATTCATGCAATTATTTGTCCTTTGATTGATGTGTTAATAGGAGAGTATACCTAACAGTTCATATAAATTCTCATCAACAACATGGCGGTCTTGCAGAAGCATCCCTATCGCAACTACGGCCTCTCCCAATGGAGGGCTAACACTCACATGTTATGTCCATATATGACATATCTGTCGCATTTATTGTAAATATTTTTATTAATTCCTTAACTTTTCCATCAATTAGCAAGAACATCTATAACCTGGCATATTTGTATAATAATCATGTCTCCTGTGCAGAGTTTCAAACAGGTGAAGAATTAAATATGATTATTCATCATTTTTCATTCAATTCAATTATTTCTTGTATATCATTTTCGTTACAATATCGGAGATTATGGATAATCTAAAAATTTATCGTATTAACACCTGTATTGGGGTGAGGAGCCATCTACCTTTAATCCCAGGGCCGCGGGTCATCTCGCAGCAATATTTCCCAAAGATTAGAAAATTAATAAAAGCCTGCCGGAGTGGTTATTTGGTCTCTGTTTTATTTTTGCAACGTTCCATGTAGGTAGGCTAGATAAAACATTCAGCAATTAATTTGATAATTGGTTTATCGTTTTCACAGAACTTGTTTGAAGCTTATGGGTATTATAAGTACCTATACAATGCACCCTTTCTGTGAAAGGATTCCGAATAAAGTTGAAGAAGGACGTTTGAAGCCCATAACATCTAAGGGTATATAAGCAACGATTACTTTAGTTGTAACTTATAAGGTTATAAGGCTTCGATAAGTTTTATATCTCGAATTTCATTGATAAGCTTCTAAATTAATTTTCAATCATCTGGGTAATCTCTTAAAATCATTGCTATTTGACGAGCTGGAAATAATCAACAACCAGGTTAATTAAGAAGTTTTATTACTACTATTGGAAAACGACACTCACCATCCCCAGTTCTAGTATTGTCCTTTCTAACCAGAAGGAAATCAACAAAAGGTTAGACGATAATCATTATTTTCAAACATCTTGTAGCGACCACATAATCCAGCTACACAGTCGCTTACATACTGAAGAGCAACGATTGATTCCCATTGGCCGACCAATGACAACGCCTCGACACCAGCCAGAATGCTTTATAAGCGAACGCTGTTAGTTACCCACACAAATCAATCAGAAGTCATAGCGCCAACGAAAGCAGCCAACACTGGACCAGTCCGTCTACATCGACCAGTCAGCCTGCATTCCACAACCAGTCTACCCTCCGGCGACCGACCAACCTATCTACTGCCGCGCTGTGAAAACTTGTACATAATTTGTAAATAGAAATGTTCAAAACTTTATTGTTTATTTGGCTCGACCACCAAATAGCTGGTGATCCGATTCAACCGCCAAACATCTCATTGTTTGCCTCATAATCATTTTTTTTTAAACAAATATTTCATTTATTTCTTCAATAAATCATCTCGTTAATCAGATAATTTTCTTATATCGAGTTAATGGTTGTTATTTTATCTGTTAACAGATTTAAGTTTTTTTAATACAATTCAAAGATACTTTGTTAATATTATAATACCTAATTATATTTTGTTATACTTAACAAAATCAAAGTCTTATTCATTTTTAATTCGACTACGCAAGTCAATCCTATTTAAAAATTTTAATCGGCAAGGCATTTTATTGAAAACTAAAGGCGTCACACAAGCTTGTGCGAAATTTTCCCTCGGGAATTTATACATTTATACCCTTACTAATAATTTTTATGACTAATTCACAATTGTAACTAAAATAAAGATGTAATTTAAATAAAATATAATGTAAAAAACTAGGTGATTCATCTTAGCAATATTTATTTTTTATATTTATTACAAAAAAATTTCCATGGGTTTAATAAACAAACCACAAATGCAATAATATCATAACATTATTCTACGATGAAGTGAAAAGTGTGGTCCACTACTCACTAAAAAAAAACATTTGTTAGTGCGCGCCTCAAGCACAGAGGGCCATCTATAATCTTTAACTAGGCAATGTAGTTTGCTAATGGAGAATAACAGAATAATACTGTAAAACGCCTTAAACAAATGAAGTCGGCAGTGATATACCAGTAAGTGCTAAGACATCATGGTTTGTCTAAGAAGTTACAACAGCAATAAGTTGCTCCAATACATGCAGAATGAAAAAACATTTAAGTAGTTATTGAGGGTCACATACCTTAAGTCATTAACTTAAAAAATAATAAGTTAAAAAAAAATACAGAAAAATATAATACATTAAATTTTATACACAGGAAATGAGTTTCTTTGCCAGCATTTGCGTGTACATGAAGGTGAAACCCATCTTGTCTGGGAAGGATTAGATGAATGTGAAAAAGATTACCAATGTCAATAATAGACAATGTGTCTACGAAAAGAGAAATGTGAGTAACAAAGACTACAATAACCAATAGGTATCTAATAACAATAGAAATCACAGTGAAGCGCTGTTGGTACCTTATTTTTTTAACGCTGAGATGATTTTCTGCAAAAATTGAACTCTTTATAAAGTAATTATATAAGTATAAAGATTCGTGTTACCTTGTAAACTATTTATGGAACACTGCTGGGACCTGGTCTTGGTTCGTCGGGGTCTTCTTCTCCGATATTGGGATCGGATGGAGGGTATATGATGGCTGCAGCTCGCATGAACTCATGTATAAGGTTAGTACGATCCACTGAACGCTTAAACAGGAATTCGGCAAGATACCCCACCATATGACCTTCCTTTCGTCCATATCTCGATATTTTCCCTCGAACATCCCTCCACAATCTGTCAATATTGGCGGAGTGTGCTCCTGTGGATGGCTCCACGAATGTCAGTCTGTGGTCGACTGTAAATTGGCGAAATCCCTCGTCATTTAAGCAATCATACGCTCTCCAGCAGTCCGAGATGATGGTGGTACCTGCGAATGTGATTAAAAAATAGAAAAGATTATAGTTCTCACCACGACCTAAGCATGTCAAAGAGGTAGCATTTACCTGGCATTATGCGACCACGGACAACCTGTAAGAAAGTTGCTGCACTTCTGTCAGGAATTGGTACGATGAAGAGCTTCTTAGTGTCACGTTCGAACCCTCCTAAAAACCATCGGCCTTCGATTTTATCTCCTAACTTCCCAGTCATCGCTTCGTCAATTTCCACTGTGACACCATCTCCACCTAAAATCGCAGAAATGAGACTAAGATAATTAATGCATATCTCGCGGCAGAAGCTGCTCCAGGCGATGATAGTTGCCGAAGACATCTGAAGTTCTTCCACGAGAAACCGTTGCCTCGGGTAAGCTCCATGTAACCAATGGCAAATAAACTGGCAGATGGTGGTGATGTTAAGATGGGATCCGTCGAAGATGGTACCTTTCTTGGCCGAAACAGAGAAGTTACATCTTTTCGATAATTTCCTCTTGGGCACCTTAAACCTACGTAAGCATCTGAAACGTAGACGAAATCCTTCCTGAACGAATTTGCAGGGCGCCTTGCACTTGGGGCAGTCGACAGTAGCAGGAAGCACTTGGTGAGCCTGTAGAAAAGAAATTAATTCGTCGGTTCGCGTACAAAGTGCTATAAAGGAGAAATAAAAATTAATGCAACTTATACAATCCATGATCGCTTTGATACAAGAATACAATGAAGAATGAAATCACAAGTAATTTGTGAATGAAACGATTGAAATGGTAATTTGGCGGATAGAAAATAAAGGTTAAGTAAACTGTAAACATGCAAACCAGAGAGTCTTATGCAAACGCTTGGTCACATAATACCCCTTAAGCTGCATTTATAGTGTCGGTATCGGTAAGCAATAAGAAATAAGAAATAAGCGGTAAGGAAATGAACTTATGGATAACCATTGTGGTTTGTGGGATAACCTGTATATCATTTATAGTAGAAATAAGAAATAAGGAATTGGTTCAATTTTATTTCTTACCGTTACCGTTACCGGCGTTACCGAATCGGCAACAATCGTATACGATGTGAGCTTACGAGTTAAGAAAAGACAGATGACATCAATATAAATTAGGTGTTAAAGAAATATTTGAGTGAAATATATCTCTTATTCAAGAATCGATGGGAAAATATTATGTCAAGTTGATTTTAATTTTACAATCGTACATTAGGTAACCTAAGAATCGTACCATAAACACAGTAATAATTTAAATTAAACCCGCAATGCGCATGCCTACTCTGTTACCGTTAAAGAACTATAAATGCGTTTTTATTTCTTACTGCTTATTGCTTATTTCTTATTTCTTATTGCATACCGATACCGACACTATAAATCCAGCTTTACTCTGTGGCTTCGTGTTTACCATAGAAAAAGAACCATTAGGTTAGAAATCTGTGGTTTAACACAGTGCTGTTTACATAAATCCTCGCCAGGAGTGTTTACCGCTACGTCATCACATACAATCATATCAGAGAATATTCTCTGATCATATGGTGTAATATGAAAAACATGAGTCAAAATTGTACTATATTAGTCAAATGAGAAAATAATTCCATGCAAATAAAACAAATTAAATTCGCGTTTATAGGATCACTCTTTCTACAACATTTGCTTATTCAATACCGTATGTGGATTTCGTCAAATGCATTACGAATGTTCACCATCCTTATTGAATTCACTGTTTTCTGTTTTATATGAGAAGATAAACAAATTGGATAGCTAGATTCATAAATTAATGACGTAGCGGTAAACACTCCTGGCGAGGATTATAAAGAAACTAATATTATTAATTCCTCTATGGCTCGTAATGTATAAACAAATTGGATAGCTAGATTCATAAATTAATGACGTAGCGGTAAACACTCCTGGCGAGGATTATAAAGAAACTAATATTATTAATTCCTCTATGGCTCGTAATGGCTGTTTACTAGCATTTCTTGCGAGCGCATGCGCAATAGTCCACCTCTACATATTAAACCAGTGGTTCCCCATAGAAAAAAGAATCTAAAAGTGGTTCCCTAACAAAGTAGAGAGGAAAAGGGAAATAGAGATGCCGCAGACAAGGGCGGACAAACAGCGACATTTCGAAAGGGTTTTGAAGTGAATGAAACTTTCTAGAACTCGTGGAACGCTATGCGGCGCCCTCAAAGCATGAACACTATTCCAGAATTTGTTCAAAATGTACAATATCCACAAAAAATAAGATTCAAACAACCAAGGCTGTTCCTTCCTGCTAGTCTACGCCTTCTGGAGAGTTAAGAAAAGTTGTCGCAGCTGTTCTCGCACAGCACATTTTGGCATTTGTTCACCTTCTACGACTACGATCAGTTAGTTATCAGGTTTTCCATGAAGCTTCCTAGTAGTGCGAGATCCGGTATTACAAGTAGTATGCACCTATATCTGTTATTTCACAATGATAAAGATTATAAGTTAGATAATATATACGTCGATATAATTTCCAAATGGGTTGCATAGGTAAATCGCGTACTGATGCTGTTAAATCCGCTTTCTTTCAGAAGAACTCTCTGCATCCCTGTCTGTTACATGAATGGCGCGCGCAGTGCCAAGAAATCTAAAGACAAAAAATTGTATCTACATTAGATTAGATTAGATGTATTTATTTGTTTTATTACTTGACAAATAATTCTTATTTTCTAACAAAAAACAAACTTGGTACATTTACAAAAAAAATTAAACACTTCCTACACTTGTCCCGACTTCTCTCTACCCTTTCCCTACTCTCCAACACCCCCTTCAACCACTACACCCCTTCTTCCTTCCCTCCCAAAATCACCTTTCTTTCTCTCTCCTCTTCCTTTAGTTCCTCACACTCCTTCATCATATGCCATATATATTTTCCCTCCCTTCCCCACACATTCTACACATCATTTTCTCATCCTCCCACCAGTATCTGTTTTCATTTTCCTCGTTCCCGCACCTGAACCTTGCCACCATTCTTTTCTCCTTTAACCCCATATCACTCACTATATAATCAGCCTTGCCTTCAACCATTATCTCCATACATCTCCCATTATATCTTTCCTCTGCTATCCTCTCTGTCCTTTCCTGACCTTGGACATCTTTATCTCTTGTTACTAATTCGCCTACCATAGCCCTTCCTTCCTCTCTTCTCCTTTCTATCTCCTCCCTCACTCTCTCATAAAATAACCTTCTCCCCTCTTGGCCATACCTGATCCGCTCTTTTCTGATTTTTCTCATACACTCATTTACCCCAATAATTTCCTCCCTTTTCTTGATCTCCTCCTCATATTTCACGGCTCTCTTTCCTGCCTGTATCCTTATTTTTTCCGCTTTCGTTTCCTCCTCCATGATATATCCTGGCGTCTCTCTATCCAACCCCAACGTCCATCTCCAGTAATTTTCCTCCTTCCATCCCCACATCTCACCTCCGTACCCAATCACACTCTTTACCAACTTGTCAAAAAAGTTGTAAAATGTTGCAATAAACATACCCTCCAATTTGTCGTAAACCTACACGAATTACATTTAAACTTTTTAGAACGATAATGTGTTTCCATGTGTACTAAAAATGAGGTTTACAATTTTGTGCATTGATGACTTAGATTCCAACTGAATCATGTTTCGTCCTTATATGATTCAATAAATTACTCCTCCATTTTGTAGTATAACTACAATGTGGACACTTAAGCTCTTCAAAACTAGAATGATAAACTTTCATATGTTGCACTAAACTTGTCTTCCAATTTGTGGTAAACATACACGAATTACATTGAAACTTTTTAGAACCATTATGTGCTTCCATGTGTACTAAAAATGAAGTTTTCAATCTTGTGGTATAAGTGCATTGATGACATTTAAATTTAACTCTACCATGTTTCGTACGTATATGTTTCAATAAATTACCACTCCATTTTGTAGTAAAACTACACTGTGGACACTTAAACTCTTCAAAACCAGTATGATGAATTTTCATATGTTGCGCTAAACTTACCTTCCAATTTGTGGCAAACGTACACAAATTACATTTCAACTTTTTACAACAATTATGTGCTTCCATGCGTACTGACGATGTTTTCAATTTTGTGCATTGATGACATTTAGATCCAACTGAATCATGTTTCGCACTTATATGTTTCAATAAATTACCCTTCCATTTTGTCGCGTAACTACAATGTTGACATTTAAGATCTTCTAAACCAGAATGATAATTTTTTATATGTTTTAATAGATTATCCCTAAATTTTGTGGCGTAAGTGCATTGATCACATTTTAACTCTCCAGAATCAAGATGTCCTTGTATATGTCTTGATAAACAAGTCTTCCTTTTTGTGGCGTAATTACACCGATTACATTTAAATTTCTTCGGTCTTTGACAATGTCTCAAATGATACATTAAATTTTTTCTGCATTTTGATGTATACGAACAATGGAAACAGTTAAACTCTTCTAAACCGCATTGTGTCTTCAAATGTTCATGTAAATGTGCCTCAAATTTGGTCGTATAATTACATTTTTGACATTTCAATTTTTTACAAACATCCTCGATTTTATAATGTGAAACTGCAACTTGGTCCGCTTTAGAAATTATAACACGTAGTTCTAATCCACTTCTGATAATTGTACCAGTTTGGTCATTGTGAAAAGATTGTGGGGGATTAAAATTTATTTGATAATTTTGTGTTACAAGGAAGGAATTTATTTTTTCCTCCTGTTTTTGTTCAACCTCTTCAATTTCTAGCTGTGGTTCATCTTTTATTTTGTTCGGCATTATATTAATTTCTGTGGACATGTTTGATTTTGAAACGTAAATAAGAAATGTTATAAAGAACTTTGTTAATAAGATGTAGGTGAGTTTTAATTTTATTAAAATCAAAAATGATGGCAAGATTTTACGTCAACATTCTTTGTACTATTGGGACTATTCACTGACTGTGTATCTACTTTGATGCATTTGACCTATTAACGACATAGTTTAATTATATGTAGGTAGATACATTTTTACTTCATTTGTCCTAAAAAGTAGAAAGTTTTGTTGCCTGTTGGTGTTAATATTAGCTTAAAATCATCTTAGTTTTGTATTTAGTTTTTATTCTGCTCTTTGCAAAGCAATCATGGACTGAGTTTACGCCGCATCAACGTAATGGATAGGTTCTATCCGGTTGAAATATGCGGCATAAGATAAGAGGCCATGCAGGCGAAGCCACTTTGAGTGCAAAACGTGCCCGATTGCTACTGGCTTCTTAAAAGCTATAGAATTAGATTAGCGCATGCACACACAAGGACTAGAACCGAAACCGAAAAGAACCGGAACCCGTACCGGAACCTATTGATTTTACTATAACCGAAACCAGAACAGAAACCTTTATTCGTATTTTATTTAAAACCTGAACCGGAATCGGAACCCTTTTATTTTTACAGTACTACCGGTATTTTTTTAGGTTCCCAAACACTATCAAAAATTCAAAATTATACGCATTTATTAGCACTGTATAGAAAAGGTGCTACTTTAGCCACTGATGGCGGAGGCTTTAATATGCTTTCGCTGGCGTTGTCATTTCTGTATTGTATGATCAGTGAACTCCAGTGAACTCTATATATAGAGTTCACTGGTGAACTCTAATATAACTGGAAGGGAAGCAACAACACTGAACATTGAAGCAGTTTTGTAACTTATGCTGTTATGCAACCCGCGGTGTGGTGGAATTGTTGTCCTTGTTTAACTTGTATGAAATAAAATACATATAATTAATTAAAAGGAACTGCAAAATAGTCAACGAACATAACAAATCAGACAAGGTTAGTTGTACTACCACCATTACCAGCTCAATCTATCTTTGTTTTTTGCGCCTGCTTCAACGAGAGTGCATTGCGGGATACATGAGCGTCCCTTCCAGTTATATTAGAGTTCACTGTGTATGATTCTCAGCCACAAAACGCGCGGTAAAATTACTTTTCCCCCGTGCATAATACAATAATTTTTTTCTATACCCCTCAAAGCAAGCATTACTTCGTAACTATAATACAAGTATTACAAAATTAGTTGTTGATAACGGTTACAGAACTAAAAATACTTTTGAAATCAGAACCTTTTCGAAGTGGCGGAATTATAACTGGAACCGAAACCCTTATTTCAAAAAGGTTCTGGTCCCTGTGCACACATGACCACAGTTCCCAGGTTTTATCTAGGTTACAGTCGCGTTAGTACAGTAGGCGATAGCATAGACTAACAACGAGGTAAAACGACGAGACAAAAGCACGAGGCAAAGCGACGGGACAAAGCGATGAGGCGAAACGACGGCACAAAACGACGAGGCAAAACGACGGGACAAAACGACGAGGCAAAACGACGGGACAAAACGACGAAGTAAAACGACAAGACAGAACGACGGGACAGTATATGGATCCATCTAGGTATCTAGGATTGAGCGAAACAGGATGTATACGCTCAGAAGTGTTTTACGAGTATGTATCCAATTCCTTGAATCCCTGGTTAGATACCCATGTTGAGAAAGCTCTTCTGTTTTTCATCGATGGTTTTAAGAGCCTTTTAATTCTAATCTTAGGTGAGTTCTGCTCAGGAAATGTACTGAATAACACTTGATATCACGCGAGGCGAGGATGAAAGGATTGTGGTATGTTCGCCTGCGGGTATCCGCTAATACGCTTACAATTGTAAGAATATAACATGCACTGAATTCTATAAATAGACATTTGCTGGCGCAAATAGGTAAATCGGAGAAATATGATTGGTTCAAAAGTGAGACTAATAAAGAATAATTAAATAACTTATACTTTGCTTTTGATTGAAGAATGTATGTGCTGCAATAAATTTTTGATGAAAAATTTTCGACGTTAATTTTGTGCCCCCCCCCCCCCCCCCTGTTGGAGTCGGCGTCCAGAAATTTTGCAAATTCAATATGGCAACCCTATACACATTGGAGTCATTGGACTGTACGCTACAAGCAACTGGAAGGGATGCGGACGATTTCAATGCATTGTAGGCGTTGAAGCTGACAAAGACAGATGCGAAGTAGGTACTGCTGATGAGAACGAGAGAGATAACTGCGCAACGTATTTTTTTTAACTAACATCTGCATCATAAAATATATGCACCTGCATTTTATGCTCCGTGTCATGACGTTGCGTGCAAAATAAAAAGATAGAGATACCCATTCGTTGGGGGTTGCCTAACTTGGCTGTGGCTTCAGTGTTCCTTATACGCCTTTCCTTCCCAGTTGCGTATAACGTACAGTTCAATGGTCCTACGGAACAGACGCTGTTTAAGATGATTTGACATTCAAAATGTACTGTAACCTTACTTCTGTTTAGGTAACACATTGAACCATTGAATTGTACGCTATACGCAACTGGAAAGGAAACGCGCATAAGTATCACTGAAGCCAAACGAATGGGTATCTCTATCTTTTTCTTTTGCACACTCCGTCATACAAACGATGACACGGAGCATAAGGCGGCAGTCGCACAGACTTTGGTCGCCGACCAAAGACGACCGACCAAAATTGGTAGATAGAGCACGTCTTACAAGAACGACCGTCCACGATCGTCCACAAGCAACCACGACCGTACGGTTTGAAATTTCAACCCGCCTTTAAACTTTTGGTCGACGGTTAACGGTCGGTGACTCATAACATTTGAAATTTTTTTACTAACCTGATATACCTAATTATTTTTTTTTTAATTATTTTATTATTGTTAAGTATGGATGGGTGGGCAGTCGAGGAAGTGGATGAATGAAGTTGTTTAATTTGCTTAATTTGTTGAAATTAACTGTGGGTACCATTATAGCCCCTAGAAATCTAGGGGCTATATGTACCATAAATCACTGACCTGTATCTTAAAGGACTGAGCATTCTAATGATCCCCTCCACTATTTTTGAAGCAAATTGAAAACTGGTATTTTAAGGTGCCAATTAGTAATTTAGGTTTGTTGTGTTGGTGATTATTGGTAACACTGTAACTAATGTTTTTATTTACATAAACATAACCTTGTTTCATACGTAGTATAAACTACGTTTATGCATTGCAATAAAATACAATTTTTAATAATTTACGTTTTTAAATAATTATGAGCCTGTAATTATACTACTTTTCACCAGATATTAAGCATATAGGTTAGAACAAGCTAAACTGTAACAGCTGATACCAGTACTACCAACACATTATAAACACCGAGCTACCATCATTATATAACTAACGCACTAGTTGGCACCTGAAGTAACTAATATTTAGGTGGGGCTTGTTTGCTTCAATGTTGTATTGAAGAATGCTCAGTCCTTTATGATACAGGTCAGTGACCATAAATACCGATTTTATTTATGGTGGATATGTAGAAACCTGCAGAATTATTATCGACTTTAGCGCGACATTTAAAAATCGGTTGGTCTTGCAGGGTCTTCCCTGGTCTTCCCTGTGCGAGGGTTCTTTAATGTTTGGTCGGTCGAAGTTGGACGGTTGCGGATGGCCATGGTTGGTCGTCTCTCTGTGCGACTGCCGCCTAAAATGCAGATGTCGGGTAAAAAAATACGTTGCGGCAGTTATCTCTCTCGTCTGATCTACTACCGAACAAGCTAGAAGGCGACAGAGGTACCCATTCGGCATCAGTCTTTGTCAGCTTCAGCGCCTACAATGCATTGAAATCGCCCGTATCCTTTCCAGTTGCTTATAGCGTACAGTTCAATGAGGTAACAAAAGTAAGAGGGTACAGTACATTTTTTTGCATCTTAAAAACGCTTTAAATAATTGACGTACCTTATAACGTCGTAAATCCAAGCGCGTTTTAAAAGATTGAGACGAAAAGGTGAGGGTAAACTGTCAAAAAATTATAAAATTGTTGAATGTACCACGTTCATTTAAAAAGTTTTTATTCGACAGTTTTTAACTTTTTATAGCCAACTTTTGCAGACTATTCTTTCGTTTTTGGCATTGATTATACACACAACTGTATAATCAATGGTTTTTGGTAATACCACAGACGTGGTAATACCACATTTTATTGTTGTCTGTCGTAATACCGTGGTAATACCTTTGATTATATATAACTACTGGATGTATAAAACGTGAAGCTAAAAAAAGAGATAGACTGTGTTTTGCGACTTCATAAGCTTGCGTGTATGTTTTTAGTAGTAATTCTGTACCCATCTCTCTTTCATTAATACCAATACCAATACTATTTCCATTTCACAATTTGGCTTCAATCGGATCAATGTAAAGTACTACGCCTTGCTACATCCAGTAGTTATATATAATCAAAGGGTAATACCATTGAATGAAGTAAATATTCTTTGGTAATACAAAATGTTCTTGTCACAGACCATTAAAAATAAGTGGTCTGTGGTTCTTGTGCTTGTATTTATATTCGAATTCGAACAGTAAAGTAAACAATTGTGTAGGTATTATTTTTTGTATGGAACAAAACAAACCCTTTCAACACTTTTTTGATGTTTAATAATTATGTACCATAGCTGACAAGGTGTGGATCACAATTTCCATGTAACAATCAAAGTTTAGTACTACAATCTTTGGTAACAACTAATGGAAAATCTATCAGACAGGTTTGACTGAATGGGGTACCATATAAAAATGTGCGTTTAAGTTTAAAATATTTAGAACTGCACAGATAGAAGATGGTTTACAAAAATTAAAAAAATGCGAGGAGAACTGTAGCAGAATGTGCCAACAATATTCGCTCGTTGCGAAGCAGTCAGAAATATCGTCTAAAACTGTCCCTGTCGTCGGTGGTTCTCGGTCTTCCAAAAACCAAATTCAAGGAAAAAATTTGCAAGCCAAAGAATCGAACAACGAGAAAGATAAGTACGAGTCGGTACGAAAGTGTATATTTCAGTTTTATCGGGATAGAGGCGATTTGAACGTCTTAAACGACCAATCCAATGCGGAAGTGAAACAATTTTTGAAACGTCTCAATAAAAGTGTAGGTATGGTTAAATATTTCATCGAAAATGTGTCTTTATTTCGTTATCGTATTGTAGAATGGTGAAATGTGGCAAACGCATACAAAGAAAACATCCGTCGTGAAGCTGGAGAGAATTATAAATTGATTTATTTTAGTTTTTGTGGTTTTTTTAAACTCGACTGAAAAATCTAGGACCAGTATGTAAAATGAAATGTAAAACAAATAAATAATATATTATTTGTCAGTTTTGTATTTGACAATATTGCTCCTAATAACAAACATTGTTCGCCAAATAAAGAAATTACTTATAATACTATGGATAAAAATATATATAGAACTAAACCCATAGAAATACTTGATCTGCAGGGAAATGATAAATGTTCTCTACTTTGCAGAGCACCAAAATATTATGAGAGGTAAGGGTAAAATCCATATACAGACGTTATATTCCATTTCATCTTATGATGAAACATAAAGTAACAAGAGTTTGGAGCTCTTCCCAAACTTTAACATATCTGTTTCTATTTATTGTCAAAAGTGTTATTGATGAGTTTTCATTTTTATGACATTTTCATTGGACTTATTGATTAAACAATAATAGCAAAACTGCGGGTAGGTACTTATTAACATGCATAAGTTAACTAAAAACCATAATGTGCCGGAAACAATTTCAACAGAGTATGTAACTCTTTTAAAAATGATTGATTACCTGAAGTATTATATACTCGTTGTTTCAGAAAAGCGAATATCATTCCCTTTCATGTACCTCACAAAAAGCTTTTGGAAAAAATCGAATCTAAGCGTGAAGCGAAAGAACCGCTGGTAAGTATTTGTATTTTTATAGTAGCCCTATACCTCCATTTAAATTACTTTTTATTATTATTTATTTGTTATGTACATGTAGGTAGGTACATATATAATGTTTTAACAAAAGATTCGATTCTAACGTACATAAATAATTTATTTTCGCCCATACAATTCCCCACAACTACCTTTCTTCTATCTAACACCTCCTTCATCCAGTCCTCTCTTTCCCCTTTTTCTCTCTTCCCTGTGCAGCTCTTCACACTCCACCGCCATGTGCTGCCAACATTCATACCCTTCCATACACAACCTGCACCTTCTTTCTTTCTCCTCCCTCCAGTCCTTATTGCAATTTTCCTCATTCCCACACCTAAACCGTGCTATCGCATCCTCTTCACCACTAAGCTTTTCCCTCCCCTTAAGTATTCCGGCATTTTTTCCCTCACCAACTCTATACCCTTCAATATATCTTCCTTTCCCTATTTTCACTCTTCTCCTCTACTCCCCTGCGCTTGGGTGTCCTCGTCCCTTCTTATTATTTCCTCCACTATGTTTCTCCCCTGTTCCCGTTTTTCTTATTATTTCTCCAGTATATTTTCATTGCTCCGTCCCTTTCCCATCTTCACCTTTCTCAGCGCCTCCTCTAACTATTCCCTCTCTATTTGTCCTACCCTCCTCCTTTCCTCCCCTTTCTTCTTCCTCTCGGTTTTTCTTTCTCTCTTTCTAGTAACTCCATGCAATGTTCTCTCCATTCACCTTCGTTCCCTCACTTTTTCTCTTACTCCTCTGTTTATTTATAAAATACCAAATTTCTTTCTCATTTCTTATACCCTTTATCCTCTCCTCTACTTCATTCCTATATTCTCTTTTCCTCTCTTCTCATACTCTTTTGTACTTTCTTCTTAATCCCGTGTACTCCTCTAAGCTCATAATTCATTTTCTCCATTTATTCCTCTCTTTTCTAAACTCTCTTTTTGCCTTTCCACATTTCCCATTCCACCACTCCTTTCTTCCTACCCCTTTGTCAGTTTTTCTGTACCTCCTCCTTTCCACCCCTTCCTCCATTATTCTTACTATTCCTTTCACTTCCTTTCCCACTTCCTTCTCGCTTTCTTGTTCCTCCTCCAATTTCCTTTTATACCTCTCTGTCGTATCTTTATCTCTTTCCATTCCTCCCTTCCCTCCTTCTCCTATTCCACCTGCTCTTCCTTTAGAACCACTTCTAAATGTTAATGGTCAGATTCCTCTTCCTCTCCTATTCTCATATTTTCCATACTCTCCAGGCTCCCTTCATTTACCACCACATAGTCAATTAGAGACGCTCCTTTCCCACTAATATATGTATACTCTCCTCTTCCTCCTTCCTCCACATATTTCCATTTAAGATCGTCCGTCCCCTTTCCTCACATATTTCTATAAGCCTTCTTCCTTTGTCCGTTTATCTTTTTATCCAAGGATGTTCTTCTTACCTCTTCCCCATTTATCACCATCCCCCTTGTTCCCCTATCCATGCATTGAAATCGCCCCCTATAATTATTTTTCCTTCTTCTTTCTCACCTAAATTATATTACTTACAGACAGGATATACGGCTAGACAATATGCGTTGTGCAAACACAAAAAACCTACAGACGATGATACAACAAGAAAAAGTGAGCGACAAGAATCGTGTGACAATTTTTGTATTTTATTCCCTTACAGAACCACGCATTTTAGTCGAGAAACATAAAACTAAAGTACTTTTTACATCTCCTAGAGATCTTATTGTAACATCAAGAGTAGACAAAATTTTGCCACATCATCGTTTGCCGGAGGTTGTTGATCAGGCCGAGTTAATAAAACAATTTAAAGAGGAGAAGGGTGGATTCTTCATTTATATGATTTATGCATGTCCTCGGTCATCGGAGCATTATACGCCTTATGCTTTAAAGTAGGTGTTTTCTATCGTAAAATACTCTACATGACGTTTTACTATTTTCAGAATTGTTCCATATAAAGACATTGACAAAACAAACTACATAACAATGAGTTCGCATGGTGTAATGCAGCATATTGGTACGGAAGTTGTATTTACACATCTGCATAAATGGGAATCCGAATATAACATGTACTGCAGATTAATGCAAATTAAATCGTTTTTTAATTTTCGTTCGTGGAAGGCATTTTATGTATGGAGAAAAGGAATCCTGTATAAAAAATTTACGAATGCGGCAACTTTTTTAAACAACAATTTATTTATACTTGTGCCATCTTTGCGTGTCGCCCTCATCGATGTTCAAGTTATGTGTTGTGTTACAGCAAGTTTAAGCTTCACGGATATTACCACAATTCAGAATTGGCGTCTCTTCTACTTTATCGAAGCTCAGGTACAATATACCTACCAACCTAACATTACACTCTCCTTATCTTATTAAATATTACCGGTTTAGATGGAAAAATTTGATGCTGTAGTTAGTAAATTTAATGAATTTCGAACAATTGTGAAAGAGATCGTATTCAACGCTTGTCATGGTGCTTTATTGGCCCAAGGTTTTGTTACTAACGAATACTTACTAGAAGAAAATCAAGGTGAGTAAAGCCAAATTCAATTTATTTATTTATGTAATCTCAAGTCCATTTGAACCGTTGGGTGTTGGACTGTACAATTAATATTTACTTCACTTCATTTCATCGGAGTAAAAATGTAAGACTCCTGACCTTGAGTGGTGATAATAAAAAACCGAGGGCGGGGGGAATGTTCTCATTTTTGGGCAGTACATGTCTAACATGTGGAAAAATCAAAATGGGAGAATCAAATGTTTAACTATTATTTTAATTAACACCAATAAAAACACTGTATCTAAGCATTTTCCTGGCTGTCAGTCAATTTTAACTTATCATAAAAATATGTTTTAAATAATAGCATGTATACATGGCATTATTTTTTTCTCGTGGAGTTGGTGGGTGGTAGGTGTTATTGAAACGAGTTGTTTGTTCGTCCCACCAAATTGCTGTGTGTCTTATATTTTAAATTTCATTAAATTAATTATTGCATACCATCAACCATTAAGTACCAACAATTGTTTTTTGACTGATTCAACATTTTCACATCGTATAAAAAACTGGATCAAAGAAGTACCACGTATGTTTTTGATACGCAAACTCTTCAGAGCCCTGATAAAGACCATCCTCGTATGGTCGAAACGTCGGCAGTCAAATTGAAGTACATGTCGTTTCAATAACACCTACCACCCACCAACTCCACGAGAAGGCCTCCATCTCAAAGGGGGAAAATCCTACAACGTATTATAATTTTGGAGTGTACACAATAATTATTTTTTTGAATCGTGTTAGACCGCAACATAATTGGTTTAACTTTTTATGTTCCTGTCACTATTATTATTATTATTATATTATTATCGAACTTGCAGGTACTCAGTTACGCAAGATGTCGTTTTTTTATATTATAGCTTTAAGACTAATAAACCAATTGGCCTCAAAAGCATCTCACACCGACAAATAAGTATACATTTTTCAAATATATACCTAAGTATCTACCGCACTCAGTTTCAATAATAGGTGTTTTCTTTTTGCATCGCCTCAGGGTTGGGCACATGCACAATTATCACGTGATTAAAGTGCCTTGCGTCATAAGACATTTCTGCCTCAGGTTAATATAAAACTTAAAATAAAGCTTTTAAAACGAATAGGGTTATTGAGAACTGTATCAAATTATTTTTATAAAACGAATGGTGTGTATTGACAGAGCTGACTTAAAGCTACCACAAAATGCAAAAAGAAACACCTAATATAGCCCCACCCTAATTAATTTTTAAAGTCGAGGCTTTTTTACACATACATACACCATACACTGATACAGTGATACAGAAAATTAACGATGTATTGCAAAAATTTTAAACTGTAGACCTTTTTGTAGGAATAAATGATCTTTTAAATGCACTTTATTTCATTAAATTATAATTGCTAATTACTGAGCTATACAAGGTTTTAATGTCAGGGGCCTTGCATTTTTACTCCTACAGTAGTTATTTTACATTTATAATTTTGTTTTACAATATTTACATATTACATTTCACCCTGACGATGCCTTAATTTTTCTTTTCCATGCTCACCTGTCTTTTGCCATTGATCTTACTTCACTCCAGCTTATTCCTCGGTCTTCAACCACTTGTCTAACTTATTCCTCCCAGCGTATTCTTGGGCGTCCTTCTTGTCCTTCTTTCATTCTGTGAAAGTGGCCCGACCGACTCAGTTGTCTTCCTTCTATGGGTTTTATCTTCACCTCTTCCGCTTGCTTTTATTTCTTTTTGTTAGGGTCCATGAATCACTTCCATAAGTTAAATAGTCGGTCATAACTTTTTGCTATAGGTACTTCATGTGTTTTGATTTCCTTTGGTATTTCTTTTTTCCGAAGAATGTTTTTCTAACGATAGTTATACAGCCTCCCCAGTTTTCCTATTCTCTCTGATAATTCCTTTTCTATTTTTCCGTTATTTTCTATTGTAGTTCCCAAATAGTTAGGTATAATCTTCTGTTTCTTTTCTTTTATAGCCATTATTATCCTCTTTTTTTTTACTTTATGTTTATTTGCATATTTATTCGTTTTAATTCCTTTTGATATTCACTTAGGTTGTGTTGTAGTAGTTCTGATTCGGCTTCGATCACATGTCATCCACAAATAGCAGTTCTTGTAATTGAATTTTCATTTTTCATGTTTGTACATTTTTCTTTACATATCATGATAGCCTTGTCAAATTACTATTGAGAATAATCGCTAAGCACACATCCTTGTTTCAACCCCATCCTTGTCTTAAAAGCTTCTAATTCCTCATTATGTGTTCTTACTTTATTTATATTGTTGTACTGTAACTATTTCTATGATTTCATCCTCTATTCCTCTTTCTGTTATCTTATCGAAGACCTTGCCTTTCCTTACCAGCTTTTCGCCAGATTGTCTTAATATAAATATTAAATTTTGTGTGCTTCTTCCTCTTCTGAACTGGTGTTCCACTTCTCCTATCGAGTATTCTAATTTTTCTCTTACTCTATTTTCAATTATTATTCTTGTGAATACTTTACTTGGTATAAGTAGGTACTTGATAAGGTGATTCCTCTATAGTTCGCACATTCTCTTACTTCTCCTTTTTTATATAACGGTACTATTATGCCGATATTCCAATCTTGTGCTATTGATGATACTGTGAATATTGATCTTATTCTGTCCTCATTAATTTTAACATTTCTGCTGTAATATCGTGTTGTCCCACCGCTTTCCCTACTTTTAGTTTGTATATTGCTTGGGTAACCTCTTTGTCTGTTATCTGTTCGATCGTACTACTTTTGCCTCTTACTTGTATTGGTTCTCCTTATGCACCCCCAGCATGTTTGTTCTGTCCTCATTAATCCCTCGAAGTATTGTTTCCATCTATCTAATATGTCCTTTTCATCCGTTGATATATTTCCTTTTTTGTCTTTTAAGTTGGCCAGTCTCGGTGCTACCTTTCTTCTGATTTGTTTTAATATGCCATAAAATAACTTCCTGGTTCTGTGCATAATGTTCTTTCATTTTTTCGCCAAAATCTGCCCATGATTGTCTCTTTGCTTCTTTCACTGCGTGTTTGACTTCCCTATTGCCTATTTTGTATGCTTCGAAACCATTTTTATCCTTTATTTTCCTTTGTAATGCAGGGGTCCACCATTTACTTCTTTTGGAGTGTATATTGGTTGTCTTGATTCAGTAACTTTCTTTGGCAGCTAGGACCATATTTTCCTTAAAGTATATTTCCATTTGTTTTCTACTCCTACTTTCTTTCTACACTTCTTCTAGGCCTGTCACGTAAGTATCTATTGCTTCAAATCATACAAAATGAGGGTAACTTTACATAATGCTATATTATACGTTCTTCTTTGTGTACCTACATAATTGTTTAACGGAAAACGTAAACAAGTCTACAATTTAGGTAAGAAAAAGGATAAGCCACTGAAATTGTCATACATTGAACAATCGAAAAAAGCGAAATTTTGTTTGAGACTCACATGGTAAGCGAAGTGAGTTGAATGCTAAGTACGATTTAAAATGATTCGTTATAGCTTCATAACTCTTATCGACTATTTGGTAATAAATACGTGGCACTATGTGATGACGATATCATCAGCTGAGCTGATGAATGTTTTCAAACAACATTTGGAATACTTACCTAGCCTCGCTGCCTTAGAACTTCCCGAGTATGACACTACACTTGAGAATCCAAGACCAGAAGGACGGTGTCAGGTAAATTTCTAATTTACGCTTAATAAGTAAATCGTTATTTTAGCTACCACTATTCATCGTGAATGTGAGAACGGATGTGAACGGTATGAGTCTGGAACCTTCTCATCGAATTTCTGAAAAAATTTTCCAGCAAATTATAGATTTATGGACGGAATGTGTGATAGATATGAGGTCATTAATAGCAGATAGTATCTATGAACCTTTTACAAAGTAAGCACTCGACATGAACTCTTCCAGTGAAAAATTAAATTTATTAATCATTTTACAGTCCCATGATCAATGGGAAAAGAGAAGATAGGATATGTGGTTATGGCCCTCCTCTTTCTTTTTATATGAACGAAGATGAGCAATTACAAAATGTGCAACAGGAAATTTTTAACTTGTTGAAATTAAATTATGATGCGGCTTGTGTTTATATTCAAAGACTAAACCCTATACAAATTTTCTTTGTCAATGACTTTAATACCGCAGCAGAAGTTATTGAAGTGGAAAGAAACTTGGAGACTTTTCGGAATTGGTGTACTAGTTATCACGACGAAGTGGATATCATCGGCAATGTGATCGATCTACAACCGTTGGGGATTTTATACGTACAGCAAAAATTACTCAAAGAGTCTATTTTACCGCAACCCAAACGACTTATTAGCATTATTGAAGAAGTAATGCCACGGTAATTCAAACCTACGCTGATAATTCCTTTTCAAATTTTTTTTAATAGAATTGGTCAGAAAAAAGTGGACAGCCTTCTTAAAGAAGTCGAAGAATCTCAACTTTATTTGGACATTCCTCCAACCGTAACTCTCGAAATTGTCGATTACCTTGTATTTGTTGATAAAGCGGTTGTGAGAATGGACGAAATGGAAGCGGAATTAGAGTATTGTAAGGACCTATACGACATTATGGAAGAATTCCATATAGTGGTGGATCCGGACGAACTGTCAAATTATTTAGGTCTCAGTATAAGCATAAGTAATCAACGAAATTTAGTTGATAAGAAGAATGAAGAAAGACCTCTCACTATTAAGAAATTGAATGATCAGTTAAACAAAGACATCAGTAGTTTAATATCCGAAGTAGGAATTATCAAAGATCAGTGTCTTGTAAATAGGTAAATATTGAGATTTCTTTTATCACTTTGCATATATATTATAGGAACCTTGGTTATATGATATACAGTCGGATGCCAAGCAAGCCACCGAATTTCTTAGCGGCTTGTATACACAACTTAGTGCATGTCAGCGTCGAGCTGGAGAATTTAAATCTTATCAAAAGCAGTTTAGGGTAAGTATGTGTATTTTTTCTCCACTGTGAGATGGATTGTACTTACTTGTAATAATAATATGTACATATAAGTGCAAGAAGAACCAATGAAATAATGTATAAGTACAAAATACAAGTTCCATAATAATTTGTGTACTAGAAAGTATTGTGGGCCAAATACGTGCCTAATACATTTTTGTGGCACACGAGTCTAAGACATTTTACCGATTATTATTATTATTATTATTATTATGAAATTTTACTGGGCGGTGCCAGTGTTTCTTCCTATTTGTGACAAAGGTGGACCTTTTACAATTCCATGCTCGCTATGGAGAAAATGCAAGGAGCCCTTTTGGCTAAACACAAACAAATGACTTTCTGTGTCAAAAATGGTCTCTTTGCTGATGTATTTTGTATTGGACACTTTCTTATGAAAACACTCCTTATTTTAAGGGATAGAAAAAAAATGGACCAAAGTGTCTGGAGCTCAATTTTAATCAGAAAATCACTGGCGCAAACAGAATTCAGCTATCTCGAATCGTTTGGTCGCTAGAGGACGTTTCTCGTCACTTCCACTCCTCCTTCCTATTTCCTCCTCCTCCTCTTCGAAACGTCATTAATTTAGTCTTCTTAACATTAACGTGCAACCCCCTCCTCTCCATGAACTACAAAATTGATCATATCCCTCATTTCTATTTCCGATCTGGCAAATACCGTCATGCCGTCGGCGAGAGCCCACACCCTGCTCTCCCCTATCACAATCTCCCGCTCTACCTTCCTCTATATAAATAGAGAACAAGCAAGGACTGAGAGTGCACTCCTGCGTCAAACCTCAAACGCCTCTCCAATCGTACCTCCCACGCTCACCCTACATCCCTCCACTACCTCCTTCCCTATGCCTTTCTTTTGTATCATTCCCCACAGCTTTTCCCTGTTTACGTTGTCAAAGGCGGCCTTGATATCCAAAAAGAGAGCCAACACCTTCCCTCCCTACCTCTCCAGCTCCCTGTTCACTGACTGCTAAACAATATAAACGTCTTCCTGAACTCCGCGTACCAGTCACCTATGGATACCCTCTTCCTCTATCTCTCTCTCTCGCACATCACCACTCCGCCGAAAACCCTTCCCCTCTCCAAATCAATTTAAATCCTTCTGGATTTGCTCTATTCCCCCATATACTTCCAATATTCCCCTGTAGTTCAATTCCACCCTCCTGCCTTCCCTCTTTTTAATCTATTTAGCCCATTCCTCAACTACTATGCCGTTACCTCCTCCCCCTTGTCCGATCTTGAAACTCTCTTCTTCGATACCCCACCTGTCTCCTCTCCTACCCTCTCCCTTGATTATATAACTATCACTCAGAATGAATGTGTTACTTTGCTTAATTGTTTTTTTTTTAATTGCGAAATGAACGCAATAAGAAACACATTTTTTATCTATAACTAGATGGAAGTTACAAGATTTGAGATGCTCGATGAAGTGATGAATGATTTAAAGCTACGCATGTTATTGTGGGAAAGTTTGGATTCTTGGCATAAAGAGGTCAAAGAATGGTACACGGCAGATTTCCAAACATTAAACACGGAAGAAATGAATCTTTTTACGGGAAAAACGATTAAAAATATAACACAACTTGAAAAGGGACTTCCTCGAAACTTAATTGTACCAACATTAAAAGACGAGGTTGAACTGATGAAAAATAAGGTAGGTTATTACTTTTCTTCTGTAAATACCAGATAACGGTAACGTTTACGTTTAGCTTCCAATTATTACATATCTGCGCAATCCGTCTTTGAAACAAAGGCATTGGCTTAAAATTGAAAACGTACTCAATTACAAGTTTAAAGCGGATGAGGTTGTCACATTAACAATGCTGGAAGATCTACGCGTGTTCAGTTATCCCGATGAATTCATGGAAATATCGGGACAAGCCAGTAGTGAAGCGGGACTGGAGTTACTTCTGAAAAAGGTATGTCAGCCTAAGTGTGTACACAATTTTTTACTTGCGGTTGCATATGAATAGATTGAAGATGGTTGGAAAGCTGTTGAGTTCCCTGTTGTGCCTCATCGTGATTCGAAAGATATTTTCATTTTGGGCTCACTCGAAGAAATTCAGGCCGTATTAGATGATAGCAATATTAATATTGCAACCATTGCCAGCTCTCGTCATGTTGGTCCTATTAAACCTCGCGTCGAGGAATGGGCTAGGATGCTGGACCTATTTTCCCGAACTTTGGTAATGTAGTATTGCGGTAGATTATACTGTAGGTAATATGTGAAATCTTTTTGATAGGACGAGTGGCAACTGTGTCAGCAAAGTTGGGTTTACCTAGAAATAATATTTTCTGCACCCGATATTCAACGACAGCTTCCTACTGAAGCCAAAATGTTCTTAATTGTTGACAAATCATGGAAAGAGATTATGAGACGTACTGCAAAGGTAGTTTATGCTGCTTTTTTCTTTTGTCAGCGATATTATAAATTAACTTGTGAAACGAATAGATACCGTTAGCAATTGAAGCTGGTACACACCCTGGATTACTAGAAACCTTCATTAAAAATAATGCTCTTCTAGAGCAAATTATGAAATGTCTCGAATCGTATTTGGAAACGAAACGTGTATCATTTCCACGTTTTTACTTTTTATCTAACGACGAATTATTGGACATTTTAGCGCAGGTTTGTTTTTTCCATAGTGTAAACAAAAATATTCGCTTTCTTTTCGTAGACTAGAAATCCGTTTGCCGTTCAGCCGCATTTACGTAAATGCTTTGACGCCATAGCAAAATTGGAGTTCGGCACCAAGCTAGTTAATGAAGACGATGACGAGGAAGGGACGGGAAAACAGGAAGTTGTAATGACAACAGATATTATTGCTATGATTAGTCCAGAGGGAGAAAGAGTGGAATTAGGGAAAGGGCTGAAAGCGCGAGGGAATGTTGAAGACTGGCTGGGAAAAGTTGAGGAGTCGATGTTCGTCTCTTTAAGAAAACGAATGAAATATTCCCTACAGCATTATTTTACACTGCCGCGCGAGGATTGGGTTGTTTGTCATCCAAATCAAATTATTTTAACTATGTCTCAAGTGATGTGGGCAAGAGATGTACACAAAATTTTGGACGGAAACGGTAATAAGCTGATAGAGCTTCCATTGTTTGAAAAAACGTGTATAATTGTAAGTATGTCTGTCATGGAACTATATTTATTGTAAAACACTACAATTCACAATGCTTTATTTTACAGAATTTAAACAAACTTGCCGGTTTGGTACGGAAAGATTTGACTCCAGTAATACGAAAAGTTTTAGTTGCTCTTATAACTATAGATGTACATGCTAGAGATACGATAAGCAGTATGGCCAAAAATAAAGTTCAGTCTAGGTATAAATAGTGTAAAAAAGTATTTGTATTCAAGCTTTATTTATAGTATTGATTTTGAATGGTTAAAAATGATTCGATACTACTGGCTTGAAAGTATTGATAATTGTGTAGCACGTATGTCAAGTGCAGAGTTACCATATGGTTACGAGTATTTAGGTGCAGGTGGCGTTTTAGTTATAACTCCGCTTACAGATAAATGCTATCTTTGTTTAATGGGAGCATTACAACTGGATTTAGGTAAGTTTAATGAAAGTAAATATGTAATGAAATTGTACGATATGTTTTGCACAGCACTGCTCTATAGAGTAAAATGGTTCTCAGTATTTTCATTAAGACTTTTCTCCCATTTTCCTAAAAAATATGAATTACATTTCAATATTTGTTAGGTAATTAATGATATGCTACAAACCACCCCGCTATAGGGCAAAACTGTTTCCCTATTTTGTGTATAATTCATAGAAAATTTAAACTGACATATGTAAAATTTAATTAAACCAAACTAAAAATAATTACACATTTAAACTTAGGTGGTGCACCTGCCGGACCTGCAGGTACCGGTAAAACTGAGACGACTAAAGATTTGGCAAAAGCCTTGGCTATACAATGCGTAGTATTTAATTGCTCCGAAGGTTTGGATTATAAAATGATGGGACGATTTTTTTCTGGTTTGGCGCAGTCGGGTGCTTGGTGTTGCTTTGACGAGTTTAATCGTATTGATATTGAAGTGCTTTCTGTAATTGCACAACAGCTAATAACAATACGAAATGCGAAATTGGCAAAACAGTTAAGATTCATGTTTGAAGGAAGAGAAATTAAATTAATTCAAAGATGTGCTGCATTTATTACTATGAATCCTGGATATGCAGGGAGAACAGAGTTACCAGACAATTTAAAGGCACTATTTAGACCGGTTTCCATGATGGTACCAGATTATGGTAAGTTAGTTTAAATGCATAACAGAAGTTACAATCCCATATTCTTTTAGTTACCTATACTTGTTTTTTTGTGTATAATAATTAGTCCAATCTAAACCACTTGCCCTAAAAAATTAGAATGAAAGCTGGGAATCGTTCTAATACCTGAACATTTTATTTCAAACTTTCCACATTTGTATTGTTCCTCTGCATCCTTTGCGTGACACACTGTTGAGGAAGCATGGAAACCTTCACGATAGCCGACAGATAAGCAACCCATTTTACCAAAGTGTGAAATGCGAAAATTTACTAGTTTTTTGACCTCATTCCTGCTACTTTGCAAACTTATATTACACTTACGTATTTAGAACCAAATGATTTCCAGCTTTCCTCCTACTTTCTGAAGCGAGAATCCCTAACTTTACCTGCAACGAATGTAATAGTAGACTAAATAGTAACACTTGTTGCAGCTTTAATTGCCGAAGTTACATTATATTCAGAAGGTTTTGAATCGTCGAAAATATTATCTTACAAGATGGTTCAAATGTATAAGTTGTGTAGTGAGCAGCTATCATTGCAAGATCATTACGATTTCGGAATGAGAGCTGTGAAAAGTGTATTGGTAATGGCGGGCGCACTTAAGCGTGCATCACCTGATCGTAATGAAGAAATTGTACTTATATGTGCGCTGAGAGACAGCAACTTACCTAAATTTCTGACTGATGATGCGGTGTTATTTCAAGTAAGTATTATGTACTTACATTCTCTTTGGTTGTACCGGCCACAGCCATAACTCATTGACATTGAGCAGTGAAATAAAAAATCTCAGAAGAGCTACCAAATAGAATTCAAGAGGGAATACGTTCAATACCAGTGGCAGAAATTGAATGTGCAGTGCGGTCCAGTTGTGTATTGAAATGATGATCGGCCGTTTGTGCACTTAGGGCGTCATTAAAACTATTATTTATTTATTGGGTCCTTCTTGGGAACAAATTAAAGTTCTCATAGTCTACTTTGTATTTTAAGCGTACGATTTGTTTATACCTTAAATTGCCTGTTATATTACCAGATTTTTTACTATATCTTCGGTACTATAAGAGCTATTGACATAATTTGTTATTGTAAAATACTCCCTTATTAATTTCCCTTCCAATACCAGTGAAAAAAACTTGGTATCATTTGAATTTTTTTAGAAAAGTCGACCGTTTGGCTCCTTCCACAAGTTGCGCCCTATATTGGTAAACGCAGATAAGAAATTGTTGTAGTTTTGGATTTGTTTGGTAATATCAAGTATTCCCTTAATATCTAGACCAATCTTGACAAATTCTAGCAACCCGTTTTGAAGCTACATGACTTTCCAGTAACACGTTATATGGTTCTCCCTCCCTTTATTTTCACAGCAATTGTAAAAATTCATTAACAGAGTTTTACACATTGGAGTTTACAATGAATATATTTTTTTAAATACATTACTAAGGAAAATTGCCCAAAAAATGAGAGCTTCAATTTGAAATTAGTGAAACGCCCTCTGGCAGGAATGATAGGAAATTAAAAATAATTTCCAGAATTTTCTCTTGGCCACATGGATTATTTCACTGCTCAATCTCAAATAGTTTCTGAGTTAGGAAATTTTTTATAGAGTCCGTACTCTGATATAATTATAAGAATATCTGCAAATAAACCATTTTAACACATATCTCATGTACAATTTTAGTCTTTTATATGCAGATATTTTTTTGTTGCGTGATAATTTTATTCCAAGGAACAATTTTGAAGGGTATATTGAGCGATCTATTTCCTGGCGTAACTTTACCGGTTCAGGACTATGGAGAATTTCAACTGGCGATCGAAAGCTGTTTAGAGGCCAAAGATTTGCAAATTGAATCATCTATGGTTAAAAAAATTATCCAGTTGTACGAAACTATGATTGTACGTTGGGGAGTTATGTTAGTCGGTCCAACAGGTGGAGGAAAGAGTTCAATACTTTATGTAAGTTGCGTCGATGCTAAAATTGCTAAAAAATATTAGTGTTCGCTTAGACCTTAAAACTAGCATTAGAAAAAATGTTTTATGACGGATTCGAGAGTCCGTATTATAGACCTGTTCACACATACATTATGAACCCTAAAGCTGTAACAGCCGGTGAACTGTATGGAGAAGTTAATCCTTTCACCCTAGAATGGCGCGATGGACTTATGGGCATAATGGTTCGCGCATCTGTCCAGGTAAGTTGATTTTTTTAAATTTACACACTTCTTGGAAAACTGTTTAAAGAGTACCAATGATGATCATCAATGGGTCATATGTGATGGACCAGTTGACGCAGTGTGGATAGAAAATTTAAATACTGTGTTGGATGATAACAAGATGTTATGTTTAGCTAATTCTGAACGGATAAAACTAACACCTTACGTACACATGGTGTTTGAAGTTCAGGATTTAGCACAAGCATCCCCTGCTACTGTAAGTCGGTACGTACGGAATAGGCATAATACCGCAATATGGAAAATCAATTAATATTTTTAGTTGCGGTATGGTCTATATAGATCCGGATGAATTAAAATGGTTACCGTATGTAAAATCGTGGAGTGCAACACTAAACGAACGATTTTTGAATCAAGAAATGAAAGAATATGTTGTTGGCTTATTTGAGTATGCTGTCGAGAATGGCTTAGTGTTTATGAAACGCAACTGTCAGCACTCAATTCATCAGGTTTGTATAAACTAAATGGTATCAATGCTGAGATATCTTCTCGTATATGATAGGTTGAAGTGAGCAAAGCTACCACAATTTGTAAGCTTATTGAAAGTATTGTTTCAATACCGGGCATGATGGAAAAGGTTGGAGAGAAGAGTCGTGTACGCACCTTTCTATGTCAAATTTTTGTTTTTGCTTATCTTTGGGGTGGCGGAGGAAATTTGTTGGATGCATCGCGTGATAAATTTGAATCTTGCGTTAGAGACCAATTCGATGAATTTCCCGACGCAAAGTATGTGTGTCCACAGATATAGTGTAACTTATTCTTTGGAATTTTGTAGATTACCAGCCGGTGCTAACTTATGGGATTTATTTCCAAGTGTCGCCGCTCGTCGCCTCGAACCGTGGGTTAAGATTATATCGACCTTTACGTATGATAGTACCACACCTTTCTTTGAAATGTTAGTACCTACTATAGATACCGTTAGATTTGGTTTCATTATGAAGAAATTGGTGGAAACTAAGTATCCTGTTTTATTTACAGGGGACACAGGTAAAGTATGCCAACAAATTCAGATTTTGACAGCCTATTTCGGGATATTTTTGAGCAATTTTCACAGTGGATTTTATAAACTTTTTACGTGACTGTATATGTTGTTATTGAAATAATGCATAAGATCGACTGCATGTACATATTATACTCATAACGCCTGTGGTGCCCTCAACATTTTATGTCATACTTGCAGCAAACAATAAAAAGGGCATTATATTTGATTCCAAAATTTAAGGGTTATATGGAGAGAGTATAAAGATCTGTAAAACTGTCAAACTGTAATAGGTTCGGATAATTACATTCAAGTTTAAAGATATTCTCAATACTGGATATGATAAGATGGTCCTCTGAAGGCATGACGACAATCTAACATCAAGTTCCACCTAATCTTAATAATAATAATAATAATAATAATATATATTGCCCAACAGAATAGACATTCCAATTACAGGACAAACATAATAATAGAGAAAAAAACACATCTTGTACAGTGCTTGGGGTCTTGAGTTATAAAGTTGTTTACAGTTGATACTGTAAGTAATAATTTCGCCTTATGGGATGGTGTCGTGTAAGTTGCCTAACCTTACATTCGCTGATTGAAAATTTTACAAAATATAAAACACTATTTACTACTATCAAAGAGTATATAATATAGGGCTACTATAATAGTTGAACGAAATATCTTTACGCACAGCCGTACAATTTTATTAGAGAAACATATAATCGCAAAAATGTTGTTCATATCGTGTTTACCAACTATGATATCTTTTAAGGAAGTTAAGGAGAAGTTCTTTAAACTTGAATGTTTGATAGTTTTACAGATCTTTATACTCCCTCCATACTTAACGCTATGTTAAACACTGTATAAGATTCGCTGTGGAGTGCAAGACAGCCATAGGAGTTTAAAATTATCTATATGTATAATTTAATATAAATATCAACATTTCTTTATTTGAAGGAGTGGGAAAATCGGTAGTAGCAAAACAGGTTTTAAATAGTTTATTTGAAACTGGATTATGGATACCCATAACATTGAATTTTTCTGCTCAGACTAGTAGTTTACGTACTCAGGAGATGCTTGAAGCAAAGCTGGATAAACGTAAAAAGACATTACTGGGTGCGCCTATTGGGAAACGCGTCGTTGTATTTGTGGATGATGTCAACATGCCTAAGCTTGAAAAATATGGGGCACAACCTCCTGTTGAGTTATTAAGGTTCATATTATGTTTTTAATTGGTTTTTTTGCAAGATTTTGAAATAAATATTTTTAGGCAATTTCTAGATTTTGGTGGACTCTACGATAGAGAGAAGCTTTTTTGGAAAACGATTGTCGACGTAATAATCACTGCGGCGTGCGCTCCACCGGGTGGTGGACGAAACGCTTTAACACCACGTTTTGTTAGACATTTCGGAATGTTTCTCATTCCACCTCCAAACGAATACTCTTTAAAGGCAATTTTTAAGGTAAATTATCTAAGTTAAGCGGTCCGTACCGAAAATTTACTTGTAGGCAATAATGCGAGGCTTTCTTGCGGACTTTGCAAATCCCGTACGCGATTTAGCGGATTCGATGGTAAATGCGGCGGTTGATATTTACAATCGAATTGCCGAAGATTTACTTCCGACACCTGCAAAGTCGCACTATGTCTTCAATTTAAGGGATCTATCTAAATGTGTGCAAGGAGTTTTACAGGCAGATTCGGGGAGCTTACGAGAAGCAATACAAATAATGAGGTTATCAGTTACGTACAAGTTTATGATGATTACATTCATTGTTTATAGGTTATTCTACCACGAGTGCTTAAGAGTATTTCACGATCGTTTAATCAACGAGGAAGATAAGTCATATTTTTATTTGTTGATGAAAGATGTGTGCAATCGCTCATTTGGCAATCCGGTACTACAATTACCCGAAGAAACAATTATAGATCATCCACCCACTTTGCTTTTTGGAGATTTTATTGTTTTTGGAGCAACGCGCGAAGATAGAATATATGAAGAATTTTTGGATATCAATAAACTGAAGAATATTCTACAGGTGTGTGCGTAAATGGATCTTTTAATGCGCGATATAAAATCTTGTCTATAGGAGTATTTGGAGGACTATAATCTTTCTACATCGAAGGAAATGCACCTAATTTTCTTCATGGACGCGATCGAGCACACATGCCGATTATCTCGTATATTGAGGTCGCAACGAGGCAATGGCTTATTGGTAGGTGTTGGTGGAATGGGTAAACAGAGTTTAACACGATTAGCATCTCATGTCAACGGTTATAAGTATATAATATATCTATATATCAGTAACGTTCGTGAAACAATTTATTTCTAGATGTTTTCAAATTGAACTCACACGAAACTATGACCACAGCACCTTTTTTGAAGATCTAAGAAAATTATATTTTAGCGCAGGCGCCCTTAATGAGAATATGGTGTTTTTATTTACCGATACACAAATTGTGCAAGAAGAATTCTTGGAGGACATTAATAATATTTTAAATTCCGGTAATGCTATCATTTCATGGTGATTATGTTTGTAATTGCATTTCCTCAAAAATGAGGATTATGCTAGTTTGCTTTCGTAGTAAGATTGCATTCTTAACGTTCAGAGATGGTGGAAGGAACAAAGATGTCAATTATACAGAGCCTGTTTCAGACTAAGCGCCTTATTTTTTTTTAGCCACACTATGGGTACTGCTTTCAAAATATTTGGCAGTAATATGTTTCAGGACATTCTCTACACGATGGTGATATCAGATTTTTAATTGGACCAATTACGTATTTCAAAATGGCGACTTTCAATTTTTTTTTTAAATGGAATGATATAATTTTTTTTGTATTATTGGGATCCTAAAAAGATTCTTTTTATGATATTTCGTTATTCTTAAAAATTCATTTCTTTCCCTATCAAAAAACAAACTAACATTTTAATCTAATAGCGCATGAAAGTTTTATACTCGATGTTATTTTTGTCCAAATATCAAGTAGCCGTAGACACAAAAGAAACAATTAAATTTTAATCTAGTAGTCAAACATTCATACGCTACTAGATTAAAATGTTAGTTTGCTTTTTAATAGGGAAAGAAATGAAGAAATGAAAGAAAAACGAAAAGAATGTTTTTAGGATCTCAATAATAAAAAAAATTATGGCATTTCATTTAGAAAAAAAAAGTTGAAAGTCGCCATTTTGAAATAATTCGTTCAATTGAAAATTTGATATCACCATCGTGTAGGTAGAGAATGTCCCGAAACATATTACATACTGCCAAATATTTTCAAAGTAGTACCTATAGTGTGGCTTAAAAAAATAAGGCGCTTACTCTGAAACATACAGCTCTACGTGAGCACTTGCATATCAATGTTTTGCCTATTACCCATTACGAATCTATTTCGTCGAAAAATTCACTCTGGTATTTATCCTGTCTTCCATATGTTTTTCTATTCTATCTGTTAGCCCTTTATACCCCGTGTTATTATTATATAGTATGCGGGGCAATGCACCAAGCCGTTTCAATTTTTCCCCAGACAACTAAGAAAAGCTATAACATAATGACCGCAAGTCACTAAATTGTTTAAACATTCACAAATAAATAATAGGAAAATGTCAAAAGTTTGCGTATTTGTCTATAGGTGGCGTTATCATAAAAATGCAAGCAGTCAGTAGATTAACAGAGTACCGCAAGCCTTTGGCGCGACAAATACATCCATATACATAAGATAGACTTACGAAAGTGCGTAATTTTTAATAAAATGCCGTGTTGTTGTGCCGTTATGTGTATTTTATTAAGTGTTTTTTTTTTATTATATTCAGAAAAATTTAGTCAAAACATCATCTACTGTACTGAGCGTGTAGTGAGTGAAGCGCGGAAAGGACTAAAAATGGCGGAGGTTGCGGTACTCTGTTAATCTACTGACTCTGAATGCAAGTACCGTTCCGTAACATTAAAAATATTTATACACATGCAGGTTCTACAATTATGAGTTCGTATTGTTTTTTTTCAAAGCAATCATGAACTGTGCAACTTTATTTCCATTTTATAGGTTATCCACCCCCCTTTTGAGTATTTTACAAGTTCTTGTGTTATCGATTATGTACAGCGGCTCTTACAGGTTATCCGCTAGTATGTAAGGCCATGTAAATGCCACTGTGTAATTCTCGAGCGAGCGATATTAAGCTAACGATAATCAATTCTGCACATTGATCTGTGTCTTAGGTTGAGAAGAGGATTTACTTTGCTAAAATCGTCCCTTGTCCCTTGATTATTCAACAATTTCTCGACATTAATTACCTGTTGAGTATGCCTTGCTGTTTTTTCATATTTATTTTTTAATTACAAATTCGTATTTATAACACCACCTATTGAACAGTAGACTGTAATTCTCCAATTAAGTGCTAAAAAAATTTTTTCCCTTAAAAAGGGCCGTTTTCTGTGACGAATTTATTTCATTTTTCCTATAAGAGACTCCCCTTCACTATCATTCATAAAATTTTTACCCTAAATTGGGATGAACCCGGATACTAAACTTTGCTTCCTCTGTATTTGACCATTTCTCCCAGTATTTCATCCTGCGTCGGGCCTTTATTATTTTTCATCTACCGTCTTCTTTACTTCCTCAAATGTTGGTTTTTCAAGTTCCTCTGTCTACCCCCTACATAAGCATTGCTGCCCCGCCTCTCTATTTCCTTTTTCCATGCTATCAATTAGTTCTTCCTCCGTTGATGATAGCCTACAAAGCATTTACATAGTTTCCGAGTAAAAATATTGCTTAGTCAATTAATCGGTTTTCTATTAAGTATTTGTAATTAATAATAAATTTGCCTACCTCTAGTAAGAACAACAAATACTATTTCTTAAATTATACTAACAAAGGACACTTCTTTTTAAAGGCGAGGTTCCAAATTTATTTGAATCCGACGAATTGGAAAGGGTAATGATAGCAACAAGACCGGCAGCTAAGGAAGCTGGAATAAGTGAAGGAAATCGAGATCTCATTTTTACTTTTTTCATTAACAGAGTACGGCAAAACCTTCATCTTTCTCTTTGCATGAGTCCAGTCGGAGATGCGTTCAGGTAACTGGATATATTATTATTTTCATACATAGCATATCCCTGTAGTGTCCAAAACTCCGAGCGTGGACAAAACGCCGACTGTCCAAATCTCCCACAAATATTTTTAAAGGGTTAGTTACTTGTACGAAATGGCTATCAGCGTTTTGGCCATTCCACGAAATGTCCTACACCCTTTACAAACCACTTTGATATAAACAGAAAATAATAATTGTCTACGATATATACTTATCAGATGATATATTACAGGAGACGTTGCCGTATGTTTCCGTCATTAGTCAATTGCTGTACCATTGATTGGTTTTCAAAATGGCCCGAAGAAGCTTTATTATCCGTCGCACAGAATAGCTTAAAAGAAATAGGAAAGCCTGAGTTGGTTGATAAAATAGGAAGTATGTGCGTGGTTATGCACAAGAGTGTTGAGAATATGACTGTACGATTTTATGCTGAAATGAAACGTCACTATTATACAACGCCTAGTAGTTATTTGGAACTATTAAAATTGTACCTAAATATGTTAGATACCAAAAGACAGTTGATACAAAAAACGAGCGACCGAATTGCAAATGGCTTAAAGGTAATTCAACATAGCAAATATATCTCTCAAGTCTTCTTGCTTTCTTTACATTTCTTCTCAGTTTTGTCTCTGTTCCCCTTCCAACAGATTACTGAAGTACCTATCTCTCCCATTCTTTTACTTGTATTTCCGTATTTATCCCTATTCTCTTTCTTTCTGTTTCTTTTTGTTTTCTCCCTTCTTACTCTCACATATTTTCTTGCATTCCCTTACTGTTTCTTTGTATTTTTCTTTTCCTGTCTTCACTTTTTTCCACTGCACCCTCCTTGCCTTCATCTTCGCCATCTTGCATTCTCAGTTCCACCACTTCTTCCATCTCTCCTATCCATGTTCTCAGTTTAACTTTCTCCATCGCCTCCTGCATCTTCTATCTCTTCTTCCAAACTTTCTTGCACTCTCTTCCCCTCCATTTTCTCTTTGTACTTCCTTATACTCTCCTCTGTCCATACTTTTTTCGTAATGTACTCCCCTTCCTTTTCCCTCTCTTCACTTTCTCTCCCTTTTATTACCAGTGTCCAGTGGCTGGTGGTTCGATTCCACCTACCTTGAACATCTTCACCTTTTCCTTCGCCTCTACATTTGTTAATACGTAGTCTATTATTGATTCTTCCCTCCTTCCTATGTACCTGTACTCCGCCATTTCTCCTTCCTCTCTATTCCCATTCATTATTTCCCATCTTTCATTGCACATTTCCAGCAATGCCTTTCCCTCTTTGTTTAGCACTTTGTCCCTTGACTGTCTCTTCGCTGTGCCTTTTGCCTTCCTCCCTCCTCCTAGTCCCCGACAATTATTATCATTCCCTCCTCGTGCTCTTTTATCATCTCTTCTACATTTTTCTCGTCTCTGCTATAACCGTCACTATTTTTATTTCTGTTTTCCTCAACTTTATCCTCCTTTCTACAATTACTCTTTGTCGCACTCCCTCCTTTTCTTCTTGTTTGGCCCATTCTCTTCTTATTCCATTTATTATCCGCCCCTTTGCCGTTCCTTTTATGCTATCCCTTTCCACATGCAGAGCCACTCAATAAAATTCCCCTGGCATCTCCCTTTTCCACCTCTCCAATTCTTTTTCTTCCACCCACGTCTCTTGTAGTCCACCACATCTTGCTTCCTAATAAATTCCCTGAATTCTTGGTCTTTATTTCTTATTCTCGCCACATTCCAGAACAGTACTTTTCTTTTATCTCTTCCTGTTCTCCTTCTATCCTTTTCTTTTGCACCGTTTGTTATTCATTTTCCTTTCCGTTACTTGTTTTTGCGTTTCTTTGTCGTTTCCCCCCCCCCGCTCCTATTAAGTTCTTTGGACCCCCCCCCCCCCCCCTATTTTGTCCCCTTTCTCTACTGAGCCCTTTTATGCTGTCGTTCCATACATAACTTTCTCCGTCTACCTCTGTATATCGGATATCCTACCCATACTTTTCTTCCTCCCGTGAAAACTTTAATGTTGATCGTGTTTCTGCACTGTTATCTTCGACTTAGGCTTAAATGAAAAACATATGCATGTTACCACATCTGCACTTACAAAGAATGTTTTAAATTTAAAAAATAATATTGTCATCAATGGTATTTTGTTTGGCTTGTGTCACCAATTCTTTGCCTCTGTATATAACTGTAATAATTTCGTAATCGGTTCTTGATATTAATTTCATCCCTAATTTCTTGGCTCCACTAATTTCGTTTCTTTGTGTTTTTATTCACTATACTTACTCCACATATTGTTTTTGCTAGAATATTTTTTCTGCTTTTAATAGTTTATAAGATCGAATAGATTAATTTCTGTTATTGTATAATTTTACATTGTTCTGTGAATATATTTACATTTTGGAAATCCACACATTTTTATAAATACTTTCCTACTTTAATTTAGAAACTATACGAAACAAATGATATTATTGATGCAATGAAGGAGGAGTTGACTGCGATGGAACCAATTTTGGCAGAGAAATCTGTTGCAATTGCAAAGCTTATGGTTACTTTGACCGCACAACAAGAGCAGGCCGATAAAGTGCGAACAGTCGTAAAAGCAGATGAAGATTCCGCAAAGGTTTGCATTTCTTTACGTTAAAAGCGTTTACTCTTTTCTATTTTATTTTTTTTCGTAGACCAAGGCAGCTGAAACGCAAGCAATTGCAGACGATGCCCAACGAGATTTGGATGTCGCAATACCAGCAATTGAGGCAGCAACTAAAGCCTTACAATCTCTTAACAAAAACGACATAAATGAATTGAAGGTCTTTAACAAACCGCCCGATTTGGTTAGATTTGTAATGGAATCAGTTTGTTTGCTTCTGGGAGCAAAGTATGCTGTAAAATGTATATATACACAGTTTTAAGGCTTACTGCATTTTGTGCGCAGAACTGATTGGGCTGCAGCAAAAATTGTGATGGGAGATGTCAACTTCCTGAAGAAGCTACAAGAATATGACAAAGATAATATTAAAGAAATAATATTAAAAAAATTAAAAGTGTACATCGAGAATGCTGATTTCATACCAGACAAAGTAGCGAAAGTGTCTACAGCTTGTAAAAGCCTGTGCATGTGGGTACGTGCAATAGATACATATGCGAAAGTGTACAAAGTTGTTGAACCTAAACGTCAACGGTAGGTGTACCTTTTCCCCATTTTTAAAGAAATTTTCAATCGCCCACTTTTTTTAGCTTGCATGAAGCAGAAGTCGAATTAAATCAAGTTATGGGAGTCTTGAAAGCAAAACAACAACAATTGGCAGATGTTGAGGCTATGATCCAATCTTTGCAAGATCATTTTGAGGCTTCAGTCGCGGAAAAACAATATTTAGAAGACACCATGGCACTAACTGCTGCTCGTTTGGTACGTGCTGGTAAATTAAACATTGCTTTGGGCGACGAACAAATAAGATGGGAAATTGGTGTAAAGGTAAGCTCTCTTAATGTAATATAAACAGGTTCTTCCAGAAATTGAAAAATTATAATCAAATCAAATTTTTGGGTGAGCATTTATGAACAAATACGAGGGGGCGTTTTTATATTCGCTGAATGGTGGAGTTGGCAGGGCGTGGGGGAAATATGAGAACTGTCATATCGACGGTAACACTTCAATATGTCGTAACTCAGAAGTTTTTGACAAAACGAAGAAAGACACCTCAAATCATTTTGGAATAAGGTCAGTCCAAGGATTGCCTATTCTAGAAGGGCAATCTGACTAGCTCATCCCTCAATTTGTACTAGGGACGAAGAGGACAGAGTCGGATTGTCACCTAGGACGAAACTTGGGTTCATCAAGTCCAAACAAGATTCCATGCACCGGGCCCAAAAACTCATTTTTTGCGATACAGAGGAAATACTGCTAATTGACTACAAAGAAACCTAGGGAAAAGGAGGTTGTTATTCGACAAATTAGTAAAAAGTGTGTGCTTTACGGAGTTGAAGTATGGGGGCTGGAAGCAACACAAAGAGGTTGAGGGACTGCAAGAAAAATACTGGAAATTGTTCCTAGGACTGGACAAAGACACGCCAGCATATATAGTAAGAGAAGAAGCCCTAGTAGACAAACTAAGAGTAGAAGCGGGAGGAAGGGCTATGACTATGAGGAAGAACGGAATGCAAAACATATTACAGGAATGCTGGAAAGAGATAAAAGAAACCAAGGTAAAACACCAACAAGACAGCAGAGAAGAATACTACAAAAGGAATGGGTATGCGAGGGAAGAAGTAGGGAGGATAAGAGAAGAGGGAGGAAGGATAAGGGCAGACATCATAAGAAGAGATAGGGATGTTCAAAAACAAGAAGGGTGGAGTAAAATAAAAGAATCAAAATACAATGAAAACTACCAGAAGATTAAGGGAGAAGAGATATCGCAATATTTGAAAAGGGAAGGAGAAAAAGGATGATGGCAAGATTTACATGTGGAAACGAGGACAGAGGGAAGAAATACTAGAGAAAAGGTTATCCAGAGAAGGATGGGAGAACGTGACCCTGCACATTCATGTGAAAGGAATATAGGGAGTTAGAAGAAGATGAAAGGATGGTGGAAGACATACTAAGCGAGAATGGAGACGGAGTAGAATAGAGCGCCTTAAGGAATCTGTTAAAGAAAAAAGAAGAGGAAAACTAACCAAAGGTGTCCTGTTCCTGTATGACAATGCACCAGTACACAAAAGTTGTGTTGCACTGGTTACAAGGTGGGCTTCGATGTGATAAACCATCCACCCTACAGTGCAGATCTTGTCCCCGGCGACTATTAATTGTTTCCAAACATGAAAAAAGAGTTGACTGCGTGAGAAAAAATTTACCAGCGATTCAGAAGTGAAGATCGCCATTTCCTGGAATTTTGACGAGACAAATCTTTTTTTCCCCAAGGAATACACAAATTAATTGAAAGATCTAATAAATGTATTCCGCGAATATAAAAACGCACCCTCGTAGTAATACTTAATTAATGATTTAATTCTGCAATAAATTAGGCCTGCGTGATTTAAAAGCCACAAATGAAAAGGTTATTTTCAGAATTTTGGCATACAATTAAGTAACTTAATAGGGGATATACTGATCTCTGCGGGTTGTGTAGCCTATATGGGAGCTTTCACAAGTACGTACCGTAAAGATTTAATTACGGAATGGACAGAAAAGTGCGTAGTGATAGACATCCCATATTCGGATAATTACAGGTTAGATACCTACTCAACAGTTTTTTCGCTTCTTTTGCAATGTAAATCCTTTTTAGCTTAATAACAGTATTGGCCGATCCTTACAACATAAGAATTTGGAATGCTTGTGGACTACCTAGAGACAATATATCAACTGAGAATGCTATATTAGTTACTCAAGCTAGAAGATGGCCACTTATGATCGATCCACAAGAACAGGCTAATCGTTGGATACGTCAAATGGAAGGTCAAAATTTACGAATCACAAAGTTAACGGACAGTAACTTTCTGCGAATATTAGAATCCGCTATTCGCATAGGACTTACAGTATTGTTGGAAGAGGTAGAAGAAACGTTAGATCCCACATTGGCCCCCATTTTACTCAAACAAACCTTTATACAGGTTTTTCGTTCTCTATAAATTATATCGCAATTAATTAAAATTTGAAGGGGGGACGAGTTCTAATTCGACTCGGAGACTCGGATGTCGAGTACGACTCCAATTTTCGCTTTTACATAACTACGAAGTTATCAAATCCGCATTATTTACCGGAAATTTGTATTCAGGTTACTATAGTTAATTTTACTGTAACTCCATCTGGATTAGAAGACCAGTTATTAGCGTAAATATACACTTTACATTACAAAATGTTACATGTTACCATAATAATAGAAGGGTGATAGTAAAGCAACGGGTTCGCGCCAATTTATTAGCGCGACACCCGTCAATCACAAATATGAACTAATAAGACTTCAAATACAATTGGTTTACTATCTCTCTTCTATTATTATGTTACATTGCAGTGATGTTGTTCGACTCGAACGTCCCGACTTTGAAAAGCAACGTACCGAACTTATAACACGTATAAACAATGATAAAGGTCAATTAAAAGCGATCGAAGATAAAATCTTAAGACTGCTTTTCGCATCGGAAGGTAACATTTTAGATGACGAAGAGTTAATTGAGACTCTAAACGAAAGCAAGGTAAAAATCCGTAATAGATCGAGTTAAGTTACATAATTATTATATTTTAGGAAACGTCCGCCATTATAGCGGCTAGACTTATGGAAACGGAAGCGACCGAAGAAAAGATATCAATTGCGCGAGAAAAGTATAGGCCCGTTGCGACCCGAGGTTCTGTATTGTATTTTGTGGTAGCGGTACTTGCGGAAATTGATCCGATGTATCAATTTTCTCTGAAATATTTCAATCAAGTAAGAGGATAGATGATTAATCATGTGCACTCCCACCACCTTACGTGTACCTTAGATATTTTGCAATGTGATTCAAACCAGTGAAAAAGATGATTATTTGCCTAATCGATTGGAAATATTAAATCGCGAAATAACTCTGGCAATGTACATAAACGTTTCACGGAGTTTGTTTGAAAGGCACAAGCTGGTCTTCAGTTTTATGGTCTGTGTTGCAATTCTTCTCCAGAAAGGAACAATATCGGAAGTTCAATATAATTACTTACTAAGAGGGCCGGTCGGTTTCAAACCCGCTATGGATAAAAAACCTAATTGCACTTTACTAAGCGATGCTATGTGGTTAGGAGTTAATTTTTTGGCATTTCTCTTTGAATCCTTCAAAGATTTACCCAACGATGTACTCTCACATATCACTGTGACTGTTGGTGACTTTGAGCAGGTTAATGTATTTTAGTTATACGTTGAAATTGAATGGATGTTCTTGTAGACAATCGAGTTCATACCAAATTCAAAAAATAGTGAGATTATGTGGGACAGTCAGTTAGATGATTTCGAAAAATTAATGCTAATTAAAACGTTGAGAGAAGAAAAACTAGTTTTTGGTATCACCGAATATGTTAGAAACAATTTGGGACAAAAATTTGTGGAGAGCCCTCAAATTGCGTTGGCCGTGTTGTAAGTTGTAGTATTTTTTTTATTGTCATTTATCATTTTTGACAAGAACCTATTCTCACACATTTCTTCTACTTGTTTACAATTCACCTTACCTACCTCTCCCATTATCCCTTCTTCTTCTTTCCCTTACTTCCTCCATCCAGTCTATTCCTCCTCCTCCTGACTCTAGAATCTCCTTCCAGTCTCTTTCCTCTTCTCCCAACTGTATACTCTCCCATCCCTCCCCACAAATTAGGATACCTAAATTAAAATATTAAAATTTTAGATATAAAGACATCTCAAACTCGGTGCCGCTCATATTTGTATTAAGCGCAGGATCAGATCCTTTTGGAGCTTTTCATAGATTTGCCACCGACATGGGATACCAAGAAAGGATATTGTCGATCTCGTTAGGTCAAGGTCAAGGACCAGTTGCCGAGAAATTAATCGAATCCGGTAGAAATAACGGCAGTTGGGTTTTTCTGCAGAATTGCCATTTGGCTACATCGTGGATGTTACCCATGGAAAGAATAATACTAAAAATAGTCGAGGACCCATCATCGGTCCATACCGATTTTCGTTTATTTATGAGTTCTATGCCATCACGAACTTTCCCAGTTTCAGTTTTACAAAATTCGGTTAAGGTAACAAATGAACCTCCGAAGGGTTTACGAGCCAATGTTAAAAGAGCTTTGATTGAAATGCTCGACAGTTTCTTTGAAGGTCACCGTACGTAAAATTTAGGCGTACGGTATCAAATCAGTAATGTGATGTTTGTAGCATTGGGACAAGATTGGAGAACGGTTCTTTTCGGACTATGTATGTTTCACGCAGTTATACAGGAACGTAAAAAATTTGGACCATTAGGTTGGAATATTGTTTACGAATTTAATAACAGTGATCGCGAGTTTGCATTTAATACTTTACGAATGTATTGCGATATAGGGTTTATCCCGTGGGATGCTTTGGAGTATATAACAGGTATATCTACTTTTTTATTAGATAAATTATATTTTTTGATTTTCTTTCTATTGAGTGCCATAAATTGTCCGTAACAAATTCACACACATAGCGTGACCTATCGAACAGTAGACTGTAATTCTACAATTAAGTGCTTAACAAAAACAATTTTTTTAAGAAAAATGGTCGTTTTCCGAGACAAATTTTTAACATTTTTCCTATAAGGGATCCCTTCCCTATCATTCCTAACATTTTTACCCCCAAATTGAGATAGTCCCGCATTGTGAACTGTTACCATTCTACAAATTCTTGAGTTATCGATTATGTACAACGCGATTCTTACAGGTTATCCGCTAGTACATAAAGCCATTTAAATGCCACTGTTTTACTTATGTGGAGCAATATTAAGCTAACGTTCTACACATTGATCTGTGTCTTAGGTTGAGAAGAGGATCCACTTCGCTAAAATCTTTTCCATTTATTACTGGCACAGATTAGACACGTGTCTATGTATTGTGTACTACTTTACTTTTACAGCGAATGCTCCCACGGCCGCCAGAGTCAGTAATACAAAAACGATTTCCGGGGTCTAACACCCGAAGTCATTTTTATATTACTCGTTTACTATTATAAATTAATTACTGGCTGGGTATGTGACTTGAAATGCCCAAGTGCGTTTACATTAATGAAATTAAGAAATACAAAATGGAAAACATCCTTAATTTACGTATCTCCCGAAAATTAAAATATTTGTGACCTTTTCTCACTACATATTTCCTAAAAGATATATTCGTAGGCGAAATTACATATGGTGGTCGGGTAACAGACGCATGGGATTTAAGATGTTTAAAAACCGTTTTAAAAGGTTTTTTCTCTCCTCCTACATTGCAACCCGGTTATACATATTCCAAATCTGGAGTCTATTATTGTCCTGAATACGAAAATTTAGACGAGTATAGAGATTTTGTTGATATATTTCCAATAATAGAGGAGCCAGAGATATTTGGAATGCACGAAAATGCAAATATCGCATATCAGGTATACAACTAAGTAGGTACCTGCTTAAAAATATTACTTGAACAAATTCTTGAAGATAAAAGAAACACAAACCGTTATAAAAACAATATTGGACTGTCAACCAAGCACAAGTGGTGGAGGCGAAGGTAAATCTGCAGACGAAATTGTTTTTGAATTATCGGATGGAGTTATACAATGTATACTTAAAAAGATATATACAGATAATGCCCATCCACGTTTATATAAGGTAAGACATTAACCATGAGGTTAAATTGCAATAGTGATTCCAACAGAGAGATGATAAAGATCGATTACCATCTCTAACGACAGTTTTAATGCAAGAAGTGGATAGATTCAATAAGCTTCTTGTGCTTATTCATAGTTCGATGAATAATTTACAAAAGGCAATTAAAGGCTTTGTAGTTATGTCAGAACAACTGGAGGAAGTGTATAAAGCTTTTTTAAACAATCAGGTATTGCGAAACCTCTTATAACCTGCGCTTACATTTTGTTTAGGTGCCCATTATGTGGTCATCAAAATCATATCCGTCATTGAAGAGTCTTGGAAGCTGGATACACGATTTAGAGTTACGACTTGATTTCATTTGTGTAAGTGTTGTCCTGCAATGCCATAAATCAATAATAGGCGTTTGTAACAGATATGGGTAGAATATTATCAGCCACCGTCGTATTGGTTGTCAGGATTTTATTTCACACAAGGATTTTTAACTGGTACATTACAAACACATGCTCGTAAATATGATTTGCCAATAGATCAACTTAAATACGACTTTATTATGCAACGGGAGTTTATAGATCAAGAGATGATAAAGTTAGCACACGATGCCGAAAAGAGAGAGGTAATTACAAAACTAATATTAGCTATATCATTTTATCATCCCTTAAAGATTGCTACAGCATACGGAGATTTAGAAACACCTGTTGATGGTGTACTTATCCATGGGCTGTTTACTGATGCCGGCCTGTTTGACCACGTTAACATGATATTAGTTGATCCAAATCCTGGTATGTTTTTTGTTTCTATTCAAAAGTCTATTCTACACATATAAAGCCTTTGAGAAAGAACAGTAGCACTTGAAACTTGACAACTTATTAGTATCTGGTTGCATTGCACAAGTGACCCTTTTTTCAGGCAGAGTCAGTAGATTAACAGAATACCGCAAGCCTTCGACGCGACAAATGCCGCTCTGGCGGCCATGTTTAGTCCATATACATAAGATAGACTTACGAAAGTGCGCGTAAGTATCATAAAATATACTTCTTACATCAATTTGTTTTATTATATTCCAAAAAATTTAGTCAAAACATCATCTACTTTACTGAGCGTGTAGGGAGTGAAGCGCGGAAAGGACTAAACATGGCGGAGCTTGCGGTACTCTGTTAATTAATCTACTGACTCTGTTTTCAGGAGCGCCCTCTATATGCTACTAATAAAACTTAGATTTTGGACATCACTAACACCACATTTCATCCTCATCCAAGGTGGTATGAAAAAAGTGACTTAGTCACTTGATATGGAATGACTCTTTCTGAAGTTGCACTTTTTGTAATTTTACAAAAGAAAAGGACTGTTGCTACTTCCGACAATAATATGAATCTTTTAATATATATATATATATATATTAATTTTCTTAATACTTACTGTTATTTAAACAAATTTTAGGTGAAATAAATCCGCCACTACCGGGAGTGTTACTTTTGCCAACAACACAAACACCAAATATGGAGAATCGTTATGTGTGCCCATTGTATAAGACTTCAGTGCGAGCTGGAACGTTATCAACTACTGGTCACAGCACAAATTTTGTGATAGCCGTTTTACTTCCTTCCAAGGAACCACAGAGCTATTGGATATTAAAAGGAACTGCCTTATTAACTCAAGTTACGGATTAATTTTTTTATTTCTAAACAAATCATTCACTGAAATAGATTTTCATAATTCGTGCTTTATTATTTGTTTATCAAATCCACAGCTGTACAAAGTATCGTGAAACCACGCTAATCCACGAACATACGATAAATGCGTATTCATGTTACGAATTACTTGAAAGTTGTCTTCGCAACTGAACGTTATTACATCTGTAGTACCACCGCACACAGCTAAATTTCCTGAATCATTAAACTTCATGCGATGGATACTGGAGTCAAAGCAGTGATAGTTTGCTAAAAACTCCTTAAGTTGTCTGATATCTACATTATAAATTTCGCCTCCCTTACTTCCAATAACAACATACTGCGAATGTTTGGGATTCCATGCGACACTTGTTAGTCCACAAAAATCATTTTGATATAAAACTGTAATAGTGCTAAACTAGATTACTAATGTCATTTTGTGGTATGCTCAGTTATTGTATTCACTATGTATTAACATCATAGTTACAATACATAAATAATATACTGAAATAAACAAAATAAGATACACCGTGTCTCACGGTGACCACTCATTAGAATATTTCAGAAACTATTACGATTTGAATTTTGAAAATTTGGGTGATGGGGTTTTCGGGCGTGGCCTCCCCAAATAAAATAATGGCGTCTACGTAACACTTCCGGTTTTTCCGGAAAGTCAACTAAGGTCATTTCTTGCGAAAATGGCTTAGCAGGACTTCAAAACAAACCACCAGTTATTAGTTGTCAGTCTAACACCACTAGTGACAGTTAAATTGAATACTATTTATTAAAAAAATTGAAAACAACAAACGCAAGAAATTGAATGACCTTAGTTGACCGCACAAAAAAACAGTAGATATCTCAAAAACTAGAAGAGATAGGTATAGGGAACCATGGTACCGTTCGAAAGAGAATGAAATTTTGCATCAGACTACGACGAAACATACAGGGTGTTCCATTTGAAAAAACCAACTTATGATGATTTGAAGTTAACTAAACTCGGCATTAAATTTCCATCACCCTGTATGCAATTAAGCCACTTTGAAAGTACGGATGGGAAGCTTAGGAGTCCAGCTATCTCTCGTATCAATATGGTTCCTTCATCTTTCTTGCTGTAGAATTCACACGGTTTTAAGCTAGATACTGTTTATTTTAATTTTTATTAAAGAAATTAAATATCTCGGAAACGGTTAATTTTAGGAATAAGAAAACTTGATGAAAGTCCACCTAAAATTTTACGTAGAATGCAAAATCGAAATAATATATAGGGTGTTACATTTAAAATAACAAAGTTGGTGTCATTTCCGGAAAAACCGGAAGTATTACGTAGACGCATTATTTTATTTGAGGAGGCCACGCCCGAAAACCCCATCACCCAAATTTTCAAAATTCAAATCGTAATAGTTTCTGAAATATTCTAATGGGTGGTCACCGTGAGACACGTTGTATACTCACTATCCAAACAATACAATAAATAGTTTATAAAACGATTTGTCTTGCCTAAATGGAAAAGTGGACAGGCTATTCTATTTAAGTGATCCTGCATAAGAAACAAGCAACTGAGTATACTCTAGTTTCATTATGGATGGCCCCCGGCAATATCTTCAAAACCAAAGGTCTTAATTTAATGGGATAAAAAAACTAAATCAGGTATGAGAAATTTAATGAAAATATTTTTAAAACAACCGCAAGAGGGCGTAACTGCTACGACAAACATTAAAAATCGTTTTTTTCAGTGGAAATGCCTTACTAAGCTACAATTTAATATAAGTTTTTTTAAAGCTTAGTTCATTTCAAACAACTTTTGTTTAAAACATTTTTTGATGTTTCCAATAATAAAGCCAGGGGGCGCGGCCAAACCTTACGAAACAAAAACCACTGTAACTTTTATAATTTTTAGCCGATTTGAATGAATTTTTGGTTATTTGAAAGGGCATTCAACGCAGATTCTGGGCTTATAGTCATACTTGACAATAATCGTTTAATACATTTTTGATAGATATGGTTATCTTCAACTGAAGTTGTTTTTCCAAATTTTCTCTAAAATTTTAAATGGAAAGATATCATTCTTTGGTGTGGGTTTTGTAGAACTTTAATGGTCTAAGATACTCGCGAAAACCCCGTATTGATATCTCTTGTCGTTTTCGAGATATGACCAAAAATGTCTGTTTCTGGTAATTTTTCACTACCCCATTTTTATTAACGTCAAATCTTAACTGAAATAATTTTTTTTAAATAAAATTTATTTATTTTACCTTTACCAATAAATTCTTTTTTTGTGTTTATTTTTTATTTTATTTTTAATGGCATTTTAATGGCAAATAATGTGGTTTCAGCATGATCGATGCCTAGCACATTTTTCTCAAATTGTTAGAATCTTTTTGGATAACACATTTCCTTGACTTTTATTTCTGAGGAAGAATAAAGGGAATTGTTTACCAAACACCACCCACGACACGGTAAGATAATAAATCGAATAAAGGATGCTATTTGCTAGCTTGCCCTGATCTAAAATCGCGGCAGCAGTCTTTAATACAAAACGTTTTTCTTTGAATAATGACGGCAAACAATTTGAACATTTGATATAGTTCAACTTATGTTTTTTTTTGTTTTTTGCTTACTAGTCCAAGTTTGTTGTCTAATATAAGTAAGTGTTTGTGTTTCGTGAGATTTCCTTAATTTTCAATTTTAAAAAAACACAGTGAACTTGTGTGATATTTAATAATTACTTAAACATAATAAATTACACGGCCATCTAAGATATCGACAATATTAAAAATGGGGTATTGAAAAATTACCAGAAAAAGACATTTTTGGTCGTAAGTCGAAAACGACAAGAGATATCATTACGGGGTTTTCGCCAGTATCTTAGACCATTTAAATTCTACAAAACCAACACAAAAGAATGATATCCTTCCATTTAAAATTATAGAGAAAATTTGGAAAAATAACTTCAGTTGGAGATAACCACATCTATCAAATGTATTAAATGATTATTGTCAAGTATGACTATAAGCCCAGAATCTGCGTTGAATGCCCTTTCAAATAAGCAAACATTCATTCAAATCGGCTAAAAATTATAGAAATTACAGTGGTTTTTGTTTCGTAAGGTTTGGTCGCGCTCCCTGGCTTTATTATTGGAAACATCAAAAAATGTTTTAAACAAAAGTTGTTTGAAATGAACTAAGCTTTAAAAAAACTTATTTTAAATTGTAGCTTAGTAGCGCATTTCCACTGAAAAAATCGATTTTGTGTTTGTCGTAGCAGTTACGCCCTCTTGCGGTGGTTTTTATAGTTTAAAAATATTTTCATTGAATTTCTCATGCCTGATTTAGTTATAAAATTTTTTATCCCATTAAATTGAGACCTTTGGTTTTGAAGATATTGCCGGTGGTCATCCAAAATGGAACGGCCTGTATATTATATGCTGAGATAGCTTACATGTACTTTGCAATGTGTTAAAAAAATTATGTGGAGTGTGAGAAATGATCGTTTTTGATTTTCTGTACCGACTGCTGGAGCTCGTAGATCTTTTAAGAATTTCTAATAATTACCTACATGACATGACTGCATCAGAAAGATGGCAATACAAAAGTAAGATCGCTTGAGTAGTAAGTATTGCTCATTGTTTATTTCAGTGATAACAAACAGTACACTGTACCTGTTGCTGGTGATTTCATACGATCATCCCAAATACACGACTTTCTATCCATGCTTGCTGTCGCAAACAGATTATTTTCATTTTTGTTAACAGAAACAGACCTTACAATGTCTGTATGTACGTTTCTGTAAATCATTTGGATACATATTAAAGGTTATGCAGGAAAACTACGTACTCACTTAAATTCTGTAATCGGCTGGGATGTATTAGTACTGCCAAAATTCCAAATCGAAATCTGAGTATCTGCACAACTAACAATTTTCTCATTTGTATGCCATGAAGACAACTGTTGCACTAGGGCATTTGTGTAAAAGAAATCTTCACATTTTAAACATAATGAATTATCGATATCCAATAGTTTTAGGCTGAAAGTATCTTCGGCTAATAGTATCTATAAATAATAATAATAATATAATTAACAGTGTAAACCAATCTATCTGTATCTACAGTGTGTCCCAGGATTGATGTTACAAGAGGTGTAATGGACTAAAATTTTTTGAATTTCAATTTAAGATTCTGGAATTAAGCCCTGCTTAGCGTGAAACGAATTTTAAGAAATTTTTCGTTTTTTGAAAAACAAAATGGCCGTGACGGTGAAGCAAGAACTATTTTCTTTTCAGGTAAAGTGCCCTTTTGGTTTGCGATATGGAAAAATTTTACTAAGAAAAGTTGTTCATAATGACAAATCATGGCCGTATACCAAACTTCAGGACCATCTACCTACTTTCATTAAACTATCTGTTTTAGATTGAACAATAGTTATTTTTGTATCTAGTGCGCGAAATGCGACTTTGGTGATCGAAAACTGATTTCTTTAACGAGGCGCAGCAGATTTAAAGAAATAGTCGAGATCACGAAAGTATTTCGCGCACGAGTTGCAAAAATAACTATTGTTCAATCTAAAACAGATAGTTTAATGAAAGTAGGTAGATGGTCCTGAAGTTTGGTATACGGCCATGATTTGTCATTATGAACAACTTTTCTTAGTAAAATTTTTCCATATCGCAAACCAAAAGGGCACTTTACCTGAAAAGAAAATAGTTCTTGCTTCACCGTCACGGCCATTTTGTTTTTCAAAAAACGAAAAATTTCTTAAAATTCGTTTCACGCCAAGCAGGGCTTAATTCCAGAATCTTAAATTGAAATTAAAAAATTTTTAGTCCATTACACCTCTTGTAACATCAATCCTGGGACACACTGTATACGGCCAATATTTTTATTGTCAATGTATGGACAAGAGAGATCTCAGATGATAAAGTCTTTCACAAAATTTTGCATTAGATAACATATAATAATAATAACAAAAATACTCTTCACTTACATTAGAATCTCTTGAACACTATTGGTTCGATTTGTGGGCAAAGCACATTGAACATAATACCAATGCACCATACAGAAATCACTTTAGAAGACATCCACCAACTACATCAAACACCTACACAACTGGAGAAGTCCAGGCATAGATAGCATACATAATTTTTTGTGGAGATATTGATCTGAAGATACATACACCTAGCACAACACTTCACAACAATATTAAATACACCATCATCTGCGAAATATGATTGGTTCAAAAGTAAGACTAATGAGGAATAATTAAATAACTTATACTTCTGATTGAAGAATGATGTACTGCAATAAATTTTTAGATGAAAAATTATCAAGCTGTTGCAGTCGGCCTCCCGAAATTGTGCAATTTCAATATGGAACCCGTAACACTTACACTAAATGATGCCCAACTCATCACAAACACAATACAAATTAAGAGGGACATCTTTCAAGGTGACTCTTTGAGCCCACTTTGGTTTTGTCTTTTTCTTAATCCCCTTTCTCACATGTTGAATGACACAAACTTTGGTTATAACTTAAAACACAATCATGAAATACATCACAACATTACACATCAATTTTACATGGATGATCTTAAATTATACGCTTCTACAAGCACAATATACACATTGAGTTTAGTATTGACAATTCCGAAACACAACATACCACTGATGGTAAGAGAGAATTTGTGGATTTCGAGCTCGAACATATAAGATCCATGGCTGAGAAACGAAACTTACAAATATCTTGGTTTTCAGCAAAACATACACAAATAAAATGTAATCTAATCACACAATATTTACTAGTGCTGGCAAAAATTGTGATTAATCGAAAATCTCGATTAATCGAAAATCGCGATTAATCGATTTCTGTGCGTATGGAAATCGTTCACTAATCGTGTTCGAACGAATCGAACATTTTTGCCAGCACTTCGACACTGCATAGTGCCGACGCCGCCCTTAAAACTCTTTCTTAACCGCAGCTGTTGGATCTTTATTGGATCTACGCCCTACGGCCGTATAAAACATTCTAAAATTTCCACTTGAATATATTTAATTATATAATCGAAATTGAAAATCTCGATTAATCGAAAATCGCGATTAATCGAGAATCCCGATTAATCGAAAATCGCGATTAATCGATTTCTGTACCTATGGAAATCGTTCACTAATCGTGTTCGAACGAATCGATTAATCGATTCGTTCGACATTTTTGCCAGCACTAATATTTACACAGAATATGCAGTATACTTAAAACACAATTACACGGTAGAAACACTGTCAAAGCTATTAACACATATGCTACACCAGCCCTTACTTTTTCCTTTGCAATAATAAAATGAACCAATACAGATTTAAAACAAGTGCAAAGAAACACACCTACATTACTCACTAAACACTGACTACATCATCCACACACCTGAACAGTTAGACTTTACCTTCCTAGTTCACGAGGAGATTAAGGCTTAACAAACACAGCCTTCTTACACCAAACACAAATACATAAACTACAAGAATACTTTCATAACAAACCACACACTTCAGTACTACACAATGCAGACAAATCTTACCCTTAAATATGAGTAATGGGTACATCACACCACCAATGAGTAGAAACATGTAGACCATACATAACCTGCAAACTTGGACACAAAAGACTACACGGACGATATCCACAGAAGATTAACCGAGAATGTGTTGATAATACAGCAATGCATGCTTGGTGGACCAAATGTGATATTTTCCCAGAGTCAGAGAGTTTCATGTTTGCCATACAAGATCAGATCATTTACACACAAAATATACACCGCAAGTTGTAAACACAACACACAAGATATATTGGGATAGGACACTACTCGCAGATAAAACTGTATATTACAATAGGCCACATAAAACGCTTATAGATAAAACAAAAAATTATATAGATAATAGATACAGTGAAGCCTCAATAATTCGCAGACTAATTGGGACCACACACTGTCCGAATTACCAACTTGTCCAAATTTTCAAATACATATGCTGTATAATAATGCAGAGATGCTATTTATTCAATTGCCGCCCATGAATAAAGGGTTGCGTAATTGAGGGGAACGTCTACTTTGATGCAGTGTCTTCCAAATAGGCTAGACCCTGCAGATATTCTTACCAACACTCAACTCACTATTACATATGTATTTTACTTGATTTTTGTAGCGTGATTTCACAGGAACATTGTATGGATTTTCGAGGGTTCAGATTTTAGAGGTCCGAATTTTCGAGGCTCCAATGTAAGTACGTTAAGTACAGGCGTAGTCACGTAAGAAGGCGAGCGCTGCAATGCGCAAACGACGAATTTACCCTGCTTGTAAAATTTCGCGTATCTGTAAGTCAGTGTCGTTTCACGTTGTTGTAGATACGTTTAGTAATCACTAAATATGAACATTAATGTTATTTATTGAATTATAATTGCAGGATAATTACACTTTAGTGATATATAATGAAATTGGAATAAGTTATTGAAAAAAATGCACGTGTGAATGCATTTATTATGATACGCAACTGACTTGTATTTTTTCAGTACTTGGCTTTCGGAGTCATGAATTGGGTTGCGCGGGTGCTCGCCTTCTTATGTGACTATGAGTGTATATTCACAATACTTCAATATGAGGAATATTTTATAGAAGTCAAAGCTGAATGTTAATTTACCTTCGTAGTGTTTGGTATAAATATAGCATCTGATATAGACGTTGCTCCTGTAAAATAGTGGAAATAGTCGTTTGTAAGTGCTGCGGTACCATCTTTATAGAAAAAAAGAGAACTTTCCCAATATCCTGCCGACACGTTTGAACTTCCTAATATAATCTCACCTAAAAAATGCAAAATTAAGTTTACGTCTTTGAAAGTGTTAAAGTATTTAACCCTTATCATTAATATCTATAACTGATAGATAATCATATAAGATGGGCTCTTCCGAATGTAAGAGTATTCTTTCTAATGGTTTGTTTGGGGGATAAATAAGATTTTCTACATCCATTATCCACCATATAATAAAAACAAGTTTTGAAACGAGTTTGATACGCTTAAATCTTTTTTCTTACTAATTATAATATTTTTAAAATAATATATTTTATGTATGTGTATTAAAATTCGACGATAAAAGTAAGGTTAACAACAAGGTGAAGCGACAGGATGACAACTTAACGAACTGCTTGGCACTTCGAATTGATCGAATCGGTTCGTATTGCCAACCTTAGTCATTTACACACCCGATGTCACCATATACACAGGGTTTTTCTTTAGGTATTACACACACAAAAGGTTTGTGGTCGTCATAATATAATCAAGATGTTTATAGTCAAATTCAGTAGCATTACCTAATTATAATTCCCTTTCACCAATAGTTTCATTATTGTCTTCACAGAAACTTGAACTTGGAGCGCTTATACTCTACATCACCAAAAGTAACACCTTTCTTTATATTGATTTGCTGAGTTAGAACTCCGAGATTCGTTTACAATGCAAATCAAATTCAGAATCAACCAATGTATCCTGCTCTGTTCTACATAAACATAGCCATAGATGTGTCTTTACTTTATTAAAAATATCCATACTTGAAGAAAAGAAACCCTGAGCTATGTGCATTGCATAATTGTTGTTACATTGCAACTGGGTTCTGACTTTAAGATTGTCTCTTGTTCTGGGCCAGGGACTAGAACCGAAACCGGTACCGGAACCTATTGATTTTATTATAACCTAAGCCGGAACCCAAAGATTTACAAAATTAGTTTTTATGTTGAGAACCATTACAGAGCTAAAAATAGTTTTGAAATCAGAACCGGAAATCAGAATTTGTTTAGAACCAGAACCGGAACTGAAACCCATATTTTGCAATTGGTATAAATTATAACTGTAACCGAAACCTTTATTTCAAAAAGGTTCTGACCATTGAATAAAGAAAGCTAAATGGTTCTGGCCTATCAGTGCTATTCCGGTGACACTTGAAAACTTTTCAATATTGTTACTTATTCAAGAAAGCAGCCGACCTACTTAACAATGTTGAATGTTGACACGAGAATACCAAAATTTTTCAACATTGTTAAGTAGGTCGGCTGCTTTCTTGAATAAGTAACAATATTGAAAAGTTTTCGAGTGTCACCGGAATAGCACTGATTCTAGTGGTTTGTGATCTGATCTGATCTGACTGATATAATTAAAAATAAGTATGTATTCCCATAGCACGCTTCGTTACACGCATACTGTAGATGACGTCACATATTTGCGAAATCGTCGCTATCTTCACACTAGTACAGTAGTGGTCAGTAGAAGTTGATGAGTTGTCACTTTCTGTAGTGGTTTGTGGTTGTCACACAAAGATTTATAATCTTATTTTAATCTCAAAGTTAGCACAGAACCAAACTGTAAAAATTGTGTTATAAAAATGTCCATCTATGATCTCAGTGTAATTGTTAAAGTTGAACCGAAACAAGAAGAAGAAATAAATGCATCTCTAGCGGAACAGACGTTTGTAAGCAATGAGGTATCAGAAGAACAAGCGCAAGAGCAATACTCAACGAAACGTACTATTTCCAAAAAATTCAAATGTGGTGAGTGTTGCTATTCAACAGACATTAAACGTCATTTACAGCAACATCATTTATCACACATAAAGACTTTACCAACTTTCAATTGCAATGAGTGCAGTTATACAACAAATAGTAGACATAACCTTAAAGAGCATCTTTTAATGCATGGTAATCTAAGATATTTTAAATGTTTCCACTGTGATTATGGAACAAAAATTAAGGGCAATATACAAAGACACCTCTCGACACATAAAATTTCAAAAGATTTTAAATGTGACAAGTGTAATTATGCGACAAATGTTAAAATCTATTTAACGAGACATGCTGCAATACATAACATTTCAAAAGATTTTAAATGTGAAAAGTGTGATTATATGACAAACAATAAACCGAGTTTTAAAAGGCATCTCTTGACACACAAAACGACAAAAGATTTTAAGTGTGAAAAGTGTGGTTATATGACAAACAGTAAATGGTATTTTAAAAACCATCTTTTAATACACGAAGTGTCAAAAGACTTTAAATGTGAAAAATGTGATTATGTGACAAACATCAAAGGGAATTTTAGAAATCATCTTTTAACACACAAAGTGTCAAAAGATTTTAAATGTGAAAAGTGTGATTATATGACAAACATTCAAGGGAATTTTAAAAACCATCTTCTAACACACAAAGTATCTAAACATTTGAAATGTGAAAAGTGTGATTACATGACAAACATTAAATGGAGTTTTAAAAACCATCTTTTAACACACAATGTATCAAAACATTTGAAATGTGAGAAGTGTGATTATGTGACAAATATTAAAAGTTATTTTAGAAACCATCTTTTATCTCACAAAGTGTCAAAAGATTTTAAATGTGAACAGTGTGATTATATGACAAATATTCAAGGGAATTTTAAAAACCATCTTTTATCTCACAAAGTGTCAAAAGATTTGAAATGTGAAAAGTGTGATTATGTGACAAACTTTCAAGGGAGTTTGAAAACGCATCTTTTAACACACAAATTGTCAAAAGATTTTAAATGTGAAAAGTGTGATTATGTGACAAACTTTAAACAGGCTTTTAAAAGGCATCTCTTAACACACAAATCAAAAGATTTTATATGTGACAAGTGTAATTATGCGACAAGTGTTAAAATCAATTTTACGAAACATGCTGCAAAACATGACATTTCAAAAGATTTTAAATGTGACCATTGTCATTACGCAACAAATTTTAAAAATTGCCTTACATCTCATCTCTTAAAGCACACAAATTCTTTTAAGTGTAACAACTGTCATTACACGACAAATAACAAGAAGTTTCTTAAACGACATCTTTTAACACATAGAATTTCAAAAGATTTTAAATGTGGAAAGTGTAATTATGCGGCAAATAGTAAACAAAGATTGAGTCTTCATCTGCTTATGCATGCGAACTCCAAAATATATAAATGCCTCAAGTGTGATTACTTAACAAATGATAAACCTTATTTTATACGGCACGTAAGATACAATAAGCCAGCATGTACAAAATCACACTGATTATTAAACATAAAAACAAGAAATATATGTAAAAATTTGACAGTTTTAGTGTAAATAAGTAATATCAAATTGAAACCTTCTCGGCTTAGCTGATTGACGTTTGTGCAAATAAAATGAGAATTTATAAAAATTATACTGAATGACTCTTTGGTGTAAGACGAAACATGTAGGTACCTACTAAGAATAGCATATTAAAATTTTAATCAGGTGACGGAACAGGGGAAGACATATGTTTATATAAGTAAAACCAAAATTGTACAATGGATGGCATATTATTGTTTAAAAAAGATTGCAAGTTTTTGCAATTATGTAGAAATCCACTTTGAACATATACCTATAATACTGCTGATGTACCTGCATTTACTGTACATTTTGTGGAATTTTTTTTGCGGTAAATAAAGATTATCATAAAAAGTAAAAGCGTTTAATAAAGTTATTAGTCCAATGAACGAATGCTTCTAGAAGGAAAGACAACAAGCGGAACCGAACTATAGTACGTTGTTTGGGGTATCTACCAGTATAACTACCAAAAGTCCTTACTCCATGGGGTTAAGGGTCTTTTTCTTCGTTTTCGCCTATATCTCGGTAGGGATTAGTCCTACAAAATGTATACGTATACACTTTCGAAAATCGATCATTTTCGAAAAAGAACCGTTGGCCAAACTTCTGTCTCAAAATCAATCATTTTCGAGAGCGTATTAACAGTTACAGATAGCAAAAAACTGTAGGAATGAATGTCAGCTTTAATTTTGTAGACAAATATATTTTTTGTAGGACCAACGCCTACTGAGAAATAGGCGATAAACGAAGAAAAAAAGACCCTTAACCCGCCTACCCCTAGGGTCAAGTATTTTTGATATGTTATACTACTAGATGCCCGAAACAACGTACCATAGTCGGTCTTTTCGCTTATTGACTTTCCTTCTAAACGGCATTCGTTGACTAGACTAGGTATATGTTTATAATTATATGTTAGCATTATATGTAAATAATAAAAACTTTACAAAAAATTAATGAAAATCTATACTACAACTAATACAACTATTCTTGTGCTCGTTTAAGCCATTTAGCAAATCTGTAGTTTTAAAAATCAGAATACCATACCACAGCATAAAGAACTTATGCTGTGATCATACCATGTAAAAGAAAAATAATTCTGGTCATATGTATAGTATTCCTACGTATATATGTTTATTTGTTTAATAATAAATCGTAAAAATAACAACTAATTCCACTTGACATTTTTATTTTTAGTTGTTTAAATTTAAATTGTTACTTTTGTAATTATTTATAGAGTTCCACAATGTAAGTTTAAAGAAAATTAATTCTATTTAATGTCAATTTGAAATAAATGATTTTTTCAGTACATTTTCCTAAACAACTACTATAGTTTATTATTTATTAACCATTGTGTTTCCCAAGGTTTTCACAAAATAATTTTATGCATCCGATTAACTAGTCCTTATACTTACTAATCTTTGATCTATAGTATCTATACATCTGTAGTAATCTTTTTTGTATAACATAACCTATTAAGTGTATTGTTGTTGTTGCTTTGAAGGATAAAAAAGGGCTACACATAGATAAATGAGATAATTTGTGGGGCTAGTTAGGCAGTTCGTGACAGTTGAATTATGTGAGAAAATATCTTACAACAAATATAACAGCGTCATAGTTTACATTTCGTTTTGTGTATAAAAAAGGCGGGAGAATATCTTGTCCCCTCAATGTCTCAAAAAAGTATAACGTGAGTGTATTAAGTTCATTAAATAGTTTTTTTTATTATGCTTAATTTATGTTAAGGTCCTTCTTTGCACCGGTGCCTCAGAATGATAAAAATGAACCAACGAAAAGAAATGGGTATGTAGCTCTTTAAAAATAAGTGAAATGTTTGCTGTTAAAGTTCTAAATCGTAAGATTTTTATCACACCGAAATTAAATCTTCCATTGTTACCGTTAAATTTTTCTTTATCACGGATTAGCAGTGAAGACCGCTCAGCGTCCGCGGTAAACAAATCTCCCGAAGAAACAAGCACTGTAAGCAAGAGTGAAGATAATCATACTGTAAGAACATACCAATCTCGCAGAACAGGTTTGTTTTATCAAAACAATCAATGTCCGTATTGAATTGTATTTATAGTAAAACTTATCACAACTGGTACGGGACGTTTGAAACCAGAAATTGCTAGAATTATAAAGGAGAGAAGCGAAAGACAGCAATCATCGTCAGATAGTGATGGAAGTGAAAAAAATGATGTGGAAGTAACCAAAAAGAAGCGAAAAATAATAGATTCCGATTCAAGTACAGATCAAGAAGAGGAAGATTTGTTATCTGGAAAAAAAAGTAAAGTTTGCGAAAGCAATACAGACATTAAAAAATGTTCACCTGATAAGAAAATGGAAACGGAACAAACTGCGGAAAAAAATAATAGTTCATTTGGCAAGTAATACATGCACATACATGAATTATGTTATTAGATTGGTAAAGCTTTGTTAGGATCATAGCATGGTGTATACCAACAGATTCGAGGGGTTTGAAAGGAGCATTACCGACATATTTCTCTGTTGCTAAAATTGATTTTACAGTAAACTCATTTCTCTTATCGCCAAAGCCGTTGGAACATTTTGTATTGTTTAAATATACAGAGTGGTGACTTGGACAAGACGAAATAATTTAAAATATGTAGTTAGTTGAGTTATTAAACACAGAAACATCTAACAAACAAAAAAATCAATGAACCAAGTCATTTAGCACATAAATTATTATAGGAACAATGCCACCTAATCATTATGCTAGTTTTTAGACTTTACAGATGAAATTCTATTGTTTTATCTTAATTCGTACATTGGCTCTCTTATTAAACCTAATATGTAAAGGTATCAGAATGGTAAATCGCATAATCAATTGATTCACAATTATTTTATTTCTTTCCCTGTGGTATCTCCAAACTTTGGGCCTGGGCGTATGGAATTAAGAAAATTTTTTAAATAATCATGGTGTAAACAATCACATCTCATACGGTTTAGATAGTTTTCTAGCAGCTTTTGCAACTTAAGTAGCAGGCCATTTTCTTGTTTCGGCTTCTCTATGGTAGAGTATGTGGAATCGCACTCCATCTGAGTGTGTCTCTTTTCTACTTAACTACATTTCCATTATGCGGATATTGCTTTCTACTGCAAGCTTCATCTTTATTGACTTTCTAATCCTTCTCAGTTCTCACCCTCATCTCATAGGAAACAATGCTTGTCTTCAGCTAAATGAAGGTGGAAAATAGTGAAATTGTACACTATTATCTTAGTTTTGTAATATAAAGCAGATACAATTGGTTTTGGGCATAATGGCACTGATTGAAGATCTATAGTAAAGCTGAAGTTTTGTTTAATTCCTTCTCCTCATGAGCCTCTTCTTTTTTAAGAAAATGTACTTGGTACATCTCATCTCATCTGATCTGATATTAGTTCTGTCATCTTTTTTGATTTTCTCAAAAATATACATGGTTCTAGATACAACTTTGCTGTTGGTTTACAACAGTAATGGGGAAATATTATTTAAAAAGCGGCAATTGATGTCGTCTTGGACGGTTTTGGAAGAACTGGAATATCCGCCAACAACTAAAACTAAATTACAAAATTGAGCTATTTAAAACTAAGTGAAAGTTATGGTGAAAGTTTACAAGTTCTAAACAACCTGAATTATTTATTAGAAAGCGTTTGTTTTTATGAATTTCTAAACAGCCAAGTTCAATCTTATTATTTACTTGCTTAACTAAAGAAATATTACATACCTATTTGCTTTGTGATTATTTTCAACAATATTTAGGACAACGACCGATTTTTGACAGTATATGAAAGATAATTCGGTAATTTAATATAATACTCGAACATTCCCTTAACATGCTTAAATTTCTAATATTCTTTTTAAGTTTGTGTCATAACCAAATCTTCGGCGAAACCATTTTAATGTATGCTTCTTTATTTGTCTTCCATAAATAATTTTGACATAGATTCTTAATTTTTTGACTTTACTAAGTTTTATCTAAATCAAACACGGACATTTTTTGAAGTTTTTTCTGGGAAAGCTTGGAGATAAAAATTGAAATTTTCCGAAAAATAATATTTTAGCGACCTTATTTAACTCCTGTTTCAATATTTATAGGCTGCAATAGTTCTCCATCATGTTCATTTCTTGCGGTGTAGTCAGATTTTATCCACGATTCCGTATTGCTCCAAGATGTGCCACATTTTTTCTCTATTCACTGAATTGAAGGCTTTGTAGAAATCTACAAACAGTATGTTTATATTCTTCATTCATCTCGGTAGCTCGTTTTAATGTTATTATGTGCATATATGATCTGTGCAAGATCTTTGTGGTCTGAGCCTGTTTGATTTTCTTTCAGTTTTTCCTCGATGGCGCTCTACATTCTTTCTAACATTATTTTGGTAAGGATTTACTTATTACACATAATATAATGTGATTGGTCTTCAGTTCTCACAATTTGTTAGGTTACCTTTCTTTAGTCCAGCCACTCAAAAGAGGGGTGTAGAATACATGGAATATGCGAGAATTTTTGACTTCAGGACTTTGTTAGGAGTAGTTAAGTTAGTAGGTAAACATACTAAAAGTCCCCGCTCCTGGGAGGTGAGCTTAAGGAGGAACGGGAAGGGGAGGCATTTTTGGGTTTTTCAATTATATGTCGGAAATGGTGGAACCTAAAAAAATTGTTGTATATTTCGTCTTTTGTAAAATTCCCTTCATTGATGTTAATTTTTTCTACTGTTTCTATCATTCGGATCATATATATTTTCTTCCTTCTAATTCTTTTGTAATGTCGTATGTATAGCTCTTTAATGTTGTTTCTTCTTGCAGCTTCTTCAGCTTTGTGTGCTAGATTTTTTATGTATTGTCTTTTGTCACTCCTTGCGCTTCTCGTAACTTCAGTATGTTTTTTCTTGATTCTGTCCATAGTTTTTCTTTTTGTGTTTCATTCGTCAGAGACAATATTTTTAGTTTATTGTCTTTTCTTCCTTCGCTGTTTCTTTTGTCTCGCTACTTATCCATTTCTGATCTATTTTGCTTTTATATCCTATTTCCAATGTAGCTGCATGTTTTACTGCCCGAGTATGAAGTAGAAAAATTGACCTATGCAAATTTTTAAATATCTTTGTGTTTCTGAATACGTAGATTCAAGAAATGAAAAATAGTATATTATATATCGAGGGTCCAAAGTGCAGCTTTAATCCCGCGAGTGGAGTTTGTTCCTCGAGGGCGAAGCCCGAGGGCAACAACCACTCAAGGGATTTAGGCACTTTGGTCCCGAGGTATATATGCTATTTTTTGCACTTCCAAAGTACAGTAGAACCTCGGTTTACCGAGCTTTGATTAACCGAGGTTCCGTATTATCCGAGTCTAAATAGATACGTAAAAAAATTTTTTATACGTGCAATTTATACTACGTGATTAAATATGCAATTGTACGAAGATATTTGTAACCTTGCCACGCGTGTTACCCGCGCCACCCTACCGACTTGCCGCTTTTTTCTCTATTTGTTTTAGCTATTGTAGTTAATATTACCGGCGGCTTCATTCGTCAGTAATTAGTGCAAGTGCAAGTTTCATTTATCCGTCGCTTGTTGAAAACATCGATATGAGTGCAAAAAGAAAACGCGTTGTGCTTTTTTTAGAACAGAAACTTGATGCAATTAAACGTTTGTCCGCGTTATCCGAGTTTTTGCTTATCCGAGTTTACGTCGGTCCACATTAGCTCGGTTAAGCGAGGTTCTACTGTATTTATTTTTTATGTACAATAATTACAAATTTGTTCGTGTCAACGGTAGCCATATTTGAAAAAAGTTCATATTTGTTCCTGAGAGAATAAATGACCCACTTTAGTCCCTGTAGACGGAGACTAAAGTATCTATTTTAGTATTGGAAGTGCAAAAAAAAATTTCCGTCGGTCTGTAGTCTGTCCGTACACATTTTCTTGCAACACTCTATACTCAGAAAGTATTAAAGTTATCAAAATGCGGTTTTCGCCAATCGATTGAATTCGGGCCAAGGACGAAACTGCTGATATTACCTTGTCCCTTTTTGATATAATCTAAAATGGCGGCACTCATTTTTTTTTATAAGATAAAGTTGCACTTTTTTGGAATGAGGGAAGTCTTGTGGCAATACTTGCCAGAATTTTTTTATAGCGGTTTTATTTTTCCCATATGTCGTCAATATTTAGGCGTTTTAGGTCATTATTTCAAAATTCTGGGATCTTGTCATTTAAAGTTTGAATATGCATCTCTCGTGATACACCCAGCCCTTGTGGAGTTATGCCTTTATGGCAACATCTATTAATGTAATGGACAGATATCATTTTGATTTAGTAGAAAGCATATATATCGAAGAATTGGAGCCAAAAGTTAAACGTTTGTAATACTTGCGTTCTTTTCATGTGAAGCCAACGCTATAAGATTATTGACTATTCAAATTGTTTTATCAGAGGAAAAATGTACTGTACCCATCTACAGTATTACTTTTCAATTTTTTCATTCTAAAGTGAAAAACCAAAATCCACACTTCAAAAACCATCAAAAAGTACAATTTATTTACAACAAAGTAGTTGAATTGTTATCAATCTAATAACATCTAGAAGTGTAAATGAATTATTTAAATTGGAACTCGCACCAAAACATTGAATAATTGAATTATTGTAGTTATATTTTAGGTAGCAAAGTAAAGGACAAAAATTCTATTCCTTTAAAAGACGATTTAGAATATAATCCCACAACATCGAAGTACCATCCAATCGATGATGCTGTCTGGAAACAATCTGAGAAGGTACCATATATGGCGCTTGCACGAACTTTGTCGGAGATCGAAAATGTATCCGCACGTTTGAAAACAATAGAGATTTTAAGTAATTTCTTTCGGTCTGTAATCACACTTACTCCATGTGATTTATTACCATCTGTATATCTTTGTCTTAATAAACTCGCTCCGGCTTACGAAGGTGTCGAATTGGGTATAGCCGAGACCAGTTTAATGAAAGCAATTGCACAATCGACCGGACGAACAATTGCTCAAATTAGAGCAGACGCAAAAGCCGTTGGTGACTTGGGGATAGTTGCGGAACAATCGCGTAGTAACCAAAAAATGATATTTCAACCTTCTCGTTTAACTATTAAAGGTGTATTTGATAAACTTAAGGAAATCGCAAAAATGACCGGACACGCATCGCAGACAAAGAAAGTAGAAAAAATTCAAAGTATGTTTGTTGCCTGTCGTAATTGCGAGGCGAGATTTTTGATACGTTCCCTGGCAGGTAAACTTAGAATTGGTTTAGCGGAACAGTCTGTACTTCAAGCGTTAGCTCTCGCTTGCGCTACGACTCCACCTGGACAGTGTTATCCACCTGAACATTTAAATATGGCAAAAACCATGTCTGGGGATGCTTTTAAGGAGAGGTACGAACAATCGGCCTTAATCTTAAAAACAACTTATTGCGAATGTCCCAACTACGATTTAATTATACCTATAATATTGAAGGAGGGTATTCGGCGACTACCAGAATTTTGTAAACTTACACCCGGTATTCCACTGAAACCCATGTTAGCCCATCCCACTAAAGGTGTACACGAAGTTTTACAAAGATTCGAGGGATTGAAATTTACGTGCGAATGGAAATATGACGGGGAGAGGGCACAAATTCACGTCGACGCCGACGGTTCCGTTAGTATCTATAGTCGCAATCAAGAAAACAATACTTCCAAATATCCCGATATTATTAATCGTTTAAACATATGTAAAGGTGATAGTGTCCGATCTTGCGTAATCGATTGCGAGGCGGTAGCTTGGGATAAGGAAAATAGACAAATTTTACCATTCCAAATTCTTAGTACGAGAAAACGTAAAGATGCGAACGAAGACGACATAAAGGTTCAAGTTTGCGTATTTATGTTCGATCTTTTATATCTCAACGGAGAGTCGCTGGTTAAAAAACCGTTTAAAGAACGTAGAGCTTTACTTAAAGAAAATTTCAAGGAAGTCGACGGACAGTGGTTGTTTGCTAAGTTTTTAGACACAAACGTAATGGAAGAAGTTCAAGATTTTTTGGAGGAGAGTGTCAAGGGTAAATGTGAAGGTTTAATGGTAAAAACGCTCGAAGAGGATGCAACTTACGAAATTGCGAAAAGATCTCGTAACTGGTTGAAACTTAAGAAAGATTATTTGGAAGGTGTCGGAGATACGCTAGATGTTGTCGTATTGGGAGGATACTTGGGGCGAGGAAAACGAACCGGCACTTACGGAGGTTTTCTTCTGGCTTGTTACGATAATGATAATGAAGAATATCAGAGCATCTGCAAAGTATAGATTTCGTTTTTAAGGAACGATTTCTTTTTAATACAACTTTTTTTTCAGATTGGCACAGGGTTTAGTGATGAAGCGTTACAATCGCACACAGAGTTTTTTAAAAATTTTATTATAAGTGAAGCAAAACCGTACTATAGATTTGATGCATCGCACGAACCTGATCACTGGTTCGATGCCGTTCAAGTCTGGGAAATAAAATGCGCCGACTTATCATTATCACCAGTACATCGTGCTGCTCTGGGAATTGTAATAATAACAATTAATGCAATAGCTTTATTTTGTACCTTACATGTTGTAGGTTGATCCGGAAAAAGGCATTTCACTTCGTTTTCCAAGATTTGTACGAATTCGTGAAGACAAAGGTGTTGAAGATGCAACTTCGGCTAAAGATGTTGCGCATATGTATATGAATCAAGATCAAATTAAGGATCAACAGAAGCCCAAAATTGCGGAAGAAGATTTTTATTAGTCTTATTTTGTATTTTCCCAAATCATTGAAAGTTTATGTTGTTAAGTTATATTCAGAAGTTCATTTCGTTAATAAATTCTTGAATAAGTTAATTTGTTTATTAGCTTTTCTACTATTACAACTAAAAAATGTGATCCAAAATTTCCTTATGCAGCCAAGGGAGTTCGGTTTGAAATTCCCTATCATCCATTGCTTAGACTCCCTTGTATGTATTCCTTTTATTTTGCTTAAAATTAACCTATTTTTTTTTACAAAAGATTCTTATCCTTAACATAAACAATTCCATGGACAACACTTCCCCTAACTCTCCTCCCTTCTCTTCCACCTTCTTCATTCATCCTATACCTTCCCCACGCTCTCCATCCTCTTTCCTTAGCTCCTCACACTTGCTTAACACGTGTGTTAGATTCTCGCATCCCATTCCATACAACCTACCTACATCTTCTCTTGTCATCCTCCCATCAATATTTATACTCCCTTTCCTTGTTCTCGCATCTATAGGTGTTTTCTTTTTGCACCGCCACAGGGTTAGGTAAAGTTACAATCATCACGTGATTAAAGTGCCTTATGTCATGTAGACATTTCTGCCTCAGGTTAATATAAAACTTAAATAAAGCTTTTAAAACGAATAGGGTTATTAAGAACTGAGTCAAATTATTTTTATAAAACGAATGGTGTGTATTGACAGAGGTGATTTAAGTGTACCACAAAATGCAAAAAGAAAACACCTTATATCTTGCTAGAGGTGCATTTTCTCGTGACCTATGAGTCATACCATCACAGTGATCGCAAATGTGCTATCTCGCTTACAAACCAACCTAAAAATACACATTTATATAACTTTTAGTCGATGTTTTTATCTTTTGGAATTTCAGTTACAATATCCCTCTCTCTGGTAAATAGTCACGTTTTTGCGCAGTTTTCTTCAACGACATGAGTCACGAGAAAATGCACTACCTCTACCATCCTCTTCCTCTTCCTACTCAATCCCCTCTTAAGGTACTCTGACATTCTTGCAATGATCGATCCATACCTCCCTCCCTTGGTCCTACTTTTTTCTTGCCTTTGGACATCCTTATACCTTTCCACAATGTCCTCTCTTGTGCTCACCCCCATTCTCCTTCCCTTATCCTCTGCACCTCCTCCCTTGCATACCCTCTCTTTCATAGTATCTCTTCTTTCCTCCTGCCTGTATTCTACTCTTCCTCCCCTCCAACAGCCATGCAGTATACTCCCTTGTATTTTGTGTTAATCCTGCATTTCTTTAATTCTTTCCCTCTACTTGTAACTATGTTCCACTCAAGTTTTCTCGGTCTTCCTTTCCTAATTTGGTCTAGTCTCATGATATATCCATACTAGTATGCTGTTGTTTATTTTCTATTTTCTTATTTATTTACTGTGTTTAGATTTTGTTCTATTCTTTAGTGATTATGTTATACACTCATTTTTATTTTTCGATGTGATGTACCATCAAACTAATATAGAGTTCTTTCATTCTTTTCATACTGTTTCTATGTATGTTATCATACTTTCTTTCTTAGTGTTTTTTCAATAATTCTTGTGTATATTTTGAAACTATAGTTGATAACAGGCATATTGTCACATTCCTGAGCTCCTTTGCACATTAGGAGCAGCCATTTCGTTTCAATCTCTATTCATTTCAGTATTTCTGTTCATTTTGGTCTTCTCTTGCTGCTGATCACCTTCTCCTTTTCTGTACTTGATTCTGCTGCTCTATGCTTCTGTCTCAACTTAACCTTTGTCTGTGCCTTCATAGTATTCTTCTCAAGCTTCTACTTTTTTATGTATGTTCTTATCATTTCATCTTTATGCTCTATTCAGCATTCTACCGTTTTACTGTTCGAAAATTTCCTGTTGACAGTTATATAACTCTCCGAACTCCTCCCAGCTGTTCCATTTTTCCTCTCATATTGCCTTGCCATACTTTTCCATATAGGCACGTAATATTCCATCTTTGCTATGTGTCCTTTTGGTTCATTAATATAAATATTTGTGCCATTTAGTTTTTCCATTCTTCATTATGTTATATAGGATGTTCCTCTTTTTTACCTCTCTCTAGATTTCCAATTTTTTCCCAATTTATCTTGAATCCTACTCACATCTTCAATGCCAAGGAAATCCTAAATGTATAGCTTGTTTAATAACGACCAACATGATAAATTCACAATACCAAGAATCATGTTCCCGGTTAATAAAGCACATCCGTTCACTATGTGGTGCAATGCTCAAATATCAAGGGAAAGGTTGACAACAACATTTACAAAACAATACTAGAAAATAACATTTGAAACATTTATTATTATACAATAAAAAAATTTGTACACCTTGATATACAATGGTCAATTTATAAAACAATTCCTTGAAGTCGGCCAACAATTACCTTATCATAATGACTACCATCCCAATAAATCTTTCCACATTGTTCACATACGTAAAATATATCTATTTTATCAATTACTGGAGGCGGTACCGTTTCTACTTGTATCTTTGCACCGTACTTAGTTAAACACAATCCGACATCTACATGTTCATCCGAATCTTTAACAATATTTCTCAAATTTCAATGCAAAACTTAGAAATGAACTCACATAAATCCCACTTTCTGCTCTGACCAGGTTGAGATACACCACGCTCGTCACAAATTTCATCTTCGCTCGAATAACCTGTTGCTTTATATCCGCCAAATCATCTTCATGTTCATTCGAATCTTTTAACAATATTTCGCAATTTTAATACAAAACTTAAAAATGAACTCACATAAATACGACTTTCTACTCCGACTGGGTTGAGGTCGACCATATTCGTACTCGTCATAAATTTCTTCTTCGCTCGAAAAACCGGTTGCTTCATCCGCCAAATCATCTTCGTACGGAGGTGGACAGTTTTTCATGCTGTTGGAAGACGATACCAACGCATTCATTGTCGATTTTGAAACTTTCACAAAACTGTTACTATTACACATCTAAAAAACTCGATATGGTCAAACGTCGACATACAATTAATATTTCAAACCTGACATCTACTAAATACATCTCCTTTCGTTACAACTATTTGGTAATAATCTAAAACTTGCTTTAGCTGTTCGTTAAGATCATCAGAAATAATTCGTAAGCAATACCCGCCAGGTACAGAACCTACTAACTAAAACAGCCTACTTATTTGCACGAGACGGTTTATAAACATTTACCTTTTCAAACGCGACCCCTCTCGTTAATATGTAACGTTTTTCATCATTTCCTAAACGAAGACATTCTATGTGATCGGCAGAATTATCCAAAATTGCTGTATCAATACCGCATCCTCTTAACGACTTCCCCAAACCCTGTAACATGGTATCACATACCAGTTTCACCGAACTTGCCAGTACCGAATCTTTATGAGGACCGGGCGGTTGAGGTTGTTCAACCTTTTGCTCAACTTTCCTTTCCTTAAAAATTAAATGTAGGTATCTTGTGTTTGGCGTTAATTAAATAAAAATCTTACAATTTTGCTGGTTTGTTTCTTGGTTTTCCGTTTAGGTTGACGTGATGACATGAGATGATAGCATATGTCGTTAAATGGCAATCCTTGTTCTTCGCAACATAGTTTTAGTGTATCATAGACTTCGATAAGGCAGTAAGCGTCTAGTGCGGCGTAGAGTAATTGACTGTTACGAAGTGGTCGATTTTCCCAGTTTGAAAATTGGTCAGATTTATCCAACGGTTTACCGCAACACAGGTGCACTAATACATTGAGACTTAAACCACCTGAAGCGCTACCTAAATTAAACAGAACAATATAAACTTGTAATATTGCTCACTCAACTCACCCGAATACGGAAAAGTAATTTTATTAGATTTCTCCAGATGTCTCCATAAAGATAACAGATCTAAAAAACCTAATTCTTGGATAAACCCAAGATGTGGTAATGCCCTCTTAATCATACATATGTCGGCAGCGAAATTAAAACCTAAAATATTCAACTTATCATCTTACTACACCACCGGAAATTCATTACAAACCTAGTTTTAAAATATCACAGTTACTGAACAAAACTTCGTTTAGCTTCTTCCAAAGATAAGGAAGAGTGTTACCAATTTTAATGACGTCAAGAAGAAAAACTGCTTGGCGCGTTGCTATTTGTAATAAGGATAGTTCACTGGTATTAACACCAAAAGAAGGTTTCCATTCACAATCTACACCTACTATATTTATATCCTGAAACAGCGAAACCTTTTAGTACATTTATAATATTTAAGACATCGTGTGCTCAACCAAGCACAATACAATAGTACATAAAAGTTGCAAAATAGAATATTTCTAAATGGATACCATCTGTAATAGAGAAGAAAATTATGTTTTTTTCAATTCGCTACACTACACTCGTGTGTCAATTGAGCAAGAGTTGAAAAACATCACTTCTCGCGTTTTACACAAATTTTTTTCTAAAACTGCATATAATTTTTATTTTTTTTATTTATTTATTATTTTTGATTTATTTATTTATTTACAATCTGTCATTGAAGTGACATTTAGGCCCAGTTGTATAAAGTCTAGTTGAGTTTCAACTGACGGTTAGTGTAAAATTGAGTCGCACAAACTAGGGTTGATGCCTGGCCTAGGCTTGAAGTGATGGTTTCACCACCCATTTACCAACCCATGGTGGTTGGTAAAATCGTCAGTTCAACCCTAGGCCAAAACGTCTACCCTATAGTTTGTACACTAAACCGCCGGTTGAAACTCAACTACACTTTATACAACTGGGGCAAAGTAAGTTATATGATTGAAGGTGGAGCATGTGAGAGGGTTTTCCAATGAAAACACTCTATTTATGAATTAGTTAATTAAGTTAATTTTGTATAAGTATCTATTTGAACCGATTTGGTAGAACGACAATATTTGGCACTGTATGGCACTATTACTTCTTTCGGTAATGGCACCGGGATGTCTTGTTTGGAACATATCTGGGCGCATTGACTATATTCCGAATAACCTTGTTTTGGAATCGTTGCAGAATCTCCAAGTTGGCTGATCCCCAGTTTTTGCATATACGTAGTTAAAAAAATATTCATGAATTTTGAATTTATAACATTAAGTTATAAATGTTGACGAATCAACCAACCAAGCTGCCAAAATTTTCGAACTATGATTTTTGTTTTGCGAGATTTTCGCATATTTGTATGAACATGTGAGAGTGGTTGTCAAGTTTTTGGAGATTAACTAATTACATAACTAAATGGAATCGAAACCAGGAAATGTCAGAAGAAGGGGTAGACCGAAGAAAAGATGGATAGCTTTCTGTCTTTTGACAGGTCCAAGGGAAAAATAAATTTATCTTGGAACTCTCCATCCTTCTGTCTGGTGCTAGTGACTTTAATTCTTTGTATCGTCTATCATTGTTAATATCATCAAGCAGTTTTATTCTTTTTCTTCCTCTTAGAATATGTCCTATCCAATTTTTCTTTCTTTTCCTTATTATATTCAATATCTCTCTCTTCTCTTCTACTCTTCTCAATACCGGTCATGGAGAAGAATGGAAAATATTAAGTGGGTAGATAAAATAACAAACTAAGGTTATTTTATCTACCCACTTAATATTTTCCATTCTTCTCCATGGCCACATTTCAAAAACCTCCAGTCTCTTCTTATAAGCATTTGTCAATGTACAGGATTCTACTTCATACATAGCATTTCATGGTCATGGTCATCTTTCAAATAATTAATTAAACCGCTACACTGGTTTATGTAATTGTCATACATTTCTGAGTCCATCATTTTTTGTAACCAATTCAAAATTATGTATGTGTATATTTATATATATTTAAGAGATTTAGCATTAAAACACCATCTGGTTGGAACTGTTTTTGGTAATGTTGCCTTAACAATTTCATCTAAAACCGCAGTCGGTTTTAAAGATTTCCCAAAAAATGATGAAAATGCTTGTAAATTAGCAAAAAAGTTTCAAATTTAACTTGTGTGCATAGCAATGAACAAAGTCATGACCGCGCAAAGCAAGCCTCAAACATGCCACAAAATTTTATAGTCAATTCTTCTGTTTACAACCTCCTATGATGTGTTCAATTGTCTCCATGGCTTGTTAACATTTTGTATCAATTGATCGATAATGTATTTTCTGTGATTGTGTGTGATATAACATGGCCTTGTATGGCTAGAATGAGTCCCTCTGTTTCGTGAAACAATTGCACTGTTGTCAGCCGCTTGTATGATAAATGCTTGTCTATTTGAGGGTTTTGCATAATACTGTAATGTTTGCTATTTAGTTTTTCCTTCATCCATTCTGTTTTTGAGCGTGCGTGGTTCCATTGTGTGTGTGACTGTTGAACAGATTCTGAGGTGTATATTGTTTGTCAGTTTGCAGGATTGTTTGGTGTAAGAATCTTTGCTTGGTATGGACGTGTTGTTAGCGGTTCTCTATTTGTGCGTTGTTGCTACATATCGAAATCTAAGAGCCCTTTTCCTCCCTCACTTCGGCTAATTGTGGTCTGTTGAATACTTGTTTTGGGATGTAGCTCTGCATATTTTGTTGAGTTGTGTTCTGTTTAACCTATTGAGTTGCAAATGAATATATTATCTGTCAAACGATGATGGTGAGGTTGAGTGTGAATAGCATTCTGCTAGACTTCGCCTACACCATCATTGATATATATTTTCATATACATATTCCTTTTTTCTTCTTTTTTTCAAAATAAAGTCCTTATTATTATTATTATTATTATATGATAACTGGTGGGTCATTCCACATCAAGTGACCAAGTCACCTTTTTGGTACCACCTTGGATGTTGATGAAATTAGGTGTTAGTGTTCAACAAAGCTTCAAGTAACGTTATGCAAAATGTATGTTTCATTAGTAGTATATAGAGGGCGGTAGGACCTGCTGAAAGAGTTATCCATGCAATGCAAACGCACGGGTGAGTCAGTGGGGGATTCGGAAGGAAAGCATAACTCATCGCTTTTCAGAAAAGTTTGTACATAGTACAGAAAAAGACTCCTGAACTTCCCCTTATGTGGGGGGAGGGGGTACCAAAACCCCCCGGTCATCCGCATTGATTTCACTTACATTATGGTCATATTACTATTAGGAAGAACTTCCAAATTCTCAAAAGACAATACAACAAGAGATCCCAGTGCCATCAGTGAAAGAAGTAATAATGTCACAAAGTGCCAAATATTGTGATAAACTCTGTGCTCTTTAGCGGTCAATTTCCTCGACAGACAATATCCCAGCATATTGGCGTCCAAATTAAGCATGATTATTGGTCGGCGTCGGCGACGTCCTATTCCGAATAATCAACGTCATTATTACATGATTTATTTGACGACATTAACACGCCTATTTGTGAAGTGTCTCTTTGACGTCGAATATTGGTCATTTCCATTATGTTTTTTCAAACAGAAATTTTTTAATCGCAATTAAGAAATAATATTTCACCAATTTCAATTATAAACACCTTTACGTTTCCAGAAACCAACAGTACTACGGGATTTTAGCAAAAGTGTTGAGATTGGCAATGGCAGCATTGACAAGTGACGTATATAGTCGATAAATCATATAAAAGACAAGAGTTTCTTTTGTCGTCTGTCTTCAATTATTTTATTAACGCTAATTTATTTTCGTCACAGTGTAAATACAATGTATGATCCTGTTGTTCTGTTATTTCAGTATTTTACTTTATGTAAACCGCACATTTACTGTTTTGGTTCAGTGGACATTTGTTAATTTCATAACCTAACTTTTTAATTTAGGTATCTGTTAACGGTTGTTGGTGTTTGATGCATTGATTAACTACATGTAATGTGTTTTATCGCATATACTAGTTCAAATAGTGTATAATGTACGAATACCTAGACCTATAAATTTCAGGATTTGACGTCGGGAATACGTCAATGTGACGTTAACGACGGAAAAAGCACGACATAATGACGTTTCGGCGACGTCATATATACGTCAAAATGTGACGTTACAGGTCTGTGACATACTGACGTCAGTCGAAGTCATAATTACGTCGTTCTCAAAGTGAATATGACGTAAACCGTTACGGGAAAAGAACGTCATTATCTCACATAATTTACTAAATATCTTTTAAATGACAGATTGTAAATATTAATTGCTGCTAAATACAAAAAAAAGGAAAAGAAAAAATAGGTAACCTTTACCTGTAAACCAGTATAGATGAAGTACTCAAAGGAGATAATATTGTCAACACGATGAACACTAGTTATAGGTAATTTAAGTTCGTGATATTTTCTTGGTTCTTCGACGCAATCCTCCCAAGTTTTATCGACAATATTAACATCATCGGACTGCTGTTGATGTCTATAAAAATTTTAGATTAATAATTATCTAACGAGAATTTCTCTCACAACCTATTTTCATCCGGATTGTCATTATACATTCGAACCGTGTACGGCCAATACGATCGATCAATATTATAAAAATGGGCCCAACGTAACGCCTCCGCAGTATCACCATAAGATGCTACCAAACTAACCAACTCCTGCTGTAAACTTTCGTCATCTTTAACCGCTTCCCGTACCATCTCCTTCCAACTTTCGTCACCTTTAAAACAACGTTTAAGATATAAAATACAATATAAAACCGGAACCCACCGAATCCATTTTCGATGTATCGTTTATGCAATAAAAACTGTAACGCGCCCTCGTTACGTTTTTTATTTAGATTCGGCGTTACCTCGGGAGGAACGTTATACATTTTTACAAATCTCGCAATTAGTTTTCGCCACGGTTTATTATGTAACTTATTCCACTTAACTTCGGGAATATGCAACTTCCTGCAAAAATTTCTTTATTAATTCCGTCGTAAATAAAATAGACGTAAATTATACAGAATCAGGGAATCGACGATCGAACGAATCGCGACAGATTGTCCTAATAAAGAGTCTAAAAAAACCACAAGATCAATGCGATGTTTAACGCTTTCGTTCAAAAATTCGTCCACACATAATAACTTATCTTGTAATACCAACGGAAGGAGGAATTCCTCGATACCGAACCTGTTGTGCAAACCCAACAATACTGAACACTGACTCGCCTTAAAACAAAAAGTATTTAGAAAAATCGCTACCTTAGAATTTATAACGATATTTACTTCTTTGTACTGTTTTTCGGCGATCATGCAATTGATACATTCTAAGAAAATATCACAGTCGTTAACCATCTCGTAAACGGACGCCACTATTTTCATTAAAATAAACGAGCGTTGTTGTTTAACTACATTAAATGCGGAAAGCTTGACATCAATTGAAAGTAAGGTGGTAATATCTCGTTTAGTATGTCTTTTCCACTCTCCGAATTGTTCCATTATAAAATGGGCGAGCGTTTTAGGTTTGGCATCTTTGAAATCTAAACAATTATAACATAAACGTAAGGCTTGCTCATACGGATTATCGCATTGATCGAAATGCTGATGTAACATGTTCACTACGGCCGGACTTTTCTTTACTAAAATATCGTAAGTTAATAGTTATCGAGCGTTAAAATAAAGATCAATTTACACATATTCCAATAACTTTTCAAATGTAAATACCATGATTGCGTAACTTCGTCCAGTTCTAAATTAACGTATATCATATCCGGCTTTTTGTTTAGTTTTGCCAATTTAGAATTCGTCGGTATGGAATTGGCCGATCGGCTACTTGAAGGTGTTCCTGTAATACTTGTACGCGAAGTTGGGACTTGACATAAACCGCGACCCCGACCAGTCATTCTAAAAATTCACATTTTGTTTAATATAAAATCGTGTAAATAAGAAAAAATAAAATGTAAATAAACCTAACCTTATTTTCGATATATTTTTGAAGGTTTGGTAAGACAATTTATGTAAGAACACACACACACACACACACGCACACAAAAATGGAAAAATATTATTTGAATTTTACACAAAAGTATTTTATATAAAACAATTTGGGAATTATTTGGAAAAAAAAATGATTTTGAAAGATAACAGCCGGTTCACACACCGACGATTCGTCTTTTTTTCGATACATACGTGTTTGTAGCGCTATTGCAGCCATTACCAATAGATGGAAGCAGTGTTGATTTAAACATTTAATTTGAATAAATCGAGTTAATGCACATTTTTTACCGAAAAGAACTTCCAACTTAATATCATTTATAATAAACAAATAAAGAAGTTTTACGATTAATCAACGATTACATTATGTCATTATACCATTTTAGTGGAGTTTCATGCCGGTTATGGACTTAACTAATTAAAGGCTAGGTTCACACGGGCAAACGGCGCTCCATCTTTTACGAATCGTGACTCAAAAAGTCAAAATTGAATATGATGTTCACACGGCGCTCTGTCTTATCGTGAATCGTGATTAATAACGATACGTCGAAAATATATAATGATGTTCACATGGTGTATGCCGTTTCGTTTTACATGCAGATCCTACATCTACTACTATTCATTTCTAAAAGGCGAATCGTGATAAAACTGATTCGTTGACTAAATTAACAGTGTGATTGTGTGAATATACGTGTTCATATTGTAATGTTCTTACTCCGAGGTCCTACGTTAACTTCGCATTACAGTTACGATGTTACGAAATTCAAATCAGGGAGGGAAATACTAAAAAATGGCAGGTAAACTAAACCTTCCCTCCAATCCTACGTCAAATTTAAATAAACGCAGCACTGTTTAAATTACCCTGCAAACCCCATCCATACCTGAGACCTGACACGTGATCGTAATGGGGGGGGGATCAAAACACAATAAACATAAAAAGGCATTTATTTAACTTTCCTAAAGTTTAGTTGTTTCGTAGAGTGCACCGTTCAATCGACGAGTAACGAAAAGAAAGAACTGGCGAAGAAAACTTTCCGTTAACACAATTAATTACATGAATTACAAATACATATTACATGTACAGGGTGTACAACTAAGAAAGGAGGTCGGCCATAACTCAGAAACTATTTGAGATAGAACAGTGAAATAAAAAATCTTATGATAAATGTGGCCAAGAGAAAATGCTGAAAATTATTTTCAATTTCCTACCATTGCCGCCAGAGGGCGTTTCACTGATTTCAATTTGAAATTCCCATTTTTTGGGCAATTTTCCTCAGTAAACTATTTAAAAAAATATATTCGTTGTAAACTAGTGATCAATATGTAAAACTTTGTTTCATGAATTTTTACGATTGCTGTCAAAATAAAGGGAGGGGGAACTAATTACGTGTTACTAGAAACAATCGTGTAACTTCGAAACGGGTTGCTTGAATTTGTCAAGATTGGTCTCGATGAAAAGACAATACAGCTCCACTCAGCAAACAAGATAGTCGGAAAATATGTTAACTAAAATAATGTATTTGAAATTTTTGACGCGGCAAATTATTTGTCTAATCATATTTGAGAATTCTAAGGTGCACATTCACAGCTGAAAGTAAATTATTACAGTTTACAGCTGTCATTGCCCGCGTGCGTTTTATTACTTAATCCTTTTATTGTGTTTCTCTTGTTTGTTAAAATCAGTCTTTCTGATGACTTCTCATGCAGCATACAATACATTTATGTGTATCCAACAATACACATTTAAATTAAGCGCCCAAATATTTTTTTCCGGATTGTACCTTAAAAGCTACTCTAGCGCCTGTATCCCCTCTCCAACTATCTTGTTTGCTGAGTAGAGCCAGAGTCAGTAGATTAACAGAGTACCGCAACCCTTTGACGCAACAAATGCCGCTCTGGCGGCCATGTTTAGTCCATATACATAAGATAGACTTACCAAGTGCGTAATTTTTAATAAAATCCCGTGTTGTTATGCCGTTAAGTGTATTTGTTTAATTATATTCCGAAAAATTTAGTCAAAACATCATCTACTTTACTGAGCGTGTAGAGAGTGAAGCGGAGAAAGGACTAAAAATGGCGGAGGTTGCGGTACTCTGTTAATCTACTGACTCTGAGTAGAGCTGTACTTGATATTACCAAAAAAATTCAAAACTACAATTTCTTATCTCCGTCTACCAATAGAGGGCGCAACTTGTTGAGGGAACAAAACGGTCGACTTTTCTAAAAAAATTCAAATAGTACCAGATATTTTTTTCACTGCTGTTGGAAGGAAAATTAATAATGGAGTAATTTTAAAAAAAATTATGTCAAAAGGTAATGTACTAGGTGTCCCCAGCAAACATCATGCAAATGAACAACCACCACATTGTTGATTTACAAATAAATGCAAAATGAGACTTTATAGCAATTATTAATATCCTATTAAGAGCTCAAGCACGTGACAAACAGTTAGGTACATGAATAAACCAATAAACGCAATGCAAATTTAACGTTTATACCACGAGGTAAAACATGATGCAAATATTTACTGGTAGGGACAGGACAAGTAATTTTCAACAAACAATAGATATTATATTGTAAATCAGTTACGCAGTTAACAAATGCAAAACAGTAAATTAAAATCAATACTACCTTGAAATAAAACACAAAACAAACGAAAATGCGAAACGACGCTTTCACTTCGATGACCTCACCGTAAAGATACCATGTTGCATTTCTGCTTTTACCTATTGGCGCCAAAACCTAAACCGACGTTGCCGATTTTTATATATGTTGCCAAGATCTCGTAACATTCGGTAGCATTGCAGATGTGGTTATCTCAATATATCACAATAATATTACAATACTGGGAGTAGGGTTAATTTATGGATGTGTAATGTTCTTACCCCTAGGTCCGAACGCTAACTTCACATTACGGTTACAAAAATTCAAATCAGAGAGGGAGAGGGAAATATTTAAAACTATACCCTGTTCAAGTGACCAGCCGTTGCACGTCATTATTCGTGTACCAATGCTATAATTATAATTTACTAAGCAACTTTAATAAAATTTGCATTAAAGCCAAAATGTCATCGTAAGTACAGTTGGTATTAAAAGTTATTAATCGTGTAGGGTTAGCGACCATATTTTATCCTTGTCGCACACTTTGCAGTTCGTACTTACAACTTAAAACGTAGTGCGAATATAAACTCATAAAATATCTCGATGTTGTCACGTCAAGTTTTGTTTACTTTGTTAAATTCACCGGTACGCATTTAAGCTATTTTTTTTTTAAATTGCCTTACTAAAAACAGTACTTATCAGTACTCTTATATTGTTTATGTCTACATTAGTTGTTGTATTTTATTATTACATAAGTATACATTATCTATTTGTTCCTAACCTAAAAACGTCAGCCTGACAACACGTACATTTGACAACGCTGATTACACGTCATTGATTTTAGTAAGTTTTAAGCTATGACGTGCAACGGCTGGTGACTTGAACAGGGTATACCCGCTAAACTAATCTTCCCTTCCCTGAAATTTAAATAAGCGTACCACTGAATTATATTACAACTGGAATGAGTGCGCTTCGTAAACTTACTACCCAACGAAAATCGAGCCGAATAGGACGGCTGCATGCCGGGTAATTCTCTCTCATTTTCTCTCACTTGTGTAAGGCGTGTTTTAATGCACAACTAATGTCAAAGCTACGTTATTACGTAGATTAACCCTAACACTTTTACTCCTATATAACCGACTAAGAGGAAAAGAGGTAGAGATACCCGATATCGTTCAAATATCACGGACCGGATTTTTAACACGGCGCACGCATTCCAGTTGTATTATAATTCAGTGAAGCGTACCGTGCTTACTTAAATTTAAATTACCTTGCAAATCCCAGTCACGTGATCACAATCGTCTAGTAGGTCCCCCTATTGTGCGAAAAACAAGAATACACTGGCAGTGAACTATAATCGGGAGGAAGTATCAAAACATAGAACGTTGAGAGTCGAGAAATAATCAGGACATTTAGTTTTTCTTCACCTGATTAGAACTCTACACGGGATAAATGGTTAGTAGAAACAAAATCATTCTTTGCGAATTGATAGAACTGACAAGCAATTCAATCAAATAATAAAAAGGTAATGGGTGTCTTCGGCAAACATCATATATGTGAACGACAGCAAATGAGTCCCCCGGAGTGCATGTTTTCGTTACCAAATAAATGCAAAATGAAAATTTATATCAATTATTATTCCCCTATTAACACATTAAGCACGTGACAAACAGTTACATGAATAACCCCAACGCAAACCCTTACACCACGAGCTAAAGCAGGTGCCTATGTAAAATTTTCATGTAGGGACACGTAATTTACAATAATTAATAAATAATCAGTTACGCAGTTAACAGATGCAAAACTGTAAATTAAAATCAATACTACCTTGAAATAAAACACAAGACAAGTTATAAAACACTAACAAACGAAAATGCTAAACGACGCTTTCAGTTGAACCATTCGAAGTTTTATTTAACCTAAGGAGTGGCCATTTTTGAGAGACGAGCGTCCCTGTGTCTTTTCCTTCCAAAACGAAAACGACGTTGCCAAGCGTTGTAGATTTTTATACATGTTACCAAAATCCATCGACATATAGAAATGGACTGCGCGTGGTTATGCTAAGCCGGGATACTGCAGGTGAGAGAGAGGGTAAACGTGGAGGCCTAGTTCTAGCTTTATCTTTCGCGTATCTATTGGTTGCTGCATTTTCATGGGAATGCGGCGACCAATAAATACGCGACAGATAAAGCAAGGGAAATGCGGCGACCAATAGATACGCGACAGATAAAGCTAGAACTAGGCCTCCACGTTTACCCTCTCTCTCTCCTGCAGTATCCCGGCTTAGCATAACCACACGCAGTCCATTTCTATATGTCGATGCCAAAATCTCGTAAATTTCGGTAGCATCTCAGATGCCAGGTTCGGTTGTTTGTAAAAGAACTTTTCTTCTTTTACTTAACCTGTTTTACAGGTGTATGCAACGTTTCACCAATTATAGTTGGCTTTTTCAGTGGCAAAAAATAAAAATTGAAATGAAAATATTTTAGTCTAATTTAACATTTAAAAAACAATAAAAATTTTTTGAAAATTTTCAAAGCCAACCATGTTTTGTAAAGTACGTAATTATTCATTTAAATAGAAAAATGTAAATAACTCTGTAATCATTGATTTTAGGTATAGGAACATGGTAGGTATAACAATTTAAAGGAAATTTATTTCTGCATCGAATGGATGGATAATTAAATAGACATTCCATTTGAAAAAAAGAGACTTTTTAAAGTTTTTCGTAAGTCTGGAATGTCAAATAGAACAGCGGGCAATTTTTTATTATCCATTACCTACAGGCAATTGTGTCTCAATCTTTTGACATCGAAAACCTAAAATCCCATTTCCCTAACCTAACTTTTACCACTTTCGACTTTCAATTTTATTTCCTAAACAAGATTTTGAAATTTTTTAGTGAAAAATTTCTTTTTTCTCAACAATCAAAATTGATACGTCGATTATTTTAAGCATACTTACTAAACATTTTATGCCACATCAGAATGTGAAAAAAATTGCATGGTTCGTATTTAAAATAAAGATGTTGATGCTCACTTCCGGTATTTCCGGGAGTGCTGCCATTTGGAAACTCTATTTTTATTTAATAGATTAAACACGGCATGTCGCTTGTGCAAAATTTCAAATTTCTAGCTTTTACAGTTCTTCATATAATTCCAAACGACGGTCACCGTGAGACACCCTGTATTTATTTAATACTGGCTTTCCACCCGTGAGCTGGCGTCGTCTTGGCGATTTCATTTTAGTGGTTCCAGTTTACCACACAAACAGCATGTGGAAAACGTAGAAAATAGATTTCAGCCCTCATTGTAAGTTAATAAAATACAATTATAATGGGACTGGTTCAACTTATGCGATCCTTTTTTTTACATGATTTTATTTTGTGGTTCTGAAAAGAACCGTTTGTCGATGGATGGACGACTAAGAAGAAAAGAAGAGTAGGTTACATAGCTTACTTGGAGCTGGTGTATTTCGTGACCGCTTTGGTGCCTTCGCTAACGGCGTGCTTGGCCAATTCCCCGGGCAGCAGGAGCCTTACGGCCGTCTGAATTTCTCGGCTCGTTATCGTCGACCTCTTGTTGTAGTGAGCGAGGCGAGACGATTCGGCGGCTATGCGCTCGAAGATGTCATTGACGAAGCTATTCATGATGCTCATGGCTTTGCTGCTGACTCCCGTATCGGGATGGACCTGCTTCAGAACTTTGTAGATGTAGATTGCGTAACTCTCCTTCCTCCTTCGCTTCTTCTTCTTGTCAGATTTCGCGATGTTCTTCTGCGCTTTACCGGTCTTCTTTGCGGCCTTTCCGCTCGTCTTGGGTGGCATGTCGTTTTCTTTTACAGTTTATTAAATTTAAAATTTAAGTCGAAATTTAAAATAAACCGGTGAAAGAGGTTAAGTCAGAATGAGAGTAATCAGATACGTTCGACGCACAAATTCTAACTGAATAACTGCAGGTAGGACGCTTCAGTATTTATGTAGTGCTGCATGTTATCCGTAGACACGCCTCCAACGAATCGCCGCGTCTCATTGGACGATCCGTTTCCCTACATAAGCACTCACCAGTCAAAAATTTCTATCAGTTACAGTTTACACCTTTTTCAGTGCAACGTGCAACATCTCAACATTCTCAACTTTCTAATTTAGCAGTGCATTGTTACATTGTTAAGTCATTAATAATAATCTACTTTTTTAAATTTAATTTAATAAATTACGTTACGCTTACAACATGTCTGGGCGCGGTAAAGGTGGTAAAGTAAAGGGGAAGGCAAAATCTAGGTCGAGCAGAGCTGGACTTCAGTTTCCCGTAGGCAGAATACACAGGCTTCTCAGAAAGGGCAACTACGCGGAGCGCGTTGGCGCAGGTGCTCCGGTCTACCTGGCGGCAGTCATGGAATATCTCGCCGCTGAAGTGCTCGAATTGGCGGGCAACGCCGCCAGAGATAACAAGAAAACTCGCATCATCCCTCGTCACCTTCAGCTCGCCATTAGGAACGACGAAGAGTTGAACAAGTTGCTCTCAGGAGTTACCATTGCCCAAGGAGGCGTCCTTCCGAACATCCAGGCGGTGCTGTTGCCCAAGAAGACCGAGAAAAAGGCTTAAACTTGACAAGCGGAATGCCGCTCGCTCGATGGAGAAGGAAAATCAAATCGGCCCTTCTCAGGGCCACTAATTTTATCTTAAAAAAGATCCGCATACAAGACGACTGAAATAAAACACGTAATCGCAAATCATGAATTCAAATCAAATCGCAGGTAATACGGCTGTGATCGGTAGGTTTTATTGAGTATTGATATGGTAAAAATTCGACTTCGACGATGTAATGTTAATCTTGGAAATTAACCATTTTTTTAATATCGATGCCCTTATATCACTCTCATTCTGAAAAAGTGAAAATCGACGGTCCCGTAGAAATAAACTTCACGTTGTTACGTACCATATCTGAAATTAGTTATTTTTGTTGTTGATTTAAAAGCTTAATTTATTTGCTTGTCTTTTACGTTTACGCTTAATGCATTTTATTTAAAGGTTTAGTTGAAATGTTTTGGTTTGAAGTTAGCTGTGGTTTGTTTATTTACAATTTTGTTAAGGTAATACCAGTGCCATACGTAACTTTCTTGCCCCTGTGCCCTGTCTTTCTTTTTATCGTAAAAGCGGATCCACATCAATGAACATTTGCGTCGTGCGTTGTATTTTGAATTTCAGCAAAAATATTTGCAGCGCAAATTTGAATATGGTCATGCATTTTACCACGTAAATATTTATCTTGTGTGTTGCATTTGCTGAATCCACTTGTATGCGACTTAAATAAGTAGTCCACATTAACACTACTTTGCGGCGCAAATTTCTTTGAAGTTGACTGGAAAACCGACAGCATAGCGGATAGCGTGCGTTGTTCGTCACGAAATTATTTGTGTACGTTTCCGTGCGCCGCATAGTCCACATCGATAAAAATTGCTGCGCACACGAGCAAATTTGTGTCAAATTCAACGCACATCGTAAATATTTATTGATGTGGATCCGGCTTAATGCATTTAAGATTTCTGTTGTAATACCGTTTCTTTTCATTTTCACCTCATCTTTTGCATGTAACGCCTCATTTACACCTTCGCATTTCCTTCCTTAACCATTGCCTAATTCGGTGTTTAGTTTTGTTTCTTGGTACTACCTCTGGTCTTAAGCATAATTCTAAAGTACCGCAACGTTCGCCATTTTGGGGTTAAAATTTTGGCGGAAATTTCAAATATTGAAGACCTAGTCACTAGAAAATTTAATGACTATGAAGTGTTTGATAAAAACTAAACTAACATTACATTAGGGATGGGACATCGAACGTACGACATCGATGTTGACCATCGATGTTAACATCGAAGCCATACATCGATGGTAATCAAATATCGTACCAAAAACATCGATGTTAAATAAACATCGCAACAAATTCAACAATAAAAAAAAATTGTTTGTGTTTGTAAACTAAAATAAATAACGACTACCTATTTATTAAAATTTAAAAAAAATTCTTTTGGCTAAATACACAAAAAATGAAAAAACAGTAAAAAAAAATGTGTTTGTAAACTAAATAATAACTATTTATTAAATTAAAAAAATATTCTTTTGAAAAATCAGCATTATTTTTAAAGGAGCTTCCTGGAACCTGGATATGTTTTGTTTTCAAATAGTAAGACAACAGAAGAAGTGGGAGCAAACAAAGACAGCACAATATACAACACAATGTGCTTTGAGAGAGAAATATATAACTTTTAAGAGCCACGTGTTACACCGGCGCCGTATGCGTATGCGGTTTGCGTTGCGGTATGCCTCGTATTCTCGTATAGTCGTATGGTGCAATTCTGCAATTACTGCAATTCGCAAAACATCGCTTAACATCGAAACCATAACATCGATTTAACATCGATGATTCTAAGACGGTAACATCGATGGCAAAAACACGGGTATCGAAAAGGAAACATCGATGTTTAGAAAACATCGATAAACATCGCCCATCCCTAGGTACTTATCAATATATTTCTTAAAAATTATTTGTCATTGTTATTAAAAGGTAAAGTTTAATTGAAAGATAAAAAACGAACCTAACATACGATTTAAAATTGACATTTTATTTTGTCGTGTTAATACTTCATTTAGAATCGTTATTTAAAGAAAGGAACAGAAAAAGATAACTAAAAAATACAGAAAGTAGTGTAAGAATAAGAAGACGAACCTGTCTATGGGAAAACTACAAGTTTATGTTTTTCAAATTGCCGCGTTTCAAGGCAAGTGTCAAACGTCGAACTTAAGGTACGTTGACACGATGCTAGTTGACTGGAACCAGTAAGCTGTCTTGTATGCGCGCGCAGCACTCGCACCGTGTCAACACCTCAAGACAGTACGGAGACAGTCAGTTGGACTGGTGCGAGTTAACTCGGATGCCTTTCACTTTTGCCGTGCGAGTTCAATTTCAAGATGGCGACAAGTAATAAACGTTGTTCGAATGCTAACAAAATAAAAGTGGACTGATAGTAAGAACTTAAAATTTTTAGAATTGTGCGAACAAGAAGAGCTGTTATGCAACTTTAAACATAAAGATTACAAAAATAAAGACTTCCGTGATGACGCTTTAAAACGACTTGAAGTGTTCTTTAATTTCACTCAATTAGAAATCAAAAATAGAAACGGGCATCTCTGTATTTTTGATAACAAGACAGTGAGCTGTTTTCAAGACAGTCAACTATATTGAAAAATATCACTCGCATGCGAGTTGACTCGTATGCGAGCTGCCATTCCAGTCAACTAGCGTCGTGTCAACGTACCTTTAGTAATAGTCATTGTACTTATAAACAAATACGTATATGGTAATAGTCTTAGAACATATAGTATTATATGTTCTAAGGTAATAGTAAATACTAATTTTCATCGTTTGTCAAACACAAATTTGTCATTTTTCCGCCATTTTGGGGTTAAAATTAGCTTTCTCTCTCTAACTCATTGGAACATAAGGTTGCGGTACTTTAGAATATTTAGTGACTTTAATGTTGTTATGGTATCTCAGGTGACCTCTCTGGGCCTATCTTCGAGGTTGCTCCTTGGTTGCTCCCGCTCTTTGTTGATTCCCGCTCTTTTCTCGATTTCCGCTTTTCTACAGTTTTAATCCAAATTTCCCCAAAATTTTGACCTTGCGAGGTAGTCGTTAGTTTTTTTTGTATTCCGGGAAGCCATTCTGTTTTCGAATTTTTAAGATCTGTGTGTGTGTCTTGAGGTGCATGAGTTTTATCTGTGAAAATCCAAGTTTAATTGGGATTTAGCACCAAACGTTCTCTTCCGTTGAGCTCAGGATCTAAAGAATCTATTGGGCAACCCTATATTGTTGGGATTTTTTAGGAGAGAATAAGGGCACCACCCGGATAATTTTTTTTTTGGAAGTTACCAATCAATATATAGGAGAACCGTTACAGCAATGTATAGGTTTGTATTTGAATGTTGCTTTGTATATGTAATTTACAAATCTGAGATCGTCAACCAGCAACCGATTTTTGTGGAATCGACCGAACCTTTTCAATATACAGGGTTTTTCAACGAAAAGGAGCCACCCTTTATAACTTCTAACAGAATCAAAATTTGAAAAATCGGCGATACCCGTCTATAATAATATCGAGGGGGACACTTTTTGACATAAGTTTGAGATTTCATACCTTAACCCCCTGGGTCCCACAAACATACCCTTAATTTTTTTAAATGGCAACATGGGTCATGTGATACGTCATTTGAAAGGTCTTTTGATATCTTGCATTACTGCGTTTAAAATTTTAAAATCGTTCAATTCGTTTGTGAGATATTTTAATTTAAAGTTTTAGAGAACTGATATAATTTTCTTCAAAATGGTTGTTTTTTATTTATTTTTTTGCTTTTATAGTCAAGATAAATTGATACGAAATTCATTGTATTAAACTTTTTTTTATTTACATGGAAATAAAACTTAAAATAAATTAAAAAGTCAGTAATACTTTTATATTGCATTATTATAACGACAAATTATATCAGTTCTCTAAAACTTTAAATTAAAATATCTCACAAACGAATTGAACGATTTTAAAATTTTAAACGCAGTAATGCAAGATATCAAAAGACCTTTCAAATGACGTATCACATGACCCATGTTGCCATTTAAAAAAATTAAGGGTATGTTTGTGGGACCCAGGGGGTTAAGGTATGAAATCTCAAACTTATGTCAAAAAGTGTCCCCCTCGATATTATTATAGACGGGTATCGCCGATTTTTCAAATTTTGATTCTGTTAGAAGTTATAAAGGGTGGCTCCTTTTCGTTGAAAAACCCTGTATATATATATATATATATATATAATTTATAAGGTTATAACGTTGGTTGTCATTCTCGACAGACTAATGACTGAATTGTCAATGTCACATGTTTTATAATCATAATTTAATATATATATATAATTTAATACATATAGAAAATTTACACCGCGGCCGGGATTCGAACCCGGGCCTCCACCTCGCTAGGGTGATGCTCTACCAACTGAGCTACCTCGGCACCTCACCCCGACAACGATTCAAATTCTCTATATGCATATAATATTAGACAAAGGACAATTTTTAACCTTTGTATCAAGTTAGCTTCATGGTTTGTGAAGATTCAAACTTGAAAGGCATTTTTTGTCCTTGTATATGTTTATGTAGCATTCCGCTAGGGGATATATATAATTTATAAGGTTATAACGTTGGTTGTCATTCTCGACAGACTAATGACTGAATTGTCAATGTCACATGTTTTATAATCATAATTTAATATATATATATAATTTAATACATATAGAAAATTTACACCGCGGCCGGGATTCGAACCCGGGCCTCCACCTCGCTAGTCTAATATTATATGCATATAGAGAATTTGAATCGTTGTCGGGGTGAGGTGCCGAGGTAGCTCAGTTGGTAGAGCATCACCCTAGCGAGGTGGAGGCCCGGGTTCGAATCCCGGCCGCGGTGTAAATTTTCTATATGTATTAAATTATATATATATATTAAATTATGATTATATATATATATATATATATATATTGTCCACTTTAAAGGCCACCTCCACCTCGTAAGTATTTGTTCCTTATATTCTGGTGTAACGCATGATTCCCTTGTAGGGCCTGTTTGTGTTCCACCGTTGAGTGAATTCTTTATTCAATGGTTCCACGTATTTGTCTGATTGTCGTCAGGACTCCGTTCAATTGACCGTATGTGACTATCTGTTCCCCCCCTCATTATATGTCCCTCCTAATCGCAACATTCCCTCAGGCATCCCTCAACCTTATCCCGTCTCTGAAGTTGAAGTTACGTTAGACGTAAGTCAGGTCTGTCAATAACACATCATTCGTTTTATAAAAATAATTTGACTCAGTTCTAAAAGCTTTACTGAGCCAGAAATGTCTACATGACGCAAGGCACTTTAATCACGTGATGAATTGTAACTTTACCTAATTCTGTGGCGAGTGGCGATGCAAAAAGAAAACACCTCTAGATTCACAACTTCATATATTCGCCATTTGTCAAACTGGCAAAAGTGGTGCGAAATTCCATATACATATATGGGCGCCATTTGTAATACTGGCAATTGTGGCCGACCACTGTTTTTTCAACATTTCGTACAAAATTTATTTTTATTTTTAATAACTTTTGCCTTTTTTCTTTTTCCCAGGGGGCCCTTGATTTGCACCCTTTCTACCATGTTTCTACCTTCTCGATCCCCATTTTTTGTGCCAATAATAATAATAACAATACTGCATCCACTTCTTGTTATTTTTCTATGATCCACTTGACCACTCAATTCAAGCCGGAAAAACTAGAGGATCGAGATTCGAGTTATCACGGCGCATCCGATCGAGAACATCGAGGCAGAGGAGCTAGAAAAGGTGTATCTCGTGGTAGTATCTAGTATCTCTAACCTCGTTTTGCTCATGATGTTGGGATGTTGCCAAATATGGTTATTTTCAATCTTATTGAATTAATCCATTTAAATCTTGATTTTAAGCAGCTCAAGTTCATAATTTTACATTGTGAAGTGTTCAAATTATATAAATCATTATGGTAATTTGTTGTCCTGCATTTGGGTGTAAAAAATGTACCTAATTGATAACGCCGTGACTGGAGGCACGCTAACGTGCCTGTAAATGGATACGTTAGAGGCACGTAAAACGTCATTATTATGTGTGACGTCATAAATGAACGTGTCGGCATAACTGTTGAATGCAGGCACGTTAACTTTACGCTTGTATTGTTGTATTACATAAGGATAAGATGGTGTTCACAAAACACACACAAATGGTGTTGTACTGATTAAGAACTAAAGAAGTATAAGGTATAAAAAAGTCTAAACAACACCTTTCTTTCAAAACAATACTTATAATAAAAAATAATAACAGCTTTTTTTAAACAAAAAAATTCTTACATAAATATGAGGTTTTAGTGTTTCATTATCAAAACTCTCAAATTTAGGAACTTTGAAACTTAACAATACAAGGAACATTTGGATGCATTACAGGAAGAAATAATTTTTTTGTTTATATGATTGCCATATACCTATGTTTAAATTACATAATACCTACACATTATCAATGATTTGATTATGTACCTATATAATGCAATTACTGCTTCAGGCTTCGGGCGTGTCCTACCGTGAAATGGGAATTTAACATTTCATCTTATAGCTTTATTTAACTCTACTTACAAAGCAGAAAAAGATATAAACAGCTTGTGGTTCGTTTAACCCTTATTTATTTGCTTTGGCTTTGAACCATCATAGAGAAATTAATAAATTTCTCCATGCTTTGAACATACAACATATGTTACTCTTTTATTTGTATATGCAAGAAATGGTAAGGGAAGGGCAAGAGGGTAAGTGCAATCTGGATCCACCGGCTCGTTCATTTTCATTTATGACGTCACGCACAATACCTTTGACGTTTTACGTGCCTCTAACGTATCCATTTACCGGCACGTTAGCGTGCCTCAATGATGTTCACTTTCTTAGGTTAGAACTCTAAAACTACGGGATTAAAAATTCATCCTTCTCAAAGGATTCGTACTCAACTATTGCAATTTCATTCATAAATCAGGCCTCTAAATGCAAAACCCGACAAGTCACACTTTTTTCGAAAGTTAGATTAATGCAGAAATGCTTTCGTTAATGACAGGGCTATCGATTGCTATTCAGTTTTAATGCAAAAACCGACAACTTATATGAAAAATTCAGCTTTGAAAAGTACGCTTGGGTGCAAAAACCGACATGATCGAACACTATTTGTATGCAAGCGCCGACATGTCCATATCAACCAATAGAGTTGCTTGTAATAGTGTCACGTGATGCGTGATGACTTGCGCTGCCGTCGAACGTGTTTCAGTCTTCAGATTATTGTTAAGTATTTAGGTAGTTGTTTTGTTGACATTTTACTGAGAAGTTGAGTTGTTATGACTAGTAATATTGTTTCGAATTCAACAATGAATGAATTGTTAGTGGTAGCGGAAAATAATACATCTCGAAAGAGAATAACAACAAAGTCAAAACGCGAATTAGCTAAAAAAAATCGGTAAGTCGTCAGGTTGTTTGTTTTGTTTGTTTCAAAATTTTGATTACGTTGTTTTTATAGGTATGTACCGAAAAGTTTACCTGTTTTTCCTCTATGTGGCCACAAAGGTAAACCACAACAACCTTATCAGTGTTCATCCTTGCTTACTATGAGGGATATCAAACATTTTCATGATGCTTTTTTCAAGAAGCCTGATAAAATCGCTCAGGACCATTTTATATTAAAACACTGTACCACTTATATTCCCAAGAGAGCTAGAAAACGAAAGGAAGAGAATAATAAACCAAAATCACTGTCAGTGTCTTACTATGTTAAAAGAAAGGATGGATTACTGGTCCATGTGTGTAGACAGACCTTCATGGGCATTTTGGGAGTCAAAAAAGACAGAATTCTGAACATATTAAAACGATATAAAAATGAAAATCAGATGCCTTTAGAACGCCGAGGAGGAGACCGTACGAAAGGAAAAAATAACAATAAACGAGCTGCTATAAAGACATTCGTAGAGTCACTAACATGTATTCAGTCTCATTACTGTCGTTCCAAAACTGCGCACAGATTTTATTTGCCAGCCGAACTAAGTATCCGAGAACTCTGGAGAATGTACAATAATAGAGTAAATCTCGACCTTCAAGTGAAAGAGTCGTTTTTCAGATATCTTTTTGTGAGGACATACAATGTTGGTTTCGGTACTCCGAAAACGGATCTATGTTCCACATGTCTACAGTTTCAAGAAAAAATAAAAACTGTTACAGATCCTGGCGTAATTAATGCACTGACGGTTCAGCAGCGTCTTCACAAAATTCGAGCGAACGTCTTTTATGAATTCTTAAAAGAGAATCAAGAAAATCTGGAGGTTGTGATGTTTAGCTTCGATTGTCAAAAAAACTTGGCGCTTCCTAAAATTCCAGACCAAGCTGCTTATTTCAGTATGCAACTAAATTTTTACCATTTTGCTGTCGTTGAAGGGAGTTCTAAAGGAAAATTAAACCAACATACAGTTAGGTCGTACGTATGGACTGAACTAGACCACCCAAGAGGATCTAACGAAATAGCATCTGCACTGTATCACGTTCTAACAACTTATGAATTTAGTGACACTGTCAAAACCATTCGATTATTTTGTGACGGCTGTGGCGCACAAAATAAGAATTCCATAGTCATTGGAATGTTGTCTAATTGGCTGTTAAACGCAAGTCCTCCAAATATTGAAAACGTCGACGTGATCTTCCCTGTGGTAGGGCATTCGTATATCCCTCCAGACAGGCTTTTCGGTCAGATCGAAAAGCTCACTAAGAGGAAACCTGAAATTACGTGTCCAGAAGACTACATAAAAATAATAGAGAAATGGGGAAAAGTCATCAAATTAGGAGTGGATGCACCAGTATTTGATTGGAAAACAAAGGTACAAGGTGTTCTAAAACCACCATCACAGTGGCACTTTAAATTTCAACTGTCCAAACGTATTTTGATTTCAAAAAGCGATAATGGCTATACAATCAGAGGCGAATCCATGTATAAGAACAATGTGCGGGTTCTGAAAACTCCTTATTACGTAGAGGACGCAAAATGAATATTGAACCAAACCGTATAGCAACGGGAGTACCGGTGAAGCACGATAAATTGGTTAGTATAACCAAATTGATTGAGAAGCATTATGGAGAAGAATGGCGAAAAAATAAATCATTAAAATTTTTCAATAAAGTATTTAAGAAAAATCCTGTGGCATCAACGTCAGGAGTAACTGCTATAATAGGCGGAGAACCCAGTGATGAGAGCTTAGAAGAACCTTCTGAAGACACAGCAAAATTCTGTATGCCAGAAAATTTAAATTTTGGAATATGAACTTGTTACAATCAATTAAGTCTATACTTTTTTTGTAACCAGCTAGTTTGAATTTTGCAATAAAAAAATCAAAATTAAGTAGTTTCTTTCATGTTCAGTTAATTTAACCAATAATTTCTAGTCAAAATCCGACATGTCACAACCCTTGACATGCAAGACCCGACAAGTCACAATTTTAATCTCAATTTAAAGGAGAACCAACGATACTGGATTTTGGCCTCTTAAGCTATTCGGTTTTAAGTCATACACCCTTAAAGTGGTTAAAATTTCGGTATCCTGTGGTTAATAATAACTCGTTGAGAAGTTTTTCGCGTTTCCTGTAAAATTTTTTTAAATGGACTTGTCGGGTTTTGCATTTAGAGGCCTGAAATGTAATATACATATAAAATTATAACCTTCAATACTTGTAAAATTTGCCTGGCCTTGTACAAACTAATGTAAAAGTTACAAGCAAAAGTGGTTTGGTACAGGTATCAGATTTTGTGTAATTGTTTTTAAAATGAAACCGAAGGGCCCGAAGGCCTAAAAATTACGCAGGAGCTCGTGAATGTGAGAGTTTTAGCCCCGCATCCACCTGTACAATAACTACCCAAGTCAAGTGAAGAGTGAAGACGCATGAATGAAGTGCAATTAATCAAGGAAATTGTAGTAAGAATGCTTCAGAAGAAATTCATGGATCGTCATTGTCAATATTTAGTACTACACTATGCGAATTTAAAATAAGCAACTTATTATTAACTTTAACACTATGAATATGAACTCCAGGGGTAGTTTTATTATAATAATATGAAGTAATTCTACTAATTTGAGGTTGTTGTACACTGCCCAGAAAATATACCCACAACCACAAGCTTTTTCTTGGTAGCTCTGTGTAGAAGGCGAGATATAGTGCTGGATCCCTTCTGAAGGCCTCTTGCACACGACTACAATCTAACATCAAATCCCACCTAGCCTAGGGCTGCCATACGTCCCGGTTTAGAGCTCGGTGTCCTCGTGTCCCGGCCGATAAGTCAATTGTCCCGGTTGCGAATCAGCTTGTTTACTATGTTTACTAATGGTACTGAAGTAATAAAAAGTTGTTTTTTTTGCTTGTTGTATCATAACGCGTTGTCGATTGATTAAAGTTTCAAATCCAATAAGTTGTTCAATTCTTTACAGTCAATCCTTTACTCTTCATTAAGTAAAGTAGACCCCTCCCCCTCCGCAGCAGCAGCGCTTTATTAAAAAATGTTGGCATAATTTTTTTAAATTTTATTTATGGAAAGAATTTAAAGTGCCCCCCCCCCCCCCCCCCAAGTTGCAACTACTGAATATGTCCCGGTCGGCACTCCGACATGTATGGCAGCCCTAACCTAGCCTTGTGTTGGGTTTGGGGGTCTCTTGCGTTGTTAAGTTGATACCGTATAAGTAGAATAGCCGCTTCTGAACCATAAAACGGTTGGTTTGAGGCCAGTCGGGCTAACTTGATCTACTGCAGCAGACCGGATACGCTGTCACTCGAAATTGTGTTAATTTTATTATTTATACTGTGCATAAGAATTGTTTTTGCACTAAGTGTTATTCCTACCTACATTTGCCTCAAAGTGTTTGGCTCATATGGGAGTTCAGTTCTTTGCGGTAAATTCCGGTGCGTGTTCCTTCAATTGTTTTACATTCATATGTCTGATTGGGATGCCACTTCCATATCAAGGAAGATGTGGTAGTTTTTCTCTAGTATAAATATTGAGAGACGAGTGAGTCAGATCGCCTTCTAGGATAGACAATCGCTTAATTCGAGAATTCGAGAGTGGCCCACCTCAATACACAATACCTCTGCTATTCAACAACCCTTTTTACCGGTTATTAATATTGATAAATCATCTGTTTACCTTAGCATATAATAGTCGCTGCCACCGAGACCAATTTAAATATTACATCAACAATTACTAGTTCAAGTTTAACAAACCAAAGTATGGCATACATCACGATAAATACATAACAATTCACATTGCACTATAAACATTAATTTTAGCACTGATGAATGTACGATAAGTATACTACATGTTTAACCTACCTACAATAGGTACCTACATTATAAATATAAAATACGAAGATGTACAATATTTGATTCTTAGTCTTTCATTTTTAAACATTATAGTGTTTCAGCCATATACATAATAATACCTATTGTCTTATGAGCAAGGCTCATTACTCATACATTTGCAAAAAGTTGCTAATATTAGTTATATAGAGGTCGTCTACTAGAGGTTGGCGAGACTACCTCGCTGTTGGGAACCCAAATACTCATTCTTAAGCTTCTTAGGATAACTGATATTAACTTATTGACATCTAATGAACATTTACTGTTGTCACGTTAATCACTGTCATTATAATATTCGTCAAGAATGAGTATTTAGGGTACCAACAGTTAGGTAGTCTCGCCAACCGCTAGTAGACGACCTCTACCTACCCACCTTTACTAAAATATAATTGCTTTGCAAATTAATAGAAAAGTACCTACTAAAATACTGATAATTAATTGAACCCCAAGTTAGTAATGTGTCCATTAATTTTTGCCTGGAACCATTGAACAACACGAATCACTCAATGCTGAAACAATACATTAATTTTGTAAAATTACTGATGTTACTTACCTACTTGATAAAATGACTGCACATGCTTTCCCTCAAATTAAATGTAACTTGTAGATGAATTTTCACTAAAACGTTAGGTAATTAGATTGGTGCCAATATGTTGCAAGGTGGAATCGTAATGTTACACAAAATTATTACACTAAAATTTGTACACATTGCTACAGGCAACTAAAAATTGAAAGTGTAACACATATTTCTATTAAAAATGTAAATACCATTTCTTATAAACATGCAAACTTTATTTTTGAAAGAATAGTTTTATAACCTAAAAACTTTATGCGTGGTCTTTATCGTTGGCATTGACTTTCAGTAAATGTGTTAACCAATTCATTATAAGTTAACCTATCAACTTTTATTAGAGTTCCATAAACATTACAATTTTATAAACATTATAGCACAAAGATATTTCATAAGAAAGTTCAAAAAATTATTTTCTCTATGGGGGTGAATCGATTGGGAAGGTTGTGCGTTTTATTTCCAGACAAAAGGTATTGTACATTATACCATGATGTAAAAATACAACCAACCTAAAAGATTTAATGTTATTACAAGTTATGTTACTATTTTTTCAATTATATGCAGTTTTAGTGAACTTTGACTAGGACTACAATACAAGAAAGTATTTTTCAACGATAGCTCGTGCCAAACTTGACCTCGAGTTGAAAAACAACTTTCTTCTCTTATACAACTATTTCTTTTATGAGGTCATTTACATACATAACGGTATTTTCCTTAATATGTCGTTAAAAATTTAGTATTATAAATTCTACGTGGCATTTCGCAGTGGATCTTTTTTTTGGGTGGGAAAATAGATTGTGGTTCTGAAAAGAACCGTTTTTTGTTGTTGCGAAGTTGTCTTGATCATGGCGAAGTGTTTCAAAATGACAAATTTAACCACCGAAGCCGTACAGGGTGCGTCCTTGCCTTTTCAGGGCGTAAACTACGTCCATTGCCGTTACGGTTTTACGTTTGGCGTGTTCCGTGTAGGTGACCGCGTCGCGGATAACGTTCTCAAGGAATACCTTCAACACGCCTCGGGTCTCTTCGTAGATAAGACCGGATATACGTTTGACGCCGCCTCGGCGAGCCAGACGTCTGATAGCGGGTTTCGTTATACCCTGGATATTATCCCTCAGAACCTTGCGATGACGTTTCGCGCCTCCCTTTCCAAGACCTTTTCCACCTTTACCGCGACCGGTCATGATGAACGCTCACTATTTCCACAAAAAGTAACGAAGTACAATTACAAAAGTAACAGAAAGTAGTAACGAATTGACAGTTGATAAGCAATAGCAGTTGTGTTTCGGCTGTTTCGATACGAATATACGATTATACCCTTCCCCAACGACGTTCACGTTTTTATAAGACCTCTTACGGGCGTGCCCTAGAAAATCTCGTCCTCCAATCGTCGAGCGGCACCGACCCGTGTGGCAATAAATACGACTGAGAGGAGTCGCTACCTCATTCTCATTGTAGTTTTCGAAAGTTAACTATCGCTCAAGTTACATTTACCTCGATATCTATCTGAATAACATCTATTAACTCGACATGGCCAGAACGAAACAGACCGCACGTAAATCCACGGGAGGTAAGGCTCCAAGAAAGCAGTTGGCGACTAAGGCCGCTCGAAAAAGCGCTCCCGCAACTGGCGGTGTGAAGAAACCGCACAGGTACAGGCCGGGAACCGTCGCCCTTCGCGAAATCCGTCGTTATCAGAAGAGCACCGAATTGCTTATCCGCAAACTTCCCTTCCAAAGGTTGGTACGCGAGATAGCGCAAGATTTCAAAACCGACCTTCGTTTCCAGAGTTCCGCCGTAATGGCCCTGCAGGAAGCCAGCGAGGCGTACCTAGTCGGTCTCTTCGAAGACACCAATCTATGTGCCATCCACGCCAAGCGCGTCACCATCATGCCAAAAGACATTCAGTTGGCCAGGCGCATTCGTGGTGAGCGAGCCTAAATGCTTCAACGTTCGAGTCCGTCGCAAATTAAAAAAAAAACGGTTCTTTTCAGAACCACAATATTCTTTGCTTACCCATTTCAAAAAGAACCTTATTGCATTACATTATTAATAGAAAACTAAGGAAAAATCTCTACTGGTTTAAAAGTAAGGAAAATGTTATGAACACAAATCATTCTGCATCTTGGTTAAACAACATAAATTCTAGATTTAATAGTGTATTATCATTGAGTAATATAATGAAGTATTATCATTAATAGCATAACTGACAATGTGTTACCAGAAGACGTCCAAACGGAAATAAGAATAACTAAGATACTTTGCAGGTAATAGACGTTTTCTTTTTACACGTAGTTGTTGACTTAAGTCAACCCTGTCAATAAACATCATTCGTTTTATAGAAATAATTTGACCCAGTTCTTTATATTACCTTAGGCAGAAATGTCTTATGATGTGATAATTGTGATGTGACTGACTAATCCTATGGCTGTCCAAAAAGAAACCAATTATTTACACTAAATGAAATTAACAACTCGAGTGGAATAAATAGGGGTTTAACCACAGATGTAAAATCCAAATCTACGGCAACCAATTTTAACATGAGATGGAGGTATCGATACATCTGTGGTTTAACCGTTGATTAAAATATTAGTAAATAGTATTTCAATCAACCGACGGTTTAATTGTGTACAACTTCGTTTCGCAACAGCCCATAAGAACGCATTTGTTATTTATAAGTAAGAATTTGTCTATTCTCCCCGCCTTGAACTGTGGAAGTTCAACAAAACATCAACTGCAGGAAGCACGGAATAAATAAAACATTAACATTGTTAACACAAAAACAAACATGAGGTTACTTATACATAATCATAATAACATCACAGATGGAAATATACTATTTACATCTGTGATAACATGATACAATTGTTAAAAACTATAAGGAAACTCTTACAAACATAACATTTAATTGCACGCTTCTGCAAGCCGCCATACTACTTACTACCACCACCTTTTCCTTCGCGGTAAATTCAAAAATAAAAATCATAACAGTTCGGCCAACCTGAAAAATAATGACGTCCTCGTCATTAGTACAATATGCTTAAGCTAATAACAACAAAATATATGCTAAACAAAAATAATCATATTCCGCTTGACAAACAAAATGAAAATGAAACGTAAACGTAAAACTCCTCCTCTTTCAATCATCACTTTTCACTAATTTTAATCTGTCCACACTAATCACTGCTTTATATAGTCGTCCACTCTGTTGTTCTCCTTCAATATCTTGCACTAAATAGCGGTCTTTATCTAACGCCTTCACAACTTCGTAGGGACCACGGTATTTGGGCATTAACTTTCTGCTAGTTCCAGTGCTTGGAGCTTCGGATCGTACCATTACAAGGTCTAACTCTTTGTATTTAGGAGCTTCCTTGCGTTTTCTATCATATGTTTGCTTCATTTTCTTTCTGTTTTCTTCTAGTAATTCACTAACGGGCTGATCATCTTCTTTCACACTCAATTTCATATTTAAATCATTTATTTCATTCGTTAAAGGATTGTCGTTAACCGCATGTGGTTTAAACTTAAAGATTAAATCTGCTGGGTTTCTTTTAGTCACGCTGTGTTTGCTGTTGTTTATGGCCCACTGGACTTCAACAACTTTATTACACCAATCTTCTCCGTCTTGGTCTTCAGTACTTGTAGATAAAAATGTTATGATCATACTATTGATCCGTTCCACTTGTCCATTTGCTCGTGGCGTGTTTGAAGCTACCTTCACATGTTGTACTTCGTACTCCACACAAAATTTTTCAAATTCTTTTGCTGTATACGCTGCACCTCTATCTGTAATTATTCGTTGTGGTTTGCCATAATGCGACATTAATTCATAAATAAATATTAACGTATGTTCAACACTCGTATCCGGTACTGCTTTAATAACTGTGTATTTACTGTATCCATCAACTGCTACAATAAGGTATTTATCACCTTGCTTGGTTGTTATAAAAGGCCCTAAATGGTCCACGTGTAAACTTTGAAATGGGTAATTCCCCTTATCTAATGGATGTAGATAACCTGGTTGTTTTCCTCGCGGAGTTTTATAATACAAACAATTAATGCACCGCAGTATATAATGTCTCACAGCATCTTTCATTTTCGGAAAATAATAGGTTTCTTTCAGCTTCATTACAGTTTTTTCTATTCCAGCATGCATTAACATTTTATGTGTCTCGCACACTAACTCGATCCTTAAAGGTTCTGGTACATATAACTGCAATACACCCCTTTTACACCGATAAACTCTCGCATTAACCATAGTAAACTTCTCGTGTATTTCTCTATCTCCCGCTTCCAACTTATCTCGAATATTTCGAATTTCAGCACTATCTCTCTGCATTGCAGCCACCCAATCAGTATTTATCGTGATACCCCAAACTGGTAAACCCTCAATTTTGGGTTCCTCGGCATCGTCGACTGGATTTCTACTTAGAGCATCCGCCACAATATTACTAGTACCCTTATGATATTCAATAATGTAATTAAACTCTGAAAGGCGTACAAACCACCTGCCTATTCTAGGGTTCAAATCTCGTTTATGTGCTAGTAATTTGAGACTATTACAGTCTGTACGAATTACAAAAGGTATACCGATTAAATATGTTCTAAAACGCTCCAACCCACAAACAATGGCTAGGGCTTCTAACTCAAAGGAATGATACTGGGCTTCATCCTTTGTTGTCTTCCTACTAAAGTAAGAAATTGGATGCAACATACCATCGTGCTGAAGTTGGTATAATACGGCAGCTACCCCCAAAGAACTGGCATCTGTATGCACCTCTGTTTTTGCCTTGGTATCGTATACGGCAAGTATTGGACGTCGCACTAGCTTCGCCTTTATCTCGTTGAACGCATTCTCTTGATCTCTTGACCACTTGAAACTAACACCCTTGTTAAGCAAATCAGTTATAGGTCTCATAATAATGGCAAAATTTTTCACAAATCGCCTGAAGTAACTAGTCAACCCGACAAAACTTCGTAATGTCTTTATATCCGTTGGTGTAGGGAAATTGTTCACGGCACGCAATTTCCTCGTACCTGGTTGTATCCCAAACTTAGATACCTCGAACCCCAAATATTCGATATTACCCATAAAGAAATAACACTTAGAAAGTTTTAATGTTAGATTAGCTTCGCGCAACACTTTGAACACTAATTCTAATTTTTCTAGTCCTTCATGCACACTAGTCGATGGAATAATTATATCGTCCAAATACGCCATCGCTATGTCGTACCGTAGTTTACCTAATACATTGTTAATAAGTCTTTGGAAAACGGATGGGGAATTACACAGCCCAAATGGCATACGCGTGAACTGATAATGTCCATCCGGCGTTATAAACGCGGTCTTTTCCTTCGCACTTTCTTCAAGAGGTACCTGATAATACCCACTACTTAAATCTAACGTGCAAAAATAACACTTATCCTTCAAGAATTCCACTTGATCTTCAATCAGCGGTAAAGGATAATGATCCTTTACAGTTATCTTGTTTACACCACGATAGTCGATACAAAGTCTCACATCACCAGTTTTCTTCTTCACAAGTAACACAGGACTCGCGAATGGAGATGTCGTATCTTCCACTATACCCGACGATTTTAGTTCATCTACAATGTTTCTTACTTGCTCCCGCTCACTAAAAGATAGTCGATAAGGTCTATAATACACAGCCACATCACTATTCAATTTAATTTCCATAGAGAGTTTATTAGTAACACCGACTTGACGCATATTTTTCGCCATTAAATCCCGATAATTATTTAACAATGTCATTAACATACCCTTATCCTCATCTTGTAACTCGGTATTTATTTCGTCTTCAATAATTTCTTTTTCATTAACCTCTCTGGCTACATGCGCCACGTTACTACCTTGACACACTTCTGCGCGTGTTATATTTGTATCTGGCTTAATACGAATGTCTTCTTCCGAAATATTAAGAATCGGCAACACACAGTTCCCTTCATTGTCAGTTCTCACTACACATCGCGGAATTGCTTGTCCCTCCTCGCGGATACCACCCTCAATACACAGGTCGTAGTTAGGCAAATCACTACTTACACTTATATGTCCCAAATAGTTACTAGGGATGACCACACCCTCGTTTGTTATTAAATTTGTTTTCATTTCTTCACACTTAAAATTCGTCATTTCACTGTCGACGCTGTGAATTAACAGTTCATTACTTTTACTCGTAATCACGATATGTGGTTGCTCTGTATATGGATGTCCTACTATCAAAGCAACTTGCTGGGAATTTTTGGGTACGACATGTATTTTCACCTTTGCACTAACGTCATCAATCGATAAATTAGCAGTAAACAACCCTAAAGGTTTCACTTGCCCGTTACCATATCCGATTAATGGTTCAGTGTCCATTTCATAAAAGGAAAATCCATTATTTTCTGCAACATCTGCACGCATTGTAACGCAACTGCTCCCCAAGTCTATGTAACACTGCATTGACTTGTTATTAATCAAAGCTTCTTTAAAATATTTAGAATGTGTATCGTTTTGCGAAATAACTAGCACAGTATTGTTGTTCGGTCGTGTATTTTCACTGGTACTATCGATTCTGGGAGAGGACGTTGACGAAACAGCTGGCTTATTTTGTTTTGAAGGACAATCTCTGGCAAAATGTCCACTAACACCACACTTAAAGCATTTTCTACCTCTAATATCTCGGTTACTTGCAGGACTAACACTTGCGACACCGGCACCCTTGGTATTTTGGTTTTGATTTGGTTTCTTTTCAAACGATTTGAATCTATTGCCACTTTCATGTTTGCGAACTAGTTGAGCACCCGATTTCAGGTCTATTAATAAATCAGACAATTTTTTGTACCTACTCAACGGCCCTAAATATTTCGTGAACTCTTCACTATTTAAGCCATCCACCATCCATTCGATTTTCTCGCGCTCTTTCATGCCACATTTATTACATCTTGACAATTTTTCAAAGTAATACTCAACAATATCTTGTTGATAAGTCCATTTATAATTCTCGGCACTTCTCCGTAAATTAACTTCGCTTTCATCACAAACAAAAGTTTCGCGTAATAAATCTTTCCATTCACACCAACTTTTATGTTGTGTACTTACGCTGTTTCTCCATTTAGCAGCTACACCTTCAAGTTTCGATAACGCATAATGTTTTAGTGCAATCTCATCCCATAAATACATTTCACCATATTCCTCCATTTTTTCGATCCAATCTTCAATTGAAATTTCATTTTTCACCGGGTCAAATGATGGTAAAACTTGCTGAATATTTGAATAGTGCCTTGGAGTATCACCAGCACCACTATCGTTAACATTGTCATTTACACTTTGATTAGGAGACGACATTGTTGCACGTATTATCCAAATTAACTACCCGATTTATATAACACAAAATCTTAGTTATTCGTCAATACTCTACTAACAAAACGATCACCCGACACAAAATGCAAAAATCAACAAACCGCGTCAATATCCGATGAACAGATATTTCACTACCGTTATTTATGCGATATCGCGATGCGACTACAAACGCTACACAATCACACACGAAACCGCGTATTTCGAGTATAATCCCACTTCTGAAAAACTGTTAAAAACTATAAGGAAACTCTTACAAACATAACATTTAATTGCACGCTTCTGCAAGCCGCCATACTACTTACTACCACCACCTTTTCCTTCGCGGTAAATTCAAAAATAAAAATCATAACACAATAAGCATGAAACCAAATATTATCTAAAGATACATTTTAACATAATTATATACAGGGTGTAGAATGGGTCGACTTACGGGAATGAATTTTTAATTTTTGTCGCTGGTTGTCGTTGTGGGACGTGTATCGTGTATCGATTTATGAATGTCGAGTCATTAATTTCAACAATTTCTCTATTGTGGGACAAACGAGTCAAGTCCCACAGTAACAGAAATACCACCCAGAATTCTCATATATTGAAAAATGTTTCAACGATTGGAATAAATGATGATAGCTACTCACCGTTCATAAACGTTTCGTTCACGATTCATTTGGGTCGTGCGTTGTATCCGTAGAGAAGTATTTTCCATCAATAGAAAGTCTTCATCTGAAGACGAAACAGACATCTTTGTTGAAGTTCCCGTCTGGGTTGGGACTCATTTACGTCAGCTTACATTGCAGGGTGCGTTCTAAAATATAGCATGCAGCAAGATGCATGCAAAAAGGCACCATGTAAAGCTATAAAAGGTGTTTTCTTTTTGCACCGCCACAGGGTTAGGTAAAGGCACAATAATCACGTAATTGAAGTGCCTTGCGTCAGAAGACATTTCTGCCTCAGGTTAATATTTAACTTAAATAAAGCTTTTAAAACGAATAGGGTATTGAGAACTGAGTCAAATTATTTTTATAAAACGAATAGTGTATTATTGAGAGAGCTGACTTAAGTCTACCACAACATGCAAAAAGAAAACACCTATTGGTAGCTTTAGACGGTGCGACAAGGCATCCGCTATTGCATGCAGAAAAGGGTCTTTGCCTTATGCATCATAACATTTAGACGAGAAATTTTATTGCGTGTACGTCAAATTAATAAATATTGTTTGTTATGGATGCAGAACTGCTTGGAGGTATATGTGCTCGTGGTGTATTAGTTGTAAAAGCAAAGAACGTAAAAGAAAATGGCAACCCAGGGAGTTCTTGAAAGAAAAATGTAACGAGTCATTTTTGCAAAAAAATGATTTTAGATTTCTATTTTCAAAATTGGCATCTTTTGAACGCCACAAACATTCATATTCTTTATGATTCAATAAACTACATTTTTTTCATTATTCCACTCCATTTCTGCAGCAGTGCAGACATTATTGTTAAAACTCATTTGCGTCACCATGTATTGCTGCGTGCGCTCCAAAATAATGCATACCTTTCTTGCGCTACAGCAAGATGTATGAAAAAACAAAAAAGGTACCGTGTAAAACTACCTTTACAAGTTAATAAATGAATAGACTTAAGGAAGTTGATATTCGGGAACCGTTTGTTTCGTATCTTCTAAATGGCGAGCAGGGAAACGTAACTGTAGCCAACAATTTCAATTAGGTCGAGGACCATGGAGAAACGCCGATTGATTTTATGTATAGTGCAGTGTACCTACAAGCGTTATTTAAGAAGATACATTTTTGTGTAGATTGAAGGCAGGTAATAAACCTGATTACAATAGTTGGTACTTACGGCTTTCCTAAAATAGGTAATTTCCCAAGAAATTTATAAGCAAGAATTTGTCCAGACTGTGTAAGGTCGTTGAGTGAAAAGTATACTCAATGTAAACGGTAAGGTAAAAGTTATCGATTAACAAAGGGTATTCATAAAACGAAACAGTTATTTTAGATGCAATAAAATCAATTATGCATGTAAGATTTGTTCGTTCGGTTCTTTTTTTTTAATTCAGGTTTTGTGGCCCTGAAAAGGGCCATTTTGAAGAAAGAGATAATCTCGCGCTCCTTTTCGAAATTACTTCTTTTTCGGTGAGGCCGCGGCGGGCTTCTTACCTTTTTTTGCGGCAACAGAGGGAGCGACTTTCGCTTTTTTTGGTATCGGGGCCTTTGGTTTTTTGGTGGGCATCTTAGTTGTCTTTTTCGCCTTCGAGGAAGCTTTAGGTTTGGGTGGAGAGGCCGTCGAGGAACCCTCGTGTGAAACAGTAGCGGTCTTTTTCTTTGCGGAAGCGGTTTTAGTCTTCTTTTGGGGAGAGGCGGCCGCGGGAGACGGTGCCTTTTTCTTCTTTCCGGCAGCAGTTTTCGTCGATGGTTTCTTAACCGCTGCCGACGCCTTTACGGGCGAAACCGCGGCCTTTGTACGCCTGGTGGGAGCGGCCGCAACAGCCTTCTTCTTACCCTTTGCTGCGGAATTGCCTGCCGACGACGTGGTTTCCGGCGCAAGCTTGAAAGATCCAGATGCGCCTTTGCCCTTGGTCTGGATTAGGGTACCGGAGGCGACCGCGAGCTTTATGTATTTCTTTATGAAGGGCGACATCTTCTCTGCGTCAATCTTGTACGTCGTCACAAGATACTTTTTGATGGCCTGCAGCGACGAGCCCCCGCGCTCTTTTAGACTCTTGATCGCGCCGTTCACCATGTCGGCCGTGCGAGGATGGGAGGGCTTCTTGGTCGCCTTCTTCACAGTGGCAGCTGGAGAAGCGCCTCCACTGTCCGCGGAGGCGTCGGACGCCTGATTCGCTACCGCTGTATCAGACATTGCGTGAGTGCGCTGGTCAAACGTAATAAGATAAACACAATAGACGATGAAACCGTAGTTTTATGATACAATTCTCGCGTATGTATAAACAATATTGCTGTAGCACTTGTTAACTTGTTTGGAAAAGATACGTAAAGTTCGAATTCGAATAGCACTTTACCTGCTAGTGCTTACCGCAAAAAGTTCTGAAGCTCTATCGAATCGCACGGACCGCTTCCAGAACGCGTTCAAAAAATTTCCTCGTCGTGCTGCCTTCTTCAACGTTTCTCTTGTTCGAGGGACACCCGTTTCGACGATCACGCCGTCCACCCGTAGCCGGCGTCGAGGTTGTCGTACCGCTTCTCGCTCGGGGAGGGTCCGTCCTTGCGACCCCCCGATCCGCTACGCCTAGGATGCGAGTTAACGTCGCCGGCGATCCCCTTAAACGTGAAGGGTAGCGTTTCTTAAAAGCGTCGAGTCGGCTTCGACGAGCTCCTGTGGGTCCAAGAGATCGCCGTGCAACATCGCGCCGACACTCTTCGAACCGTGAGATCTCTCGTAATCAAATAAAAAAAAGTCCAGCGTCTCTACGTCGACGCTCGCCCGTCCAGGGCTCCCCAACTCCGTAAGAACGTTCTCCGTTCGTTGCACCGCTAACATCTTCGCGTTGACATAAACCGCCCAAATTATATTGACGTCGACCGAAAATTAGGTAAAGCTAAAGAAAGTAGACGAGAATTTAAATATCAAACGTTCAAACCCCAAGCATATGAAGAAAAGATTGAACTATTGGAAAATAAATTTAAAGTTGTAGAATACTCGAATAAGAAAAAATTCCCCAGGAAAAAATATCTATTTAATCTTCGCTTTCCGATAATCTGTTAATTGTTATCTATTAAGTTTTTCCATTATTCAACATCAAATTGGAAGGTGTTCCACAAAGAAAAAGGGCAGTTTATGAAACACTGTAAATTCGTTTAAAATGTCTCTGTGAGAATTTTTTACCTAAATGCCAAGTTGCCAACGGTCATCCTAATAATTTTGTAACTATATTGTAATATATTACAGTGTATAAATACCAATAATTACCCCTACAACCTTAGAATATAAGTAATAATCTAAGCCTATAACAAAATAATACAAATTTGTTTTAATCTGCTTGGAAACATTCTTTTATTCGAAATATCTTCTGTGATTTTGCTTCTTTTATAAAAATGCAAGGAATTTTAATCAAATTATGATGACCATCCATTAGTACCAGATAAAAAAACGAGCTGCGTCTTTCTTTACCTTTTTATGAGAGCTACGTTTATTGTGTATAAATAAGGTATTTCTCACCACGTCAAATACGTTTTAACATTAAATCATTTACTTTGTCGACATCCATGGAAAAAGGAAATAAGAATAATGTTTGGGACGCTCGTGAATGAGTCTCATTTTGCGGTATATTTTTTCATGGGGTAATTTCCGCCGTGTTGATCGCTCGCATAGGAATAATCTCCACATGTATGTTGTATATGGGATTCCTGATACCAACGGTGAAAACACTTATGCAGTTGTTGTTACATTTTGCTGTAATACTAATAAGCTGCAATTAGCTGTAAGCGATTCAGATGTACAGGGTCGTGAAAAACTCAAAACATGATCTTATAAACTCATGTATGTATGTAACTCGTTATACTCTTTACGAATACCCTGTAATTGAGTGTAATCCAAACTCAAGAAAAAGGTAGAATTTTTACTAGACCACTACAAAAACACAAATATTTGTTAACAATCCATAGGAAGGTCTCTCTCAAGTTAAGGCTGTCGTTTACCTAAAATTGTCCTATACAAATTACATGCACATCTAAAAACATTTTTTCTCTTAAACCAATTTAAAATTTTAAATTTCAAATACGCCATTCGATTTGTTGGTAATATACCTACCATAACTGTTTTTTTGATTTTGTGTAAATTATTTGTTTCCTTAGAGTTTTGCAATTAAAGTTCCTGGGATAATTAAATGTGAAATTGTAAGACTTTGGAGTACTTTAAAGAAAAAGTGAAAAACAGTTATGGTGGAGATTGCAACGTATTGTGTTTTAATGTATCGAGAAGTATATAATCATTGGTATCGACATTGATTATATACTATATAATCAATGGTATCGATCAAAGTTTTCTTGTTCCAATTTATTAAGTTATTTTGCGTTTACGAAAATGATTCATTACGCCTATAAAGTATACAACCTTCTTAGCACACTAAAAAAGACATCGTTTGCTAAGAGAGCAGGTAAAAATTCTATAGATCTTCGGCTAAATGACATCAATAGGATTAAGATACGGTAATTCCGCATGGTTTTGTTAACGACTGTATGTTTATGCATATTGTCAAGTTAATACTTTAACATGTAAATAGCATGTTCTACCTGCTGAATCTATTCTTCTAAATATCTATTGAAAGAAATAACCCTACCTATTTAAAACCAAATATGTAATGCAAATTCCGTTTTCTTTGTTACAATAATCTTTTGTTGTATACTTTTGCAATTGCCAAAAACATTGAAGAAAAACAACAATGCAATTCAAAAATAGGGGAACAGAAAGTAGTTTCAATCAGTAATTTTTATGTTTAGGAATACATCATTATTGTGTTGTTCTTCGATTCTTGTGGTGGTTTTACATATTTGATTTATTTTGATATCGATTTTTGGCTTACGACTTTGGATTACGATTTTGGATTACAATTAACCCTCCAGATTAGTTTATTATCGGTTGTTAGTGTGCAATTTAGTTTGCTTTGTTTAAAGAATTTTTGTATTTTATTTTAATTATTTAACTATTGCCTGAGATAATTGATCCTAGAAAGGCACCTAATAAATAATATTTTAGTAATTTATAATAGGTACATGTGTAGAGACTGTAGGTACCTGGTACATATGATCAATTATCTCAAAAAAATAAATAACATAACATAAAAATTGCAATTATCCTTAAATTTATTTTAATAATTTGTAAATATGTATTATTCATCTACAACTTGTACAGTATTACCAATATACCTACTTATTAATTTTATCTCTATTAGATATTATGTGTTTTTATTAAAATAAATTATTCTCAAATCAATAAGTTTATAGTTACAAATAGTTTTACAATACTGTCTTAAGTCAGGTATAAGATCCTTTTTAAAAAACAATAACAACAAAGTTTCTACCTGCGTACCGTAAACCTCACGAGACAAACCGGCGTGATTTCCCAAAGTAAATTTTTACAGAAACAGCACGTTATGGTGGTTGCTTATTATTAAGGGGCTTTCTTAAAAATATTTTAAGTACAGGCGTAGTCACATAAGAAGGCGACTACGGCAATGCGCAAACGACGAATTTACGCTGCTTATAAAATTTCGCGTAGCTACAAGTCAGTGTCGTTTCACTTTGTTATTGTAGGATATGTTTATTCTTCACTAAATATGAATATTAACGTTATTTGTTGAATTATAATTACTGGATAATTACATACTTTAGTCGTTTAGTGATATATAATGAAATTCGAATAAGTTACTGAAAAAAATGCACTTGTGTGAATGCATTTATTATGATACGCAACTGACTTGTATTTTTACAGTATTCGGCTTTCGGAGTCATGAATCGGGTTGCGCCGGTTCTCGCCTTCTTATGTGACTACACCTTGTAAACGACAGCCCAGCAATTGAGTACATGAGGTGTTTTCTTTTTGCACGTTGTGGTAGACTTAAGTCAGCTCTGTCAATAACACACCATTTGTTTTATAAAAATAATTTGACTCAGTTCTCAATAACCCTATTCGTTTTAAAAGCTTTATTTAAGTTTTATATTAACCTGAGGCAGAAATGTCTACATGGACGCAAAGCACTTTAATCACTATGATGATTGTAACTTTACCTAACCCTGTGACGATGCAAAAAGAAAACACCTTATGTATGTATTCACAAAGTTCACAATTACAATTCATTTCGTCAGTGGGAATCTACAATCTCATATACCTAACACACTTTATTTGAAACACACACCTATTTCAACCATGTACTGGCTAATAAATGCAATCCACTGATTTGTTAGAGGTATCTAAAATATATGACGTTTACAAAATTACACTATTTTTAAATTTTCCAGCATTTTAAGATAACTCTGTGTAAACTTGCCCTCAGTAGAGTCCCTAGGACTGTACAGAGTCAGTAGATTAATTAGAGTACCGCAACCTCCGCCATTTTTAGTCCTTTCCGCGTTTCACTCACTACACGCTTTTAAAGCCGCTTTACACGGTGCAATTGCATGGTATGCAATGCAAGAAAACTTGCACAGGCGATTAACATTTCAAGAATTTTTTTTGTCGGTTTTACACGATGCCAGTGGCAAGACCATATACGTTACGTATATGGGCAAGACGGTGCAATTTTTATTTCAAAGTATACTTGTTGCCACTACAAAACATTTTCCTATTCATTTTGCAGCAATTCAAGTATTAATCACTGGTACAGAATAATGATTTTTTAAAGTTGGCAGGCTAAATATCACTAACATTGTTACTAAAATTTCACGTGCAATGCAAGAAAAATTACAAAATGTTCTAATTGACTAATTCAATGCTATGCAAGAAATCTTGCATGGATGGTAAAAAAATTTCACATGCGCATGCGTATAACAAATGTTTCATGAAAAAGTTGCACGGTCTTGCACCGTGTAAAGCGGCTTTTTAGTAAAGTAGATGATGTTTTGACTAAATTTTTCGAAATATAATAAAAAAAATACACTTAACGGCACAACAACACGGCATTTTATTAAAAATTACGCACTTCGTAAGTATATTTTATGTATATGGACTAAAAATGGCGGCCAGGGCGGAATTTGTCGCGTCAAAGGCTTGCGGTACTCTATTAATCTACTGACTCTGGGACTGTAGCCCTCAGAGCTCTATCTACTTAGACTGTAGCACAGACAACTAACCAGTAGTATACTATTTTACTTTTATTTATTGGATATTTTAATCAACAGTAGGTACCGCTCAAATACTTCCTTTTAAGATGGCAGTCTAGAACTTCAAACTGTCTGCATCAGCCACGGACGTATAAAAAACAAATGGACTGCTAATTATGTTGAAATAATAGGTGTTTTCTTTTTGCATCGCCACAGGGTTGGGCACATGCACAATTATCACGTGATTAAAGTGCCTTGCGTCATGTAGACATTTGTGCCTCAGGTTAATATAAAACTTAAATAAAGCTTTTAAAACGAATAGGGTTATTGAGAACTGAGTCAAATTATTTTTATAAAACGAATGGTGTGTATTGACAGAGCTGACTTAAAGCTACCACAAAATGCAAAAAGAAAACACCTAATTGTCCCCTGCCTGTGCGGCGCCATACTGTGCTCAATCACAGAATAAGTAAGGGGACCTTATTCTGTGGCTCAATTTTGTATTGGTGTATTTCTAAAGGAGTAATCCACAGACCCACAAACCACTAACAAAAAAGTGACTTGTGCACAGACCATAAAAATATTAGTAGTGGTTTGTGGAGTAATCTTTGATTATATATACAGGGTGATTCACGACTATTCCCTCGGTCTCTTGTGTCTAAAGGGTACAAGATGTCAGCTTCATTTTTTGGTGACATATGTAAATTGATAACGACTATTTTTTAAAATTATTTTCAATTATACAGGATGCTTCACAAAATTGTAATATATCAAAGTTAGGTTTTTTTAAATGCAACCCCTTGTATTTTATTACATTTTTAGATTATACGTTAAAAACTAAGGTAACTTTATTAAACGTTCCCTATACCTATCGCTTACCAATTTTGAGAAAATTGTGATTTTAAGGAAAATATTCAATTTAAACAACCCCTAATAACACGGAAACCACTTACTTTCAGTAACACAAATTTATATCGATTTATCTTGACCTTTAAGGCTTTCATTTGCACTACGTAGGATTTCGATTTTTTGTACAGGGTGTTCAGAAAAAGGATTCATATTTTATATTTTTCAAACATCAAAAACTCACTTAACTTAAATGGAACACCCTGTATGTTTTTATTCTATGTTGAATAACTTTTCATTTTCTATCAAAACTATGAGTAATTGATATGTCTAAAATCAACGATTAAAAAGTTATTAAGATTTTTCTCTAAAATTTGTATGGAAATGGTTTTTGTTTGCATTCTAGTAGGCCATGATTTTTTTTATTGTAGTTGATAATTAGATATGTGATCAAAACTTAATTAAAAATGAAATTGAAGTAATGGAAAAAATACTGTAGTAAATGCCATTTTTTCCTATGCATAACCGCACTCGTTTTCAAGAGATCTTCTAACGTTATGGTGTTATAGTAGCAAACGCATCCTTTATTCCAATCTTCATGTCATCAGCAGTGGTAGGTGGAGTGTTGTAAACTAAATTTTTAATGATAATGATAATAATATCTAAACAAACTTCATCAAGAAGACTCGAAAAAGTGTTGTTCTAAAATCCGTAAAAATTTTACTCCGTGTAAGTTTCCATCAAAAAATCAAAATTCTCCCAAATACATTGATTCTCCACCGGTTTTGGCGGTCAACAGTGCGATACAGGTGACGATTTAGTAATGAAAGTTATGTCAGTTTACCATCAAGCCGTTATGTTGTGGAAAGCGGATTCGTCGGTAAATAAAACATATTTAAACTCTCCAACTTTTTCGAGACTCCATAAATAAAAATTCAACCTTCGTTGAAAGCCTCGTCCATATAAAGTCTGGTGAAGTTGAATGGGATAAGAACGGTGTTTATGTTTTTTTCAAAAATATTTAGATAGACAATTCCTCAATAAATGGATTGGAAGGAGGGGTCCACAACACTCCACCTACCACTGCTGATGACATAAAGATTACAATAAAGGATGCGTTTGCTACTATAACACCAGATATCCTGCGAAACGTTAGATCTTTTGAAAATCGAGTGCGGTTGTGCATAGAAGAAAATGGTCATCATATTGAGCATTTACTATATCATTTTTTCCATAAATGATTACTTCTTGTTATTAATTTCATTTTTAATTAAGTTATGATCCCATATCTAATTATCAACTACATTAAAAAAAATCATGGCCTACTAGAGTGCAAACAAAAACCATTTCCATACAAATTTTAGAGAAAAATCTTAATAACTTTTTAATCGTTGATTTTAGACATATCTATTACTCTTAGTTTTTGATAGAAAATGAAAAGTTATTCAACATAGAATAAAAACATACGGGGTGTTCCATTTAAGTTAAGTGAGTTTTTGATGTTTGAAAAATATAAAATATGAATCCTTTTTCTGAACACCCTGTACAAAAAATCGAAATCCTACGTAGTGCAAATGAAAGCCTTAAAGGTCAAGATAAATTGATATAAATTTGTGTTACTGAAAGTAAGTGGTTTCCGTGTTATTAGGGGTTGTTTAAATTGAATATTTTCCTTAAAATCACAATTTTCTCAAAATTGGTAAGCGATAGGTATAGGGAACGTTTAATAAAGTTACCTTAGTTTTTAACGTATAATCTAAAAATGTAATAAAATACAAGGGGTTGCATTTAAAAAAACCTAACTTTGATATATTACAATTTTGTGAAGCATCCTGTATAATTGAAAATAATTTTAAAAAATAGTCGTTATTAATTTACATATGTCACCAAAAAATGAAGCTGACATCTTGTACCCTTTAGGCACAAGAGACCGAGGGAATAGTCGTGAATCACCCTGTATAATCAAAGGGAGTAATGAACCCTGAAAATTTAGCGGTTATATTTGAAAATTGCAATTTATAATTTGTCATTTCATTATTTCTGAATTTCAATTCTGTAACTATATTTTCACCATCACTTGCTTGGTACCAACGACGATTCTGCTGTTGAAAGTATTTGTAAAATTTCTTCTGGAACGTGGTTTTCGATGTACTCCAAAATGGCATAATTATGTGTAACGATTTAACAAACAAAACTTGTTTATTTACACACGACACATAGCAACAATCGTTTCTAACGAAACATCACGCTCTATTCATACTATGTACAGTAGAAGTCCATTAGTCCGGCATCCAACAGTCCGGAATGCCCGATGGTCCGGCATCGCTCCGGAAATGGGTTTTCTCCAAAAGTGTGTCTTTAAAGCAAATAAAAACGCTCGAGAGCTATTCAGAGATCATCCGGAAGCGCTGGGTATTGTTCGGAAACAATTAGCGGCCGGCTAGTCTCAGCTGTCACAACAAATTCAGGTGCAGTGTAGCTCCGTTAATCAATCACGAAGCGTCTTCGCCATTTTTTACAGTACATACGTGTACATACATTATATGAAATGTAAAATAAACTTTGTTGTATGTATTTGCATACTGTATTTGTAGTTTAATTATTAACCTAATTGTTCTTATAATTACCGGCCGATAGACCGGAATTTTCGGTAGTCCGGCACCGAGCCGGTCCCGAACGTGCCGGATTATCGGACTTCTACTGTATATAAAAAATGTCAAATATGAAAGCAACGAAAGGTAAGATATAAAACATTGAGGTTAAGTCAAAGACTTTGAAGTTTGGACCACTTTCGATTTGACGTTTGAAATTGCCAACTAAAATCGATCTCTACAAGAAAATAACTAAGAGCACAGTATGGCGGCTCCCATGGTGGGGACAAATAAATGTTACCGGTACACGTCCGTGGCATCAGCGCATCCGCAGGCTTCCGTGACCAAAGAATAGGATTCAGTGCAGCAACTAACGCCCCACCCCGTCCTCGCATTTAACCAATTTATATACGAATTATTTGTTATTATATTCACTTCTATTTCCTTTAGACACAGCTTTAGATTTTTACCGCACTCCAATGAGATTTGTGATAAACATTTTCCCACGACGAACGAGCTTCTTATTCTGTGGTAGTTGTTTACAACGTATTACATCATTTGAGTTTATCTTTAATTTTAAGTTTAAACTTATTAATTTGAAACTACAAGATGCCTTCAGTGGAAAAGTTCAAAATCGGATTTCACTTACTGGTTTTATTTATAACAATCGTCTTCACCTTTTACACAGTTGTTGAATTGATGATATTTTTATCTGACCCACATTACAAATTTCATGGATGGAATAAAGGTAAAGTACATTGTGCAGGTATTGCATTTCGAAAGTTGATCTATTCTACATTTTTTAGGAAAGTCATGGGTTACAGCGTCATGGTCCCTTTTCGTAAATCAGTCATTACTAAGTATTTTTATAGCGCAACATTCTCTACTGGCTTTACCTGCCGTTAAAGGTTGGTTGTCATCACCGAATTTACTAGTTTTTCAGCGATGCATCTATGTTACTCTGACATCATTATCTTTACAGGTAATTTCAATAATAGTTTCCAGTGATTTAACTATGACCGATTGTGTTTTGTTCTTTTCTTTTACAATTAGATCACCATTGCAAAAAGTTCTTAATCACTAAAATCGCCAAACTAATGCGAAACTTTAACTGGATTATTATTTGTAGATCATTTTAAAATATTGGCATCCTATACCTGAAGTGGTCCTTTGGAATATTAATACAAACGTACAACTTTATTGGTGGTCGTTCCTTTTATTACATGTATTCGCTTGGACTGTAATTTACATTGGTACAATTTGCTTAGACGTAAATGAATTACTCGGTATAAAACAAGTATATTATAATATACGTGAACTACCCGATCCTAACGAGTACAAATCTGAAAATTTGAAGAGATTATATCTACATATGCGTCATCCGAGTTTCATTGGATTTGTATTCATACTTTGGATTGTACCGTATATGAGGTTTGTTCATCAGTAAACAAGTGCCAGCGGCCGAGTAGCTTAGGATTCAAATTTAAACTTCTTATATTTAGTTTTTACACATTTTGACACAGAAACTGACCTACTCGGTAACTGAGCCCCAACGGAATTTTATGCTAGACAATAATATTATATATTATATAATTCGTATTTTAGCTTAGACCGATTAGCACTGGCAACAATATTAAGTGCCTACATGTACTTGAGTTGGAACACAGATGATCGGGATCGTAAATATCAAGAATTACAAAGTCGACGAAAATTCTACGAATTGAATTACTTAAAATGAATTGTTGTTACATTTACGCCACTAATAACAACTAAACTGTTTATGGAGAAACTTATTTCTTTTTTAAAATAATACAACTAACGACACTTCCCACGCTCCCTCCAAATTTAAACTGTGGTGTCGGAATTACATCATGTAAGTGGAAGTGTGTATCAAACTGATGAATTAATTCGTCTTTCGTCCAATTACACGATGTAATTACCAATAAACCGTCATCACTTAAACATTTATGTATATTTTTAATGTAAAGGTCGCGTTTCTTTTTGGCTTCGCCGCTTAAACTAATTGCATCGTAAGTGCCTTTGTCTATCACAACATTGTAATTGTCATTATAAGCGATATTACTTAAAATATCTACGACGGAATAATTAATGCTGGCTTGATAATGTGAAGATACTTCCCTCGCTAAGGTAATGGCATCCTTCGAATAATCCATTCCGTTCAAATTAAGATAACCTGTTCGTGAAAGTTGTACGAGAAGCATGCCATTTCCGCAACCTACGTCCAGAATGTGACTTGATTTAGAGACATTATCTTCGATCCATTTTACAATACGATCCGCTATATCTTCCCCAAACCACACTTCACCTACATCTCCGTGGTTTCGAAAATTTCTTACTTCACTTCGATATACTTTTTCCCAATACTCTTGTGTTCCAAATTCCGATTGTTCTAATTCTTCAAACATGTTCAAACAAGAATATATTATGGATTTTAATATTTAGGTTTAGTATAAATTAAGCAATCTAGGCACAAAAGAAACAGAACATTTCGTCAATTTCGTGAACTTAACCTCATAAAAGAGGGTTGACCCATATACAAGGTGAGTGGGAAGGAATGGACCGAACTTCAGCAATGTATAGGGTATCTGCATCACGTGGTAAATAACACGTGACTTTTCAGTTTGGTGTGTACACAAAGCATTGAATAAAGAATAGAGAAGAAGGAGTATATGCCCTCGACCTTGAAATCAAAGTGGTGGCAAAATGGCTACTAACATGTTTCCTGTTACATAGAAATTGACAGAAACAATTGCCATATTTATAACTCTAATTGGAGTTCAGTGACTGTAACAATCAACAAATAAATATTTCAAATTTTGCAGGTTATGATCAACTGTCAACACGACCAAAATGTAAACAAAGATGACTCAACAGTGGTGTACAAATGGCTGAACTTCCGTAACCAATTTTTATGCAGCAATGATACGACACTCTCCTTCCTCTCTATTCTTTATTCAATGACACAAAGACATAACATAACCTCGTTCCCGTTAGTTGTAAATTGTTTTGAACGTAAACGAAAGTTATTTATGGTTCTAAAGGTACTTTTGTTATACAATCTAATAAATTATATTGGTGGTGTTTACAAATAATGGCACAAACCTATAACAGCTGTTTTTGTGTACACACCAAACTGAAAAGTCACGTGTTATTTACCACGTGATGCAGATGCCCTATTGTACACGTAAATATAAGTAAAAAGAACTCAACTGCTGTGTTTTGTTTTGGAGTAGTTAAGGCAAGTAAATAAAGCATTGGATGCTAAAAAGAGGGGTGTAGAGTGCATGGAATACGCGAGCATTTTTGACTTCAGGACTTTGTTAGGAGTAGCGAGTATGTAGGTATAGCACAAGGATTATAGAAAGGATGGCCGAATTCCTATGCTGTAATGTTGTAACGCGATGGTTGTGGTGACGTCACAGTGAAGCCTACCGCTAATCTGTGTATGGTACGGTACGCCTAGGTTCGCTTGGTTTAGAAGTATCAAATAAACTCTCTTTTAAATGTAATTTTATAGTTTATAGTGCTTGTTGTTAGTTTGGTGTGCATGACCACATTTTTTAATAATAATATTACACGCAAAACGTTTATATAATAATGTATATGATTCGGTTGAAAGTTTCTTCGTACGCGTAAACGGTTATACAGGGTGGGCTACGATCAACGTGACGGAGCTTACATGGAGCTTACTGGGAAAACGAAAAATGATATGAAAAAGTTATTTGGCAGGAGTGCGTAGGTTAGTGACGGCTACTTTTCTAAATTGGTCAGGCATATACAGGGTGTTCCAAAAAAGCGTGCTATATCAAAGTTATGTTTTTTTGAATGGAACACCCTGTATTTTATTTTATTTTTGAAGTATACTGACCAAAATAATGTCACTTTTCCCAAGTAACACAGCGAGCTGTAATTTGGTCATTACAACGTCATGGCAGCTACACTGCACAGCCAAGTTGTCTAGCGCAGTAACTGTGACAGCGCTTTAGCGGCGCTGTGAAAACGTCCTCGTTGCTAAAATGGCGAGTCATAATCAAGCTGCTAGGACGTCATTGCAGCCATAAGAAATTATAGTATAAAATTGGATTTTTATTTTTTAAAGTAAATTGTCCTTCACAAATAGAAGCTAAATAAGGAAAAAATTGTCAACGTAAAATTTTTGTTGAAAGGCAATATAATAAATAACCATATTGTCCGTTTTACACAATATAAATTCAACGCAAGAAAAATCGCTACCCAATAATTATTTATTATACTTTATTCAAGTGACGGAGAATTTTCCAAACTTATTACAACGAGATTGACAAAGACAGGTTACCGTCCTCTTTTTCTGTTTGTTCCTGACACAAAAACTGATTGTTGAAATACGGCGTGGGTCCATTCCAGGTACGTACAGTTTGTCCAGCGAATCTTTGCAGATATGGCCGCCGTCCAAAGTGTATGAATCAAGATAAAATATTAAATCAGCAACTACTTTCATGACCTGTCACAAAATATATTAGTTTGTCAATAACAAATTTAACACAAAAAATCAAGGAACAAATAGGTGTTTTCTTTTTGCATTTTGTGGTACACTTAAATCACCTCTGTCAATACACACCATTCGTTTTATAAAAATAATTTGACTCAGTTCGTAATAACCCTATTCGTTTTAAAAGCTTTATTTAAGTTTTATATTAACCTGAGGCAGAAATGTCTACATGACGCAAGGTGCTTCAATCACGTGATAATTGTGCATTTGCCTAACCCTGTGGCACACCTGTGGTGATGCAAAAAGAAAACACCTAATATAAACAAATCAAACGTCAAAGAATGATAATGACAAATGTCAATTTATTCGGCGGAAGTGGTGTGATAACACTACTGAAGTCAAAATAGAAATGGTATCCATACAGCGTAAGCTCAGACAAACTAATTAACTTATGCTTCTACACACAAACTAAACTGGTATCAACGTATTTTGAGGTTTGAACACACGCATATAACAAATCCTATAGCATCTATCTTTGTTTTTGGTGCGCAATAAGAACCTAAATTGTGAGGACGTATATTGTTGTATATTTCATACATCGGCAAACATTCGCTGGACAAACTGTATAGTATATAGTTCATTGTGACCAAATGGCAGCTGTACAAATAGCTGAAAAGTAGCGGCAACGTCGATACTTTTGTTTTTACTCGTAGATCCATCTGGCGGGGGATTTTGTGTAAGGCATCTTGACTTTCAGATCATCTGAATTCAAACCGTGAAGTAGCAAACATCGTTTTCTTTTGTTTTATTTGGTGAATCCATTTTTAGGTGCAGATGACATGTTTTTGATTAATACGATTATATTTTGTCTGTTTAATTGAATTTGCATTGCCTCGCTTTTCAACGTGAGTGTTCAATTAATTTGAAACTCTCATCGGAAGCGTTCGTTTAATTATGTGAATGTCGTGTGTAGAAGTAGAATAGTAGATCTACAGGTCCCGTCACGACTGAAGGCGAGCAGCCGGTGCATCGCGAAGGTGTTACGACAGAACACGATGTAGTTGAAAAGCTACTTCAGTGGCGTCGTTAAACTTAGAGTATAAAAATAGATAATATTTTATATTTTAGAAACAAGTACGGATTCACGAAACGCCACTGTAAGCGCGGGAACCGCTTAAGAAAGACTAGTGCGCATCGAACAGAAATTGGAGCGCTCGCCTTCTGTCGTGACAGGACCTGTATCTTATGTATTATCCACTTGTTTTAATTTTAAATGTGTGTTTGAACTTATGGCATTTCCGATATTTAATCTAATATGTGTGTAGTTACAGTGGCGTAGCTACCGGTGCGCAATGGTGTGCAACGCGAACGGGCCCAAGGCCCCAGGGGGCCCAACCGCCCAACGCGCCGAGTAGCACGTTGTTTCAATCGTAGAGACGTAAGACGTCTACTAACAAGTATACTTGTAGTACAATATCCTGGCACCAGCAGTCCTGCAGTCGTCACCTCATCCGGCCTTCCGCGCGTATTATAATAGTAATAATAATAATAATATAATAATAATATTAACTTTATTGTTCTACAGACAGGTGTCCAATAACGAACAACATTAAAGTAATATAACATAGTAAGGTACAAATAAAATAGTTACCAATATAATAATAAAAAATAAAGAAAAATGCTTAGTATACTAATAACAAAAGAAAAATAAGAAAAAGGATGGCAAAAAGAGAAAAAAAGAAACTAAAACTAAAGGTACCTGAAATTGAAACTTAACTCTAACTTGCTTAGTTATGTATTCAATACCTATTTTTAATGATCAATTATCAATTGCGGCAGCCAGGATGGATGGTAGTGCGCTGAAGTTTATATCTACATGCTTACAAACTACGTTGTAGTTGATAGACAAACGTACTGTAGGGCATTTAAATAGCTCAATAGCGGGACGATTAATTACGAGTCTTACTAGGCATTTTATTCGTGCATCTTATCCCCCTTGCTCTGGTGCGAAAGAAATTGGCATTCAACGATTCAACTGGTCATTGCGTTTGCGTTTAGCGTTTATCCAACCTTAGTCTTTTATCAATTGAAAGAATCAAGCATCCAAATTAAATATTGAAAGGTTGGTGGATATGTTTGCTGCTGTAAAGGCCCGAAAGGTGGTGTTTTAATTTAAATGACAAGTTTATGATCACATAGATTAGGATTAAAGGTTTATTTTACATTATTATTTATTAGTATTATTAATGTTTTTCATTATTTGTGCAATTAATTCTTTTAACATTTAATTTTTACGTTATTTAATCTATGAATATTTTTTTATTTTACTTTGTGTTAAATGTTTTTAATGTATGTTTATGTTTTTTGAACAACATGTTCTTTAAATGACCTACTCGATTTTCATTTTTGTGAAGCGTCGAGGGGGGCCTTAATATCCATTTTGCGCACGGGCCCGGAGGGCTCTTGCTACGCCACTGTGTAGTTAGTAAAAATATGAGTAACAAAACAAACGACAAAATATGAATACCTTAAAAACAGACAGTCGAAAATGGGGAATACCCACGTCTGATCTGACTTCGATTTTTATTATGCTTTATGATATTTCTTCTGATATTCATTTATGTGTATAAAGTATTAATTGAGGGACATTCCAAGTGAGTTTAAATTGAACATATGTAGTTATTAAATATTTGTGGATAAACAGAAAAGATGGCTCCATTGTACTGGAAAGGGTACCTAACTGTGTCCTTTGTGTATTTTTACCTGAAGTTGAACCCTTTTGTAACTTGTGCACATTTTATCTTTTTAAACTTGCTGGGCCTTTTATTTTGATATGCAATGTATTTTATTTGGTTTGATTGTTTAATTTAATTTAATTTTCTTTGTCTCATCATGTGTACATTCGTTTCTCAATAAGAGCCACACACTTGCTGGAAGCTTAAACTTAGTTGCAAACGTACTCCCTCATGTATGTAAGAGCCTTGATGGATGTAACTAATGATGTTTTTCCTCCCGTGTAGAGTTGGATGCTGGCCGCTGGGCTGTATTAACAAAAGCTAGCAGCATTCTTCTTCAAATACAACTTTAGCAGATTAAGGTCGCAATCAGGTCAGTGTGTACCTTTCGGAGGGGTCCGAATAACTAACTATTTATATGTCTTGTGAATGTGGTAGTTGACGAACCAGGGAGGGAGTATAAGTAGTGGGTAGTTCAGTTTGGGGCCTTGAGTACCGAGTGTACATGATTTTTGTTTTGTATTACTTATATAACTGAATTTGATTATTTATTGTGCCATATAAACCATTGCTGCATAAAGTATTTAAATATGATTGAAGAGTATCCACAATGAAATTGTAAATGTTTTGCCTTGGTATTATTTAACAGTCTTGGTGCTATAATTGTAATTGATTTGATGTCGTGTATGTAATTATGTCAAAGGAGGAGTTTTTTTAGTGTTTACACTTTTTCTCCTCCGAATCGTCGAGTAACTGTCAATAAATGAATTATTTTGTTACAGTTAATGGTAGTTTTGTTCCTCCTTCCTGATTTTAGTTCACGACCAGTGTATTCGTACCTTTTACACGATAGAGGGCCTGTTAGATGATCACGAGCTTGTGTCATTTGGGGGTTGCTCTGTTTTGGAGGGAAAGTTTAAATTTTGTCGGCCATGTTTAGGGATCCCACTAGCTTTTGAATTTATAAACGTAGTGGGTGAAGATAGCTCTTCGAACTGATAAATTATTGTTAGGGTATAGAGGGGGTACATTACACTACGTTATTCTAAATAGGACACACTGTATTTTACTATTTTAATAAAAGGGTTAAACAATTCCCTTTCAAATCACTACAAGGTTCCCTATAATACCAATATCGACCAATTTCAGAAGAAATTACCGATTTTTATTGATACAGGTAAAGTAATGCAAATGAGGAGATCTAACGGTAAAGATCCCATGTTGCATTGCAAGCGTTCTCGCGCTTTCAGAAAAACGATTTTCATACATGATGCCAAAGATCTCGTAAATTTCGGTAGCGTCTCAGATGAGGTTATCTCAAACTCCTACTGGAGTCTTTTCCTATGCAGTCGAGAATCGAGGTGCAGATGTGGTTATCTCAATGTTATAACAATAAATTATCATTTGATAAGTACTCCACATTCCATTAAAATCCGCCTCACCGATTATAAGATTTCAGCCATTAAAGTGGGCGGGCTAAACTTTTTATAGTATAAAGTTACTGTATTTAATATTTACTTTACATTTTAAGCCTCACTTCAACTACGCACGTAATTTAAATTGTAAACAAAATAATTCTTTACTTCCGTCACAGACCGTTTGGATTACAGCACAAATAACTTCAAATTTATCTATTACAGCGCTTTGTTTAAAGGATTGGAGTTTGGTTGAGAACCTCTGATCTGACACACCCTATCTATGTATGGACAATTGAATAGATAAGCTCTGTTGGGAACGGCAGAAGAAAAGGATGATTACATCTATCTTCACAACAGTGATCTTTTTTCGCAAATCCCAATTCGCATTTTTTATCTTGTCGTTACGCATTACTCAGTGCAATTATCGAAATCGAAATCTCCGGTGAGGGAAGACTTTACGTCTCTTTGTGGAAGGTAAATAACGTAATTTATTATTTTAAATTTTTAATGCTTCCTTTTTGTTCAAGGTTAACTTCCTAATACCTTCAAAAAATAAATAGAGGGCATAAATGTGTAAATGACGTCATAAGGGTTTCTATCATAATATTAATGTGACATCAAACACTAATTAATAGTTTTTTAGTCACAGAAAACAAGAAAACGGTGCATGGTTTTGATGGAATTAAGGTGTATTTAACTATTGTGAATGCACACAAATTGTGCAATTATCACAATTGGTACAAAAATAAATTGTTAAATTTGACAGCACAATTATTTTGTAAGGAATTTGCTAAGTACGATATATAATTAGTAATTACCTATACCACCAACATGGCCTCTGGCACTACACTCCAAAAAGCTATAGAACTTGTTACAAAAGCAACTGAAGAAGATCGTAATAAAAATTACGAAGAAGCACTTCGTTTATACGAACACGGTGTCGAGTATTTCTTACACGCAATTAAATGTAAGTGATCGATCGGAATAAATCTTCTTGTACTTTAATAAGATCTATTGTAGATGAGGCACAAGGAGAAAAAGCCAAAGAAAGTATACGTGCAAAGTGTTGCCAGTATTTAGAACGAGCCGAAAAGATTAAAGAGTCCATTAAGAAAGGAAAAAAGAAACCGGTAAAGGACGGTGACAATAATAAGTATAATTTTAACAGAATTCGTACATCGTATATCTAGTTTTAATATTGAAGGGACGAAAAAAAAAGTGATAGCGATAGTGATGACGAAGATCCAGAAAAGAAGAAACTTCAAAGCAAATTAGAAGGAGCGATTGTTGTTGAAAAGCCTCACGTGAAATGGTCAGACGTTGCTGGCCTCGATGCAGCAAAAGAGGCGTTAAAGGAAGCAGTTATTTTACCCATTAAATTTCCTCATTTATTCACAGGAAAACGAGTACCGTGGAAAGGAATTTTATTGTTCGGAGTACGTTTCTCGTAATTTTGTTTTTGTGCGAAATTTTTGTATGTTTTAATTCTAGCCCCCCGGTACCGGTAAATCTTACTTAGCAAAAGCGGTCGCAACCGAAGCTAATAATTCGACCTTTTTTTCCGTATCTTCATCCGACCTCGTCTCAAAATGGTTGGGCGAATCCGAAAAACTTGTACGCAATTTATTTGAATTGGCACGTCAACATAAACCTAGCATTATATTTATTGACGAAGTCGATTCATTATGTTCGGCTAGATCGGATAACGAATCAGAATCGGCACGAAGGATAAAGACGGAATTTCTCGTTCAAATGCAGGGTAGGTCATTTTCAAATCCAATTGAGAAATTCTTTACATAATAATGATAATAATAGTAATTTATTCTTGGTAGGTTCATTTACAATCTTATAGGTGTTACATATTTAGTAATATATGAGCATGAGGACCTCTGTCCTTATCTCTAGTAATAATAACAAAAAAGGAAATAAACATACAGTCGACCCAAGCAAACATGATAGCTAAGAGGGCGGAGCTAGCGCTGTCATCTTTTTCAGAGTACATTCAAGTTAATAAGTATTTAGGCTGTAAATTTAAATAATTTAACAATTGGTCCTTGAACTGCAACTCTGGTCAACTAAATGTTACTTGTCTAATAACTAGATAGAATTAATAGAGACATTGTTGCAAAAGAATTATTCATTACAAATGAAATGATTCAATTTAATAAACGTTATTACAAAATAAGTACCTATGCATAACATGTTATTACTGTCAACTGTCAATTATAAATTTTGATTTGTGAATGTACTAAAATAAATATTTTTGTGGGATTGGCTAAAAATCTTGCCGCTTCAAACATATCAAATAAAATTCTTTTAGTTTACATATTTTCTAACTATCTTGTTTGCTTCGGTGAGCTGTAAATAGAATAAATCTAATGATCCAGTCAATGAATACATTTTAGAGTGCATGGAATATGCGAGAATTTTTGACAGGACGTTGTTAGGAGTAGTTAGTAGGTAAACATACTAAAACTCCTTGGTGGCCAGCTTAAGGTGAGGGGGGGGGGGGGGGGGGGGGGTGATAGACCATTTTTGGGTTTTTAGATTATATCTCTAAAACGGTGGACTCTAGAACAACATGAATTCCAAATGAAAATGCGAAATAATTGAACTTCCTATAAAATGGTTTCCATACATATTTGTCAAATTTTCAAAGGTTGTCTATATACCTATGCGTTATTGAATATCGATAATTTTTGAAAAAACATATTTACCCAACTCTTTTTGTCAAACAGTTACTTCTAATGCCTCCCACGATCGCTTCTCAGAAAGATTTTTAGCAACGAAGTTATAGAACATTAAATTTCCTTTAATTTGACAAAAGTTACAGAATTTCTAACATGTACTGTACGCTCTATTTTGATGTTCCTCTAGAAATAAGTATGTGGTCCAATCAATGAATATATTGTAGAGTGCATGGAATATGCAAGACTTTTTGGTTTTAGGTGACAGAGTGTTGCTCATAATCATAAAACATAAAATGATACTGGTTTGTGATTACTTTGCATAATTTGTAATCATGTTCAGAGGTGTATTTAGTCGATACTTTTTTAGTTTTTGCTTTAAATTTGTTATGGACACCTGTTGACCTGTTTGTATAGTTTGTCCCACGAGAGCTCGAGTGTGACTCATACCTAAAAACTATCCGAACGATATAAATTAAAACGTTTGTCTTAGCTATCTTCTATAGGGCATTTTAATCTTCTAACCTCAAATGTACTAAAATATGAATTTAGTGTACTCTTATTTACCTAAACTATTCATCTTAACGGTAAATTTGATCCACCGCGATCGCGTTCGTTCTCAAAATATTTGAGTACGTCCATTAGCATAATCTGCGATTGACTTTTTAACGATTTATTGGTAAATGACATTATAAAGCAAATATAGGTTAACAATAGCAATCAATTTGACAGCTAACAGCTGACACTACGATACATACTCAACGTACGTTTACGTAATTTACAATGGTAATGTTAGAAGATATATTTTTTATATTCGCTCTCTTTCCATTAGGTACTTTTTGTAAGTATGACAAAGACAACCTAATAATTTGCGTTAATTCACACACCAATAAGGCCGGGCGCAAAATGAGACGCAGCTTGGTGAGGTGACGCAGCGTGAGTCACGATAAGTGATTCACGGGAGACAACTGCGAACGCGGTTACCGCGCAAATACGATAGCAGTTTTCTCTTCGCAGTAGGCTACACCACAGTACTGAAAAATGGCAGCCGTTACTGCACTTACGATTCACTTCAGAAGACGAGTTCGAATCTGAAATAGTATCTTGTAACCCCCAGACGGCTAATAAAAAGTCAGGGAGAAGCTTGTACATGAGAAGAAGAAAAACTCATGGAGAATTTGGTTGAACTGAAGAATTTCGTGACGAAAAGTTCACCAATTATTTTGGGCCAATTATTTTGTCCTCATGTAGTCTAATGACTCGTCTCGTACAAAACTTGTCGAATGCGAACGGCCTCAATTAGTTTTTCTTCCATGTTTCTTAACACTCACTGTGATTTTAGAACGAAAACTGCGGCAACTACACTGAGTTCCGCAGGATCACGTTAAGCCAAAACTGCGTCACGTCACGCTGCGAAGTAATATGCGCATTGACTGTTTTTATTTAGGTTCACAAAAACTCACCGTGACTCACGCTGCGTCACCTCACCAAGTTGCGTCCCATTTTGCGCCCGGTCTAACTAATGCGTCACACTCGAGCTCTCGTGGGACAAACTATAGAAGTTTGTTGTCAATTTTTGCCGCTCTATAATTGTAACATTCTTCATAAACATATCGTCGTTCAGATGTCAAAACCTTGTATCTCAAAAACCACAATTTTCAGGAAATGACAAAAAACTTATCATATAATTGTATCCAGGAGAGTTGGCGTGCACGTCATTACTTGTAATGTATTAAGATTAAAATTTGAAGTCAATTGAGCGTCTTTTACATATTTAAGAAATAATGACGTCAGGAATGAAATCTGCCAAATCGTAACAAGGCAGTGTTGCAATTAATACTTTAGTTACCCACAGGTAGTTGCTTGTACTACTTTAAAATTGTAGTAGTAATATTTTACGTGCTTAATTAATCCATTATGTATGAAATGTATCTTAAAATATTAGTTAGAGCTTATTATTATTATTCTCTGGGGGTGGTCCCAATAGGTTCCCGCACTGCGACCTTTTGGTCTATTGTGCTCCCCGGTGTTGTCTACCCTTCAAGAATGCCTGTATCTTTCACAAAGTCCAGGATTTTAGTAGGGCGAATCTTCGTTACTTCCTCTTGTGTAAGTTAGAGCTTACCAGCAAAGTCTTTGTTACCAGCTTAGTAAAGCCAAATGCGGAATAGTGCAATCAAAATATTAACGTCTGCTGCGATTGGACTCGATGAGATTATAAATAATTAATAAATTTGACATTGACAGATAGAAGTCAAATCAGAATCCGTACAACATTGAACTATACGCTATACGCAACTGGAAGGGATACGGCCTATTCTAATGCATTGTAGGCGTTGAAGCCATGCTTGCCTGACAAGCACAGATGTCGACTGGGTATTTCTGTCGCTTTCTAACTTGTTGCGTTAGTAGGGCAGATATCTTTTAACCGCGTATTTCCCATAGTTTGAAAGGTGTAAAATAATATTTGAAAGTGATTGTGAAATTTATTAAATCAAAACACGATGGTGAATTGTTGTGTTGCATACGGATGTCCTAATTTAGCCGATAAACGCAGTATTAAACAATTTCATGGGTGAATAAGTCTTGTTAATACAAATTTTATCTTACGTTATTTGCTATCGTTGTCAACGCAACTTATACGATTTGCTTTTAATAAATAACGTAACGTGTAATTTCTCCGTGCCCAATAAAAGGCCCAGGAATGAAATGAAGAGAAATATAAGTGCGCGTGTTTTTAGTTATGTTCAGAATAGGCGGATTTTCGGAATAGTGGGGTTCTACTGTATTTTCAAAGACAAGCAATGTAGAAATTGCATAATTTTTGTCTGGTGAACTCTTAGATCATATATTATACTACAATGATCTAAGGGTGAATAAGTCAATTTAACAATTTAATAGTTCATAACAATTAGTAGAAAATAGCACCAAATTTTATATAACTTTTTTACTACCATTGAACTATATATACAACTGGAAGGGCATCACCAATGTTTACAGACGATCGAAAGTGAAGTCAAGTTTATGTAGACAGAGATAGATAGTTGTAGGTGAATCTATCTCACTTTGACTTGTGTTTGTTTATGAGTGAAAAGTTGACTTGTGTTTAAATTTATTAAAATTGCGAAGTTTTGAAAACTATTTGTAAGTGTGTTTTATAGTAAACAATTGGTAAACAATGGTTATGTATTGTGTAGCATATGGTTGCAAAAATGAGCAGAACAAGAGGAATAACCTTCTATTTCACAGGTACGTTTTCACTTTTTACAATAATTAGGCATTGAAGGCACCCGAATACCAAATTACTTGCTATTAAAACAATTTAAGATTAAAGTCATGGAAACTAACATCTGTACAAATACCTATCATTGCCATTTATTAAGATAATGAAGCATAATTCATGTTTAATATAATATGTTCTACCTTATAAATGGATTGAAAGTTAGTTAGGTTACTAGATAGTTTATACTCTATTAACATCTAACATTTTCAGTTTTGGGTTAGCGCTTTATTTAACAAAGACATATACACACTTCCATTTTTTTTTATTTGGAATATAAAGTACAGAAATATTGTATTAGGTAGTTACCATATTTTCAATGTCATTAATTAGAACAAAGCACAAAATAAAAATACATAATAATATGCCGTTTTCTTTCCATTTAAAATAGCGCACTAGAAAAAGATAGGTTCCCCTAAATATCCCTTTCTCTGTCTCACCGAAATAAGCTTCAAATCTCGCTCGGCCGTTGCCCTTCCAGTTTGTATTATAGTTCAATGTTTACTACAAACGAAATAACTGAATTAATTTGTTCTGTAAACGCGTTTGTATTCTCAATATGCATGATGTACAAGTATAGCGTCACAATTATTCTCATAATAACACATTGATTTATTTTATTGTAAACGTTTTATTGACCTGGATCACAATGGATGTATGACTGGTGAAAGAGATAACCATAAACGTATTTTTACCTGATTTACTTACATTTTATTCCCCGTGTTATCGTTTATAGATATGACGTTGCGTGCGAAAGAAAGAGACAGAAATGCCCAGTCGTTGAGGGTTGCCTAACTTTGCTGTGGCTTCAGTGCCGCTTATGGACGTTTCTTTTCCAGTTGCGTATAGCGTACAGTTCAATGCCGTACAATTATAAGTTGAAGCGTTGATTGAAGTCAGCTGTTGGACATACGGACATACTCACTTCTCTCTTATTTTCACTGGCGATCACCTATACGCACGTCTTTACTTAAAACACATGCAAACTGTTTTGCCATCTTTATCACAAACATGTATTAAGCTTTAATGATTGTTTAAAAGGAATGTCGTGCATTCATTCGGAAACCTATGACGTGAACGCCAACTCTTGTGGATCGAACTTTATAAAAACTCGTATCTTAAAAAAATTTAGCGTAGCGCATGCTTGTTGTTACGCTAACAAGTTACTAGGTTTTGAAATCGATAGAATATGAATTTGTAGTGACAATAAAACTCATAACTCAAAATCAGTAAATTTTGAGATACGAGGTTTTGACATCTGGGCGACGATATGGACTTTTGCGGTTCCGAAACTTTTCCCTCTTCCACATGGTCCTTCCAAGTTGTTTTGGTCGAATATATCACTTTGTGCACAATGTAGTGTTGCATTTAGATAATACAATTTCCTGATCTCTAATATACTCACCTCTTTGTATAGGTCCGCCGTTGAGTACATTTTATTTTTAAAAAACATTATCTTTAGCACTTTGTTTGGTAGCACTTGCACTTGTACTCTTGTTTAATACATTATCGTATGCTCCTCCCTATTCTATAAGTTACCACAGAAGCAAACAGAGTGTAATAGATCATCATTGTCGTCGAGTTGAAATCGTTCCAAGGCGTCTGAATATAACACAGTCTATATGGTGATTCCACCTTAGGTGGCTATCTACACATACTCCCAGATATTTGGTTGTTTCAGCACAAGTTATTTCAATGTTTAGAAGGGGAAAGGACAATTTTTTTATATCTGGAATATTATTACGATAGCTTTCAAACAACATAGCAACTGTTTTACCACTTTACTGTGAGATGATTCTGTTCAAACCAATGAACTATCCTTGGGTAATCACTTTTAACTAGCTGAAGTAATTCATTCCAATGGTTCCCTGTGTACACTACCCCTGTATCGTCTGCAAAACTTATTAGTGTACTTTTTGAAGAAGAATCATAAGGTAATTAATATGAACAGTAGTAGCCCCAGTATTGACCCCTGACGTACTCCACAATTAATTGTAAAGGGGGTGCTAATGGCCGACGTGACAATTTCAATGCTACACCTCTAATACCGTACGAGTGTAGATTACTCAATAGAGTGTTATGATTCAGGGTGTCAAAAGCTTTTGCTAGGTCCACAAAAATAGCTAGAACTGGTTTGCTATTGTCTAACGTTGTATAGAGTTCCTTCACTAATGATGCGATAGCATGGTCGGTTGAAATCCCTTTCCTATATCCAAATTGTTGTTCAATATGTTATGTTTGATGGGAAAATTCATTAATCTGTGGTTGGAGACATTTCCCAAATTTTTTTTATTTCTTTTCTTGCTCTACAAGATAGTAACCCTGTAGTACAGCTACTCCATGCACATACTAAAAGTTAGGATTGCTTACCTTAACCCTTTCACGACGGATGACGCTTATAGTCGACATTAGTGATTTTGCCCCACAGACGGACGTCGACGATAGTCGACGGCAATGGTTTTGCACTCCTTAAGCCCTCCCTGTATATTTAAACATTAAAATTTTAAGACGTGCTGCACAGACGGATGGCGCGTTATTTCGACACTTTGAACTGTTCCGTATAGACGGATGGCGCCTATAGTCGACACATTAAACATTACCCACAGACAGATGTCATCTTTACTTGCACGTCGACTAAAGTCGCCATATATCGACTGCTGGAATGATTCGTCCATATTGGTCTTTTTGTGAATTTTCTTTATTTTGTGCAGTATTGTTTCCGATGGGCAATATTATTATTATTAAAGTTATTTTCTTGTTAAACCAATTTTTAATTACTTTATTAATTATATAACCAAATAAAGAAAGGGTCGACTATAGTCGACATCCGTCTGTACGGTTTGACTACTTGGCGCCGTCTGTGTAGCAATGTTAGGTAAAATCGAGCCGTACAGAAAGGGTTAATCAGTACTTATTCAAGCGAGCGTTCCTAATGTGTATTCAAATTCAATGCAAACCAAAACAAAAACTGACAGATGCGTGAGCATTCGTTTTCAGAGAGACAGCACGGTTCTTATTGGTCGTTTCTGGTGTGACGTGTGGCGAATTTCAAGCACAAGCTGGCCAGGGGTGTATTATGTTTTACATCTCTTATTGTTGGAAATAGGAAATAGTGCACAATCAAATATATGTATTTAACTTTTAATATGGCTCTGTTCAGTGTTTTCTGTCAATCACATGTGTTTACATTTAGTTGTTGTCCGGAGATGTTCTTCTTGATATTTTTGTAGTTCCTGATGTTTTATTGTTGTTTCGATTAAAACTGCAGTTTCTACCATGTGCAGTGAGGAAAATGCAACTTTCCTCACTTATGTTACAAAGGAAAATACTATTTTCTACATCAGTTTAAGGAAAAAATATTTGTTAAAGTTGATTTCTCAAATTGGGCGGTGGATAATGGTTAATCTGATATAATGTATCACATCCATGATTTTGTAGGTGTTGGTCACGATTCGGAAGGTATATTAGTATTAGGTGCAACAAATATTCCTTGGGTTTTGGATGCAGCCATTCGTAGACGATTTGAGAAGCGTATCTATATTCCTTTGCCCGAAGAATCCGCACGATTGGTAATGTTTAAATTGCATTTAGGAAATACGCCAACCCAGCTAACGGAAGAGGATTTGAAAGTGCTCGCTAAAAAAACAGAAGGGTTTGTTCGAAAACAATACATATAATATATGAAATTGTAAATTTGATGATAATAGGTATTCCGGTGCCGATATAAGCATAGTTGTCCGTGACGCTCTCATGCAGCCAGTCCGAAAGGTTCAAACAGCTACCCACTTTAAAAGAATGCGTGGCCCCTCTCCAAGAGACCCCAACGTAATTATGGATGATCTTTTAACGCCATGTTCACCAGGGGATCATGGAGCCGTCGAAATGACTTGGGTAGATGTCGACAGTGACAAATTACACGAACCACCAATCGTAATGGTATGTGGTAACGATGCGCCGAACTGACTCACCATTTCTTTTGTTTTATAGGCAGATATGTTGCGCTCACTTGCAACATCAAAACCTACGGTTAACGAAGAAGATATGGTTAAATTAGAGAAATTCACAGAAGATTTTGGACAAGAGGGATAATGATTCGATAGCGAAAATTTGTACATTTGAAATTTATCTTGAAAGCAAGCACCTTATTTCTCGTACGCTTTGTTGTAAAAATCGGCCACAAGCTAAAACAATTTAAAATGTAGCATATAAGCTATATGCGTTATGCATTATTTTCTAAGATTAACTAATGTCCTTGTTGAATATGTATAACAATGAAATTGATCATATATGTATTTATATTTTTACGTTCGAGCGATATTTGATTTTTTTTATTAAATTAGTACTTTATTTTTATGTTGCTTTGTTCTTTAATCCAGAGCTAGTGCAGTAATAAAAAAAAAACAAAATTAATCCTGACAATATTACATTTATAATTTTCACCTACACGCTCTTTATTTACTTAATGTCAGTCCTTGAAAGAAATTACCTAACTAATTCGTACATAGTTCATGTAAAAGTATAACATTTTTCATATTTGCCCATTAATTAATTATTATCGATCATTTCTCATTGAAAATGAAATTCCAAATGCATAAATACATATTGCCTTAACTAGGTAGTTATGGTATTAATATTTATTTTTGTTTGCATACATCACTCTTAATAATATAATTAGAGAGGTCCACAATAAAGTAAGTGAAATTTAATATTTTACAGTATAACTATTTTTAATACTACAGATGTAACGATTTCCCGATTATATAATTTAATAGATGTAATAGATATATTGTGGAGTTTACATTTATTTAAAGCTCTGTATCAATCGGTTTGCAAATCTTACACACTTATTACGTTTAAAAAATGACATAACACCCGCTAATGTAGAGTTTACGTGTCTGATTTTTGCTTCTTCGTGAACGGAGATTTTATTATAATTTATGCATGTTACCATCTTTAAACGTACTTAACTCGAAAAGAAGTTTTTGTTAGTGTGTCGGCAATAAATTTGCCTCCCCTTCAAGGGATCATAAATGAATTTTTACCAATGTATTGGATTATTTAAAATTTTGTGTGAAAATGGTCCATTATAGTTATTGACATTCTGTATAAATGTTTTGTAAGTATTTGTTGACACACCATTATGTCAGAAGTTTTCTTGTGTTCCATTTATGATTATCGAGCAACTGTCTAGGTACAAAATCATGACGAATCGCTATCACATAACCCTCCCAATCATGGAAGTGTATTTATCTCCATATAGATATACAAGGAGATAGGCAAGGAAGAAGGGAATGAGTATGGGGGGTTAGCACAAGAAAGGACATTGTAGAAAGGGATAAGGATGTGCAAAGGAAAGAAAGGAGTAGGATTAGAGAAGTGAGGTATATAAATCAGAGGTACCTATAGAGGATGGTAGCAAGAGCGGAAACAAGGAAAGGTAGAATAAGTATTGATGAGAGGATGTCAAAAGAGAAGATGTAGGTTGTGTGGAACTGGAGGGCACAATCTGACACATGTTAGGGGAGTGAGGGAAGATGAGGAGAAAGAGGGGAAAGAAATAGGGACCATTCCTATTTTTTTTAAAGAATTTTGTAAAAGTTTTGGCCTTTCCTCAAAATTGTATAAATTAATAGCAGCTATGACCATAAAAAAATCAGTTTATATTTTAAGGAATCACGTTTACAATTGATTATACATGTTTATTTTTTTGTAAATTTATATTTACCTAGTGTTTATCTACCGTGTGACAAGTTTCAAAGCGGGACATAGCCGAATAGCATGGGAAATCACATATTTGCAGTTTGCTGCTCACCAGCTTCATCTACAACAACGGTAATGATGTCTATCGAAAGAGCATTATTTTCTGAGTCTGTTTATACCATATTTGGCATACTTACTAATTCACTGCTTTGTTAAAAAATATGAGCAGCCATGACATGTCAAATTCGAATACTATGCTTCACATTAATTTTTTTAACCTGTTGCCTATTTCTTTTAATAACCAAATCTTACTAAACTCATTCAAATAATTGTGTTATGGTTATTTATTACGCATTTGATTATAAAAATGTTTGATTTGATAATATTCAAAATTATTCGAATTTGACATGTCATGGCTGCTCATACTTCTTAACTTTTGAAAATTATTTTTTCCTAATTAAAAAGCAGTGAATTAGTAAGTATGCCAAATATGGTATAAACAGACTCAGAAAATAATGCTCTTTCGATAGACATCATTACCATTCTTGTAGATGAACCTGGTGAGCAGCAAACTGCAAATATATGATTTCCCATGCTATTCGGCTATGTCCTGCTTTGAAACTTGTCACACGGTATAGTATTTTCTATTATTTTTGTTACATTTTATTTTTTACGTTGATGTTCATTTGTTTAGTATCCTTTGTAGGTATTTTATGCAACTCAATATGTTGAGAAGGTGCCATTTATATTAATAAATGTCTGTATGTGGAGGAGGGAAACGGAGGAGAGTTATAGGGTATGGGGGGAGTGTTGTTCGTGGACATGGAATTATGTTAAAAATAAGAATCTTTTTTTAAAAAATTAGGTTACATTTAAACACACAACATTTAAACAAAATAAAGGGAATACAATACAATACAAGGAGACATACATTTGACTGTTGCAAAGTAGGTACATATATGAAGTTGGAATATCGCCACGCCAATTAGTAACGCAAAAAGTAAAATCGTTCATTAAAATACAAAGACGAAATCATTTCTATTTTTTCATCAGAAAGGAATGCGTCTCAAAACGGAAGTGATAAATATGTTTAGTAGTGTGCACAGTGTCTCCACAAAAACCATTGCAATATAATAGTATATTATAAAGTATAAGTGGATAAACAGGTCTTTAAAACACGCGCGAGTTTTCAAGCACGACGGCGCAGCCGGAGTGCTTGAAATAGAGCAAGTGTTTTAAAGACCTGTTTATCCACTTATACTTTACGCTATTTTTTTATTGGTTCACTTTGAAATCTGGTATTAAAATGGAAATAAGAACTAATAATGTGAAATGGTTGCATTCCTAATGTGAAATCAGTATCGTTGTCATGGAAATGAGAAAAACGGAAATTAATTTGCAATCTGTCATTTTATGTGACGTAACAAAGTACTCCTGTCAAATCAATAACCAATAAGAATTCACGTTTTTCAAATTGATGATGATGTCATGGCAACTTAAAACACGCGCGTTTTTGAAAGTGCGATTTAAACACTCTGGGGCATGGTTTAAAAGGCTAAAATAGGACACCAATAAAAAAAATAAATAACATGACAAAATATAACAATTGCGCATCTCGAGCCTACATTGCCTGTAGCTTTGTTCAATTATTATATGTAGGTACTTACTTTGCAGTACTATATAGGTATGTTGTTTTACACCAAATGAAATTCAAAAGCTGCACTAGTTTTACAGGAACATTTCCTTGTGAATGACGAGAAAAGATGTAGACTTTTTCAATGGTGTGGCTCCATTTTCAACATTATGTTATGAAACCTGGCAAAGGAAAGAAGTTGAACAACAAATTATTTTAAATAGGTACAATTATCTCGCGCAATATATATACTTACCTACGCTACCTACTGTTTATCTATCCTTCCGATTTTCGAGAATAGATACAATAAAATCTGCGTGTTAGAAAGAAGCTAGATAATGGGAGAAAAATGGAAATAATATCCAAAAATTCAAATGCTCCTCCCGAGTCAACCTCAACAAGCTTCACCGGTGGTTTGATTCCAATCATCATAGTAAATGATCCTGGTTTACAAGTTTATTCGTTAAATTTCCTGTAAATGTGTCAAAGGTTGTATTGGCGAATGGGCAATGCAATGCGAATGCTGCATGCATCAGGACGGCTGGATCCGCTGGCGGTCGGCATGTAGCTGGAGGTCTGGTCCATGTTTACTCTAGCGCGATCGGAAAGCGAATGTGTTCTGCATTGCGGCGCATTCCTTTTAAACATTTCGTCAAGTTACACTGCGCTGTCATTGGTCAGCCAATGAGCTTGCAGCTACGTATCAGTATGCTGCGGACCAGGTACGCGGTCGCCACAGTTGTAAAAAAGGTATGAACCATTCGAAGGCAACAATATTTTGTTCATCTACATTCTAATGAAACGTTCAAGAACAAATGTTGATATTGACATAGACTTGATCGAGTATGACGAAATAATAGAAATGACACTGTAAAATCGGAATGAGGAAATTAATTAATTCATGGACTATACTTGATAATCTCCTTCCTATGGCAGCAGGTAGGGCGATACCGAAACGCCGCCGATTTTGTTAATTATTGTGTTTAATAATAAGTAGGTATTTCTAATAACACTAAAGTAAATTCAATCATTTAAAAAAAAATTTGCTCTACTAAAAACATAAATGATTTTCTGATTTTAATATTATATTTTTACAATTAACATTCAATTAAGTGGAATCGAATTTAAGGCGCCCTTTGTTTTAAAAATTTGGTAATCGTATTCGTCCTATGTTATTCAATGTCGTTACACAATAAGAATATTTCATTTGAAAAATCATGAATGGAACTTGTTTTTTGGTAATTTATAATAGGTTTAATTTCACACCGTAAAATCGATCAATTGAAAAAAAAACAATTTTTGACTATACATCACCTCCCATGGAAAAGGGGGCACAGTTCTCATAATTACTGAAATGATTTTGTGTAAAACAAAAATTTATTTTTTTTAATTTCCCCCCCACGAAAGGGGGTTGAGGTCATCAGCCCTATATGCTTACAAACATCCATGTGCGGAGGTATCAAAAAATTTTGTTTGAATTCATGGCATTTCCCAACAATTCTTTTTGGATTTGGGCAGCAAAGTGGCTATTAAATGTTATAGAACAATGCCTACAGTATTGCACAATATGAGAGAAAACATATAATTTGATGGTCACTTTTCTAATATAGTTTTATTCATAAATAATGCACTTCAAAATAAACCAATTTTACATGGGCGATGGAACTGTGGGTACCTATAGCCTGCAGCTACAAAATATAATTTTCACCACTGTCAGAAATAGGTATGTAAGTAAAATCGTGACTCCTTTTAAGGTAGGTATGTACACACCTAGACAGAGTTCTAATATAGAGAAATGTGTTACAGTTGAAGTGCAAGTGATGCACAAATTAAGCACGTTTCATTTACCAAGGTCAAATCAAATAAGATTTTTGAAGATCATGATTATACTTTACCATTGTTCTGCATAAAAAAGTGACCCAGTTAATAAAAGACGATCCCTAAGACGCGCCGACATTTTACACCTTTCCCTTTGGCTCACCCTGATATTATTTGAGTGATCAATAGAAATATAAACTATAATAGATATTACAAAAATTATTTCGCATTGCTAAATACTTCGAATAGAGGGGTAACAATTCATCTATATAAATAAAATTGAACACTGACCAAACTGTACAGATTAAAGAAAAATGCAACTTGTAAGTTCTGCATCATTGTGTACCAATATCATTAAAATTAATCCATAACATTTTCAGATTGTTTTTGCAGTTATAGCAACCCTTTCGCTTGGAGCATGTGATGAATATCATACAAGTGGAAATAGCAACGGGTACTTTGGTGGTGGTGGACGAGGAGCGCACATACCCATCGTGCACTATGAAAATATCAATAATGGTGATGGCAGTTACAGATACAGTTATGAAACAGGTAATGGAATATCCGTAAATGAAAAGGGGGCTCCAAATGCACCAGGACCTGAAGGTCCAGCTGTAACTGCTCAAGGTGGCTTTTCCTACACTGGACCCGACGGAATTCGTTATTCCATTACATATACGGCCGATGAAAATGGTTTTCATGCTGTTGGAGCACACATTCCAACACCACCACCAATTCCTGAAGCGATTCTTCGTTCTCTTAGTGGTGCGGGGTACAATGACCAAGGCAGTCATTATCATTCCGGTGCAGGTTATGTACCTTCCAAACGTCCGTATCAATATTAATTGTAAATGAATCATTTTTCTGAACTTATTAATTAATTGTGAATCATATATATAACTTATACAATATACTTTATTATCCATTTTTTATAATAAAATTTGGAAAATATAAATTAAGCAATGAACATATTTAAAAGGACCTTTTTAAATATAATAACTAAGTCCCTGGTACGTACTTTCCATGGTTGAGTATGGCTCATTCGTGTACTTATACGGCTCGGCGCCCCAAACAACTTTACAGTCCTAGATCGGGTACGCCATTGGAGCGTTTTAATACAACTCCAAGGCAGAGTCTGGCATACCATCACTCTCTGTAAGGAGAACAATATTAGCACTATATTGCCAAGGTTCGTATATGGGGAAGAAACAACTTAGTAAGACCAGGACTAGAAGTAGACATCGATCCATCCAGACATGTCCGATATACGTACCTACTTACTCCATGTGTTTACGCGGCGCTCGAAACATCCCACAGATATCTTTTGCCCTGACAATTCATAACCATCAACACGTACCAAATGTTCTACCATGGAAGAGAGGGGACATAAGACGGAGCTCCGAATTAATCGAGCCCAAAAACAACAGCTCCTGTCTTCCCTGAAACAAAAAATGCACGAGAAGTGGCAAGAGGAATGGGCACAAAGTGGTGGACACGGACTCTGTGAGCGGCTGCCGAACGAAACGGCTCACGCGTAACGAACAAGTGATCATCACTAGACTGAGGCTGGGACACACGAAGGTCACTTTGTCGTACCTCGTACCTTTCTTAGTAGCCCCGTGAAGAAATGCACCAGGCTGCGGGGGTCCCCTCTGAAGGCCTCTCTCGCATGACGACAATTTAACATCAAGTCCCACCTAATAGCCTTGTGCTGGACTTGGGTATCTTGAGTTGTTAAAGTTGTTTACCAGTTGACACTGTGTAAGTGTAAGAGCCGGTTCTGGCCAGACTTATTGGCTTTTTCATTGCCTAGAGTATATATTATACGTATATTCTTTGGTTCCGGCATAACTCATAGAGCTCAAGGATATTGCTGTTTGTCACTTGCTCTAGTACTTGGTGACATACGGAAACCAGCCTAGAGGTGATTTTTGTATTGACCTAGTGCCTGCAGACCTTGGAAATTCTGATAGGTAATTTATTCTTTATGTGCTGTGCATAACAATTGTTTTTGCTTACTAGTTCTGCCTGAAAGACAGTCGGAATTTTGCGTAGGGGTTGGCTGAATTGGAAGTTCAGTTCTTTGGAGTAAATTCCGGTGCCTGTTCCTTTCATTGTTTTAGATCCATCCGTGAAGATGGATATGTCTGGTTGGGATGACACTTCCGCATCAAAGAAGATGTGGTAGTTTTCCCCTTAGTGTAAATTGAGCTTAATTGCTTCGCCTAGAATTCGAGTGACCCACCTCAATAACTTGAAAGCATAGAACCTCATATGGAATTCAATAACCCTTTAGTTTTCAGATACAATAAGGCCTACTCTCTCAAAAGGGCTACCATGCGACGGCTATGGGGGTTGTTTGCATTATTGGTCCCTTGCACGCAAGTCTTTGTGGATATGCATTTTAAGTAACTGCATCATTAGTATACTGTTCATTTTTCTGCGGCGTTATTACATAACAATGAAATTTTTTCGTTTCACAGTTATGAAGTACATTTAAATAAATTTAATTTCTTCTTAATATTATGTGATAAACATTAATTTAAATTAAAAATAATCATTAAATGGCCACTGATATCAATAATATGTGGAAGGGTTCAAATCAACAAAGATTTATGTATTTAGACAAACGCCAATATGGATACAAATACACATAGGTACACACTGTTAACAAAATCCTAAGAAATAGTATAAATGGCACATTTAAAATTAACATATATTGTATACACATTTGAAATTATGCACACGTGCTCATGATGGACAATGCCTTAAATATTCAGAATCAAAATAAATTACAGTAACAGTAATATCATCACGGAATAACCTACTGGCATCACTAGGTAACGTTAGTAATTGAGATAATTTTCCGTGATCTATTCCATATTCCGTACCACCGAGTGCATTACGTATCAAGTGTGTAGCAGCATTCCGATCCTTCGGTTTCATTTTCAATCCCTCCTTACGTTGCAACAACATTTCGTTAATGTCTATTAATTTCATATTTTTTCTGGGAAGTTTCAAAGGACTCAATGTCACTTTACCACTCATATGTTCACCAACGTAACGAATCACTTGCGCCGGAGATATTAAGTCCCACAAGCCGTCAGATGCTATAACTAAAAATTTATCACACGGTGTCAGTCGATGGTAAATAATTTCTGGTTTCGCTGTTAAATAAGGTGGAGTATAGTAGTTGGGCGGTATTGAATTTTCTCCGAAATGTTTAATAACGACATCTCGAAGTATTTGTTTACTCCATTTGTAGCGAAAATCTCCGAATGCTCGTAAAGGAGCAAGTTGCCCTAGTAGTCGTTCCATTTTAATTATGGTAGAACTTTCATTTCGTGGATGATCGTTCATAATCCGATTTACTTCGTCCGGATTAAAGCTGTTATGTTCCCTAGTTAGCTTGTTGGCAATCCACGAATTAGATTCACTAAGAACACCTGCAAACCGTATCATTTTTGAATAATGAATAAATAGCCAGTATGTACCGGGTGTACGACTAAGAAAGGAGACCGCCCATAAATCGGAAACTATTTGAGATTAAGCAGTGAAATAAAAAATATTATATTATAGTGGCTTAATGTGGCCAAGAGAAAATGCTGGAAATTATTTTTAATTTCCTATCATTGCCGCCAGAGGGCGTTTTACTGATTTCAAATTGAATTTTTGGACAATTTTCCTTTAAAAAAATAGAGCCAATATTGTAAACTAGCGATTAATATGTAAAGCTTTGTTTAATGAATTTTTACGATTGCTGTCAAAATAAAGGGAGGGGGAACCATATAACGCGTTACTGGATCATGTAACTTCGAAACGAGTTGCTTCAATTTGTCAAGATTGGTCTGGATGTTACCAAAAAATACAAAACCACAAGAATTTCATATCGCCGTCTACCAATAGAGGGCGCAACTTGTTGAAGGAACAAAACTGTAAATTTTTCTAAAAAAATTCAAATTATACCAAATATTGTTTTCACTGCTATTGGAAGGAAAATTAATAAGGGAGTAATTTAAAAAAATTAATAATCATGCCAATAGCTCTTATAGTATCAAAGATGGTAAACATTACCTATAGTATACGGGTCCCAATTGCGGGTAAAAATTTTACAAATGATGGTGAAGGAGGAGAGTAGGAAAAAATGAAATAAATTTGTCTCGGAAAACGACCCTCTTTTTTAAAGTTAAGCACTTAATTGTAGAGTTACAATCTACTGTTCAATAGGTGGCGTTATAGGTATGAAAGTGTCGAATGTGTTATTAATAAATAAATAAAGAATGCCGAAAATTATGAAGTACTCGACACAATCGATAAGTTAAGAAAATGTAGAATAATAATCAAAAGAGACTTGACAACTGTTTATTATGTACCTGAATTAAAAGAATGTATAATTAACATGTATGGTTGCTTTGAAAAAAGAACAATACAAATTCGTAAATGTAAGACTGGCATGAGTATAAATATTTATTGGAAATTATTGATACATTTCTTAGGTTAAATAAATTAAATAGATAAGCCACTTAGCCACTCTAATGGAACCGTCTATTTTCGTGCCAAAGCGATCCGAACTATTTGCTAGATGTCACTGTATGTTAAATTCATGAAAGATTCAAACCATCTTGGAACATCCCGCCATAATGAAACACGGGCTCTAATATGACTACATGGCTCTAATATGAAAACAAACAAGGATAGGGAGTGGCTTATTTATTAATTTATTTAACCCAAGATCCATGCGCAATATTACGTGTAAATATGGATCCCGGATCCTGTTATGAAATGGTATTTGCATTAGACAAATATGCCAAGTTTTGACACTTCGCTACTAATTGCTAGTTGTCTAGTAATACTCTCTTATAGGGGAAAAGTTGAAACGGCTTGGTGAATTCTAACTAATTACCATTTTTTCCAGAGGAAAATTGCCCAAAAATGGAAATTTTAATTTGAAATCAGCGAAACGCCCTCTGGCGGCAATGATAGAAAGTTAAAAATATTTCCAGTATTTTCTATTGGGCATGTTAATTATAATGATCAATCTCAAATAGTTTCTGAGTTATGGCCGGCCTCCTTTCTTAGTTGTACACTCTGTACAATATCGTACTTACCTAATACAGCATTACAATCGCCTAAGTGAGCAATATGTAAATTGGGTCCATCTATATGAGCGACACAGCTTACAGCCCCAGACATAGCAACCGATAATGTTTTCATATTAATCCCAAAATAATTATTTGGTAAAGCTTCTTTGGACAAATCTGAATCGAGACGTAAAAAGGACATCTCGAGAGCACTTCGAATATCCACAATGTCACGATGGCCTCCCTACAGATTTCAAATAAACGGCACTACATATTTTCAAATTCAAACTGACCTTCGATAAATCTAAAATGAAGTTGTGAAAACTATTAGAATAAATATCACGAACGTCTTCTACAAACTGGACTTTATCGTTATAGGATTGGATTAATTCCAAAGGTTGTTTCATTTCGTGAGACGTTAAATAACTTTGCAACTGTTTTGGTGAAAGTAAGCAAAGAGCAATGTATTGGTATAATCGTTTTGATATAACTTGAGCACAAGAGCTTCCACCATGACCGTCGAATATTCCCATCAAAATACCTACAAGTATTGCTTAAACTTATTTACTATGATGCAAATTACAAAGTAAACCTGATGTCTGTACACATGATGCTTCCGATCTTGTGTCTTCGATGGGATGATTTGAGGCTAGTTGATTCGAGTCGTACGATTTGACACAACTTCCAGGAGAAAATTCGTAACTATACTCATTGGAACTCAGGATAGTATCTACCTAGACATATTATTTTAGAAAGTAGAAGCATTTTTCTTTAAAATAAAGTGTTAAAGAAAGATACCTACCTCTTGCGGTGTAAGTTTAGCAAGACCGTGTCTATTTTCTCGCGTTAAATAGAAATTACCAAAATTTGATAATCTGAGATTTCTTTTACATGTGTCTTTATTAAAACAATTCAATATATTTGAGTCATGCTTAGAAATTGATGGTAGGTTTCCACAAACATTTTGTAACCTACATCTCATAAGCATCATAGCAGTTAAATGAACGTAAAATTACGTAAAAATATCAGATGTAAATACATGATGACATTTTTATACTTGACAGGTAGAAAAAAAATGCGACGAGGTATATTTACAGCAAGTAAAATGTGACAGTGACATTTCGTGATCGTGAATTCGTGAGGTATAATTAGAGTTCAGTGGGTATAACCACGGTATAAGAATATTTATTATTTATACCGTGGGTATAACAAAGAAACAGGAATCTACATCACCGGCGGCGGGAAAAAGGATTTATATCATATACACTGTGGCCCGAAATAAAGGAGTACATTTTTTAATCTGAAATAACTTTTTTGTTTTTAGGGCGATTTATTTTCTTTTTACAGGGTTAATACCTCAGCATGTCCCCAATATAAGTGCAAATTTTGGTATAAATAAAATGTACAGGGTCGGACTTACAAATTTTTTTCTTTAATGGTGCATTTGTGATCGTTGCAAATGAAACATGTTTTAGCTAAATTTGAACTGATATGCTCTTTCGGTACGGTAAGTACCCAGAACACTTCCGTACAAACGAAATTCTCCGAAATTGTAGGATTTGCGAAATATCATTTTTTTATTGAAATAAGGAAATAATACATTTGATTAAATAACACAAATATTATAACTAAGAAAATTAGCTACATAATTTATAACTTAAAGTAAAATATTATGAATGTGGCCACCATGATTGTTCACCACTTCTTGTAGCCTTCTGCGCCATAAATTGATGGCCCCATTTATTGTACGCTGTTCAAAGTTGTTCCATGCAAACTGCATTCGTTCGAAGAAATGGCAGGAAAGATGTAATTTAGTGCTAAGGAGCTTCCGTTTTAGTGAAGATATTAGAAAAACATTTAAATTTACATAAATATTAAAATTCGATATTTTTCTTTAGTTTATGGCTAATGCGCGTACTTAGTACCATTTAAATAAAAAAATGATATTTCGCAAATCCTACAATTTCGGAGAATTTCGTTTGTACGGAAGTGTTCTGGGTACTTACCGTACCGAAAGAGCATATCAGTTCAAATTTAGCTAAAACATGTTTCATTTGCAACGATCACAAATGCACCATTAAAGAAAAAAATTTGTAAGTCCGACCCTGTACATTTTATTTATACCAAAATTTGCACTCATATTGGGGACATGCTGAGGTATTAACCCTGTAAAAAGAAAATAAATCGCCCTAAAAACAAAAAAGTTATTTCAGATTAAAAAATGTACTCCTTTATTTCGGGCCACAGTGTACGTATATTATACGTATATGATTTATATGGTTCGTTTTTTTGGTCGTAGAAAGACCTTTGAATCGTAATCATTTTACGACAAAGAAACAGAGACTTTTACAGCCAAAGTTCGACCAAACATAGTCTACCTACTATCCAATGAGTCTAGCAAAGTAAAACACAATTTATTGATGAAAAACAATAATTTACAATTTTTCAAAGTATTCGCTCTACAATCAATGCATTTTACTTCCTCAAAAACCAGATTGCAAAACATTTTCTCCAACCTTTCCGTGTTAGCACAGACAACAATTATTATAAAGGCGTTAAGCCTCAAGTACACTGAGCGAGTTTACTAGCTGCTATTACTAAACTCGTTCATGCTCACTAGCTAACAAAAGCAGATTGTGAACAATCTGCGATTAAAGTTGAAAGCTGGTCTACTTTTACTCGCTACTCGCTGGTATGTCTGCTATCATACTAGCTTGCAAATTATAGCTATATGTGTGATGTGTCATCATAATTCATAGTTGATAGTAAACTATATCTGGAAGTATTTTCGTGGTTTCTAGTTTTCATAACGTTTTTATTGTGTTTATTCAATATCGACGGTACATATTCGCGCGGGAGTAATTATTTTAGCATATGCGCTATCAAAAAGGAGTTAAAGAAAAAAGAAAAGCAGAAATCGAGTCATAGAAAAATATGGATAAAGCCATGGATAGACAGACGCGAGAAGTATGGTGCATTAAGCGTATTAATACTTAAAAAAAAGATAAAAACAAAAAAAGAGTACTTGTTAATGCGGCTGTCAGGCTGTCACTCGCTAACTAGCTGGCTACTGAGCGAGCGAAAAGTATTGTTATTCGCTGGCTTGTAGTTAAGTGACCTCGCTCAGTGTAATTGAGCCTTTAGTTTTTGTATTTCATTTGTAAATGCATACAAACGCTCGTAAATACGAGGTGTGTAAATTAAGTAATGAGGGTAATGATCTTTTTCAATTTTTGTTATTTGAATAACGTTGATATAAATCTTCTTACTCGAACAGTTCAAAATCAAATTTCAATACATAACATATTTCTTCACCCTCAACCTTTATTAGCTTCTATTGGAAACGAAACTATTCCCCAAACAGCTTTCGTAGAGCTTGAGTTCGAATTGATCTCCTTGGAGTCGGGGTAATCGTGACATCTAAACCGGGGTAGTAGTGGAACCTGAATGGAAAATAGTGGCGATGTCTGGGGCTGCACGGGTTGTTCTAAAGGTCGGCCTCGCTCTGGTCCCATCCTGTGAAGATTGTCTCGTCGATGTACGGATGCGATGGCAGGTCGCTCAACACTGAACATTCTAAAGTTATTGTAAAAGTGAACTGGATGACATCTTTTGGTGTAGGTTGCGTACAGTTCTCGTGCTCTTATTTGGTCAGGGTGTCGTTTGAAGCGCTTCGCCTGATATTACAATTCATAGTGAATATCACCAAGACGAGTTACCACACATCCTGGAAGCCATTTGTCTACTTGTGGATTACCAGACCGGAAGTATACCTACCGATTGAAGTGCTTCAAATTTTTGGAGTGATTAATCGAATGTGACGCGTTGTTTGCAGTTACTTGCGTTCTTGTATCATCACGCCGAACAAGATTCAAACGTGTCCGAATATTACGACCGACCCAAGAATGGCATTCATGGCGATTGCCCGGTGGTTGCGATATTAGGGTCTTTTGGATACTGTTGTAGAAACTTGTTCAAGTTCGTTTGTAGTGAATCTCGGTTGGTTGTCATGGCCTTCAATGCTTTTTTAACTGTTTGTACGTACCGTGTTCCGCTTTCCCATTTGATTATGGGTGATATGGAGCCGTCAATTTGTGGTAGGTACTATAAGTTGACTCTTGACTCCACTTGTTTTCAGGAATAATTCGAATTCTTGAGATGTGAATTGTGTTCCGTTACCTGAGACGATGGTCACTGGAGAACCATATATGAAGTGAACAAGTATCAAGGATAGCGATAGTTGCAGCTGTTGCCATTGATGCCGTCGCTTTAACCTCAAGCCACTTGCTGAACGCATAAACAATAATTAGGAGCATCATTCCGAAGCCGGGCGCCGGACCTATTTATACAGCCTATATGTACGCGCTCCCATGGCCCCTTTTGGTTATTTCCAGTGATGATCTCGGAATTTAAGGGGAAGATCTGTCTGTATGTTTAGCATTCGATTGATGTACGAAAAGAGATTGTTCGGGATGCAAGATTTGTGAAAGGAGTGCCAAGAGTGTTCGGGAATAGAACAATTTTTGTTCCTCACCCCTCTCACCTCTCCAGGCGCGTCGAAGTACCATGATGGTAAACTATAGATTCTACAAAGAATAATCGACAGAATGGCAGGGCCTTGAGGATTCACGAATATCGGCCGGGGGAAACCATGATGTATGATGCTCCAGTATGTCGAAAAGACAATAAACGATATGAGTTCGCTACGAGAGCGAAAGAATATAGGCTTCTGAACCGGCCGCTTATGCAACAAGTAGTACTAAGGCACTGCGAAATATAACCAACCTAGAACGCGCACGGTGCATTTAACCTGTAGGAAATAAACCGAGCGAGCGATAGCCATAACAACGGGTTAGTTTGTCCTTGTTGCACTCATTCACAGTTAAGCGGTTGAAGAATGAGACCGAATAACCCGACAAATGAGCAAGACAGAGATCGAATAACCCGACAGTAATTCCCTCTCTGTCGGCTCGGCTTTTAAGTTAAGCGTAAGCGTTCCAGGTTGCTTATATTTCAGTGTACTAAGGCATAGACCAAGTCTATGACTAAGGGTTCCATATTCCAACGCACATTATTGTAATACATATTTTAAGTACCTACTAAGACTACGCCGGCACTTCCATCTCAGTAGAATCGTACTGACGTTATGTTAATTGTGTGTGTTATAGAAGTAGGTACAGTCAATCGTCCACGTTTCAGTACTCCCCCGATCAGCATATTGTCTACGATTGCAAAGGTAGTAGAACAGGCATTCATTACAGGCACTGACCTGTATCTAGGTCAGTGATTACAGGACTAAAGCGGAACCGAGATGGGTAGTTTCGGACCAGCAGTACGATTTCCGAAAGGAACACTCCATAGTTGATCAATGCTACTGCTATAGGTCATACAGAACAAAGTTTGAATATGTTTGTAGGCCCCCTCTCCTACTTACCACTAAGCTATAACAGACATTTAAATATTCTCAAAGTAAAGGAGTGCATTCGAGAAGCAGCAAACAGACTGTAATACTCTCTAATCAACTATAATATACTGGAAGTGAATAAATGCAAAGACCAACCCCTAAACCATACACGTAAGTGGTCTGAGGTTTGTGCTTCTCAACATATGGGATATAGGGTTAAGGTTAAGAAACTCATCCAAGTTGTAGGCAGATTCACAGGAGAGCAGCCTAAAGCTGAGTATAATTCATCAATACTAACGTGACAGAAAAACAAATGCTTGTAGACAGTTTTTGGTATTTGTTATTTTAACGCGCGAATAAGAGAGATGGTGATAGTGGGGAGGCGGTTACACAAAGGCAGAGTGTGATGGTTAACCATATTGTGAGGGGAAGGGAAGGGTTTTATGTAATATAGTGACAGTTTACGCCCAAGGTATGAGGTAGGTACATGAGAGGTTACATGGAGCGGATATGTGCAGGTTAAGGAAGAGATGAAAAATACAGGATCTGGAGACAGATGGTATACCAAAAAGTACTTGAGGGAGGGGAGAGGTATAGGGAGGAAGAAGGTGGTGCCACGGTTCAGGGTAGGAAATGAGAAATTGTCAATCAAAGAGCAATGGTTAAACAATGAGGAGAGGTTCTGTAGACTGTGTGAGGAGGGAAGTGAGACTATTGGACATGTGGAAGAATGTGGGGAGCTAAGACAGCATGTGGAAGGGTGCTGAAAGAGGATGGGTGGTGGTTGGGATGAATGAAAGAAGTGTTATAGATGTCAGAAAGGGAATAAGGGGGGCAATTAGGGAATGAACAGTAACGAAGTAGGCTCTGTAGGATTTAGTCAAACTTAGAGGTAGAGCAGTTGATTAGAATAAGAATTGGTAAGGTAAGGTACATTGTAAACTTAAAACATAGAAGATCGAATTAATTTTTCAAAAGTTCATTCAGCGGGTAGGTACCTAATAAACTCACATCCACCAACAGCGATTGTACTGCTACACCACTACACAATGCCAGTATCACAACCTTATACCTGTAAAAAGATACAGATGGTTTCATTAAAAGCAATGTAAATACAATTAGAGCTGTGAAGTGATAAGTAATGCTGCACTTATTGTTCTATTATAACTTTATAAGCAACAAATAACTGGGTCTTGTGATTGTATTATGAACATTCTTCATTGTACAAATTTATGGTAGCTGTAAGTGTAGAACGAGGTCTTCATGTAAACTCTGGGATTACATGATAAATATGTAGTCTGTGTAATAAAGTAGACATTCGCAACAGAGCATGATGTATTTCATTCGGATACTTCCCTCTTTGCACTAGATGAGGATATACTCTGCGAGTTTTCGACAAAATTTACATTATATACTCATGATTAAGGATTCCTTGATATAGAAATTGCAATCATAGGGCAACAAAACTACAGAAATATTAAAATAAATTTTTCGGCCAAATGCGTCCAGACTCGCACGCACTGATTCTATTGCTTAGATTCCTGTTTATGTTAACAACTTTAAAATATTATTTTTCTCCACATCTATTTTCCATTATTGTGAATAATAAAAAACTAGTGACTTACATTTTAGTACAAGACACACTGAAATCAATAAAATTGAGGAGTAGGGTGTGGGAGGTGTTTATTGAAGAATATCCTTAAATTTATAGAAAGGAAATGTAAGATGGGCGATAAATGCGAAATATTTTTAGAAAAAGAAGAATACGGACCAGGGGAGACGATAAATGGAAGAGTAGAATGCAATTTTGCGGCCGAAAATAAAATTAAAGGTATATAGTGCTTTAGTAAAGAAATAATATTATATTCGTGTAACCACTTGTAGGTATACGATTAAAAATAAGTGGGGATGCAAAGGTATTCTGGAAAATAAGCGGTTTCACTTATCGAAGGGCGCAAGAAGTATTTTTTGAAACGGATCTCGACTTATTGGAAGGTAAGGTTTATGTTTATATAATACCTGTATCAAAAATATGTTTAATGTAGCGGATGAAATGAGCTTCTCACCGGGAATGTATACGTATCCGTTCACATACAGACTTCCTCTAACAGCTCCATCGAGTATGTTAGAGGGAGATCCCACTTATAAAAAAACGGTGGCATCTTACATAGTACCATTTAACTTAGTGAATGTGTATTATGGCTGTGTACAATATATTATCAAGGTAACGATAGAAAGAGCATGGAATACTAATATAGATATTGAAAAAATTTTCAAAGTGATGTCAAGTCTCGACTTGACAACTGTTAGCGGATTGGAGGTAAATAAAGATAACGCTACGAAAACTATAATATTGTAATTACAGAAAAATTACGAACTCAGTATTGGAAAGAGACCATCCGCATTATTTAAAGGTTCGGGTCCTATTACAGCTACTATTCAAATGCCTAGAAGTGGATATGTACCAGGTGAAAAACTACCTTTTAGTGTTAATGTAAAGAATGCCTCTACCACTGACATACAATATATTCAATTTAAATTTGTACAGGTAAGTTAGCATTGAACTGTGTCGCTTGGAATGTTAAAAGGGTTTTGTATTTTATGCTGAACAAAGTACAAAGACCATCGATACTATGGCCGGCGAAGAATTTATGCTTAAAGAGAGTGACGTAGCTGCAGGAAACGAGAGATCTTGGAAATTAGAATTGGTTGTACCTTCAATGTTTTTAGGAAATTACGCTCACTGCAATCTTATTAAAAATTTTTGGGAGTTAAGGGTAGGTACGACAAACATTTCCACATTAATTTATTAAGTATTTTTAGGGCGAAATAGTTCTACCGTTTCCAAATACCGCATTCATTGTATCTGTACCAATAACATTAGGAAGTGTTCCCTTAACAAAACGTCTTTAAATAACGGACATATCTATTAATATAAGAATATAACTAGATGTAATATAATTTTTTATATAATTGCCTGTCAGACTTACGAATTAATTTTAAATCACAAGACGACATTATAACAATCATGCTTTGTTAATGTTAAAGTTTACAAAATAATACTTGACTCTGTATGTGTACAAATAATGAAGAATAATATATAAATCTTTAATTTTTATACGGCTTATAATATTATGGCAATTTAAAAACAATATGATGGAACAATGTATAAAGGTTTGCGCAAAGATAACAGAATACTACATTTCAAATAAAGCGTAAAGGTATAAAAAATATATATTTCTTAATAAAAGTTGTTGGATCTCTCTTGGGGCATAAGAAGTTTCATTTTACCACCCCAACATACATAAACCTCAACATTCATTAAAGAGCACCTTAACATGTTACCAATTTTGGTTACTATTAAATCATCATCAGAATCTACAAATGCTTGAAAAGCTACGTAATAATAATCATTCTTATTCATTTTTTTCAATTGCGTAATGCATTTTTGGAAATTAATAAAATCAAATGGATCGTCTTTAGTTTTCCTAACAATGCATCCATACAAACAATATGACTTATTAGGATTATATTTCTGTATGATTTCACCCAACTGTTTTCGACTATTTTTATAATCCATTCTAATTCTAAATTTTGGATCTAGATCTTCAATATCATCAAACATTGAACGGTCTTCAGCACCGAAATATATGATAGCAGTATTGGGCTCGATGTCAGCTATGGGATATGATACATTTCTTACGATACATTTATTCTGTTTATTAGGTATGCCTGATGTTTGTCCGTCATCTTCACACTAAAACAAATTTTGGAATTACTTTTTCCTTTTTGACAATTTCCCTTTCGTAACAAAGCGGTCTAACTTTGTTTGTTTTAAGTTATCGGTTTTAGATTTCTGTTGGAGCACTTTTTTTGCTTTACCATAATTCTGTAAAGAAAGGCTCAAACAGAGATCAATTTTCATAAAAATTACACGAACCTGTTGATAATTACAAACAGTAATTTGAACATTCGTTTCTCGAAACGTATATTCCAACATATTTTTAACTACGGACCACTCTAATCGATCGAGACCACAACCAATCCTAGGTATAGCTAATTTTTTAACGTTGTTATCTTCAATGTGTTGTTTCAATTTTTGTAACGAGTTCCACATCGTTTGCAGTGTAGGTTTTCCATTCGAAACCTTTTTCGTCACTAAATAATAGATGTATCTTTCCTTATCGTCTAATACAGCCAAACCACCTTGTTTTGCCCTCTGATTATATAATTCGCCCAACCTTTTAAATTGTTGACTAAAAAAAAAATGGAACATTATATAATTAGGTATATAAATATGGAATATGGAACTTTATATTATATTAGCGAAAGTATTTTGCCAAGATTATTGTTACTATAGTAATTGTTAAGGATTAACTACAAATAATTCCAAAGGAGAAATCATCAAAGTGGCCAAAATTCTACGGACTATCAAAGATACATAAAGAAGCACAGTGGTGTAACTAAGGGTATGGAAGCCAATTGGCTAGTGTACATAAAAAACCGTTTATGTCATCACTATCGACTTTCTTCATGTATCAACATATAAAACCATGCTAATAACTTCAATAATAAGAAAATTGTTTAACAAATTATAATCATGAAAATTGTGCTATTTCAATGGTGATTTAAATGTTGTTGTACTGGGTGGTCCAAATTAGACACGTTCTTATGGCAACACCCTTTATTTTAAGAGATAGACAAAAATGGACCAAGGTGTCTGGAGCTCAATTTTAATGAGAAAATCACTGGCGCAAAGAAAATTCAGCTATTTCTTCAATACCTTTCTAATTATTAAAGATAATTGATTTTGGCAAACTCACCCTTAACAGCAATTTCTTTACGTAGAATCTATCGCGATAGACACAGTTTTTGTATAGGTTGTTTGATTTTGGGTTTTTTGACAAGAGCGTAAAAATTCCTAAATATTGACGTATCACTTGTTACAGTTATGTTAAATATTATTTGCAAAACACTAGGGTTTGATGGGACCCAGCCCTTCCTGTATAAACGAAATTCCGGATTAGCGAATCTAATGACGTAAAACAATCTTTCGCAACGTTACAATAACTTGCATTTAATTTATTACGTAGGTACCAGTGGTTTTGCTAACTTTTTAAGTTGAAATAGTAAATGTTAGTGATTCAACTCAACTGGATAGAGTGCTGCCCTGTCGCTAGGTAAGCACTATTTCAAGAAAGTAGCATGCAATGAATCTCTTCACCAGTAGCTTTTTCTCTTTCAAACTACTTTATTATTTTTGGAGAGCCTGTAGGCCAATGCATTGTTACTAAGTCTTGGCAAATACAGGTTTTTGGTAGTGAAATTATCGAAAACACTTCAGTAAGAGTGTACTTAATTGTAATTTTGTGATACAAGAAACATGCATTTTCTTTGTTAAATTGTGCTCTAATCAAATTAAAATTTTTGCAACTAACTCGCCTTATAGCACTTCTATTGACTTACCTAAAGCGAACTGCAATACCGCTACCCATGTTCATATCCTCAGCAACGCAGTGTGCTAAGGAATACTCAACCGACATATCAAATAAATCTCCGTCAATTTCGTTAACTTTCATATAAGAATCGTCAGGAATCTTTTGCTTAGAAATCTTAAGAAACTCATCAAAACCTTTATCATCAGATCGATGATCATTCTCCCTCCAATTATCTCTTGTTCGGTTGTTACCTTGAAGAAAATTTTTATACATATAAGCCTATGAGAACTTGAGAACCGCCACTATGCCTTGGGAACTAATATGATAATTATATATTAATTATAGCTCGTTTCACTTAAAAAAAATCCGGGGGAAAATCGTGTAACTGTCCACTGTTAATCACCAATTCATTGACCTTCTCTATATCTCTATGCTAAGAATAAATATGGATATAGAGTTTGTAACTACATTAAATGCTTGTATCCGCCCTCTAGACTCTAGACTTTCTCTATATCTCTATGCTAGGAATAAAGATGGATATAGAGTTCGGGGCGGATACAAGAATTTAATATAATATCTTTATTCCTAGCATAGGGATATAGAGAAGGCCAATCAATTGGTGATTAACAGTGGGCAGTTACACGATTTTTTTTAAGTGAAACGAGCTTTAAGTTTATTAACTGTAAGGTTAACTTGATCTAACTTTTAGACATTTTAGACAAACAAGACAATTTGGTCGGTTCAATACGTTTCATTTTTTTATGTATATTCCAACCTTCGACATGTCTACCTCTTCCTTCGAAATGTCTATCTCCTCTGCCTATTCGCTCCGTATTCTGCTTAAGACAATCTTCTTTTTTGGAATCCCCCCATTTAGAAGACTCACGTTGCTGCCTTGAATAAGAATCTGAGGAATATTCAGTTATTCAAATTGTTTTAATAGAGTTATAACATTCGACTTACCTTTTTTGTCATTGCCATCTACGTCATTTGAGTTGTCATTCCTCCACGGTCCTCTGCCCATTTTATTCGATTCTACAAAAAGAACGATAGAAACTGTTATTAACAGTGCATCGTTAGTAGGAACTTCAGTGGGAATTACACGGCAAAAATTTAAATGCCAATAAGTACAATACATATACCTACAAAAATGTATAACAATGGAAGAACAATTATAAAACAAACTCAAAGATAGCACGAGAATTACAACAAAACAAAAGAACAAAATTTCGATATGGAAAGAATAGAGGAAAGAGGAAATGTTTAATTCTATAAACAAAAACACAGGACAAGTGAACGATAAACTAGATAAGGTAATTCAAGAATTAAACAAAGTTAAAGAGGAAAACACGAAATTAATGAAACAATTGGCAGACCAAAACGCCAGAATAGAATTGCTGGAAAGAGAAAAAAATATTGTAATCAAGGGGCGTAAATGAGAATGAAGAAATAACTAGGAAAAAAGAATACACGGCATAGATAAGATGGGGATAAAACTAAATGGAAAGGTTGACATAGACGACATAGAAAAAGAATATTAGACAAATTAACGAAGACGAGTACTAAGAAAGAGATATTAAGTAGCGCAAAAAACCTAAAGGGGACAAATATCTGGATAGATGAAGACTATATGAAAAAGAAAGAAGCTAGAGAAAAAGGACAAACACCACACTAAGCTAGGATACATTAAATATATTCAATACAGCAGGTACACCTAACAAACTACAACAGGAAAACTTAGAAACAAACACAGGAAGGCAAAATACTAATTACAAGAGAACAATAGCAGAGAGATCTTCGATGGGCAAAATTTTGCCAAACAAATGAGGAAAATAACCCGTACATCCTGGCGAAAAAACTAAAGATAACAAAATGAGACTGATCTATGGGAAAACGGACAGAAAAAAGAGACGGATGGAAGATAGGATAGGAACTTGGAACATAAGAGGAAAGGATCAATAACTAAATGAAGAATTAAACAAAGCAAAACTATACACTTTAGGAACAAGAAGACTAAAAAGAAAAGGAGAGAGGAAATAATTTTACCAAGTAGAAACTTGAAGAAATATATGCAGGAGTCGAAGAAAACCAGAAGGCCCCTCTCTTGCCTTCTGGTTTTCTTCGAAAAACAATGCAAGTGCAATGTGGGAATGCATTTATTATGCAGAATAGCAATAAGTAAATGAAGATATGATAGGCAACTTGTATTTTTACAGCAGTCAGTTTTCGAAATCATGAATCGGGTTGCGCCAGTTGCCCGCCTTCTTATGTGACTACAACTGTATACACAAGTTGACGCGAGAAATAGTGTGAAGAAATAAATAAGGAATATAGAAGGGACTAACAAGACACAAGACGGTCTGAACTATATATTTATCATTATTTGGTAGTATCAGAAACGAAAATAAGAACAGAAAGGAAAAACAAGGGTAACAAAAAGGAAATAAAGATCAACATACAAAAGAAGACCAAAATAAGATCATAGAAAATAAGGGAAGAGGAAATAGGAAAAAAATGGGAACCACAAAAAGAAATATATATAGCATAGAACAGGTTTGGATAAAATTAAAAGAAACTTTAATAAACACAACAAAAATTATGTGGAGACAAGCGGCAACAAAAATAGAAAGGAAAAGATGGAAAAGGAGATGAAGGAGCAATCAGAAACTGTTCTATAAGATATTTAAAACAATAAGGAAAGGAAACGAAATTAATCGCCAAGACATCAATTCGAAGGAAGGGAAATTGGTAACGGAAAACGAAGATATACTTATACGATGGAAAGAATAATTCGAGGACTTACTAAGCGCGGAGATATCAGGTATCTGGGGTAATTGGGAGAAAAATAGTGAGCAAGAAGAAGAAAACATTGAAGAAGGGGAAATATTCAGACTAGAGGAAGTAAGCGAAGTTATAAAGAAACTTAAGAGAGCTAAAGTACCAGGTCATGATGAGATAATGGCAGAAATGCTAAACCTACTAGGGATAAACGGACTAGAGCTACTAACAATACTAACATTCACTAATCAATAAAATCACAGAAGAAAATAGAATACCGACAGAATGGGACATTGGTATAATATTACGGTTATACAAGTTGGGAAATAAAAAGATTGATTAGATTAAAAATACAAAATACGTACACTATGGGGGTGGAAACGTTTACTTAATTTATCAACTTTGGAACACCCTAACTCAGTGAAAAATGATACGATTTAAAAAACAAATTATATTTGTCCTATTGCCAGCATATTCCCAGCTACAACTTTGATTTGGGAAAAAAATCCACTCTCATTTAAAAAAATGGCCGCTATGATGAAATCTCTAAAGTGGAGCCATCTACAATTAAATTGATGTCACCATTTTTAGCCCTCGCACTGAAATATAAGCAACATGGAACGCGCACGGTGCATTTGACCTGTGGGAAATAAACCGAGCGAGCGGGTTGAAACGAGAAAGACATAACAACGGGTTAGTTTGTCCTTGTTGCACTCATTCACAGTTAAGCGGTTGAAGAATTTTGCATGTTTCACGGTTAATCAAATTAGTTTTTCTCCTACATTTTGAAAGACAATTGTGTTATTGTGTTAATTAGGCTTGATTGACTCCCTACATATTTAGTTTAGGGCTTGTCGAAAAATTACCATTACGATACGATGACATAATGAGTAAGACAGAGACCGAATACCCCGACAAATGAGCAAGATAGAGACCGAATAACCCGACAGTAATTCCCTTTCTGTCGGTTCGGCTTTAAGTTAAGCGTAAGCGTTCCAGGTTGCTTATATTTCAATGAGCCCTCACAACCATAAAACTTTTGTCTGAAACATTTTTTGAAAAAAATTGTCCTTTTCGAGATATTCGCGTGTATTGATTAAAACGGTCTACCCTGTATATAAGGTTATGTCAAAACTTGAGAAGAAATATGATAATTACATATTATTATAAACTGCAAGGTTATCAGATTAACTTGATCTAATTTTTAGGCATTTTAGACAAACAAGACAGTATGGTCAGATCAATATGGTTAATTTTGTTATGTATAAAATTCCAACCTTCAAAACGTCTATCTCTGTCTGTTCGCTCATTATTCTGCGTAGAATAATCTAGTTTTTTGTAATCCTTCCTTTTAGAATGACGTTGCCTTGAATGAGGATCTGAGGAATATTCAGTTAATCAAATTGTTTTAATAGTTATAATAGTTGATTTACCAGGTTTGTCCTCTCTATCTACTTTATTTGAGTTGACGGTTCCCCTTGCTCCGCCTTTCATTTTATTTGATTCTACAAAAAGAACGATAGAAACTGTTACTAACAAAAAAAATTCAGTACCGAAAAATATTTCATCTTCAGCGAGACGTTTTTGTTCCTTGGGCAATGATGAGGATGAAGATGCATAATTTTGAACGTCTTGAGAACTTTCCGGTAAAGGTGATTGTGTAGTTGGCTCAATGTCATCAATGTTATTCGCAGATTGTGTAGTTGACTCAATGTCATCAACATCTTTCGCAGATTGTGTAGTTGACTCAATGTCATCAACATCTTTCGCAGATTGTGTAGTTGGCTCAATGTCATCAACATCTTCCCAAGATTGTGTTGTTGGCTCAATGTCATTAACGTTTTTCGATTGTGTTACCTGTTCCTTCATTGAATGCTGTTCCTCATCACTTACCGTTTGTGGGGGAGGGTTCTGTGGATGACTCACTGCTTCCTTTGGTTTCTGCTTAATGCTCTCAGACTTCTGTTCCTTTTTTGGGGGACTTTTATTTTGTTTATTTTTTTTACTTTTCCCCATTGCCGTTATGTAAGCTAACTGATTTCTTGTAAAGAACAATAAAAAAAATTATTTCAATTACACGTTCCACATGCACTATATTTATATATGACACAAACAGTTTGTGTCTTCGATGCACAATTGCAAACACAGAACACTCACTTTATTGCAAAACTAACTAAAGACGTGTGTGAAGTGAACATAGCGACGGTCATTGCAGCGACGATGTGACGTCACCATCAGTATGCGTATCACGATTCACGAAACATGCTATTGAGAATTCATTGATAATTTTTTATCAATTCCAAATCTATTGGTCATAGATAACAAGAACCATGGGATATACATAGCACGGCCTTCCTTTATCTAAGAATCATTTTTATAAACTAACATAAAAGTTATAGCTATGTAAAAACCGTACCTATACCTACGCTCCGAGAGGTGCGTGGGCAACCGAAGGGCCGAGGAATTATAAGACGCGAATGGGACAAAATCGTCGTTCACGCCCAAAATGCAAACAAAATTTTTTGTAAAATCGTTTAAATCCACCTTAAAGCTTTGAAAAAATAAATGCCACGTAGTACAGTCAATTTAAACACAAAAATATGCAAACATTGCAAAAAATCCTATGTTAAGTTTACTTTTTTCATGGTGTTAGGTTCGGTCTCAGTAGTAAATACTCAATTTTGCAACTTCGAAAAACTTGTGGAAACTGGGGGGGGGGCACCAAAAACCGCGATTTTTTCGGACTTTTTTCAGTTTTAGCCTCGTAGATCAAAAACTATGAGTTGTAGTGCAAAGAATATGATTACCTTTTTTAAACTGGACTAAATTTTCTACCATTTGAGCCTAACCGGAAGTCTGTAAGTATAATAGTTTCCGAGATACAGCTCTTCAAAAATAGGCATTTTCCCTAAATCTGTTTTTAACGTATCATCCATGATTCGAGCCAGATATTGCCACAACGACGTGCCCTAGGACCGTTGTCATGGAGGAAAAAATTGTAGGACATTTTATCACCTTTTATTTAAACATAGATGCATTCCTGTAGGCCTAACAGTTCTCGAGAAAAAGACGGAAAACCGGAAAACAGTGAAATCGCTACGACTCCACATATATGTAATAGCATTAATATTAATGTCTTCTAATCATATGATTAGAAGACATTTTCTGATTATTCTTATTTAGCCTAGCGAACGAACGCTCAAAAAGGGCTTGTAGACAGACTTTTTGATCCTAAAGATTTTATTTCTGGGATGTGTTTGGTGATGATTATACGAAAAGTAGCGTAACAAAATGTGCGGATTTGTTTGGTTTTCCGTTTACATCTCTTGAACAGGCGATCGTAGTGGGAAATGGCCAACTATAAAAAAAAGCTGATTAAATTTTCTACAAGTTTGCTTCTATGCGTTTTTTCTCTATCTCTATCCGTTGAAGAGATATTCGCTGTCAAGAATTGACATTTTTTTTGAAAATCGCTTTTACACGACGTTTTTCGGCAAATGTTGTGTCCTAGCTCCTAAAGTATTGGGTTTATAGCAAAAACTACTGAAATAAAAGTTGTAGACCATAAAATTTCCTATAAAATACATATACCGTTTAATATTTTATCTCAAATAGATTAGATGTTATAGTTATTTAAAAAAAACGTTGAGTTCAAGATGGAATAGAGGGCACTAGAGAACAACTAATTTTGTGCGAGGCTTGGAGCCAAATCTGATATGTGAGTATTAAATACAGATTACCTGCATCCTTAGCCAAACAATTTCAGTCTTATGCGCCACCATGTTTAATGGTCTCTAGTCTTTTCTAAATACATTTATGATAGGGTTAATGTTTGACGAAAAGAACAAAAGTATTTTCTCAAGGCAGCTTTTATTTTATAATTGGCCATTTCCCATTACGATCGCCTATTCAAGAGATACAAAGAGAAAACTTAACAAATCCGCAAATTTTGTTACGCTACGGAGTTAGCTCATACGGTAGGGCCGGGGACTTTTCGTATAATTATCACCAAACACCTCCAAACACATCTTAGAAATAAAATCATTAGGGTCAAAAAGTCTGTCTACAAGCCCTTTTTGAGGTTTCGGTCGCTAGGCTAAATAAGAATAATCACAAAATGTCTTCTAATCATACTAATGCTATTACATATATGTGGAGGATTTCACTGTTTTCCGGCTTTCCGTCTTTTTCTCGAGAACTGTTAGGCCCGCAGGAATGCATCTATGCTTAAATAAAAGGTGATAAAATGTCCTACAATTTTTTTCTCCGTGAGAAGAGTCGTAGGGCACGTCGTTATGGCAATATCTGGCTCGAAACGTGGAAGATACGTTGAAAAAAAATTTTGAGAAAAATTGCCTATTTTTGAAGAGCTGTATCTCGGAAACTATTATACTTACAGACTTCTGGTTAGGCTCAAATTGTAGAAAATTTAGTCTAGTTTAAAAAAGATAATCATATTCTTTGCACTATAACTCGTAGTTTTTGAGCTACGAGGCTAAAACTGAAAAAAGTCCGAAAAAATCGCGGTTTTTGGCGCCCCCCCCCCCAGTTCCCACAAGTTTTTCGAAGTTGCAAAATGGAGTATTTACTACTGGGGCTGAACCCAACAACATAAAAAAGTCAAACCTAATATAGGATTTTTTGCAATGTTCATGTTTAAAATGACTGAACTAACGATTCATTCTCAAAAATCAAATTGTTGCTCGATGCTTGCTACAGTTGTAATTACGTTTCAATATACCGCCTGTTTCAGAGTAGGCGCCTTATTTTTTTTAGCCACACTATGGGTACTACTTTCAAAATAATTGGCGGTAATATGTTTCAGGACATTCTCTACACGATGGTGATATCAAATTTTTAATTCAACGAATTATTTCAAAATGGCCGCTTTCAATTGTTTTTTTTAAATTGAATGGTAATTTTTGTATTATTGGGATCCTAAAAACATTCTTTTTACGATAATATTTCGTTTTTCTTAAAAATTCACTTGCTTCCCTATCAAAAAGCAAACTAACATTTTAATCTAGTTTTGAAATAGAAAAACCACAAAAATTGATTTGCAGAGGGTACTTTCGTTCAATACTTTTTTTAAGCCACACCTAGAAAACTGTTTGCCACCTCTGCTACTTCATCCTGTCCTGGCTATGGGCCTGTACTTACATCGAAATTTCAGAAGCGTTCATCAGAAAGTGACGAGATTGAATGTTATGGTGGGTTCATACAAGCCATGATACAAATATACAAGGTATAACCGCGCGCAGGTAACCCCACCACGATTTCCTAAGCGTGACGTAGTTCGGTGCTGAATCAAAGGCGACTTAATATGAATTTATTGATTTCCATTTATTTATTTTGTTTGTTTTTATCTTAGGTTAAATATTAACCTAAGGTTTTTATACAGTCTAATAAGACACCTTCGTATGCGGTTTTTAAATGCGGAAATACAGAAAAAATGCAAAACATGTACGATTTTTTCGATTCGCCGCAAATTCTATTACTGCGAAGAAATGGACTAATTTGTGTAATCGGCGGAATAAAATTAATATAAAAAACGGTGCGCTTTTGCACGTACAATAACAACACAATTGGTATACTTTTGTTTGTTTATAATTTGCAGCCAGAATTTGTTCAGCTCACTTTATAGAAAGTGATTACAAGCGTAATTTGCAAGCAGAACTATTAAATATACCAATTACCAAATCAACGAAAATTATTGCTTCCGGAAGCATTACCATCTCTTAATTTAAAAAGAGATCAAACAAAGAAAAAACGTTTATTGCGTTTCATGGTTCCGATTTTTGTAAAGAAGAACACGTAACAACAACGGTCGCTAAAAGAGTACTGAAACGTAAACCAAAACGAATTCACGCGCCACATTTATAAATGTTTAGTTTTCATTTTAAGTGCATGGACATACATTTAGCTGTTTATACATTTACAATGTATATTCATATTTAGTGTACTAACTGAATTCACACCCCCATTATCTTCAAAAAAGGATAAAATAAGAAATTAGTTACTATAAATAAGAAATCCCTATGCTTAATACATTGCATTCATCGCGAATTAGCACCGAGTGACGTCATGCGCAAGCCGGCCGCATTTTTGCTACCAAGTGGTTATACCTTGTATATTTGTATCATGCATACAAGCGGCTAACAGATAATGGCTTAACCAGCTAAAAGTTAAAAGTGTTGTGATGCATACAGATGTTCTTACAACGGGTTACGATAACGACTAATGGACAAAGTTGGTCAACTTTTAACTTTTAAGCTAGCCGTTGGCTTGCAAAGCCGTTGCGCACGCGTATTGTACGTTATATTAATGGCGTTCATATCATAATCTGTTTTCCATTTTCTTAAACACACGAAACCTCTCTTTTTTCTTTGACAACGAAATACTTTTAACAAATAAATTCTGAAGTAAATTCCTAGCAAATCAGCTGGTAGGTTTGATTAAAGATTAAAGGTTACAGTTACAACATAATAAAGGTCGGTTTCGTGTAATCATTAACTCGATCTATGAACGATGTGAAAAGCGCTTAGCGTATCTGTCCATTAGCAAACGTAACTGTTGGCCATTAGCCGCTTGTATGAACCCACCATTAAACTACATTAAAACCGTCAGTAATAAAGCTAAAAACACAGCATTGAATTCTTGTGTTATTTTTATTTATTAACGAAATGAACCAAAATTTTAGAATAAGGTGCACACACGTAGGTAGGTACGGTCTTTACATGCTGAACCACGACTGATAGATGGCGATTGCCACGTCCTATTTAAAAGCAATGCTAAGGCACGCGCCATCTATCAGTCGTGGTTCAGAAACAACCTCCGGTTGACTAACTATCTATTAAAAAACAATGCTTTTATGTTATTTTAACAAGATTATTGATACTTGACTAAAGGAAGGCCTGTGCTATGTGTATGGTTGTTATTACAACTGCTTTATCACCCATAGTTAGTTAAGTTAGTTGTCTATGGCCATAGATTGGAAATCATTAATAAAAAACTGTCAATGTAATTCTCAATAGCATGTTTCGTGATACGCATACTGGCGGGTGCTTCACACCGTCGCGGGAATGACGGTCGCTATCTTCACACAAGTGAATGCTTCGCTTAAAACAATTTTACAAATAATCACGGTGCAAATAATGAAATAATAAAGCATCTACAATCATTTTGTAAATATGGCAAGTAACAATGATATAGAAATGGAAGTTTTTAAAAAAGAACCTGAAGAAGAACCTGATGTAAAAATAAACTTACTTACGTATGAAGCAGAAAACATGGACATCTGTAAAATAGAACCAAAACAGGAAATGGAGGTCAATTTATTTCTTACAGAGCAAGATCTTTTATTAAATTGTGAAGTGAGCAATGAAAATGTGAAAAAGGAAGAAACTATTGCCAATGAAGATCAAGGTATGAATAATGTTCAATGTTGTTATTTCTATTGTCTGTAATTTTGGACAATGGAGAAGTTTCCCATTTTTTGCTGTAAATTAATTATGAAAATATAAGTAAAATAAAACAAAAATGTGAAAGAATCATTAAAATATCTCTACAAATGAAAAAGTTACGAGCCTTTAAAGTGAAGAATAATTTTGTATCTTGATCCAGCGTGTGACGTCACTTTACCTGTTCGTATTCGCTTAGTACATACGTGTACGGTTATTGGGGTGCACTCAGTTGCGCCTATCATGCGTGTTTTGTTTATTACAAGATGACTGATGCGAAAAAATCCTCCTACAATACAAATAATGTATTGCCTCTAATTAACTCGATTACGTAAAATGACGTCACACTACTGTCGTTCCGTGCTAAATACGTAAACTTTAATAACTTATTTCTCAGTCATTTATTGACGGATTTTAAAAATTTTTGTACTGGTATATTAGTTTTGATCTATATTTTAATGTTAATTGGTTTAATATAGTATTATTAACATCAGGAAACTTCTCCATTAACCAAATGATGTGTTTTTTTGTTGGCCTCAAAATTCATCTCATTTTAATTGGACCATCAAGTTAGTTCAGTGGTCTATAGGTGTTTTCAAAAATTAAATCTCACTAACTCATTGCTCTGGATGGTACTTGCATTATTAGATAATGTTGAACATTTCTAACATGTTCTTTGTACTAAAATTCATATCGCAGTATCTTAAAAGTATTATTACCTATTTCCACATATGACATTGCAAGACTAAAATATAACTAATTATAACACATATAATACTTTCACTATAAAACACTTCTTGTTTTCACGATTTCTCTAAGATAAGGAAACCTTACATTATGTATGTACCCTTTATCTCAGTTAATATCAAGATTTGAAAATTTTGATGATTTATTCTTTTTATTTTACCATGTTGAATGAAAAGATATGATGTAGCATTATTGAAATTCGCCAAATGTATTTTTGGCTGGTTTGTTGAATAAATAATTTCATAACTTTTCGTCCAAGGTTCTTGTACCAGGGCTACATCAATATGATACTTACTCATGGACCTATGCACAAAGGGTGGTGGTTGACGCAGTCGATTGTGCCGTGGTTCCCTTGAGGCTCCTGCCTCTTCACACTTTGTGCTCGCCTTCTCCTCTCCCCCACCTTCATGTTGGTGAGGAGCTATACTTCACCCTTGACCCTGGTGAAGTTGACATAGGGTCAATAATAATTGCAGCTAGCCCCCATCTTGTTTCAGAAACCTTTCATTTTGAATCTCAATCCTTTTCAAGATCTTTTCCGGTTCTACTTTAGTCTCGGTAATTCAGCCGTGTGCCCTTACTGGTTTTGGGAGGTCCTCTGCTTATCATTAACAACGCTCCTCCTCGGTGGTGAAACTTAATGAAACTGGGCGGAACTGCCCCAATAGAGAGGTCTTCCTGAACAAAGGCCATTCTGAAGCCTGTTGCAACCTCGCTGAAGGTTCTGGTATCTTTTTCGGTCCCGGTTTTCACCTTCTTTGAGTTACCCCTCATGGGAGCACTGCCCTCCAACCGGTGTCGCTTTTGCGTCGCAGTCTTTGAGACAGCTTCAGTGGGCGAGGCACTTGGTTGCTTATTGCTCTCAGGTTGCCCCACTTTGGAAGGTGAGAGGTCAGGTTGCCCGCGGCCCTTCTGATTTCTGCTTCATCTTTTTCAATTTCCGGCGCACTTGCCCATATAGTTTTTTCGTCTCTCCAGTAACAGGTGTCCCGGAAGTGGTTTGTGGTTTTGTTTTATTTAGCGTTCCCATATCCGCCACCTGGAGAAGCGCCCGGTAAGGTGTCGTCCTTCAGGAAGGGGCGTAACTATCAGCCCCACGGAACCCGGGCCTGTGATCTATGGGACCCGGATGTTACGGCACTCATATTTGTATTTTCGTAAACATTCCTCTTAAATTGCTAAAAACGTATTTAAAACAATTCCAAAATGTAAGTTTTATTTTCTAGCAAGTTAACCATAATGTGAAACATTCCAATTATGGAACAAAATTTTTATTGCCATAATTTCCGATCTACACTTCGTTTATGTGCGGTGTTTTTTGTACTCGCACCAACCGTAAATAAAGACGGATGCGCTGTAGTTATTGTATTGCATAAGCTTCTTTAGAATTCAGACTTGCCGTTTTTATCTTATGAAGTTATTTAAAATACATTAGTCTGAATGATTCTCATTTTTATCGTCTGAAAAGCAACGGAGGTAGAGAAAAAAAATAGATTGGCTTGTATCAAATTCGAAGTTTTGCTATGTATGCAAATTGTTGTGAGAGTGGGTGGTGATGGTGGGGGCCCAATGTTACTTAGTGCGTACTACTAAAGGACATGTAAAACCAGCACCTGTAGTTAATTAATAGTAAATTCTTTACTGTACTATACATACATAACAAATTTAAAAATAACGCTTTGCACAAACAGTGATATTTAACTGTTCTGGACCTTTTGGCGCATTGACCTGTATGGCGTCCCCTGTATAAATGTATGCATATGATGACTGTCATGTTAACAAAAGCTTTAACTTTCAGTGATGGCAAAAATGCAACCAATAGAAAATGGGCAAAGTTTAAAAGAATTTCCATGCTCACAATGTGATTATATAACAACCAGGAGACACAATTGGATGTACCATACAATGGTACATCACAGTTCAACTCAATTTAAGTGTCCACATTGTTATTACATAACAAAATGGAAATCAGCTTTAAAGACACATATGGATGTTCTTCATGGTTCAACTCAATTTAAATGTACTGATTGTGATTACGTGACAAAATATAAATGTAATTTAGGACCACATATGAATGTTCATCATGGTTCAACTCAATTTAAATGTGCACATTGTGATTATGTAACAAAATGGGAACCATTTTTAAAGAAACATGTGAATATTCGTCATGGTTCAATTCAATTTAATTGTACAGATTGTGATTACGTAACAACATGGGGCCCATTTTTAAAGATGCATGTGAATGTTCATCACAGTTCAACTCAATTTAAATGCGAACAATGTGATTACGTAACAAAATCAAACCCATCTTTAAGGACCCATATGAAGGTTCATCACGGTTCAATTCAATTCAAATGTACTGATTGTGATTATGTAACAAAATATAAGTGTCATTTAAAAAGGCATATGAATGTTCGACACGGTTCAACTCGATTTAAATGTGAGCAATGTGATTACGTAGCAAAATGGAAAACATCTTTAAACGCACATATGAATGTTCGTCATGGTTCAACTCAATTTAAATGTACACATTGTGATTATGTAACAAAGTGGAAACCATTTTTAAAGAAACATATGAATTTTCATCATGGTTCAACCCAATTTAAATGTACTGACTGTGATTACATATCAAAAAATAAATATCATTTAAAAACTCATATGAGTGTTCATCACAGTTCAACTCAATTTAAATGTTCAGATTGTGATTACGTAACAAAATATAAATATCATTTAAAAACGCACATCAATGTTCATCACGGTTCAACTCAATTTAAATGTGAACAATGTGATTACGTAACAAGATGGAAAGCATCTTTAAAGGCACATATGATTCTTCGTCATGGTTCAGCCCAATTTAAATGTGAAGAATGTGATTACGTAACAACATGGAATCCATCTTTAAAGGCGCATATGAATGTTAGTCACGGTTCAACTCAATTTAAATGTGAACAATGTGATTTCGTAGCAAAATGGAAATCATCTTTAAAGGCACATATGAAGGTTCGTCATGGTTCAACTCAATTTAAATGTACACATTGTGATTACGTATCAACATGGAACCAATCTATAAAGACGCATATGAATATTCATCACGGTTCAACTCAATTTAAATGTACCGATTGTAATTACGAGACAAAATATAAATGTAATCTAAAGTCACATATGAATGCTCATCACAGTTCAACTCGATTTAAATGTGAACATTGTGACTATGTGACAAAATGGCAATCATCTTTAAAGGCACATATGGATGTTCTTCATGGTTCAACTCAAGTTAAATGTGAACAATGTGACTATGTAACCAAATGGAAATCATCCCTAAGGGCACATATGAATCTTCATCTCAGTTCAACTCAACTTAAATGTGAACAGTGTGACTATGTGACAAAATGGAGATCATCTCTAAAGGCGCATATGAATGTTCGTCATGGTTTAAGTGAATTTAAATGTGCTAATTGTGCTTATGTGACAAGGAACAAAAGATATTTAGTAAAACATATCAACAGAATTCATGGTTAATGGTGTTGAGTGAACTATATCCTTTTGTAGGGTAGACGTGCCATATAGTAGCCGCAACAAAACAAGTATATTGTATCTATCACAAGAAAAATTTTGTATACGCTTGCTGACATTATAATTGATATAAAAACTCTGTTTGTGTGTGTCTTTTGTTTATTTTTGTTAATACATATTCAATACCTTGTCGGTTTCCACAAGAATGGTTATGAGCCAGGTTTATTCAAGTTTAGCGCAGTAAAATCTCATAAAGAAGAAAGAATAAATAAAAAGGCGTAGAGCAAAGTTTGGTGATTGCTAGACACTGTTATTATACACTGTAATTGTTGGATTAGGAGGACTGTGAGGAGGAAGACGTCTGCGAAGGGGAACGTAAGTACAACATGCACTGGTGAGTTCTGTTTCAAATATTTGTGCAGTTGTGTCACTTTCGTCTTCTTCAGTGTGGATTATTCTCGTTTGGCGTTTTACTTCCAGAGTACGAAGTAAAAGAGAGGTATTGTACGAGTGTTCCAAAAAAAAATGACCTATGCAAATTTTTACATATCTTTCCGTTCCTGAATACGTAGATTCAAAAAATGAAACAAAAAAATGTCCGTCTAGTCCGTTCGTACACATTTTCTTGCAACGCTCTATACTCAGAAACTATTAAAGTTATCGAAATGCTGTTTTCGCCAATCAATTGCATTCGGGCCAAGGACGATAATGCTGATATTACCTTTGATGACATCACTTCCGGTATAAGCTAAAATGGCGCACTCATTTTTTTTATAAGATAAAGTTGCAGTTATTTTATCCAGTTTCAGAGTATTTTTGTCCGAATTCAGCAATATATATTGTGCTATACTTATTTTTTGAATAAGTGTTAAAAAAAATAATTGTTAAAAAATGGCTGCAAGGCTCTATACTTAGAAACTGAGGGACGTCTCGCGGCAATACTTGTCAGAATTTTTTTCTTAATCACCAGTATTCTGAAGTAAGATGTTCCGTGTTATTGAAAATATTTCTGCCCTTGATGAAATGAAAGAATCTTTAATAGATGGGGTACAAGTTACTTTCGCTTGTTTTATAGGAAAAGCAACAAAAAGCAGATGACAAGTGCAAAGAGGTATAAACGTGGAAATAGAAAAAAACGTTTATTAATAAAATTCTACCTTTCGTCAGCCTTTCTTTGCTGTCTTTTTCAAGATTAATTGATTTGTTTGACGCTAGATGTCGTGTCACTTGATTTCAGTTTTAGCTTTCCTTCTACCTTCTACCACAGCTTAATGCTTTTATCTTTATACTGTGCTTCTACTACTGCGAGTTGCAGGTCCTATGTATGTGTCTGTTACTTGTGGTGGTGGTATCTAGATCCGTCGTCTCGTTTGTTTAATACCAAGGGACGTTTTTCAATTGCAATGTCTTCTCTTGCTTATAATAGGTGTTTTCTTTTTGCACGTTGTGGTAGACCTAAGTCAGCTCTTTCAATAACACACCATTCGTTTTATAAAAATAATTTGACTCAGTTCTCAATAACTACCCTATTCGTTTTAAAAGCTTTATTTAAGTTTTATATTAACCTGAGGCAGAAATGTATACATGACGCAAGGTACTTTAATCACGTGATGATTGTAACTTTACCTAACCCTGTGGCTATGGAAAACGAAAACACCTAATGTGTATGCCGAAGAAAGAATATTATCAGTGTTGATACTGTGGTCGGTTTCTAAATGACCATTTGCCAAAGAGCATAAACAAAAAAGAGTTACATGAAATATGTTGTTTAATAGCTTATTTGAGTTCTTAGGCTCTTGCACTAAATTTTCAGTTCATTTGCCCAATGTAAGAATTTTGACAGTTGCTGCATGGAATCCATGATACAGTATCATGCATGGAATCTGTATACCCCTTGTTCTTCTCCATGTAAGGTATTTTCTTTTTGGTTTCTTATTAGAAAATATCACTAATGTAGATTTAAAAGTAGCCACTGTAGAGCAACCTATTGCCGATGAAATCAGGTTAGATATAGCTAATATCGTTAAAGAAGCTCGTTCACCAGCTCAAAATGTAACCAAAAAACAACTAGATGCTTTAAACAAATTAAAACATAACGATTGTTGTGACCCTTTCGACATTCATTTTATAAATGTATACTTATCATGGCTCTCTTATTAACAAATGTTTTAACAACTTTCAGTGATGGCAAGAACACAACCAATAGCCAATGTGCGAAGCTTAGAAGAATTTCCATGCTCACATAATGTGATTATGTAACGAGGAGGAAACAGAATTTGAAGTACGATGCAATGATATATCATAGTTCAACTGATTTTAAATGTGCACATTGTGACTTTGTAACAAAACGGAAATCAGCTTTAAAGACACATATCAATTGTCGTCATGGTTCAGCTCAGTTAAATCTGCTCATTGTGATTATGTAACAAAACGGAAAACATCTTTTAAGTCACATATGAATGGTCGTCATGGTTCAACTCAATTTAATTGTGAACATTGTGACTATGTGACAAAATGGAAGTCATCTCTAAAGGCACATACATATGATGAATGTCCTTCATGGTTGAACATCAACTGAACTTAAATGTGAACTATGCAACTATGTGACAAAATGGAAATCATTTCTAAAGGTACACATTATGAATGTTCTTCATGGTTCACTTCACCTTAAATGTCAACTATGTGACAAAATGGAAATCAATAATCATCTCTAAAGACACATATAAATGTTCGTCATAGTTCAACTGAATTTAAATGTACGAATTGTGCATATGGCACAAAGAACAAAAGATAAAAGATAAAATACATCAATAGAAATCGAGTGAACTATTTTTTGCTGTAGAGATATAGGAAACTATATGCATACCCCATATGCACATAATAGTTATTTATGTATCAAGGGAATTATAAGGGTCTCCGAGGGTAAAGTTTGCGTCCCGAGGGCCTTGCGCCCGAGGGACAGCAATTACCCGAGGTAATTGAGACCTATTAATTCCCGTGATACATAGATAATTTTATTTCTGACCGAGTTTAATAAAATTTGTTCATTTCCGGTATATTTGATTCAGGTATCGTCGATTGCAGTTTTGGTTGTTGCTAGGTTACTGGTTCATAAAAGAGCCGTAGAGGGAATTATAGCGTCTTTATATCCCAAGGGAGTAGTCCAGTAACCTTATACTTCAGACCTTGCATCAAATCCGGTAGTTCTGATTTTTTGCTGACTTATTTATGATGTTGGCCGAATGAATAATCCAAGTTTGAGACCTCGAGCGCCGAACGCAACCATGGCATAAATCAAGAAAACCGCGACATTTTCAACTTTATTTCAGTTTTTGGCGATTTTAAGCCTAAACGACTAGCTTTTCGATAATACCTACGGTGTAAGTTTTTAAACTAGACTAAATTTGCTACAATATGGGACACGAACTGTATCTGTAGACGCAATATTTTCCGAGATAAAGCTTTTCAAAAGTTATCATTTATTTCGAACTTCGCAATTTTTAGCAATAATTTAATTTGTCGTTCTGAACGAATTTTGACCCCCTCCCCCCTTGATTAAATTTTAGTGTATCCTATAGAGGTTTGAGGAGCCCGCAGATTCCATCCCCCCCTTATTTTTTACATTTCTGAAATATAGGTACCCCTGTTATATTATCGAAGCCTTGGTGGGATGTTAAAAAAGAAAATGAGATGTGCGAAGGATGATGTGTAATGATAAGCTATGAATAATAAAATAAAAACAGGTAAGTAGGTACAACAAGAGTTAATAGGTACATCAATTACCTGAGTTAATATTGTAATCAATTATTCAATTGAGTTATTCAAGATAATCAATAAATTAAGTTAATTTTGCCCTCTTGGAAGGGCCCGTCCGTATCTGGATCATCGTATCGTGATGGCATATCCCTATCAGGGGATGGGCGATGTATCGTCGATGTTTTGTCCCCACAAGACAACTTCCATGTCGACATCCGACAGAACGTCGCCTTCTGGGGAATCGAAATCTATTTCTACTGTAAGATCCGGTACGCTGTGAAGGACGCCCCGCTGCAGCGCATGCAGACTGATGACCATTCCATCTTCCATCCCTGTCTTCCTGCAACTGCGCGCGTTCCCACAACCCCTTTTGCAGCCACAAGAAATCATCCGCAAGAGGTGTTGTGGGGCTGCGTCTCTGGACATCATTTTGGGGCAGAGGTTTTGTGACTTCGTTATCCACCCCCAGGGGAGAGAGAGTACAGTGTGACTCACAACCAGGCCTGTACCTGTGTAGTTCCAGGAACCTCTGATAGAGCCCGCTTGTGGTGCTTGAGTGACGTCTAAAATATTGCTAAAAATTGCGAAGTTTGAAAAAAATGATAAATTTTGAAAAGCTTTATCGCGGAAACTATTGGGTCTACAGAGACCGTTCTAGTCTCATATTATAGCAAATTTAGTCTACTTTAAAAACTTACTGCGTAGGTATTATCGAAAAACTAGTCCTTTAGGCTTAAAATGGCCAAAAACTGAAATACAGCCGAAAATATTGTGGTTTTTTCGATTTATGCCAAGGTTGCGTTCGGCGCTCGAGGTCTCAAACTTGGATTATTCATTGGGCCAACATAATAAATAAGTCAGCAAAAAATCAGAACTACCGGATTTGACGCAAGGTACCACCCCTTTCAGGCGACAAGGTTACTGGACTAGAGTTATGACCAGAGACATTATGACACTCTTTATTGGTATCGTAACTATGACAATATAAGCTTATAATATCACTGTCAGAAATAAAAAATTTTAGGTTGTAACTGGGAGTTTATGTATATAGGGACTTTGTCACAGGGTTTGGTGAATCTGCTAGGCATAGTAGTAAAGTATTTGGCTAGGCTCACTTGATTACAGTTTTTTTATATGTACAGACTTGATAATTGAAAATAAAATAAAAACGTTTTGTGTGTGTGTCTTTTGTTTATTTTCGTTAATATGGTAGGTGGGTGGTCGTGGGCAGTTTGCGATCTGGCCCCCTACCCCTATTGCAAAACGTACTCGCCGCAAACATCTTTGATCTTATAAAATAGAGGGCATATAATAAAGAGGTAGAGGAGAAGAAAAACTCATAACCAAACAAAGTTTGCTGGTTGCCACGCACATATTTTTATAAACTCTTAGTTGTTGTATTACCTTGTATATTTTGCATTTGATCTGGCGGATTTCAAAATATCTGGTCTGGAACTAACAAACTTAAAAAACTCTTTGCAGTCCATTTTAAAATTGTAGAATGTTAGGATTTCTGCCTTCACATGTTCTTAATTTAAACGGTTTCTTTCCTTAGTCCATATATCGAATACTATACTAAAAATACGCTCGCAGGCAGCGTTTGATACAGGTATGGATAAAACGAATGAAACTACTTTCTTCAACATATCACCAACTCCATTTTCGACTGTTGAGAAAAATTTTGCCCACCTCAGATCAACTCTTACATTTGATTTAACAATGCTGTCTTGAACCTCCCTCAAAATGCAGAAATCTTCATAAAGTTTATTTTCATCAAAAGTGATCTTTAAATCAATGGCCAAGTCTCTCAACTCTCTCAACCATTTCGTCCGTGGGCATTGTATTTCGAGAAACTTGATATTCCGGGAGAGTAATACCTATTTTAAATTCCTTCCGGGGCCGGGAGATTTTAATTTTCAGAGCTCAAATCCGGGAGAATCCCGGAATTCCGGGAGAGGTGGGAACCCTACACTGGGGAGTATTGCTTCAAATCAAATAGTGTTTGTCGATTTTGTCTTCTCAGCAAGGGGGCCAGGGGGGGATACATTTTTCACGAAATCTTGAAAAACGCCAGAGCCACGAACCCCCAATACTACTCCCCCCGCCCCGGGAAAATTTTCTGGCGGCGCCCTTGCTTCTCAGTAACAAAACTGTTATCAAAAATCACAAAGACAAAGAAGGAATGATTCCAAGCGATGTTATCGGAGCGACAGCTCGTACGTGGAGGATATTCAGGCGATGTCCTCTGCCAAGATAAGGGTATAAAAGTAATACCTACCCTAATCTCAACCAGCATCTTTTTTTATCATTCTTGCCATCATTGAGTTTTACTGTTTAATCCTAATCTGACTCGATATTAGTAGATACATCACCTACCCTTCCCGTATATTGATAATAAAGAGAATAAAACAAGACTAAAATGAAGTTTATTTCTTCTGTGATGAGTTATGATTAAAGGCGCGCGAAGTTTAAAACTTTTTATTGAAAAATTACTAAGATCTAGTTAAATAAGATGTTTTCTTTTTGGATCTCCACAGAGCTAGTCAAAGTCACAATTATCACGTGATTGAAGTGCCTTGCGTCGTAAGACATCTCTGCCTCAGGTTAATCGCTAATATAAAACTTAAATAAAGCTGTTAAAGTTAAAACGAATAGGGTTGTTGAGAACCAAAATTATTTTTATAAAACGAATGGTGTATTATTGACAGGGCTGACCTAAGTCAACCACAACGTGCAAAATACATTGAACTCTATAGAGTTCAATGGCAAAATAGAGTCCAAAAAGAAAACACCTGTCATGTGTGGTATACTGGTATCTACGTGTTGCGAATTGCGATCCCGTTAGAATTTAATAGTGTGCATAAAAAAGAGGTTTATTTTATGATGTTTTGTGAATTTAATGCAATATATAATCAGCGAATATTGATATAACTTTGGCATTTTTCTTTATTTAATTTCATAATACATATTAACAGAATTGTTTTGGTTTCAAATTACAAATAAAAATACAAAACGTTTACAATCGTTTTGTAAATATGGCAAGTAACAATGATATAGTAATAGAGGTTTTTAAAAAAGAAGCCCAAGAAGAAGCTGATATAAACTTACTTACTGAAACAGAAAACATGGATATCTGTACAATAGAACCGAAAAAAGAAATGGAGGTCAATTTATTTCTTGCAGAACAACATCTTTTATTCAATTGTGAAGCGAGCAATGAAAATGTTAATAAGGGAGAAAGTACTACCAATGAAGATCAAGGTATGAATTTTATTTATTACAAAAATAGTCTATAGCTAATTAATTAACAATACAGTAGAACTCCCCTATTCCGAACTGAATGAGACCAAACCCTGTTCGCTTTACTGGGAATTCGGAATAGGCGGATTTCATGAGTAATATCAACATTTTAACTTGTTAAGGCATAAATTAGGTGGTGTAAGTAACCAGGTTTCATTCCGATTTGGTTTTCGGGGGGAGAAAAAATACCGATTTTGTAACTTAAAAACAGGAGAAATTAAAAAGACGTTTGTGGAAAAACATACATTTATTGTTATACAAAGTTAAATAGAGACATTATGACATTATGTATGGTCTATATTTAACTTTCTCCTGTTTTTAAGTTCTGTTCGGAATAGGCGGATTTTTGGACTAACAGGGCTCGGAATAGCAGGGTTCTACTGTAGTTATTTCTATTGTACAACAAGAGAAGAAAGCTATGCCTTTTTCACCTAGAGCTCAAAGTTTAAGTTTGACACATGAGCTAGCGGGAGTCGAAAAAACATTTTCTTCTCCTGTTTTACACAAAATTTTTCTAAAACTGTGTATAATTAAAAAAATACTCATTAATTTTTGATTTATAACCGTAAGTTATCAATGTTGACAGTTTATTGAATTCAATTCATTTGTTTTCCTGCAATAGATAAATGGTGTTGGCAATACTGTTTTACTTTTATCACAAGTGAGGAAAATGCAACTTTCCTCGCTCATTTTGAAATAGTTATTTTCTAAGGCAGTTTTAGAAAAATAGTATATTACAATACAAGTGATGAAAGTGACTGATTTTTCAACAAGCAATACATTATATATTCACAAGTGATAGCGGGTGAGTTGAAAAATCGCACTTTCATCACGAATTGTGTATACAGTAGACTCCTTCTTAACCAGTCAGCTCGGGACGGGGGCCCGACCGTATAATGATATATATATTTACTTCGCCCTACTGGCACCAAATTAGGAGGTATATGGTTGTTCAGACACCGTTATATTCATTGTGGTGCCTCTACGTTTTCGATCAGAATTAGTATCTAGAGTAAGTGAGGACCATGTATACGAAGTCTCAGGAGGGCGCCACTTGGACCGTACATCTCTAAAAATGCGAATTTAGTTCAAGGCATATACTAAAGAGGGCACAATTGTAAAAATATTTATAATCATTCCTTCAGACTCCAAAAGCGGTTAGGCACAAACATCACTAATCAATTAAAAATACAGGTAAACCGAGGTTACCACCTGTGACCTTTTTAAAACGTCCTTTAAAATAAGGAAACATTTCGTTCATCTTTTATAACAAATATTAGCTGTAAAATAAGTCTTTTTTTTGTTTAACTTTATGTTTAAGAAATTTATACAATTATCTTGTAAGATTTGGTTTCGAGTGTTTTTATTACACATAGAAATATAATTTTTGGAGATATTGATATCGAAATATTAGCATCGTATTCTTTATTAAACCTGTTAAATGATAGATGAATTTTAATTGTTGGGACTAATTTAGTAGTGAAACCCAGTGATTAATTAATAGAATTTGCTTTACAAATGGTGCCACCTTATTAATAGACTCGCAAGGGAATCAATTTCTATTAAAAGTTGTGCATATCATAATCACATTTGCACTTTTACATTGTTAGGCTGAACGTTATTGTTGTCGTTGTCGTTTACGAATTGTATTTTTTCTAATAAGTATTATTAAATAATCAAATTATAACCTTGTGTTAGGACAGCATGAGTCTGAAAGACTCGCTACTATTTTAAATTTGTTACAATTTTGAATTATTTGACACAAATGCTTTGTCCTTTTAGAGTACCTCTGGACAACCTCTAAGGATTATAATCTGTAATCACGTTTCAAAAATTAATTTTATTTATCAAAAAAAAGAATATTATTTTCAACTACCCGTGAACTGCATAGCATGAGTCGGTATTATGTCGTATATTGTCCAGTCTCTGGTGAGGGAAATTGAGTATAGCTGGTGATTTTGTTGTGAGGAGTACGCCGTGACTCGTACCAATTGTAGACACCACAGTTGAGTAATTGAACAAAATGGCTTTCATTCAAAGACTTGTATACCTATAAGGTAAACGGTCGTATGAGCACCTTGCGATGCGCAAAGTACGAAACACCTACCTACCTGTAATGTCGTAATTTGTAAAAAGTGTGTTACATAAACTAATAAAATGTAGTCTATTGTTCTAACCCTTTCCAATAAATGGAAATAAAATAAGTTCTACGGGTGTAGGTCTATGTGAGTCTTTGGTGGTATGGTGGCATGCATTAGTGTATGTAGGAACAGTCATGCATCCTAGGTTTAAATTCTCTTTGCGACTGTGTAGTGAACATTAACAAATTTAATATCAGTGAAGTTGTAGTTGTTATTTTATATTTCAATCTTAAACATGGAAAACTTGCAATCAGATCACGAATGTAAGGGTGCAATAAAGAAAAAAATTGGATATCTGTCAAAGTGAGTATTTATAATCACATATGTAGTTTTAAGATTGTTTAATTAATTTCTTCCAATTTCCAGTAGAGCACAGCAAATATTGCAAAAAACATTAAACTTATCTGGTAATTACCTAATATACTAATTTATTCATTAAAAGTAGGTGCAAATTATAGTAAATCGATAAAAAGGAAGGATCCTAATTCATTGAAAACTAACAAAAATAATGACTCGGAAGCAGGGAACAATTTTCCTAACAACGAAGTTCAATGCAACACAAGTAAATATACTAGGTATAATTATTATTAAAAAATGTCAACGAAATTTTATTGGACAGATTTTATTGAACCAACTGAAGCTGGAGATTCGATTTTTCAAACAGATATTCAAAATGAAAATTTAGAAATCAGGCCCAGGACTAGTAGTGAAGGGGAATCTAATATCGGTAATTTTTTTTATAAATATTTCATTAACACCTATTTAGAGATGCATTATTTTATTAAATAACAAATAATATGTACACACAGTTTTATGTAAATTAAGCATGTTTTTGTAGTTTCATCTGATGATGACGGTAGATTTGCCCACGACACCTGGGAAAATTCAGTCTCAACAGATTCGCCACATGAAGTACATGAAGTGGTCGAAACAACAAGAAGCAAAAAAGAATACAAAGAAACATTTTGTGTCTTTTGCGAATCATTTATAACTTCTAAACACTTTGCAAGACATTTGCAAAAAAAACATAAAAAGAAAAAAGCAGTTGCACTATTGCTGGAACAAACAAGTAAGTAATTTTATAAAATATTGTAACTTCAATTATTATCTGTTATACTTCTTTGTAGATGCAAAAAAAAGAAAGGAAACCATTTCCACAATTAGAAGTAATGGAAACCTTCTTTTGCAAAAACGAAGTGGCAAGTTTATCCCTAAAAAAATCTCACAAACTAAAGAACTTTCAGAATATACAATTTGTGCGTATTGTAAAGGATTTTTTAAAACCAATTACATTACCCGTCATGATAGAAAATGTGCTGTCAGTTTAAAATCCAGAAATCCTAATTTGGAAAATCCAAAAGTTAATTCGTTTCTTTTTTCTCTAAACGCTGAATACCAAGCATATTTAAGAACTAATCCATTAAGACAAGAGTTAATAAACAAATTAAGGTAAGCTTGGCTTCTAAAAAGCTACATTCTTCAAGTTTGTCTTAAGATAAATTTCACCACTTTCACTCAAATTTTAAGTAATTACTTAAAAAGTGAAATGCTATGGAAATAATAAATTGTATGTATGATAAATTTACACTTAAGTAGGTTTCACTCAAATTATATCTGGAAATGGTGAAATCTGTCCAAAATGTATACATATACTATTACAATATATTTTTCATTATGAATAGGATGGACGACGTTGGAAAAGCGGTTGTATCCGATCCTATTGTTTTGGAATATGGCTTGCGTCTTTTACAAACGTCAAAGAATATTAAAAAGCAGATACCACTTGCACGCAATAAAATGAGGGAATGTGCTCGACTATTGCTTGAAGCAAAAAAATTATTACCGACATCTCGTATTTCAACAATTATTGGTGAGTTTAATGACACATTTAAAATTTGGACGATACTTATGTACCGATCAATTTATTCAGCTTTGATAATTTTGTTTTTATGTATATGTCGCAGGAATGTTGTAATATCCGTAATCTTACAAGTTTCCTAGGAAAAGCTTAAGGTTAAGGTTAATTTTGAGATCCAGGCGCTCAAGTTTCCTAGGAAACTTGTAAGTTTACGAATATTACAACATTCCTGCGACATATACATACATTACATAGATTTCTCATTTTCCATTATTTACATTACTATAATAGGCAGGGATTTCCAAAAGTTGGGCTAAACTGGAAAACAATATCACCTCATTTAGACTCTTGTAAAAGGGCACCTCCACGATGTTTGTGCAAGCCAGTTCATTGGCAAACGTAGAATAGATTTGAATTATCATATAAAAATATTTTTGTTAAAATGGACTGCATTAAAAATGTCAAAAGTAAGCAAAAAGTAGTAAAGAATAATTAATATTTTTTAATATTTCTTTTAATAACTTTTTAAAAGGTTTCATACAAAAAAAAAATTAAATTGGATGAAAGCCGGTTAACACTTAATTATTTTTATTAACATGATTTTGTTACAAAATATTAAGCTATCAAAATCGCTATTTGTAATTTTATAAATTTTGATATACTTAAAAGTCGACTAAAAACGCATAATAAAAAAAGACCATTAAAATGTTGCACAGTTATTGAAAGATAGTGTTATGTTTCAGTTAAATAAAAAGCTGATTTGATGAGGGTCTATGGACTTTACGTAAAATCAAAAATATAATTTCCCCATTGGAGCTGATTTTTTGATGGTCAACGTACTTATATTTTTCAAAAATGTTATTATTTGTGATATGGAAACTATTTACATTATCATTATTTTTACAGATATACTGAAACCAGAGTATATTGATTATTTGGTTCAATCGGTCAAAATTATAAGCAGATATTGTGAGACAGAAAGATCTTTTGTATCTACTTCTTATGCTCTTGTTCAAGGCAAAACCATAAAGGACTTGATTGATACAGCAAATTACTTAATTTTGAAAAAAGACTCTATTATCGATTTGGATTGTTTAAATAATTCAACAACTATTTTAAACAATTTAAATACATTAGCACAACTGGTTGATAAAAATTGGAAGAGTGCATTAAAAGATTTAAATGTTAAAAAATCCAGAAATAAACCTAAAAAATTGCTCCCTTTAACTAAAGATATAATGAAGTTAAGACAGTATTGCTTAGAACTAGGACAAAATGCTATTACATTATTAAAGAGCAATTTTGATAGAAGTCAATACTTGATACTCCTAGAAGTAACCTTTCTCCTAGTTCTTCTTCATAATAGGAAGCGAGTAGGTGACATTCAATTTATTGAATTGAAAAATGCTACCGAAGCTACTACCGAACAAGCAGACGAAATTTTAGAGTCACTTTCGAAAACAGAAGTATTTTTAACAAAATTTTACAAAAAGATCCATACAATAGGAAAGAGTTCTAAAGAAATATTGGTGTTAATACCTAGGGACGTGCAACAATTTGTTGATGTTTTAATTAAGGAACGTTATAAATATGTAAATGTTGAAAATAAATATCTATTTTGTAATCCTATTACAACTGATGAGTGGATAAACGGGTGCTATGTACAGAATAAATATGCAAAAGAGAGTGGTGCATTACAGCGCACACTGATTCGTAGTAATAAATTAAGGAAACACATAGCTACTATGATGCAAATCATGGATTTGAGGGAAAACGAAATTGGACAACTGGCAACGTTTATGGGTCATACCGAGAAAACAGATAGAGAATTTTATAGACTTCCAAGGGATACAATGATGATAGCTAAAGTATCAAAAATTTTATTAAAATTGGAGATGGGACAGCTGATAGATTGTAAAAATAAAAATTTAGAAGATATCGACGTAGACATAAATCAAGATGTGACATCAAATTCGTCTTCAGATGAAGAGGAATTGCAAACAAAAGCCACTGGGTTCACTATCTCTATTTCTTCAAATGGTATTTACACATTTATTTTTGTTTATGTTTTCTTTATGTGTGAACATAAATCATTACTAGTTTAAACTGATGTAAATAATTTCTTTACTTTGCATATTTTAGCAACACCACCTCCAGCACCATCTACATCTGAAAGCGATAATAGCAAACAAGGAATCCCGGTAGAAAATAAGGAAAGGCAACTGACAGAAGTTCATGTTAAACAAAAATGGACTGACGATGAACTTTTATTATTGAAAACACATTTTGCTAAATATATGAATAAAAATTCATTGTACCCCAATACGAACGAAATGAATAATTTTATCTACAATTATTTAAAAACAAATAGAACAGTACCACAACTACGAAGTAAAATACAACATTTAAAAAAAAATTAAGTTTTATTGCATATTTAAACTATGTATAGCATATTATGTTTATTGTATAATGATTAAATAAGACATAAAATAAATAAAGTTTCTAATGCAATTATAATATTTTACTTAGTAAACACTTATTGCAACTTTAAAAAAACAGGACGATTTTAAAAATTCGAATTATATCAAAAATACTACATATTTAATATTTGTCGGGATAACGAACGTTTGACGTCACACTGCTATACAGAATTCTAATTTCTGTAACAGTTTGCAGATAATGAACTCTATACCTATCTCTTTGTTACTTTTGTATTCCGTTCCACCTTTCCTCAATGTACTAATTCTTTAGATTTCTGCCAAGTCTTGTGTTTGTTTGGATAACGATTTGGTCTTTCCACAACCTTCTATTAAATTTTTATTTCATACAAATACATAAGGTCTTTACTATTGCGACGTTAATCGCTGCAGAATTTTGATTAAAATTGTATTAAACAAACGCAACATTATTGTTGTATAGAATGCAGCGTACCTATTGTTTTATTATACCTGCAAAAACTAGTTTGCCATGTCTCAGTGGCAACTGCAGCTTTCCGCCCACAATCGTATATATGGTCCTAAGGCGCATATGTAACTATCCATATAGATTATTATATTGGCGCGAGAACTACTCGTTATGTTCAAAAAATTCCGGGTGTCTGAAGAGAAGCTCTACTATTACAAAAAAGGCATTCAGTAGATATGTACAATGTATTGCAATGTGTAAAGTATGTAAAATAAAGCAGGAATTTCTCAATCAGATACATATGAGTTAATCAATGGTATGAGTCATTCCAAAACATCACATCTGCACATTCATTTCCGGTCGATCACAACCATTAAAGTGATGTCTTATTAAATAATGGCCTGTTAAAAGGAAGTCACCATTTTGCAAACGGACGCCGGTTAAGAGGGAGTCTACTGTACTACTTTTTCCAACATCGCAAAAATGAGTCTCCATTTTAAATTTCTTTATAATTATTTTACTCTTGTATTTTGTCAAGAATCTAGTTGCTGATTTTGTATTGTAACGTTTCCATGGAAACGAACTTTCTTCACTAGTGATGCAAACGCCTATTTTCCTCACTACATTGAGTGATGAAAGTGTCATTTTCATAAGCGATGTTGGAAAATAGGCGTTTGCATGAAGTGGGCAACTAACTGCTTTATAGTACTGACTACAAAGCAATTTTGTCCATTAGCCATAACTAGGGCACTGTCCTCCACCTGGACATCAAAGTTAATAGCTGTTATGGAAGGCGAACGTAAATTTGTTGTTCTTTACTGTACGTAGGTACTGTACTGTAGGTACATACATTACATCTCAAATTTGAAGATATCGATTTGCACAAACAGTGATATTTGACCGTTCTGGGCCTTTGGGCGTTTTCTTGTACAAATATATACATATGATGGCTCTCATATTAACAAAAGTTTTAACAACTTTCAGTGATGGCAAGAACGCAACCAATACACAATGTGGGAAGCTTAGAAAAATTTCCAAGCTCAAAATGTGATTATACAACAAGGAGGAAACACAATTTGATGTACCATGCAATGATACATCATGGTCCAACTAATTTTCAATGTGCACATTGTGATTATGTAACCAAATGGAAATCAGCTTTGAAGGCACATATGAATGTTCGTCACGGTTCAACTCAATTTAAATGTGAACAATGTGACCATGTGACAAAATGGAAATCATCTCTAAAGACACATATGAATATCCTTCATGGTTCAACTAAACTTAAATGTGAACTATGTGACTATGTGACAAAATGGAAATCATCTCTAAAGGGACATATAAATCTTCATCACGATTCAAGTCAATTTAAATGTACAAGTTGTGATTACGTAACAAAAAATAAATGCAATTTCAAGTCACATATGAATGTTCATCACGGTTTAACACAATTTAAATGTACTGCTTGTGATTACGCGACAAAAAATAAATATCGTTTGAAAAGGCATATGAACATTCGTCATGGTTCAATTCAATTGAAATGTACTGATTGTGATTACGTCACAAAAAATAAATATTATTTGAAAAAGCATATGAACATTCGTCATGGTTCAATTCAATTGAAATGGACTGATTGTGATTACGTGACAAAATATAAATGTAATTTAAAGTCCCATATGAATGTTCGTCACAGTTCAACACAATTTAAATGTACTGATTGTGATTACATGACAAAAAATAAATATTATTTGAAAACGCATATGAATGTTCATTACGGTTCAACTCAATTTAAATGTGAACAATGTGATTATGTAACAAAATGGAAAATATGTTTAAGGGCACATATGAATGGTCGTCATGGTTCAACTCAATTTAAATGTGCTAATTGTGCTTATGTGACAAATAACAGAAGATATTTAATAAAACATATGAAGAAAAATCATGGTTAAATGTGTTTAGTGAACTTATTTCCTGCCGTAGAGTAGATGTGGTGGCATATAGTAGCTGGAACAAAACTATGCGTATGCATATAGAAAATTTTAGTGTGTAACAGTGATTTTATCTATATGAAGTTTAGACTGTTACAGGGTTTGGTGAGTTATGCTACCCTAGCATATAATGAGGCCCCCTAGGTATCACAAGTTAAATTTTTTTGTATGTGCAGATATAATATAGAAAATAAAATAAAAACTGTTTTTGTGTGTGTCTTTTGTTTATTTTTCAATAACTTACCTTCAGTTTGGATAAGAAGAGTTATGAATCACGGTTAATTCAAGTGTAGCGCACTAAATTTTAGAAAGGAGAAGGAATAAATAAAAAGGCGTAGAGCATTGCTACAGAATCTGTATTATATGTGTTTATACATCATATAAAATAGAAGAGCAGAAAAACTGGTAGGTAAGAGGAACCACAATTTGGTGATTCCCAAACACATCTGTATAAACTGTAATTGTTGGATCATTTGTAACGACTAACGTGCACCATGGATGATCACAACTTAAGTTATTGTAGCGACAGTTCGTGTCTGAAGCATATTCAGCCGATGTCCTCTGCAACGATAAGGTTATCAAAGTAATAGCCTAATCTCAACCAGCTTCTTTTATATTTATTGCACCTTTTGCATTCATACAGTCTTTAATTTTTACAGTTTACTCGATACATACTAGCCTCCATAAATGAACTAGCAGTGGTTGTCCTTAAGTTGTGATACAAATTAAGAAGTTAGTGTTAAACATAATATTCTGGTGCGCTTTGATTTCTTACAAGTATAGGTAGGTTAGGTAGGTACTCTTAATCGCATTTTTTCGCACAACCAACTCGTAAGATGTCTCCTATTTACAGCAGTACAAATCTGTTCACATTAAACCTTAATAATATTCACTTAATTCTACCTTCATGAAATAAAATACATAGGTAGGTAATTACAATTTTTCTAAAAACATTACAACTACTTTACCTATGTGATAACTTCTTTCTTTCTAAATGACCTAAGTTTAGTTTAGGCTATAATGGAAATTCACTAGATTTGTAGTTAACATGCTAAATTTCTCAAGAATTTTACAAATTAAATTTGTCTAATTAACCTTTCGATCTAACATAGAATACTCTACATGTTTTTGACACATTTTTAGAAATGTTAATGACAAATTGATAAAGCAAATCTGGGTAAAAGAAAGAATGGCAAACGCCCTTTATCTCCAATATACAAAAAAGGTGAAGTAGTTTATGTAATAATTACAAAGGACTGGAGGTCTCTTATAAAATTGTAGGACGGTTAATTAGAAAAAGGCTCAATATGTTTGTATATGGAGAGAGTATTTGGGGAATACCAATGAAGGTTTAGAAATAATAGAAACGCAATAGACCTGATATAAAATGGAGCTGCACTGCTTTATGGCAGGATAATCAGAGAGAACATATACGAAGGAATGCAGCAACTAGAAATACCAGAGAAGCTTATAAGACTGATAGGAATGACACAAAAAACAAGATTTCATGGAACCGGCAAGAATCAGAGAGAAGAAGAGGGTGAGGCACTGCACTATCAACAATACTTTTTAATATGGTACTGTAGGTAATAATGAGAAATACGGGAATAGAAACGGAGGGAAGAATTTTTAAAAATGAATACCCTATACCTACGGGCGACCTAACAGTCATAGCAAGAAGTAATGAGAGTCGTAAAATAAATAGCTAATACAATGTGGTTTAAAGATAAATCAAGAAAAACAAAATATATAGTAATAGGTCAGATACGGAAACAGGGATAGGAGGAAGGAATTTTTGAAAATGAGAATAGCAAAAAAAGATTATAAATTTGAAGAAGCTGGGGAGTTTGTATACAGGGTGACATTGAAAAAACTACAATGCATATTACCACGCGATAGAGGGCCATGATATAATAAAAAAAATTCCTATACACTAATGTCCGATCGCCTTTTGTTTTTAAGATATAGGATCTTAAAGGTTTTTGTTTTTTTTTTGTCGCTTTGAAAATTATTTTAACATTTTTTATTCGAAAATTTATTGCTCTTCAACATCTTATAAGTAACAAAAAAAAATCGTTACTTAGTCGCCAGGAGCTTTAAAAACAGCAATATAACATGACATAAGAACAACAATAATTAAATTTAACACAATCATGTCTCTGTAATCTTCAAACGTGTAGAGAACCATTTTTAAAAGCAATTTTAAAAAACGAGAAGCAAAATAATCAAACAAAAACGTAATCAGGAACACGAGAAACTTGAATAAATTATTACAATATTAATTTGACAGGTGCCATAATGTCGTAGTCAAGATGCTCTATCTTAACAACAAAAGGTGATCGGACATTAGTGTATAGGAATTTTTTTATTATTTCTTAGCCCTCTATCGCGTAGTAATATGCATTGTAGTTTTTTCAATGTCACCCTGTATATTTAGGGGTAGGTAGGTAATCATTAAAGAAAATTGTAATGAAAAGCAGGAAATAAAAAAGGGAAACCGCAAATATGGTAGTTTGGTCAGCCTCCTGAAATAAAGAAGTGTGTCAAGAAAGTGCTATATAGAACCTTAGTTATATTTTTGTAATAATTGCTATTTGTGAATCTGCAATAGTACTGCTGAAGTTCTACTGGTAGGTACATTTTCTTGTTTTTCGACTTCAAGCCAATAGGTAAATTATGTAAAACACATTTAAACAAAAGTGCATTTTTGAACAATCAGACAAATTGTACCATCTCAATGTAGTTTGAGAGTGCATCATTTTGAAAAATTCTTCACTTAAGATGGAACAACTTCCCAAAGTTTTTGTATAGTGAAGCCCTCTTTAAGACTTTCAATAGCTAACCCCAATTCGTTTGAGTAAACAATGGGTCTATCTTTACCATTGTCACCATTAGCAGAATATGTCATTAAAACATTTGATATTTCATTTCTGGAATCATCAACTTCTTCAACATCTTCCGTTAATATCCCATTTTGTTTCTCTTCCTCTTTCGAACTCCACTCGTACTCGATACCATATATTGGATTTGACGCATAAACAGTAAATAATGAGGATAATTCCTTAAATATTGTATTTAATTTATCTTCCGGATCAATGCGAAACCCTAAAATATAACCACCGCTGGCTTCTCGGCACATTACTACAAGGGCTTTGCCGAATTTTGATTCTCTGATTCGTATCTGAAAACACACATCTTTACACTTTACTATTGGACAATCCGATATAGTTACACTGTTGATTTGTAAGTATGGCAAAGAGATATTAAAGGCTTCGTTCATATCAGCAAACCATACTAGCCTGACATTGGTAATGTAAAATGTACCAAGACTTCCTTGATCACTTGATAAATTCCACACACCATGTAAAACAGTACATACCTGTTCTAAAGGTAAAATTCGTAACCTTTTATTATGCACTACAGCTCCTCTAAGCTTCAACTCACGGTATGGCTTTGAAGATGTGTATGCTCTAAAATATGGAATATATCATCTTACGAACTCAAATTTGTAAAGGTAACAACTTATGCACTCCCGTGACAGAAGTAAAATGCCGCATACTTCCAGGTACCAAATTGGTGAAAATAAATTCATATCTTGATCCATGACAAACGGTCATCATGTATAAAGCTTGAGTAGTACCCCTTAATTTCTTTAACACATTCACAAGTGACCTATGTACATATGAAACAAAAAAAAACTTACCGAATTCACAATTTTAGTATTAATCGTTGTCATAGAATTATAACCAATTGCTGAAAGAGTAGATTAAGAAGCAAAACCACAAATGCCGATGTATAATTCCTTACATAAATTAATGCGAGGATTTGTAACAGAGTGCCATAAAATGCGTAAATTTGTAATGATTAGCTTCCCCCTGTCGCCGCCATTACCTTTCGTATCTTCTATGTTATCCAATCTGTCGATGACTTTCTCTCCAATTGCCAAACGCATATCCCTGCCATATTAATGTTACTAATTTGCACAATTAAGACGAGACGATACATACGAGAAAGATAAATCGAAATGCACTTCTTTGTCCTCCCATGCTAAACCCATTGCTCACAGTATTTATATTTATTGTCGGGTTAGTAAATTGATTGTAAGACACCTGTAGAAAATAGTGAAAATATTGATTTTGTGTTGTAGTTATGGCTACCGTAAATGGATACACACTGAATTTGTTTTCCTTAGAAACTAAATTATTATTTTATTTATTCATTTATTGTTATACTAGGGGTGGTCCCAATTGGTTCCTGCACTGCGACCTTTTGGTCTATTATTGTGTTCGCCGAGAAAATCTGTATCTTTAACAAAGTCTAGGATTTTAGTAGGACGAATCTTTGTTACTCCCTCTTGTGTAATCTTTTCATTTCCAAGTGGTATGGGGTTTCTTCTTCCTCACCACAACCCCTCCATATTGGGCTATCGGCCATCAGTTCCACAGACAGTTCAGACGACAGTGGCCTGTGACCATCTCTGTCGCAAGTTTTATCTTCGTCCTACTTAACTTTTTAAGATGGACGCTGCTAAGTCCCTGTTTGGGGTTTCCAGAAAGATCTTGGAGTGACTCTGTTCTGGGATTTTCGATCAGTGTCTGCAGTGCTCTTTCGTGGAGTATTGCCTGAATCTCCTTTTTGCTGTGTTATTTGTAATCCCACAGGTCGGTTCGGGTCCTATGAGTAGTTTTGCGTTCGCTCGCCATTCTCGCAAGCTCGTCAGCAACTTATATGGTTACCTACGATTCCCGCGTGCCCAGATGGCCACACTAGTGTGACTGTGTTACGTACACTTGCCTAGTAGGTACGTTTAGCATTCAAGGACTAGCCCTGAATTTACCACATATGAATCTACTGCTGCAATCGCTGCTTTTGCTGTCTACATACCTATAAAGATTTTCTTTTAGGTAAAAGCTCTCTTTTAATAGCTGAGCTGCCGCTGTCAGGATAGCTCGACTTGGAACACAGTCGGTTTTTGTCCTAGACTTACAGAAATTTTGTGGCCCCGTCCAATTGCTCCCGTACACTCCCTTTTAGTGGTTTTTGACCCGTATGTGTAGTACGCGATTCCATTCAGCTTTACTTTACTGGAATTATTCTCCCAGTCGTACCAAGTGGGGATTGTTGTCTTAAACAGTGTTGTAGGACAAACTGTTTTGGGTATCCCCTCAGTTATCATACTGAGATTTCGTCAAAGATGAGGGAATGCCCCACTTTTGACCAACCCCCCTCGCCGTTGACTCTAAGCCGGTATGCCCCTCTGCCCTAATTACTAGGTTTAGTGGCGGCAGGTTCAAGAGAGTCGCCATTGCTGTCGTAATTTCAAGGTAAGCCCTTCGCTGAATCTTGCTAAGTTTCTGTATGTTCTTCTGGGTTAAGGTTTTGTGCCACCACACCAGTGAAGCATACGTAATGATCGGTTACTTCATTCTGGTGTAGGTATACCCAGTGAGATAGGCCCTAACTTGCTTCCAAATGCTCCCCTACAAGCCACAAGAACTTTGTGGCTTTGTTCCCTCTCTTCTGTAGGTGTGGTTTGAAGGTCAGCCCTTGATGGTTTAGTATTTACTGATGGGCTCAAGTCCCAGCACTCTTCCCAAATGTGTCGCTCAATGAGTTTCCCCAAGAGTTTTAGAAGAAACGACCGTTTTTATCCATTTTTCACGTTTCCCTGCCTATAGAATCAAAGTTGTACTAAATTTAATAAGCTTTCATTTTTATGTAAAGAATTTTCTTCAACGCTAGGATCCACCTTCAACCTCCTACCCCCTCTATCTCACCTTTGTGGTTGGAGGGACTTATTTTATGTTGATCAAGGGACCTTCCCCTTCACATTTCCGAATGAATTGGTATTATATATGAATTAGTTCCCCTAAAAAATGAAAATGATCCCTTTACTGGTAAAATCGCGCTTTTTTGCGAAATTCTTGAAACTTTTGACCTACCACTATATATAAATTGACATATTTTATGTATTCTTGAAGGAAACTTATTGTTCTAATTAACGATTCTAGTGTAAAATGAACGAGTAAGAAGTTAGAAGAAATTCGATGAAAAACGAGGGCCGAAAAGGTTTTTGTTTGGAAATCTTCAACTTTGGAGGGTCAAAAACGATGCGTTTTTTCATAATCATGTATAGAATCAAATATCCATGATGAAGGTCGATAAGGCACAAAGGGGTTAGATTGAAATAAATCAAACAACTCGCAACCTCCCCTTAGACATGTAATTTAATGCAAACTTAGATGAAAATGGAGTGACAGGTTATGTTTTTTATGTTTTTTTGGTAAGTACAACGTACTAAAACACTAGCCAATTGGCAAAAACTAGTGGTAAATTGAAGTAAAATGAATAAGTGGTCTACGTCATTATTGAAATACGAGGTAGCCTAGACCACTTATTCATTTTACTTCAATTTACCACTAGTTTTTGCCAATTGGCTAGTGTTTTAGTACGTTGTACTTACCAAAAAAACATAAAAAACATAACCTGTCACTCCATTTTCATCTAAGTTTGCATTAAATTACATGTCTAAGGGGAGGTTGCGAGTTGTTTGATTTATTATAGAATCAAAATTATCGCAAATTTAATGAGCTTCCATTTTTATGTAAAGGATTTTTTTCGCTAGGATCCACCTTTTTTGACCATTTTACTCGGAGGGAATTTATTTCCGAAAGAATTGGTAATACATGAATTAGTTCCCTCCATTTTTCCTATTCCGACTGCACTAAAAAGGAATGTATGTGCATCAGACAGGAAAATGCAGTTAATAAAAAAATAATCTGAAGGTTTAACAAATACATTTATATTTTTCAAATGCAGTACAAAGAGAATCAGTTCATATAATCTTATTAGAATATATTTAAAATATAAACAATTCCGGTATCTATTATTTACAGTATTTGTACTTTTAAGCAAATACTTGTGTTGTGTTTGCGATTTATGTTAAAAAAACTGTTAACTATTGTATTTATATTGAGCATTAGTAACTGTTTTATTATAATGGCATATCTTGAGGTGAATGAGTTACTGAATTGATTCTCTCGATTTAAGTATGTGGACGCAAAATAGTTCGATTTTCTTTGTGATCGTGTGCGACCATTAAGTTCGCAATTAATTTTAGATTGTCTCACAAACATAAATAAGGGATCCATTTTAAATACCACTAAAAAATAATGTAAAAAACAGTTACAGCATATTTAAAAGGAAACATTTACAAGTTGAAATGGTACACCCTGTTTGGTAATATCCCAGTCTTCTCATTCATATTTATAAACTCTTATCCTACTTCATCTATAACCAGTCAATTTTATAAAAAATTTAAAAATTCAAAATCCCCGCTTAACAAACTTGGCTAATTAACTATTATTTATGGCACTTATACTGTTGTTATAGTACACAAACACTTTTATATAACATTCAAAGTAATGGTCAAGCGCTCTTTTTTAAAATAATTAAGAACAATTGACCGTTGAAAATCAAATACATATACATGGTTAGACCACATAAAAATTTATAAAATTTAAGTAATCCAACAGTATATAGCTACTTATTCTATAAGTAAAAAAGTTTCACATATAAAAGTACAAACAAAAAATAAACGTAAAGAGATATACAATAGTAAATCTAACACAATTTTTGAAATATTCTAATAATATCATAAATGAGTAACAAAACTTTTACCCATCAACTGGGATATCACATCCAACATTTTGAAACCACTTATGTCCTAATTTTTAAAAATGCATTATTTTCGTTTAAAAGTTAAACCATTTACACTTATTTAATAAGAATTTAAAAATTGTAATTATGCGTTAAATCGACTTAAAAACTAATTAAATGCTATCACGCTTTTCAAGTCTTATAGATCAACAAAATTTAGACTGTTTGTTAACAGCCGTATTAAATCGTAAAAAATTAATAAATAGACTGAAACCTGCACACACCGCTCTTTGAACTCTACTAAATTAATCGTATACAATTTTAGTGGGTATCTTCGCACATATTATCATATTTAGGTTGTAAACTCTTTTCAGTACATTATCAATTTCATAAAATATGATCTAATGGCGCATCAAAACAGTTTTGGAACAGTAGATGCATACTTGTAAATTTTTAAAAAAATATCGAATTGGTCCCCCCCACCTTGGTTGCTCGCGTGTTTTGACCCAACAAGTATGCATCAGAATTTATGTACATATGTCTTAAATATTTCACTATTAACTATTAAAATACATGGGGAGGGGGGTTAGGAGGGGAGTCGAAAAAATTTCTTTGTCCAATTTCTTTGCGCTATACTAAATGCAACTAGAACCCGTCAGTTTCACTTCATCATTTTTCAGTAAGATTACATTAAAGAGATCACATTATTAGTTTTATCTAACTACAACAATAGTAAATATACTTAACGTTACTTACATAAAGTATTTTGTGATTAAAAGTATTGCCACTAGGTGAACAGGACATGATTCCAATAAAATTTAAAATACTTTTACATTTTAATTACATATAAATGTATATCAATGTATTTAAAGCCAGACCTTCAGATACTTACAGCACATTGTTTTTTGCACCTATTGCAATTGTATTGCACAACATTTTTAATATTGCCTTTCGTTTTAACAAAACTTTACACAACTCTCACACATTAATAGAATACATGTAGAATATCACAGTTAATAAAATTTAATAAAAAAAATTGATTTAGTGTCAGAAGTGTAGTTCGACTTATCCGGTTAAATTGCCAAGAAAATTTTCCACGCACTACTCTGACCATATCTCTCGGTAATAATAAAGTTATTAAATGTTGATATGCATCAAAAATCCATCTTATAAATTAGCATCTGACATTTATAACGCGATGAAATGTTCAAAAATATTTTGCTGTAAATACCGAAGCCATCGGCTTTGTATATTTTAAATCCGGTATAATATTATAATGTAACCATCGTGATACGCATGGTTTATCAGCACCTTGAATTCATCACTCTTCCAAAAAAAAAAAGGTTTCTATCTTAAAATCATCAATAAATATTTTATCTATCAATAGTACTCACATCTTACAAAAAACACAATTAAGTAACAACCACCACAAAATCAGTCTTATTACTGGCAGAATGTCACCCAATGCAGGGAAACTGCCAGCCGGCTGTTAGTCACTGAGCCGGCAATCCATTAGGAGTCTTATATTCGGAAGTGGGGCTTTGAAATTGTGTTACACTACTGGGTGGATTAAAACTTGGCGCGTAACACTGAGGAAAATATAATTCTGGTTTGACAACACTGGTGGGGGTTAATCCTCTAGGCAATATTCCATTAGGCGTTGTTTGTTTACTAGTATCAGAACCGGTCGAATTTCTCCGCGATTTTCCCGCGTGCGGATTCATATGATTATCTATATGTTTCTTAACTTCTGGCTCAGTTGCAAAACGCCGTCTGCAATTAGGCATAGGACAGCAAAACGGCCTGTCTCCTTGATGTGTACGCGTATGTTGATCCAGTATTGCCTTTTGCCTAAAATCTTTCCCACACTGCCCACACTTATAAGGCTTTTCGCCTGTGTGAATTCGTAAATGTTGATTCAAAATAGTTCGCTGTCGAAAATTTCGACCACAATATACACAACCATAAGGTTTCTCGTTAGTGTGAATCCGAAGGTGTTGTGTTAAATGCGATTGCTGCCTAAACCGTTTTCCACATTCCGGACATGGATACGGCCTTGATTCGATGTGTATACAACCGTGTTGTAAAAGTGTGGACTTTTGTTTGAATTCTTTTTGACAAATAGGACACCTTACATACAAAGGCATCCCAGCCGACCTACCGTGTTGTATAACATCTGGTAATTTACCACCTTGCCCTTGTTTGAGATATTGTAACGCTCCAAAATTAGCAGCAGCCCCAAATACAGAATGATTTATACCTTTGGCATCTTTAAAATACGCGGGGTACTGTAAATTGCTCGCTATACTCCCTGGCGAAAAGCAACTGGATCTATCATGCGGAGTCGCGTTCGCATCGCCATCCCCGTACGTCGACGTCACTTCTTCTTTCCCTTCATCTGGCGGAAACGGGACGTCTTGAGGCCATAAAGTTGGATTCAAGCCATTTTTAAAGACCAAATGCGGACTTACGTCTGTAAATGAAAAAATTATTACTATAACGATTATTAAAGAAATGCACAATTACAAACTAATCAAGAACGTCGACGCTTCAAAATAAATGCGCGCGGTATGAGTGTAATTGTGCGTTATTGATTTTATTTTATAAATGCGAGTGTGCTCGGAAGATGTTTTTTGTAAACAACTGTTTTTTGAAAAGGATTATTAAAGTACAGTAGGGATGCACAGCAACTCTAACAATCCGATTTTGAAAGTACGGAAGGTTAGAGCTCATTAAAGCAAGGGCGCTCGCCTTGGTGTGTGCGGACGTGCTGATTGAGGATGGCCTTCTGGCGGAAATGCTTCCCGCACTCTGGGCATTCATATGGCTTCTCACCGGAGTGAATGCGCAGATGCTGATTGAGGATCGCGCGCTGTCTGAATGTACGTTCGCAGTAGACACAAGCGTACGGCTTCTCGTTGGCGTGGATACGAAGATGTTGAGTGAGATGGGACTGTTGACGAAAACGTTTTCCACATTCTGGACAACCGTAAGGTCTGCTGTCAGTATGGATTCGCTCGTGCTGCAAAAGGGTTGATTTCTGTTTAAAGTCTTTTCCGCAAGTTAGGCACTTGAAGAGTCGAAGTTCTCCACCCAAATTGTTTTTATGTTGTTTGATTCCAATTTGGTGTTGATGTTGTTGAATGACATCAGGTAGTGTAGCCGCACGTAAATCTTGCATACTGCTGGTGTATTGGTCAACGGGTCCATTGTTTTCTTGGCCCAAAGATGTTAACATAACTCCGGGTTGTTTTAAATAATGCAATGCGGAAAAACTACCGGCGCCAAGCATGTGTGGAGGTACGGGCGGAGGAGCGTTGGATGGTGGTAGCCTTGAATATTGATGATATGCGGATTGTTGAGGCTGAGGTTGTGGGGGAGGCGGCGGTTGTTGAAGATCTGAGGCAAAACATTGTGATGATGGTCTCGGTTCCAAATCCATTGAAGGTGCTTCCGGTTGTATATCATCTTCGCGTGGTTCAGCTTGCGCAGCTGGATACGGTGAGGGTGCGGGCGATGGTAAGCTTTGATCACGTGGTGGTACTGAATCTGCTTCGATACCAAGAGGTACGGTGGGGCCACAAGCCTGTTGAGGACTTGCGGCACCTGACGAAGTTTGTTGCGGAGCACCGTAATTGTCGTGTACTCCCCATTGCGCTTGTGTACGATCCATGCCATCTTTATAAAGGACATAAGGTGCTCCGGTATCTGAAATTTAAAACAGTAAAATCAGGCAAAGGGAAGGTAGTCTGTTGTTATTAACAAAGTTTCATTCACTTCACATCTGTAGGTATTTGCATTAAAACGAATGGGTATGTTAACTTTCAAATTTTGCACAAAACTTCCGTTCGATTTACAATTTACCTACAGGGAATTCTCTGAGGTGTAACTCTCTATATGTATAAAATTTTTTGCAACTATAGTGCATTTGGAAAAGAGCCGGAGTAATAAATCAGCCTGTCAGGCAGATTTCAGTGTAGGTAGTAGATGAGAAAACTATATATTGTAAATAAATTCTAATTTATTGATTATATGAAGTGTTATTGCTCACTCTTTTACAAATTACCCACTTTCTACGCCTATGAACCCTTTGCCGAAGGATTTAGCTGGGAGCTTAATGAGGGTTTCCTATTGTCAACGCGGTCATTTTTAAAGGGTCTTCTATTGTTTGGTGATCTTAGTACGAAAGAAGCGTCATTTTCATTTTATGTTTCCGATATTTGTAAAATTTATTATTGAAAACTGATGTGCCGCTCGTATAGCAAAAATACCATACTATACTTGAAGTAGTTGATTTATTACTTCGGCTCTTTTCCAAATGCACTATAGATGGTGTACCTACCTACTCATTTAAAAATATGTAGGTACGTATTTTCCTTTAAGCGGTAACGAAGATCATAATATTCATAATATATTACGATTAAAAACATTTTTAAGGGTTAAGAAGCCTAAGTACATCCTATTTCCCACGTGAATTAAAACATGTGTTTTTCGTTAAAATGATCGTTATGCTTACGCATATTATTTTTTAACTTCCGTCACCTTTAAGACAATAATATAATGTATTATTTCGAATAGAAAAACAGGAATGGTTGGGACTTTGGGAGTCATTAATGCTCAAAGATAAGTTTTAGCCCCATCGTATGTGTGAGCAGGTAGAATTTGAATCTGTCTGGTTGAAAATTATTCATGAGTCATCTCGCGTATTGAAAAAACTACAAAGCTAATAATACAGTCATGGGGAAGGTTTTAGGATGCAAGTTTTTTTTCTCCATTCGGCTCAGGTAAAACGCCCAAGATGTTATCGAGTAGGAGAAACATACGGGGGTGACGCAAGTAGTTTCAATTTACTCACATATTTTCAATTTACCTGAAAGAATTAAATGGCTTATAAAGATAACAGTAAATTTATATTTCAAAGTATGTAAGTCAATGTCAAGGTAATAATTCAGTGATATGTTTTAACCCTTGTACTTAATTGCTTATATCTTTAAAGTTTATCATTACTGGTGTAAGAAATTACAAACATCGTTTATTATGTGAAAACAAGAAAAAGAAAATAACTTTCGTATGAAAAATTGCATAATCCTAGTGGGCATTGGATTGATCCCTTCTTGCGAAGCAGTCAAAGGAAAGAAGAAACAGTTCTTACTGAACAATGGAAAGAAGGTGTCTAGAAGATGGGTCCACATAACCCAAATCAGCTGTGATCTTTACGCATACGCCTTTACATTTTAATTAACATGTTTACTTTACAAATCATACAACGCAAAAAATATTGATCAATTAAAAAGCACATTATTTATTTACCAGTATAAAAAATCTATAAAAATACTGTGAGTAATAAATAAAAAAAAATAATTACATGTGTTTGTATTTATTCTTGCAACACTACAAGACACAATTTAATTTAAAATGTAATCAACGACGGGCATCAGGACACTTTCCAAAAAATGACCTAAATTTAAACTGACCGATACATTTCCATGTAAAATTGCAAAGTGCAATTTATTGATGTCGTTTTATATTTGAAACCTAAATAATGAATTCTATATTTGAAATTTTTAAAACGTAACATATTGCAACATTAATCAATAGGTTATCAGAATCAGATGAGTCGGAGGTAATTCACGTATATTCTTCGCATTATGGTACTTTACGAATATGGAGTTGAGGTAAAAAGGAATAGGTACCAAAGCATTTCTCAAAATGCAACAAATCTGTCCTCCCGCAATGTAATCACTAATCACTAATCACCCCTTTATAACGAGTACGTACCAATTACGATCTTTTGGGTTGTTATTAAAGGCAGAGAATGAACCAATAAATTAGTACCTAGAGTATAAAATGAATTTAATTCCAAAATTTTGCCGAACAGTTTTTGAAAAAGCGAAGTAGGTAATACGAATTACCCCGTTTCGGAAGGTTGTGATCAAGAAGCGCATCATCAAGATGATCTGCTATAAAAATTTATGGCGAATTGGTTCCTGGGAAAATATTAGAATAACGTTTTTTTTTATTCGTTCAATTCAATTTGTCAACCGGGTAAATCAAAAGCCAATTTAAGAAATTGTGGTCTACTCTGCGGCAGTTTTTACGAATTTTAACACGCGCGAATAACTTACTTTTTACAAAATGAATCTGTGCATTCGTAAGAATGAAATTTGTTAAAATATTTAGATTGAGAGAATGGTCATTCCTCATATTTAATCATTTGTTTGAGACTAGTCACAGAGATTTGTTATAAAAATGACATTGGATACTCAAATTATAAATACATATAAACGTGCGTAATAACTGCGATAAAGGAAATCATATTTCATTAATTAGGCAAATTAATGTTGAAAGTCCATTCGATTCGAACATGTCAAAAGATTTGACGGTACCCTCTTTTTTTAAAATTTAAATTTTCTGCGCTCTCGAATATAACTTAATAATAATAAAAAAAAGGGGTTTTCTTTGTGAGAGTTCGCGTTTTAAATTTTCATATTAAACCGGTTTCTGATGTGAACCCAGAATTGATATCTCTTTTGATAGAAAACGCGCTAAAGGAAAATTAGCGGCGATTCCTGTTGGAGGTGTGAGAAACGGTCATAAAGCAAAAATAAAAGACGCTGCGCGTCTGTCTATATACCTAATGTAGAAATTCCTACCTTGAGAAATGCAGTACATTATTTGTCTGGGAACTTTCAGTCCGGCCGCCAGACAGGCAGCAAAAGATGCTGAAAAATTGATTGCCATTATATCTGAAGAGCATCGATGTAAAAAAAGAATGAAAGAAGCGCGAATCGTCAAAAGTAATCACCGGCGGTATGCACCACTCACACAAATAATACAAAGACGACGGCGATGGTGGTGATGGGGGGCGTCCGCGGCGTCACCTCACGCACCACATGGCACTCGCACAGGGAACACTGGCCGATGACGTCCAGGCGCGTTGCACTCGCGGATGCAGCCTCCATTTAGGCTGCAGCACTCGCTGATCGTTGCTGCATACAAATTTGCTTCAGTTTTTCAACGGTGGCGGGGATCGCACTGGTTCCCGCTGCCGGCTCGACAAGAGACGACCTCATGTGCCGTCGAGACCAGCTCCGTACGATCTCGCGAGATGAAGCGATGTTGCCGACCCTCTTGTCTGGCTGCATCGGTTGTCGCCCCTACCGCCTTCCTGCACCCACCGCATGCACGTGCATCGCGCCGGCCCGCTGCACCCGAATCAATAACACACATTATCACAAAAAATGGGTACGACTTAAAACCTTCCACCTTAGAACCGGCGGGTGCGGCGTCCACTTCTTCCAACTCTACTCATCGGTAACGATGACGCTGACCTACGCACCAAACAAGTGTGACACACTTCTCAAACACCCCCAATTTCAGTTCATTCTTTTATTTAAAATGTAGCGTGGAGTAAGTCCAAGTTCTCAGACTTTGTTGACAAACAACATTCCCACACTCGCTCACGTTTATTTGCGACTTCTAAGGGGATACGGAATATTGCCGAAAATCGAAGACAGTTAAAACACATTCAAGGCCACTCGACGGCAAACTGCCTGCGCTATTAAGAGAGACGCCGCCTTCACAATTGGTCGCGCTGCAATTTATTCCTTTTATTCTTCGAATTCGAATATTATGAACTGCACCGGTTGTATCGTGTGGGCGGAATGAACTCGCGTACGCGATTTTTTCAATTCCAAAATTTCAGAGTAAATCAAACCACTTTCCCTTTAACGAAAATTGCAAACACCTTTTTAGGCAAATGAAAATCCAAAATAACGCAGGTAGATCGTCTCTTTTTTTACTAAATGAGGTTGCAGAAACAATAGAATAACGCAGAATTGAAAATAAGAGCTCCTGTGGAATTATGCGTCATGGACAATAATTAAAATAACTATTTATAACGGCAAAGAAATCAAATGGCCAGGACCAGACGGTTGTAATAATCGAGCATTGCAATCTCACCGCGACCTTCTCAAGGGTTTCGTGTTCCTCCTTGGTCGAGTCGACCACGGCGGCGTGTCGGCATTCCCCTACCCCACTTCGTTTGCCGACGATCATAAGTTCACATCAACGTGGTCCTGTCCTGACGTAGCAGTAGGTCCACAACAACAAAACTTTTATTGTCTCTCTCACATCTTCGCGTTTATATTTTTCGTAAAATTCGAACGTTTACTTTCATTCTGCAAATTTTCTGAAACTTTCCCTAGGTCAAAGTTTTCTTAATTAATTATTATAAATTTCCTTTATAAATACAATCTTCCGCATCACCTTGACCTCTTGAGAGAATACGAAACGGAAATTAGATTGGTGACACGTAATATACAGGATGGTCCGACGCAAGCGAAACACGAAACCTCTCAGCTCCCGATCCATTTTGCATTGTCACAAAGGACTTTCAATTCTCGTGTTCTCTTGTTTTTGGAAGATCCAAAATAGCATCGAAAGTCTAAGAACGTATTCTAGAGCAAACCTACAAGGGTCTTCCGAAGAGGAAGAAGCATTCAGATCATTTATACTTACAGACCACAATATACACGATACACCGTGACCCAACGATTACGCTTTATATGTTCCACCATCTTGAAAAATATTGGAGTGAAATTTTCAGATTTGTTTTTTCAATGTGTCCAGTATCAACTTCTACATTCCTAGTGGAGACTCTTTTCTCGGCAGAGTGATCTATTTTGCCCAATGTAATTTTTCTTAAATGGCACACCCTGTATTTTATTATGAACTTTCTACGAGCATAGGTACTACCAAAGACCAAATTATTATATGCTCTTTGGTACTACCTATTCCTAAGGGTTTTTGAATTATTTAGTGATAAAGTTGAAAATTGTAAAATGTTGGTAGGTACTTTTATTTTAATTTTTTAATTATAAATTCAAATTCAAAAAATTTAGAAAAAACAAAAATTTAATTGCACAGAATGAATGGCAGTCCATGACGCGCCGTCTATTGTTGCGGACATAAATACATTATGCCCGCATATTTTGTTCTCGGGCGTCATGGACTGCTTAATACAGGGTGATTCAATATTCACTCCCCAGCCCTCGGATATGTATTCTACAACTAAAAATAAGATAAAAATAAAAAATAGTAAAATCCCGAAAGCCTAACCGTTTTCTAAACGTTCGGCAGCACGGGCGTTATCATTACAAACGCCTAAAGCTTTTACCATATCAACGTATTCTCTGTTAGTATACCTTTCCTTTATTAATTTAAAAGCTCTTCCAGCTTTCAATACTTTATAAATGATATTAAGTCAAATAACGACAAGTAAATGCGTTGCAATTTGATTTAAAATTTTGAATTGATTTATTCTTTATTTCAATTTTACCGGAAAACGGTTAGGCTTTCGGGATTTCACTATTCTTTATTTTTATCTTATTTTTAGTTGTAGAATACATATCCCAGGGCTGGGGGAGTGAATATTGAATCACCCTGTATATACCTACTTTGACAGGTATAAACAACAAATAATTGACAAGTGAAAAATACATTTTTTTCTACTCCCATACTTTAATCGACTTATTAAGTGTAATTAGATTGTATTGAAATGATATTCATTTCGATACAGATTTTCATTATAAAACGAGTCAATTAGCCAATAGCTGTCAAGCATTTTACTTGATTGCCATAGTTACAGGAGTTTTTGATATTTGTCAAAAATTTTGTTCGTTCTTTTATAATAATTTTTGTTTAATTAACACAGGTCGTAGAAAAAATAGTGTATGCAACTCTCATGTAATGGCTATTAATACACTCGCACAAGATTTATGACACTCGCCAAGGCTCGTGTCATAACTTACCTCGTGCTCGTGTATTAATAGCTATCATTACATGCTCGTTGCATAATATACTATTTTATAGCAACTATTATGGTTATCTTTCTATGATGTCCATAGTTTATTCAATATAAATAAATAAATATAATAATAAGTAATGTAACGTAATATCAAATTTAAGTTTATTACACTTTTGACATAGTATTTATATTATAATTCAAATTCCGACGTTGTTTAACTTTGTGTCAGAACCATATTATTTCAAATATTAAACATTATACAAACATTAAGATTTTATGAAAGAGGCAACAAAATTCCAAACATTCTTTTCCCAAATATGTTTGTCAAAATTGGACAAAAGAAAGAGTACCGCTGGTCTCCTAACACAGCGAGGATTGTTTTCCATAGGATTTTTTTTCCGAAGATTTTTTTTCCTAGGATTTTAAAAACAAGGACCAGGCGGACCCATTGTTAGCAGTCAGTAAATAATAAATATACAGTGAATTGATTGAATCATTATAGTTTTACCTATTATGTATTATATTCGGGTAAATTGATTTGATTAATATTATACAGGCTGTCCCGCGACTAATGGGAAAAAGTCAGGCGCGTGTAGTCTGAGCCAAAATAATGTTACTACTTCATATAAACTTTTTCTATACAACAGGCCCTCGTTTTCGAGTTATAGGCCTCCAAAGTTTGAATTTTGAATTTGTTTTTTATTTTTAATTTTTGTACTGGTTATTTGATCTTTATAAAATTTTCCGCATAACTATAACGTATACACATAAGTTTATTTTGGAAAGGTAAACAGATTTGCAGTAGTGCCTTGAAGCCAGGGACGGACTACTCGCAATGGTTAGTAATCCAAAAATTTTGCAGGGATGGCACACCCTGTATGAAATTATCGAAAATGACTTCCGCACGCATTAAGCTAACGAAAAGGTTAGCCGTTTGGCTCATATTTACAGTTTTATTCCGTAACAATTTACGTATTCACCATTTTTTGTAAGTACGAAACGAGGTAAAACTAACTTATTAATACGATGTCCAAGATTTACCTACTGTGGTACTGGTACAAAAAAATAATTTAACGATAGTAGAAGATAAAAAACACTAACAACTTTTTAATTCGAAAGTTGGTATTACTAATATAATAACGTTTTAAAAGTGTTTTTGCTGTTTACCAACTACCAAGTAACCATAGGATGCGTAAATTGGTACGCAGTGCATGAATAAAACTGTAAATATTAGCCAAACGACTTATTTCATCGAATTCCAACAAGAGCACCTTTTCGTTAGCTTAATGCGTGGCTCAGACTACACGCTCCTGACTTTTTTCCCATTAGTCCCGGGGCACCCTGTATATACAAAATTCGTGGCTTTTAAATTTGATTTTACATCTGGAAAAATGATAAATAAAAAGTTCGGTTTCAGACACACTGACTAAAAACTTAATGATGGATGAGGAAAAGAAAAAAGAAAAGAGAAGAAAAGGTAACAAAATTAAATAGGTAATAATAAAAACAAGTCATTCCACTAATTATTATTTATTTTAAGGCTAACCCTAAAGCGTCTTGTTTTATTATTATTTACATATTACAATTATTTATCGAGTTTGGAGAAAATTATTAATTCTAAAAAAAATTAAAGGATATCTATTATACTGATACTTACTATGGTTATGAATGTTCCGACTACCAAACGACACAACGAACAAATTAGAGCTGGAAAAATTAAGCAGTGCATAGTTAATTTTGCTGACTCAGCATTTTGAGATAACTTAAACAGGTTAAAGGTAAAAGCAACTTCTTGAGGAGTTTGAAAGATAGAACTTTTTCTGATATTAATTTCCTCTGCATCATCTCACAGTTACAATTTTATTAGTAGCCTGTTGAGGGAAAACCTTGAAGAGACTTACTAGCAGCAAATTTTTGAGAGATTGTTTGCTCCTGTCAGGACTCTGGGTTCCAAAAACTTACCATTTCGAAAAACTGGATTATCATGAAAATGATTTAAAATTTATCAATATTTGACCGAACAATGAATGAGCCTTTAGCAGGAATCAGAAATGATCACAACATCCACACTCATTACCTGGGAAAAAGTTTATAACAGGAGTGAGTCAATATAGGTATAGAAATATCTCGTCTTCGCTACAAAAAGCTTAACACTTTTCAATCATATTAGACTGCACTTCAGACGTTAGTCATGCAGAACAAATAATAACTGCGATCGTTAGGGTTCTTTTTCTGAGGTAACGTTAAAAACGAATTTGATTTTGGTGTAGTCCTGGTGGAAGGGCACTTTTTGGGATTTAAGCACCTGTAGGAAAATATGTCATAACGTGTGTTGATTGGATATCTAATAGTAATATGCCCCCTTACCCCCCCAAATAGCATAGTTTGCTCCTATTGTTTTCGAATAATTTAGAATTATTTGCATGCTAATTTTATTTAAAATTTAATTTTAAAGAATAAAAGTAAAATCAAACACTTCGTTCCATATTTCACGCTATGATGAGTGGCAAATTTATCAATTTTATTATGGCAATAGAAATTACTCGCTTGATCGATGATGTGCTTCGGTGAATGGATGGATAGGGAAAAAAACGTTTTCATTCAGTGAAGCAGTTATTCTTATTACTTTGTAACTTTACAAGTTATCTGTTACAATGATTAGTTCTTTGAATTCTTCAAACGCGTTGATTGTCGTGGTATAGCTTGGAATGATCACTATCGGAGTAAAAGGTTTTGGCCCTTTTTTGATTAGTAGCGCAGATATACAGATGACATCTGAGGAACTATTCTCTTTAATTGCCTTTTAAATTTTAAATGGGATTACGTCTTCTTTTCAATATTCAAACACATCACTTTTTAATGTATAATTCTATAATAACAAAAAACACGACAAATAAAATAAAGTATGTATTTACGTATTATTAGCTAAATGGAGGGTGTTTTTTTGGAGCTTTACTTAAACGTTTTTGGGAAAGTTTTATAGATAGGTTTTTGAAAATGTGTTACTCTAAAAGCCGAATCGATGTAAAAAAATTTCAAAATGGCAGCATACCGGATGTAGCTAGCAACTTTAAAGGGCAACCCCCAATTTTATTGCATTTTTGGATTCTACGTGAAGTTTGAGTTCTTGTAATATCCATCTACAATTCATGGTTTTTAAGTCATTTTCATTTAAAAAAAAATGGCGGATGCAGACGGTAATTTGAGACTTCATTACTTGAAAACCATTGCAACTACAACAATGGCAACCGAGTTTTCACCAGCGTATAATCAGGAACTATCTTTTGCTGTACTTAAAAAAAGTTAAGTTGCGTACGACCTCACCTATAATGGGTCTAAAAATTTAAGAAAGTTCAAAGACTAAAAACTCAGTTTTTTTAATGAAGTCACCATTTTCTTACTATTGTATTTGGTACAGAATCAAAATGGGCATATTTTGGTATTAATGTTTCTATACCTACCTTTAATAATTTTTGATTTATTCCTATTTCATTGCATTGATACCATTTTTTTTGTATTTTCTTTAGTAGTCAGCCATGAGTTTATGGCTTTGAGAAAATCCTTTCTCAAAGGTTTATGGTAATCGAATTTCAAATAAATCAAGTGACACAATCCATCATTGGTTGACAAAAGTGTTTCAATAATCGAAAAATGTCTCGCAGTGGTTTTACATATTAAGAATTTTTGAAATCGAATTGTTATTTATGGTGAAAAGCCGAATGATTAAACTTATGCAATTAGCCCACACCAAATAGGTACTTAGTGTATCAAAAAAGCTTAAACAATCTACATATAAGAATTCAACAATCCAAATTCAAATGTCACAAAAGAAAGGATTCTTTAATATCACTTGATTCTTAGCTAAATAAATGGTCAATAAAAAAGGTAACAACATGATCAGGTAATTGGAATACACAAACTTAAGAAAATAATAAATAAAACAACTCACAACCTCCCCTTGTATTATTCATTACAATTTACCCCCTTTGTGATTACCTGACCGTCTTTATGGACTTAAGAAAATAACAGCATCAAGCGGCATCTTCGGTAGCAGAAGCTCACCTCAAAAAAAATCTTATAATTACGAAATTGTGAACGATAAGTGTCAGTAAAGTCAAATCAATTCAAAACCTTCTCTACTTCAAAACTCAAAAGATGCTCAAATACTAATTCAACTCTTTTTCTTAAATGTTCTCCTGTGGAGATTCTTATGACGTGATTCCATGGATTGTAGCGCATTTCTTTCCCTTGTTGTAGTGGGAGGGCTGGTATAAACGGTGTCTTTTACAAACCCCCTCAAAAAGAAATCTAATGGAGAAGGGTCGGGGAACGAGCAGGCCAAAGATATGGCCTGCGGTTTCCGATCCAATTCCCGGGAAAAGTGGCGTCTAAAAACTCAGGAATAATGCCTGCATTATGTGCAGGAACACCATCTTGTTGGTAATACTTAGCAACATATTGCTGTAGTGTAGAGGCAGGAACAACAATATTGCGTAAAATGATTGGAAACACAAAATTTTGTTGTTTTTTAACGCACAAAATACATTAAAATTCCAGTACCTACATCTCGATTCAACCAAGGATTTTGATCGTAATTATGCGTATTATGCCATTTTTACTAAATTTGACCCCGTCTGATCAAATAATGTTCCCCAAAAAATGAACGTCTTCCTGGTCTCTTAACACTAACCATTCGCAAAACTCAATTCGTCTTGGGAGGTCGGCTGATTGCATCGAATGCAGTTTATGATAAGAAAATGGGCGATAATGGTAGTTTTTTTACAATTTTTTGGATGCAACTATAATGTTTAAACCCAAAACAATTTCCTCGTCTCTCAACGAATTAGTGAAATATGAAATCCAGAGGCGGATTTGAAGATTTGCCGCCCCTGGGCTATCCACAAATTGCCCCCCCCCCCCCCACCAACCGTGTAGGCTTACCTCGGTACCGCGGTGGGTCGACGCGACGGCAGCGAGGCGGCCACGCTAACCTTGTAATAAAACTAAAATAAATAATATAATAATAATATAAATAAAAATAATAATATCTATGAATAATAATAAAATGGGTTGAATTGTTAACATTGAATTGAATTGAAGTAATGAATGTAATAAGTGAATAATTGTTTACAAAATTACAATTTACAATTTTTATGTTTACAAATTTTTTACAAATAAATTTTTCAAATATTTCCGCCTCCTGAATTCTGCCCCCCTGGGCTATAGCCCATTCAGCCCATATGTAAATCCAGCCCTGTAATAACCCTCATCTTCAACAATGAATGGGTCTTGCTCTAGATAATAATTGTTTTAGTGGTACAAAGCTTCCAAAGTTCAAACAATTTCGGTCCAGTGTCCAGATGGTAGGTATATTCGCTTGGACGCGGTCTTTCTAGATAATCGGTCAATGAACGTACGATAGGCGCGTGCCACGATTCTGTCCATTTCACCATAAATAACAATTAGATTTCAAAAATCTTGATGTGTAAAACCATTACCAGCCATTTTTCCATTATTGAAAAACAGGTGACGGATTAGTGCCACTAGATTTGTTAAAAATTCGATTGCCGAAAGGTCATTTACGACTATTAAAAAAAATGAGAAAAGTGTGGTATAAGTCAGAAACTATTAAAGATAAGTATAGGAATATGTAATACCAAAATATTCCCATTTTGAGTCTCTATCAAATGCAATTGTAAGAAAATGGTCATTTCATCAAAAAAGTTTTTGATCTTGAAAGTTTCATGAATTCATGAAAAAGCTGTTCATGTTCACCTAGTCTTTCGGATCTCCGTTTTAAATTAATCTACAAATAAATATCTACGTTAACATTATTGTCTCCATACAGATTATTTGAAAATCAAATGTTAATAGTGGCACACTCTGTGATAGTGGTTACCTATGTCCTATAGTAATTAATCATTAGATATACTTTGTTAATAACGCAAGTATGAAGTTGTTCTTGAGCGGAACAGGTTTATTTATGTTCTTATTCATTTATCTACGCGTACTATACAACAATTCACCCTCAATTGTTAGTGAAAAAGAATTTAGAATTAAGCAAAGCAAGCGTAACAGAAACACGTAGTTACGTACAGATTACAATTTAACATCGATCGTGCTTAACGCTTCTGTTCCAGAATCCAAAAATGTGGTTTTCTTTGCGGTTGACCAAAACTTTACTGTTTGTTTGTTTCTCTATAATTGAATAGGGAATCACATGACGTGACGAAACATGTCAAAATAGGTTTCATGCAAATTTGTGCGTTTGTATCCTGGGGCAGACTCGAGGGCATCTTTACGAGGCGCCCGGTCATCGACATTCAAACCGCTTAAGGTGATGATGATGCATTTACGCTTATTCTTAAGGACGAAACGCTCGATTTAAAATTCAGTTCGATAATTTTTCCTAAATACGGAGAGAGTTTTTTTTACGGATATTACAAAAATGCTCTAGTGTAGTGTATTGTCGTTTTTCATTTTATCGGGTCGATATAATATGTACCATGTACTGACAGTAGTTTTTTCGTTTGCACGGTAATTTTTCATTCCTAGGATAGGACGTTACCTCGTGTACAACGTTGCCAGAATAGGGAGCCAGATCGATTTTTACAGGGTCTGAAGACTAGGTCTGGTGTCGATATGGGAACACTGCGACTGCATCGATGCAGCGCCAAGTTTCCAGACTACCCGACTGCAGTTTCCCCGAAAATTCCCCCACGGTAACGTTTTCCATTGACGCTCTTTATTTAAAAAAAAAATCGGCACACGCACAGCAGGCCTTAACTGTTTATCAAATAGACGATTTTATCCGGCATCTTAAATCATTAATCACCACTTTTTATACGTGGATTTGAATTTTTATTATACATCAAACAAAAAACTTTCTTGTTAACGACTCATTACACGAGACAGATTTATTAAAATAATTTATGATTTTCTACTGAAAAAAATTCGTTCATTATTAACAATCGTTTAGCGTAGAAGCGCAGAACCGTCGTGGTGTTATAAATGGAACCGTGATGGAAAAATATACCGATTAAATAATGCATTTTGCAACTAATCCTTCGTTTATCCGCCCTCCTTACTCTCATCATTAATGCATTATACTTATCGTATGAATTGTCAACGCTAAATTGTATACTTATTTGAAGTTGCAGACTGAGGGAATAAATTCGCCATGTCGTAGCCGTTGCTTTTCCTTCTTTTCAAAGAAAAGAATTTCAATCCAGGATTATTCTTGTACGAATGTCGACCTCGTGTTCACTGCCCTATCTAAATATATAACGAGAGTCGTGCACAAAACCAAACTGTCTCCAATTGCGTTCGTTTTAACAATTCTTTACACACCGCTACCAGATATCCATGGAAAAAATATGTCCGGAAATCATGTACAGGTATTAAGTTTTATTAGTTTTTCTTAGGTAGGCGATTCTATAAATTTTAAAAAATAGCACTGGAAAATTCAAAATCTACTAATGGTCACATATACCACATAGGTATGCTTCGAAAAATGAGATGTGCCTATGCGTGCAGCGTGTATTTGTTACTCCATAAATTCTATGATATACAACAACTAAAATGAAAGCAGATTATCGTAATCATTTCGAAGAACAGACAGTAGACAGTCAACAACTGCGTTATAATATATCAAAAGGTGTTTGATTGCTTAATTTTACGTTACCTTACGATCCATATAGAAGAATCGGTTCAGTTTCGTCACAGGATTGGTTCATCACACATTCCTAAATATAAGTGGTGAAACAACAACGCTTTACGTTTCGGTCAGTACGTTATAAATACGTTTCATTCCTACTTTGTCATGAAAATGATACCGTTTCAGTTAAGTTTGGAATTAATCATTGAAACAGAATTGAGACCTGATTCACGTTTCCTTACACTGATTCATTTCTGCTAAACGAATTTTTTTCTTCCAGTGAATGTACAATCTGTCCTAGGACAGTAAATTTGATAATTGATGAACAACTGAACATGTATGTTTACAAATCATACCTCTAATAACTAACATCTTATACATATATCTATACAGGACTTATTCTATAATAACTAACACGTAACAGATGAAAATGTGTTTATTATGTCTGAAGGTTTGCACCGTTTCAGTGTTTCGTGTATCGCTGAATTCATTTACTAACATACGCACTAATTGATTTGGATGCACTATACGTTTGTTGCTGGTCACTGACGTCACTGTACTTTCCACTGCATTTACGAGCTTCTTCTTTAACTGTACAAATGTGTACCTAAGTCTCGTTTGATGAATTCGTTGGTCATGAACCATGGGGCATGGCGACCGTTGCGTTGCCCTAATACAGTGTTTTAAATCTTATATTTAGTGGTTTTCTCTTTGCTTTATGTTTTCTCCAAGTTAATCTTCTATCTCTTTCTTTTCGATGTAAAATTTATAAATTTACAATAAAAAATATTATTATTGTGTACTTCGATTGTTATCGATACTCAGGCCAAGCCTGGTTAACTAATCGCACGGATCGAAATCAAGTTACGATTAGTCCTAGTAATACATATATCTATACAATATAAATTTGAAGTTGCTGTTAAAAAGTGAACATACTAAATACTATACACATATTATGTTCATTAAATTAAATGACGTTGATAAAACCAACGCTGATCACATTTTAGATAATGTATTTGTTTGAGAAGCCTCGGTGTATTTGATCCCAATTTGTAAAAGCCACGTCCCGTCGACCCTCTTTCCGCGAAGGCATTAACATGAACGCAGCGTCGCGCATCAATAACAAAAAGAGACCCTATATTCCTAGGCTTCTCCGTTGGCGTCACTTATTCGTGACTTAGTGACTTTTTATAGAAAAGAAAAAATGAACATAATATGTATGTTTTGAAAAAGTGTTATGGTTATTGTGTAAGCGTTTTTTGTTGTTTAGCTCGACGCATAGGTTGCACTCGAGTGGGTAATGTGTTGTTTGTGTTTTGTGTTAATTGCGAATTCTGATACTGTGAGTATATTGTGTGATTACGTTTGAGTGCATGAGAACGAGTCAGAGGTGTTACATGAGTGATTGTTGAAGTGTTGTGTGTTGGTAATGGACTTTCTATAATGTTATGTTGTGTATGCAACAGAGTTTCAATTTGTGAAGGGAGGATTGAGTGTTGTGTTTCATTTTGTGTTTGAATGGTATTAGTTGAAAGTGTGTGATGTGGTTCTGAGTGATGTGCGGTATCTTCCGTTATGTTTAGAAATTTTCTAACTATGTGGCAAGTGTTGATAATGACTGCCTTTTGTAATTGTATGTATATGTTCTTATCTAACCCTAAAATGTGCAAACTGTGATGTATTGTTTTTGGTATAACTCCGGTTGCACTAAGAACAATGGGTACTGTAAGAGCAGTTCCCATTCATCTCCATTGCGCTTTAAGTTCCTGAGCTATATCAGTGTATTTGCGATGTTTCTCTGCGTGTGTATTGGCTAAATTGTTTGTGTTGGGAACGGCAATATCTATTATGTATATGATTTTTTGTGTTTTATCTATAAGTGTTATATCTGGCCTATTGTTATATACAGTTTTATCTGTGAGTAGTGTCCTATCCCAATATAGTTTGTGTGTGGTGTTTTCAAGTACAACTTGCGGTGTATATTTGTAATTATTATTATTATTATTATTATTATTATTATCTCAATCTCAATGAAGACCAAGATGTTTTGCGTGAGTATCTTGTAATATTTGTTGATGGTTAAGAGTTATTTGGGTTATTGGGTTGGGATGTTGGTATATCTGCTGTAAAGAGTAAATACAATACTGACCCAAGAACACTTCCATATGGCACTCCAGACTGTATCGGTGACAACGTAGCTTATTCATCATTATGTTTAACGTAGAACTGTCTATCACTTAAGTAAGATTTTAGTAAATTATAAGTTGTGCGGCAATTGTCTTTTGATTGATTTGACTTATTAATATAATTTCAGCTCCTTCCACGATAGTGGAATAGTATATTAAAGTATAAGTGGATAAACAGGTCTTTAAAACACGCGCGAGTTTTCAAGCACGACGGCGTAGCCGGAGTGCTTGAAATAGAGCACGTGTTTTAAAGACCTGTTTATCCACGAATACTTTACGCTATTTTTTTTATTGGTTCACTTTGAAATCTGGTATTAAAACGGAAATAAGAACTAATAATGTGAAATGGTTGAATTCGTAATGTGAAATCAGTATACCTTTCGTTGTCATGGAAATGAGAAAAACGGAAATCAATTTGCAATCTGTCATCCAAGATTGATTGTTGTCACCGAAATGCTTAAAAATGAATTCTAATATCTGTAATATATTATATTAAATAATTTTTGAATAAAGGTTTTGAATTTGTTAGTACCTACCTAATATTTTATTTGACGTAACAAAGTACTCCTGTCAGAAGTGTCAGATCAATAACCAATAGAATTCACGTTTTTCACATTTGTGATGTTACCATGGCAACTATAAAACGCGTGCGTTTTTGTAAGTGCGGTTTAAACATGCTCGGGCGTGGTTTAAAAGGCTAAAATAGGACACCAATAAAAAATAGTATATTAAAGTATAAGTGGATAAACAGGTCTTTAAAACGCGCGCGAGTTTTCAAGCACGACGGCGTAGCCGGAGTGCTTGAAAATTGAAATAGAGCAAGTGTTTTAAAGACCTGTTTATCCACGAATACTTTACGCTATTTTTTTTATTGGTTCACTTTGAAATCTGGTATTAAAATGAAAATAAGAACTAATAATGTGAAATGATTGAATTCGTAATGTGAACTCAGTATACCTTTCGTTGTCATGGAAATTAGAAAAACGTAAATTACCTAATATTTTATTTAACGTAACAATGTACTCCTGTCAGATAAATAACCAATAAGAATTCACGTTTTTTAAATTGATGATGATGCCATGACAACTTTAAAACATGCGCGTTTTTGAAAGCGCGATTTAAACACGCTGGGGCGTGGTTTAAAAGGCTAAAATGGGACACAAATAAAAAAAATATTATATTATATTATATCCTTTGCTTCGATTATTAGTAGATACGCAAAAGTCTATTTATAAGTAAAAACTAAAACTTTAATTTCAATCGTTTATTAAACGTGTGATTGAGTTCTGCTTAATTCTTCAGCATGGTAGAGGCCCTGGGTTCCAATGGAATTTTTCCATTTATGGGCTTTGGCATTGTCTGTAATCTTCAGTAGTTGCTTTTGTATGGTAGACTGTCCTATTATCGTTGTCCTTCCATGGGTTCTCGGTTAATTTTAATGATAGATAGACGTGGAATTAGCATGGCCAACTAGGTTTATGATAACCTCTATTGTTTTAAGTGATAAGAAAAACATTGTTTTTAAATTAGCTTATACCATTTTGAATTTCGGAGGAGAAATTTTTCTATGCTTTCTAGTCCATTTAGACCAGTGCCGAAGCTGCCAAAAATAATGAAAAAGGAAAAAAAATTATAGTAGGATGAAACCTATTAGAAAAGGAAGGGAATACCCTTAAAATGAAAGGAAAGATAAATTACGGGCGATCTGAGGTTGGGAAGTGGTAGGGGGTGAGTTTTTAAGGGTAAAAATCGGTTAATCTCGATTTCCGGCAAAACTACAACTTCTATCGAAAAAAGTTAAATGACAAAGTTGTAGGCAATAAAAAGATCTACAATTTTTGTATTTACACTTTTTCTCCTTAACCTCAAAATCCATGAGAAAAATTCAAAAAACCACATTTTTGGTTTTTAATTGTTATTTTTTACAAAAAAAAATTTTTTTTCATGAAACTTGGTGAAAACTTACCTTGTTATGTCCCAAATATACTGGAATTTTTTTGATTTAAAATAATAAATTTTTCATCTTCTTTTAACTCGATTCCGAAAAAGCACCCTAATTTTTAATCGAAAATTCTCACGTCAAAATATCTGATATTTCAGAAAAGTCGGTGGGCTTTTTTTTCGTTGAAATCTCTACTTTCTAATGGTGTTAAAGAAAATATACATTACTATGAAAAATCTTTTCAGAAAATGCAAAAAACCGAAAAATGCTAAAATTCGAATTTAATGAGAAAAATAAAGACAAAATAATAAATTCGTTTATGCAAGTGTTACAGTCACAGGGATTTTCCTGTGAACAAGCTAAAGAAGATGCTGATGTTGACATTATTAAGACTTCGATAGAAATTGCCAGAGATACTAATAAAACTGTCATTGTTGTAGGTCAAGATATTGATCTTTTGGTTCTTTTAAATCAATCATAAATAATGATGATGATGATGATGATGAATTAAATTCAAATAATCATATTTATTTCCTCAAGCCCGGTTCTGGAAACATAAAAGATCTTTTCTTCACGTCTAATAGTTTCAAATATGAATCCGTCAAAAACATCGTTGCATTTCTGCATTGTTTTTCTGCTTGCGACACAACATCCGGATTTGCCGGAAAAGGCAAGAAAAGTATTGTCAGTTCATTATTAGACGATAAAAAATTGTCAAATTTGGCTAATATTTTTTTAAATAAAGATGCAAACAAAGAAGATATAAAAAAGAATGGATTGCAACTAATTAAATCTATTTATAAATGTAAAAAAGATACTATAACACTGAATCAATTAAGATTTGAAAAATACCAATTGGCAAAAATTAAATCATCTTTCATTTTGGCAAATCTCCCACCCACAGAAGGTGCAGCAGAACAACATTGTTACAGGGCATATTATCAACTTCAAACATGGCTGGGTAACGAATTGACAGCAACAGATTGGGGCTGGAAGCAACATCAACGTGGAATTATGCCCAAATTTACAGAAATGCAATTAATTCCGGAAATATTGCTGAAAACTATTTGCTGCAGCTGTGAAACTGGATGTAATAGTTTAAAATGTGGCTGCCGGAAACATGGTTTAAAATGCACATCAGATTTATGCACAAATTGTCATGGTTCTGACAAATGCGCCAATGTGGATAAAAAAATCTACGAGGATATTAATGATTCAGATGAAATTACCGATGAAGAACCAATGCAGACTGTAAATAATAATGTTGGAGACGAAGACGATAATGGTCTGGAAGATGTCGAAGATGTAGTAGCATCAGAAAAGCCTGTCGAATCTAACGATCATAAAATATACCATCAAAAAGACAAAAACTGATTGAGAAATAAGTCGAATTGAATGTAATGTTTTTATAAATACAAAGATTAATACTTTTAAAAATAATATAATGTACAATTTCATCATTAAAAAATATTTCTACTCAATAGTACGATTTACGTGTATATTTCTATCTAATGAGATTCTGTATTACATAAATGTAATGAAAATTGAATAAATCAACTTTTTTTACCGGAAAAAATAGCAGTAGTCACATTTTTTTTAATAAAATCTTATTCTTTATATTTACAACAACTATGTTTTTTTGTGATATTCATGTTCGATGGATTTGTAATTTTTTGGTTTATTAATCTACCATGGAAGTTAACGTTTTCCGAGTAATTAAAGTAAAAATTTTAATAAATACCTCAAACTTGTACATGAAGATTTAAAAAAAAATTCGAATTTTAGCATTTTTCGGTTTTTTGCATTTTCTGAAAAGATTTTTCATAGTAATGTATATTTTCTTTAACACCATCAGAAAGTAGAGATTTCAACGAACAAAAAGCCCACCGACTTTTCTGAAATATCAGATATTTTGACGTGAGAATTTTCGATTAAAAATTAGGGTGCTTTTTCGGAATCGAGTTAAAAGAAGACGAAAAATTTATTATTTTAAATCAAAAAAATTCCAGTATATTTGGAACATAACAAGGTAAGTTTTCACCAAGTTTCATGAAAAAAAAAATTTTTTTGTAAAAAATAACAATTAAAAACCAAAAATGTGGTTTTTTGAATTTTCTCATGAATTTTGAGGTTAAGGAGAAAAAGTGTAAATACAAAAATTGTAGATCTTTTTATTGCCTACAACTTTGTCATTTAACTTTTTTCGATAGAACTTGTAGTTTTGCCGGAAATCGAGATTAACCGATTTTTACCCTTAAAAACTCACCCCCTACCACTTCCCAACCTCAGATCGCCCGTAATTTATTTTTCCTTTCATTTTAAGGGTATTCCCTTCCTTTTCTAATAGGTTTCATCCTACTATAATTTTTTTTGGTTTCAAATATTATCTACCCTGGTCTAATTAAGCAGGCTCTTGTTTTGTCATCTTGAAAGACATCGGAGTGTTTTTCCAATGTGCCTAGTTTTAACTTCTATATTTAGATTTTGGACGATTTTCTCAACATGTACAGGGTGGTCAATTTTGCACAATATCATTTTTTTCATTTTTCTTAAATGACACACCCTGTAGGTATGTTATTACAGATTTGAATAGAATTTTGTTACGCGCTTTCAATAATTCAATAGGTATCACTTTGTGCTACCTATTTGAATGATTAAGTGAATTCAGAAAAAAATACTCTTAAACTACATAAAAAAACTGCAATTTTATCTTAAAAAAATGAGTGCCGCCATTTTAGCTTATAGCGAAAGTGACCTCATCAAAGGTAATATTAGCATTTTCGCCCTTGGCCCGAATGCAATCGATTGGCGAAAACCGCATTTCGATAACTTTAATAGTTTCTGAGTATAGAGCATTGCAGTCATTTTTTAAAAATTATTTTTTTTTAATTTTTTTCAAAAAATAAGTACATATAGCACAATATATTGCTGAATTCAGAAAAAATACTCTTAAACTACATAAAAAAACTGCAACCTTATCTTATAAAAAGAATGAGTGCCGCCATTTTAGCTTATACCGGAAGAGACGAAAAAACACCCTCCTGTAATACACAAATCAGACTTTTTAATTATAAATTCTATACTTACCTATCATTTCATTTACTTTTATTGTTGCGCTTCTAACAACATCAAGCTTTCGAACATTTTAAATAAATAAGTAGATACCTATGTAATTTATTGTAAAAAAATAAAAATCTTTGAGCTTCTCTTGAATACATTGTATGGTAGTTTTGTGAATTTTTAAATTTCATTTTAAATTATTTAGTTATATAATTTTCAACTTTCCAAGGTGTTAAATCAGAATGTATCCTGGAGAAAAGTTTCTTGACTCAGTGGGCAAAGAACGTATACAGGGTGTTTCAGACCACCCGTACCGGCCAAATATCTCGCGAAATACAAAACGCATTGGAAAAAGAAAAAATACGTCTAAACAATTTTTTAAGACTCTGTTGTTTGATAGTAATAGGATGTCCCCACTCCCACCCCCGGGGGGTGGAGAGCGGGGTAACTTCGTAATCTTAAATAGCACCCCCCAGTTTATTATGCAGATTTGAATTCTGCGTTAACAAATAGGAACTTTTTGTTTGAAACATTTTTTGAAGTTCGTGACAGATGGCGCTATGATCGCCGAAAGAAGTTTTTCCGATTACCTATGCTAATTTGATGTCAGTTTTGTTGAGTGACAATAAAAAATGGTAATGCTTTGCAAAAGTGAAGAGGGGGAGCTTTATTAACCCCTCCCCATTCCCCACACCGCCATTTCACCCCTACAGCCCATAACCTAGGATGGGAAAACGCAACCATTTTAGATTTAAACAACTGTTCAATACCACGATTGAAGAAGTTAAATTTTGTAAATTTTTTTTGTCTGATGGAAAATAGAAAAAAAAATTTGAAATACTTTGATTTCACGAGTAAAGAACACATTGACATTCGAGACACGTTTAAATCTAAAATTAGGGGTGAAGTGGCGGCATGGGGGGGAGTAGGGAATAAATAAAGCTCCCCTTCTTCCCTTTTACAAAGCATTAACATTTTTTATTGTCACTTAACAAAACTGACATTAAATTAGCATAGGTATTCGGAAAACTTCTTTCGGCGATCATAGCGCCATCTGTCACGAACTTCAAAAAATGTTTCAAACAAAAAGTTTCTATTTGTTAACGCAGAATTCAAATCTGTATAATAAACTGGGGGGTGCTATTTAAGATTACGAAGTTACCCCCTCTCCACCCCCCGGGGGTGGGAGTGGGGACATCCTATTACTATCGAACAATAGTCTTAAAAAATTTTTTAGACGTATTTTTTCTTTTTTCAATGCGTTTTGTATTTCGCGAGATATTTGGCCGGTACGGGTGGTCTGAAACACCCTGTATACTATATACATCCTATAAAAGCGGCGATTTCAGAATATATGTACAGGGTGATAATATGTATTAAGTTGAAACCTGAAAACGGCAGTTAGATTAGAACTCATTGAAACAAATAACATTTCTTACTTCAAATTTTTTATTTGGAGTCCCAGTTCATAGTATCTATCTATAGGTCCAAACTAGAAAACACGTGCCTCAAATTTGAAGTAGGTACTCGTTTGTTATTCAGATTTTTTTCATTGTTTAATGGTAGCAAGCCTACTTTGTTTTAAATCATTGTTGCAGTTTGTTAAAATTTATCTTGTAGGTAGGTAATTCAATTTGAATAAAAACTTTTTTTGGACAGATCGAAAAAAATGTTTCAAGCAAATGTTGTAGTAGATAGTTTAAGGGAATTTATAAATGTTTTATTTTCAAAAATCGATGGAGTCGTTTTCAAAATATCTTGTTGTGAAATTTTTGATCTGCCGCCATTTTGTTATTTGATAAAATAGAAAATAATTGTAACTACAAATATTTTAGAGAACTAAAAGCAAATGCTGAAAGTTTTTGTATTTTTTTAAATATTCCTTAAAATAAGGGAGTAATGACGATTTATCGAAAAACCCGCAAAATCAAATCAAAAATTTGAACTAAGAAAAGTTACCTATTTGTTTCAATGAGTTCTAAAACTGCCGTTTTCGAGTGTTACAACTTAACACTAACACCCTATATAAATCTCATAATCTATAATATCTAGGTGTGCATTCAATCATCGTATTAACCAGAATGAAATAAAGAGTAAGACACAAAGCTATAAAATCGTCAAAAGAGAAAAAAACAAGACGACAGATTTCCAAACTAGCAAATTTTATAGGGAACCGCAAGTTCGATAACCTTTTTGTGGAATTCCCACTAAATGCAGGCTTAAAAATGTGTCTACGTTAATCAATACGATACGATAAAAAAATCGCGATTGATATTAAAGGTGAGTAACTAGTAAATGAAAGTCATGATCTTAGCAGTATATTGCGGTAACACATATAACTTCAGCGAGATTAAATTGCACGCTAGAAATAGCAATATGTGTGACATTGACATTTTGCACAGAGTCAAAGCTGTTTAGACTGTAAACAATTGCTGAGTTAGGTCTAGGTCAATTCAGATAACAGCATGTATTATTAATACAACATTGATGCAGTCTGGCTACTTTTCTTATTGACGTTTCTGCATACCTTTTCTTTTACGTCACGTCGTATTTTAACTTGTTGCACAAAAACGACTGCGAGAACGATATCAAACGAAACTTGTTTGCCAATATTATAATCGTAGGTCAGTTCGACCTTATCTAAATTATTCTTTCATTTTTTTAATGAGCGTAAAAATACATTTATTTACATAACGTTTGTCATCTCGCTTTATTTATTTAAACAATTCCATAAATCTTTACATTTAACTAATGAACATTTCTTGTTTTCAGTTTAGATGAAGATTATGAATCAAATGGTCTTTTTACTGAAAATTAAGATTAGATTTTAAAAATGAATAAAACAAACTACTTTTTAACAGCTCATCTTTTAATGAGAAGAAGAATTAGAAACGTACATATTTGTCTCACGGCGGCATTGTTTTTGTTACTTAGAAAGTAATTTGATACCTGGACAACAACGAAGATGTCGATGATGGCCAGAAACAGAAAGGAAGCACTATACTATAATCATCTTTTTGAACACTGAATTCTTGTAAGCTCCTTGGAAAGGGCGTAAAAGTACATACCTAGTACACGGGTTAATGTGAGGGAGGTGGTAACACTTAGTAAACAGCAATGTCTTTGTCTTAAATTCCACCCGCTTCAGTTGCTGTTGCTATAGTCACAGAAGAAATACCTACGGATGCAGAAGCGACACTTACGGTGATTTCTTTGATGTTCGAAGCACTCATTTTAGTTCGACGGCAATCTTAAAAGGAAGTATTTGAGCGGTACTGTTTATTAAAAATATTCAATATAGGTATAAAATAAAATATACTAATTTTTTATATGTGTTATATTGATTAATTTTTGCACTAGATACGGCGGTTCCTATCATGTTTGCAACATCCTTTTAGTTGGACAGCCATTTTGAAAGGAAGTAGTTTTGCATTGCAAACTGTATGCCGAGACGGGTTGTGTCATCTCTGCATCCCTAGGTATTTATTCTGTGCTATAGTCCTCCCCGATGACCAGTGGCGTGACAAATAAATCCATAACTCTCAATATTTACTTGATGTACAAACCTAATCTCTGTTTATCGTTAAGCTCCTCTTCAAATTCAAACACTAGCGCCACATTTAAATACAACTTTTTTATTGGTCGAATTTTCGAAACATTCTGTAATCTGTCATTGCGTGTTGGTGTTTGAACGAGTGTGTAGCTATAGTAGGTATGTACCTATTTATATCTCATTTATTATTTGTTATAATTTTGTTGGTGCAAAACTGGTCGCTGCTTACATTGGCCAAAATTTAGCGGGAGTGGCTTAACCAGTGCCGGTTTATACATTACACACACTACGCACGTGCGTAGGGCCCGGACAAATCTAAAGTTTTAAATTTATTAATTATAGGTATCAATCAATGCACTTAATATTAATAAGGACTTAAGGTGTATTTATTTCACTCACGACTTCCCTTCAGAATAAATACTGTAAGATACAACAATCTTAAATAACAGGAAAGTTAAAATCTGAAAAGAAGGTATAATAATAAGAAGACACCCTTTAACACGTTTGAGACTAAAATTTATTACTGGTCATATATTTTAAAAGAGTTTATTGCAGATTGAACATTTCCTCGTCCCTTTGTAAGTAAATAACCTTTGTACTTAATTATGCCGACACCAGAGGGGTTTGTGAATCAGGGGCGTAACTATCAGGGTAATTATCAGCCCCGCGGAACCCGGGCCTGTGATCTATGGGACTCGGATGTTACGGCACTAATATTTGTATTTTCGTAAACATTCCTCTTAAATTGCTGAAAACGTATTTAAAAAAATTGCAAAATGTAAATTTTATTTTCCAGTAAGTTAACAATAATGTGAAACATTCCAATTATGGAACAAAATTTTTATTGCCATAATTTCCGGCCTACACTTCGTTTACGTGCGGTGTTGTTTGTACTTGTACCAACCATAAATAAAGACAGATGCGCCGTATTTATTGTATTGTAAGCTTCTTGAGAATTCAGACTTGCCGTTTTTATCTTATGAAGCTATTTAAAATATATTAGTCTGAATGATTCTCATTTTTATCGTCTCAAAAGCAACGGAGGTAGAGAAAAAAATAGATTGACTTGTATCAAATTCGAAGTTTTGCTATGTATGCAAATTGTTGTGAGGGTGGTTGGTGATGGTGGGGGGCCCAATGTTACTTAGTGCGCATGATACAAAGAATACATGTATCATGCTTAGTGCGTACTACTAAATGACATGTAAAACCGGCACTGGGCTTAACTTCATCTGGTCGGCAAATATATTATGGGTTCTGACGATTTGTTAACTTAAGCTTCGAAAACGGCCTCCCAGAACTACCATCAGGGTAAAAAGTTTAGTTACCTGACCTTGAAGGGTTATTTGACGAAATTGTGGGACGTATTTTAACCACCCACGTGACAATCGATGAATTGTTGTTACAGTATGTAAATTTCAAATATTTAGTCGGTATTGAATTATCTTTACAGTACTATAAAGTGTATGATTTTTCAACACGCTTGACTTTAGACCTCTATAAATATTTTTTTTGAACCTGTTTCGGAAATAGGTATCTCACCGTGCTTTTCATTCCACTCCTCCAACCGCACGAACTGCACTGTTGCGGCCATTTTGTTTTGCAAAATATATACATAGTTTCGTCCTGCCGTTAAAATTATTCTTAAATAGTTGATAAATGTCGATGATCGTCTTTTCGTTATTACAACTTACAACGTCGTTATTGAACAAAAATGGATCAATCCTGCATTTACATCTTATCAATTGTGTACTTTATTACATATTTACGAATTATTGCATTTCAGTAAATAGTTTTTTGCTAATTAATTCCTAAAGACTGGCGTCGAATCCAAACTAGGAGCATTATTTTGAGCACAAAAATTCATATTTGAACCCAAACTCCCAAACTAATTTGGTGGTAATTAGTAGACATGGTTACAAGTAAAACGCCGTTTTTCGTTTGTTGCTAAATTTAAAATTAAAATTTACCCATTCTCCCAGTTGTTACTTGTTGGGCTGTAGCTAAAGAACGTTTTAACTTAATTAAAATTTTTTTTATTTTTTGAAATGTACAATATAGTTCACACTAAATGTATTTCATCATTTTCCATAAGGCGATTCTTTGAAGTTTAAAATTTTAAAAATCTGTACCTTTTTTTTACTAACAAGGATAAAGAAATAAAACTTTACAGTGAAGTAGAGCATGTACGACTCTTTTAATGTAGTATAATATGTACCTATACCAATTTACTTCCGGTCTAGCCGGAAATTAACAAAATATTAAAAATATGTATGACATACCCTGTATATTATTTCAGGAGAAAATCAGAAATCTTTTCTGATCACAAAGGCACTACAGACTATAGGTATGTATTTTTATTTTTTTGACTCCCTATTTTATTTAATACATCATTGTAGTACGTATAATTTATCAATGTAATAAAAGACTCCAAACCTCCCCTTAACCAAATTTAATGAATGATTATGTTATTTTTTGTAGTATTTAAATTGCTACAAGCAAGATAGCAGGTTGCAGATACATATTACAATGTTGACAATTAATCGATCCGCTACATGTTTCGAGGCTGGACTACTTTCATTTTCAAGCCTCAAGCGATTTAAGTTAATGAGAAATGATGGCTGAGGGGGAAAAAGGGGCGAGGAAGATCAAAAATACTCCTCGGTTTAAGTATTTTTCATCTTTTTTTACATTCTAATACCTGCTATCTTGCATGTTGCAGTTTAGATAAATACTACAAAAAATAACATAATGATTCATTAAATTTGGTTAAGGGGAGGTTTGGAGTCTTTCATTACATTCCCATGAACCCCTTTACGAGGGAAGAACCCTCCAAGATGTCATAATTTATCAATATAGAATATAGCCTTGACGATAGAAAACAAAATAACGAAAAACGTTTAAAATAAAGTTTGTTTGGCTACAAAAGCATCGTCATTTGAAACAATTTGCTTATACACCGTGTCCAAGATAAGAATGCACAGCATGGGGATCTTGAAAACGGTAGAAGATACAGGGTGGCTTAAATTAGAAAAAAGTTGCGCTATTTAGAGTATGTTCACATGCTGGCCGCAAAAGTTCATTATTGTTTATCGTTTTCAAAATTCTCAAAAAAATGTGATTTTTTGGATTTTCGTTTCTTTTCATTTTTTTATTTATTTTAACTGATATTAAAAAACTACCGGCACTTTCTCATTGCGACTTTTTAAGCTCTACAAAATGGCGTGTTCAAATTTTTAATCCGACGTTTCGTATCCGAGAAACCATCATCAACTTTATTTTTTTATATGGCCTCAAACAAAGAGACACTCTGTATTCGGTAGCATTATTCATTACACATTCAACGATGTATCACACATTATGGTTTTGAAGCCAAAAAATGGGAAAAACGTGAGTTATAAGGTTTTTTATTTTTTAAATTTAATTGGAATAATCGCAATATTTATGTTTTATCTGTCACATTATTGTTGAAAACGTAATTTGGTGTTGTGTAAGTTGTTTTTACGGGAATTTGAAGTGTTTTAATTTTTGTTCTTGTTAAAGTTACTTATTCGTTAGTTTGTTGCTTCGTGCCTTTAATTTATTTACAAGTGTTACCATGGAAAGAGAACGTTTCACAAACGAAGAAAAATTTGATATGTTGACGTGTTACATCTTGTGCCGCAAAAATTGTGTAGCTGCTGAACATATGTACTCTGATAATTATCCTGAACGAAGACAACCTGAAAAATCCATTTTTAGACGTTTGGTATCTAATTTAAAGGAATTTGGCTCATTTAAAAAACCTGTTGTATCTCGTAAAAAACAATCCAACGAAGAAAAGGCGACTACTGTTTTACAAATGGTTGTTGAAAATCCTGAAATATCAACAAGACTAATTGAACGTCGAACTGGAGTAGCTAGATCTACAGCCCATTTCGTTTTACAAAAGAATAAATTTCATCCCTATAAATTTAGAATTTGCCAGGGTCTTAGACCTGGTGACGAGAGAAGGCGAGCAAGTTTTTGTGAATGGTATACCAGAAAATGTGAAGAAGATCAAAATTTTCCTTTTAAAGTAATTTGGTCTGATGAGAGCATGATAACCAACAATGGCATTTTCAACCGGCGTAACAAACATTATTGGGCAACAGACAATCCTCATTTAATAAAAGAAGCAAGGCATCAACATCGATTTGGATTTAATCTGTGGGTAGGCATTTTGGGTGGCAGAATAATAGGACCTTTTATTTATCACAACAATTTAAATTCCGAACGATATCTCGACCTACTGCAGATTGATTTGGAGAATGCCTTGGATGAATTACCATTACTTATGGTTAACAACTGTTGGTTTCAGCAAGATGGTGCCCCAGCGCATAATTCAAGAAATGTGCGAGAATATTTGTCCCAGAGGTTTCCTGGAAAATGCATTGGAACTCACAGTGAAGTAGCCTGGCCAGCCCGATCACCTGACTTAACCCCATTGGATTTTTTCCTGTGGGGTTATTTAAAAAACCAAGTGTATGACGCCATTTTTGAAAATGAAGAACAGTTATTGGCATTGGTTTTAGCAGCAGTTAATACAATCACACCAGAAATGTTAGACCATGTTTTGAATTCTTCTGTAGACAGAGTACTTGTGTCTAGAAAATAATGGCAACCTATTTGAGCAATTATTATAATTTTTTGACATTGTGTTTCTGTTATTGTACCAGCGCCTACTAATTTAAAAAATAAAAAACCTTATAACTCACGTTTTTCCCATTTTTTGGCTTCAAAACCATAATGTGTGATACATCGTTGAATTTGTAATGATTAATGAATAATGCTACCGAATACAGAGTGTCTCTTTGTTTGAGGCCATATAAAAAAATAAAGTTGATGATAGTTTCTCGGATACGAAACGTCGGATTAAAAATTTGAACACGCCATTTTGTAGAGCTTAAAAAGTGGCAATGAGAAAGTGCCGGTAGTTTTTTAATATCAGTTAAAATAAATAAAAAAAATGAAAAGAAACGAAAATCCAAAAAATCACATTTTTTTGAGAATTTTGAAAACGATAAACAATAATGAACTTTTGCGGCCAGCATGTGAACATACTCTAAATAGCGCAACTTTTTTCTAATTTAAGCCACCCTGTATCTTCTACCGTTTTCAAGATCCCCATGCTGTGCATTCTTATCTTGGACACGGTGTATACAGGGTGGCCTGTGAGAAAAAAGAAGCTTATGAGTGAATTTAATGTGAATAAGTAAATATTTTACGAGAAACTAGTTTTGTGTCAGTTTATTGGTCATTTAATTTTTCTACATACAGTGTGCAGTTATTTTTGAAGATCCCTAATCAGAGTAATATGTCCAGTGCAATCTATCGTTTTTTTTAACACAAGTTAACTGTTTTGGTCTGAAATGCATCGTCCATTTCCTATAGATACTAAAGTTCAAAACAAATCTTAATGAAGTAATTAGATTGTATGTAACGAAAACGACAGTTAGAAACCAAACACTATAATTTGTAGATTCTATATTAAACCGTTGAATGATAAGTTCTTATGAAACAAAACAAACAACTCGAGCTCAATCGAGTTGAAAAAACATTTTCTTCTCGTATTTTACACAAACTTTTTTCTAAAACTGCATATAACTAAAAAAATATTCATTAATTTTGCATCTATAACATTAAGTTGTCAATGATAACGTTTATTGCATTCATTTGTTTTCCTGCAATAGATAAATGGTGTTGGCAATACTGTTTACTTTCATCACAAGTGAGGAAAATGCAACTTTCCTTACTCATTTTACAAAAGAAATAGTTATTTGTACAACAATTTTTACACATTTTTCCTAAAACTGCATTATGTGTAATTAAAAAAATATATTCATTAATTTTTTATTTATAACCTTAAATTGTCAATGTTGACAGTTTATTGAATTCATTTGTTTTCCTGCAATAGATAAATGGTGTTGGCAATACTGTTTACTTTCATCACAAGTGAGGAAAATGCAACTTCCTCACTCATTTTACAAAAGAAAATACTATTTTCTGAGGCAGTTTTAGAAAACCTACCTAATTACTGTTTGGCTATGACGATAAAAAATTGTAGTAAGTAAATAGGGCCATAGCCATTGCAAAGTTCTGACAAAGTACCTTCACTTTTTGTTTCCAAGAAATTTAATAAATTAATATCGATTAAGTTTAGAACTTATAAACAATTATTGCGTGCAATTTGACCGTGGGAGTGATGTAAACCCTCGGAGGTCCGTTGTTGACCATCGAAATAAGATTACAAAAGAAGGCAATCGCAAGTCTACCTGAACTGAACTTGATTAAGGGCTCCCCGTCCCTCATGTGTGCATGCATTCATCTGCATTTAACACCTGCAGCTACACACCGCATTTTTTCTACTTGGTCCGCCTCGGGCCTTTAATACAGGATCTGCAGCCAAAGCCTGACTGTAGATGTCTTGCCATGAAAAAGAGACGCCACCGCGAAACTTTTACAGATTATAATATTACGAATTATTAAAATCTCATTTAGACTTTTTGCAATAAAAATTCCACGCCGAATCTCATCTCGAAATAATTTGCAGCGCAATTTGAAGAACAACAAAGAAAAACAATCGAAATTTATACTTTGCGTTCTAACTCCAGTTAACAGCACAGTTAATCAAGTTTTAAAAACCTGACCTTTCCAATTGAATCGTTTTATATTCAATCCTCCGTCTGGTAAATACGTAATATAATAGACCTTACAGAAGGCGTCCTTCGTTATACAAGATTGTTACGTGATGTTTTGACGCGGTTTATTATTTTTATCTAATTAACAATTCTAAAGAAATGCAAAATAGTTATGTGTATATTGTTTATTTTCATCCGGAATCTGGAACTGAAATATTAGTTCCATTTGTTGTACCAATCCCCACTTTAACAAATGGAGCGGCACGACGGAGAAGAAGAAAAGAAGCAATAATTCCTTAATTATCTCTAAATTTATGATACTTGTGGAACTCCAACTCCATAAATTGTCATAATAAATAAGTAGGTACATAATTCCACTTCCACTAATGATCGTAACGACACTATCAAGGGTAACAGATTATAATTAAACAAGAGTTGCTAAGATGCAACGTTAGGAAATCTTTGGTATTCTCATGGAAAATGCAAAAAACAACGACATTCAATCAATCGGTGAAGGTATGAAATGAAAGTGAGCTTCAACTATCAAGAATAAGAATAAATTGTGCGTGTATCAATGCAGTGCTGTGAAAGATATTGCACGTGGTAAAGTATGTAGTGGAAACACAGCTAAAAACCTAGGCGTAGTTCACCAAAGAACCTTAAAGGTTCAGAATGTTTGTTATGATCGTGAATGGTGAATGAATAAGGTTAATTCGCTCCGTACACATGGCTATATTTATAAATTTAAATGCCTGTAACCTCATCTACAAACAGTTTTGTGCTGAAATATGGTCACATCGCTCTCATTTTGAAGTATGGAATAGAGTAAATGTTTGGCTAGTTTGACCTATCTGCGCGTTTATGTTTATAATTTATAACAACTAACATGTCCTTTGTATCTAATATGCGAATTGTTTGACCTGTGTATACCGTATTGCAAAATTCGCAGTTTAATTGATAAATACAGGATTTCACGATATCTTGTGTTTTATCTTTAACATGAAAAAGATATTTGAAAATATTTGAAAATTCCAGGGGGGGGGGGTCAACTGCCCCCCCCCCCCCTAAATGACGCCCCTGAACGTATGGAAGTGAAATGTATTTGATATTTTCTTCCTTAGTTTCAGTAAGGTACATTTTGGTTTTACTAAAGACTCTATAATGTTGGGCTTGGGTTTTGGGTTTATCATTGTTGTTTCAAGCGAAAAACAGGTTGTTGGGAAAAGCAATATGTTTCATGATTGATTAAATATTTCAATATGCCTTTCCTCAGCATAAAACCTCAACTGAACGAAGTGGTCGTAAAACGTTCACTGCAAATAATGGTGGAACCTAATCTTGGTGAATGGTTTTTTTTAAATTCAAGGCAAGGAAAAGGGCACATTGTAATCAATGAATTTGAAGAAAATTTCAACCAAACTACGGCTGTCCATCGAAACCGTCAACCGTCTTCGTGGTCATAATCTCTTGAATTCCCGATAATGTGTTCTTCTGAGGAAGCTGCCATCTCCCTCTGAAGGGTGAATCGTATCCGGTTATATTTTCTTGTCGACCTTGAGCTCGATAACCGTTATCATCCAGGAGGTCCCTTCTCTGGTTCTCTACATTACTAGGTCTGAATTAACATTAGGTTAGAAAAGGGTGTGGCAGAATCACTCAAAAACAAAAAAGCGCCGGGGCGTACGGTAGTACGGCGACCGCCGGGCCGGTACAGCAGTGCTTCGAAACTATAACAGAAACAGATAAGTGAAATTTCTTAAAACCGTTTTCTTGAACATGGAGGGGTAACCACTATGACCCGCAGGGCATGCATCTGCAACACACCCCTTATTTTTTAAATTGCACTGCCCCATGTGCGACATATATCATTACAAAGCCCATTAAAAATGCTATTCATCAGTGTTAAACAAAGTTTTAATTAATTAATTAATTAATTAATGAAAAAAGCAAATACAGATGTCTGTAACTTTAGTTGTACCAAAGAGTATATATGTACCTACGTATGTTTTCGTATTTATCGTAACTAATATCAATCAAATCAAAGTAATGAGACAATATGGTCAAAAACACAAAACCTCCCCCATAAGTTTGTTTATTTGGTTAAAATTTAAAGTTGGTTGAAAAATTACTGCTAAAATCAAGCCTCATTGAGGATGTAGAACTTGATTGATTACAAAATCAAGCTAATGAGTGTTATTAGACTTGAGATTGAAGTTAATTAAATTTAGATTATGTGAAAATTAAAATTCAAGCTAATAAGTGTTATTAGACTTGAGATAAAGATACTTGATTTAAATTATGTGAAAATTACGTGAAATTACAAATTACGTGAAATTACGACATGTTTCGCCAATTACAAATTGGCATCCTCAGGTAAGTGTTTTAATTAAGAAAAGTGGTTGAAATTTGATGGATGATGGAGGCGGATGACGTGCGATGAAGTTATAATATAATAATTAAATTAAGCCATTGGGCGGTTTCATAGTAAACGTAATATAAGGGGGCTCCAAAAGTTAAAGTGGGAAAACCATGTTAAAAGCAAATTAGTAAAACATTAAAAGTTAAAAAACACAGCTAAAAGCTGAGAGAAAATGTATAGTGACGACGCACGACATGTTAAAATAGTTGAAGACGAACACACGAAATTAATTGCAAAATGAAGGTCGCAACGACCGGTAGAAAACACTACCGGTCGTTGCGACCTTCATTTTGCAATTAATTTCGTGTGTTCGTCTTCAACTATTTTAACATGTCGTGCGTCGTCACTATACATTTTCTCTCGTTTTTTAACTTTTAATGTTTTACTAATTTGCTTTTAACATGGTTTTCCCACTTTAACTTTTGGAGCCCCCTTATATTACTTTTACTATGAAACCGCCCAATGGCTTAATTTAATTATTATATTATAACTTCATCGCACGTCATCCGCCTCCATCATCCATCAAATTTCAACCACTTTTCTTAATTAAAACACTTACCTGAGGATGCCAATTTGTAATTGGCGAAACATGTCGTAATTTCACGTAATTTGTAATTTCACGTAATTTTCACATAATTTAAATCAAGTATCTTTATCTCAAGTCTAATAACACTTATTAGCTTGAATTTTAATTTTCACATAATCTAAATTTAATTAACTTCAATCTCAAGTCTAATAACACTCATTAGCTTGATTTTGTAATCAATCAAGTTCTACATCCTCAATGAGGCTTGATTTTAGCAGTAATTTTTCAACCAACTTTAAATTTTAACCAAATAAACAAACTTATGGGGGAGGTTTTGTGTTTTTGACCATATTGTCTCATCACTTTACCCCTATTTGGAGAACTAACGTCCAACCTTATGGATCACCACAACAAATCAAAGTACTACTTCAAAACGGTCTTAAAAAATACGATCTGTAAGTCAAAAAACACAAAATATTGTTTATATATCAAAGGATTTCTTATTAAAGCGGCTTTCAGATCTGTTTGGACATTTCCTTGTAGAATTCTCGATAATACATTTTTTTTCATGACCGTAGTTTTCTCTATGGGTTACTGTTGGTTTTTTTGTTCATTTTGACTACCTATTTGTAAAGATAAGCTGTTTTTGGAAAATAGTACTTAATTTGACATTTAAAACAATAAATTTGAATGAATTGAATTAAATACTATTTTTTCTACAAACGTCAAAAAATGACAAGGTTTGCGCATCGATAACAATACGTGAAGTGACCCTTTTTTTCACTTTTCTACGTTACCATGGCAGCGTGCGCGAAATGATGACGCCGTGCGCGAAATGACGAAGCACGCAAACTAGATGAGAGTTTTGTATTTTAACGTTAAAATAATTGTTATAACTTCTTCACGTTTGCAGAAATAATTTCGTTTGCATCTCGTGCGCGAAATACTTTGGTGATCTCGACTATTTTTTTAACTCGGCTGCGCCTCGTTAAGTAACTCAGTTCTCGATCACCAAAGTGGTATTTCGCGCACTAGATACAAAAATAACTATTTCGTATTATGTACTTAAAAAATAATCAATTAATTAACATTTTGTTTGGTACATACTGATGAATAGCATTTTTATAGAGCTTTCCAATAATGTATTACGCATGGGGTAGTGCCATTTAAAAAATAGGGGTGGGGTGGCTATGGAGCGAGTTGCAGAAGATTTCTATATGAGTCATATTGGTTTCCTCTCAATGATCTAGAAACGTTTTCGAGAAATTTTATTTAACTGTTACAGTTTCAAAGATATGAGGTCTGAAAAGTATTCAAATTGACATCTGCAGTATACATATTTGGTTTCCTCTGTACCGAGGAACATATTATTCATTGTGAACCACCATTGGGTAGCTCCAAGGTCATTACATTACTTATTGCATCTTGCACGGATTTATAACAGAGTCCAATGGTATTGTTTAATCTTTAATACGTAGGTAATACTATTCAACAGCGAACAGCGCATGATTCAAAACCGTAATAAAGAATAGTTGAAATTGATTGAGTCCATACTTGGTGTTGCTCAACTCAAAATGGGGTGGAAAGCAGATTGTAGGAAAAACTTTCACAAAACCTACCCCATAGACATATACACCGTGTCCAAGATAAGAATGCACAGCATGGGGATCTTGAAAACGGTAGAAGATACAGGGTGGCTTAAATTAGAAAAAAGTTGCGCTATTTAGAGTATGTTCACATGCTGGCCGCAAAAGTTCATTATTGTTTATCGTTTCCGAGATTTTAAACAAAATGCGATTTTTGGGTTTTTCTTTTTTCGTAATTCCTTCCTTTGTTTTAAAAGATTTTTAAAAACCAAAGATACTTCTTCATTGTCACTTTTTGAATTCTATTAGATGGCGGTCTCAATTTTTTTATACGACGTTTCGTCTCCGAGGAACCATCATCAACTTTATTTTTTTATATGGCCGCAACCAACGAAACACCCTGTATTCGATAGTATTTTTTATTACGAATTTAACGATGTATTTGACATTATGGTTTTGAAGCTAGTTTTTAAGAAAAATTTCAATAAACACAGTCAACCTGTGTCCAGAAAATAACGGCAACCCATTTAAACAGTTATTGCAATTATTTAACTTTAATTAAATAGGTTTAAAAGATTGGAGTTGTTAAATTTGTACATAAAAAAATATTATCAAATACTAAAATTAATCCGAATATTCCTTAAAAAAAATTTGCTTGAAAACCATAATGTGTAATACATCGTTAAATTCGTAATAAAAAATACTATCGAATACAGGGTGTTTCGTTGATTGCGGCCATATAAAAAAATAAAGTTGATGATGGTTCCTCGGAGACGAAACGTCGTATAAAAAAATTGAGACCGCCATCTAATAGAATTCAAAAAGTGACAATGAAGAAGTATCTTTGGTTTTTAAAAATCTTTTAAAACAAAGGAAGGAATTACGAAAAAAGAAAAACCCAAAAATCGCATTTTGTTTAAAATCTCGGAAACGATAAACAATAATGAACTTTTGCAAACTACATATGAACATGCCCTAAATTATACAACTTTTCTCTAATTTAACCGCCTTCGTATCTCTTACCGTTTTCAAGATCCCCATGCTGTGCATTCTTATCTTGGACACGGTGTATTTATTAAAAAGGTTAACGGTGAGGTTGAATTAAAGTTGTAAAACAATTAGATTATACTACATGTTTCGACAATATATAGTTGATTGTCATCATCAGGCTACAATAGAAATTATACTAGCATTAAACTAAAAGTGTAAAATATTACTTACTTAAATTACAGATCAATTGAAGTTGTGAAAAAGAAGATGGTGTGTGAATAATAATGGAGTTGAGTGATCGAAGAGAAATTACATTAGATTGATATTGAAGTATCTACCTAATTGTTTTACAGTTTTAATTCAACCTCACCGTTAACCTTTTTAATAAATACATATATGTCTATGGAGAAGGTTTTGTGAAAGTTTTTCCTGTAAGAATAGTTGAGTTTAGGAGTTCATCATCAATTATTTTTAACTTTAGATAAAATTTATATAAAATCGGAAGAATCCTTCGGTATTAGGTACCAAAGAGTATCTTCGGTATTACTATCTTTCGGAATTGATATGCTAATGCTATGAGGTGCTGAGAAAGTAGAAAAATTTAAATAATAAGTAATGATGTGACATTGTAGGAGTCCATACTTCCAAAGGGGTGGTTTAATAAGGTAAAACAAAAAAAGCTTAAGGGGAAGGTTGTGAGTTTTGTTTTACCTTAAGTAATGATGTGAGCGATGTATGGTATGGCACAACGAAGGGATGGAGATGAGGTTGAAGTACATTCTAAATAAACTTATTCTCAATGTTCAAATGATTCCTAAAGATTTTAATGGACGATTTTGATAGTGGTCGCTTGAGATCGTGTACGCGATAAATCCGTAATCAGATAACGCACGAGAATTACTAGCCTCAAATGCGAGTAGAAGTAGGTACCTATATGTTAAAATCACCCAAGCAATTATTATGAATAAGGAAGAATATTAATATCTATAAACGAAATAAGTATTGAATTTATGCAGTTTATCATTAGCCTCATGTGAATTGCATTAATTTTATTGAAGAGTTAAATTGGGAAAAATTCCATTCTCCATATTTGTTGAATATAATCTACTCATGTCTTCATGGTCGCTGGTAATTTATTGTGTACTTGTGAAAAAAGTAGAAAACTTCTTTTCAATTTGCATCTTTCAAACCGACTATAAAATAATATGATTTAGTTATATCTGCAAAACTAGATACTTCCTGCATTTACCTACAGTTAATTAACAATCAGCTTGAATAAAATTATCTCTCAATAAAGAGCTAAGTAGTAATCTTTAACATTACGCATTCTGTTATTTGTTAATTAATTAGTTCCTTGTTTCGGATAATCTGCAAAAAGAGTTACAAACGACGATAGGCAATAATTTAACATAAACGTCGATAGATATTAGAACGGAATTTGTAACTGTGAAGTAGGTAGGTAAATTTGAAAAAATGCATATAAGACAACCTTTTCTCCTTCATCTTCACATCCTGTCAGATCCTAAGTCATCATTAGCGACAGGCCGGTTTGGTATTAAAGTCTTACACTATTTATATTCTAGGCCAATCAAACTTGAGTACCTACAAGAAATAACTGTGTTGTAGTGACCACATTACATCTACATCTACATCACACACACATGCAGACGTAATTAGATCTAAGCCTCTATATACTTACTTTCCTCCTACAGTAATTTTAACCATAACATAAAAATTACATTCTACGCGTAATTGTCGGATAGATAAAAATACTTGATTGGTAGCCAAAGGACTTGAGGTTAATATAATAAACCATTGCGTGTTAGGCATAGAAGCTTATATAATCGTTTCTTATCGGTGTTCTGCTCCATCTAACTAAACTTAACGAGTTAAAGAAAAATAGCGTTAATTTGTTCAAGTTAAAATCGATTCGAACCAGTTTAAGAATATTAGCAAGTTTGCCAAATGAAAAAATGAACCGAATAATTTAAAATTAAAATAGCTGTAATATTGAGATCGTTCTTGATTAGGCGAGTTCCTTATATAAATGGCATAAAGTACAGTTAGTTTACATGATTACTTTATAATGAAGTTGAAATCTAAAATATCAAATGATAACTAGTCGTTTCATTACAAACTTCAATTAACTTAATTGGAACTCAAAGTATGTAGTACTTATATACGTCCAAGATATTGTGGTTGGATTTCGGCTAAAACAAACGAAATTTTAAATGATAGATACTTATTTAATAGGTAGATAACAATAAAAATTCAATTTACAGAAGCTGAAGAAGTTTGTTTTCTAAAAAAGTGTGAAAGACGTTATATTTTAACGATACCTCAATTCTGAAAATATTGGTAGACTATAAGACACCGAATGAGATGTTGAACTATTGACATCATCGGTAGCGTTTTTTTTTTTGCTACAGATTCGGAAATTGGGATGAGAATAAATTCGTTTAAGGTTTCACATCAAACTAGACAAACTGCAAAATTAAAATATTCAGTGGCTTCCAGATACTGATTTAAAAAAAAATTGAATATATGAGTGTCTGCATAAAAAGTATGTAGTTAAAAACGAGTCTCACCAAGCACAGTTCCTTTCAAATGAACACGTTTTATTTGTGTTATTAGTATTTTATCTGTGGTATTACTTACCTCAATTAATTAGTTTAAGGGAATGTGGCTCAAATCAGTAGTATAATATCTATCATTAATCCCATAAATAATACAAACCACCTTATTTGTTACAAAGACAGAAAAGAGGACTTCTTTATTTATAATTTAAGTATTTTCAATAAATTTGGAATTCCGAATTGGTAATTGGATTAACTTTCTTTGACCTACAGAAGAATTTGCAATAAACTGATGCCATAAGATTATATTGCAAGAACTCTTCATTTGACAACTCATGTTGAGTGATAATTTGGTATGTAATGATAATTGCTTCACGTTATAACTTCACCAGGTGGGAAGTAATCACGATAGTAGTACTTCTAATAATAATTGTAATTCGTTGATGTTGATCTTGTATGCTCCGGACTATCTCAGAGCATTCGTCGTATGGTCGCTCAATCGTTTCTACTATTTTGTGTCTCTAAACGATTAGGAAAATGATACATTGAACAGGAAGTCGCATAATATTGTATTACAGGAACGTTCAATAAACTAGGAATGGTAGATATTAATAACTCCAGATTTACTTAATGTCGCTCGAACTGGATTGAAATAAAATGTTGAGAATTTAGACCACGCCAATTACTTTTACAATCAAATGTTTACAACTTTAAAATTATCGGTAAAACGTAATTCTAACCTAAACCTAAATGAAATGTGAGCTAACTCAGGCAAATATATTAAATGATACATAAAATTAAACTCTACTATTTATGTATGCGTGGTTAACATTAAATGAAGCAATTTAAAAGCTAGACGTATAAAAAATCAAATTCACTTCTGATTCTCACGGAATGATAAATTGATTTTAATCTGTACATTTGTTAAATCTAGAAAGCTAGAACTGGAGTCCTTGTGGCCGTTAAATTACACAACACTAAAAACCCCAAAAACCACAATAAATACTACAGTTCAACGGAATAATAATGGCAGGGAGAAGGTCTCAATAGACTACTCCAATTTATTCTTGTTGTATACCAAAGCCACCGCCGGAACTAGATCAATATATGATTGAAAGGGTTCCAGGCAAGTTCACCGTCTGAAAATTCATCGACGGAAAGTTCACCTACAACAATTCACCGACTGGAAAATTAACCGCCTGGAAACTTCATCGTCTGGAAACTTCACCGACTGGAAAATTCACAAACTGGAGAATTCACCGACTCGCAATTTGTCGACAATCATGATTCATGTAATATGGACTTTTCTACAATATTTTATTTAATGTAATAAAATTGGTTATAGGTACCTTCACGGTCTGCGGAAAATTCTTCGACAGCAATTCTCCGAAAAACAATTCTTCGACATTACAATTCTTCGACAGGAAATACTTTGAAAACACAATTGTTCGACATTACAATTCTTCGACAGGAAAATTCTTCAAATAAATAATATTTTGAAGTTTTTAAACTAAGTATGCTAATACTTCCGATAATTTATTTTTAATAATTCTAAATGAAAGAATGAAAAAGTATCAATTGAAAAAAAATATACTAAACCTGCAAATAACGTAGGCGCTTTAGTGGCAATCTACGTTTAAGTTTAGCATTTTTTTTACTTCTAAACTTTGTTTAGTGTCACGTTGCCATTGTGTATCAATTAAAAAAAATATACTAAACCTGCAAATAACCTAGGCGCTTTAGTGGCAATCTACGTTTAAGTTTAACGCTAATAGGGTCTTAAAACATATTAGTATTTATATTTAGAATTATTAAAAATAAATTATCCGAAGTATTGGCATACTTAGTTTAAAAACTTCAAAATATTATTTATTTGAAGAATTTTCCTGTCGAAGAATTGTAATGTCGAACAATTGTGTTTTCGAAGAATTTTCCTGTCGAAGAATTGTTTTTCGTTGAAGGTACCTATAACCTATAACCAATTTTATTACATCAAATAAAATATTGTACAAAAGTCCATATTACATGAATCATGATTATCGAATCGGTGAATTGTCCTTTCGACAAATTGCGAGTCGGTGAATTCTCCAGTCGGTGAATTTTCCAGTCGGTGAAGTTTCCAGACGACGAAGTTTCCAGTCGGTTAATTTTTCAATCGGTGAATTTATTGTTGTCGGTGAACTTTCTGTCGGTGAATTTTCAATCGGTGAACTTTCCGGATACCGATTGAAAGTACCTATAAGCACTCTCAATAAGTTATGGCTTCCAGAAATTTGAACTTCTTGCAGGGCCTAAACATCTGATTCAATATTTCAGTCAAGCAAACAGCTGTCAGTACTTCTATTATTACAAAGCAATCCTTGCCTTTACAACAATCACACAATCTGAGAACTGTTCCGAGAGGACCTAAGGGACACAATAACACTTAAAGTTTCATTGAAAACAGATGACCAAATTGACACGGCAGTAAACCACCTAACAAAAAAAAACGTTCAAGACGTACTCAACGCCGACTAGTCACACAAAAACAAAAATTACCCACTATACCCAATAAAGGAAGGCGTTCCCCAGGGTATAGTTCTGGGACCAATCCTGTACCAATTATTTACAGCTGACCTACAAATGTACTAATTATGCTATGACAACCACTTTCGCAGACGATACCGCGATATTAGTTTCACACCCAGATCGAACACAAGCATCGATAATACTACAAAGTAATCTGGACAACATACAAAAATGGTTGCACAGGTCACAGGTGGCGAGTACGCATCAATGAAACTAAATTTACAGCTATCACGTTCACGACGAAACACTATTCTGCTCCTCCGGTTACCCTAAATGGTACATAAAGACGATGTTAAATATCTTGGCATGACCTTTGATAGGCGTTTAACATGAAGAAACCATATCACAAAAAAGAAAAAGCAACTGGACGCATTGGTCAAAAAGTCATTAGTGGTTCATTAGTAACAAATCACTACAGGAGGACTTAAGAATTCCATAGATCAGAGAAGAAATTAAAAAATGTACAGTTAACCGAATAAAAAACCACCCTAATATGTTAACCCACAATTTACTAGAGTCTAGAGTCTAGAGTCTAGACAATTCACTCGTAGATTAAAAAGACTCAAAATGTTAGACCGTTGAGTGACTCAACGGTTAGACCTTATTAAATAAACAAACTATTATATTATTATATATTACCGGAACCGCCAGTCCGCGACAGTTCATGACAATGTAATATTAGTTTAGTATTAAGTAACTCAACATATTTGCTTGTTAGCCACAGGGCTAGTCGTAAATTAAGCATAAATAAAAAATTGCGTCGGTTACCTGCAGCTCTTTATCTTCTCATTCACACCATCGCCTGCGATTTCCCCCTTTAGTGTTATATGATATATCTTTCCTCTAAATTATTACTGCGGTGTTGTTTTCTTCTATTTCGTTGCTTCTTTCTAGTAGGCCCCTTTTTGCTTCAATTCCTCCTTGAATTTGTGTTTGGTTCCTTTGCACCTAACCTGCAATGATCAAGGACTCTATTTTTCCTAATTTCTTGTTTTTCATTTGCCTAGTTTATTTTGCGATGATCAATAGGTACCTATCTCATGGTCACGCTTCATTTTTACACTCTTTTTTCTTTTCTGTCTTCAACCACTATTGCATATTTATGGATGCCTTTATGTTGAAAAAACTTGTTTGCTACAAAGAAATTGTTCACCGCACAGAAATCAATTATCTTTTGTTCATTTGAATTCATGCAGCACAATTTCATCGTATTTATAAATACATTTTTATTTTTTTTGTCCTCATCTTATGAATATTCTTCCATTTAGATATACTCTCTAATCACTTTGTCGCTCTTTCTCACTGTTTCGTTAGGACCATATAGCTATTTCGCTTTCCTTATTTTATACACCGCAGCCATAATGCTTACATTCATAAATTAATTTTCAGCACATACCTTTCTTCTTTCACTCCAGGCTTCTCCACCCCACTCTAAAATAAGACATGCACATTTCTTCTTCATCTTGACTTCCCTCAATAACAATAAATTCACTTTAGAATGTTCAAACTAATTAATCCTTTCTTTATCCTTCAAGCCTTTTATGTTCTACCTATATCTCAGTTTTCAATATAATCCGATCCGTATTTTTTTTATTTTTTTTTTTGTGTCCTATTTTAGCCTTTTCAACCACGCCCCAGCGTGTTTAAATCGCGCTTTCAAAAACGCGCGTGTTTTAAAGTTGCCATGGCATCATCATCAATTTGAAAAACGTGGTTATTGATCTGACAGGAGTACTTTGTTACGTCAAATAACATGACAGATTGCAAATTAATTTCCGTTTTTCTCATTTCCATGACAACGAAAGGTATACTGATTTCACATTACGAATTCAACCATTTCACATTATTAGTTCTTATTTCCATTTTAATACCAGATTTCAAAGTGAACCAATAAAAAAAATAGCGTAAATTATTCGTGGATAACTGGTCTTTAAAACACTTGCTCTATTTCAAAGTAAAGCAATAACAAAAAATTGCGTAAAGTATTCGTGGATAACTGGTCTTTAAAACACTTGCTCTATTTCAAGCACTCCGGCTGCGCCGTCGTGCTTGAAAACTCGCGCGTGTTTTAAAGACCTGTTTATCCACTTATACTTTAATATACTATTTTATCCACGACTATTGTACCTATAATGTATCCATTATACGTCTGTTTTATCGACCATAATAATACACATTAATCATGGCCATGGTAACTGTCCAATACAGTCAATTAAGATATATTCAATCAAGGGTGTCGGTTTGTAGAGGAGAATTTTCAAATAAATATTTAAATTGAACTAAAAGTATTTATAGTCGTGGATAAAGTATAGTATTCTACTCGCGTATAATGGTTATTATTCTCTCGGTAATTTATGCCACTCGCCTGCGGCTCGTGGCCATAAACTTACCTCGTGAATAATAGCATAGGCTAAATTATTAGCCTATGATAATAGCCATCATTATACGCTCGTTGAATAATATACTATTATTTCCCACCAATAACTTCTGTTGTTCAATTTTGTAACACCACTTTTCCGCCTGGATTAATAATTCTATCTTACTTAACTATCCAGTGCGACTTTTACGTCGAAATAGTTGGGAAATGTGCTCCAATCAGTAACACTGCCAATGGAACCGTAAGCAGGTACCAAAATAAACTCAAAGAATGCAATACCTTGAAGATTGGTGGGCACCTTAATTGAAGATGAATGGCATTTATATTAATGGGAAATCCGTAGGAAAATACTTCAACGGGACCGAACACGAATTAATTATTTAATTAATTAATTAATTAAGATGAATATGTACCTACTTACGAGAAAATCGGATGCATAGGTAATTAATATATTAAATAATGGATGACAATTGACAATAGCGAACTTTTATATAATAAGAACTAGAATTTACAACCCGATGATGATCAAGTAGGTCGAAACTAATTGTTTCAATATCGCTCATCTTTTTTATAGAAAATGTTTAGACTTTAGAGTGTTTATTAATCGATAATTGAATATTATAATTGAAAAAGCAGTAAGTATACCAACTATTTTGGTAGAAATAATGCTGTTTCGATGGACATCATTACCGTTCTTGTAGATGAAACTGGTGAGCAGCAAACTGCAAGTAGGTATGTCATTTCCCATGCTATTCGGCTGTGTCAGTGTCCCGCTTTGAAACTTGTTACACGCTATAATATGTATAAATAATAAATATAAGGTACAATGCACATTTATGCTACATTGACATAGAGAATTAAATAGCTTTTTTTGTATTCTGTCTCCAAAGTAACCATTTTGCGGAGTGAAAACAATCCGCAAAATACATCTTTAAAGGACAAGTACGCTAAAGTCGCTATGACAACCTTAATGCTGGATCTTCATTCGTTTTGACGTATTTATTTTGACTTTTTACGAATTTACTTGTTGTTGCTATAACAACTATGTCAAAGATAAATATGACGTTTACAACTGTTCTGTACGTACCAAATTAAATTTTTATGAAATTAATTTGATAATTTAGAGAATTCATGCAAAAAAATGTTGTATGCATCACGTACGCAAAACGTTTTAGTGGATTCGTCTAAGTTTTCGGACTCGGCTTCGCCTCGTCCGACAAACTCGACTCATCCACTAAAACATCATTTTGCGTACTTGATACATAAATAACTATTTTCGTACTGTAAGGAATACAAATAAAATTTATTTTTTGGTTTTAATAATTCTCATTGTCCCTCAAATACAGAACCGGATGCTGAAATGAAACGTATCTAAAATTATTTATACATACATAGACGCATAGATTAAGAACATCAGTTCCTGTGCGCGTTCATCACAGGGACTAATTTAACTTTTTCAATGAACTATATCAGCGTTGAAGACAGGAACTGTGAAGAACGTTTAAGTGGTGTCACATATTAAAATAGATGTGAGAAATTAAATACTATTCAGAATTGAAGAGGGACTACTCGAGCGTTACCACAACCTCATTAAATTTAACGTGTTAATGAAATCTTTGCTTCAAATAAAAACAAAATTTAAATTTGTTTTGCTCCCTCTCGACATATTTGGAATAAAGAAAGAAAAGGTAACGTTCTGCACGAGGACATCAGAAATTGTACATCCATTTTAAAAGGAAATTTTTCATGCTCGATCGATTGAGATATTCTTCTTTTTCATTTTTCTGGTAATGACAATTTTGTGTAATTATATATGTTGCTCGCGTTTATAATTAGCATAAATCAAGCGCAAATTTATATATCTACTTACGAGATACGAATCGTGTAGCATCCCTCGACATTCTCACGCATTTGACAGGTGCGTTTGTTAGGCCCCACACATTAGACAAAAAAATCACAGGTGCTACGTTGAATCAATGAGACAATGAAGGGTATGTTTTATTATTAGGAAGATCTCAAAAAACCTGTTGGTTGATGTACGATTATTTCCTACGTAGAAGAAGGGTTATCTCATTGTATAAAATCATGAGCGCCATCTACGTCGTACCTTCTTCGCTTCTGTTTTTTTTTTATGTTAAATACAACAAATTGTATAAGATTAGTGACGACTATTTTTGTACGTAGTTTAAATTTATTTTGAACTAATCTGACGGAAACGTCACTCCTAAAATGTGCCTTAGTATAATTAGTTACCGGTAAAACTAAAATTAAAACGAAAAAAATGCTTCTTTTCACGACTTACCTACCGGTAATAATTAATTTTTTTCAAGCAAATTATAAAATTAAAGGTAGTAACATGTATCTACCTAAAGAAAAATAAATAATTTTTTATCACTAGTTGTGCAGACATATGGCCATTGTGTGTAGACTGTAATCACGGAATTAAAATGCGTACCTGCGTAACTAATACGAAAATTGGGGTTCTAATCTTACGTACCTAGATAAGTATTTTGGGTAATGATTCAAAACCAAAATCATTATTTTCAACATAGGTATAGTTATTGTTTTAAATTTTTGATAAGAATCTTGAACAAAAATAATATTTCTATAGGTAACTTTTCGTATTTTTCTCAGCATCCAATTTACGTCAAATAAAATGACAGATTGCAAATTAATTTCCGTTTTTCTCATCTCCATGACAACGAAAGTTTCACATTACGAATTGAACCATTTCACATTATTAGTTCTTATTTCCATTTTAATACCAGATTTCAAAGTAAAGCAATAAAAAAAGTAGCGTAAAGTATTCGTGGATAACTGGTCTTTAAAAGACTTGCTCTATTTCAAGCACTCCGGCTGCGCCGTCGTGCTTGAAAACTTGCGCGTGTTTTAAAGACCTGTTTATCCACTTATACTTTAATATACTATTTCAGTATAGATACGTCTATAAACCTTTTTATTAATTCCATGAAGAAGCGATGTCTTTCCTTTCTCTTTTGACTGCTGCATTGTGAGTAACAATCTTGAAGTAAAAGCAACAAATTGTTCATAATTTAGAAGTTTAAAGAAGAAATGACGACATTTTTGTACAAACATAGCGATACAAACTCTTTGCTAACGCCATCAAGAATAAAACATAGACCGGCATCATCGTTTCTGTAACAAAAGGTAAAGGCCTTTTCGACTATGTCGTAGATCATCTTGAATGGTTCGTTTCTCTGGTAAGGCGTGGTTGTTGTCTTGGATGGTTTGTTTCTTAACTGAAACGTCGTTCTTATCTCGAATGGTATTCTAATTTGCAAGTCAAATGAGTGATGGTGGTGCTGTACGTCATTGCAAATGGCCCATAGTTATAGTAGGTGAACTTGTTGAATAGTTAACATCGTTACCTTTACTGGTTATCTTTAGTTAATTAAAGTAATTTGCCCTTCCTGAATTTAAAGATATTGTTTTATCAATTGCATAAATCATTAGGTACCTACCAGAGGCTGTACGCGATCATTTCAATTATAGGTACTGATAGATTAAAGCGTGATTGTTAAGTTTTATAAGACGTTTTTTTGCTAAAAAGCATGGTTAGTGACTTAGTGTCTATAACTAAAAGTTTATAGTTTAAAATAGATCAGTTAGGTACAGAATTTTGAATTTGTGTATTGTGTAATTTGATTTATAGTTTTCCGTATTGTATATTATGATGTGTGAACGATAATAATAACAGAATGTGTAGCATCTCAGTTAGACTCACAACGCCGCGCAGATGCAGGTAATCTATACGAATTTTTGAAAGGCCTTTGACCATAATATCGCATCATCTTGTAATCCCAAACCTTTCGAATATTGGACTTAATGACAATTTACCGTCACTACTTTATTCTTACCTATTAAAATCGAACGCCGTACGTATTTCATAGAAACTTAGATCATAGATCCAATAAATGTTACATCGGGAGTGCGTCAAGGCCTTAACCTGGGACCTCTGTTGTTTCTTATTTTTTTAACGACCTACCAAATGAGCTGGACTGTGAAAAGCTTTTATTTGCTGATGATGTTAAACTTTTTTTATCTCTATCGAATCTGCAGGATTGTGCTTTATTACAGGATAATTTCGATCACCAACAAATGTCATACACTACAGTACACTATAATTAACAAATCGATTGTACTGTTACTTCTCGCTATACCTCCTTGACAAATTTGGGTATATTTTTGATAGAAGTTTCTCATTTACTGTGCAGACGCGCTCAATCCACAGGGGTGCTTAGATTTATTTGGCGGAATATTGTCAATCGCTTTCCAATACTCGTGTGTTGTATGCCCTTTATGTGTCACTGGTCCGTTCTGAATTAGTGTATTGCTCACTAATATAGAATCCTCTTATTATGACAAATAGAAGCTGTCACTTGAATCTGTTCAAGGATTTCTAAAGATGTTAAATCTTAAACAGCATGCTGTGTACGCCCCAAGAGACTATCCGCAGACCGATTTGTTGATGAGTGTTGGAGTTGAGTCTTTTGCAGACAGTAGGTATTCGGGTGAGGAAGTAAATATAGATGGCGCTTTAAAATTAGCAATGGCCGTCAACGTCGGGGTTGAAATTGTAGTTTATGGAGGTGGATTCATGGTGGAATACGTTAACAACCGTAATATTTTGTCCAAGTTGGTCCAAGTAATTGTCTTTTTAAAGATAAAACAATAGAAAACGAAAAACACACGAAACTCTACGTGCTTTTATGCTTTTAACCCCGATGTTCTTAGTTACACTGGGCGTCGTTGCGATTGCCGCCTCACCCGAATAAGGCCAACGTTATCTTCTTTTTTAAACTACTTTACAACTATATTGATTCGCTCGTTCTACTATATCTTTACTTTACTTCAATTCAAAAATTTTTTTTATTGATGTCCTATTTTAGCCTTTTAAACCACGCCCCAGCGTGTTTAAATCGCGTTTTATAACACGCGCGTGTTTTAAAGTTGCCATGCCAACATCAACAAATTTAAAAAACGGGAATTCTATTGGTTATTGATCTGACAGGAGTATTTTGTTACGTCAAATAAAATGACAGATTGCATCACCAATTTGAAAAACGTGAATTCTATTGGTTATTGATCTGACAGGAATACTTTGTTATGTCAAATAAAATGACAGTTTGCAAATTAATTTCCATTTTTCTCATTTCCATGACAACGAAAGGTTTACTGATTTCACATACGAATTCAACCATTTCACATTATTAGTTCTTATTTCCAGTTTAATGCCAGATTTCAAAGTGAACCAATAAAAAAAATAGCGTAAAGTATTCGTGGATAACTAGTCTTTAAAACACTTGCTCCTATTTCAAGCACTCGGCTACGCCGTCGTGCTTGAAAACTCGCGCGTGTTTTAAAGACCTGTTTATCCACTTAAATATACTATTTCTTATTGGTGTCCTATTTTAGCCTTTTAAACCACGACCCAGCGTGTTTAAATCGCACTTTTTAAAACGGGCGTGTTTTAAAGCTGCTATGCCAACATCAACAAATTTGAAAAACGTGAATTCTATTGGTTATTGATCTGACAGGAGTACTTTGTTACGTCAAATAAAATGACAGATTGCAAATTAATTTCCATTTTTCTCATTTCCATGACAACGAAAGGTATACTGATTTCACACACGAATTCAACCATTTCACATTATTAGTTCTTATTTCCAGTTTAATACCAGATTTCAAAGTGAACCAATAAAAAAAATAGCGTAAAGTATTCGTGGATAAATGGTCTTTAAAACACTTGCTCTATTTCAAGCACTCGGCTGCGCCGTCGTGCTTGAAAACTCGCGCGTGTTTTAAAGACCTGTTTATCCACTTATACTTTAATATACTATTTTATTATCCGACACATCGAATGAATATGTGTTGGTAGGTAAAATCTCCAATCTTCACCATGTGTAGGTATAAACAACTATTCCATTTCTCAAAAGTGTGATAAGTGATAACTGATAACGATAAGTATATTATTCAATTGCAGCCTAACAGAACTTACGTTGCAACTAAAAAGTTTAGTTTTGCCAAATTAATAAGTTAATGAATGTATGTGTATTGTTCTGTGTTTTGTGATATGTCAAGCTTGTGTTTATAGATTTTCTCTCTATTATTTATTTGTTACCTATTTAAGTTTTAAAAAAGGCAACTTTTTTCTTTCCTTACTAATGGCAAGAGTCAAGTCAAGTCAAGTTATTACAATAACGTTCAACTAATGTTAAAACTTTTTATTAAACTTTGGTTTCGCAAGGAAAAACGGACACGCTGGTCAATTACTGTGCCACCATTTGATAGGTCGTAATTAATTAAAAAATAGGTACAGCTAAGTATTAATTAATCGAGATAAATAAATATAATGATTACCAAATAATACATTGAGACCCTAAGTTGAAGTTCTATTACCAAAAAAATACACTAAACACCAAAAAACGAAACAAGTACCAAAACAAGAAAGTCTAAAATTACAATGTTTCTAGATGTTTTAGTAATGATTGCACTTTATATTGCATTCAAATACTAAATATAGTAAACGATTTAATATCAAGATGCTCATTTTACCTGTGCTGCTAATTCATGTCCAATATAGTATTTACGAATTTTGTGGTCTATGCATGGAATTTTATAGCATAGGTATAATTAGAATGTTATTGTTTGTTATTGTGTTTACTGTTAAATATAAAACTTTTTTTGAATATTTAGTTACTATTGGAAAACTGAATAGGTAGGTACCTATATTAATTTACGGCCATGAAAAACTCTAATTTAGTAAACATTTTACAATATTATAGAGCGAAACTTTAGGGAGTTCGTTTACCTACTATGTTTGGGCGAACAATGCTTTATCTGCAGCAATTTACTTTTATGGGATAACGACATGTTAAATATTTGGATATCAATTTAAATTAAAATATGGTTAAAATTTTGGTGATCGTTCACTATTTTTGAGTTAACAATGATTAGTTTGGAGTGATTTGCTTTAAGTAAAATTTTTGGTGATAATTTTACATTAAAATGGAGTTTTAATTTTGATGATCATTTACTATTTTTGGCAGTATAAAGTGCTTTTTTGAGGTTATTTTTTTACTATGTCTGGTAATAAGTTAAACACAAGCCTTAATTAATGAAAAGAAAGAGGTAAAAAGGTCAAGCAAACGGACTGGACAGCACTCTAAATTTATATGGCACAAGAATGAATTATAGCGTTGAGTTTAATTTTCATCAACCCTTTATTTTATGAACTTTTAGCATTAAAATAATGCATACATTGTATATTTATCAAAAATTTCATTATTATTCACTTTACTTTTACAGTTTCATATACATATTAGCAATTATGTATTTAGAAAACTAAATGAAATACTTAGGCGTAGGAACAATAGCAAAAACGAATCTTTGTTTGACCGTTTTTTTTAAAATATGAGGTGTCTGATGTAATGTAGGTTTATAATTTTTATAAGCCTAAAATAATTTCCATTGTCAATAATATTGTCATCGTTGCACGAGCCACCCTATATGTATAGTGTTCAAGAAAATAATGTACCTGCTACCTACTGGTTTCAGCAAATGTAAACGGGCGAATGTAAGTTAAGCGTATTTTGTGTTTCAACAAGGCTTCGGTGTTTTATGCAAACGTAGGTAGGTTGTAGGTATAGATGGATCGTTTTATGTTTTAATGGTGTCTTTGGGGGTAAAGAGAAGAAAACGACGTATACAACACAGCACATCCATCATCATCTCTGTGAAGCAGACAGTTCCCTTAGCCCCACGTAACCCCTCGTGCATCTACAACGAAAGGTTGCGATTACAATTTACAATAGCGTACTTTTTCGGGTTCTTCGAACGCCTGCAACATCTTCGGCAGATAATGCATCATCGTCGCCATCGCCACTCCGATGCTCCCACTGCGTTTCTACGGAAATGAAAAATGAGTAAATAAAATGTTGCATCTGTTACGTAAGTTACGTTATGAAGATTGATAACTAGAGGGCGGATTAATATGCACATAAAAAGTCACATATATGCGCATATATATGCACCAAATATGTTAAAAATATGCAGTCAGTTTGTTAAAATATGCAACATTATATGCAAAATATGCGTACCAAGAAATAATAAACAACCTGTATTAAACAAAAACTGTTATTATGTAAAAAAGGTTCTTAATGAAATTAAAAAAATTAAGTAATTAAAATAATAAAATGTATATGTGTAATATTAACTACAAATAATCTTAGGATCAGTTGGAGAATTAAACATATTATTCTAATCATCGCTTTTCTGCCTATAATAAATTACAATAGAGTGTTTTTCCAAATTGTTTAAATTAAATCCTTGTCGCGTATCAAATAAAATATATCCCTGTTCGATCATCAAGTGGATGCAGGGACGCGACTGAGAAATCTCTGTAAGAAATGCAAGGCAGCTCCATCTAAATCTCGATATGATCGAATGCTACGGCGAAATTATAGCAGTGACGTTTCTCTTACCTTCTACAGGAATTTTTAATGGTTTTCTTTTTTAGATTTTAATCTTTTATTTAAAAAATTTCATTTACTGTGCTTGTTTGAGGAGAGAGAGCAATTTTTTGAAGTAAAATGTCAGATTTATTTAGAAATGCACAAATTATGCAATAATATACACATTTTACAAAAATATGAACATTGCTGCAAATATATGCAAAATATGCAAAATTATATTGGTGTCATATAACTCGCATTAATGTGATTCACCTAGATACGGAAGGGTACTTTTACAGCATCAATATTCAACAATATGCATTTTGCATATAATCCGCCCTCTATTGATAACTAACTTTAATCGTGTTTTGTAATAATGGAATAAATTCTATTTTAATTATTCCTCTTTGGGATCATTTATTAACTTTCTTACGTTACCGGAACGAATTTGTACTTATTTAAAATAAACAGCGAATCAGGTATGAAAAAATAAAGCTAGCCCGATGTACCTACAGTAGGTTTAGCGGACAAAAATGAAAAAAATGTATACAGTACGTCCAGTTTAAAACGACTTACACATGGTGACCGGTGCGAAGTTTCGAAATTTCCAATTTTTTATTTGCATTTACAATCGTTTTGTTAGTCGTATGTTGGCTAATTTATAGCGTTAATCGGTTTTTAATAACTATAATATAATCAAAGATTATATTCTATTATTCATTTTTTTAATTTTCAATTGTTTGTTTATAAACATTTGTTGGATATTTTTTAACGTTTGCCAGTTTTTAATAATTATAATACTTAAGTAGGTATATACGTTTAGGTAATAATTATAATTAAGTTAGCCCCTTAACTTTCGAAATATAGGTACAATTTGTTTATTTGCAATCGTATATCTATTTTTTGTTTTTTTATAACCCTTTTTGAATTAATGTCGGAAAATGGATCAAATGTAGTTTTACCTTTAATTCTGAGCGGCGAAATAGTTTGAAGTCGCAGCCGTTTCCCCTTTACAATTATCAATTTAGTTTCTTTGTGTTTTGTACAAATTGTGTGATTTTTTTTAGACTAAAAATTCGCATATTAAATAATAATAAGTTTTTAAAATCCTCAATATGTATTTTATTTAGCTCTTAACTTAGGTAATATGACAATTTTTAGTCTAAAAAAATCACACAATTTGTACAAAACACAAAGAAACTAAATTGATAATTGTAAAGAGGAAACGGCTGCGACTTCAAACTATTATTCGCTGCTCAGAATTAAAGGTAAAACTACATTTGATTCAAAAATCTGGTATGTTTGAAAAAAATTGGGCGAAAAATAAAATGGTCCATTATTGGAAACTTTAATTATTCATTATTACATTATAAGAACAGACAGAATTTTCTCGGAATTTTCATTAGTAATACAACGAGTGGGTACGAAATTGCCGAAAATTTTCGATCTCAGATACTAGTATTTGTTTCGACGACAATTTCCACGAGTGAGCGTAGCGAACGAGTTGAAATTGTCGTCGAAACAAATACGAGTAATCTGAGATCGAAAATTTTCGGCAATTTCGTACCCCACCGAGTTGTATTCGGCATGACAATTCCACGAAAGAAGTAATTTGAGGAAAGGAAGAAGGAATTACAGCGATAATTTGAGGACCATACTAAATTATTAGTGTAATTCGTTCCTAATTGGTCGAATGATTCAAAATTGTGCAAACTAATTGGTTGAAATTTTCTGTATAATAGCCAACAAGTACAAATTGTGATTTTAAATATACCGGGTGAGTCATTTAACCTGGAATTTGAAATATCTCGAAAAATACGCATTGTATAGAAAAATGCGCCGAATCAAAACTTGAAAATCTTCGAGGGGGAAATTCGTTAGTACTAAATTACACCCTCACCCCCACCCCCTGTAGGCGGGGCGGGGGGCAAATTTGAAATCTTAAATAGGAACCCCTATTTTTTATCGCAGATTCGGATTTTACGTCGAAAGTTACGTACGATTTGTCCGAAACATTTTTTTCGATTCGCGACAGAGGGCGTTGTAATCGCAAGAAATGGAGCAGAAGTCAAAAAACAGATAAACACGTGTTTAGTAAGATTCGACAGGTTATTCAATGATGTTAGGGTTGCCCTCCCCTCTCCTGAAGGTGTGTGGGGGGGGGGGTGTTTGGTGAATAAACTGTTTTTAACGTAACCCAGGAACAACGACGAGGACGTAATAGTTTTATGTTGCATTTGGAGTGCTTGATTATTGATTAACGTGAATCCCCTTGCCCCTCACTAATCAAGTCAATGCTCCAAATGGTGATCTTGAACTTGAACAACCTGGACACAAGCGTTCGTCTGTCGAATCTTACTAAAAACGTGTTTATATGTTTTTGACTTCTGCTCCATTTATTGCTATTACAGCGCCCTCTGTCGCGAATCGAAAAAAATGTTTCGGACAAATCGTACGTAACTTTCGACGTAAAATCCGAATCTGCGATAAAAAATAGGGGTTCCTATTTAAGATTTCAAATTTGCCCCTCGCCCCGCCTACAGGGGGTGGGGGTGAGGGTGTAATTTAGTACTAACGAATTTCCCCCTCGAAGATATTCAAGTTTTGATTCGGCACATTTTCCTATACAATGCGTATTTTTCGAGATATTTCAAATTCCAGGTTAAATGACTCACCCGGTATAACACTTTATGAAACTACGAGGGTAAGTCAAAAATTACTTACACTTTTAATTGTACAACTTTATTAAATAACGATAGGTGGCGCCGCATACGCATGCGTTGAGGTAGCGCGCCTGTGGTCAGAGGGTGTAAGTGATACTGAGATTCACCGGAGACTTGTCACAATACAGGGCAAGTGCTCTATCTCGTAAAACAGATTTTTGTGGATTGACGTGTTCAAAAGTGGCCGATCAAGCGTAAGGCAACTGGTCGACCATAAACATCCACCACTGCCGACCACATTTGGCAAGCTCTGGACATGATTACAGCAGATAGGCCAGTGACCATAGATGACGGCGCACCACTTTACACATTAGCCGGCGCGCGGTTCTGGGTATGAAATTATCCACGACAAACTCAACCTCCGTAAAGTGTGTGCGCGATTGGTACCGCGAATGCTTACCATAGAAAACAAAACGAAACGCCAGAGTATTGAGTGGTAACACCCATCATCCCCTACACGGGAACCTCGCCATCGGCTGGGAAGGTGATGCTAACCGTGTTATGGGACGAAGAAGCTCCTATACTGGCCGACTATTTGAAAAGGACTGTTTAAGAGGTCGTCGATTTGCCTCAGACTCGGGCGTTCGGGATGCGATGCAAAAGTGATTTTACTACCAACCCAAAACCTTCTATCACGAAGGCTATGGAAGCTTATGATACGCTAGACCAAGTGCATTGCTCAACAAGACTATATCAAAAAATAATGCATTTGTTACACACCTATCATTGCTTAATAAAGTTGCAGGACTAAAAGTGTGAGTAATTTCTGACATACCCTCGTATCAAATTTCAAATTAGGCTGTGTTTGTATATTCATAAATAATAATATGGGTTCCAAAAAAGTGGTCTAAGAGCGTTGCTGAATCTCGTTGTTTTTAAAACGATATTATTTTTCAAAATTGTACGCCTATTTTACATTAATCACATATAAATGTGATTTGGCGAAGTCATGTTCTCTTTCGTGATGTCTTTATTTTTACGTTTGGAATCTAGTTTCATGCACGCTAACTTCAATATCCGGTCTTGTTTTCTTTATATACTTATACCATTGAATAACATATATCTTTCACTCAACGCTTATACTTATCTTCTTAAAAACGTAGCTTTGTTGGAACATTGAACGGACGAAGATGCGTATAAAAAATTGTATTGCAGTGCAGAAAATGATGATGTAAATACAAAACAGAAGTGAAAAACGAAGAAAAAAGGTAGCAGAAATCTCAGTTGTATCTCTCGGCGGTTTTCGTGGTCGTAACGGCGCTACTGTTAGTGTGTAAAGCTCGGGAAACGCTTTTGCTGTTCTTTTTAGAATTGGAGTTTCACAACTTCGTGTTGTAGTTATCTATTTGTTCAACGGCCACCGATGAATGAACTGTTTTGATGCCTTTATTGCTACTATTACAAACAAAAGGACTCCATGACTCCAATAAACATTCCAGCACGAATAAGTCCATCTTTCTTTGTTGCATTATCCGAACGGGTTCCTTTTTTTATTATTCGACTCCATATTGATTTTTACTGACCTCATTAACTCATTTCTAGTTGTTCCTTTTGAGATTGGAAAATCGATGAATACAATTGTAAATTTTCGTTTATCTTATGCGTTTGTTTGAATGAATGAACATGTACTAATATGTACTTAATTGAAGATTTTAGTAGGGATGCATTCATATCTGGAATGACGGAAGTATGCAGAAAAGCTCGCACTGTATGTACTAGTTTAATGAATACAGTTGCAATTTTGTATAATTAGTTTGACATATAGATAAATCGCTCGTTCTATGATTATCGGGCGCACTCATGCAGAAATCATATTCTAATTACACCCATAAATAGAGCTTCTCTCCACTTATATACATACGAATCGATATATTTTAAGAGCAATTTAACCTTGTCACATGCAGTTCAAGGTACGAAAATTTGCAACGTGCTCAACAGATTCCAACTTGCATCAAAATCTACTTTAGTATTCACGCTTAGAGTACATTGACCGTCTAAAAATGCCCATGTACTGTCATCTACGTGAATCAGAATGATATTTATAGATTAGAAATTTTATCTTTCTTGTTAAAGGGCTGCATTTGTTGCATATAAATTTTGACAGATAGCCAAGAAAATGAGCTATTATGGAAAAGTTCATGTAGCGCCATCTATGACGATAAGTGTAGGTTACAGATGGTTTCTTTTATTAAATAAATAAAAATTAGTTTTCTATCCGTTGCAGATATCTTTTTCATTTCAAGAGCTATAATCATAGTGTAAAGTAATATCGTTGATTAAGGAATTTACGTAATATTATATGAAACAACATTATGGGGATAAATGGAAATTCATTTGGTCACCGAGGTTTCATTGTTCTGCACAATGAATAAATATTATTAAATAGTGTATTTATTCATTGGTTCTGCACATGACAATCTGAATGGATGGCGCCAATGTCGCTGCTATTAAGAAGGAATCGAAGTTTCAAACCTTTATTTTGAACTACTACTTCATTACAGATGACACTATTAGCTAACAGCCTTTTAAAGTTATTGGTAACAGTTTTGTATCCGGAATCAATCTAATTTCGCGAATGATAGGAAATGGGCCCCTTAAATGAAAAACGGGGCTTCTTAAAAGAAAATTTTTGGTAAGCACTTAATTTTAGAGTTACAGTCTACTGTTCAATAGATGGCGTTAGAAGTCTTATTATAGTGCAGTGACTTTATTACAAACAGTGACGACAAGCGGCGATTATCCACCATTAAGAGGCAAAATTGTGGGCGGGTTTATATGAACTCAACGGTGGTATCCTAGCAACTTGCTAAATCAAAATAAAAATAACACGCTGATCAAAGGTAAACACAGTCAGGCCGCCATTAAGATGCAAAATATGCCACGGCCAATCAAAATCGATACCACGCTTGTCGTCACTGTTTGTAATACAGTCACTGTATATTATAGAGAGAGTACCGCAATTGACGCCATTTTGACTCCAGAAAAGGGCGGTAAATTTGAATTGAAGAAAAGGTATTGGTGTGATAAAAAAATTATTACAACTGACAGCTGACAACTGACAACACCTGATCCCTGACAAGACAACCATAATATGTAGCCGCCATTTTAGCTCCAAAGTAACGCCCAAACCAATTGCGGTACTCTTATTATACTACAGTGACTCTATTAGAAACAGTGACGACAAGCAGCGATTAGCTCCACCCATCGGCCATTAGGAGGCAAAATTTTGGCGGGTTTCTATGAACTCAACGGTGGTATCCTAGCAACGTTCTAAATCGAAAGAAAAATCACACGCTGATCAAAGGTAAACACAGTCAGGCCGCCATTAAAATGCAAAATATACCACGGCCAATAAAAATCGATACATCGCTTGTCGCCACTGTTTGTAATAGAGTCACTGTATATTATACCAGTGAACTCTCACTGTATTATACACACGAATTAAAAATATCTATAAATAACATGTATCTAATCACTAATATCACAGATAAATAATACAAATGCACTTGATGCGTATTGCAAGTCCCATACCCTAACAAAAAATACAAATAGACCTTTGGTGCTTCTTAGAAAAAGAAAGTCTTTTTACAGAAGAGTGGAAAGGGTATCAGTAAAACTGTGCTGTATTCATCCCACTCTTTCAAGTAGGAACCACAGGATATACTTTTCCTGCATGCGATAAGCGGATATGTCGCACCACCTCAGCACCCTTTGGTATTGGGGAGAAGAATGTGATGCAGATGTGTAGCAACATAGACTAAATACTCCTGTAGCAAGAACCATAGACTTTCAGAGCTTTTGGCAATTTTTAAAAACCCCGAGGCAACTCCAATTCCTATCGCTGACGTTGGACAGAAATTCCTCGTGGAACTGTTTGGGGGGATCATCGAAGGCCTAAGGTACCGCACCACAGTCGTGGTAAAGCCGAAATGTGAACTTGCCAACCTGCCACCAACCAGAGATGCCGCTAACTCATCTAGGACGTACGTGCAAGTCCAGGCGTGGATGGGAAGCCAAGGGAGCCATCAGAAATTGCCTTCTGCATGGGGATCAAAGCTTACCAAACGAAGTAGGTATTATGCACTTTATCAATACCTGTGTCATGACATTTTTATTCTTAAAACCTGCCATACGATATCTTAATGCTATGCTGGTATAAATTGAGTGAATCATTTGTTTACAGATGTGGTTCCCATCACCACAACGATGGATGCTGCCCCAGAACAGCTGCTCCACATAAGTGCACGACTATGGTTGAGTAACTGCAGGATACAGCTGTAAAAAGGCTAGTTCTGTTGCGCTCTGCAGTATGCAAGTACTGTCTGGCCACAGCAACAACGATACACCTTCTTACAAAAGTCGTTCCCAAAATCGAACTCTTCCTGTGATTTTATTCCAGTTAATTAATTTGATTGATAGGTTCAATTTTCTTGATTTGAATACAATTTGTCGCATTTAAGTTGTTAACAAACAATAATAAGACAACACCGCGAGGCGAGAGAGATAGCGCGCAAGGGTCATTCCTGTCCTTTCATAACGCTTTGCGCATGCCCTGTACGAGAGAGCAGACAGCGTTAAACCAAAACGTACTATAGTTCAGTGGACAAGATTATAAAGCGTATTTTAAATGCAATTCAAGTTGCCTCGGTACCTATACTAAATGTCAAAATTGAACTTGAAATGTCAATAATTTCGAAATTTTAACAAAATCCAAATTAACTGTACCATTTGAAACCATGTTTAGACACGAACATTTTCTGAAACAAGGGTAAGATTTATACGTTAACATTCTGAGAAATGGCGACTAGAGACATAGACTCCATAATAACGCATTTGCTTTGGTGTCGAACACGTTCAAGCTCTGATTTTAACTTAATGGAAAGCGAAATTCACAATTTATGTGTGGAATGTATTCATACGCTCCTCTCACAACCGATGTTGTTAAAAATCGAAGCGCCTGTTGCGATTTGTGGTGATATTCACGGACATTTTGAGGAATTACTGCGTATATTCGAATGTGGAGGATTTCCTCCAACTACAAATTACTTATTTTTGGGAGACTACGTTGATCGTGGTAAAAAGTCATTGGAAACAATTTGCTTGTTATTAGCGTACAAACTGAAATATCCTAACAATTTTTTTCTTTTGAGGGGCAATCACGAATGCAAGTACATTAACTACGATTACGGATTTTTTGACGAATGCATCGAGAGATATAGCGCCCGTCTTTGGAGAAGTTTTAACAACTGCTTTAATTGTTTACCTGTTGCAGCTATAGTAAAAGATAAAATTTTTTGCTGCCATGGAGGTTTAAGCCCACATTTAAAAAAAATGTGCCAAATTGAAAAAATAGCAAGACCTACGCATATTCCACGGAAAGGACTCTTATGCGATTTGTTATGGTCTGATCCTTGCAAACGAATGTCAGGTTGGGGTTCGAGTCATCGTGGTGTGGGTGTACTTTTTGGAGAGGACACTGTCCATGAATTTCTGGCGAAACACGATTTCAAGTTAATATGCAGAGCACACGAAGTTGTCAAAGACGGTTACAAATTTTTTGCTAGGCGTAAATTGGTTACGATTTTTAGTGTATCTGGTTATTGTAAGGGTCGGAATGATGGTGCAATTATGATTGTAGATAAGTCTCTAGTTTGCACTTTTAAAATATTAAAATACCAATGTTAACAATAATTTTGTTTTTTCATTTTTAATATTGTATATGATGTCTGTTTTTGAGTATAATGAACATTCGGAGAGCCCATGGCAATCACGCCCGAAACAAATGAGACTATAGAAATGCTAAAACTCTTATAAATACGTTACGTAGATACTTACTATAGGTACTTAATTTGAGCTTGGAGAAACTTGAACGATCAAGCCATACTATTATATTTATTCTGCACTTACAGACCACACCTTTGAATAGAAGACCAGATGCTGTAGACAATAGAAAAAAATAGCTTAGGAGATGCGCAAATCGACAGCTTGTCCTCGATGATGTCATTTCCCGTATTCAAAATAACCACTTCGCTGTAGGTAATTCGTCTCTTGGTGTTTCGAAGCCATCGTAGGGGATTCTTGTGATCCATCTCTGTACTCTTAGCGGTTATAGACTGGAGTGCCATGCGATAAGTAGTTTAGCATTTTTTACACGTTATTCAGAGAAGAAAATATCGTTTGAGACTTGGTGTTGCGGTTTTGTGGGACCAAAAGATTGTTTGTAGATTTGGATATCGATGAAGCATGTACATCGCTAATTCCATCGAGGAGTTTACTTATGTAACTTTTATTTTGTTCGTGAAATTGCTCCACTCGCTTCGCTCGTTTCGCAAACTTTTCACTCACATATAGTACTTTTAACACTCATATCATAAATATAATAGCTATTTTTTTATTGGTGTCCTATTTTAGCCTTTTATAAACCACGCCCCAGCGTGTTTAAATCGCACTTATTAAAACGCGCGTGTTTTAAAGTTGCCATGCCAACATCAACAAATTTGAAAAACATAAATTCTATTGGTTATTGATCTGACAGGAGTACTTTGTTACGTCAAATAAAATGACAGATTGCAAATTAATTTCCGTTTATTGGTTATTGATCTGAGAGGAGTACTTTGTTACGTCAAATAAGTGACAGATTGCAAGTTAATTTCCGTTTTTCTCATTTCCATGACAACGAAAGGTATACTGATTTCACATTACGAATTCAACCATTTCACATTATTAGTCCTTGATGGGATCCATATACGATGTTTTAATTGTATCTCAAAATGGGGGTAAATCGAATGAAGGTGAGTTAACTTATTAGTTCTTATTTCTATTTTAATACCAGATTTCAAAGTGAACCAATAAGAAAAATAGCGTAAAGTATTCGTGGATAAATGGTCTTTAAAACACTTGCTCTATTTCAAGCACTCCGGCTACGCCGTCGTGCTTGAAAACTCGCGCGTGTTTTAAAGACCTGTTTATCCACTTATACTTTAATATACTATATTCAGTGCTATAATAATAAACATCGAGCAAGTCATCATTGTATAGTATAGTATACTCGTGTGTCGTGTACCTACACTCGTACAACGAACTGATAACGAATCGACTTTTGAATGAATCTTTCGATAAACAGGTACCTACCTATAATATCTCTGTCATAAATTTTATGATCTCTGTCGACTGGCGTATAATAGATACTTTGCTTTGTTTATCATAGTTAGTTTTCGTTTATTTGTTCTTGTAAAATTTGACTCATTCGTTTTGGACATTAGCGGTAACCGGTAAGTTTTTTGTTTTTGAGATGTTTCAAAATTTGGCTCTTGTGGTCATTTACAAACAATAACATAATTGTCACACATGCAATTATTTAATACATTGCCGTTGTAAATTGCAAGGTCAACACGATAATTTATTGTTACATGAATGTTATTTTGCTCTGTTTGCTAATGAGTCATACACCGGGTTTCTAATTTTCTAAATAGTTTTTCCCTCAACATATGCCTACCTAGCATAATCCCCACAACCTGAAAGTTTTTAATACTCGTAGTATACCTAGCAGATTGTTGGCATTTATTATTATCTTATATCTATTAGATTATAAATGTATAAAATGTTCATCAAGGTACTTAGGTAACTGCAGAATGGGTACGGATTTCTTCAAGGGGAATAAAAAAGTGTCCAAAATGTAAATCCCATTCACGATGCTTTTGGCAAGCGGGCGGATTTGCAATAATGTTTGTTTACTAACGTCGGAATTATATTATCGTTATCTTGACGACGTTGCCTATTTTCACTAGTCGGTATATTGACGTTGAAGCGACAAAGGTGTAGAAACATAACTTTAGCAACAATGCAATCGCAATATCTTCGTTTGGACGTTTGATAAGATAATCTCATTTTTAAAAAATTGTAGGGAAGTACAATAATTTGACAAATTTAGTTTGTTTTCGGCCGTACGAAGTGCTTGTGATTATTGTTGTATTTGCTTGTTTTGATCGATTTTTGTATCGAAAATTGTAGGTAGGTATGACGTCATGTCGTTCTCATAAAAACTCTACCTACCATCCGCATCACACAAAAACGTTCTGAATTGCTTTTTTTTTGTCTAGATCTAGAACAAAAATAGGTACAGCACAGTTGGTCCCATGCACTGAAATATAAGCAACCTGGAACGCGCACGGTGCATTTAACCTGTAGGAAATAAACCGAGCGTGCGATAGCAAAACGGAGGGACATTGGGCGCGTTTAGCGAGCGCAGCAGCTTAACGTTAGCGGTCAGCAATGATTAGTAATTAGTATGCTGACATCCAGCAACTTAAAATTCGCTAAACCGTGAACTGATATCAGCATTTGCTTGCTGTAGACGTCGGTATATAATTGTGAGGTTAAGTTGCGTTTGTATAGTATTTAAAATCAACCATGGAACAAAATGTTATGGCTTTTGCTTTAGATTATGTTTTAGAAGATTTTGAAGTTACTTCTTAGGATTTATCTACCCTTAAGGGGGTTACTTGTTCAAACTATGATCTCTGAAGTTAGTCGTTTAACTATTGCTGACCGATTCAGCGTAAACTTTTTACGCTGTCTAATTTACTCAGCAGTTGTAAGTAAGCATCTACTTATAACTTAGCGTTCCGTTTAGCGAAACCGCTGTTGGCAGCAACTCAGCCGCTGACGTTCGCTAAACGCGCCCATTGTGTCCTTGTTGTACTCATTCACAGTTAAGCTGTTGAAGCATTTTCATTGTTTTACGATTAATCAAACTAGTTTTTTATTACGTATACGATACAATAAAAAAAATGAGTAAGACACAGACCGAATGTCCCTACAATAATTCCCTTTCTGTCGGCTCGGCTGTAAGTTAAGCGTAAGCGTTCCAGGTTGCTTATATTTCAGTGGTCCCATGGCATAAGTTATCTAGGGAAATATTTATAATGCATAAGTAGTGCCTTTGTTAACGATTTGCCTCATACCATTGAATAAAGAATCTTTCACTCAATGAGATTAGATAGTATATTATATCGTTAAGCGAGCCAGCGGCTGCAATAATGTTTAGGTTATAGACGTTCACATATCATTGGAAAAATGTTTAAAATAACGAATAACGATTTGGCGGAGGTGGGTGACTCCACATTACACTGTGCGGGTCTAATTTCGGATTGCGCGGGGATTGAGAGCTTAAATATGGTTAAGTCCTTGGTAAATAGTGAGTAATTAATTAATAATTAATTAGTAATCAATTATTAGTGTGGTGTTAGCTACTTAATAGTTTTTTTTTTTTTTTGGGTTGTGCTAGCTTAACGGTTAAGCTGGCACAACCACTTTTTTTTTTAAAACTCAACAGTAATAAATTTGAGTTTTGGGTAATTAATTAGTAATAAATGAGTACTAAATTATGTGGTACGTTTCAACTGATTGTGCTATAGGGGTTGTGCCAGCTTAACGGACCTAAAATTTATGTAGGTACAACGAATAAAATTTACAATAAACGACAACGAATAATTCTAGCAAACTAGAACAGAAAATAGAAAAGTAGCAATATTTAGAATTTCTAGTAGGTTACAATTTACAATAAGTGTTCGAATAAATCATCATTTACTGTGGTACAGTGATCAAATCTTCTATTCGGTAAAATTAATTTAGACCTACAAACTCAATTTTGATAATTCGATATTAAATATTTATAGCACGCTTTGTGAATTTAAATTTTTAAGTACATTTTTAAAGCTTCATGCATAATAAATAGCTAATAGGATTGGCAATCCTATAAGAATTTGTTTTGGCTCACAAGGTATTGGGCATGGCAAGCCTAAAGATATTCGGTGTGAAAAACCTTTTATGTCATTACTACCTTACTATTTCACCATAACAACTCTGAAACAAGAAACATTAATGACTAAATAACACTTCTTTAGGTACATGACAACCGGATTTTAGATAGCAACGCGCGATATTTTTTATAACGCCCGCAAATCTAAAATTATTAGGATGTTAAATGTGCGTCTATACTGATTTTATTATCATCTGTTTTAATCATCTTAATCAACTTCTTGCAAGTATGACATAAAGTAAAGAAGACACCACGGGCGGCGTTATTTAGTTCATAACGCCCTAGATACCTTAATTACTATAACGACGCGGTACTTACACGCGGAAACCAATATTATTAGATATGTATTGTTCTTCGAAGTTTATATTGTACCTACATATATACCTACCTATACTCAGGCCAAGCGTGGTTAACTAACCGCACCGATCGAAATCAAGTAACGATTAGTCCTAGCAAAGACTAATGGCCGTATTTATAGTCGATCCTTAAGAAAGCATCTAAGGGCACCTTAAAGCATTCCTCAAGTAAATTTAAAGGTTGTGTTTTATAGTCGTATCTTCGTGTTTTCCACATTTATAACTTCTCCAATAATAATAGAAAGTCTTATAGCAATAATAAACGTAACCACAAAAAGTTAAATGAAAACACTTAAGGAACCTTTCAACCACCCTTGAGGATATAAGTAGGCGTTAACCTCCTTAAGGAACGACTATTAATGACAAATACAACGAAAAGGACGACCTTGAGGTGTAGGTAGACCTAAGGATCGACTATAAATACGGGCATAATAGTCTTTGGTCCTAGTAATATAAATAAGTACAAAATACTCATAGAAAAAGTAACCGGTTACTTTTTCTATGAAAATACTGGTCGTACGGAGAAAGATTGCTTCGGGTGCGCAGGTGAACTTCGTGTATTCGGAAGCGATCGGCATGTAAACTGCTTTTTCCACGTTTAACACTGGCGTTGCTTTTTATGAGGAAATAAAACTCGCAGTGTTATTAAATTTATATTTTAGTAACAAGTAAGAAAAAATACGTGTACATGTAAAATTAAATCACATATACTCATTTAAGACAAAAATCATTTTTTTTAATATTCAAGCCAGATGTTACTAATTAAACGGAATTTAGCGGCGACACCACTGGTATCATATGATTCGAAAATTTACAATTATACGAGTGCGCATCCGACCTTGGGGCAATCTTTCTCCGTACGACCAGTAAGTTGTTGTAAAAAACAGGGTTTTTTTAATCATTCTGTGGTATTACGTTTATTGTACTCGTATAAGATTAATGCCCGTATGCACCGTCGTGTTTTAATCGTGTTTTACGTCTAATCTTGATTAGTCAAATGATTTCTACACTTGTTAGGCAGATAATCGGGATTAAAACACGACGGTGCATACGGGCATTAGTGTTTGTTGGCGGATAGGTTGCACGTTCTGAAGTTATGAATGGTACGTTTGTTTGCGTTTGGGTGTATGTGGACGAGTTAGAGGTGTCACATGAGTGGGGATTAAAGAGTTTTGTGTTTGTAAGGGACTTTCTGTAATAATAATAATAATAATAATATATAATATATATAATATATACAAAGATATAGAATACCGAAACAAAAAGACACTAACATTCCCATCGGCACCGGATAAGCATTGACATTTAAAACGGGATGTTAGAATGTGACGCCCACACATGTCATGCAGTTTTGCCCGCGGGATACTGTCAGCCTGATACGAGCTACGAAAGCAAATATAAATACCGTACTAGAGCTTTATTGTGTAAAGGTATGCTCCATGTAAGGAAATGTGTAGTTAAATCACTCAAATATTAAACACCGATATTTTACCCAATTATATTACAAACAACATATCACTACATCAATTAGGTACACCTAATTGTGTACTGCGGTGCTGTTGCAGCTTCAAGGTATAACGGCTCCAAGGTCATAATATCAACACAACACCACATCACAAAGAAAACAACCCTTCCGGCCTGGGAGAAGCGTCTAATGAATCGTGTAGATGAAATTAGACGTGACTTAGGTCGAATTACACAATACATACAAGGCACAACCTCTTCCAAACTAACACGCCAGGTACACAACATCATTAGAAAAATAAACACACACAGTTCACGAGAACCAAACACGAATTACAATGAATACAAAGATACACTCACACAAAAACTTTCAGTATCCACAAACAGATTGAGACGGTATAGGGAAGCGGCAAATAGAAAACGTCATAACACACAATTTAAATACAACGAAAAACTATTTTATAGATCACTAACACAACAAAACACTCAACAAAAATACTCATTACCCACATTAGAATCTCTAGAGCACTACTGGTCCGATTTGTGGTCGAAAAATATTGAACATAATATACATGCACCCTGGATCATTTCGGAAAGTACACGTACACAGCACATAATACCAATGCATGATACACAAATCACTTTAGAAGATATCACCAACTCCATCAAACACCTACACAACTGGAAAAGTCCAGGCATAGATAATATTCATAATTTTTGGTGGAAATATTTCACCTGTACACATATACACCTCGCACAACACTTCACAACAATATTAGATGCACCACACACTACACCACCATTCTTCACACAGGGAATCACTTATATGCTTCCAAAAGATAACAATACACACGATGCCTCTAAATATAGACCCATTACATGCCTTCCCACTATATATAAAATTCTAACATCATGCATTACACATAAAATATACACACACTGCACTAACAACAACATTTTATTTGAGGAACAAAAGGGTTGTACCAAGTATTCCAGAAGTTGTAAAGAACAGCTCATTATAGACTCTGTAATACTTGAACAATCTAGACTCAATAAAAGAAACATACACACAGCTTTACATTGACTACAAAAAAGCATTTGATTCAGTACCTCACTCTTGGTTACAAAAAATACTATCGCTGTACAAAATTAGCAACAACATCACACAATTTCTCACTCATATAATGTCATGTTGGAACACCACCCTAACACTTACCTACACTAAATGATACCCAACTCATCACAAACACAATACAAATTAAGAGGGGCATCTTTCAGGGTGACTCCTTGAGCCCACTTTGGTTTTGTCTTTCTCTTAATCCCCTTTCACACATGCTGAATAACACAAATTTTGGTTATAACTTAAAACACAATCACGAAATACATCACAACGTTACACATCTATTTTACATGGATGATCTTAAATTATACGCCTCCACAAGCACAAAACTCAACCATTTATTACATATCACTGAAACATTTTCACATGATATACACATGGAGTTTGGTATTGACAAATGCAAAACACAACACATCACTGCTGGTAAGAGAGAATTTGTGGATTTTGAGCTCGAACATGGTGACCATATAAGATCCATGGACGAGAATGAAACTTACAAGTATCTTGGTTTTCAGCAAAACACACACATAAAACATACACAAATAAAACGAAATCTAATCACACAATATTTACACAGATTACGCAGTATACTTAAAACACAACTACATGGTAGAAACAGCTGTCAAAGCTATTAACACATACGCTACACCGGCCCTTACTTATTCCTTTGGAATAATAAAGTGGACCAATACAGATTTAGAACAGGTACAGCGAAACACATGTTGATGATGACTGCCTTATATGTTTTTATCTAAGCAAGCCTAACATGCGTAAACTGTGGTGCAGTGCATTGTTTGTGGTATAACTCCGGTTGCACTAAGAACAATGGGTGCTGTAAGAGCAGTTCTCATTCTCCATTGCGCTTGAGTTATCAGTGTATTTTCGGTGTTTCTCTGCGTGTGTATTGGCTAAATTCATAAATTGTTTGTGTTGGGAATGGCAGTATCATATTATGTGTATGTCCTATCCCATCATACTATATAGCTTGTCTGTGATGTTTTCAAGTACAACTTAGGTACATATTTGTAATAGGGTGTATTATCAGCACAAAGGTTATGTTTTTGGTGTATTATCTTAGCTATCTAATCGTCTCTGTGTTTGTACCTACTCTGTTTGTGTTAGACGTACCTATATAGTTCGGCCGCTGGATCTTTACCGATGTATGTTCACATACAACGACGTGCGTATCCGTCATTCGACTAGGTACTTTATTACTAAAAACAAACAAGGACAAACTGACTGAGATTTGCAGTTTGTCTTTGTTTGTTTTTAGTAATAATTAATAAAGTAGTCGAATGACAAATACGCACGTCGTTGTATGTGAACATACGCATCGGTAAAGATCCAGCGGCCGAACTATATATGCTGATATAGTATCGTTTCTGTTGTTTGCGAACATTGTCTACAAAGACCATGTGTAAATGTCCTATCTTTAATTACCTATGTGTTTTCTGTAATTTCGTGTGTAAATGACCTGATCTTATATGGCAAACATGGAACCTTCGACTCTGCGAAAATATATCACTATCACATTTAGTTAACCAAGCATGCGTTGCTGTTTTATCAACACAGTTATTATTATTGTTATTGTGTACTATCATTAACATCTAATTATTTACATTGCGTAATTTATAGAATAAAATGAGTGGAAGAAGGAAGAGTGAAGTTCATAGCAAAAGTGAAATCGAAGTAGAGTATCTATTGACAAAGGTGCAAACGTTGAAGGTCACTAGCGTGAGTCGGGAAACAGGTGTATACCGGTTGATTGATCGGTAAGTATTCCGAGTATAGAAAATAGATCATATACCTACTCATTTCTTACTACTGTAGAGAAAAATCTATGGGTGATGCTAACTTGAAGCATAATGGAATGATCAAGCAAAAGTGTGCGCGTAAAGATGAAAATCAAGGCGAAATTCGAGAATTTATTTACAAAAGTTTGAAAATGCCTTCACCGAAAAATAAAAATCAGCGCAATGAAACTAATGATACGCAAAAGACTAAATCAAAACCTAAAACTTTTCATAGAAATAAAGGCTCAGATGGAAACCGAAATCGAAATTCATCAACTCATCAACCACCCACACAAGCTCATCATTCACAAGGACCAAATCCCTGTCAATATGTTATCAATATTCATAATCAGAATAGTGGAAGTAATGTTGATAATGTAATCAGTCATTCCAATAGACCCAGTAATCGCCCTTATCCTTATCGAAACCATGGTCCAAGTGGTTCTCATCATCATTCATCCAATGCACATAATAATCAATATGGTAATCCAAATATGAATAGATTTCCATGTGATAATCCTCCCCCTTATCACACTGTACCACCTCCCCCATATTATAAAGATCATTCTGCTCACTTCTCATGTAACTCACAAGATACTTTCCCTTTACATTCTAATCAGCCGCTTTCGGCTAATTTTAATTTACAAAAACATCGGAACATCAATCCACCAAGGAACAAAAGTCAACCCCAGCAACAATTCAATCCGCCTAGAAATCAAAACCAACGCAATCAACAGGCATCAAATACAGAAACGCCCAATACACAATATAAACCTCAATCGAAAGGTAACCAGAAAGGTCAAAATCATTGTGGAGTCAATTCTGAACCTGAACATGTAAAACATCAGAAACCTAGACATACCAAAATTCAAAAGGAAGAATGTAGAAGCAACAACAAGCGTCATAAATGAATAATTTACCCCAGAATTTGTTTATAATTGCATTTGTTGCGTTAAGAGTTATTCATAACTGCAACATTTGTATTGTTTTTTTAAAATTATATTATTAAATACCTATCTAATACATCATATGTGAATGTGTGTTTTTCATTTTATCAAATACAATTTGTCAGTCATCCACTGTGACTACATTTTTTGCTAGATTGTGTATGGCTTAATGGTGACTCCTAGAAAGTGTGCATTTTTAATTCCTTATAGCTATGTCCAAGAGGTCTTCTGTGTAGGAACCATTACCAAACGAGTATACAGCCTGTTTCAGAGTAAGCGCCTTATTTTTTTTAGCCACACTATGGGTACCACTTTCAAAATATTTGGTAAAATACTAATATGTTTCAGGGGATTCTCTACACGATGGTGAAATCAGATTTTTAATTGGACGAATTATATTTCAAAATTGCGACTTTCAATTGTTTTTTTTTTTAATGGAATGATATCATTTTTTTTGTGTTATTGGGATCCTAAAAACATTTTTTTACGATAATATTTCGTTTTTCTTAAAAATTCAATTTGTTTCTCTATCAAAAAGCAAACTAACATTTTAATCTGGTAGCGCATGAATGTTTACACACGGTTCCTTTTTGTGCTCCAAATCAGAAACTCTTGATATAATAATTCAGAGTTCTTGAATGGGGTCTTTTACCTCATCTTGAGAGAGACATGGTCAAGGTAACGGCAGCCGCCCTGTAGTGTTGGAAGTCTATTTGTATAAAAATTCTTGCGTGATATAGGGAATGTCAAACAACAAAAGTTGCCTCCATTTAATCGAATGCCGAGATATGGCATCTCACATCAATCTCATGTCAGTGTGTAATCAGCGCAGGCGAATTGCACACACTGGAACTTGCACTAATCTCAAGTGGCAGCACTATGTACTTAACCTTGGAAATCGACACTCATGGTATGTAGCCTGCCATAATGGCGAGAACGACTGACAATCACATTTTCCAACCACTCAAAGGAATGGTTGTTTTACCTGTTGGGAAAGATGCTGCTCAAGAATCTTAGCTAGGTGGTTTTGCAATATATCCACATGGTTAACTTATCCAGCGGTTTATTCGTGTCTTCCGATCGTTTGTTTACCTGACCGAAGTTTCCCTTTGGGTCAGCTCTTCATCACCGGATGTAGATGGGTTAGAGGATGGCACCGAACCAGTCTAGCTTTCTTCCTCCTCTACTTTTTCTGGCCAACAGATGCCCTTATTTTTCTTTAATTGTATTTAATAATTTGATTCATCCATTTTATTCCTGACTGGCATCGTAGAGACAGAACAACGAAAATATGAATGTAGAAAAAGAGACCACTCTGAAGTTATAACCGCTAAACCTCCAAAGCGAGCGAATAGAAAAGACAGGAACACGGTGACCATTGCGTTTCAAATACTAGAAAACAGTGCAAAAAATTAAATTCACTGCCATCTGAGTACATAACGAAGTAACGTCCTTTTTTAAGTTAGTGCAAAAGTAAAAACCTATTCCACGGAAACCAAGAGAGGGGTACAGCAGGCAATATTTGACATTTTGATGAAGGTGGATCAAGACTTTTATTAATGGATGCCGGAAGGAAAGCGTGAACTATATGGATACCAGCAGCGGATTTCAATGTATACACCGTCCACCACAGGACTGCTCCCGCAGTCGGCTTCTGTTCATCCCACATACCCATCAGAGTAGCTCGTTTTCCGTAACACCCCCTCAACAATCAACCAGTTCAGATGTCACTTCTGAAGATTTTGGCTTAAAAAGTGGATAGACCTTTTCACCGCTTGATTTGAGTTTCTCATATACAGGGTGTCCATTTAGTAGCCCGTTCTTCAAGTACGGCTTTATTGTTAAATTTACTAAAAAATAAATATACGGGATTGCAATTAGGTTGGATGAAGCACATTTGCAAATTATTTAGACACATACAGGGTGTCTCCAAAAAGTATGGCGCATAAAACGTATGTTTTTTTAAATGGAATGACCCACTTTTTTTAATCGCAAATGTAGGGGCCTTGGGTGAGCTTTTCAGTCGTACATTATTTTTGTATTAATACACGGCGTTGTCAAGTTATTAATTAATACATATTTTTTTGCTAAATATCAACCCTTCCATTATACGCTTGTATTTTTTTAACGTCTTGTTTTTGTTTTTACGTAAGTTCGGTGGTGGACCTGGGTTGAATCAGAGTATTCGACCGTGACGAAACATTAAATTATTTCATACAGGATGTTCACTTTTTCTTGCTCCAAATATCGACATTTTCAAACTAATTTTTCTTCATTTTTTTAAATGGCACACCCTATTTATTATTGCATATTTGGAATCCCCGGTCAATTTTAGTGCAACTTTATTAAGCTTACCCTATACCTAAGTGCGATAGTTTTTTTGTAAATTGAGATTTTCTATTCTTTACGGCAGTAGATAATGGCGCGATGGTTAAGGCGCGTGGACGAGGCAACGCATAGGGTGGACACTCGAATCGAGGATGCGATGAAATAAGGTTCTATTTATTTTTTTAAATATGTGCTGTTTACGGACGAATGCACGTTCCATAGAAATGGTTTTGTAAACAGACACAACTTTCACTTTTATGACATGCAAAACCCGCACATTATCCGCGTCAATCATTTCCAACATAACTGGGGACGTTTGGGGAGGAATCGTGCATAACTACCTATGTACTTGGTCCTTATTTTTTTGAAAATCCACTAACAGGACAAATCTTTTTAAATTTCTTGACAGAAGAGTTTCAAAATTTAACTCAGCCTCTTCCTAACTACATTACGGAGATAATGTGGTTGCAACTGAACGGAACTCCAACTCACTTTTCCATACAAGTCAGACAACAAATTAGTGAATACGTTTATCGTAATGGTGCCACTACTAGATAGAACATGTTGGAGAGGATTCAACAGTCTTTTCACCACATTACTCCAGCTATGTTGAATGAAGTGATGAAATCTTTCACCAAAAGAGTAGACTCGTGCTTAGTACAAGACGGCAAACATTTTGAACGGTATCCTCGATTCGAGTGTGCGGCCTATGCGTTGCCTCGTCCATGCGCTACCATCTACTGCCGTAAGGAATAGAAAATCTCAATTTACGAAAAAACTATCGCACTTAGGTATAGAGTAAGCTTAATAAAGTTGCACTAAAATTAACCGGGGATTCCAAATATGCAATAATAAATAGGGTGTGCCATTTAAAAAAATGAAGAAAAATTAGTTTGAAAATGTCGATGTTTGGAGCAAAAAAAAGTGAACATCCTGTATGAAATAATTTAATGTTTCGTCACGGTTGAATACTCTGATTCAACCCAAGTCCACCACCGAACTTACGTAAAAACAAAAACAAGACGTTAAAAAAATACAAGCGTATAATGGAAGGGTTGATATTTAGCAAAAAAATATGTATTAATTAATAACTTGACAACGCCGTGTATTAATACAAAAATAATGTACGACTGAAAAGCTTAACCAAGGCCCTTACATTTGCGATTAAAAAAAGTGGGTCATTCCATTTAAAAAAACATACGTTTTATGCGCCATACTTTTTGGAGACACCCTGTATGTGTCTAAATAATTTGCAAATGTGCTTCATCCAACATAATTGCAATCCCGTATATTTATTTTTTAGTAAATTTAACAATAAAGCCCTACTTGAAGAACGGGCTACTAAATGGACACTCTTGTGCATTCAATTAAAATAGGAAATAAACAAATAAATACATCAACATTTTTCATTGATTCTTCTTTGATTTGCACAACAAACAGGCCACTTTTGCTCAGGGCTCATTGATCGTACCTTGACATATTCTGCTAACAAGTGGTGCACAGACCTCGCGAATTATTTCCCTAATGGATTGCTTGGATATTATGAACAGGAATGTATGATGCTATGCTATGGCTATGAGGCCAACGTGCCCGCCGCGAACTACGTTCACCTTACTACCTGATTCCAAAATCCCGCCAAAGTCTACTTATGCAACCAATAGGTACTGTAGTCTGTAGAACAGTATTCGATGTGTTTTCTTTGATCTATGAATATAAGCGCTGATTTTATTCAGAATTTTGAAAAGATCCCAAAGTAGAGTTCTTTTGCACTTGTTGGTGGTTCTCTAAGCTTGGATGAGCTACATCCATTTATTATGGGTACTACAATCAAATGCTATATCTAGCAGTTGCAAAATTATCCATAACTTAAAAAATCTCAAGGAATTTAAATGGTTTAACGCAAAATTTTTACTTACTTTACGAAACCATCGTTTTACGAAATCTTTATCAGACGTAGTATTTTTAACGTCTTTTTTCTTACTGTTCATGGTCAAACTTAATAGATTATAACATGACTCCTGTTTTGTACGAAAACATACTATTAAATTGACCTCTTGTGATAATTATACATTCTTAATCTCTCAAATTAAATTGTGAACCGTAATTTGTGTCCACTTGTTGTTTGTAAAGATGACATTGTCAACTACGAATCTACTAATCGCACTTCTTTTGGCGGTATCCATTCACGCACTCGAAAATGATCTGAATAACGAAATTGTGGAACAAGAGTAAGTATTAAATTAAAAGTATTTGCGTTCAAAACCAACAATTTAAGGTGTATAAACAATAATAAACAACGAATATGCCTGACTCCAGGTTGTGTGCGTGCCGCTTCAGACATTTTAAACACGATCGATGAATCTGTTGATCCTTGTGACGATTTTTACCAATTTTCTTGCGGAACTTTTATAAAAAACGCCGTAATACCGGATGACGCCTTAATGGTGATAAGAAATCAGAAAATTCAAAGTCGTGTAATGGAACAGTTACGTGCTATGGTCGAGGAACCTATCCAGCCAGAAGAATCTAGGCCGTTTGTGATGCTAAAAAAATTTTACAAAGCCTGTATGGACACCGATGCAATAGAACAGGAGGGATTGACGAAGGTAAAAAACTTATTAACAGAATTGGGGGGTTGGCCGGTTTTGGATGGTTCCAACTGGAACGAAACTCAATTTGACTGGAAAGAATTAGTGTATAAATTTCGACAAAAAGGATTCGATAACACCGGTTTTATTCATATGTATATTGGATCCGATGTAATGAATTCTACACGAAGTATAATATTGGTAAAACTAGGTTTGCTGTTATATAAATTTGACGTTCCATTTTTAGTTTGATGAAGGAATGCTTATGATCAAGAGAGAATTTTTGATTAAAGGTTTTGATAGCCCCATCGTTCAGGCATTTTACAATTACATTGTCAATTTGGCAATTGCCTACGGCGCCGATCCCGACTTTTCCAAAAGTGAAATGAAGGATGTTATTGATTTTCAAATAGAATTTGCTCGAGTAATATTTCCATTGTAAAATTTCCTACCGGTTTATGGGTAATTTCAGATACGGTTAAGCGGTGAGCATCGTCGCAATATAACGGCTCTAACTAATCAAATGACTATATCGAAACTTCAAAAGCAGTTTCCCAATTTTCCCTGGATCGAATTCATTAATAGGGTTCTTCGCCATCCCACTATTAAAGCACAGGAAGATGACGACGTGGACGTATGCGTTCCAGATTTCATACCCAAAATGGAAGAATTATTAAGTCGCATCTCGAAACGGTAAGTTGGTCTTTAGTGTGTCTAATTTTTTAATATCGTGCGTAGGGTGCAATCGAATTATCTACTGTTACTCTTTGTTCAGAGTATCTCAAAAATGCAGCCAGAGAAGATTCGCAATTTGCAATTTGAGTTAAATAAGGCGATTAGTGGCATCCAGAGAATAGCGCCGAAATGGAAAGATTGTGTCATTGCAGTGAATGATAGGTTGTTCAATTCCTAAAACTGACAAAAAAAACTTATATGACATTCATAGAATGGGCATCGCAACAGCAGCACTTTATGTACGAAAATATTTCAATGAAAGATCTAAACAAAATATAGTCGAGATGATACACGATGTTAAAAAAGCGTTTATTGGCGCCGTGAAAAAATTAGACTGGATGGATAACGACACCCAACAAAAAGCTATAGAGAAAGCTGGAAAAATTGTGAAGCATGTTGCGTATCCCCAAGAGTTATTGAATAATACAAAGATTGAAGCTTTTTATGCTAAGGTATGTCAAATTAATATGTGGAGCTAACCCTTTGCTGAAGGTTAGGTGAACTCCGAGGGAGAAAGATGCGAGCTATTCTGATAAGACAGGGAATCGAACCATCGAGTATCAACCAGTCAATTTCGACGCTAAATTCGCAAAAGTGCGAGTAGTTCTGAACTTTTGGTATGTTGTTCGAGCCAGTTAGGGTTTTGCAAGTTTGCAAGTTCGAAAAATTTGTGCTATTTGCATAACTCGTGAAAAACGGCGTAATTTGTGCACTTTTTTCAGTTTTCGCTCTGTATAACTCCATCCAGTAGGTATACAATTCTCGACAATCAACACTTACACAATTTTTAAAGTACATTAACATTAACCATATAAGCACAATTGCCGCTGGTAATACTTTGAATTTGGCCCATTTTTTCCAAAAAGTGCAATTTATAACTTTTGCCCTTGTTTAGTGTGATGTATTAGCGATATGACTCATCCTTCGAGAAAAAGTATGTGAAATAAATTTGTAGAAAATTTAATTAGCTTTCATTTAAGTAGCAAATGAGATCTGTAGCTCTGATAGTTCTCTCACAATCACGAAATAACCAAAGCGGGGCAAAACTGCAGCTTCCTTGGCAGCTTCCACAAGCTCTGTAAAAGTATACACAACAAGCGTGTTGATATTGAAGCACTCATCATATTCCAAAGAATTTGTATAATGAAACAATCAACCGAAGAACTTAAGGAGCACTTCAAATATGAATTGGCCCCATACTCGAAGTCCTTGTTCAACGCAGGAAGGATGCGCAAAGGGACAAAATCCACTTTCTACAGTGCTTCCACTCTAATTCCCCAAAACGTTACTATAGAAACAAACACATTCGTGATGGTTGAAAAAGGGATTTGGCACCGGAACGCCTCCATCTATGCCGTCGCCGAAAACTACGTAAGTTTCGTGTTCAACCATCGTGGAAGAAGTGTGGCAGTGATCTTTGATGGGTACTCAGAAGTACACGAAATGGGCTGAGCAGCAGACTGAGAAGGTACGCTGCAACTTCATAAGAAATCATTTTCGATGTCTCAACCACCATCAACATTCCCCAGAATAAGATGCTCTCTAACGAAAGAAACAAGCAACATCTCGTAGAATATCTACCGCAGCGCTGCTTTCATTCGAGACGGCGCGGTTCGGCGCTTGAGCCATGGCAGCAACCGAAGACACCGATAGAGATATAATGATAACGCCCGCAGTAAAAGCTCTATGAACACGTCATACTTATCGGAGAGGACCTCCTAGTCCTCTTCTGTGGATTGGGCGTCCACAGCGACAATGTCTACTTTCAGAAAAGGGACAGAGGTGGGTCAAACTGCATGCATTCAACAACTGGTTTTGAACTGTTTGTTCACGCCTTTACTGGATGCGACACCACTTGTGTTCTTTTCTGGCAAGGAAAGACGAAGCTGTGGGACCAGTTCCGGAAGAGGCAGGACTTGGTGGATTACGGTTCCATCTTCAACAGGGTTTGGTGGCTCTCTATGGTGTGGACCCAACTACCAACACCCTCAACGAAGTCAAGATTGCGACTCATACCAAAGTCAACTTGGCTCGTTTACCTCTAACAACCGAAGTAGCAGCATTCCACTCATTCTGCACGTACCATCAGATGGTCTGATCCCAGTACCATCCCAGGAACAACCGGCCCCACCACGTCTTTGGAAGATTATTTTTTGCAAGTGCAAGAAAGAGTGCAAGGGTGCCTGCACTTACATTCGTGCTGGACTGAAGTTTGAAGTGCTCAGCGTTGGGCGCATCCTGTTTGGGCAAGACACGAATACTGATCGAGGAGGATGACGACGACTCTGACGATCCCGACATTGACAGGATCCTGAAGATACCGTCACCTTAGTGTCGCGATTAAATCAGATCTGGGCCCTCAAAAAAACTTCGAATTCACTAGCGATGACTACTACAAGTACAGTGCTGTAAATATTTTGCTACATTTCCCGTTTTTAAAACAAATGTATCTTTCCCACATACATAATTCTATGCTTTTTCCTTTGATACCAAGCAAGAAAAGTTTTGATTAATTGTATGAGAACTGCAGTTTTGCCTCCCTTTATTTATTTCGTGATTTTCGAAGTCACAACCTTGGCTATATACTACCCTAACTGGTCCAAACTTAATACAAACAATTCAGAACTAAAACAATTTTGCGTACCTATTTAACCTTCTTTTATGTCTATTGGACTTCCACATTCAAATAATGTGGTAAAAGTGATTTGATATAAAAATATGTCTGTTATACCTTTCTATATAACTATATAGACATGCAATCTTTTCAGTTAAAGCCCGCTGATAGCCTTCTCGACTTCCACTTTAATCACAGAAAATTTTATAAAGATTACACTGTAGAACGTTTTAAAAAACCGATTAACAGAGGAGATTGGACACACCACTCTGGCAGCACCGCAGTTAACGCATTTTATAGACCATCAGAGAACTCAATTGGTTGGTCGCCTTTCAAGTACGTTACATGATTAAAATTTCAAATTTCTTTTAGAGTTACCGGCCGGCATTTTGCAGGATGTTTACTTTGATGAAGATAGACCTCAATATTTAAACTACGGAGGCATCGGTTTCATAATAGGTCACGAAATAACCCACGGTTTTGATGATCAAGGTCGACAAATAAATAAAGATGGTTTGTTAATGGACTGGTGGACTAAGGAAACCGCCAACACCTTCATAAGTAAATCCAAATGTATTATTGAACAATATTCAAACTTCTCACTTCCAAACAGTAATGTGTCGGTAAGTTGTTTTTCTCGTTTGTTTCAATGTCGCATTGAAATCTCATTTAGATTAACGGAATTAATACACAAGGCGAAAATATTGCCGATATCGGTGGAATAAAAATGGCGTACTTGGCGTACCGATCATGGGTTCAACGCAATGGCGAAGAGGCAAGGTTACCCAGTTTGAAGTATACACCGTACCAATTGTTTTGGATATCTGTTGCAAATATCTGGTGTTCTAAAGAGCGACCTGAGATATTGGAAAAATTAGCGGTGGCCGCCGATCATTCACTTTCCAGGTTTAGAGTGATTGGGCCGATGAGCAATTCTTATTATTTTGCGGATGACTTTAATTGTCCTATTACATCAAATATGAACCCCAAACAGAAATGTTCTATATGGTAACAGTTTATTCACGTGACAATAAAACGCAAAACTTTCTACCTACAATTATTGTATTTTTTAGTTCGGTATAGGATCAAATCTAGGATATTAGCATCCTTATTTCAGTATAGATTAAAAAACAAATAGTGGCGGTTTTAGAGGCATTGAGAGTGAGGTGATTATCAATTAGAGTGGGTATCAATTTGTTTTGGAAAAACATAATTACGAATGTAAGATGAGAAGATAAAGATCATCCGTGGACATCAGCTTATCGCAATTATCACCATGAAGTAGCAAGTAGTTGATATATATATTAGTGGCCCCAGCTTTGATCCACGAGGAACATCAAATGACCAATCTAACAGTAAACTACTTAAAAAAAATTCCTTATTTCTGTATTCTTGGAACACAGGTAATAAAATAATGAAAAGTAAAGTTAATATTTACTTTTAAGTACTTTTAAGGTTGAAGGAAAAACCTACAGAATAATGGCGAATTCGGTTTTGCCGCGAACTCCGAGTGACGCTTCTTTGTATGAATATTCTTTGGCAATGCTATAGCCCCATCGACATATAGAAATGGACTGCGCGTTGTTATGCTAAGCCGGGATACTGCAGGTGAGAGAGAGGGTAAACGTGGAGGCCTAGTTCTAGCTTTATCTGTCGCGTATCTATTGGTTGCTGCATTTTCATGGGAATGCAGGGACCAATAAATACGCGACAGATAAAGCTAGGGGAATGCAACGACCAATAAATAGTGACAGATAAAGCTAGAACTAGGCCTCCACGTTTACCCTCTCTCTCACCTGCAGTATCCCGGCTTAGCATAACCACGCGCAGTCCATTTCTATATGTCGATGTATAGCCCCTAGAAACCACTGAACTCTATTATTGAGTTCAGTGCTAGAAACACAGATCAAACGTTGTCGGTACTATGTGTTTCTACTTTCTAGGGGCTATAGGCAATGCTAGGCAATGCTACAGTGACTTTATAATGACAGTGTGGCCATGAGCGGTACGGCGGCCATATTTGTTCCGATTTGAATAACGCGCATATGGAGGAGATAAAAAACTCGAATATTTCCAATGGAAACTCGTGTTACTGACTTTCATATTGTAAACTACAGTACAATAGGTATTGTTGTATGAAACGAAATGACAAAAACTGTAAAAAATTACTATAAACTAGAATGAATTGCATAGTTCTGAAAACGGGACCGCGGCCGTATATGTTGCGTATTTCGTTTATCCATGTATCAGGATTCTGTAAATGTATTGCAAATATGAGTTGATACGGCAATTTTATAATTCCGGGGCAAATAAAGCACTGAATTCTTCTAGGATACTTATCGTACAATTTTTAGTAAAATGTAATATTAACAACACTAGTCGGCGCAAACTCGAGTTTGAAGCTGAATAAAAAAATAACCATTGGGCCGATTTAAATGAGCTTGGTGTCTAATTAAAGCCTTTTTATTTCTACGTTGTTTACATGTAACAATTTTTTTTAAATGCACTTCAAGAACCATTTCTACGGCCGGGCGCCGAACGGTTCAAAGTAGCCGTTTAAAGGTAGATTAAAAGAAAACTCCTGGGTGAAATGGTACGAAATTTTAGTATGTTGTAAATGCAACCTTTGTTAACATGAGTGTAAAATTTTATTATCCAAATTTAATGTTTGTACACACTAGAGAGGGTTTTGTATCACATTGCATTCTAGGGAATGAGAGTATAAATGAAGCTCATGTTAGGTATTACCGTTGAGTGAAGTTATTCAATGGTATTACTTACATTACAACGAAGAAGTTGGTGTAAGTTTAATCTTCCTGGGACCTACTATTCTCACTTTTGATTAAAAAATTTTACGTTCGTGCAAGGAGTATATAATTTGGTTCGTGGTAACATAGGTTGAATTTACTGTAAAAAATTGCTGTAAACTAGAATAAATTGCATGAAAGCGGAACTTCGACCGTATAAATGTTGCGTATTTCATTTCTACTGCGCTCTTGACGGCAAGGGCATGGGAAATTGCTAAGCTTTATTGTGAGAACAAAAAAAAAGAACCACAATTGGCAATGAGTTCAGCTATAGCTGATTTTCAACTCAAGCCAGATAATACATATTTACCTACCTAAGTGTAACATAAAAATTTAGGAAATTTAATCTTTAATCTTACACTTCTATTCTAGACATAAACAACATAACATACCTACAATAAATTTTGAGTTTCCAGAGAAAAGAAAAGAAAAAGAGAGCAATGTAAGAGGACATATTAAGGTATTATATAGGAAGGTTTGCGCAAAGAGATCTAGTAACTAAGTAGATTTTTCTTGTATAGGTACACAATAATTCTCTTTTTATTTTACTTTTCATTGAACGAACAGAATGACTACCAGAAATTAAATTCTCATATTTGTTTAAATAGAATGTAGCAATATATACAAATGAACTCTTAAACTTAACAGTTTTGTGTGCAGGTATATCAAATAATTGCTTATGTCTTGTATTAATATTATGCACAGCGAATCTAGGTGTTAATAGATTATAAAGATATTCAGGTACATGGTTTAACAAAAACTTAAACAGTAATACAAGAAACTGGGCACAAAAAACATTTTCAATCTTTAAAATTTTGTTTTGATTGATGTAGATAGGAGAAACATGATCTCTTTACTTAAGATTAAACGCAAATCGCAAACACCTGCTTTGAAGTTTTTGTAGATTATATTTATATTGCTTGGTCAAGTAGGGAAAGTATACCTGACCGCAGTAGTTTAAGCGGGACAATACCATTTTTATAGCAAAAATAGCCATGAAATGGCCATTTTCGACGTAATCATCTAATAAATTAAAAAAAACTCTTCATAGCGCCAATTCTATGTAGTGTGGCGACCAATTAATGCAAACCTTCTGGTTTCAAAATAAGTATATAAGTTACAATTTGGTACAAACTTCCATAAAAGTAGTATAGCTCTCGCTACGAACTAAATAACAAATTGTAACTTAAATATTTAACTTGAAACCAGAAGGTTTACATTAATTGATCGCCACACTGCATGGAATTGGTGCTATGAAGAGGTTTTTTTTATTTATTAGATGATTACGTCGAAAATGGTCATTTCATGGCTATTTTTGCTATAAAAATGGCGGAGCTGTCCCAAGGCGCCTTAAGTAAGCTGCTTGGAGTAATTTAGTAACATGATATTCAAAGTTAATGTCGCTGCGTTGCTCGAATGCCACGAGATTTTGAATCTACTTTACCTACCAAATTAATTTACAGTCGAGAAGCCATTACAGATTTGCTGGCATAAAATGGCTTCTTTTCTTTACATTTCTTGTTCGCTATTTTCAAACGAAACACTACATATCTATGTATAAGTTTTTTTTTTAAACTATGGCAATCAGGTAAATGGTTAATTACCTTGCACTCTGCAGTAAACTTATTTACAAAAAAATCTTTGATGTTCACACCTTTTTGAGATGCAACAACATCAAAAAATTGTCGAAAAATCTCTTCCATTTTTGCAAACATATTAAAAGTACTTGAATTACAATAATACAGAGAATTTTGCCTAAAACACTTAAATGTAACTAACTTTGCGTACGTAAAATTTGTAAATGTCTTGGAGCCTGCCGCTTTTATGCAATGCAAACACACTTTGGAATTTTTCCGAACACTTTTTAAAATGTAACCACATATGTTAAATAAAGAATTAAGTTCTGAGTTGTTTAATGTGATCACCGGTGGTACATAATCATCTGGCACAGTAGCTCTGGAATATTGCACTTTTTCATGTTCAATGTCAAGAAAATCGGCCAAAAATTCACGGTCGTCTTGATCATAACTACTGTTGGACACTTCTTTCAAATACTGACCGACACTAATTAATTTTAAATGGTTTTTAAACTGAAGAGCGTTTGGAACAGATTGCTTTGCCCGAATCACGCTAAAGAGGTTCTCCAAACAATCTTGTGTAAATCTCGATGTCAACAGAAATACATAATTTCTGTTGGTGAAAAAGTCTTCTTGTATATCCAAAATTGACTGAGTTGAAATCAGTAAGCCACTTTGGCTTGGCTTCCATGCCCCCTTTTCTCCCACTTTCATTATCGTAAAAACATCAATTACGTTGCGCAATTGGGACAGGGCATTTTCATATGCCTTTGTATTCGTCCTGCTCAAAGCAAGTGTGGGATGTCGAGAAGTCATCAGTACAAACCACTGTTCTATCAAATCCAGGAACCATGCGGTGGTTTTATAAGCCGGTTTGCCTACTTCTTCACACAAAAATTTTAAGGCACTGGATACATCTTTGCTGACAACATTTGTAGATGTTTTTACTCTCATTTTTTGAAAATTGCTGGGTGATAAATCTTCCTCTGTCAGCTTTGGAGCCAATTTAAATTGAAAAGGCTTCTGATATTTAATAATATCTTCAATGTGTTTTATGTTCACTATATTTGTCGGCAAATTAAATTGATTCTGCACATTAGTGGTAATGTCGATAATTCGGTTCGCTACCAACATATTTTTTATGTTTTTAAATAGATGTGGTACATCTGCCAGTATATATATCTTTCTGTTAGTATCTGTAGGATGTTGAATGTAATTCTTTACGTGTGAATGACGACCTGCTCTCACACCACATACTTTCCAAAAGGCCATGTTTGCAGCACCCATATCTGAGGTTATGGCAACTACACTTAATCCCAAATCTTCCGTTTTCTTGACTACTTCAAAGAGAATGTCTTTATACACTGTGTCCAAGATAAGGAGGGCCACTATGGGGATATCGGAAACGGTAAGAGATAGAGTTTCGGTTAAATGGGAGAAAAGTTGGGCAATTTTGAGTTTAGTAAAATGAAATTTTTAAACTGACGAAATTCCGAACCGTTCCGAAGTTATGCGACAAAAAGCGAATTTTCGGGATTTCGTTTTTGACGAATTGTTACTTTGTCGTTGACTTTAACTAAAAAGTAAAAGAACCTTCTACAGGTACTTTTTAACGTTCTTTAACATGACATACAGCAAATTTGAATCTGACGTTTCGTTTTCGAGTAACCATCATCAACTTTATTTTTTTAAATACGGTCCTGATTTTTTTATGCATAATATTAGAAGAGCTTTTTATTCTGCATTCAAGCATGTATCACACTTTATGGTTTAATTGCGATTTTATATTTACTTTACGATTAGCGGAAAAAATCCTAAGTACGAACCTGTATCCCCCCTCAATAACATTCAAATTGAATTTTATTTATAAATGGACTTGCTAACTGGGCTTTCCTAATTATCAAATTAATGAAATGACACAGAATTTTCTATTTTGAACACAAATTTTATAACCAAGTACATAATTACAAACAATCATAACAACACGTCATAAATGAACAGAAAACATTTGATGAAACGAAAATTTAAACATGACACATACCAATAATTTAAAAAAATTATAATAAATGCTCGAAAAGCCCTCCTTCGTTCTTCAATCGTAAACAGCATCTTCTAACTGTAGAATCCAAAGCATTCTATAACATTGCAGATGTTACAGTTTGGAATGCGTTAAGTACAAACTTTCGGAGTTCTTCCTCTATTCCAAAGGTATCTTTGTAAACATAATTTCTTATGTACCCCCAAAGAAAAAAATCCCGCGGGGTTATTTCGGAAGAAGGGGCTGGCCAGGGTGTTTCAGAATATGGTGCTTAAAACTCTTTCGGCAAACTTATTTCAAAGGTAATCCTTAACCACCCGTGAATTGTGCGCAAGTGCACCAGCCTGCTGAAACCAACAATTGCGTACTACGGCTTAGGGTAAAATATCAAGAGCATCTTCCAAAGTAGAATCTAGTAAATTTAAGTAAAATAGTAAAATACGTATAAAATCGCAATTAAACCATAAAGTGTGATACATGTTTGAATCCAGAATAAAAAGCTCTTCTAATATTACGCATAAAAAAATCAGGACCGTATTTAAAAAAACAAAGTTGATGATGGGTTACTCGAAAACGAAACGTCGGATTCCAATTTGCTGTATGGCATGTTAAAGAACGTTAAAAAGTTCCTGTAGAAGCTTCTTTTAACTTTTATTTAACATCAACGACAAAGTAACAATTTGTCAAAAACGAAATTCTGAAAATTCGCTTTTTGTCGCATAACTTCGGAACGGTTCGGAATTTCGTCAGTTTAAAAATTTAATTTTACTAAACTTAAAATTGCCCAACTTTTCTCCCATTTAACCGAAATTCTATCTCTTACCGTTTCCGAAATCCCCATAGTGGCCCTCCTTATCTTGGACACAGTGTATACTCTGCCATCTACAGAACTGCCAGTAAAAAAATAAGCAATTGTTTGCTTCCACCTGCGTGTGATGCCACCCAACATTATCACAAGTGCATGATTGGCTACGTCCTCCGGTGAACAGCCAGCTAAATTAATGTTGCCAAGATACAATTTGAGTGCAGGATCATACACTTTCGAAGGTGTTATTGCCATTTCATCTATGGTAACAACACAGTCTCGTTCATGTGAATCTTTAAAATGTCCAACTTTGATACTTAAAAATTCAAACACTTCATGCAGTATGCCAGGTGCAAAGTGAACATTTTCTAATCTTCTTCGCAAGGTGCGTTGCGATGGTAAGGGCATTTGCTGTTTAATCAGTTCTTCGTATCCTGTAACACCGCATGTAAATCGCAACCTTAAAGCCTTAGTCACCGTTGCATTGGACCATTTCCAAAATCGTGTTGATGATCTTGTTAATGCATCAATTTGATTCCTGTAAAAATACGATTGTTAAAATATGCCACTAAATTAATTAAAATGTCAATAATTACTGATTAAAGACTTTCTTAAGAATCTTCTGGCTTTGTAGACCCTCGATGTATTCTTGATTCTTACGCATCATAGTGTTAAACTTTCGCTTAATTTTCAGCAATTCATTTTGATGTCTGTTAGTGTTAGCACATGCAAGGATCTTCTTAGATGCCACTTTACGTGTTATGGGTGGCAGATCAGATGTAGGTTCAGTATAGATAGCACTTTCTGATAATGGTAGTTGCACAACCTCCATACAAGGAGGTACTGCTTTGCGTTTTGAGGTTGTCAATAATTTTCTTTCCGCAGGAGGCTTTCTTTTCGGTTTCGCTTTTATGAAGCTGAAGATAGTGGGAACAGCGTTACATTTCAACTTCCTTGTGCCGTCTTGCTTGGTCTTCTCCCACATCTCAGGTTCAAAGTGTATCTGTGTAATATATAAATGAGGACTGAAATAAATATAGGTACCTACATAATTGGTGGGTATGTAAATAACTTACCTCACATAGACGTGAATGGTTTGTAGGTTTCCAGTTATCTCGCCTTACTTTTACAGTCCATTGCTTTCTTCGTTTGGGATCTCTTGGAAATACTTTCATCAAGAAGCCGTGCTCTGACCTACTTTTGCATCCATATGCTGAACAGCAGACCATTGTTTTAGAGATAATTCAATCACTAACACAAAACACTATTTCATTATTTGTGATCACTAAAGAATACTTAGCTGCGCAAAAACCAATTTTGTTGAGAATGTCAACGAACTATCTAACCAAAAAACGTTTGCACTTTGCAACATTCATACAGCGTTTGAGCTGCCCATATTTATTCCATAAGTAAGTTGTTGGACACTTGAAGTTACAAACAAAGTTAAATTAAAGATAAACCCTTAGATTAAGGTCACGTATTGTTTGCAGCTGATGTTTTTACTTACAATTTATTTCGCACGATCGTCAAATACCGAATTTATCCGACGCATACCTCAGTAGGTATTCTTTAATGATTGAATAAACTTTATCAAATTATTGCTTCTGTTTATGTATCAGCATTCTATACATGCATTGCAAATATCAGTATGGAACTTTTATGATTCCGAAGTAAATAAAGCACTGAATAATACCTAACATGTGATTCATTTATACTCTCATTCCCGAGAATGCAATGTAGGTACTCCAAATTCCTCTCTAGTGTGTACAAACATCAAATTTTGATAATAAAATTTTACGCTCGTGTTAACACAGGATGAATTTACAACATACTAATATTTTGTACCATTTGACCCAGGGGTTTTGTTTTTATCTACCTCTAAACTTAGCTATCGCGTCGCAAACTCCGAAAAACAGGTACCTTGCACCTTTCGGCCGTAGAAATGGTCCGTGAAGTGCATTTTAAAAAAAAGTTGTTACATCTAAGCAATGTAGAAATAAATAGACTTTAACTTGATACCAAGCTCATTCGAATCGGCCCGCTAGTTATTTTTCTATTCATCTTTAAACTAGAGCATAAATACTTTGTGCGTAATTTCTTACGTGTTTATGTTGCGTAACGCTTCGAAAATACAAAAAGCAGATTACACTATCGTTTCTCAGTCATTTTATTACACATACAAGTTTTCAAAACGTAATTTTAGTCACTACAACTCAATAAAACCTCGATATACTGACTCACTCCCATGTGTTTACATTCAAAAATCGGAACAAATATGGCGTAGCCAATAGAAAACATGACCACCTATGGCCACACTGTCATTATAAAGTCACTGTAGGCAATGCGCACACGCAGCGACCTCTATAAAGCAAAGTGTGCGTAAGAAGGAAATTTTCAAATTTTATTTCGCGTGTGCAGGTGGATGATCTGTGGTGTGCAGTTTTAAAAAAAAAACTTGCATTGCATTGCAGCATTTGCAGCGTATAATATTTGTTTCAAAAGAAAATATTCTAGTCACAGATCATTCTAGTGACTACCTACTATAAATAAACATGTAGAACGAGAAGTACCAACTTACAGTCACGCGTCACTTCAGTTTCGTTTACACTCGTACAAAACCAAGATAACGAATCGAGTTTTGAATCCGCCATGTCGATAAAATAAATAATATAGCTCTGTGTGTCGACTAGTAGGGTACTTGTTTATCATACTTACTCTTCGTTAATCGTTTATTGTTGCTGTAAAACTTGTGCCTTTAGTTTTGTACATTAGTGGTAAGTTTTTTGTTTTCAAAATGTTTCAAAATTTGGCTCTTTAGTCATTTAAAAACATTACATAGGTACCTAATTGTCACACCATATGCAATTATTTAATATACAGTTGCCGTTGTAAATTGCAAGGTCAACACGATAATTGCTACTTGAATGTTTATTCAGCTCTGCTTGTCAATGAGTCATTTACCGGATCTCTAATTTTCTAAATATAGTTTTTCCCTCAAGAATCAAGATACACATCCACATAACCCAAAGTTTTTAAAAGTAATAGATTGTTAGCATTTATTATCTATTAGATTATAAATTTATCCATTTATAATAAATATGTTCATGATTCATCAAGGTAACTGGAGTAGGTACCTACGAATTTCTTCAAGAGGAATGAAAAAGTATCCATAGGTAATGTAAATTGTAAATCACATACAGTATACATACATGATGCTTTTGGCATGTAGACGGATTTGCAATATTCGCAATTATTATCGAAATGTTTAATAACGTCTTTTATGACATGAATTATATTACCGTTATCTTGACGACGTTGCCTGTTTTAACTAGCCGTTATTATTAACGTTAAGCGACAAAGATGTTAAAAATATAACTTTAGCCATTGACTAAATCAACGCTTTAGCACAGTATAAAGAAAAGTATAAGCATTAAACTGTGACTTTAGCAACAATGCAAATGCACAGTCGGCGTACCATTCCACAAAAACGTCTCGAATCAGGAATGTAGAATATAAATACTTATCGTAATTCAAATACAGCATAGTTATGTAGAGAAATATTTATAATTCACAGTTCCTTTGTTAATCATTTTCCTCCTATATTTTCCTCCCATAAGTACTCGATGAGATTAGATAATATATTACATCGTTAAACGCGCGGGCGGCTACAATATTTAAAGCTTTTTTTAATTTAGTAATTTTGAAATGATTTCGTGTTTTCTTTGTTTATAATGATGATTGAAACCATTGAATAAAGATATGTATCTTTCACTGAATGCTGAAACCTTAAACTCCTGACAAAAAAAGTTGCTAAATAAAAGTTTGATGGTTTGGAGGGGGACTTCCGATTCTGTAAAAAATTTCACCCCCCGACACTCACGGGGGTGGGAAACGGGGGTGACTTTAGAATGTTAAATGGAAACCCCTATTTTTTATTGCAGATTCAGAAAGAGCATAAAAAAATATGAAGATTTTATTTGAGAACTTTTTATTTATTTGCAACAGGTGGCGCTGCAAACGGGGTGTCCAGATGTCCCATTTTAATCTTACCAGGGGAATTTCTCGAAATGAGTACATCTGACAAAAAAAGTTTCCAAATAAAACCGTCATAGGTTTGTATGAGCTTTCTGAATATGCAATAAAAATAGGGGTTTCCATGTAAGTCACCCCCCTATCCACCCCTGAGTGTCGGGGGGTGAAATTTGTTACAGGATCGGACGTCCCCCTCCAAACCATCAAACTTTTATTTAACAACTTTTTTTGTCAGGGGTCCTCATTTCGAGAAATTCCCCTGGTAAGATTAAAATGGGACACCTGGACACCTCGTTTGCAGCGCTACCTGTTGCAAATAAATAAAAAGTTCTCAAATAAAATCTTCATATTTTTTTATGCTCTTTCTGAATCTGCAATAAAAAATAGGGGTTTCCATTTAACATTCTAAAGTCACCCCCGTTTCCCACCCCCGTGAGTGTCGGGGGGTGAAATTTGTTACAGAATCGGAAGGCCCCCTACAAACCATCAAACTTTTATTTAGCAACTTTTTTTGTCAGGGGTCCTCATTTCGAGAAATTCCGCTGGTAAGATTAAAATGGGACACCCAGTATTGTTTATTAAAGATCAAATTAAATCGCACATAGTGTCTTTAAAAAATAATTCATTTAATGTGACCAAAAAAATAAATATAAATCTAGAATTTTGCTTATCTACTTTCTGTGTATTCTATTCTAACAAAATAACGCTCTGTCAAGGTCATAGGAGCCCCATTACACTAATGTGCTCAGGGCCTCCAATAGACTAAAGACGGTACTGAGCCGGATTAAACAGGTGAGGGGTCCGGGAACTTTACGTCAAAGGAGCTTTTTTAAAACTCATCGAAGACGTCGCTACCGTTTTTCTGGCAATGCGACCATGGTCGGTATTCATTCGACATGCACTGGCACGCGCACAACTTGACTGCTTGAGTAGTTTATTCTATTTTTGAATTTTATTGCAGTTAAAAAAAAATTCGATAATCCACTACGGCATTTATTTTTTTTTACACTCCCCCTAACTAATGTAGCCCTACCCCTAATCCGGCGCTGGTGGTGATTTGGACCAAAGAAAGAAGTTTCGGTAATATTACGTAAATTACGGTATGTATTACCAAGACCTTGGAGTAACGTTACCAATATGAGAATTTATTAGTCGTAGCGGTACATCGAAATGTCTGTCAAATTGTGCGGGAAGTGTGAAATTAGGTACACTTTTTAATTAGATCAAACTAAACGATTTGACCTGCAGCACCCCTATTTTCAACCCTTAGTTTTCAAAAGTGCCCCGTATTTAGTTTTTTCCATCCCCTAACGATAACTCCTTTGTTTACAACTTTTCGAAAAAATATATTAATAAAATAATAATAATAATAATATGTTTTTATTGCAGCGATCCTAGATATACAACATGTCATAATACTAATAGTTAATGTTAGATGATGATAATTCAATTAAAAAATTCATCCAAACTATAATGGCTTCTATCAAGAAGAAAAAAATCTTATTTCTTTTTTAAATTTTGGAAGGGTACAAATATTTTTCAAATGTGCTGGCAAATGGTTAAAGATTTTTACCCCGTAATAATTCGGTGAACATTGACCTATCTTACATTTACGAAATACCAGATGTAAATCTTGCCTTTGCCTCGTATCATGATTATGAAAGGTATCGTTCGTCTGAAAAATATGTTTATTTTTGAAAACATATATTGACAAATTTAATACGATCAGATCATATAGAGTTAATATTTTAAGTTTTTTAAATAATGAACGACAACTGTGCCTCTGATCAACACCTTCTATGCAACTGATAATCCTCTTCTGCATTAGAAATACTTTTCTGGAATCAGAAGAGGAGTACCAACTAGGTTTAGGAATTCTTATAAGGAACATTTTATATAAGGATAAAATTTTCACAAATATCAACCCTTATCGAGATATGTGGAAAAAACTAATTTTTGCAGTTTCATTACAAAATCGGTCATAGTTTTCTTGTTTATCGTTTCTCAGAAAAATTATTCAACATATCTAATTATCAACTACAATAAAAAAAAATCATGGCCTACTAGAATGCAAACAAAAACCATTTTCATACAAATTTTAGAGAAAAATCTTAATAACTTTTTAATCGTTGATTTTAGACATATCTACTACTCATAGTTTTTGATAGAAAATGAAAAGTTATTCAACATAGAATAAAAACATACAGGGTGTTCCATTTAAGTTAAGTGAGTTTTTGATGTTTGAAAAATATAAAATACGAATCCTTTTTCTAAACAACCTGTACAAAATATCGAAATCCTACGTAGTGCAAATAAAAGCCTTAAAGGTAAATTTTTGTTACTAAAAGTAAGTGGTTTCCGTGTTATTAGGGGTTGTTTAAATTGAATATTTTTCTTAAAATCACAATTTTCTCAAAATTAGTAAGCGGTAGGTATAGGGAACGTTTAATAAAGTTACCTTAGTTTTTAACGTATAATCTAAAAATGCAATAAAATACAGGGGGTTGCATTTAAAAAAACCTAACTTTGATATATTACAATTTTGTGAAGCATCCTGTATAATTGAAAATAATTTTAAAAAATAGTCGTTATCAATTTACATATGTCACCAAAAAATGAAGCTGATATCTTGTACCATTTAGGCACAAGAAACCGAGGGAATAGTCGTGAATCACCCTGTATATAACATTTTCACAGAAAGCAACCCTTAACAAGTTATTTCGATATTTCTGAAAGTAAGCAACCTTTAAGTATGAAATCGCTCATATCTTTTTTATTTGTAACTTATAAGGAAAAACATGTGAATAAATATTAAGGTGCGTATCCACCAAAAAATCATTTTTAGCAAACGTTTGTAAACGTTTGTCAATGCTTGCAAATGTTTGCAATTTAAAATTAAAATGTGTCTCCACAAGCAAAATATTAGCAAACAGCTGTACGTTTGCCATCATTTGTTCGTGTTCCGCGTGTCCACATGGTTCCGATAAGAAAACGTAGTGCCGCGGCTTTCATAATTATGTCTGTTTTTAATTGAAACTGAGCATAATAAAAACAAAAAGAGAAAGCATAAGATTTGGACATCCCAGTTTTTGAATACAAGACGGTCAATGCAATTTCTACCTGACTTAAAAAGAAATGATGGGATATTTAAAAATTTTTGTCGTATGTCAGTGGAGGATTTTGATTTTCTTCTTTCGTTAATTGGCCCAAAAATATGTAAGCGTAAAAAATTACACTCTCTCACTGCGACCACGTCTCCACCAAATGCGCAACCCGCGCGCACAATCAACAAATCCCTTTGATGTACCGACATCACTCGGAACACGGACAAATCATTGCTAACAATTGCTAACGTTTGCGAATGCACGTCGTTTTTGTCTCCACCGAACAAATATTGAGTTTGCGAATATTTGCTAACAATTGCAATCATTTTGCGCGCTTGGTGGATACGCACCTTTATAGAAAATCATCTTTTGGCCATTTTATATCGGTATGAAAATTCTCAAAAGTAAACCCTTAACGAGATATATCGAAAAAACCAGAAACTGTAAATTTTCACATAAAATCGAGCATAACTTTTCTATATTTCACTACAATGACATTATTGTTATATAATTCGGTAGGTATATGGATGTAGAAAATATAAGTAAGGGGTAATTTTTTTACAAAAACTCACCCTTAGCGAGATATTTTGAAAAAAACAAACTTTCACCCCTTTTTAGAAAAGTTTTCGTAACTTTTCCAATTACGAATGTTAATATTATTTCTTCACTGTTAATAATAGCCAATTACAGTGTATTTCATGAAATCATAGTGATTTTGCACCATATCACACTGGTGCGGGAATTTTCGACGTACAAAGTAAGGTTTATTCGCAGTAATCTAATTAAAAAGAAACAATCTAATTGTACCCAAAATGCAAACACACAGGTCGATTTTTATATCAAGGAAGATATATTTTGATGTTATTTTCTTGGGGATGGTTCTCACCTCCAGCGCTTCACAGGGGGCGTGACATTGAAATTTCGTCGCGGCGTATGGTTTCGCTCGGGTGTTTTAGTCTTCTATTTGGTTGTTCTCACTGAAATACGAGTGCTTACCTTTTACTTTCGCATGTAAAATGTCTAAAGGAGATGTGACACCCGAGCGAAACCATACGCCGCGACGCCCGCGACGTAACGAGCTCGCACAGCCAAATGTGTTTAAATAAATATTTCAGTATTTTACTTACCTACTGATAGAAATAAAGTGAAAAAAATGCAAAAATGAAAAGGCCAAGGAATTAGTTTTCCAATGAGGTATCACATGACCCGCCTTCCTATTTGAAATTTCAATGTCACCCCCTGTGAAGCGCTGGAGGTGAGAACCATCCCCAAGAAAATAACATCAAAATATATCTTCCTTGATATAAAAATCGACCTAGGTTTGCATTTTGAGTACAATTAGATTGTTTCTTTTTAATTAGATTACTGCGAATAAACCTTACTTTGTACGTCGAAAATTCCCGCACCAGTGTGATAAGGTGCAAAATCACTATGATTTCATGAAATATGTACACTGTAATTGGCTATTATTAACTGTGAAGAAATAATATTAACAATCGTAATTGGAAAAGTTACGAGAACTTTTCTAAAAAGGGCTGCAAGTTTGTTTTTTTCAAAATATCTCGCTAAGGGTGAGTTTTTGTAAAAAAATTACCCCTTACTTATATTTTCTACATCCATATACCTACCGAATTATATAACAATAATGTCATTGTAGTGAAATATAGAAAAGTTATGCTCGATTTTATGTGAAAATTGACAGTTTCTGGTTTTTTCGATATATCTCGTTAAGGGTTGACTTTTGAGAAATTTTCATACCGACATAAAATGGCCAAAATATAATTTTCTATAATATTTATTCACATGTTTTTCCTCATAAGTTACAAATAAAAAAGATATGAGCGATTTCATACTTAAGGGTTGCTTACTTTCAGAAATATCGAAATAACTTGTTAAGGGTTGCTTTCTGTGAAAATGTATATACCTAAAATATTGATCATATTAATATCTACATCTTTTACTTGAACAATTTTTCTGAGAAACGATAAACAAGAAAACTATGACCGATTTTGTAATGAAACTGCAAAAAAAACAGTTTTTTCCACATATCTCGATAAGGGTTGATATTTGTGAAAATTCTATCCTTATATAAAATGTTCCTTATAAGAATTCCTAAAACTTTTATTAACATATTTCTTTCTAAAAGTTGTAAACAAAGGAGTTATCGTTAGGGGATGGAAAAAACTAAATACGGGGCACTTTTGAAAACTAAGAGTTGAAAATAGGGGTGCTACGGGTCAAATCGTTTATTTTGCTCTAATTAATAAGTGTACCTAATTTCACACTTCCTGCACAATTTGACAGACATTTACGTTTTTCTCGATGTAACCGCTACGACTAGACATATAACTACATAGGTACCTACCGTTGAGTGAAAGATATATGTTATTCAATGTACCTACTCATTATTGCAACCACGGCGTATCGTTATCGTGTTTTGATGAGGTTTAACCTGTCAACGCTGCTCCCTTCGTTGAGCTTTCTACACGGGTCTCGGACAAGTCAGCGCCGCCGACTCATCGCGGCCGATTCATCGCGGCCATCTCATCGCCGAGCCATCTCATCGCCGGCCAACTCATCGCCGACCCATCTCTTTAAAATTAAAAATTGTTAGTAGTGGAACAACATAGCATACAAAAAACCGCCTAGTGGCAATCTATGTTTAAGTTTAGCATTTTTTTACTTCCAAATTTTGTTGTTTAGTGTTGCCATTTTGTATCAATTTAAAAAAAAATATACTAAACCTGCAAATAACCTAGGCGCTTTAATGGCAATCTACGTTTAAGTTTAGCATTACTTTTGTTTCCAAACTTTTTATATAATATTGAATTTATCGAAAATAAAATCGGCGATGAGTTGGCCGGCGCTAAGATGGCTCGGCGATGAGATGGCTCGGCGATGAGATGGCCGCGATGAATCGGCCGCGATGAATCGGCCGCGATGAATCGGCCGCGATGAGTCGGCGGCGCTGACTTGTCCCATTCCGTTCTACACAACGTGTTGAAGGTATAAAATTTATTGATCGTTTAGTTTGCAACTATTTAGGTACCCTTTCTTTTTGAACATAAGGATAAAAATGTAATCTCACTGGAGCTGACCAATTATTTGGGGAAACATGATTAATGGGCTATCATTATTCCTGTACACGTGTAGATACAGTAGCGAGTAGCGTAACGTATTGTAATGTGCGGAATCGGGGACATTTACAGTTATAGAGGAAAAGGTGTATGTAGAATGCATAGGTACATATAGGTACCACCACTAATTTTATTGCATTCACGTATGTCTTTTTTGTATTTTATTTTATTCGTCATTTAAATGTTTTTTAGCTTGTTTTGAATTTAAATAAAGTTGTCTATTTGGCTTATAGATTAAATTTAGGTATTGAATTATTTCTCTATAGATAGGTACTTTAAAAAAATTACGTTTTCCCAAAAAATACCCAACATACAATATTGTTTGACATTAACAGAACTGTAGAAAATAATCTGAAGAGCATAAATTCTTAATAAAATTTAATCAAATATAGGTAAGGAATTAAGGATTGTTATAATTTAAATGTTACCGAATATTACCGTAACTTACCGCACGTAATTAATTACCAAAAAATAAATTACCGGTAATTTGCCATCACTACATTTACGTATCTACAATAGGTGTTTTCTTTTTGCATCGCCACTGATCGCCACAGGGTTAGGTAAAGTTACAATCATCACGTGATTAAACTGCCTTACGTCATGTAGACATATTTTTATAAAACTAATGGTGTGTTATTGACAGAGCTGACTTAGGTCTACCACAACGTGCAAAAAGGAAACACCTAATGTATACAGGATCTAGAATTGGCCGATGCCTCATAGGGATTTCAATGTAAAAATTTTAATATTCGATTATTTCCTTCCCTAGGTAATTATTTTAGACAAAAGGGCTATTTAACTTTTTTGTAGATTAAAAAATCTACATCCGTAGGTACCTACATGTTGTTTGTTTTTATTTTACTTAATATAGCATGAACAAAAATTGCAAATTATAAGTGATGCTTTGTCAAAAAATAGTGGTGCCATGGAATGGTTGACGTAAAAACAATAGTTTAGCGTGGTTGTAGTAACATTTAATTATTTATTCTACAAACCAAAAATTCGAAATGAAGAAATGGGATTATTCTGGAAACTAGTTACCATTAAAATTCGTTAAATGAAGTTATTTTATTTATTTACTATTGTTAATTAAACGATTTTAGTTGTATTGTGTAAAAGTTTGTTTTTTTATTAAATTAATAGAGTAGTTTTCTTTGGTAGTTTCAAAATCTCGTGGCACTCGAGATGCGCGGCGGAATGTAAAACAATTTCGAAAAGTAGGCACGACGTTATACGTCGAGAAACATCGGTAGGTAAAATGCCATCCTAAATATATTAGTAAATAAACATAGGTGTAGAATTATTTATAGAATATTAGTATCGTAGTATCGCGTTTAAAGAAATCCCGCCGCGCATCTCGAGTGCCACGAAATTTTAAAACTACTCTCTACCTGTCAACAATTTCAAGGCATCACCGATTTTTGGGAAAGCGGGAATTTTTATTTGCTTTCTAAAAAATTCAAAGTAAAAATAAGTAACATCAATCTTATGTGAGTGAGTTGTTACTTGTTAGCAGCCCGCATGCCCCCCAATTTTACACATTTCGTTCGTTCCGAAGTAAATAAGAGATCCCGATCTTCATAATACTTTCCCATTCACTTTGAAACAGGAAGCGACGTTTCTTTTGCGATTCGTCTCATCTGTAATTCTCTTTTGACTTTTGAATTTGTATCACCGAAATGTATGTTTGTGCAGTAAAAATCTTAATAAGCGAATTTCAATGATACACAATGACATTTTAGGATAATAATAAAAAATGTATTTACTTCCCCAAAAAAAGAAAACAAATTAATATATACGGCAAAGCACCCCTTTATAGGGTAAACTGGTTCTCAGTACATTGTATCGGCTTTAAAACTTTTCTACCATTTTACTAAAAAATACTACTCACTTTTTAGGCTTAAATTACCTTTTAATAGTTAATTATTAATAATCTGTAATTAAATGTTACGGTATATGTTGCAAACCACGTTTATATTCAAAGTAGAATTTTTCTGCCATCTACTAAAAAAAATTCTGGTAAGTATTGCCACGAGACTTCCCTCGTACCAAAAAACTGCAACTTTATCTTATAAAAAATGAGTGTCGCCATTTTAGCTTATATCGGAAGTGACGTCATCAAAGGTCATATCAACATTTTCGTCCTTGGCCCGAATGCAATTTTTTTTTTCATTTTTTGAATCTAGGTACGTATTCAGAAACGTAAAGATATGTAAAAACTTGCATAGGTCAATGCAAGGTTGTAGAGATACAACGAGTCGTATTGGTCGTATTTATATCTCGCCGACGTTTCGACTAGCCCTGCCTAGTCAAAACGTCGGCGAGATAGAAGTACGACTCGTTGTATCTCTAACATAACCCATCCAGCAACTTCTACTTGAAGGTCTCCAGTAAATTGGAGAAACACTTAAAACTTTTCTTTTATGTTGAACCATGGCCTACATTCTACAATAAGAGATCAACGACTCTGTTTATTTAACGATTGTACGCCGTTTCATGATTTGATTGATGATTCACCGGGCGATATTTTTTTAATAGCCCGGTGACTAATGTAAAGATATTGTACTGAGCCGTTTTTAACATAATAAGTTGAATGTGATCTGACGCTAAAGTCAATTATATTAATCTCGTGTGATAAGATAATCATAATGCTAATGGATAGAACCGCATATGTTATTGTTTGTAGGTACATAGTACATATATGATTCATATTGATAGTATTTGACGTGTATCATGTAACAGAGGTTTAAATAAAAAATCATTAATAATCGATAATGAAAGTAGGTAACTTGAATAGTACTATACACAGAGTGACAGAGACTACCGAAATCTAAGAATTTTGCTTCAGATTTACTTTCATTGTTTGTTTCATCCCTATCAAAATACAGGTTACAATTATCCAACAGCCAGGGGTGGGCAGTCACATAAAGTACTTGTATTGAAAATACAGTATTTTAAATACATTTGTATTTTGTACCTATTTGATGATTTTTCCCTAAAGTATTTTGTATTTCAAATACTCTCTTATGAGTATTTTGAATTTTGCATTTGAAATACATTAATGTATGTATTTTGCCCACCGAAATGTTAACGATAGGTTCAGAGTGAATTCTAAGAACACATTTTCAAGAATCTACCTATAAAATTTTCTTTGAAACGTTTAGCTAAATCTCCTAAAAAACACCCCGTATGCGTATAGGTATTTTTGTATTTCAAATTTTGTATTTGTGTTTTGTATTTTTTAAAATAATATAAAAGTATTTCGTATTTTGTATTTCAAATACATTTCTAGGAGTATTTTGTAATTTGTATTTGAAATACGTTAGTCATGTATGCCAACAGCTTAGATGGTTTAACCAAGCGTCTAGAATGCGGGCACCACAGATTCCTCTTCCGATAGTTGCCTTTATAATAAGTAGTACATCGAACTACGTCTCAAAAAGGTGAACAGGGTAAAGTGGGGAAGGTGTGGAAAAGTGGCAAATCGACCTCGTCGAGAGTAGGTATATTGTCCATGGACATAAAGCGTCACCAAACAAGCGCGAAATCCTTCGTAGGTAGTAGGTACCCACAACAGTGTACACGTCTTGAATATAGAGTCCCTATACTGAATGTAAAGGGTTGCTAAGCACTTGCGTTAGTACAGTGTAAATTTACACTGTGGCGTAGCCATACCTTTGAAAATAACAATTAGAGTCCAGTCCATGTCATATTAATATAAACACGATCGTTTTTCACGTAGGTCCGCCCATTCGGACAGATTGTCAGTGGTGTACCGTTTCTTATATCATGTAACCCACTGCGCTCAATCATTGTTTTGTTAAAATATTGTCAAATATAAGTCATATAAGTCACATTGAAGACAGTGAATATGGTGACGATGATTATTTTTAATTGCGTTCGTTTTTAACGTTGACTATTTAAAATACATATAAATATCTCACTGGCATTTGTTCTTATTATCTATTTCTTTTTTCTTCCATTCGAAGAACAAAAATAGAAACCTTCTGGAAGTAATACGTGTCATCATTGAGGACGTTCCATGTGGCATTTTCAACTTTCAATTTCTTTTCGCCACGTTAAAAGCGTACATAGTCATAATGTAACATTCGACTTTTAGAAATGTTGAACTCAACTTTTATGATTGGCAATTGGCAGTCGTGTTTTTACATGACACGTCATCTAGTTTCAAGCGATATTTATGCCTATCTTACTATAATAAAAATTAGGCGAGCAGCATCAACATGGGCGCCCATAAGGAGGGCCATAAGGGGGCCGTTCACCCCCCCCCCCCCCCCCCAACTCCTACTCTAAGCAGTAATAATTTCTTAAATGACGAAACTCAGCTTTTAATTTGTGTCATATAATAGATAAACATTCTTATCATCAAAAACCATGACTAACACTCCGTTTTTTTTTAATTACAAAAGAGGATACTAAAATCACATTTTTGGGAATATTTCATAAACGAAGTGTAATCAATGTAATCATTATCTGAAACATATCTTGTATTTTGTAAAATGCTGGTGTCTTAATTCAATTTTTATCGGGGGTTATTTATTTACAATTATTAATTTCATGTTAGTAGTGAATAGTGATATGACTTGTATTTACATTTGACCTTGGGATGCAGGATGCAGTCTATTAATTTATTGAAATACGTAGATCCCCAGAAATTTCACACATTGAACACTATAAATCTTGTTTTTCTGCCCAAGGCGTCGCCATATCAGATTTCTAGTATGAAATCCGTATTTTTGAAATATTTAAAAAAACGGATTGAAGAGGGTCAATTCTTCCCTGTATATACAGTGTGTCTACTTAAGTTGGCAACATATGGGAAACTTTTTTATTATTAATTTTACAAAAAAAAGTTATTCTTTATAAAAAGCTCTGCATGTTCTAAAATCTAAAATACAATAATCAGATATTAAATTTTTTCAGTCGTGTACGCGATATGTCAAAACATATGAATTTTGCTCAAGAGTAAAGTACCTTTATTTTTGACAATATCGAAAATTGTTATTAAAAAAAGTTAATCAGAACTAAAAACTACGTTCAAATATGCAATTACATCCTGATAGCTAAAAATTTTTTTTTACAACTTTTTCTCAAATTACTGCCTACCGATACTGATACGATTTCCGTTCCATTCAGTAACTTCACTGTCAAACATTTCTTGATATAATACAAATCATTTGTTTATCATTGCATCCTAGATTTCACGTAACTACACTTACATGTGCATTGTTATTGTAGGCAAAAATAGGAAAAAAAGTATTGGTATTGGTAGGTTGTAATGTGAGAAAAAGTTGTAAAAAAAATTTTTTAACTAGCAGGATGTAATTGCATATTTGAACGTAGTTTTTAGTTCTGATTAACTTTTTTTAATAACAATTTTCGATGTTGTCAAAAATAAAGGTACTTTACTCTTGAGCAAAATTCATATTTTTTGACATATCGCGTACACGACTGAAAAAATGTAATATCTGACGATTGTATTTTAGATTTTAGAACATGCAGAGCTTTTTATGAAGAATAACTTTTTTTCGTAAAATTAATAATAAAAAAGTTTCCCATATGTTGCCAACTTAAGTAGACACACTGTATGTTAGAAAATGGGGTTTAGTGTTTACAAAAATCAAATTTTCGAATTAAAATTTCGTATGCATTTTAAATAGGTTCAATTTAACACTTTATGTTCCCCACGCGCAAAACTTGTTAAAACATATTTAAAAATGTTGTTACACATAAACTTTAAACTGCATAGTTCAATGCACATAAACAACGTAGATTAAACATACATTATTTCAATTTGACACCAAGCCCATTCCAATCGGTCCAATGGTTATTTTTTAATTATGTTACAAACTCGAATCTACAAAGCTTTTGCGCGGACAGTGATACCTACATAAGAAAGGTGATTTCTATCACGTAAGGTCGTAAGGGGTAAAATGTAAAAATTAAAATCTGCGCCCTAAAAAAAATCTAAACGCAGGTTCACCTGCTTAACATAAGTAAATCTAGAATTTTATACTTAATACAAAGTAATTAAAAACAATTGAGGAATAAAGTTGTTTTTCAAATTACCCAGGAACAGAAATTTAGTAGGTAAACAGATAAGGATGAAGGATATCATTAATTTAAAGGTTATTAAGGCTGCGTTTAAAAACGCCATTCCAAAGTAGTAGTGATTGTATTTAGAACTAAAATTTAAACGCCGCAGGTAGTATCACCTGACGAGAAACGCGCGAACTTACAACAAAAATATTCTGCAAAAAAATGATAATCAGCTGCAACTTTCGCTATCTATGCAATATTCAATATGCATACTTTATGTTGGCTTGGTACATATTTTATTTCGCAGTCGGTGTTTCAAAAGTGCACTCTTGCAGTTATTTGTTTTTATTTCCTTGGCGTTTTGTTCTCGTTTTTAGCAGATAGAATTTTTATTTGGTTTATATATTTAAGTATATTATTAGTATACCGTGTAAATAGCGGCCGACTTGACCGCCAAGATAAAATTTTCATCAGTTCGCTTTTCGTAAGATCAAAGTTTTTACTAACACAGGTCACTTTTTTCGCTTTTTCGTTTATACCTTTAAAACGGTGGGGAATGGGAGAAAAAATTTATTATTTACAGTAAAATTAAAGCTAATAAAATTTGCTGCAAGTTTGCTTCTATTCATTTTTTCTTTATTTCTGAGACATAGGTATGCCGCGAAAATAGTAAATTTTGTAAAAAAATTTCACCCCACGTTTTGTGTAAAACTTTCGTCTGTAGCACCGCAACCCTTCAGTTTACAGTAAAGTCATTGGAAGGTATTTATTCAATGGTAAAGTCCTCAGAAAAGAAGTTGTAGAGCATTAAATTTTCTTTGTTCATGTTAATTTTCTTGTTTTATCTCCAACTTATCAAATGTTACAATAATTTGAAAATTGTTGGTAAATTTTGCGATTCCGCAGAATACTTAATATTCCTAATATAACGGGGTAATATGAGGGGTAATCACTGAATTCTATTTATTATATAGACTTCAGTGGGGGTAATACATCTTATTCCACCCATGGCATGGAAAGTATTGCATCCGTCGGATGCATACGTTGAAATTCACCTTTGGACTTCATACAACGGCGCACAGACACCCGGACTTGAAAGACGATTAAAAATTCTTAGATGTGTAGTCTTTCAGCCAGAACTAGCAGACATAACGCTACCTAAGTGCAAAAACAAATCTTACGCACAACAAAGAATAAAATCATTAGAATCTCCAGTCACAGCAGAGTTGCTCTGCAGGCACTAGATCAATACAAATTCATCTCTAGGCTGGTTTCCGAGTATCACCACAGGTGCTAGAGCAAGTAACAAACAGCAATACCCTTGAGCTTGTATGTGTTAAAGGGCAAGCGGGAATAATAGGCAATGTAAAAGCCGATAAGTTAGCTCGACTGGCCTCAAAACAACCGTTTTATGGTCCAGAGCCGGCTCTTCCACTTACAGTATCAACTGTAAACAACTTAATAACCCAAGACACCCAAGACCAACACAGGGCTAGGTGGAACTTGATGTTAGACTGCCGCCACGCGAGAGAGGCCTTCATGTCCCGTACTTGTCAAATTAAGACGATCCATGTTGGGAGAACCTTGGCCGGACATGGCTAAGATTAGAGACGCTTCCCCGACCAGCATCCTCAGGTTTATCTCACGTGAGGGATGGCTTGAGTGACGTTGCGTTGCGGGGTCGAACGACTGTAATCAGGAATGTAGCGCAAAGGGCACGCATAGGTGGCCTAGGTGCGCGTGAGCTTTCCCACCCTCCCATTGCAATCCAGACCCAGATCCAGTTCCTGTGAAGTAAGAGAGAGAGGTTTCTTAAAACTGGAGAAATTAAATGACCAGCACACAACTTTCCCGTGTTTTACTTCAATGACGTATTAAATAAAATAGTTTTTTGGATAATAAGGCAAAATAATAGCTATTTATGATATGTGATAAAAAAGGCGCTTTTATCTCGTGTTTTATACAAGATTTTTTCGTATTTTGTTGCAAAATGAATGAATGAACAACATCTTTCCCATATAAATTGCTGATGTGTCGTATTAAGATCCGTTGCTATGTCAATTTATTTCAATAGCAACGAATTCTTTGACAATTTTGAAGGTTTTCGAATCAAATTTGCTATTTCTTGAAATGAGTGCTTCCGAAGATTCAGATACTGAAAACGATGCAAATACAGCTAAGAACATGTTTATAATAAATAGAGGTTTTTTGCTGTTCTTTGTCTTATTTTTCCACAAGAAATAATGTCATTTTACAACCAGTTACAAAAAGTAAAATCATTTGTTCAATCCTACCATGGAAACTTGTAGTTTCTTACTTGGATACGGAACGCGAAAGCGTTTGTTTTCCTCACTCATGGCAACGGGTGGGCGAAAATATTATTTCACTCACTTGTGGGTGAAAAACAATTTCGCCCACTGGAATAACGTGTTGACAGATAAAATTGTCAAAATTGCGAAATTTAAAAGGCAGATTTTTGAAATTCTAGTAGCAGGATTGAACAAAACGCTATACAGCACGCGTGAAGAAACTATTTCGCTCACTTTATGCATATGCGTGAGTGAAATTCTTAGTTTCTTCACTTGTACTGTAATATACTATTTATCACTTGTTACAAAAAGTAAAAGCAATTTATCACTTGTTACAAAAAGATTGACTTTTCAAAACTACAATGACATTCAAAAAGTTGACATTTTACAATGAAATGCGAAAAAAGAATTTTTAACACGCTACTCTGTAAACGTTATTCATTGAACTATACTTAATAGAGTTCAATGACGTCATCTTTTAACACTCTTGACAGCCGTTAAAAATGTCACTTTTAATGACAGTTGTACAAAAAATAGTTTTTGCGTAATAACTGAAAAAAATAAATAATATATAGTGTGTATAATAGTATAGTTGTAATCAGAAAACGATTTCGGATTTTCTCCTGAAATAATATACAGGGTATGTTATAAATATTTTGTTAATTTCCGGTAAAGCGAAAGTAAATTCGTATACTTATTATATTCGATTAAAAAAGTCGTATGTCCTCTACTCACTGTACAATTTTACTTCTTCATCTTTGTTAGCAAGAGTTACGAATTTTTAAAATGTTCAACTTCAAACATTCATCCCCCTTCGGCGTTTTACTAGCTTGGGTCCCTTTGGGCTGATTTTGATGAGAAGCTTTGTTTAGCTTGTTTAACCTATGAAGTCTTAGTTTTAAATTTCATCAAAATCGGTCTAATAGTTTAGGCTCCACAGCTATAACGTACACACCCACCCAACCACGCACCCACAGGCAAACATTTTTCAAAGATGGTGGTTTTGGAATGAGGACGATTCAAAACGTCGAGATTTATCAACATCTCGAGTTTTCGATTACATTACTTTCCCTATGTGTATACATATGCATGTGTGTATATGCACGAGAGAGTAAAAAAGGTCCTTGGTCAAACAACAGCGGTGATGGGGTGTACAATAGTGATACACTTTTTTTGTTTGATCTTCTCTTTTGGTCTTTTTCCTCATAACATCCTTAAGAAACGTGAGGAGAGATTCGGAAATATTTCCTGCTTCATCTAGGAAATTATCACCTGGTGGGTACGTGTCACTTTTAAACATTTCACTTTGAATATCTTACCATATTATTTCGCTGCTTTGAAAACGATTCTTCGTCTTTCGGCACTCTTATTTGTATCTTTATTTTAGTACCACGCATCATTTAGCAGTTTGTAACCGGTATCTCTGAAACATATTACCTATACTTGAATCAGTTGCGTCGTTGGGTCAGAACGAGACGATCCCTGTACTGTTTTTGAAGTTCTGTTTTTATAGTTGGGGTTTAGTCCCAGTTACAGCGTATATCGTTCTCGGAAAACTGGGTGTCACTACTATCCTCTAGAAAAGTACCTACGAGTAAATTAAAGGAGTGTGGGAGCCTTTTAATTTTATCCAAAATTAACATCAAACCGTCGCAGTGTAACGTACAAAGGTATGCAAACACCATATTTTTACACATAACTGACCAGCACAAAGGAGTTAATTTATATTTACTCGTAGAAAAGTACAAATCTCTTCCATTCCTTTAAAAACATGGCTGTCTGATAGAGTTGATGATGTTACCCGTTTATATAATTTTTTCACAAATTTCAAATAACAGTCATTGTGGTATACCAACAGCTTCCTCGGCAACTAAATCGTTTATGGAGACCGGGCGACCGACAATTGTTTTACCCCAATCATCGTATCTTGCCAAGCCAGCCACCAAACAAGTAAGTTTGACAGTTAAGGTTCGGACTCAAAATTTACAAACAATTTTCAAATTATTGTAACTTTTGATAACATGGAGATAAAATAAGAAAATTGACATCATTTTAAAGAAAGTTTAATCCTTTACAACTTCTTTTCTGAGGACGTTACTGTAAAATGAAGAGTTGAGGTGCTACAGACGAAAACACAAAAACGTGGGGTGAAAATTTCTTTTCACAACATTTGCGATTTTCGCGGGAGCATATCTCAGAAACTATCAGAAATAACGAAAAAATTAATAGAAGCAAACTTGTTGTAATTAAATATTATTAACTTTAATTTTGCTGTAGATATTTTTCCCCTATAACCCACTGTTTTAGAGATATAAGCGAAAAATCTTACCTTCTCAGGCGCACCCTCCCCCCAGCGCGACCCCCAGGAATGTGGATAGTTGGTATTTTTACTTACTAACTAGTCTAAACAAGGTCCCGATGTCAAAAATTCTCTTCCTTTCAACGCACTCTACAAACCATTCATTATTGGACTAATAGAAATGATTTTGTAACGACAATATATACAAAAATTGCAAAACAATAAAGATATTCATATAAAAGTATTGTTATTTCCATACATTGATTTGCAAATCGCAAAAAGAAGATACCCAAGAATTTTCTGCTAAAAACGTTTTCGGTTTTTTAAAATTTAAGGCTTTATTTAGTATTTCAAACTACAGGCTCTATTTATGTTTAATTGAATAAAATCAAAGTCCAACTCTTATATAGTTACTGGTTGATGACTGTTGTTCAGAGTGATGGTGACCGGCCGGAATATTGCATTCTTTAAATGTAGGCTCCCGACAATAATCCAATAATGCTAATATCATTCTCGCACCGTGCAGAATTAAAAACATTTATGTAATGCTTCTGAAAAGTGATGTTTTCTAGAGACATTACATTCTATTCTATTGTTGTCGGTAAAATAGTTTTTTCTATGCCGTTCATATTTTAAATACTGGCGGATGAAAGTCAAATTGTACAGGTGGCCATCTGTTGTTTATCAGCTAAACAATTACCGTATCCTAGACCAAAACCAGAATGGCTTGTGAAAGGGTTGTAGGGTTTCGTCTTTTATTTAAAAAGTATTGGTTTGATACACATGTACTTTTGCATACGTATACTAGCAATGTTTGGCTATAATATGAATGGTTTAACTTTTTGAGACGACATTCATAGTAACGTTTATATCCATTTCATTGTATTATCATGGACATTTTGATTTGTTATTACTTCTATAGAGTAGTTATGGACAAAATGAATGCAATTACGTTTTAGCTATGATCAAAATTAAAGTGCTAAGAACAAGCAAAACTTGAAATTCGTACTATATCTCCTATAATTGATGAAACAAAAATCAATTGAAATATAGGCAACCCAACTTACTTCCAAACGCAGTCTTAAGAATAGAATAAATTCTCCCGTTTGTGGTCATTGTTGGTAACACTCCTGGTTATTTCCTGTATTTAACAAAATAATATTACACACACACACACATTCATTTTTGTAGTAGGTACCGAATAAAACTACTTTTTTTTCTTTTGATTAATTTGTATGTTTGATATAGAATCTAGGCTATTTAGTTCAAAAAGGTAATGAAGTTGTTGAAAATAGCATTGTGGAATGCAAATGGGCTCTGGCACCATTCAGAGGAGCTAAAAGTATTTATATACAACCACAACTTTGATATTATTCTTATCTCTGAAAAGTCATTTTAAAATGCCCAATTATTCAACTTACTGCACGAATCATCCAAATGGCAACGCGAGAGGCGGCTTAGTAGTTATAATGAAAAATTCTATTAAGCACCATCAAATAAACAATTACAGCAAAAATTTGTTACGGGCCACGAGCATAGTAATTGAAGAGTCCACTGGTCCCCTAACTGTATCGGCTGTTTATTTCCCTCCAAAACATGTTGTAAAACAGGAACAGCACGATAACTTCTTTGGTAGGTACTCTAAGAGGGCACAGGTTCATTGCTGGTGGTGACTATAATTTAAAACATACCGATTGGTGCTCCAGGTTAATTACACCGAAAGGACGAGAATTACTCAAAACGTTAGAGAAGAATCGCCTGAAACACTTTCTATTGGCGATTGGCCATCAGATACTCGCAAAATACAAGACTTGGCGGATTTCGCTATTTCCCAGAGGCATTCCTTAAGACTGCCACAGCTAAATATGCTTTGACTTATTTTCAGTCGTGATAACACTATCCACAAAAGCGATAAGTTCAAGTAAACAACGAAGCTTATGAAACAATTACACAAATTGTGACTTTTTCAGACACTCTAAACGATATCACCTATCGTTAGACATTCTTCAAATCGAAGACGACGTTAAAGCTGCCATCAAATTATTCAACGATACAGTACAACACCAGTACGCGACTTCCGAATCAATTGATATCAACAAAACTTTTGATTACCCAACAACAATAAGACAAGAAATTCTAGAGAAAAGAAAACTCAAAAAGCAATGACGAATTTTGAGAATTCCCGAAAGCAAACGTCTATTTAATGCAGCAGCCCAAGAGATAAAAGACCTGCTTAAAAACAACAACGTAACATCCACCGAAAGCACCGATTACTCACTAGGGAAAGTGACCAAAAGGGCTAAGCAAGTAATACAAGCTTCACCCCCCAATCAGAAGACGTCAAGAAACTAGGGCTAAGAACAACGAAGAAAAAGCAAGTGCCATTCGCAGAACACCTCTCCAAAGTGTTCCAGCCACATCCATCGGAAAACGCATCAGAGGAAGAGGAACAATTAATCCACTTAGTAGAAACTCCCAAGTATCACAGTCAGGGAGGTTCAATAAGTCATTAGGTATCTAAAAAAACTCCCGGTTACGACCTGGATACTGGGAGAATCCTCAAAGTGCTGCCCTACCGTGGTATCAAATATCTTACTCCTGCACAATTGTTTAATGCAATATTGCGCATAGGATATTTCCCCAATCAATGGAAAGTAGCACAGATTGTCCTAAGTCCTAAACCAGGAAAACCTCTCAACGAAATACAGTCACACCGTCCAATAACTTTAGGTACTACCGGTAACAGCCAATGTAATTGAAAAAATAATACAATAAAGAATAATAACGATGCAATCCCTAACCATGAGTTTGGCTTCAGACAAATGCATTCCACAACAGAGCAAGTACATAGAGTTGTCAACAAAATCAATGATTCGGTAGCCTTGTTGGACATATCTAACAAAGTGTGGCATATTGGACTGTTATTCCAGCTATGATCAATCCTTCCATTAAATTATTTCCTTATCCTAAAATCCTATCTACACAATAGACACTTACTCGTCAAAGTTGGCACTGTCCTCACAGAACTGTATCCAATAAACGCTGGAGTACCTCAAGGCAGTATATTTGGTCCAATGTTGTATGTAATATATACGGTTGACCTTCCGACTACAACAGAAGTTTTAACAGGGACGTTTGCTGATGCAATTAAAATTATGGCAAATAAACACACAATTCAGTTCAATTATTTATTAGTTTATTTACTTACAATCTTTTACAATTGGTATTTAAAATCTATACGGACAATGTCAAGTACATATAAACATGTACTTCTGTTCTTAATATGTTGCTGTTTAATGACTATGTACACGGGTCCATGTATATTTTGATAATTCTATTTCATTTATGTGTTGATGAAGTGACTTTGGTTTTACTCCTGTAGATGAGATTATTATTGGTATTGTGTATAGGTACCTAGGTAAATGTTCTTTTATGCCACATTTGTCCGATTTCTTCTGTGGTTGGTATTTGTTTAATTATTCCCTTGTAATTCTATTACGATGAACATTATTATTATTATTGTGCACTTTTTTTATCTTTAATTATCTAATTATTTACATTGCATAATTTATAGAATAAAATGAGTCGGAGAAGGAAGAGTGAAGTTGATAGCGGAAGTGAAAGCGAAGTAGAGTATCTATCGAAAAAGTTGCAAACGTTGAAGGTTTCTAGCGAGATTCGGGATGTAAACATTTTGTTGTTAGGGGAAACGGGAGTCGGAAAATCAACATTTATAAACGCCTTCTTTAACTATCTTCAATATCCTACGTTAAAGAAAGCAAGAAAGGGTCACTTTGTTACTCTGATTCCTGCAAAATTTACGATCACCGACGAAAATTATGAAGAACGCGTAATTCGTGTCGGCGAAGACACCAACGAGCTTGTCGAAATTGGCGTTTCTGCAACACAATCATGTCGATCGTACGTTTATCCAATTGAAGGATCTAAAGTAAGAATACGTTTAATTGACACACCCGGAATTGGAGATACACGCGGAATTAATCAAGATAACATGAATTTCGAAAATATTCTCTCCTTTATTGGTGAAATGAAGCAACTGAACGCGATTTGCATTTTGTTAAAGCCTAACAATTCACGTCTGACGGTCATGTTCGAATTTTGCATCAAACAACTTCTATCCAGATTAGAAAAAAGTGCAAGTCGAAATCTTATTTTTATATTTACAAATACGAGAAGCACATTTTATCGACCCGGAGAAACAATGCCATCTCTTAAAAAATTACTGGGAACCATTGATGGAGTCCACATTCCTCTGAACAAAGAAAACGTTTTTTGTACCGATAATGAAGCATTTCGATTTTTGGCGGCTGTTAATAATGGTGTTCGTTTTTCCTCCATCGACATTGATAATTTTGCCCAGAGTTGGATTAAATCTGTTCAGGAATGTTGGAGGTAGGTAATAAAAGAAAATCGTATACTTGTAATGTAAGTTTCACTTTCAGAATGATTACGTATATTACTGGCGATTCAAACAAAGTTGCCTTGGTTCCGCATGACGTCAAGAATACAATTTCTGTGAATGAAGCACGTCGTTTGATTGTTCAATTATCGCAACCGTTAGCAGACATTGCACAGCTGATCATGGACAATATTCACACCATGGAACGGCACAAAGCCAATTTGAATCAAAGCAATCATTCCCTTACGGAACTCAAAGCAAAGCTATTTATACCAATGATAAACTTACGAGTTATAGAAATGAAACAACCAACTACAGTGTGCACCAGTCCCAAGTGTAGCACATTATATAAGGTAACTTAATGCTTAACTTATCAAATTATTTACAGAATGTCTCACGGGACCACCCATTAGAATATTTTTCAAAGACTACAGGTAGACCTGATTTTGAAAATTTGGGGAATAGGGTTTTCGGGCATGGCCTCCTCAAATAAAATAATGAAGTCTATGTAACACTTCCGGTTTTTTCGAAAATCACACCAACTTTGTAATTTTAACACCCTATATATTATTCCGATTTTGGATTCTACGTAGGTAATAGTTTAGATGGACTTTCATCAAGTTTTCCTATTCCTAAAATTAACTGTTTCCAAGATATTTAATTTAAAAGAAAAAAATTAAAATAAACACTCATGTGAATTCTATAGCAAGAAAGATAAAGGAACCATAGTCACACGAGAGATAGCTAGACCCCTAAGCTTTCCATTCATACTTTCAAAGTGGCTTAATTGCATACAGGGCGGTGGAAATTTAATACCGACTGTAGTTCAATTCAAATTATCATATAAGTTGGTTGATGAACAATTTTATTCTTTTTCGAACGAACGGTATTATGGTTCCCTATACTGATCTCTTCTCATTTTTAAGGTATCTACTGTTCTTTGTGCAATCAACTAACATTATTCAATGGCTTGTGAAATTCTTAGCAGGACTTCAAAACAAACGACTATTCTATCACCAGTTATTCGTTGTCAATCCAACAACAATAGTGACGGTTGAATTGACTACTATTTATTAAAATTAAATGACCAGTAAACTGGCACCAAACTTTCCCGTAAATAGTAGGTATTCAATTTCAACCGTCACTTTTGTTATTAGACTGACAATAAGTAACCTGGTGATAGAATCGTCGTTTGTTTTGAAGTTCTGCTAAGAATTTCAGAGGAACTAAAAGAGATAGGGAATCATGCTACCGTTCGAAAGAGAATAAAATTGTTCATCAGACTGTGGAGAAACATACAGGGTGTTCCATTTGAAAAACTGAACTTATGTTGATTTGAGGTTGACTAAACTTGCCATTAAATTTCCACCACCCTGTATTGAAAGCATGGAAGGAAACTTAGGAGTCTAGCTATCTCCCGTGTGAAAATGATTCCTTTATCTTTCTTGCTGTAGAATTCACATGGTTTTAAGCTAGACAGTGTTTATTTTAATTTTTTTCTTTTAAATTAAATATCTCAGAAACGGTAAATTTTAGGGATAGGAAAACTTGACGGAAGTCCACTCAAAATTTGACCTAGAATCCAAAATCGGAATAACATATATGGCGTTACATTTAAAATAACGGAGGCCAGTCCGAAAACCCTATTGTCCAAATTTTCAAAATCAAGTGAGACACCCTGTATACCTTCACATTATAGTAATGCGAATTATGCCAAAAATAATTATGTACCTATTTTTAGGTAGGTGATAAGCAGAAATGGCACTACCACCAAAAATGCCACTGCCCATGTTATTTAACCAATGTCCCAAAGGAAATTATTGGTGCACCTGAACTTGCAAGCTGCGCTGCCATGAATTCAGTTGGCGTATGTCAGAGGTGTTCCTGTAGATTTCAAGTTCACATGCACATTTACTATGAGACAGAAACATACGAAGATCGAATTGAAGATAAATCGATTAAAACAGTAATTATGGACAAAGAACTTGGTTTGATTCATGCGAAAAATTTAATTAAAAAAATTTCTGCTCGCGTTAACGAATACAAAGAAGAAAGTGAGACCATTATAAAAATAACAGCGAAATTTGCTTGTTTTCTGAAAGCGAATGCAATTACACCGTATAATGATGCTTATCAAGCCTACTTGGAATATTTGATTGATCGGTAAGTAACTCGAGTAAGTATAGAAAAATAGATCGCACTCATTTCTTACTATTGTAGAGAAAGATCTATGGGTGATGCTGCGGATTATCAGATGATAAGGCAATTCCAAAAAATGCTGGCCGAATATACTGAAGAAAAGAATGTTTTGTGTAATGCTCTCAACCAAAAGGCAGATAACATGAAACATATCACAGCTGATGATATTATAAATAGCGTAGAAATATTATATAACTTGAAGCATAACGGAATGAAAATTAAGCAACTTTTTTCGATGCAAAAGCTTGCGCGAAAAGATGAAAATCTAAGCGAAATTAGAGAACTTATTTACAAAAATTTGAATGGGCTCCCTTCACCGAAAAATAAAAATAAGCATAATGAAACTAGTGATACGCAAAAGACTAAATCAAAACCTAAAACTTTTTATAAAAATAAAGCCTCAGATGGAAACCGAAATCGAAATTCATCAACTCATCGACCTCCCACTTATAATCAACCAGATCCGATACCACAACAATATAATACTACAGAAGCTCAGTACTCACGTGAACCAAATCCCGATCAATATGTTCATATTCATAAACAGAATAGTGGAAGTAATGTTGATATTGTAATCAGTCATTCCGATAGACCCAGTAATCGCCCTTATCCGTATCGAAACGATGGTCCAAGTGGTTCTCATCATCATTCATCCACACAAAACCAATATGGTAATCCAAATATGACTAGATTTCCACGTGATAATCCTCCTCCTTATCATAATGTACTACCTCCCCCATATTATCAAGATGATTCTGCTCATTTCTCGTATAACCAAGATACTTCTCATCCACATTCTAACCCGCCCCCCCTTCTCAATTTTGAAAGACATCGCAATTTCAATCCACAAAGAAACCAAAATCAACCCCATCAACAATTCAATCAGCCAAGAAATCAAAACCAACACCATCAACAATTCAATCAGCCAAGAAATCAAAACCAATACCAACAATTCAATCAGCCAAGAAATCAAAACCAACAACACCATCATCAACAATTCACGAGACAGACATCAAATAATGAACCGTCCAATAGACAAAATAGACCTCAATGGAAAAATAACCAGAAAGGTCAAAATCAACGTGAATACAACTCTGAACCTGAACACGTAAGACATCAGAAACCTAGACGTACCAATAAAATGCAAAAGGAAGAATGTAGAAGCAACAACAAACGCCATAATTTGGACAGTTCCTCCAGCTCAGACTCTGATGATTACTTAAGCGCTTCAGGTAATCGTCATAAATAAATAATTTACTCCAGAATTTTTTAGTACTTGTATTTGTTGCGTTGAGAATTAGATACATAACTATATTGTTTTTTTAAAAACTATATTATTACTTCATATGTGTGTTTTTCATTTTATCAAATAAAGTTTGTTTGCAATTAAGAACGTTATACTTACAATAGGAGTTTTTCATGTTATCTAGCTATGAAAACACCAAGAGGTAAATTTGTAAGAGAGGATGAGGGGCTTTTCCTTCTATCTGTGGTGCTTTTAATGAATTAGGAATATGTTTTTTACATCACGTTTCGGTTAGTAGACCACACATTTAGTATATTATAGTGTTAGTTTGACTGCAGAGTAATCTCAATTTCTCCTATGTCAGTATAATGCCGTAGGAGGCCTTTTTTTGTCTTTTTTTTCTGTACACCCCAATCTGTTTAGTTTTATCGCCTGTTCACATTCACTATCTGATCAGAAGTTCCCAGTCATCCATTGTGGGTACACTATATTGTGAATGGTGGCTCCAAGAAAATGTGCATCCTTTAATTTCGGAGCTATCTCCAAGAAGTCCGCATACGAACCATTACTCTCCCTTGAAGCTAACTAGATTATAATGTCGGTGTTTGTTTAGGAGAAAGATTCAATAGTCACAAAGGCTGACACCTAATATTCTTATATCTTACCAGTTCTTGCAAGGAATGTCTGTTCAAACGACCCAATAATGAAACAGGAAGAAGATTGACTTCATCCTGCAGGTTCGTAGGATTTGGAAGAGGTACCTGATCAGCAGAGCACTCTTAGTTTTTCTCCAATGAGATTAGGGAATATCCGCAACCTTGTGATTTTGAAAATCTCTTAGTTGAACAATTTCCTTGTGGTCAATTTTATACATTCAGTTCATTAGTCAGAGATATTCATTGGTCAGACTCACATCAGTCACAATATGACTTCCAGCAGATTCAAATGTTGGTTCACTCCTCCCATTGAGAATCTCTAAATTGGCAGCGACTTTACAAATATTCAACTAGCGATTTACCTCTCTCTACAGTTTTTGTTAGTGCTCCTTCATATACCTACTATGGTGGGCATTTGAGTCACATCTTGTGAAGTTTTTGTTGTTTCCCTCATAGTGTTATATCATCAGCTCGTTACTTAAAGGTAAAAGGACAGAATGTTGTGGTAATATTGAGGCAACAGCTATTTTATGTTCACGATTCACCATAAGCTGTAAATATACCTAAACATAATAAATTACAGATCTAAAGTAGTATTGTTGGGATGTCACGTGTACATGTGGCGATAAAATACAAAAACCAAAAATGAGTTTTGTTTTACAGAGGAACTATACCTGGTTTAATGTTATTCGCATTTCACAGGTGCATTTTAATTGTTTTGCCATTGTTAATTTACAACCCACTGAACTCAATAATATATGGAAGAGCAATGTGGACAGTTGCACGACTAAGGTTTGCATCATTTTGGACGCCTGTAACTCTTAAACTATCGAAGATCGTGACACTCTACCGCGGACTTTTCTTTAGTAAATTTTGTGCTCTACAAATTTGTTCATATGCAATTTTCCTCTATCTAGCACCGTTTTTGTGTCGTCGCGGCGCAAACACCATCAGATGTAATTATGCTACTTTATACTGACTTTATACCAAGTATTTTTCGGGTTAACTCAGAGGGATTGAGCTACCCTATTATTTTTAACATATAAAAGACATCATAAGCAGCATATTTGATCTTATGAAATTTTTTGTATCTCGAAAAATAAACTTGGTACAGACGAAAAACACATCAAATGAGTATTCCGCAAATGTACATAATTCACTCTGCAAGTGACGTCACGCGTCATATTTGCGGACCGCCCACCATGCGCAACATCCTATCTTTAGTATTTATATATCGTGTATTTTCATGGTATTTTCCACTGCGCGTAGTCCCCGTGGTTAAACGATTTTCGACCTTATTATTCTCTTCAAATTTGCACACTTTTTCACGCGCAGCGCATCTCATTTGATTTCAACGGCTTTGCTCTTCCATATATTATTGAGTTCTACAACCCTGGAAGGTGACAATGATCAAAGAAAGGGTAGATAGAAAGTGTTAGTTTATTTTTATTTAAAGAAACAATTCAACAAGTATTAATTATTGCTTTTGGAAGATCGAAACGGATACATTGTAAAATTGGCAGCATTTAAGCGTTAGGTAATCGAGAAAATACTTAGAATATAAAGTAGTAGTAAATACATAGTCGTGTTCTTTTCAACATTCAGCTTAGCTGAACGGCTGAACCCACAAAACTCACACTTTGTTTTGTGGCTGAACCGTTGAGTGGAACTCTGCATATTTACACCAAAAAGTTGCATGTTGTATGTATTTGACAACTCTCAGCTCTCATATTATTTTTTTCTCTATGGTTGGTACTACTCGTACTCACAAATAACCATTGACACAGGGATCAGGGTGCCTGCATCGATATAGGTTATATTTTCTATGATCGACATATAGAAATGGACAGCGCATGGTTATGCTAAGCCGGGATCTGCAGGTGAGAGAGAGGGTAAACGTGGAGGCCTAGTTGTGGCCTAGTTCTAGCTTTATCTGTCGCGTATCAATTGGTTGCCGCATTCCCCCAGCTTTATCTGTCGCGTATCTATTATGGTCGCTGCATTCCCATAAAATGCAGCAACCAATAGATACGCGACAGATAAAGCTAGAACTAGGCACTGACCTGTATCATAAAGGACTGAGCATTCTTCAATACAACATTGAAGCAAACAAGCCCCACCTAAATATTAGTTACTTCGGGTGCCAACTAGTGCGTTAGTTATATAATGATGGTAGCTCGGTGTTTATAATGTGTTGGTAGTACTGGTATCAGCTGCAGGGTATGAGCACTCGAATAGAATATTTTGTTCTCATGTTTATGTGGAGAACATCTCGGAAGATGGCACTGCGTGTAATAAAAGTGTTTCGTAGGTTACATCGGTCCCTACTTTATCTTTTTCAAACTTATCCAACTTAACCTTTTACTGTCAAACTCAAAAATTCAAAATTAAAAACTGCAAATTTTAAATAAAACGAAGTTCACCAAGTGGCAAGTACCATCTATAGTAGTTATGAATAGATTTCGAAAATGCGCGGTATCCAATTGTAGTGATAACTAAAGTGTAATAAATAATTTTACTTTTTTTGATTATTTTGTACCGTTCCTTGTAATTAGAATCAGTGTTATCTAAAACTATTTATTTTTTAAATGTAATTCAGATTAATTGCAGATGCATGTCAAAAAGTGTATCTTGTAATTTGCAAAAGTAAAGTGTAATTGAGAAAGTGTTTAATCTAGCATTAAACAGATCATCCATACAACCAAAGATAAAAGTTTGAATTACATGTCGCAATTAGGTTAACAAATAACGTATTATTATACATAAAATGTCGAACAGGTCGATTAGAATAAGCATTTTACAATTGCATTATATTTATAATCAAAAGCATATAAATTGCAGTATTTGTGGTATGTATTCAGTACTCTTGCAAAAATCTCGTTTAATATGTATTTGACATTAATTTTTTTATTTGGATACATTTAGGTTTAATTTCATGAATTACGAAAACTCTTGGTAAATGCATACATAAAAACGGGAATTTGTACTTACAATAAAAAAAATTGAATTTGAATTTCTCCCACCCCTATATCTACTTTATTAGGAGAACATCTCGGTAGATGCCGCACAAACACAATAACTAGAAAGAAGTATTGAGTGTCCCATCTATCCTAACTATCTAACCTAAGATCAGCTGTTACAGTTTAGCTTGTTCTAACCTATATGCTTAATATCTGGTGAAAAGTAGTATAATTACAGGCTCATATAATTAAGTATTTAAAAACGTAAATTATTAAAAATTGTATTTTATTGCAATGCATAAACGTAGTTTATACTACGTATGAAACAAGGTTATGTTTATGTAATTAAAAACATTAGTTACAGTGTTACCAATAATCACCAACACAACAAACCTAAATTACTAATTGGCACCTTAAAATACCGGTTTTCAATTTGCTTCAAAAATAGTGGAGGGGATCATTAGAATGCTCAGTCCTTTAAGATACAGGTCAGTGGAACTAGGCCTCCACGTTTACCCTCTCTCTCTCACCTGCAGTATCTCGGCTTAGCATAACCACGCGCAGTCCATTTCTATATGTCGATGCAAATAACTCGTAGTTTGTGGTACTGTTGTTGGTGCTCACTGGTCAGGGTCAGAGCTACCAATCGCGGGGAAAATCCCCGATTTGCGGGGAATTGAAGGTTAGCGCGGGGAATGACAAAAATCGGGGAATTCAGACCAATCGGTGGGCTAAAACTATTTTATGTCGGATTCGGGTAATACTCAACTAAAAAATCACGTTCGGAATTGGCAGATACAGCTCGACACTACTAACATAATTTTGATTGGCAAAACCACTCAAATGACTGCTCAACTATCATTTTAACAAGATTTTCTATTTCTGAACGCATTCACTTCTACATCATTCATTAATTCAAAGAAATTGGTACGTACTTTAAACCATATAATAGCCTGTAGATGTTAAGAGTTAATTTTGTTATGAGGTGTATTTTATAAAAGTTTTGTAAAAAAGCAGTGGTTTATTCCGAAAATATCATTTCGGGGAATTGACAACACTGTCCACTGACGCGGGAATCGAGAAATTTTTATTGGCAGCACTGTCACTGGTACATATTAAAATCTAACCTTAACTTTTATTTTTTATATTGTTATTCAATAGTAGTTAAAATTTGTTCTTTTCTATTTATTTATTTATTTTTCATCGTATTTATTAAATGAAATGTTATATAATACGCCATAGTATTTCGGTTAGACAGACACAGTTATGTCCCTATTAAGTTTTGTTCGATGCAGTTATAAAAGTAAGTATATTATTCATTTACTATTAATCCTTTATCTCTTTGGTATTAAACACGAACCACCGCGAATAATGCCCTTCATACTTAATTTTTCTGTGTTACTGTAATGCCACAGTGTGACGATTATTAGATCCTCCTCGTAGTCTCTTTTATAGCATTGTGATACCATCCTGGTTTTTACAGACAAAGATATGGTATGAACTTAACTGAAATGGAACAAACCGATACGTTCAACACTTTACGCAAGCATCTAACTAATTGTGATGTAAATGGTGTCGTGAATATCATCAGGGAAAATCGTATCGATCTTGCCGATATTTTTCCAATTATAGTCTCACAGTTGAATAATTCTATAAAAATAGCTAATCCGGAAATTTTTCGATGTAGCGAGACAACGTTGAAGACGATAGTTGAAGTGTTCGATCCAGAAGACGTACTTTTATTGATTATCGACGACATTAAGTCTGCTGTTGACGATACCGCTTTCTTAACGTTGACATTTTCTTTGCTCACCGTTTTGCTTCGTTTGCCAAAGAAACGACTTTGCTCGCTAGGTTGGGGTTTAAATGCCGTTTCAGTTTATTACAGTAATATTCCGCCACCTGAGCAGCATTCTAACACAGAGAGAATTATCAATCTGTGTTCTGCTTTGCTTCCGTTTTATAAAAGACTCGTCGATAATCCGTCGGTGAATTACGAAGAAAGAATTATTCTTTTAAAGTTTACGTTGCAACTGTTAGGGAATCCTTTAGCCTTTTCGGATTTTTCCTCGAATAATACAAGGCAAATATCCGAGAAAGTGATAGCATTGCTATTCGAAATAAACTCGGATTTTTTTTTTCTTTTGGATTTGGATCCGTTATATGATATTGGTAAAGTCGATACACTTGCCTTGGCAACGTTATTTTATTTAGTCTTGACCAAAGGGATCATGCTAGACAAAGTGCCACAAGTGTACAGTAGTGTGTATATTTTTCAACAATGTGTACCTTTAATTACCGAGTTGCTTAAGCACGAAGAATTTACAGTTCATAGTGCTTTGTGTTTGGCAGAGGTCCTTATAGTTCGACTTGTGGGTTACATTTTATCGTCTCAACTGCTTGATTCTCAACACCATAACGAATTTTGCAAAACCCTCACCGTGGTTATTGTATATAATCCAGATAAAAGCGTACGACAGAGAGCTCTCGAGTTATATAGACGTTACCTATTTCTTTTTGATAACCGTGGTCGATATTTGTTGGTTTATCATCTTATGACGATATCGAATCATTCGGGAATAATTGGGTACACAATAACGCAGTATAAAGAGATGTTGGTCCAAGCTCTTAATGAAAAAGTGTTGTCGTCGTATTTCTGTGGTAATAATCTATTCTGTCTGTTGGATCGCTTTTGTTTCATGAAAGGCTTTGAGGAAACACACCTACTGCAAACAAGTGAGAAAACACTTGCCGTTTTAAATCTGTTACGCTATTTAGCATTACGTGACAAGGAAAATGTCACAGGAATATATGACTATTTTAAATTGTTACGTACGCAGTTCTTAGATCCCTTGAAAGATGGAGTGGCTCTCTCACGTGATCTTCATAATGTAAAAATGCAAGATTTAACTACGACTGAACAACCGACTGTAGCCGTATCAGTTGGAGGGAAAGATCTTCCAGACTTGTCACGTGAAGAAAAGTTAAAATGTTTACAATTTGGTGTTGTGACATTTGATATGATTGATGATTTATTATCACGTCTTTATGAATTAATAAATTTATAAATAAAATGTTACATAAGTTTTAGAGTTTCATTGTATTAATAGTATAACCGGCAATATGGCAGAGTGGATATACACAATCCATAAAACTTTTGCTCTTGTCACTACTTGATTGGGTGACCTGTTCCTTGTCTAATTTTACTATCTCACATCCTGTGGCTCTGTGTATCTGGTAACCCCTTACTACACTTTCGGGTTGAGTTCATCCAAACGCACCCAAAATTTTGCCTCTTAATGGTGGATGGGCGAAGCTAATCACTGTTTGTAGTAGAGTCACTGTAGAATTTGTTACAGCCCATCCGCCAATAAGAGGCAAAATTTTGGGCGGGTTTAGATGGACTCAACGGTGGTATTATAGCAACTTGCTAATTCCAAATAAAAGTCACACGCTGACCAAAGGTAAACACAGAAAATTTGCCTCTTAATACCACGTGACTAGTTAAGCAAAATATACCATGTAATCAATAAGTCAAGAAATTGTAGAATAATCAAAAGAGAGTGGATATCTATTTATTAGATATTTTAATTACTATTGTCTGTGCCTGAATTGAAAACGTATAAATAACATGTGGGTTGTCTAATGTAAACGCACTTGGGCATTGCAAGTCACATACCCAGGCAGTAATTAATTTAAAATAGTAAAGGAGTCGGATAAAAACGACTTCCGGAATCCTCTTCTCAACCTATGACACAAATCAATGTGTAGAATTTATTATCGTTAGCTTAACATCGCTCTACTCTACATGCCGGTAACTTCAATTTTTAATAAGTAAAACAGTGGCATTTAAATGACCTTATATGCTAGTGGATAACCTGTAAGAGACACTGTACATAATCGATAATTAAAGAAATTGTAGAATAATCAAAAGGGAGTGGGTAACTTATAAAAGAGAAATAAAAGTTGCACAATTCAAAATTGCTTTGAAAAATACAAATGTAAATATCGATCTTTTTTATGATAGTGCCACCTATGGACAAATCAGCCAAGTTTTGACATTTCGCAACTAATTGCTATTACAGATCGTACGGAGAAAGATTGCTTCGGGTGCGCAGGTGAACTTCGTGTATTCGGAAGCGATCGGCATGTAAACTGCTTTTTCCACGTTTAACACTGGCGTTGCTTTTTATGAGGAAATAAAACTCGCAGTGTTTTTAAATTTATATGTTAGTAACAAGTAAGAAAAAATACGTGTACATGTAAAATTAAATCACATATACTCATTTATAAGACAAAAATCATTTTTTTTTAATATTCAAGCCAGATGTTACGAATTAAACGGAATTTAGCGGCGACACCACTGGTATCATATGATTGCCAAGCTTGGAAAATTTACAATTATACGAGTGCGCATCCGACCTTGGGGCAATCTTTCTCCGTACGATCTGTATTTATTTATTGAATTTTTAAACAATTTAGTGACTTGCAGTCATTATGTTATAGCTTTTCTTACTTGTCCAGTAATACTCTCTTAAGGGAAAAAATTGAAACGGTGTGGTGCATGGCCCCGCATTCTAAATCATTACCTTGTTGAGTAGTATATGTAGTACCTCAGTTGAAATTTGTATCTGTACCTGGTGCTTTATCGTTTTTGAGGTGTTTTATGACATGCATTATTTCCTCCTTGCTAATCTCTCCCAAGGGAACATCTAGTTCAGAGTCCACAGTGATGTTTTCTTCAGCTGCTCCTCGCTTGTCTGGTCGTAGACTTCCGAGAAGTATTCAATCCATCTGTCTTCTATCTTCCTTTGGGTAGCATACGTTTCGCCATTTTTTCCTTTTCATTTCGTTTGCTGCGGGTGTTTTTTGCCTTTCAGTTTCCTGGCACGTTTCGTATAAAGTGTTTGCATCACCCTTTTGGGCTGCTTCTGTTTCGTTAGATATCCATACTTGGTCGGTTCTCTTCTTGTCACCTATTGTTTGTCTCGCTGCTTCTTCTAGGTGTTCCATAGTGCATCAATACTATATTCATCCATTCCTTCAAGATTGTGCAGTACATGGTCTATCTGATTGTAAACGTTGCCTGAGGAGGGAGTCCAAGTGACCTTGTGGATATTTTTGTGCTATGATTATATTGGTAACTGATAATTTCGGTCCATTCGCAAATCCCACATGTCCCCATAACATGCTCCTTGCCTCTGTTATCTTTACCCACTTTTGCGTTCCAGGCACCTATTATAATTTTAAGGTCCCTTTTAAAAATTTCTCCCAGCTCCCTTGCTTAGTCTCTTTGTTTTGTTGATTAGTTGGTGCATATACGTTTATGACTTGAATTTTGCTTTAAATTGGCCCCACATTATACGCTCATTTGTGCCTTGCCATTCCATTTTAGTGGACTTGCTGCCCCCTTATTTAGCATCAAGGCTATTCCTTTTTCCCAATCTGCTTCTTCATCTTCGTTTCCGCTGTAGATTACTATGTTTTACTATCTCCCAATTGTATTCGGGTATTAATTAATAATAATAATAATAATAATAATAATAAAATAGAAAACGTCATAACACACAATTTAAATACAACGAAAAACTATTTTATAGATCACTAACACAACAAAACACTCAACAAAAATACTCATTACCCACATTAGAATCTCTAGAGCACTACTGGTCGGATTTGTGGTCCAAAAACATTGAACATAATATACATGCACCCTAGATCATTTCGGAAAGTATACGTACACAGCGCATAATACCAATGCATGATACACAAATCACTTTAGAAGATATCACCAACTCCATCAAACACCTACACAACTGGAAAAGTCCAGGCATAGATAAAATTCATAATTTTTGGTGGAAATATTTCACCTGTACACATATACACCTCGCACAACACTTCACAACAATATTAGATGCACCACACACTACACCACCATTCTTCACACAGGGAATCACTTATATTCTTCCAAAAGATAACAATACACACGATGCCTCTAAATATAGACCCATTACATGCCTTCCCACTATATATAAAATTCTAACATCATGCATTACACATAAAATATACACACACTGCACTAACAACAACATTTTATTTGAGGAACAAAAGGGTTGTACCAAGTATTCCAGAGGCTGTAAAGAACAGCTCATTATAGACTCTGTAATACTTGAACAATCTAGACTCAATAAAAGAAACATACACACAGCTTACATTGACTACAAAAAAGGATTTGATTCAGTACCTCACTCTTGGTTACAAAAAATACTATCGCTGTACAAAATTAGCAGCAACATCACACAATTTCTTACTCACATAATGTCATGTTGGAACACCACCCTAACACTTACACTAAATGATACCCAACTCATCACAAACACAATACAAATTAAGAGAGGCATCTTTCAGGGTGACTCCTTGAGCCCACTTTGGTTTTGTCTTTCTCTTAATCCCCTTTCACACATGTTGAATAATACAAATTTTGATTATAACTTAAAACACAATCACGAAATACATCACAACGTTACACATCTATTTTACATGGATGATCTTAAATTATACGCCTCTACAAGCACAAAACTCAACCATTTATTACATATCACTGAAACATTTTCACATGATATACACATGGAGTTTGGTATTGACAAATGCAAAACACAACACATCACTGCTGGTAAGAGAGAATTTGTGGATTTTGAGCTCGAACATGGTGACCATATAAGATCCATGGACGAGAATGAAACTTACAAGTATCTTGGTTTTCAGCAAAACACACACATAAAACATACACAAATAAAACGAAATCTAATCACACAATATTTACACAGATTACGCAGTATACTTAAAACACAACTACACGGTAGAAACACTGTCAAAGCTATTAACACATACGCTACACCGGCCCTTACTTATTCCTTTGGAATAATAAAGTGGACCAATACAGATTTAGAACAGGTACAGCGAAACACACGTACATTACTCACTAAACACCGAATACATCATCCACACGCCTCAACAGTAAGACTATACCTTCCTCGTTCACGAGGAGGTAGAGGCTTAACAGACATAGCCCTGTTACACCAAACACAAATACACAAACTACGAGAATACTTTTATAACAAATCACACATTTCAGCGCTACACAAAACAGTCACACTTGCAGACAAATCTTACACACCCTTAAATATGAGTAATAGAAACATCACACCACCAATGAGTAGAGATACGTACATCACACATAACATACAAACTTGGACACAAAAGACTTTACACGGACGATATCCACAGGAGATTAACGAAGACTGCGTTGATATTATAGCAACGCATGCTTGGTTAATCAAATGTGATATTTTCCCAGAGTCAGAGGGTTTCATGTTTGCCATACAAGATCAGGTCATTTACACACGAAATTACAGAAAACACATAATTAAAGATAGGACAATTACACATGATCTTTGTAGACAATGTTCGCAAAGACCAGAAACCATACAACACATTATATCAGCATGTACACGTCTAGCACAAACAGAATACAAACACAGACACGATCAGGTAGCTAAGATAATACACCAAAAACTCGCCACAAAACATAACCTTTCTACTGATAACACACCCTATTACAAATATACACCGCAAGTTGTACTTGAAAACACCACACACAAACTATATTGGAATAGGACACTACTCACAGATAAAACTGTATATAACAATAGGCCAGATATAACACTTATAGATAAAACACAAAAAATCATATACATAATAGATATTGCCGTTCCCAACACAAACAATTTAGCCAATACACACGCAGAGAAACATCGCAAATACACTGATATAGCTCAGGAACTTAAAGCGCAATGGAGAATGGGAACTGCTCTTACAGTACCCATTGTTCTTAGTGCAACCGGAGTTATACCAAAAACAATACATCACAGTTTGCACATTTTAGGGTTAGATAAGAACATATATACAATTACAAAAGGCAGTCATTATCAACACTTGCCACATAGTTAGAAAATTTCTAAACATAACGGAAGATACCGCACATCACTCAGAACCACATCACACACTTTCAACTAATACCATTCAAACACAAAATGAAACACAACACTCAATCCTCCCTTCACAAATTGAAACTCTGTTGCATACACAACATAACATTATAGAAAGTCCATTACCAACACACAACACTTCAACAATCACTCATGTAACACCTCTGACTCGTTTTCATGCACTCAAACGTAAACACACAATATACTCACAGTATCAGAATTCGCAATTAACACAAAACACAAATAACACATTACCCACTCGAGTGCAACCTATGCGTCGAGCTAAACAACAAAGAACGCTTACACAATAACCATAACACTTTTTCAAAACATACATATTATGTTCATTTTTTCTTTTCTATAAAAAGTCACGAATAAGTGACGCCAACGGAGAAGCCTATATAGGAATATAGGGTCTCTTTTTGTTATTGATGCGCGACGCTGCGTTCATGTTAATGCCTTCGCGGAAAGAGGGTCGACGGGACGTGGCTTTTACAAATTGGGATCAAATACACCGAGGCTTCTCAAACAAATACATTCTCTAAAATGTGATCAGCGTTGGTTTTATCAACGTCATTTAATTTAATGAACATAATATGTGTATAGTATTTAGTATGTTCACTTTTTAACAGCAACTTCAAATTTATATTATATAGATATATGTATTAGTAGGACTAATCGTTACTTGATTTCGATCCGTGCGATTAGTTAACCAGGCTTGGCCTGAGTATCGATAACAATCGAAGTACATAATAATAATAATAATAATAATAATAATATCGCCTTTATTATTTACTTCACTACATAGAATTAATTATGAACTAAAATAAGTGAAACAAATAACCTCAAGGCGCAGTTCAAAAGAAACAATCGTTTGCTCTTCCACTGAACCTTGGAGAAAAAAAAAAGAAAGCGTTTACATAAATATTGTGCGACGTAACGCATAATTGAAGTAACAAAAAGAAAGTATATAAAGCGATTAGAAAAGAAAATTGTAGATGGTCATTAAATTGTTGAGACTTGAGACAGTCGGTGCAATTTGTATTTAAATGTAATGATAGAGTAATATGATTTTACGATATTATAGGGAATACATCACATTATATTAACAGTCGTTTAAATACAGATGCAAGATTGTGCCTGTTTGTGAGGAACAGTTCAGATGAAACGAAATCACGTTTAGAAGATCAGTATGAGGAGGAAATTAAACTTAAAATTCTCGACGCGTCCCTTCCTTTTGTAGTTGAATTGGGATGGTCAGTAAATGCGCTTAGTGCAGGTGCTGAGAGCATAGGATATCCGGGTATTGTGCATGGAATTTTTCCAAGAAGTGGCGCAGATTTAGTTTATCATTTTCAAAAATCGTCTAATCAGAAGTTGGTAGAATATTTAAAACAGGTAACAAAATGTGTTGTTTATTGTTGATTTTGCTTATTTAGATTTTTAGCAGCAACAGTTACATAAGGTGAAACCGTTACATAGTCAAACAATTGTGGAAGAGGCTGTTCGAGAACGATTAAAAATGGTAATTCCGTATTTATCTAGATGGCCTCAAGCACTTGCCGTCATGTCCCTACCTCAGAATGTTTCTAATTCGCTAGCAACACTATTGACGATGGTCGACGATGTTTGCTACTATGCAGGAGATCAGTCTGTCGATGTCTGTAAATATAAAACCTTTTAATCCAAAGTTTAATGGTTACTCATCTTGTAGTTTAATTGGTATGCACGGAGAGTGACACTAGCAGGTATCTATAAAGCAACGGAATTGCACTTAATTCAAGACACTTCGGCGAATTACGAGAACACTTGGAAATTTTTAAACAACAGAATAACTGAACTTACACAAGTGTATGATTTGATTAATACAAGCGACTTAACTAAAGTAGGAACTGCCGATACCGTTAAATCTGCTTTTATAACAGTAAGTGAAATTTTATAATGCATTTTTTTTGTAAAACTGTTTTAGGCTCGAAACATCTTGGGTTTGAATAGGTAACTTCAAATATTATTACACAGTATAATAATAGTCCGAAATGTATGTTATTGTTTTTGCCTTGTTATTAATGAGACAGTTGAATAAAATTTTTTACACTTCCTCTATGGAACTTGTTTTCATAAGTTAATATGATTAATGATAAATTAAATAACGATGATATAACAAAGTATATTTTCTTATAATGGTAGTGCTTACTTAATCCTTGATCTGTTCTACTGGCATTATTAGTATTGTTTCTACTTCCCTTGTGTTTGCTGTGTGTCTTCTCCAATTCGCCTTGTTAATAATAATGTTGTCAATGAGCTTTGCAACAAACTGGCAGCAGGGATCCCAATCCATGTCGATGACATTACTGTAAGCTTTAATCATTGATGTGGTAGGTACTAACACAAATATGAAAATATCGTTATGCATAAATTAATGTGGTTAGACAAATAGATCAGTTTCGTTCTCGACTAAGCGTTATTCCTACTAGTTCTGTCTGAAAGACAGTCGATATTTTGCCTAGTGGTTGGCTGATATGGAACTTCAATTCGTTGGAATAAATTCCGGTGCCTGTTCCTTCCATTGTTTTAGATCTATCCGTGAATATGGATGATGTCTGGTTGGGATCCCACTTCCCTATCAAAGAAGATGTGGCGCTACTTTTGCTTGCAACTCGTTCTTGCTATTTGTGCTTGCAACTCCGTCTTGTTACTCGTGCTTGCAACTCGTTCTTTGCTACTTGTGCTTGCTACTCAGTCTTGCAAGTCGTTCTTGCTACTCGTGCAAGCAACTCGCTGTTGCTACTCCTTCTTGCTACTCATGCTTGCAACTCGGTTCTTTCTACTGGTGCTTGCAACTCGGTGTTGCTACTTGTTCTTGCTACTCGTGCTTGCAACTCGTTGCTACTCGTGCTTGCAACTCGGTGTTGCTACTCGTGCTTACAACTCTTTGCTATTCGTTCTTGCAACTCCTTTTTTCTACTCGTTCTTGCTACTCGGTCTTGCTGCTCGTGCTTGCAACTCGTTCTTACCACTCCTTCATGCTACTCGTTCTTGCTACTCGGTCTTGCAGCTCGTTCTTCCTACTCGTGCTTGCAACTCGTTCTTGCTACTCGTGCAAGCAACTCGGTGTTGCTACTCGTGCTTGAAAATCGTTCTTGCTACTCGTGCTTGCAACTCGCTGTAGCTACTCGTGCTTGCATCCTTCTTGCTACTTGTGCTTGCAACTCGTTCTTGCTACTCGGTCTTGCAGTTCGTTCTTGCTACTCGTGCTTGCAACTCGTTCTTGCTACTCGTTCTTACTACTAGTGCTTGCAGCTCGTTCTTGCTACTCGTGCTTGCAACTCGTTCTTGCTACTCGTGCTTGCAACTCGTTCTTGCTACTCGTGCTCGCAACTCGGTCTTGCAGCTCGTTCTTGCAACTCGCGTTCTTGCTACTCATGCAAGCAACTAGGTGTTGCTACTCGTGCTTACAACTCGTTCTTGCTACTATAGTGCTTGCAGCTCGTTCTTGCTACTCGTGCTTGCAACATGTGCTTTGCAACTCGTTCTTGCTACTCGTTCTTCCCTAGTATAAATTGAGGGATGAGTGAGCCAGATCGTCCTTCTACAATAGGTAGTCGCTTATTTGTCTCACCTAGAATTCGAGAATGGCAGCCCACCTCAATACCTCTGCTGTTCAACAACTCTGTATTTTTCAGATGCAAGGCTGCCACCATGGCCTACTCTCTTACGTGGAGATCCAGTAGAGGCAGTCCCAGGAGGGTTTCCATGACGGCTGTGAGGGTTGTTCGCATTACGCACGTGCACGCAAGGAACGTTAGTCTTTGCACGTGGTTAAAAAGTGCTTTGGTTGTGGAGAGTCTGGTTCGAAGTCACCAGACAATTGCTCCATGACAGAACATAGGTCTGATCACAGCGGTGTACAGCCACAGGACAGCCTTTGGGGATGGACGCAAGGTCTTCTAATTTTGCAGCGACATTGCCATAAATCCTTCTTCTTTTTCAGCTTTAAGCTGGATGTGCTTACTCCAGTTCAATTTGTTGTCAATTGTAATACCAGATACAGTCATATAGTCACCTAAGAAGGCGAGCGTGGCAATGCGCAAACGACGAATTTTCGCTGGTTGTAAAATTGGCGCGTACCTATCTATAAGTCAGTGTGGTTTCATGTTTTTGTAGATAGACACTAAATATGAACATTACCCAATGTTCGAATTGAACATAGCAACGTGTGGGTCCATTATTATTAAAATCTCACAAGGAGAAGGTAAAGGAAGGTCTGAATCCCCACAATCTTTTTATTTTTAATTACTTGCTACCTATTTCGTGGTCTACGTTTACAGAACATCATCAGGCAAAAGACTGAAACGTAAAATACAATCAGAGTTACTTAATTTTAAAACGCTGCCCTTATGTACCTACTAGTAAGTTTTTTGTTTTTTTTAAATTAAGTAACTCTGATTGTATTTTACGTTTCAGTCTTTTGCCTGATGATATACGTATGGTGTAAACATAGACCCCGAAACAGGTAGCAAGTAATTAAAAATAAAAAGATTGTGGGGATTCAGACCTTCCTTTACCTTCTCCTTGTGAGATTTTAATAATTACCTAATGTTATTTATTACCTCCGTTTTTGTTGGGTTTATGGACAGGGAGTGTTTCTTACGCCATTCTTCGGTTACTCTAAAAGCTGATTGCAAATCGCTTCAGAGTATTTAAATGTTTCAATGTGAGACATTAACAATTGAGTATTATCATAAATAATTTATTTACATATTTTCAGAACAAACAAATTATTAATCAATCAATCTACCATAAAATATCTATATCGCTCTAGAGAATAACAAAATTTATACAGTACAACCCCAATTAGTTACTTTTTTTATACAAACACATTTTAAGGGGGTTGATGAATCTTACTTACAAACGATTATTGCTAATACAGCACTAGTATAAGGCATATTTATTGCTATAACAGTAACTTTCACAACAAAACAAGAACACTATCATAGTTTTAAGCTAAAAGTTTAAAATTGAACAAAATTATAATTTAATACAGTTATTATACAATCTTATCAAACATTCCTAAACTAAGTAGGGTAGCAAACATTCTCGAAGAGTAGTTTTTATAATTTCCAAATAATTATCTGAGAGTTCAAAGATTACAATCGTTATGGTGATAAAAACAAAACCACATTGTCATTATACACAATCGTTAAAAAATGGAGATCGATTACAAACATGGAACTATGAACCAAAAAAAAATGGGAGAACACAACTAAAAAGATATCACACAAACTTTTATTATATTTTACCAATAATCTTGTTGCAAATATATTTTCAATGTGTTCGGAAGTGGTAAATTTGTTATATTATTAACAGGGACATATTGCCGTATAACAAACCTGCATAGATGTTGTAAATCTCTGACTTCAGTAAAGCGTGAAATGGGTTTTATCAATCGTACCGGATAACCCGGATAAAAATCATTTTCTCTATTAGCTACATAACATAAAATTGAACCTGCCGACCGTACCATCGAAGATTCAACCAAATCCGATATACTCGTATAACCTTCTTGCTGCGAGAAAAAAGTATAATAGCCGAAACTGTGCTCGATTCGTGTATGTAGTACACGTCCCGAACTACGAAAACTTAACGTTAATATATAATTATCGGAAGACGAATCTCGAACTAAAAATGAACCGTCCGGTTGATTTCGTAATTTTTCTTCTACTTTGGTACGTGAAATTGAACCCCAATACCATCCGTGTTTAACTAGCGCCGATAATTCTTCTTGAATTCCACGACTTTTATGAGACACCTGCTAAAACATGTAAAATGAGGGCTTGCCCGAACAAAATGGATTACTTACTACACTGTTATTTAACAATCGAGGTGGTAACGGGGGCGGAATATTGACTTCTAATAATATAACGGGTACATGTGATTGCGATACTGAGGTTTCTTCTTCGAAGTCTATACAATGCGAACTTGTCTTAACCTCAGATTTTGGTTTCGTACAATTACTCAGTGTACCTTTACATTTCTTCTTGATATTTTTTACCAAAATTAAAGCGCAATTACGTGTTGGGGGATTAGTTTTCTCATTTTCACTGTGATTCAGGCTCGATATAAGAGATGAACTTCCTTGTGAATGCTCAACACCATCCGATCTTTTGCAGCTGAAGGTATTTTTGAAATTTTTGAAACTTAATTTTCGTAGTTTGCTATTTTTTGGATCCATGATTATTACATTTGCTATTCACATGTATGTTTATAACAATAAACTAATGTTTATCAAATAAAGTGAATAAATTTTGTTGACATAACAGCTGAGTTCTGTATACCAACTTATGCGTGCGAAAAACACACTTGTGGATTTGTAACTATCTTCACCTTTATCCACAGTGCCGGCGAATGCTTAGAGCTTGAGCTTCGGGCTCCATCTTTCATTACAGAAAAAGCACATCTTTTCCAAAATCTCAATAAGTGAGGGAAATTAAGAAATATTAACTGCAATTAATTTACATTTCTTGAATTTTACATAAGTGGTGCTATATAAGGTGTTTTCTTTTTGCATTTTGTGGTACACTTAAATCACCTCTGTCAATACACACCATTCGTTTTATAAAAATAATTTGACTCAGTTCTCAATAACCCTATTCGTTTTAAAAGCTTTATTTAAGTTTTATATTAACCCGAGGCATAAATGTCTACATGACACAAGGCACTTTAATCACGTAATGATTGTAACTTTACCTAACCCTGTGGCGGTGCAAAAAGAAAACACCTATTGATTGCCTTTTCGCTCTTTCTTTCATAGTAAAATCTTCGCATTTCTTTTGCTCAAGTTGGCGTTTCGCTTCGTTTGAAATGTCACAATTTAATTTTATAACTCTCAGTACCAACTAATTTTGTGAACAGGTTAACCAACCTACAAATCCCCTTTCCTCTTGTGAAGTCAACACCCGCATTTCTCTACCAACTATTTTCCTATAGCAGTGGACAGTCTATTTTTAGTGGTTTGTGACTTGACATATCAGGTATTTTCTTTTTGCATCGCCACAGGGTTAGGTAAAGTTACAATCATCACGTGATTAAAGTCCCTTGCGTCATGTAGACATTTCTGCCTCAACTTAAATAAAGCTTTTAAAACGAATAGGATTATTGAGAACTGAGTCAAATTATTTTTATAAAACGAATGTTGTGTTATTGACAGAGTTGACTTAGGTCTACCACAACGTGCAAAAAGAAAACACCTATCGTTGATCCCAAACCCCATTTCACTCTTTCGTGTTGTGAGAAGAAATGCTCCTCTTCTTTATAAAGGCAAATTTCCTGTTTCATCCATTGATGGTGCTATCGCACGTTTTGGTGATCGTTCATTAGATGATCGTATCCAACTTTGTACTCATTCTTTTGGGGGCCTGCTGTTTGTTTGGTGGTCTTTAGACGTGGTTCGCGTTCAATTTTTGACAATCCCAAGGAGACTCTAATTATTCTGCTTACATTCCTATCCATGCACCTTAGAGTTCTTACATTAGTTGTTTGAAGTAGTGTTTAGTAGTCACTTTACTAGTTTCGAGGCTTGTTTTTGCCGCATATGCCGACACTGGTCTAATACATTCGTTTAGACCTTTCAGAAAATCCTTTCTCAAAGAGGTTTAGACCAACACGTTTTTGATATTGAGTGATGTGAATGGAGGTCCAAAAAAATACTACTTACAGGTTTCCGATTTATGCCACTTCCCACTTCTCATTTTCTCATAATACAGTGGTAGGTACCTATGTATGTTACAAGCAGTGCCCATCAATGTTTCATGTCATCTTTTGAAATCTTAAATGGGAACACTTATTTTTTATTGAACTTTTGCATTCTCCAAAAAAAAAAACTGTTCTCAAATTGCAAATTGCATCCCCCTTTTTTGGGTGGAAACAAGGAAAATTGCACATTTCCGTAGAAAAGCGTTCTTTTTTACATTTTCTCCTCCAACATTTTTTTTGTGGTTCACAAATTGTCGGCCACCCCCCATCCACGAGGTTCACCTAAATCTAGCACTCCGGATTCTGCACAAACGAGCCATTGTTTTTCTTTCCACCCTTAAGGGAAGTGGTGGCGGACAATTTGTAAATCACAAAAAAATGTTGAGAGGTGTGGGCTGAAATTTGCAATTTGAGAACAGTTTTTATGGAGAATGCAAAAGTGTAATAAAAAATAGGTGTTCCCATTCAAGTTTTCCAAACCCACTTTCGCTCCACCTCCCAGGGTGGCGAGGGTGATGTTTAGATATCATGTCCGAATAGATTTCAAAAAATAAAGTAACACGTGTTTTTTATTTTGTAATCGGATGTGTCGCTTTCAAGATAAGCGTTTCCGCTCGTAGCAAGATACAAAGAAACGGGGAACTTGTCGTAATACTATACCAAACCAGATGAAGGGCGATACATAAACTATGCTATGAGGTGTGCAATAATTGCAGAAATATTGAGCAACCCAAGGACAATGTATGAAAATACTCTGAAAGGAATGAACCCATATTGATAGAGCAAAGATTTTCAAACAACAAACTAGGAAAATCTTGAACGGAACTTGAAGATATCGAAGATCGAAGATCTAGAAGAAGAAATTATCGGAAAATGAAGAGATTGAACAAAGTTGCCAAATTGAAATCTTTTAGGGGATCATATTATACTTACCGGAAGATGGAAAGATAGAAGAAGTGCAGGAAGGAATGAAAGCTACAACTAGCTTAACTATTTACCAAATGAATTAACGTATAACCATTGATTATACGTTTGTATAACAGTGGTATAACCAAACAAAAAATATTCTCAACGAATGAGAGGTCAAAAAGGAAATAAAAAAATATAATGATTTTGGCAATGTGTACGCCCCTGGAAAAATGCGAAGTTCAATCTTTAGCTACCTTCAAACAAGTTAAAATGACAAGTGACAGTTGAAACTATTCATTTTATTGTTTTCCCCACAACAATAATTAACAAATTTAACCAAAACAGCGTCAACAATGCTATTTTTTACTGTGTTTGTATTTTAATGTTTTTAAAATATGTCCACTCGATCTCAACTTACAAAAGATTTAAATGGTTAGTACAGTAATTCATTAATTTGAAAATTGGGGAAAACCAATGTTTACTTGTGTCTCAAAAAAGGGGAGTGTCTTTTACTCATTGGAAAATGTTTAATTTAAAATTTTTTTACAAATTCTAATTTTATATTCCTTTTCTGTGGCACATTTCATTAATTACTTTGAATTATTTTAAACTTTAGTTGTCTTAATTAATTTTCAGAAAGTGTAAAGTTACTTCTAGGAAAACAAGTTAAAATCTTGTTTAAAAATGTCGTTAGACTTGAAACAAAAGGCGATAAAACAGAAAACCGAGTACTGGTAAGCAAAATATTTATTTTATTGCGAAAAGTTCGATTGTATTACAAATGATAAGTAAATGCTTTTACTTGTATTATGCTTTCTCTCTTTTATAGTTGTTCTTAAGTTAATATTTAATTGACTATACATTTTAATTCATTTCATCGTTTAGTAGAAAATTTGAATGTTTATCTTTTTATCCTTGTAGTTATTAGCAAAATCTGACAACCTTGTGTACCATTTAAGGGTATTGAATGCACTATGAAGTTAGCTGTAACTGTCATGTGAACTGTCATTTGTGAAACTGCTGAAACTTTTGCGTTTTTCTATTTTTCTTTTATATTTAATTAAACTAATTAAAAAAATATTAAAAAATGCCGCGAGCCGAGGCAGGTACTCCAAAGTACCTCGCTAACAAAATGAAAGCGAAGGGCTTACAAAAATTGCGATGGTATTGCCAAATGTGTCAGAAACAATGTAGGGATGATAATGGATTTAAATGCCATACAATGTCCGAGTCTCACCAACGGCAGATTCTACTCTTTGCCGACAATTCCAAAAAGTATATCGACGATTTCTCTCGGGAATTCAATCGGACCTTTCTGGATATATTAAAACGTCAATTTGGAACTAAGCGTGTGAGTGCAAATCGAGTCTATCAAGAGTATATCTCCGATCGTAATCATTTACATATGAATTCTACACGATGGGTAACTCTTACCGGTTACGTTAAATGGCTGGGACGTATTGGTAAATGTATCGTCGACGACACCGAAAAGGGTTGGTTTCTTACTTACATCGATAGAGATCCTGAAACGATCGCTGCCGAAGAGAAAAGAAATCGCAAGTTAAAAATGGATAAGGACGACGAGGAACGTCTACAAGAGTTCATCGAAAAGCAAGTAAAGCATGGTCAGACAAATAGTGCAAGTGAAGAACCCGTGTTCACGGAACTCGTTAAGAACGAAGATGAAAAATTATCACTCGAGCTTAAACTTGCGAAAACTTCGACGGTTTCATCCGCACCGACACCACTTCATAAACTCGTTAAACGTTCCCTTTCGGAAGAATGCGATAATAAAAGTGTGAAACGTGAGAAAAAGGAAGTCAAAAATAAATCGGCCCTAGACGAGATTATGGCAAGGGAGGAGTCGATTAAGGAAAAGACGAACCGTAAAGATTACTGGCTTACCGACGGTATTGTAGTGAAAGTGGTAACGAAGTCTTTGGGTGAAATGTACTATAAACAAAAGGGAGTCGTAGTTGAAGTTAAAAATAAATACGCGGCAGTTGTTAAAATGATCGATTCCGGTCATAAACTGAAACTTGATCAAGAACATTTAGAAACGGTCATACCGGCTATAGGAAGGCTTTTAAAGGTCGTTAATGGCGCTTACCGAGGCCAGACCGCCATACTTTTAGCAATTAACGAAAAGCGATTTTCTACAGAAATCGAGATCGCTTCAGGTGTTTTAAAAGGACGTAAGGTTACGAATGTGGAATATGAAGATGTTTGTAAATTGTACGCGGACGATTAGTATTAAGAATAAATATAATTGAAATAATCGCCACAATTTTGTTAAACCTCCGCCGTCATTCAAATTTATGTAGTCAAGATGTATGTACTGGGTATCTCACAGCGACCACCTATTAGAATATTTCTGAATTTTGAAAATTTCAGCATTGCCTCTTCAACTACAATAATGGCGTCCACGTAACACTTCCAGTTTTTCCGGAAATGACACCAACATTGTTATTTTAAATGTAACACCCTATATCTTATTCCGATTTTGTATTCTACGTAAAATTTTAGGTGGACTTTCATCAAGTTTTCCTATTCCTAAAATTAACCGTTTTCGAGATATTTAATTAACAAAAAATGATTAAAATAAACACTATCTATAGTGCATTTGGTATTGAGCCGAAGTAATAAATAAACACTATGTATAGTGCATTTGGTATTGAGCCGAAGTAATAAATCGACTACTTCAAGTATAGTATGGTATTTTTGTTATACGAGCGGCACATCAGTTTTCAATAATAAGTTTTGCAAATATCGGAAACAAAATAAAAGTGACGCTTCTTTCGTACTAAGACCACCAAACAATAGAAGACCCTTTAAAAATGACCGCGTTGACAATAGGAAACCCTCATTAAGCTCCCAACTAAATACTTCGACAAAGGGTTCATAGGCGTCGAAAGTGGGTAATTTGTAAAAGAGTGAACAATAACACTCCATACAATTAATAAATTAGAATTTATTTACAATATATATTACTACACTGAAATCTGCCTGACAGGCTGATTTATTACTTCGGCTCAATACCAAATGCACTATAGCATTAAACCATGTCAATTCTACAGCAAGAAAGGTAAAGGGACCATATTCATACTTTCAAAGTGGCTTAATTGCATACAGTATGGTGGAAATTTAATTCCGAAGTTAGTTAATTTCAAATCATCCTAATTCAATTTCTTGCGAATATGGCTGTGAAATTCTTAACAGAGCTTCAAAACAAACGACTGTTCTATCAGCAGTTATTTGTTGTCAGTCTAACAACAATAGTGACGATTGAATATTTTGAATAGACTGTCGTGGAATATACTTCTTGTTTCATTGCACCCCAAACATAAAAATCCAGCGGTGTGAGGTCTGGGCATCTTGCTGTCCAATTCCAGGGTCTTATTCATCGGTCCTCAAATATCTCATTTTACAGGGTGTTACACAATGTTGTGAGGAAAATTTAAGGACAGATTCTACATCTTAAAATACGAAAAAAGTTCATAGAGGCCTTGGTTCATATAAACATGGGTCTGGAAATGCTTCGTTTCCATGGTACGGGGTGTTTAAACTTTTCTGTCTTTAATAGTTTATTTTACATTTATCGAAAACACGTTGAGATATTGAGATGAGTTTTGATACACGCAAATGTATCAATGAAGTTCACATTCACATCTACAAAGGAGGAGGCACACTTTTAATGAGATTTCCAAAAATGACGGAATTTGATAAAATTATATTGTAGATATCAACCTTCTGACAAAAAAGTCTCATGGGCCCAAAGTGATCTTATGACTGGTTTCCGAGATACAGTGGCGAGTATGAGGTATCTTGAAAAACACGAATTAAATTAAAAATACTATAAAAGTTGGTATTTTCTTTAAAAAAGTAATACAAGTAATTTAATTTGATCTTGGGCGGCTGTCTAGAATGTCATGTGCCGATTTTTGTGTGTACAGGGGGACTCATTCATAAGTATAATTAATACTAGTTTTTGTTGTTGAAATCCTTACTTCGTGGAATCTATTAACGGTTCATACAAATGAAACGCAAGAAACTCCACAATAATATATTAAATGTAAAAAATACAATACATATCCACAATAATTGTTTCATCACATGTAACATCATCAGGATGACAAGAATTTCTTGATGCTACATGTTGTAATGAAACAATTGAAGTTAAGTATTGCATTTTTTACATTTAATATATTATTGTAGAGGGTCTTATATGTTTGGGTTTCATTTGTATGAACCATTAATAGAATCCACCAAGCACCAAGTAAGGATTTCAACAATAAAAACTAGTACCTACCTATTAATTATACTTATGAGTACCCCCTGTACACAAAAAAATCAGCACATGACATCCTAGACAGCCACCCAATATCAAATTAAATTACTTGTATTACTTTTTAAAGAAAATACCAACCTTTATGGTATTTTTAATTTAATTCGTGTTTTTCATGATACCCCATAGGGGGCATCCATTAATTACGTGAGCTTTTTTTCGATCAGTTTAGACCCCTCCCCCCCCCTTAGGTGAGATTTGCCTGGACCTCCCCTCCCCTTACGTGAGATTGATGCTAAAAATATTTTAAATTAAATTTATTTTGATTATTCAGGAAAATAATAAACCGTTCAGGTATACTACAGTTAATTTATTTAAATTAAATAAAATTCAAAGTAAAAACATCTAATATTTTATATTTGAAGTTGACGTGAGATTTTCGATTATCCCCCCTCTGTTTAAATGAGATTTGGTAAGATTTCATAGGACCCCCCCCCCCCCCCCCCCCATTGGAGCTCACGTAATTAATGGATGCCCCCATATCCGCAACTGTATCTCGGAAATCAGTCATAGGATCGCTTTGGGCCCATGAGACTTTTTTATTAGAAGGTCGATATCTACAATATTATATACCATATACCTACTACAATTTTATCAAATTCCTTCTTGCCGCCAAGTTTTTATGTTTGGCGAGAAAACTGTACGCCACTGGTTTTTGTAAAAATTGTTGTCATTATCTTAAAACCAGATTAATTCTTCTTAAAAAGCGCCTCTTGGACTTTTTCGTTCTGACGCACCGTTTTCGAAATGAAAATCATTTTGTTAATCCTCGGCATGATTTTATTTTAATTTTATTTCATTTTACTAATTTTTCAGGAAACAGCGTAATAAATTAAATCATAAAACAGTGAATTTAATTAAATCAAATGCTCCGTCGTGCATAAATCACACATTTTGCCCAATATTGAATAAGACTCACTCAATGCTAATAATTTCCTATTTCTCTCAAACGTCTAAGAACGCTTCAAAAGGTATTTCCGCGACGGAACTAACGGCCAGGAAATTGCATCTTCACAGAGTAGCCTTGCTTTGTAAGAATTTCCATTCGTTTTTCCATATATAAAATGAATGTCTGCCGATATCTCAAAAGACTAATTCACCATAGTACATAATTTAATTACTTATTTTGTAAAGAACTTATTAAAAATTAGCTGAACCACCACAAATTCAAATCGCTACAGCACTTTATGTCTTTCCTTTTGGTTTTATATTAACAAGAAATTTATGAAGTTTACAAAAATTCCAAAACAGCTCTATCCTTACCATTTACATAGAGTACAAACCCTTTCTGAAGCAGACTTAAAATAAATAATTCCGAGGATTAATAAAATTATTTGTATTTCAAAAACGGTGCGTCAGAAAGAAAAATCCTAAGAGGCATTTTTAAAGCAGAATTAATCTGGCTGTAAGAAATAGTCTCTAGTTTCTGTAAAAACCAGTGGCGTACAGTTTTTTTCGCTAAACATAAAGAGTTGCCGACACGAACGATTGTAAGTGTTTTAGAAAACAATTTTGTACATGTGAATGTGACCTTTAATGATACATTTGCGTATACGACAACCCATCGTAATATCTCAACAGGTTTTCGTTAAATGTAAAATAAGCCATTAAAGTTTAAACACACTGTACCATGGAAACGGAGCATTTCCAGGCCTATGTTTTTATGAACTTTTTTTCTTATTTTGAGATGTAGAATAAATTAAATTTTCCTCACAACCTTCTGTAACACCCTGTATAAGTTGTTGGTCGATTATATTCCCACAGTGTGGTGGAGCACCGTCTAATTGGTACCAGCAATTTCTCAATTGATCTAAGGGTAGGAAATCAGCTACGACAGTTTACAAAATATGGAGATATCTTTACATGTTTAAATTATCCTAATAGACAAGATGCCAAACCTGAGTGTCTTTAACTAAACAGAAAACGTTAACACTAAATTTATTTTGAAAACTTCTCTCGCGAATGATATGCGGATTTTCAGAAACCCAAAAGTTACGGCTGTGTCTGTTAAAAATACAGCTTCTGCTAAATTAGGATTCATCTGTCCAAATAATTTTACGCAAACAGTTGTGTCTAGTTTTCACAAACAATTGTACATGTTGTTGAGCATCTCCGGGTTGAATTGCATGAACTTGAAACAATAGTGGATGCAGATCATTATTTTTTAAAATCCTTTGAAGGGGAAGTCTTGAAACGCCTAAATCCTGTTCTGCAGCACAATTGAGGATTCAGGATATGCAAGAAAATATGCTAAAACACTGACTACGTTACCTTCATCTGAAGTTATAAGCTTTGGCAAAACAAAACTCTGTCTGTAGTAATCTTACTATTTTCTAATTTATTTCTTAAAATTCTTCTTAATTTCTTAATAAACAGTTCTATTTATTATCTTGTTACATTCTCCGTGAATAAGTAATAAATTTAGAATATCTGCATTTGAATATGTTACTGTTGTTTTCCATTTTTTAAAATAAATAGGTATTCAATTCAACAGTCACCATTGTTGTTAGACTAACAACAACTACTAAGTTAAGAATTTTACAGTCATCTTCGTAAGAAATTGAGTGATGTTAGCTGTTGACTGCACAAAAAACAGTAGATACCTTAAAAACTAGAAGAGATAGGTATAGGAAACCATGGTACTGTTCGAAGAGAATAAAATTGTGTATCAGACTATGGAGAAGCATACAGGGTGTTCCATTTGAAAAAACCAACTTACGATGATTTGAAGTTAACTATACTCTACATTAAATTTCCACCACCCTGTATGGAATTAACCAACTATGAATGGGAAGCTTGTGAAATCTAGCTATCTCTCGTGTGAATATGGTTCCGTTATGTTTCTTTCATTCACATGGTTTTAAGCTGGTTAGTGTTTATTTTAATTAAAAAGGAAGACTTGATGAAAGTCCACCTAAAATTTTACGTAGAATCCAAAATCGGAATAATATGTAGGGTGTTACATTTAAAATAACAAATTTGGTGTCATTTCCGGAAAAACCAGAAGTGTTACGTAGACACCATTATTTTATTTGAGGAGACCATGCCCGAAAACTATACCCCCAAATTTTAAAAATTCAGATCTAAAGTAATCTTTGAAATATTCTAATGAGCGGTCACCATGAGACCCCTCTATAGATAAATATTTTTTGTAATTATGAGATTTTATTATTATAGGTATTCTCACCTTGTCGAATATTATTGCTCACAGCTAAAGTGCCAACTAGAGTAAGTAAAAAAATGTGAGACGTACATATCAGTTTTAACAAAAAATGTTGGTACAGATTGATTGCCACTTCCACTATTTGGAAATTCAAGCATTGGAAAGTAAGAGAGGAAATCAATTAAGCTTAATGGTCAATGATAAGATGTACTCATTTTTGGCCGGAGATGATTCTGCTTGTAGTACGGAGGTCGATATCATGATTTCGGCATTGGCAACAGCTATTCGAAATATATTTCCCACCGTTCCTTTACAATATATTATTCGCAAAGTACGAATTATTATATTATTACGCTTTATTTATTTATTTGATAATATCCCAATTTTAGATTGAAGTAATTCCAAATACGCGATTACAGCAATTGCGCGATATTGAAGTTCTGACAACAACACGTGAAGTAGGTCCGTGTGGTGGTTTTTCAACTCAATACGCGTGCATGTGCGATTTTCATAATATGCCCTATCGAGAAGAAGTTGCGTGGGATGTCGATAATATATATGTTACATTGAATACGAGGGAGTTATGCCTTAAAGATTTTGAACATTTAGAGCAAAAGTAAGTTAACTATTACTTAAATGTTAAGAGAATGGAAATGAGGTGTTTTTAGAGATCTAGTCCCTATAATAAGTGCGCTCGAGTACAATACGTGGTTTACAAAGTTGCGGGCAAATCATGTACGACTCTCACACGAAACGATGGATCGTGTATTGCATGTATTAAAAAAATCGCTGAGTTTGGAAGAATTATATTTGGATAATTTAGGACTTAAGGCTGACTTTGTTAATAAATTAACTAATGTCGTTAAGTGTAACGTTGCCAATTGTGTAAATACAGTGGATCTCTCTAATAATATGATAGAGGATAAAGGTAAGTGTATATTATTAGTTTTGGTGAAATTTGAAGCTTTTTGCTTTTTTCATAGGTGCCATAAATTTAACTGGATGCATATCTCGGTTAAATAAGGGGCTGGTACATCTTAACTTGTCCCATTGCGGCCTAACATCGAAAGGGGTCAATCAGTTAGCTTACGCACTTACTGCCAATAATAACGTATATACCACATTAACTTACCTCAGTTTAAGTGGTAATAGTTTAAAAGATGATATTAATGTAAGTATCTCATAATCTCACAAAAAAAAAGTGTACCAATGCTTCCCATTCTTTTTTCAAATAGTGCTTCGTTCTATCTAGCAACATTCTTACTCTTATGTAATCACAGAAATGTATAAGGCACATTTTTAAAGTCGGGTTCTGTAGTAGACACCAGGTCATGTAAAAACACGATTGCCATTCACAATAGTTGGGTTCTACATTTATAAAAGCTAAATGTTACATTATGTACACTTTTAACGTAACGAAAAGAAGAAGTTATTCGAAGACATAGAACAATTTGAAAATTACTTGTTCAATACATTGTTTAAAATAAGGTTTGCTATTTGAAAAGATATCTACAGTTGGCCAAAGCAAACATGTTAGCTGAGAGGGCGGAGCTAGCGCAGAATAGCGCCTCAGGTAAAAGAAAAGTCACAACGCTGTGCAAAATTTCCCCATAAGAAATACATTGCCCTATGCTGGCTGTGCAGAATTTGGTATGGCACAGACTATAGGTGTCTGGAGCCCAAATTTAATGAGAAAATCACTGGCGCAAACAGACTTCAGTTATCTCTAATCGTTTAACCGCTAGGGGGCGTTTCTTGAATTTAGTCGATTTAATAATGTTTTCGTTCTTATTATTAAAGATAATTGATTTTGGCAAAATCTTTCTTAAAGAATTTTTTTACAAAGAATTCATCACTATAGACAGTTTTTATACAGGGCGTTTGGTTTTTTTTTTATACGACCCTAAACTACATTTTTTCATACGGATGAATAATGAGATTATAGAGCAAGCAATGGACTTTAAATATTTGGGGTCGAAAATAAGTGAATGGGAGGAGATGGCGCCAGAAATTGAAAGCAGAATAAGGGGCCGTTTCTAGAATTTGGACAATTTATTTAATGACCCACAACTGGAACAATGTTTATGTTGAATATTATTTGCAATATTGCATTTTATACATTAAAATATTTTCCTTGCAGACATCTAGATTTAAAACTACAATTTCTTAGTTATCTGGAAATTTTTATTGGCTACGAATATTTTTAATTTGAAATAACAATGTATAAAATGCAATATTGCAAATAATATTTCACATAAATATAACAAGTGATACATCAAAATTTTAGAAATTGCACGCGCTTTTCAAAAAACACAAAATATAGTTCATTCGTTTAGCTTATCCCGATTGATCGATGAATCAAACGCACACTTGTGTATGACTCCTTTTCTACATATTGAGTACAATTGTACAATGTATACATTATTAGCTAACGTATTATTCCAGGAGTGTCGTTTTGTATGTCTCTTATTAACTCAAGTAACTAACAAGGATAACAACAACAAATTTCGTTTCCTTGTACGAACAGTTTTGATACCAACTTAACGTAAATGTCAAATGTACATGTCCTAATGTTGTTTGAAAATAAAGAAAGGTTGGTACCAGTGCTCATATTTTTGCTTTAAATTACAGACGACGGTCATTTCGTGATTTAATGCATACATGACGTTTATCGGGATAAGTTAAACGAATGAACGTTATATAGAATGGTCCGTATGAAAAAATCAATTACATATATTTAATAATAAGAAAGTTATGGGGCGTTAAAGAAATCGACCAAATTCTAGAAACACCCCCTAGCGGCCAAACGATTAGAGACAGCTGAATTCTGTTTGGCAGTGATTTTCTCATTAAAATTGAGCTCCAGACACCTGGGTCCTTTTTTTCTATCTTTTAAAATAAAGGGTGTTTCCGTAAGACACTGTACAGTTTTCCATGTGTCCAAGGTCATTTTGGGGAAAATAAATAGAACATAACGTACAAGTTGTAGAAAAGGGGAAAGACAGCGGGTAAGCAGCTACAGTAAACGCCAAACAAAATCCGTTGCACGTCAGCAATCAGCTGATAATTGACGTCCCTGCCGTAAATGTAACGGCATAAAAATCGTGAAAATTCGACCTTAAAAATTAATTTCATCAGAATTTTATGATCGCCACGTTGGTAACAATGGATTGTTTTCAGCAACGTTGCCAATGCCAATTCCATAAGGTATCAATTTTGTAATGTTTTGTTGTGGTTATGTTTTGACAGTCACAATTTTGAAGTTTTGATTTTGTTTTTTATTTATTATAACTAAAGTTACGAGTGAACTCAGAAGTTTTATTTGCGTTACCTTCTTTGAATTACAATCTGGCAACATTGGCCCCAATCTACATCAATCACATTATATGACGTGCAACGGATTTTGTTTGGCGTTCACTTTAGTTCATAACAAACCTGCCATTACCATGAAAAAATAGGTTAATATGCTGGTTGGTGTGTTATGAGAATATTTAAAATTTATTCAAGTGACCTATCTAAATATCAAAATTTTTGGTGCAGGTGGAAATGGACTTGTGTGTGATATAATCTGATCTATGTTGGGTACCAAAACATTACACAGTGCAATGACTGATTCTCAATAATGATAGTCTTGTTTTTACACTTCCTATTAAATGACGATGGGCATGGCAAATGGTTTGATCTCCCGGTTGGCTGCAATGTTACAACTGAATAATTACAACATTTACAAATGCCTTTCTTGAATTTAAACACAAAAATTCTACCTACTTACAATAGTTGCACTAATTACCACCAGAGTAGGCGATAATTACGGTTGCCAATACAGACCTCACTTAAAGAATGTATCTTATACTTCAACGTTGTGGCTGATTATGCTTTTATCATTTTCATCACAGTCCTATTAATAATATAATATTGAAGATATAATGAATGAGATATTTTGGTTAAACGTTTACAAATCTGATTGTATTTATTTGTAGAATTTGTATACTTTGTTGGGACAACCAAATGCGTTACGACATTTGGATCTTTCATCGACGGATATTATTTTAGAAAGTGTAAGTATGGTATATGTTCGTCGCGAATTTGCTTAAACCGATTTTTGTAGTTATTTGGTGCTCTAGTTCGAGGCTGTACGAGTAATCTAGTTCATTTAAACGTATCCAAAAATCCTTTTAGTAGTAAGAAAAGTAAAGAATCTCCCTTATCTTTTAAGCAATTTTTTACAAGCTCTCTAAGTTTAAAGTATCTTAACATGGCATATTGTAAACTCCCACAGGAAGCGCTTAAGTAAGTTTGTCGACATTAACACAATAATTGTGGCGACATTTTTTTTAGGCATTTATTGTTGGGATTGGCTTGTAATGAATATACGAAGGAGATGAGTTTAGATTTAACAAGTAATTCTTTGGGCGCTCAGGGTGCACATGTGTTAGAATCGTGTGTTCATGGGGTTCGCTGTATTTCTAGTCTAGATATATCGGATAACAGTAAGTTTATCTTGTTACCATTGACGGCTATGATGTACCTTATTTGCTTGTAGATATGGATGTAGATTTAGCAGGAGTGGTAGTAGCAATAAGTAAAAATAAGTCATTAAAACATTTAAGTATGGGCCGAAACATGATCAATATGAAAGCGAAGCATGTATCGACTATTATGGATTCAGTAGTGCAAATAATTCAGGATGAAGATTGTGTTCTACAGTCCTTAGTGATTCCCGACTCTAGGCTCAAGTCTGATCTACATAATTTTCTTAATGCCTTAGGCGATAATAAGTGTCTAGAGATGATAGATATTAGTGGAAATTTAATCGGCGACTCCGGTGCTAGGCTTTTAGCCAAAGCTTTACAAATTAATAGTAGATTACGTACTATAATTTATGATCGCAACAATATAACGTTACAAGGTTTTCACGATATCGCATACGCATTAGAAAGTAATTACGCCGTTCAGTATATGCCGTATCCAATTTACGATGTTACTCCATGTATGAAAGCGTCAGCCGAACGTACGGAGGTTATTATGCGAAAAATACAAGATTTACTTAATAGAAATGCGGCTCCTAAGAAGTACGTAAATAGAAATTCTTTAGTTTTACAACCCAGTTTTCAAATAAGCTCAAAACAACAATCAATGTCGCGACTCATCATTCAAACACAGGATGCCATCAAAAATATGTCGGCGGAATCTATTTCTTCTAATAATGATATTAATCATGCGACCGGAGTTATTCAGGACGCTAACAGCTGTCGACACGTTTTAGTTCGTCTTCAAGAAGTTGCTCAACAAAGAGAAGAACCTCACCCGATTGAAACAAAACTCCAACAAGTCATATGTGACGTTCACAGTACTATAGGTGACCATTTACAGGTAAGTGTTAAAAATAACCCTAACAACTCTTCAAGATCATTTTTAGAGTACAACAGATAAAATGTTAAAAACTTGTAAAGAGTTATGCCCGTATGTCTTACGCGATAATCCGGTAATTCAGGATATTAAGAGAGATTGTAAAAATAAGAATGAGATACCACTAGAATTCATTGCAACAACTATTAAACAGCAAGCGGGTGTTGATATTATCGCAAAGATAAGGTAAGTTTACCACCTTGCGGCGTTTACCTTTTCATTGTTTCTTACAGGGAGGTGTGTTCTTCTATGGCAATACAAATATCTGAACAAATAGTTGACGAAGTACAAGATGGATTGTTAAGGAGTTACAAGATTTTGGTTGGTGATACTTCTGGACTCCATCTTGATTCACCACCCAGAAGATCTCGATTAAATAGTTCTGATTCATCAAGACATGGTGCATCTGATATATCTATTACTGATAGTAGTCATCAATCGGATCATTCACCCATGGTAAGTAAGTTTTTATCTAATAATCGAGAACTCGATATTTATAATTTGATTTGAATCAATATTAACTTAAATAAAATTTCTTGCAAACATGCAGAAATTGGAATATTTGAATTTAGTAAGTATTACCTTAATTATTTTTAATCATTTACTAGTAACAGTTTTGCATGCAGGCCACACCTCATCTTTCGATCAAACGTAAAAGTTTACATGGGCGAAAACTGAGGCCTAAGTCGGTCGTCGATAGCGTCGAAGGTTTATCGGCCGACGACATCCCTAGTTTATTACCGAGCATCTCTCGTAATTCTGAAGAGGAAGATTCGGTAACTGAACTTCCTAATGCCACACACCAACTGCAACATCTTGTGAAAGGTTTGTATTGTTTTGTATGTTTATTTGTCCTAAATAATTATATTTTTAACAACTTAACAACTTAACGAAAAAATTTTACCATTACATATTTACAATTCCCTCTCCTAACAACCTTCTTCTTTTTCTTACCTCTTCCATCCACCCTAGTCCTTCCCCACCATCTCCCAGCACTTCCTTCCAACTCCTTCGTTCTTCTCTGAGCTCCTCACATCCCCCTAACATGTGTCCTATACTTCCCCACACATTCTACACTTCCTTCTCACATCCTCCTGCCAATATTTATTTACCGCCTTCTCATTCCCACACCTATATCCTCCTATCAGTCTTTTCTTTTTGATATTTAGACCACCCCTTAGGTATGGCTTCCACCGTAATCTTCCCATATTTCTCGTTATACCTTCCCTCCCTAATTTCTCCTCTTCTTTCATGTTTCTGCGCATCGCTATCCCTTTCCTTCACTTCCTCTATCATAATCTTCCCCAGTCCTCTCTCTCTTCTGCTCTGCACCTCTCCACTATCGTATCCACTCCTTTCATAATAACCCTTCCTTTCCTCCTGTCCTTACTTTATTTTTTGCCTTTTTAGCTCCTTCCAACAGCTTTGAAGGGCTTCCCCACCTGCACTCTTCCTTCCTACTACCTCTTTTTTAAAACACAACTATCATGGTCTTCTTAACCTTGATCTCCAGCTCCCTCATGGTGGAAATCATATCCCCCTCCATTCTTGTAAATACCGCTACATCATCGGCGTAGGCGAGTGTTGACACCTTACTCGACGCTATCACAATCCCCCCACTCTGCCTTCCCCCAACATTTTCAACAGTCCCTCTATTATAAATCGAGAACAAGCCAGAATTGAGAGGGCACCCCTGTCTCAAATCCTTCTGCGTTCCAAACGCCTCTCCAATCTTGTTTCCAACCCTCACCCTACACTTCATCACGTTATATACTCTCGTCACTAACTCCTTCCTTATGCCTTTCCTTCTCATCATATCTCACAACATTCCCCTGTAAATATTTTTGTAAACGGCCTTAATGTCCATAAACACTTATCCTCTCTTCCTCTCTAGCTCCCTGTTCACTAGCTGTTTCACTATGTAAATGTCATCCACTGCCCTTCCGCTCTTTCTAAAGTCAGTGTGCAAATCTCCAATAATCCCCTTGTCCTCCATCTCTCTCTCTCTCCAAACGCTCCTAGATGATGAGACATAAACTCTATACCCTACGCCCTATAGTTCTTTACCTCCCTAATCTCCACTGGGAACCCTCCCCCTTCTCCCCACATGCCTCCAGTTTTCCCCAGTAGTTTCATCCGTCTCTCCCGCCTTCCCTCTTTTTAGGCTATTTAGCACGTTTCCCAACTCTTCCAGCGTTATTTCCTCCCCCTTCTCCTTTCTCAGTACTCTCTCCCTCTGTGATCCACCTGTCCCATCCCTCAGACCTCCCAGCATCTCCGTGCAGTGTGCACCCCATCTCTCCATATCTCGCAAGTCCTTCTCTTTCCGCCCCTTAACCCTTGTCCAGAAACTTCAATATCTCTCCCTCGTTTTTTAATCCTCTAACTCTGTTCTGTACTTCTTCCTCCCCTTATTACACTCACTCCGGCACTTCTTCAACTCCTTGAGCCCCTCAACATTTATTTTCCCCTTCCTCCACTTCCTAATTCCTCTTCTCATTTCTCTCTCTCTCTCTTAGCATTCTACCACCATTTTTTTTGCTTTCCACTTTTATGCCTCCCAATCTCGTGTCTTCTCTTCTCCATCACTTGACCCATTTTTCTTGCTCCCTCCTCGTTCTCCATGTTTTCTTTGTATTTGTTGATTCTCTCTGTTCCACACCCCGTACTTCCCCCACTCCTTATCCATCCCATTGTTCTCCCACCTCCAGTGGAAAATGGTCAGATTCCACTTCATACCCCACCCTAAAATTCACAATTTCACTACCACCCAGTTGCTTCACTAGCACATAGTGCACTGAATCGCCCCTTCCCCCTCATGCAAGTGAAAGGTTAAGTTGATATTGTAACAATTAGTTATTTATTACTACTTTTGGGTAAATTAGGTCGTCCACGGCGAACAAAAACAAGAGCTCCCACACGTCCCTTATTAAGGCCCGGCGAATCAACAGATATACCAGACTTAGGTGAAGGCTTAGATACTTTCTTTCGGCCAGGATCAGTCACTCCAACATCGGATGATTGTAGTTCATTTCAAGCGGAAGGAAGTCCAAATCACGATTTTGCCTCTCCTGTTCTTAATGATGATAGAAGAACGCCAAAATTAAGTCGAAATTCGCCTCACCTAAAAGGTAATTTTTTATATCGAGAGAACAAATTTAATTAAATCTCGATAACAGGTTTACTAAATCCCACTCCGAGATCAAGATCTAGCGATAACCTAGAGAAGTATTCACCTCTGTTGACTAGGAAAAGTAACTCAGATGTTTCGTCACCTTTAGCACGTAGACTAACAGGTGATAGTTTAATTTCAAGAGAGAGCAGTGACGGAAGCATTGCCGCTGATACACACATTCCATTGGACCATTCCTCACCAAGCAGTACTCTTTCTAAAGGCATTTCCCCTGATAGTTGTAAAACAGGTTTGATATACATAATTCTATACATCTATGCTCTATTCATGATGTTTTTAACTCCCTGTAAAGGATTACCTGAGACCTTCTCCCTTTGTAGGGTTAATTGCAGGCTGCCCAATTTCTTTTACTTAGCTGTCAGTCGATTGAATAAAAAACAACACACAAATGCTATTATGTGATGTGGCCATCTTAAATTACCACATTCTGGATGGGGCCACAGGTAAATGCGCCTACAGCATTTGTAGGTGTGTGCATGTGCGGTAACTGTGATTGTTTTGTTTTTATAAAACAACTGAAGTAACTCTGATCTTGATAACTAATTGTGGTATCAGGACAGTTTTTGTTATTGGTTGCCGATGATGTCTGGTGTTATCACTACGAACCAAAGTATGCAGTGGAAGTGTCCGATTTTATAGAACCTATGTATCTATCTATGGATAATTTCTAAACTTTTTGTTACCATGTGGGCAGCTTTTTGATATTCCCAATCTCCTGAAAAGCGATCTGAATTCATTGAAATCGTGAGAAACATGCTAAATGTTAAAAACATCGTGTATGGATTATAGTAAATCTATATTTAATTAATTAATTTATCTTTAGATGATACGGATTCTTTATCATTTACAAAATTGAAACCGGCTCCACCTATTGCTCCAAAACCTCGACCTTGGTCGATGGTAAACTCGGAACCACGTTCAGGCGATTTAAGTTTATTAAGTGACGGATCGTCACCCATAAATTCTACCGGGAACACTCCAGATTCAGGAGATGCTCTTGACAGTTCCGAATCCTCGTCGATAGATAGACGTATTGCGAAGGAGAGTAAATTAAAGAAATCAGGTAATTTGATCATTTGTATAACAATCATGTTTCGCTTGCGCATAATTTTTTTTGCCGCCTTTTGTTTAGTGTGCTTTATTTTTATGTTTTGTGAGCAGTATTCCAGAGCTATTTGCCTGATCGCAGTGACTTCAAATTTATACCTAAGCCTAAGGTATTTTATATGTTAATTTTTTAAATAATTTAATTATAAACTAATTTAGTGCAATTTAAAGGTGATAGTGGATAGCAAACGGGACTTGTTGTCTTCCAATAGTTACACTAATCGCCGTGACAGCAATTGCAACGTTACCGAAGATACGCACATAACTCGATGAATAACGTTCGGAGTATGAGATGGAGTGCAATTTATTTGTTGGACGTATTCTGATGACTGTGTAGATTAAAAATGTGCTTATTAGGGTTTGCGATAATTTTATTTGTCACATTTGTGATTATTGTTTAAATATCTAATTTTACTAATTTAATTGTTGGTATATTTATAACATTTGCCACTAAAATAGTATTTTTTTATCCTTTGTTAGTATTGCAAATTAGATGTCTGATTTTGCAATGCATTGCACAAAGAAGGTGCTTTTAATATAGGATTTGTAACAAAAAGAAACGCTTATTATATTTGGTAAACCTTCTACGATAATACTTATTATGTATATCATTACCATTTTTATAGTATAAATTCATTGGAATTTTATGCAATGTGTACATATAAAAAAGTATTTTTAGATGCACAATTTTTGATCTACATGTTAATGTACACACTTTCTAGTATTTGTACATAGTACGTACTTCCATTCAGTTTTATTTTATATATTTGAATAAGTACATTCGGATATACTAAAAATAAAACTTCCAAAACTTAAAACATGTCTTCGAAATAAGTCGTTTGATAGTCAATTTACATATTTTGTTAAAAATATTATTTGTTATACTTACATTTCAATTTTATGTAAATGTAATTTTTTATGTCAAGTGTAAAATTCTTTTATTTTATGTGCAGTTTATTTTTTATACCTAGTTAAAAAAATTCTACGATTAAACTTACGTTTAAATAAAAAGACACCAGTCTATGTATATATAAATATATGTGTGTGAGTTTTTGAACTTCTGTATATAGCCTTGTGTAGGTACGGTTCTCTTTGCTGTGTGCTCTGCTTATAATGGTACATTGATGGTATTGTCTGAGATAGAGTTTCCCCAATGAAGTTTGTTTTTGCAGTACAGTCGATTGGATTTCAACTAGTTTTCTTGATTAGCGATTATTAAGTTATATCCATACTTCACAAACTGTAACCATTGTATTTACACTTTAAATGCAGTTTCTAACCATACCAATGAGGCCCAAAATATGTTGTGAATTTTTATCATCTTCCTCACTAATTGTGCAGTATAATAATAATATAGGTTTATTGTTTAACAGCTCGGACTTCTAATTACATGCAAGTACATAGGGTACAAACAAAACCATACTAAAACTCAATATTGCACAATGTAGGTAGGTGCATCCCAAACCAAAATACAAAATATAAATATTATGTCGTAGACAGAGCCCTTGATCCTGGTGTGAATGTTAGGATCTGTTACATAACAGTCATAGTCAATCTATTGCTTGAGGGGTTCTGGCAAATGACTACCAATTATATACTTTTAAATATCAAAAAAAAGGGGAGAAAACAAATTCCCTGACGAAAATCGTTCAAGTTCAACCTTTTCTGTAGCTCCTTTTTCCCTCCTTATCTCAGAGCTAATCTCAAATTGTGTAATTGTCGATTAGATTACCAGTATTTTTGTCAGTAAGTTCTCTGTCCAACACTACCTACTTAATTTGTGTTGTTGGTTGAAGTTTTTATTAAAATTCCGTCTCTCCATTTGTTGTATTTTAATTATGTTTGCCTAATCGATCCTTATAAGAGTGGCACCCACACATCCTCAACCAATTCGTTCACAATGTAGAATCCTACTATTGGACAGGTTTATAGTTTCACGATTATGTTCCTTGGGGTTTCAGTTAGTTGGCAGAAAACTTTTGTTTTTGGGTTTGAGTGGCGCAGTCTAGACAACAAGAATAAATTCGGGGCTGAGTGGACATCCTTGCCTCAATGCTTTGGTTGTGTCGAACCTCACTTAACATCCCTTCTATTTTTACTCTGCATCTGGTCTCCGTATCCATTCTTTCTGTTAAGTCCCCCTTTATCACTTTTTGTGATCTATTGTAAGAGACATGGCAATGTGTGTAGATCACTTGCCATGCTTATCGTTAGTTATTGTGTTCATTAATTTCTTTTGGTGTTGCTTAGCGCGACACTACACTTTTCTTCTCAGTGGCTCCCATAATTTCCTTCTGTTCAGATTGTCGAAGGTTGCTTTTATATCTAAAAATAGCACATATAGCTTTCCCCCTTCTTTTCCAACTCCCTATTCACTATCTGTTTTATCACATTATGTTGTTTATAGCCCTCTCTCCCCTTCTGAACATTATTTCTTTCTTTTCCAATCGCTCCTGTAGTATTAAGTACATACCGTGTGTCTACTTAAGTTGGCAACATATGGGAAACTTTTTTATTATTAATTTTACGAAAAAAAGTTATTCTTTATAAAAAGCTCTGCATGTTCTAAAATCTAAAATACAATCATCAGATATTACATTTTTTCAGTCGTGTACGTGATATGCTTAGAATATAAAAAAACAAGTGATATGTCAAAAAATATGAATTTTGCTCAAGAGTAAAGTACCTTTATTTTTGAGAACATCGAAAATTGTTATTAAAAAAAGTTAATCAGAACTAAAAACTACGTTCAAATATGCAATTACATCCTGCTAGTTAAAATTTTTTTTTTACAACTTTCTCTAATTACTACCTACCGATACTGATACGATTTCCGTTCCGTTCAGAAACCACACTGTCAAACATTTCTTGATATACATTGAACTGTACGCTATACGCAACTGGAAAGGAAACGTCCATAAGCGGCACTGAAGCCACAGCAAAGTTAGGCAACCCTCAACGACTGGGCATTTCTGTCTCTTTCTTTCGCACGCAACGTCATATCTATAAACGATAACACGGGGAATAAAATGTAAGTAAATCAGGTAAAAATACGTTGATGATTATCTCTTTCACCAGTCATACATCCATTGTGATCCAGGTCAATAAAACGTTTACAATAAAATAAATCAATGTTTTATTATGGGAATACTTACAATTTTTGTGACGCTATACTTGCACATCATGCATATTGAGAATACAAACGCGTTTACAGAACATTACAAAATTAATTCAGTTATTTCGTTTGTAGTAAAAAAAGTTATATAAAATTTGGTGCTATTTTCTACTAATTGTTATGAACCTGTTATGAACTATTAAATTGTTAAATTGACTTATATCACCCTTAGATCATTGGAGTATATATGATCTAAGAGTTCACCAGACAAAAATTATGCAATTTCTACATTGCTTGTCTTTGAAAATACAGTAGAACCCCACTATTCCGAAAATCCGCCTATTCTGAACAGAACTAAAAACACCCGCACTTATTATATTTCTTTTAATTTCATTCCTGGGCCTTTTATTTGGCACGGAGAAATTACACGTTACGTTATTTATTAAAAACAAATCGTATAAGTTGCGTTGACAACGATAGCAAATAATGTTAGATAAAATTTGTATTAACAAGACTTATTCACCCATGAAATTGTTTAATACTGCGTTTATCGGCTAAATTAGGACATCCGTATGCAACACAACAATTCACCATCGTGTTTTGATTTAATAAATTTCACAATCACTTTCAAATATTATTTTACACCTTTCAAACTATGGAAAATACGCGGTTAAAAGATATCTGCCCTACTAACGCAACAAGTTAGAAAGTGACAGAAGTACCCAGTCGACATCTGTGCTTGTCAGGCAAGCATGGCTTCAACGCCTACAATGCAGTAGAATAGGCCGTATCCCTTCCAGTTGCGTATAGCGTATAGTTCAATGTTGATATAATACAAATCATTTGTTTATCAGTGCATCCTAGATTTCACGTAACTACACTTACATTTGCATCGTTATTGTAGACAAAAATAGGAAAAAAAATTTTAAGTGTCAGTGTCGGTAGGCAGTAATTTGAGAAAAAGTTGTAAAAAAAATTTCAACTAGCAGGATGTATTGAAAATTAAAATTAATCAATTTACGACTTGATAAAGCTACCTCTTGAGTAGCGAAACGTCGTTTTACAACTAATAAAAAAATATGATTTTATGGCATAATTTATACCCTACAAACAAATATCAAATAAATCGATGCCGTCTCAGTACAGCCTACATAAAGGTACTTTACTCTTGAGCAAAATTCATATTTTTTGACAAACCGCGTACACGACTGAAAAAATTTAATATCTGATGATTGTATTTTAGATTTTAGAACATGCAGAGCTTTTTATAAAGAATAACTTTTTTTCGTAAAATTAATAATAAAAAAGTTTCCCATATGTTGCCAACTTAAGTAGACACACTGTATATCTTATATTGGTGGACACTTGCCCTATAGTTTTTTGCTTCTTTCAAATCCCCTGGTTTGTATACCGGACACATTATCACCTCATTCCATTCTATATTTTGTTTAAGATCTTAATCAAATTTTCCTTTGCCTTTATCCCATATATTTTCACTGTTCCCTCCAGATCCGTTCCTCGCTCCTTCCCTCTTTTTATTGTTTTTAAAGCTCTTTCCAATTCCAACTCTTCTCCTGTCACTTCTTCCTTATCTTTCGAACACTGTAACCATAGGCTAATAAATACATAGCCTATGCTGTAACTCTTGTCCTTTATTCCTTCCTTCCCTCCAACATCTCCATGCAGTGCTTCATCCATTTCCATTTGCCTTCTTATTCTCTTCTTTTCCTTCTTTCTCTCCTTGTTTATAAGTACCTGCATATCTATCCCCCTTTTCTTAAGCTCTGTATTTACTCGTCCACTTCCATCTTGTATATCCTCTTCCTCATGTTACATTCCGATATTTTAGCTTTAACTCCCTATACTCCGTTACTTTAATTTTTCCCTTCTTCCACCTCCACATTTCTCTTAGGACCTCTTTTTTGCCACCCCCTACATTCTATACCACCTCCACCCGATCTTCTATCCCTTGCTTCAAATTCTTCAAATTACTATCATATCTTTCAATTCTCGCTGTGGCGACCACACGATCCCGGTACATAGTCGCTTATGTACTGAAGAGCGCAACGATTGATTCCCAATTGGCCGACCAATGACAACGCGTCGACACTGGCCAGAATCCTTTATGAACGAACGCTGTTACCCACAGAAATCAGTCAGAAGTCATAGCTGCCAACGAAAGCAGCCAACTCCGACCAGTCCGTCTACATCGACCCGTCAGCTTGCATTCCAGAACGCAGAACCAGTCTACCCTCCGGTGACCGACCAATCTACCTCTACTACCTCCATTATTAACCGCTTTCTGCGCTGTTAAAACTTGTACATAATTTGTAAATAGAAATGTTAGTTGTTTTCACAACTTCCAAAACTTTATTGTTTATTTGGCACGGTTCACTAAATAGCTACTGATCCGATTTAGGACCGGTTGTACAAATGCAGTTTAGGCCTAGTTTAAAGTTAAGTGGAGCTTAAGCCACGAAAAGTCATTGTACAAAACTAGTTTAGCAAGTTTACTGCTCAGTAGGTTTATGTTTTGGATAAATATGGAGAATATTCCATAAATCATGTGATTTCCAGAGAAATGTTATACCAGTAGGGATAACACGGATAACATTTCTCTGGTGATTTCGATTTGTATTTGTAAATGTTTCTATAGTCACAGCCAAGCCATATTGGCTGTGTCACACACAGCCTAAATACCTACGAGTAAATATAAACAGGAGAGAACATTGTATTATTAACGCACTCGGCGAAAGTTATATCATAGGCTAATTATTAGCCTATGGTTATATTTAAGTTATACTTTTATCAAAAATTAACATCAAACAGTTGCATAATCTGAATAACGTACAAAGGTATGTAGACACCATATTTTTACACTTAACTGACCAGCGCCACAGACAACTCAGCGCAAAGGAATTAATATAATGGCCACTTCCGTCGCGTTTGCTGCTATTCCCCATCACCAAAGATTTTTCTAATCTTTGCCCATCACTATAAGCTTCTCTCCTGTTTATATTTACTCGTAGCAGTCAGGGCTGGGCAAAATACATGCACTAACGTATTTCAAATACAAATTACAAAATACTCCTAGAAATGTATTTGAAATACAAAATACGAAATACTTTTATATTATTTTTAAAAATACAAAATACAAATACAATATTTGAAATACAAAAATACTTCCCATCTCCCAAAAAAACACCCTGTATGCGTATACGGCGTGTTTTTGGGAGATTTAGTTAGACGTTCTAGGGAAGTTTTATAGGTAGGTTCTTGAAAATGTGTTCTTAGAATTCACTCTGAACCTATCGTTAACATTGCAGTGGACAAAATACATACATTAATGTATTTCAAATGCAAAATTCAAAATACTCATAAGAGAGTATTTGAAATACAAAATACAAAATACTTTAGGGAAAAATCATCAAATACAAAATACAAAATACAAATGTATTTCAAATACTGTATTTTAAATACAAGTATTTTGTGACTGCCCACCCCTGGACTAGCAGTCGTAGCTAAATACAATTATCAGTAGTTGTGAAGGTTGGTAGCACAGATCACCGTTGGTATTTTAGCACAAACTACGAAAATTTGTGGTTGGTAGACCTACATTACACGCTGCACAATTTGTCATTTAAATCTTAACCTTTAATCTTCATCAGCTGCTCTTCTTAATATTTAATTCTATAATGAGTACAAAAACGAAAATTATAGAACGTAATGGAGTTTTAAAAACTGCAGGAAATTTATCGGTGTTGACAAAAGCTCTTACTTCCAAATCAGAATGGCCAGACAAGGTTAAGTGTGTTACTGCTTTTAACAAATTGAATTAACAGTTATTATTTTAACAGGACGAGTTCCTAGATGTAATTTATTGGGCCCGACAAGCATTAGGTATAATATTGGGAGTAATATGGGCACTAATCCCCTTTAAAGGTTTTGTAGGTTTATTATTGTAAGTTGTATTATACTGTTGTAAACCTTGTTCGCAACTTGTTCTTTTTTATAGTTTTGCATTAGTGAATGCCGGAGTGATATATGTATACTTTAGTAGTTTTCAAGGTGTCGATGAAGAAGAATATGGTGGTGCATGGGAATTAACGAAAGAGGGGTTTATGACTTCATTTGCAGGATTTCTTGTGAGTTTGAAATTGAAAATGAAACATATTTATGTACTTCTTGTAGGTAACGTGGATTATAATATACTCTGGTCTATATTACGAGTGATTCTTGAAGGACCTATGACCAAACCACAGATAGCAATATAAGTACAATTATTAATATGTTTTTATTAATATTTATTATATTATTAATTATATAAACTTATTTGTAGTACTTATGTGGTCTTATTTAAATATCAAATGGAAAATGATCCTAATCTAACGTTTACAGCGCATAAACAGAGTCGGATTTACCATAAGGCTAAAAAGGCTATAGCCTAGGGCGGCAAATTTTAGGGGGCGGCAAATGTTGCAGTTCAAGAGATTAAATAATAAAATGACATCTAGACAAATTCAAGAGGCTTTATTATCTCACCACAGTCATCAACAAGGATCACCTTGCATTACAGGAACACGAGAGGGCTCTCTTTAGTTTGGATTGTCATTTGCGGCTGTCAGACTTCAGTTTGGGTTAACGTTACATGGCTAATTAATCACTGGCTCCACCCCATGTTAAGGTAACGACACCGAGTATGAGACATGGGCATGTACAAGAAGTTGCTCATGTACTTATCATACAAATACTGAAATAATCAACTAACAAAATGCAAGTTTATTGCAGAATCTCCACAAAGAAATTATCATAATCCACCTTCTCCACTGTATCATACCGACATAAAATCTAAACTTTTTGTACAGACAATCTACACCATACCCAATCCAATCTGAAGCAGCCTCTTTTAGTGTTATTGGCACTGATGAGAGTGATCTGAGCAGTGAAATCGATGCTACCACATAAATCACTGAGATTGGATGTAAGAAAGGGAGCAAAGTTCTAGGGTAGATATGGGAATGGGGGCAGATTTTTTGGCAATAAAATTGAAAGGAGATGGCTCTTTAAGAAGCTGGGAAAGAGTGTAATGCTGGGCTGAGATATGGAGGTGGAGTGAATGGGAAGTGATGGAAAGGGTGCAGGCGAGATACTGGAGATGGGCATAAGATCTGGAGAGAGAGACTCCTGGGATCATTGTGATGGAAGAGCTAAATGGGAAAAAGCGGAGGGCGCAGGCGGTTAAAATGGTGACGAAGTATGATGAAGGTCTAGAGGGAGGAAGAGGAGGGGATCTGATGCAGGACTGTTGGAGAGAAATAAAGAATGGAAGGTATGGCAAGGAGAACAGAAGGAAGAGGTGCAAAGGAGAAGAGAGAGGGTGTTGGAGATCCGCACAAGGGAGGAGCCTATGTTGGGGGAATGCGATAAGGGCAGAAAGAAGAGTTTCCATAGTTTCTGGGGACTGTAAACTAAATAAGCACGTAGCAAGTCTGACTTTGCCTAATCAACATTTTATAGAGTATGCTACACAGACTATGAGCAAGACAGTACACCACAACATTTGTTCAGCTGCCTGGGTACATGTTTTCACAGTCCGAGATGGCTATAAGACTACAAAGCTGTTTTCTCTACTAGCATCTTCTGATATGTTCATGTGTGAGAACCTCCTATCTTAATCCAGTATGGATAGAAATACAAGTATGAAAAATCTTTATTAATTTACAATTGCTGTTAATTTTCACACATGAATGTACAAAATAAACCAATTATTGAAAGGCAGTTGCAACCGATGTAACATTAACTAAGATGCAATTACAGTCTTTCATATAAATACAAATAACCTAATTCTTTAGGTGGATTTTCTGAAAGCGCTACTTTGTTATCATTGAATATAACCCAATGTCCATCTTTCAAAATATGAACCACATAATGACCAACCATACTAGAAGTTCCCATATGAGAGACAAAAGCGACCAATTTGTATTCTGAAATAATAGAAAAGTAAATTTCCATTACATAGCAATATATTGACGTAAGTCAGAGAAACCATAGATGGATGTTAGTCTAATTTATACTTACGTCCATCGCCATCTTTCAATTGTGGAACAATAGGTGCAGAAGAACTTTCTAATTCTTCAGGATGTGAAAAAATCCAATCAACAGCTCGTTCAACATTATTGTCAGTTGCGCGTAACGCTTTAGTTGCCTGCTCTTGAGTAAATCCCATACCCATTACCAATGGAAGCGCTTCTGGATCAGGAACAAAAATTGAACTTTCGGTACCCGGCGGAATAAACGGATCGGAGAAATCTGCATCAGTAATATGCTCCATTATCCAACCAGAGGCGGCTTCCAAACCAGAATTACGAGTAAAAAAAATGGCCCGTTTACAAGCCTCCATGGGAAAACCTTAAAAAAATAGAAGATCGAGAAGATTTCAATAAATTTAATAAATCTACTAACCCATTTCTTGTAGTTGAGATAAAACGGCGTCGTCCATAGCTGGAGCGGGCAGTGATGTAACAAGTTCCGGTAATAACTCCTCGTCCGGTTGTTTTCCGTGTCCTCTTAACGAATTTAAATCTAGCATATCGGGCATTTCTACGGCAACATCAAGTTTAATAGGTACCCAGTCTTCTCTTAATGTAAATTTCTTCAGCTGTATCAAAATGTAATCTGGAAATGTCGCAAAATGGGTGGATCTAAAACAAATCAATGGTATCAACAACTACCAACCCATTTTCTCACTTCAGCCCTTTACTAAGATATTTAAAGAACTTACTTATTAAATTACATATATCAACAAACTAGGCAGGCATTTCAAAATACAACTAGGTGATTGTATGGAATTAGGGGAACAGGGCTACAACTTAATCTCAATAGAAGATCTTACTAGGTATATATAACCGTAAGTAAGAACGATGTACAAACAATGTGTCACTTGAAGCAACCAGAACTTTCCAGAAAATGAAAAAATGAATGAATGAACTTAGTATGTTCGAAAATAAAAATGGAAGAGCTGATGAGATGATAGCAAATTTGACAAGAACAGTAAGAGAGAGATAAAGAAGCTAAATACAATGGAAACTTACTGGAATAACAGAGCCCCAGATGGAACGGACAATTGAATAACTACAGGAAAAACAGATAATATAAATATAATAATATAAACAAGGAGAAAAAATATCAGAATTGGAGAGAGGAGAAAAGGAAAAAAAGGAGAGAAAACATAATTATTAAGAACCTGTCAACACTGGAAAGGTAACCCGAGAAAGAGTTGAAGAATTCCTGAAACAGAAGATGCAAATACAGATTGAGGTCGTGGACGCATTTAAATAGGAAGAAAAAGCGGAAAAGCAAGTAATTGTGGCGAGATTGAAAGATTATCGGCAGAAAAGAGTAGTAATAAAAGAATAAAAGGTAAGAGGACTTACATCAACACAGAAAAAGAAATACAGAACCAAATATGGACAATAGCGAAGAAGGAAATGGAAAAGGGGGAAAGAGTTAAAAAATTTACGCGGATTTTCCGTAATCATTTCATCAGTTTTTCGAGTTTCCAGGCGATTTTGGTATCCAAAGAAAACCGCGGGGTTCCTATATCGTTTTATGCGAGAAACAATGGGAGTGTCAGGATGAACGGTAAAAATGGAGGTCCTACGTCGTGGAAAATCGAAGGGCCCTTTCGGGAAAAAAATAATACCTTCGGCGACGGACGCTCCCGACGCACGCGTCCCCGCAAAAAAGCCCGTCGAAAAATACTGGTAGAGGAGGTGGCCATGAGGGAAAAAAGAATTGTAGCGAGGTTTAGGTGTGGAAACGAGGAAAGAGAGAATAGGTATTGGCGGAAGGAGGAGGAGAGAGTTTGCAGAATGTGTAGGGAGGGGAGGGAGAGCATGGAGCATATGTTAAGGGAATGCGAGGAGATGAGAGAAGGGTAAGAAAGGAGATATTAGGAGCGAAGGGGGAAGGGTTGGGATGGATGAAGGAAGTGCTAGAAAGGAGGGAAAAGGTGGAAAGTAGGGGGAAGGACAGGCGGGAGTAGTTTTACGATGGGAAATAGAATCATGTATTTATTTGATTAATATGTAAAAAAATACAATAAACCTATTTGATTTGATCTGATAAAAAATAAGGGTTTCTATTTAAGATTTCAAATTTGCCGCCCGCCCCGTCTACAGGGTGTGGGCGCAATTTAGTACGGGTGTCCACCTCGGAGATGTTAAAGTTTTGATTCGGCAAATTTTTCTATATGATGCGTATTTTTCCAGATATTACACAATTCCAGGTTAAACGAATCGGAACAGATATATTCCTTTCAGAATGCAAGACTATATGAGGGGGTATTGTTGTGGTGGAAGAACCAAATGCCACAAATGGAGTCTTTTTCACGAACACTGTTGCGCAATTTTCTTAAAACGGTCTGACCTGCGAGAACAAATTCTGAATGAACAACGCCCTTGGCATCAACAAAAGGAAATCAGCATTGCCTTGATATTTGATTTGACTTGACAACATTTTATTGGACGGAGTTACAATGACCTCTTCCACTGGCTTGACTGTTGCTGCTTTGCTTCTCGATCGTAACCATAGCACCATGACCCATCACCAATAATGACCTTTGACAGAAAGTTTGGATCAGTTGTTTCAAAGCACGACATGTTTTAACTCGACGTTCTTTTTGACTGTCAGTCAAAACCCGAGGAACAAACTTGGCAGCAACACTTTCATTCCCAAATCTTCAGTTAAAAATCGCCGAACCGAGCTCCAAGATACCCCACTGATCTGTGACAGTTGATCAATTGCCTGTCGACTGTCTGTGAGTACAAGTTCTCGAATTTTTTCAACATTTTCGTGGATTGGGGCAGTTGATGGACGTCCAGAACGAGGTTTTTCACCATTTTTAAAATGAGCAAACCACTTGTAGACTTGAGTTTTTCCCATAGTGTCATCTGTTCAACATTAAAACAGTTTCAGCAGCATTTTTACAGAGTGGAAAACAACATTTCACAGTTACACGTCGTTCACTTAAACTTGCCATCATAAAAAACGAAACAAGGGACAAAACAGGCAGCACTGAATTGGCTATATACGCCTAACGGCAGACATGCGCACTACACTACCTACATAAGTTCTGCCCATGGTAATCCTATTTCGGTTAATATTGGATACCCCCTCTTATATTTTATTGTAATATTATGCCTGCATCTACAAACTTAGTATGTTTGTTGGAAAATATAAAAATCTATTTGAATGTAACACCATTGCTAATAAGAAATAATGACTATTTAAGAATTCAATACATGCGTTATAATGTTTGCAAATGAAATATTAGGAATATCTTCCAATAAGAAGTATAAACATACCTTGAACATATTTTTAGTAAGCAATGCATTCTATTCAAGAACTGCATTTATGAACTTTACAATAATTATCTATGCCACAGACCACAGATAGCATTAACATTGCCTTAGTTCATATAAAGTGAACGCCAAACAAAATCCGTTGCACGTCATATAATGTGAGTGACGTAGATTGGGGGCAATGTTGCCAGATTGTAATTGAAAGAAGGTAACGCAAATAAAACTTCTGAGTTCACTCGTAACTTTAGTTATAATAAATAAAAAATAAAATCAAAACTTCAAAATTGTGACAGTCAAAACATAACCACAACAAAACATTACAAAATTGATACCTTATGGAATTGGCATTGGCAACGTTGCTGAAAACAATCCATTGTTACCAAATAAAATTCTGATGAAATTAATGTTTACAGGTCGAATTTTCACGATTTTTATGCCGTTACATTTACGGCAGGGACGTCAATTATCAGCTGATTGCTGACGTGCAACGGATTTTGTTTGGCGTTTACTGTATAATGATATTGAAATAAATATTATCAGTATTATATGTATACAGGGTGATTCACGACTATTCCCTCGGTCTCTTGTGCCTAAAGGGTACAAGATATCAGCTTCATTTTTTTGGTGATATATGTAAATTGATAACGACTATTTTTTTAAATTATTTTCAATTATACAGGATGCTTCACAAAATTGTAATATATCAAAGTTAGGTTTTTTTAAATGCAACCCCCTGTATTTTATTACATTATACGTTAAAAACTAAGGTAATTTTATTAAACGTTCCCTATACCTATCGCTTACCAATTTTGAGAAAATTGTGATTTTAAGGAAAATATTCAATTTAAATTGAATATTTTCCTTAAAATCACAACAGGAAACAGGAAAATATTAAATTTAAATTGGCACAATTTAGGCACAAGAGACCGAGGGAATAGTCGTGAATCACCCTGTATATGTGCACATTCTTACATGTTTGTTTGTCATGTGTTGTGCCCTTTGTGGCAAAATTATGAACTTTATAACAATTATCTATGCCACAGATAGCGTTAACATTGCCATAGTTCATGTAGTATAATGATATTGAAATAAATATTATCAGTATTATGTGCACATTTTTGCATGTTTGCAACAGGCAAAAATGTTATACCGGTTGTTTCAGACCACCCGTACTGCCCAAATATCTCGCGAAATACAAAACGCATTGAAAAAAGAAAAAATACATCTAAACAATTTTTTAAGACTCTATTGTTTGATAATAATAGGATGTCCCCACTCCCACCTCCGGAGGGTGGAGAGGGGGGTAACTTCGTAATCTTAAATAGCACCCCCCAGTTTATTATGCAGATTTGAATTCTGCGTTAGCAAATAGGAACTTTTTGTTTGAAACATTTTTTGAAGTTCGTGACAGATGGCGCTATGATCACCGAAAGAACAGAGTCAGTAGATTAACAGAGTACCGCAAGCCTTTAACGCGACAAATGCCGCCCTGGCGGCCATGTTTAGTCCATTACATAAGATAGACTTACGAAAGTGCGTAATTTTTAATAAAATGCCTGTTGTTGTGCTGATAAGTGTATTTGTTTTATTATATCATTGAGTAATATAATGAATAGAGAAACTTTTCCATATGTAAAATGGGGAACGCCTAAACTGAGTGTAATAATAGAGGGAGTAACGGAAATCATCTTACGGCACACTTAGTAACTAATAATTTCAATGACAAAATAGCAGACTGATTACGACTACTAATACTTAAGTATGCAACTAGATGGAGACCTTGGAAGACACGTTCGTTCTAGAGTCCCTATATAGAGAGAGTACCGCAATTGACGCCATTTTTACTCCAGAAAAGGGCGGGAAATTTGAATTGAAGAAAAGGTATTGGTGTGATAGAAAAATTATTACAACTGACAGCTGACAACTGACAACAGCTGATCCCTGACAAACACGTTGCAAACTCATTTTCTGTCCTTTTTCGTCTATAGTGGGCGTTTAAACCTTTACAGCTGTTTCTTATAAATGAAAACTGTAAGAATTATTGAATCCTGTAGCAGATAATAATATAAACCAATAGGTGACAGCACCTCTCGAGTTAATTTTAAATGGGACACATAATCCTATGAAAAGGTTTCTCTATTCATTATATTACTCAATGATTATATTCCGAAAAATTTATTCAAAACATCATTACTGAGCGTGTAGTGAGTGAAGGGCGGAAAGGACTACACATGGCGGAGTTGCGGTACTCTGTTAATCTACTGACTCTGCGAAAGAAGTCTTTCCGATTACCTATGCTAATTTGATGTCAGTTTTGTTAAGTGACAATCAAAAATGTTAATGTTTTGTAAAAGGGAAGAGGGGGAGCTTTATCCTCCCCCAACACACACACACACACCGTCACTTCACCCCTACGGCCCATAACCTAGGATGGGAGAACGCAACCATTTTAGATTTAAATGTATCTCGAATGTCAACGTGTTCTTTACTCGTGAAATCAAAGTATTTCAAATTCTTTTTTCTATTTTCCATCAAAGACAAAGAAAATTAACAAAACTTAACTTCTTCGTCGTGGAATAATTGCTTAATCTAAAATGGTTGCGTTTTCCCATCCTAGGTTATGTGCCGTAGGGGTGAAGTGACGGTGTGTGTGTGTGTTGGGGGGAGGATAAAGCTCCCCCTCTTCCCTTTTACAAAACATTAACATTTTTGATTGTCACTTAACAAAACTGACATCAAATTAGCATAGGTAATCGGAAAAACTTCTTTCGGTGATCATAGCGCCTGTCACGAACTTCAAAAAATGTTTTAAACAAAAAGTTCCTATTTGCTAACGCAGAATTCAAATCTGCATAATAAACTGGGGGGGGGGGGGGCTATTTAAGATTACGAAGTTACCCCCCTCTCCACCCACCGGGGGTGGGAGTGGGGACACCCTATTACTATCAAACAAGTCTTAAAAAATTTTTTAGACGTATTTTTTCTTTTTTCAATGCGTTTTTTGTATTTCGCGAGATATTTGGGCGGTGCGGGTGGTCTGAAACACCCGGTATATAAAGAAAAATTATAAACAACTTACTTTCTTGCTGTTGTTTTGGCATTTAATGCTGTACTGTAAAACTGCTCCACATTTTCAGGTTGCGCCAAAAGTTCCAAACACGAAAATAATTTAATCCGAGGTCTTACTATGGCATTGGTATCAATTTTTTTACCATTAGCCTCCAGTTCCGCTTTTCTTAATTCATAAGCGGCGACTTCATCTTTATTAATTGCGGCTTCGAGCGGTATGTTAAGAGACAGAACGAATTCATCTCTCTTTGTGTATTTAACTTTTCTGCTAACACTACATTGCACACGATCCTCAATTTGAAACTTGAAACAATTTCCAGGATTTGATTCGTTTTTGTTAGTACGTTCTAACAGTGTAAGTAAGTATAAAAAGAATTCTTGAGCGTCCTGTTGCTTTTTTGTCGAGAAATCTGGATGGCCACGACCCACTAAGGTTTTAAACATTAATGGAGAGATGCCAGGTGGATCTGCGTCAGGTGGTGACCCCTTTGGAGGAGGAACCGAGTATTTACCGGACAATAAACCTATTCCCAACTTAGCCCTAAATACGAGGAGATAAAAATTAGAATAAGAACTGTGTAAGCTTACATTTGAACACTCAAATCATCCGCAGCTTTGAGCATGTTTGCATGATCAAAAATTGTAGATGAACCATTTACATATTTCTTTATAAAATCTGGTATATTAAAAATCATCTGCATTACACTATTCATATAACACGAATTGCCTAAATTTACCATTCCCGTATAGCCAGGTCCATACACTGGCTTCAATTGTCCGCCGCTTTCCTGCAATGCCATCCATTCATTTGATTTCTGGTTAAGTTCCAATTCAAGCTCAATCATGGACTTATCGGTCTTTTCCATATTTGCCATATTAATACCTAAATAATAATTTTTTGGAGGATTCGATTATAAAATTACACAACTACCCCAATGTGCCAAATGCTCAATCAACTTGGGATCTTCTACCATATCGTCTTCGGCGTAACTAAATACGTCGGCCTTTCCCTCTTTCGTTATTGTCCCTAATTTAACGGCTAAAGGATAATTCGTGATTGTATAATGTTCGATCGCGTGATTATTCCCTCCGGTACCATCGTAAAAGCGACGCCCACACAATATCGAACCATCCGTCAGATTTAACCATAAATTTTCAGTTTTATCACATTTTTCACATTTCCAACCGGACGGCGGAATTTTAACGTCACTGTTTACTTGATGTAAATTATTGGCGAATTTACTAATATTTCTAGTTTCGCCATCCCACGTACTGCTTAAGGCTTCTAATTCGGCAAGTTTAGTAGCCGAATCTATATCTAAGATAGCTTGCACCGATTTACGAACGATATCGGGTAAATCGAGGTTTGGCCACGAAATTGTTGTAAAATCCGGCAAAATAACCAAACGATAAATATCGACAAACTCGAACAGCTTTTTGTTACTGTCCGGATCAAAACCACCTTCGACGCCTATCGCGAGTCGTGTAATTTTCTTCTCGGGTCCATCACCTAATGTAGGCGATGATACCTAAAAGTGACCGGTTAACAATGACATAGATTAGGATAGAATTGATAACCTCTCGACGTTCTCTCCTCATGTGTAAAAATACCGAATGGCCGGTTTTGCGATAATACCTTTCGACATGAGAATGACCAAAACCTAAAAAGCTCGTAAGACTTACATATAAACCAGTTTCTGTTTCCTATAAAGTGAATGAATTAGATTGTTTATAATTTTTTAAAAGCATACATACTGGATTATCAAAGGAAAACATACATTCATCCTTATAGATTTTATCCTGTGGGTTCGGTATTTTGATATTATTAAGATGACGAGTTAATAAATCCATTTTAAGTTCAATTAACAATAAATTAATTTAAGAGAATTGACAAAATTTTATATTAGTCGTCGGTATTTGCGGATAGAAAACTGTAAAAGAATCCAAAGAAATTTGGTAGCGTTCAATGCTATTATATTATATTATAGCATCCCACTTTTTTCCCTAAATCTTCTTACATTATCACATAGTGTAAACATTACTTTACGCTTGTTATCACTTTGTAACTAGAACCAGCTAGAACCACACTAGAACGTCGAATGCAACAAAAAATTTGGAAAGTGTGGGCGAATTTCCTCGAAGGGGCTGCATTGAATGTGTATAGTGTACACTGGAAGGAGGGTAGGCAACATATCATACAGTTCTCAAATAGATTTATGTAGTTTTCTTCAAAGATTAGGCTCTAATCTTTAGTTTTCTTATTAGGAAAAGCAGAATACGTAGTCACAATTTTGCTAAGAAACGAAATGCACTACAGCACTTGCATATTTCTTAAGGGAACTTTTTAAAATCCCAATTTATGCAACCAACATTACGCGGATTCCTATGGCGTTGAATCTCTTTTTTTATATGCTCTATGGTTAGGTATACAGGGCGATAAATTCATTTGATTTGATTCCTATGAAGATTGCGAAAGTAATAATGGGTTCTTAATTAGTAAATGACAATGAAGGCAATATTATGGAATAAGTAATGAAATAATTATTACGACTGCGCTCTCTCTACGCCCGATCACGGAAATACCTATTGTTGTGTTGAGCACTTATGAATTATTTAAATTAATTAAAATCATTATCGATATAACAGTGTGTTATATTAAGAGAGAAATTTTTTAAATTTTCAATTGCTTCGGAGATACAGCTTGGTTTATTTTAAGAGAAAATTGCTTAAAACATTTATAGCATCTTTCACAGGGCGCATGCGCAACCGTTTTGGAGATACAAGCAATGTGCTACATAGGTATAATACTAACTATGACGACCTTAGGTGTCTGCGTCAACAGCTTAAAAATTCCGCCATGCACGTCAATGCACATCATATTCAATTTTGAGTAATGCTACGAAGTGAAGCATGCCTTTCTCGAATGTTCGTAACAGCATGTAAAAAAGCCTTATATACACTATAGGTGGTAGGTGCAACGTACAATGCAACACGTAATGTAGCATGTGTAGACAGACGTACGTTGCATGTTGCATTGCACGCGCATCGGCGATCCAAATTTGCTCAATTATTAAAAGATATTCGGTATCAGAAAAAGTAGAAATGGTGAAATTGTTTTACGTGGGAATAGTGCTCGTCAAATAAGTGGTTTGTTTAGCGTAAAATATTCAGAGCCGCCAAGGTCAAACCAAACTACACTTACCTATGTACAGGCACTTTGATTAATAACTGTAAGTCCAAAAACGGCGTTTAGAATAACCTTGAAAATAAGAAACAAAGAAGAATCTAACGTTGGTCTACAATAGCCTTGTTTTAAGAGATTTATTCAAACATAAATTTCCATCATCGAAATTCTAAATCCACATAAGTTTGTTGAAACAGTATCTTAGTATTCCAAAAAATAAATAAACGGCGGAACAATTACGGCACCATATTATTGGAGTACCTATTGAATTGAATTGAACCCGTTATTTGTTTAACATAACTATTTTACAAATGGAGTATTCGATTTAACACGAGAACATTTTCTGTAACTTCTTTTTGAACAAATGTTGCTGAAGTGTTAGGGACAACCATAATAAATTTGGTTGAAAATGGATGGATGCTATTGGTCGAAAATGCGAAATCGACTGTTCTGTGAGGCCTCTCGCCTCTTCGCCTAATGATTTAGTGGTATGGACGAACCATTGATTTGGAACAAATAAAAATTGAAATTCAAGGGAAGTGTTACGAAATATCGAATTGTCAGTTCGTAGCAGTTCGAAAGCAATTGGTGACTTATTCGAACATTTATGGTAAATTGTTATTAAAAATTCTGAAAATTTTTCTATTTTTAATTATGTATTTTATTTAATTAAATTGGCTGTTTCTTAATGTAAATTTTGTTTGTTGTAAATAAATTGTTATTGTATTTCTTGACGTAATTTGATGGTTTTGTAATTTTAATGTTTGAATGTTGGAAGTTGTTATTTTAAAAAGTTTGGGTTCTAATTTTACAAGTTTAGAATAAAGAAAATTGAAAACTGTAATATACCTTTCTAAAATATTAATTGTTATTATTTTTTTGTTGGAGATTATTTTATTTTTTCATTTTCGTAAATTGATGTTATTTATAGTTATTGTAATTCCATTTATCTAATAAATGTTTTTAAAAAAAATTTAATTTTCAATTTATTTTAATAATCATTCAAGTTCATTTCAGCAATCAAAGGTAATGACTTTAACTTACATAAAAAATAAACTAAGTTAATTTTTGTTAGAAGATAATTAAATAGTGTTTTCAAGGTTATCGGTGTTCATTGCTGAAATGAACAATTATATAAAATTACTGAGGTAAACTTTTTAACTAATTTCCTATAGAAGAGTGGCTATGATTTTTTGAAACACTAATACGTTTTGATTTAAAATAAAGGTTAATAAAAATTATAATATTTTTACAAATCATAGAATAAAAAAAATATTATAAATCAACTAGACATGGTTAAGGTGGCCGTTACATTGATGAAAATCGCACATTTTGAAATATAGGCAATCAACATTACATCCATTTTTTCTATCGATTCAAAGATGTCGCATAGATCGCAATTCTACAAATAATACTGGGTGACTCACTACTGCTTGATTTCAAAATATGTAACTGTAAACTTTATTTCAAATGGTTTTTAATATACGTCTTTTAATAAATTGTCCCATTTGTCATACAACATCCATTTCAGTTGGGCACTAGAATTCCATACTTTCATCTCACTCAGTCAAAATGACCAGTTTACAGCAATACAAACAATAAAGGGTTATTTTAATTTTAGAGTAAACTTATTTGAAAAGGAAAACCTCTTAGAAATAAACAGATGTTGCAGGTATTTTACCTACTAGACCTACTGCAAATCAACGTACCACAAAAATGTTAAAGTATGTTACGCAAATTTATTCGTATGAACAAATTGATTCTAATATAAAATCATTTTTTTTTCATAAAACAAAAAATATTTAATAATTATAAAATTTAATCAACGCTTTTAAGAATTCACTCAATAAATAGTGATCACAATTAAAGTTTTATAATCTTTCAGCCATTTTCAACCACAGCAGCGTTCGATGTTCGATCTTTGCTTATTTTTCCATAAATAATATTATTCTTGTATTTATAACGTAACGAATATCTGTTGGGGCCGGGGGTCTCTTTTAGATAAAAATAAAAATGATTGTCCTTGCAAGTTGCACTTGATAATAATATACATGGTTTTTTTAATTGAATTTAATTATTGAGAGATTACGAGCAAAACTTAATTTTTTCATTAATATTCCTTCTTCAGATGGAGGTACCTACATACCTACTACATATTGTATAATAATTTTATTATGACCATTTCCAATTTTACGTATAGTTCATAAAAACTGCTTTTGAGCGATATTTGTAACAGTTATTAGCGCTTATTTGCCCAATTACAAACCCCTAAATAAAATCTTCCTATAGGTACACCTTTATTTGGAAGAGGTAAACGACCTAATGACGTCAGTGTCCTGCCTGTCCTCTCTCATTTATCGCCACTTTAAACGCAGTTGAGGAAACAGGAAGAAATTTTGCATTTTGTGTAATAGGTATTGAATTTGATTTTGTTTAATTCGAAATCTAGCTTTTTAAATTTGTTTACGTTTATGGTTAATTCTTATTAGAAACTTAAAATATTAAAGTTTGTATATTATTTGTATAATACCTACCAAAATAACTTTACATCATATGTACCTAATTAATTAAGGAATGTCAAATAATATATCTATATACGAGGGCTGTTCTCTTCAGACTATGATAGTCTGCTAGATAGGCTCACTGAACAGAGAAGTGACTAGGTATGATTTGTCTCAACAAATTTTGATTTTTCTAAAACTTCTAAAATAGTATTTTTCTACGACTGTTTAATAGTATGCTTATTAATCGCTAATTTTGAATAGATAATAACACCTATCACCTACCCGCGAGTAATATTTCATTACTCACAGTCACAGGCTTTTTTTTACTAACGGGTTCAATTAATCATATGATTCATGCCTAGTGACATTACATTATTATAAGCGCTATTATGCATGTTAAGAAGAATATATTTTTATAATGATTGATATGTAGTTATGATCAAAAAACGTAAGTTAAAAAATGTCTACATATAAAAAGAAACCCTAAAATCACCAATAAAATGTAATAATTATCACGCGATTGATGAATGTGTTTTTTTAATTTACCAATATAAAATTTGGAAAGCATTCTCAAAATTCAGTTATTCAGAGATATAAAGAACAGGGGCTAATATACCTAAATTATAACACATATTTAAAACGGGTTTCTTCGCAATGCACTAATTTCAAGGTCAGATTTAAGAAAAATTTTAATGCGTTCGAGTAGGGTGCAACCATCCAACCATAAATAAAACTAATAAAAGACTTTTATTTGTGGTGTGGGTGCAACGTTTTGGATCGTTTCGACATTGGCACCATTCATTGCAGAAATGCTGAACTATAACGCCAAGAATCACGACCACGTTCTATTACTCAATAGATGTCGCTAAAAAATAATTAATAATTAATTTCCTCAATAACTGCTTATTCAAAGGAAATTGTTACTTAGGAAAACATTCATTAAAATGTATAACGTCAGGGCTTTTGCATAAAACAAAAATTTTCTCATTAATCCTTACACTTTCGCTGTTATTTGAGAAATTAAAACATCAAAAAACGCCATTCTATACATGCCATTTTTATATCAAAACGGTAATAATTTCGCTTAAAATTTACTTTGTTCACAAGTTTGAACCTTTACCAATAATTGCTCTTATACAGATGACAATTTTATTTCTTCACAGTCAAGTTATTGAGGAAATAGTAAGCTCACTTTTACATTCGTGAAGCATACATTGTAAACGCCACCTTAAGCGATTCTATTGACGCTGTAGAACAAAATAACAAAAATCGTTTCAAAAAAATTTCGATTGGCTGCTGTAAGATCATAATCAGAAAGAGTTTTGCTTATATAGTACTATATCACGTCAAAAATATTCATTACGTACTACGTACCTAGTATAATAAATTTATTAATGATAGTCTTGGTTAAACGGTTCTATTGACGATGTAAAACAAAATAGGTAACGTTTCGCTAGAAAAGCTTACTAATCTGAAACAGTTTGCCTATATACAGGGTGTCCTTTTAAGAGAAAAAAGAAGCTTATGGGTGAATAAGTAAATGTTTTACGAGAAACTTTTAATTTTTAACCACGGGAAATTGTTGTTCACTACTCATTCAATTTATTCATTTTGACTTTGATTATTCTCTGTCCTTTCTTTGTGCCAGACTTATTTGAATATCATGTGAATATACTTTTTTGCGTCTCACCTCCTGCCTTTTTTCCCATCGTTAGATCATTATTTTTAAGCCTTCTGAGTATTTCTACAGTACTAACGAGGTAATATTGGTCGTTATTGTTGGTGATCGGTTGTTGTTTTTATAAGAAAACCAAATAGAAAGTCTTTCATCTCCTGGGTTGTTTCCAGACTGCTACTGCTTTTGTTTTACAGCAATAAACACTAAACAAACTCTCCCGGCAACTAACTGATACCCCAAGGTTGTTTACGGTTTTCACCCACAACACATCTACCTTTCTTAACCGCCGGGAACTACTCTGCACCTGAATCGCCTTGCTTTATTTACCCCTGGCGTCGGCTCTGAATGAATGAAAGGCTGCTGAGGAAATTTCAAGTGTGTGGAAGGTTTATATTGCTTAAAATAGTATATTAAAGTATAAGTGGATAAACAGGTCTTTAAAACACGCGCGAGTTTTCAAGCACGACTGCGCAGCCGGAGTGCTTGAAATAGAGCAAGTGTTTTAAAGACCAGTTATCCACGAATACTTTTCGCTATTTTTTTTATTGGTTCACTTTGAAATTTGGTATTAAAATGGAAATAAGAACTAATAATGTGAAATGGTTGAATTCGTAATGTGAAATCAGTATACCTTTCGTTGTCATGGAAATGAGAAAAACGGAAATTAACTTGCAATCTGTCGCTTTATTTGACGTAACAAAGTACTCCTGTCAGATCAATAACCAATAAACGGAAATTAATTTGCAATCTGTCATTTTATTTGACGTAACAAAGTACTCCTGTCAGAGCAATAACCAATAGAATTTACGTTTTTCAAATTTGTTGATGTTGGTATGGCAACTTTAAAACACGCGCGTTTTAAAAAGTGCGATTTAAACACGCTGGGGCGTGGTTTAAAAGGCTAAAATAGGACACCAAATAAAAAAATATATATAATTGATTTTCTTTAATCTTATTTTGTGGAATTTGAGTATATACTTGACTGGGTCGCCGTCGCCGTAGAGGCGGATTTATGCGTCTGGGCCTAGACACATAAGAAAAGTGCCGTTCGCATCGTTAACCACAGGAATGAATGAATCCCTCCCTCTTAATCCGCCCCTGTTGCGTCGAAACGCACAAACTATAGGTACAATCCTTATTTTGTGCTTAGAGCCGAACAGTGAACTCTATGAGCCGAACGATTCGTTTGACAAAAAAATTATAGAGGAATAATTTTTAGGAAATTTAATCTTACCTACCTGAAAGCGTATAGTGTCACTCTGTCACTTACGGAGCCACTAATAAAAAGTAAGGCTACACACTCCTACCTTTGACCTCAAATGATCGGCTTTATATCAAAAAATTAATTACCGAATTTCCAAATACAGGGTGATTTCTTACACCAAAACAAGAAAAAAAGTTCTTATATTTATATGTTCGAAAATCCTTAGTTTTCAGTTTTATGTGGGCTGGAATTGTAGATACCTACTTCTTAAAGGTGTTGCCTACTAGATGGAATTAATTTATAAAACTTTCCAAGTCTTATAGAAGCTGTGTACTAGCAAATAAGAAGAAATATGCGGTTTATGCATGATGGGGTTCCAGTACATTTTAGTCTCATGGTTCTAAATACACTCGCTCATACGTACCATAACTAGAGGACCGGCACCGGTTGCATGGCCTGCACGGAATGCAGAGAATTTTCATCGACGCGACGTGTCAGGGAAGTACTTGAAATGATTTTTGAGCGCATATGGTTATATGACGTCTTTTATTGTTTTGGTGTTAGAAACCTGTCCCCAAAAAGTTTCTAAAAGCATTTCTGAGTCACCCTATTATATAGATCCATGCCGGTTAGGCCAAATTTAAACCTAACTTTAAATGTAGGTCGTATTATAATCTAAAGGTCAGGTAATTTTTCTATATATTTGTGGCAGGGGCGTACGCAGGATTTTCGTTCGGGGGGGGGGGGGGGGGGGTTAAAAACAACATAAAAAGCGGCATTTTTTTTAAATAATAATAATCTAAATAACAAAGTTAAGACGTCTAGATGAACGTGCAAGATGATTGATTATTTCTTCGGGATGACAGCTGTAATCTCAAAATTAACATTATTATTCTTATTCTTTGTGTTTAGAAACAGTGATTGAGTCTTTAATGAAAATTTCGGGGGGGGGGGGGGGGTTAACCCAAGAACCCCCCCCCCCCCCCCCCCCTTCGGTACGCGCCTGATTTGTGGATAGGCAAATATTTTGGAACCAAAACAATGACCAATAGGTACTGGAATAATGAGACCTTAGGTCATTTCCAATTTACATATGAAAACTTCGGTACTTTTGAAAAGTTGAAAACGTATGCAAAAATTAAACGTGGCGTGGGTAAGTACTGGAGATACAGGGTAGAACTGAGAATAAAAGAGGTGTAGGTAGATATACTTAGCTGCGTCAAAATTTCAAGGTCACTATATTGATTTGTGAAATATCCACACAAACTACTTAAAATCGATTCATTTCAATTTAGCTTCGTTACTGTTATTAAAGTTTATTTCCTTGTAAATTATTATTAAGTGACATCAATAATGTAAGACTATAAACTGTTGCCAAATGATTAACGGGTCAGTGCGAAAACTGAATCCACTTAATTTATTTGTCTCCACTTTTTTGGTGAATATTCGTGATTGTGTCTTATAGAACCTACATAACAATGAGAAGAAAATTAATTATTACACCCGATATTATAAACGACACTATTGATAAATTCGAATTTGGAAAATTTAGAAAATTAGACGAAGAGTAAGTACTTAGACGATTACTTATTTTATAGGCAATTATAACTAATTAATCGTATTTATTCCAAATTGTATCTCAGCGTCATAAAGAATAACGTCTTTATAGCTTTCGGAATCGTATAAAAAGTTTGACATAATTGTTCTAGAAGAAAACGGTAGACGAATTTAATTGTATATAACCAGATGTAATTGATCAATTTGAAAATTTCAGGAATAATTAGACTCTTACGCTTTTTATAATAAAACTATTATAAAATATATTTTTAGAGTTAAAATTGTAATATTTAGATTGCCCCAAAAAATTCAAATATAGGTATACTTTTTATTGATTTTGAGCATGATCCTATTCAACCAGTACTTACTTTAATAAAACCTTTATAAAACATCGTAATTCTTGTGAATTCTACTCAAAAATCACATTGCTCAAATATATATCATTTTCAAAGAAAAAGCGCAATCGGATTCATTCCATTGGAGATAAAATTAGGGAGAGAGGGGCAGCAAGAAAAAATAAAAGAAAGGAATGGCGAGAGAGGTAATATATGGACCGAGGAGAGTATTAAAAAATATACGAGCAATTTGGAAAAGGAGCAGTGAATGGAATATTGAGTGAAGCGGGGGTTAAAGGAGTTATGACAATATGCAATGATCAATGATACTTCAATGATACTACGTGCGTTCGAGAAAGATTGAAGCGCGTTTGAATTTCCCGCTAGTTCATTTAATTTTTACAATTGGTACTAGTGAATAAAATTCCATATGAGTAGGTACGGTAGGGTAGTAACTGTCAATTTAAATAGAGACATATTCTTTACATTAAACTGTAAAGAATTATTCGGATAAAATGTTTCAATAATTCGGAATAGTCTTTAAAAAGGCTGATTTATAAAATAAACGAGATTACCAAAGACATCAAAGTGAAAACAATACGACGCTACTGACCCAACTGTCAACCCACTTCATTAAACATTCTAATTCTAAAATTACCAAAGCGTATATACACATAGGGAAAGTTATGTACTTAATCGAACTCGAGATTTTGATGAATCTTGACGTTTTAAGTCCTCCTGAATCCAAAACCACCATCTTTGAAAAATGTTTGTCTGTGGGTGCGTGGATGAATGCGTACGTTATGGCTGTGGAGCCTAAACTACTACACCGATTTCGATGAAAATTAAAATTAAAGGCCTATAAAAAAACTTCATCGGTAAAACCATATACATAATGGTAAAACAAGCTTCTCATCAAAAGTTAGTAGACATGGTTATAAGTAAAACGTCGTTTTTTGTTTGTTTCTAAATTCAAAATGGCGGCCAATATAGCAATTCTCCAAGTTTTTAATGTTTAGGGTCTAGCTCAAGAACTCTTTACCAATTTTCAAATTTTAATTAAGTTAAAAATTGGAAATTGTAGCCAAAGGATGGCCTGCAGAACTTTTATTTATAATTGATAAAGAACAAAAAGTTAACGTGACCAATTTATTTGCTTATTGGCTCAAAATCGGCCAAACATTAAAAATCGATTTTCTCAAAATCTGCTCCGAGCATTTTTTTATATTTTGAAATGTTATACACATTGTTCATGAAAAACTATTGGTACTTACTACGTTTATTTATTTATTTCCCGTAGGGGTAGGGGGATGCATGTTTGAAGTTGAACATTTTAAAAATTCATAACTTTTTTTGTTAACAAAGATGAAGAAGTAAAATTGTACAGTCAAGTAGAGGACATACGACTCTTAATCGAGTATAATAAGTATATCTACCAATTTACTTCCGGTCTATCCGGAAATTAACAAAATATTAAAAATATTTATGACGTACCCGGTATATTACTTCAGAAGAAAATCAGAAATCGTTTTCTGATTACAACTATACTACACGCTATATATTATTTCTTTTTTTTCTCTATCCGGAAATGAACAAAATATTAAAAATATTTATGACGTACCCTGCATATTATTTCAGGAGAAAATCAGAAATCGTTTTCTGATTACAACTATACTACACACTATACATTTATTTTTTTATTTTTTTGAGTTATTACCCAAAAACTATTTTATTTTGAGTTATTACGCAAAAAACTAAACACGGGAAAGTTGTGTGCCAGTGTACTGGTCATTTAATTTAATACTAAATTTTAATAACAGGTCTTGCAATCTATGTAGGTATATTTTATTACATCTTTCGAAACAAATTTTTTTGATCAAACAATATAAAAGATTAATTCGACCAACTTCCAATTTTAATATTTTGTATAGGCAAATTCGTTTAAATTGTTCTACGTTTCGTTTAACCTTCAGCATTAATTAATTAGTTAATGTAGGAATATTCGATTCAATATGAATTTGTGGAGCACTTACCAATCTTTTATATTTTAAGAAATTTCTTCTGAAATGTAACAAACAGATAGATGTAACCTACGCTGAAGTTGAAAGGCTAAAATGTAAACGGTCACACGTTAGACCCTTGCGGAACTCCTCCAATAGGTTTGAAACGTTTGTGTTGTGAGAATTGACACGTTTTATCAAATGCGTTATAGGTGGTCTAACTTTAGTAATATTTGTGAAGAAATCAAATTGCGGTATTGATAATAATTTTATAGTCGATCAAAAAGTCAGAGTTCCGACAGAACTGGGACAATATTGGAAACTTTATGTTAGAAGTTCTGATATTATATTAATATTCCTTCAAAATCAATCACATATTATTTGAGATTTGAATGCATTTTTAAAAAACCTTACGAAAAGTACTCGAAATTCGTTGGAACGGTCTATCAGAGCATAAGTGGTCGTTAACCGTGATTAATGTAAATAATTCCTCAGTATGTAGGTATTAGTAAAAACTGCTAAGAAAGTCATAGTACGTTGGGTACACGGCTAAAAAAGCCAAAAAAGCTGCACTCTTTGATTGGAATGTGCCACTTTCTGCGGTCATAGTTAATGGCAAAAGGTAACTTTCCAGATAGGGAGCCACTTGAAAATCCGCGCAGAACACCAAAATGGCGGCCATTAAGGGTGCACTAAATATTTTGTATCTCAGCTCCTAATGGTCCAATTTCGATTTTATTTTTTTTATTTGAAAGCTCTTGGGAAGAGGACACTTTTTTAGCTCTGAGCATTTATCACTACACCTTAAGTGTTTTACACAATTTCCAAAAAACAAAAAAAATAATTTTCCAACACCCATCCATTTTAACTTTTACTATACTATACGGTATACTATACTATACGGTATATACTTCAATCCTTCAGATATCATCTTAAAACACTTCGTTTTCGGCTGCCTGATGTCGTAGCAAGCTAAAATGTTGAGTAGTATCTGGTGCCGAGGTACGTTACAATGTATCAATAATTCAGTCCAATCTGCGGTCTCGAAGCCTTGTAATTACTTAATTTTTAAAAATTTACATCAACGTTATTTCATTGGTAGATGGCTGAAGTTTTTCTTAATTATTTTTATATTTGCGCCTGACACGTGTCCTTGGATAGTGGCGCGTGAAGCATTTATGTTTGAACCGCTCGTGGATTTTTTTTTTATACGAATTTCTTTGTTAGAGGTAATTTTTGTAATTTGATTATTTGTGGCGTTCTCTTAATTCTCAAAACTGCGGGACTTCAAGAGATGTGGATTCTCTTTGGTGCTGGGAAGGGTCAGAGATACATGAATATTAATGCCATGTTTGAAAGTTTGGGTGAACATAAAGCTGTTGCATTGAGAGGATTTCATGCATTCACCGGATCAGACTGCCTGGAAAGTGTAGAAATCATTTCCTGAAGCTGCTGAAGCCTTCCAAGCTATCTCTATACCACATAACAGTCTATTCCTGACGAGACTTTTCAAGTTCTTGAGAAGTTTACTGTTTTGATTTACTACAAAGATGCAGAAGACTTCACAGTCAATCATGTTAGAAAGCTCCTCTTTACTTCAAAAAGTCGTAGTCTACATAGTCTGCCCCCAACAAAAGAGGGACTAAGGCAGCATTGTCTTCGTTCAGCATATCAGGCAGGACAGGTTTGGGGTCGTGCGTGCTCAGTAATGGACAACATTCCAGAGCCAGAAGGATGGGGATGAACCATGGTTGCTGGTGATTGGATGCCGCTCTGGTCTTCTCTTTCGTCTATTATGGAAGCCTGCAGGGAATTGGTTAAGTGTAGTTGCTCCGAATGTCGGACACGATGTTCTTGTTCAAAGGCCAAGGTGCCATGCACGCTACTTTGTATGAACGCACTGGGGGTCGACAATGCAGCAATAAATGCACTAAAAGGGATGCGTTTAATTGATTATTGTGGGTGTGGGTCACGTTGTCCACTCCACTTTGTCCATTCCGTTTCGTCCACTCTGTTTCGTCCACCGGTCTTCTCCTCCACTGATTATTAATTCCACCGGTCTTCTCGTCCACTGATTATTACTTCCACCGGCTTTTTCTTTCACTGATTTTAAACTCCACCAATTTTTGTCCACTCAAAATAAATACAAGTTTTATAATAAACATTTATTACAAAGGATATTTAAAAGTTTGTGTATTTATACAGCCTGTTTCAGAGTAAGCGCCTTATTTTTTTTTAGCCACACTATGGGTACCACTTTCAAAATATTTGGCACTAATATGTTTCAGGACATTCTCTACACGATGGTGATATCAGATTTTTAATTGGACGAATTATTTCAAAATGGCGACTTTCAATTGTTTTTTTTTAAATGGAATGATATAATTTTTTTTGTATTATTGGGATCCTAAAAACATTCTTTTTACGATAATATTTCGTTTTTCTTAAAAATTCATTTGTTTCCCTATCAAAAAGCAAACTAACATTTGAATCTAGTAGGGCATGAATGTTTACACTCGATGTTATTTTTGTCCAAATATCAAGTAGCAGTACATCATTCGATCTATTGGCTCCATTGGACGACCGAGGTTTCAATTTATGTATTGAAAAAGAAGGAAAACATGTCGAGCATTGTTTGTAAATACCTACTTAATTTTTATTTTATGTAAATTTTTAATTTTGAGTTTCAAAAAGTAGATGTTTATTGCAAAATAAAGTTTAATTGTTTGTTTTGTGTCTACCTTACTTGATATTTGGACAAAAATAACATCGAGTGTAAACATTCATGCCCTACTAGATTCAAATGTTAGTTTGCTTTTTGATAGGGAAACAAATGAATTTTTAAGAAAAACGAAATATTATCGTAAAAAGAATGTTTTTAGGATCCCAATAATACAAAAAAAATTATATCATTCCATTTTAAAAAAAACAATTGAAAGTCGCCATTTTGAAATAATTCGTCCAATTAAAAATCTGATATCACCATCGTGTAGAGAATGTCCTGAAACATATTAGTGCCAAATATTTTGAAAGTAGTACCCATAGTGTGGCTAAAAAAAAATAAAGCGCTTACTCTGAAACAGGCTGTATAATTAGAAAATTAAAGATTAATATTGTGGCGTAGATGTTGTAAGAAGACCATTGTAAAAACCTTCGTGTGAGGGCGGACCTCTGTGTACATGGGGGCGAAGCATATTGAATCGTTGTTAGGACCTCTTAAGTTATTTTTTTAAAACACCTAAAAATACTTTTAATATTAAGACGTAGGTCTTTTTTTTGACCTAATAATAATCAATTAATTAGTGGATTTTAAGGGAGGTGGACAAAAGAATTAATGGATTTTGAGGGCGGTGGACTAAAGAACTAGTGGACGTAGCGGCCAGTGAACAAAAAAATTAATGGAATTGGAAGGCGGTGGACGAAAGAATTAGTGGACGTAGCGGCCAGTGGACGAAATGGAATGGACGAAACGTCACACAATCGATTATTGTAAATTCGTTTCACAATTTCAAAATCACAATATTGGTTTATTGATCTAATACCTTAACATTATAATAATTTATATAAAAATTATTTTGCCCCAGGGATGAATTGGAAGACGAAGAAGATGACTGCGTGATCTAGAGTCATAAAAGACGAACAGAAGCAGTTAATTTACATGAGTATTTCTTAGTATTTAGTCGTTTTTTGTTTGTAAATATTTGTTTCCTTATGTAAGAAATGTTTTCAAAATCATTAAAATAACTGATGTTAATGAAAACAAGTTTTTCTAGACATATAGGGAACCCCATATACATAAACTTTTTTGTGGGTAAAGAAAGGGGTATTAAGCAGAATTAAAAAATTATTTATTAATGAAATTCGTGAGAAAAGTGAAATTTTAAGGTTTTTTTGAAAATTGTGCCGAACCCTTAAGGTGTAGAGATAAATGTTAGAGGACAAAAATGTTTCCTCTTTACAGGGGCTTTCAAACAAAAACATAAAATCGAAATCGGACCATTAGGAGCTGAGATACAAAATATTTAGTGCGGCCACCCTTAATGGCCGCCATTTTGGTGTTCTGCACGGATTTTCAAGTGGCTCCCTATGTGGAAAGTTACCTTTTGGCATCAACTATGATTACAAAAAGTGGCATATTCCAATCAAAAAGTGCAGCTTTTTTTGATGTACCTAACGTACTATCAGTTAAGTATTGTGTTCATTAATTTACTTAAAATTCTATATCTTGTAGTTGTAGATACACTTTTCTCTCACATGGATACTGGCGACGAATAATCCTTCTATTGTCAACGGGATTAGTTTAGTTAATCCACATAATCCACAAATTATGTTCTTAAGCACGATCTTTTAAAAATCTTATCTATCAATTTAGTGATAACCAAGGTATTTAATCCAAGTATCTTATCAAAAAGCAATGATTTCTATTTGTGGTGTTCGAGTTGAAATAACATGAGTCGAGTAAGCATATCTTCAAATTCAAGTCGTCCTCAAAATTTGCATAATTTGTGGTAAGTTCGAAATTTTGTATTTATGAGAATCGAATCATTGTAATATGGATAAAGAATTGCCTTAATTTAATCCAAAACATTATCAAACCTTTATGAGCAATTACATTTGTATCTGCAGTATAATTTAATGTTATCAATAATTATATTATTGTCATTGCAAAATATTGCGAAATATTGCACGCAATGTCGTCGAGTAGAAAAGCATACCTGTTTCGTCAGCGACTAATCGCAATAGTTTTAATATTGATATGACATGGTAAGAGAATTGTGGCATTTTGGTTTGAAGAATGAAGATAGTATATTAAATTAATAAAAAATGTATTTTTTTAATTAAATGTACAGTTATTAGTTAACAGAAATGTTTATATAATTAATTATGAATAATTATTTATTATTCATTTTCTCGGAAAACCGTACCTATACCTACTGGGAGTCTAATTCAAAACACGTTCGGATTGATTGAATATTTATTTAACTACTACCAACATGAAATGATTAACAATTAGCTTTTTGGTATGAATAGTTAATATTTTAATAATGTAAGACAGTCATTTATTAGATCTTATCACTTTTATATTGAAAAAATACATGCTATTATTAAATAGTGTTTGTAAAGAATATAGATTAGGTATTTCAAGTGATGATAATAGCTATCACTGCGGTATGTAAAACATGGGAAAAACTCGGAAGCATTCATGCGTTTCTAATCTTTCATACACAAAATACAATTTTTAACTAAATGTAAAAACGCCTAACCTGAAATGGAATCAAGTGCATTTTTATTTCAATCATTTTCCATGAATAGGTGTTTTCTTTTTGCACCGCCACAGGGTTAGGTAAAGTCACAATTATCACGTGATTGAAGTGCCTTGCCCTTTTTAATAAAACGAATGGTGTGTTATTGACAGAGCTGACTTAAGTCAACTACAATGTGCAAAAAGAAAACACCTAATATCACCTCGCCAAGTAAGTTCGTGCGGTTTTTTGTATACAGCAGTCAGCAGATGTGGGGTCCGTGAAGTTAGCACTTGCATATGACTATATGAGGCACACGCACAAACAACGTTATACACACATCACATCACGTTTTTTGCTTCGTTTGTGCCTGTTTGTGCCCCATATTCCACCCCCCCCCCCCCCCCCCCCCCGACGTCTCTGCCGTAATAAAAATATTTTGATTTTAATTATTAGCACTCACAAGCTGATGAAAAATACTGTTTAGCCTAAACTTTTGTTTGCCCAACCTTTGTACCTCGTTCCCTAACAAAAATATGTTTATTTTAATTAAAATGGAGTCAATTTCCGGCTATCAGCCAAAAGTTGATAAAAAGAAGGTTTAGCATAATCCTTCGTTTGTGCTTGTTTGTGCCCCATATTCTACCATCGACTTAATGTGACTATTCGTCCCGCATTGAGCGGGATTGTCCCGTATTCAAATCTACAATTCCGCAAATCTCACGTCCCGCAAAATGTCCCCCATTGCCTTTATGTTATGGCAAATTCGTGTAAGAAGCAAGTTATTGTAACTAGAGGAATTCCCGTGACGTGATGTATACGGTATACCTACTCTGCGTTGAGTGCTTTGGTTCAACTTTGATTTCAATAAATAGAAACAAACACCCCCTCCCCTACTTAACCGATTTATTTACGTGTATTATAAACCTAGTAAAACATAATTTTGAAGGGTCTCGTGAAGATTTTTTAGAAGAGATTCGTAATAATGTGTCCTTTCTAAAACAAGAACGTATCTTTTGAAAATACAAACTTGTTTGCTTATTTTTATTAAAATAAATATTTGTGTTTATCTATTTTATTGTTGTTGCATATTTTTTTGTATTTATACGGCCTCCCGTTGATGCAGTATTTAAAACCGGTATTCATACGTAAATACCGGTATTTTGGTATTAATTTAATTTTATTTTAGTAGAAAATATTTTGGATTAATGATATTTATAACTATACTCTATTCCACGACCAAATAGAGTAAGAAAACCTCCCCCTTTTACCCAGGACATTTCAATAGCTACTCTCAATTGGCTGTTTCAAAAAAAGCGCGTATTTGAGCAAATCCGACACACATTGACTAAAACTGGTCGCTGCTTACATTGACCAAAATTTATTGGGAGGAGATTAACTATATCTGTTGGAGGAACAGAATATAGTGCAAAATGAAAATATTGTATGTATACAGGGTGGGCCAATAGTGTGTGGATGGAAGACTGTGGGTTTATTAACGAACATTTCGAAAGTTAGTTCATGGGATATGGTAAGGCTACAAATCTAAAATATTTCCCCTTGAATCGCAAAGTTTATACAGGAACAGGATGATATCAAAGTTGCATTTTTTTTATGGAACGCCCTTGGCCAATTTTATTCTAGTACGACTTTATGCGTGTCACACATAGTACTTAAAACGAATCGTTTGGCTACATGTGTCCAAAAAATTGAATATCGCAGGGATCACAAAGCTTACAAGGTCGTGACGATGCGATATTACTAAGTATGTACTATCGTAAACAGGACGATCAATTCCGAAATCTTCTTGTGTTCGAATTGACAAAATTTCTATAAACGGTAACAGGTAACTTGATTTTTCAAATGGCACTGCCAATTTTTCTTTATTACGTTTTAATTTTTAAACTATGATTTAGATACAAAATTATAATTGCGAGTTTCGAATTTTGAAATTTGAATTTTCAAATTATAATTTAGGATTCATTAGTATATATTAATATTTTGAGTTTCAATTTTTTATTTCACATTTCTATTTCGAATACGAAATTTTTGAATTTTATGTGGATTTATTTAATTTATATTTTATTTGTATTCTTTGAATAACTTGAATACTTTGAATTTGGAATTTTGAACTTTGAATTTCTAAGTTATGCGTTTTTTATTTTTATTTTATAGTTTCAGCAGTAAAAAAAGTCAATACTTACCGGGATCCCGGGATTCACTTGATTTAATACCGAAAACCGGTATTCAAAATTTCTTCCGGTATTGTAAGCTCTAGTAGTAGGTATCTGACCGGGGGGGGGGGGGGGGGCATAAGTCATCACTGTATGGAAAAGTTTGTACATATTACGGAAGACTCTTGCACTTTCCCTCATTGTGTATAGAGGAAAGGGAGGGTACCAAAAACCCCCCGTGTCCCGCATTGATTTCCTTTACATATGGTCCATCGTCACCCTCACCCTAGTAGGTATAGATACATATTTGTATTTTAGTTAGGCATTCTGGCAACAACTTCTGGAGAGCATCCAAGTAGGTATATTTGAAAAAAAAATATGTTCAACGTATCCCTTTGATTTTACTACGTTTGTGCTTGTTTAAGATACGATAAGATGAGATTTATTTGCGTGTTAATACACATCAATTGTTTACGATAGTACTTACAGTACGGTATTATACTTATGTTATAAATTAGTTATAACGACACAGCAATACGTCTTAAAAAAGTTGAAGTGGAGTCAGTGGCGTAATTAGTCGTTTTTTCAGGAGGGGCGGCAGACCAAATTGCCCCCCCCCCCCTCCACACATGTGAAGGGCATACGGTTTCTAAATTTTGGTTTTTGAAACTTTTCAGTGCCCTTTTTACTGCCACTGTTGCACGCGTTATCTAACTATGCAATAACTAAAACATGGAAATAATGTGCAAGTATTATCTGTTTATTAAATAAAATAATTAAGATTTACTGATTTAGCTATCCGGAAATGTTGATTCGGCTGCAGGGGAGAAACAGAGTAACAATATTGATAGTAAGCCATTGCACTTAGGGCTTTCGCCATGTGACTCATAGATGCCGCTTCAAATTACGCGGGCGTTTTAATCAGGTTATATACTTTATCTTATGTTCTTTTATTGCTGTAACATAAAACAGTTTTACTTTATTACCTCATTTAGTGTTCAAATATAAGGTTTTCAAGTATCACTATAGAGTAAACAATGGCCATTCCCCCCCCCCCCCCCCCCAATTACGTAACTGAGTAGAGTAACTTTATTTGTCCTTAAAACTGTCTTCCGTGAACGAATAAGACAATAATTCGGGGGTTTCGGATTAAACATTCCAAAATGTATAGTGAGGGAAATGTTAGGATTTGGAGGTTCACCATTTTGGCAATTATTCGAATTACCTTCCTTTGGGAGCCAAATAACCTGTCGGTGTGGGCTGAATATCTCCAGCTTGTCAAAGTATACGAGATATGCGACTGGATCAAGGAAAAATGGCGCGACCTAATTGCGTCTGCATATATCGTGCAAGAAGAAATAAAGGGAGAAAAGATCAGGGTGCAGACGGGAAAGCTGGCGATGAAGTATGAGGAGGGAATGGATAGGGGCATAGGAGGGAAGACATTGCAGAGCTGTTGGAGAAAGGTGAAGGAAGGAAGGATAGGGTACGGACCAACGGCGTATTTAGAAATTTTGTTTGGGGGGTGGGGGTAATAAAAAATGCACTTGAGAAAAAACATAAAGATTAGAAGATATAAAAGAGACTGTTCGATTATAATAGGTAATATTTATTATACTAACGTAACTTGGGGGGGGGGGGGGGTAAGTTAGAGATCTTTGGCCTTTTTCTTTGAAAAGTTTTTACTACGTCTCGAATTTGTGTATATATTAGCTTTTTAAATGCAAACGGTGGTGCCGAACATGGGCGCACGAAGTCCTAAATTTAGGGGGGGACACGATGAAATTTTCCACCAATTGGTAGGTACACCTATTCAATATCTTTAATAACATTTTAATTTCGGACATAGATACGACTCATACCTAATTTTAACTTGAACATGTTCACTTATTCTGATCACTTTGGCTTAGATTACTTAACACCTCAAATACCAGAACCACCAGAATATGTCTGAACGCGCTTATGCTGAAGCATCATGCCAGTGACAACAAAACAACACTAAACTGGTTCAGTCAAGTACAAGCCTTATTTGCGGAAGTAGGGGAGGATCTCACGTTAGCATGCAACCTAACACAAACCATGTTTAAAACGAAAATGGACGATATAATGGAAAAATGGAGCAACCACCTCAAGTGTATAGACATTGAGGCAATACTGAACTCACGAAACGCACCGATATACAGAAACATCAGTAACCTAGAAGAAAGGAAGAACATTACCTGAAATTCAAAACCACGATTAACAGGATTCGAGTGATAAGCCAAACAAGAGTGGCAACCAAAAACTATATGGCATGGTTTTTAACAATTGCTCATACAAGATCGAAAGTGACAGTGTATGCTCTATATGCAACTTGGAAGAAAATGAAACCTTGGAGCACTTTCTTTTGTCATGCCCAATTTATCAGCCTCTACGCGAAACATTCCTCCTAACGACCGGTAAGGAACCGTGCCAGAGCATTGAGGACCTACTGATCATAACAGATAGAGAATATTTAAATAGCCTATACTATTACATAACAAACGCACTTAGAATAAGATCTTTTATTCTAAATGAATAAGGTTTTTGTTTTAACTTGTTTCACCATTAGCTCTTTTTTTGTGTCAAACTTATAGTATAACATCTGGTCATTAGGTATAATATTATAATAACTTATGTAATAAACGTCGAACAAGTTGTAAAAGATTGTTATCTAATACAATAAAAAACTATCTATCTATCTATCTATCTATTTCTGATCAGAAAAAAGCAATGAAATATTACTTCTTGTTTTTGAAATTAAAAAAATATTCTTTCTTTTTTTTAATAAATAATCTATGCACACTAAGCGCACAAAGTCCAGTCAACTTCTCTTCAGACATAGTGGACCGCAACCAGGTCTCAAAGTACTAAATGATCTTTCAATAGTTCACTCAAAACAGTAGGTAAGTTTCTTATATTTGATTCAATTTTTTCTTTTTAAAAATTGTTCAGTTGTTCAGTGATACGAGTAGGTACTTTTGACCTCAATAATTTTTCGAAAATTCATAGCCTTCAGCGTGGATTCACAGTTCCATTCTGAAACCATAATTATGCTTTTTCGCGTTCTCGTGAAAGTCCTTGAAGTTTTTATAAGGCTTTATTATGAAAGACCCAAAAACATTGTCTTCTTAAACTCGCACGAAAAGTTCTGGTAAAAAATCAAAATAAATTGAACTAATTTCATTTACTTAGTTTAATTTATATTCCCAATTTGTATCCAGTGGGGGGCAAATGCCCTTCTTTGTCCCCCCTTTCCGGTGCCCATGGTGCCCAAGAATTTTTCAAGAAATGTAAGAAGTATCTAAAATTTTTATTGTATTTTGGAATTGTACTTTTAATAAATAAATAAAATAAATAGTAAAAAGTGACGTTTAGAAAGCAGGCATTAAGCTCGATATTTAGTAGTGAAGCATTTGAGCGCATAACTTAAAATCTTCATGGGCCGCACCCACCTTCTATGTTTTAAATGGCCGTACTGGAGTGGCGCAAAATATGAATCAAGTAGTCCATTTTAGCGTATAACTACAGGGATACGTTAACATCAACATAGATAGGGAACTGCTTGGGGGGGGGGGGGGGCTGCTGAGTTTACTTGAACTCCCTCAAGTGTTTTTTCAAAATATCTTAAAAAATATTGTATAAAGAGAACTAATCATTCATTATATTCATAAATTATTGTACCTACCTATTAGTTGAATTTGTTACAGTTTCAAAGAAATTAAATATTGGTCGTTCAGAAATCATTAACCCTGTTATGTATTATCATTTATCACTGATTGATAAGAACTTGCATAATACCGTTGAATGATAAGTTCTTATCATTCAACGGTATTATGCAAGATTTATAACATATATTATTTGTCGTATCGAAACAGAATTAAATGTTTAATTTTAAGAATTGGTGTTGAAGTGCAACCTATGTGGTTGATTTACACATTTGCCGCCAGTAGACTATTCAAATTTTGCCGCCCTTATCCAAGGTTTATTATAATAAACCTTGGCCCTTATCGACCTCTGTTGCTAGACTATATTTACAATCCAACGATTTAGTTAAAACTCAAGGCAAGAGTAACTAAGTTACCTGCTATTCACGGGCAAGGCCAAGCCCATTAACTTTCCCCGAACACGTGTTTTTTTGTATTTCTACTTATCAATTCATTACGCGACAATGTTTTAATATTTTGAAAAAAACACTAACATATTATGAATTACCATAATTTTATCTATCTAATTAAAATATAAGTAATTCCATACTTCTTAAGAAATTTGTAAACATCGATCACATTTTCACTTTTTTCTGTAAAAACAGAAATTAAAAAAAAAATTAAAATACAAAAGAAAATTTAATGGCAGTTTTGGAGCTCGGGACTCCTTGGAGATGTGGGGCCCCCGGCGGCCGCCAGGTCCGCCAGCCGCTTAATCCGCCTCTGTCAAGAAGAAATCATTTTTGGGTATAATATACTATACATTTTCATCATCAATTATCTTGTCGTATGAAATCTTGTTCATTAGTTCTGACCCTGTGCATAGAAGAGCTAAGAGCGTTTAGCTTTCCTTGGTTTAAGGGCCCATATGACACTATGCCGAATGCCCACAACGCCGACACGCTTTTTTGATGGTCCATATCGCCGACTAGGGACACTACGCCGATGGACACTACGCCGACTGTGCCCACATCGTCGACAGTGCCCACATCGTCGACAAGTGTACAAGGGACACTTCGCCAAATTTTTCTCTGTGGACACAACGCCGGCAATTTTAATTGCAATTACCTAACGTAATATCATTATTTTTAAACTTATTTGCGTAATTAAATGTTGCACTTGACTATGAAAAAGTATCAATTGAAAAAAACCTGCAAATAACCTAGGCGCTTTAGTGGCAATCGACGTTTAAGTTTTGCATTTTGCATTCTGCAATTAAAATAAAAATTCGGCGTAGTGTCCCTTGTATACGTGTCGACGATGTGGGTACTGTCGGCGTAGTGTCCGTCGGCGATGTGGGCATGGTCGACGTTGTGTCCCTTGTACACTTGTCGACGATGTGGGCACAGACGGCGTAGTGTCCCTAGTCGGCGATATGGGCCATCAAAAAATCGTGTCGGCGTTGTGGGCATTCGGCGTAGTGTCCCGGCCCCGTCTGGTTTGTGTCCAGACGGACTTCAGTTGCTCGCGGAATTTTGACTTGAGAGGATCCGTGTATAGGTGCGCGATCGTGACAAAGTTATAGTCGCCAGCGCAAGTTAGTTACCTACTGATACATTTATTATTATCAAAAAAAGGGGAACCCAAGAAACGTCCTCGAAAACGTAGATGGTATAGATATCATCGATTTTCCGGAGTCGCGATTTCTACAATGGAACCAATCTCTTTGGGGACTTAAGAGCCGATAACCTACATTTTAAAATATTTTGCCGTATGTCCCCATTAGATTTCGACACAATCATCTGCAAGCGCAACAATCTCCGTCCACATGACTTACGCACCGACACCGGGCGGATCCTTTCGAGTTAATAGCTCCGCACTGCTCGCATGGCTTGTGATTTGTCCACACGTCTACACTACTCGGGTAGTACCGTGAGCACGAGCACGAGTACGAGCAGTATGGACGCACCTTTCGATAATTTTTCACCCGTTTTAAACAAGAGAAGTTTCTCTCACAAGAACAATTTGTCGCTGATGTTATGGTGTACCTACCTACATATAACGAACTGCTATTTTTCGATGTTCTCTACTTATGTTGTAAGTATAGCTTGTCTCAATTTATATCGTCTTGAAGTTTGTCTCATAAAAGGATTTATTTTCGGGTCTGCTTTGTTAGTAGATAAACACGTTGTAAATGCCTACCTGATTGACATAACAAAGGAGACCTCTCGGTATTTTATGACAGGGCATCAGAGGTGGACTAAGGTAAAAATATTAATACAGCAATTTCTTTTCAAGGCATCAGTTTTATTTTAAATAAATTACGAGTTTTAAACTAAATTATACGATATACAAGCTACTCGTATTATACTTACAACAACAAGGATTCTCAACGACTGATACTAATTAGTAATTAATAATTTGAATTGTTATAGCACTGGGTGACGCATACCTAACCCAACCCTGAGTGGGCCGGTAGGCATTTACAATGTGTTTATCTACTAACAATGCGGATTTGAAAATAAATGGTGGGTTTCGGGACGATATAAATTGAGACAAGCCATACCTACTTCGAGTTTTGAAGTATAACTTCGTATAATTTTATAATAATACTCAGGTGCAACAAAATGAAACGTACCTATCGTTTATTTAAGAACGAAACAGAATCAAATAACAAAACCGATTTGCTCTTAGGTATACATATTTCAATTTTAAGGACCTTTACTTTGGTTTTGCTTTTGTCATTGCAACAGTTTAGATTCATTTACTGAATTGTAAGCATGAGCGATATAGATTTCTTCGATATTTCAGCTAAGTTCTAATAATAATATTTTTGACAATCGATTAGATGTAAAAGTTAAGTGGTTTAGATAACATTTCATCTTAAACACACAAGAATAGGTAGGTACCTATTCGTTAAATTTTGAACTACTTACCTTGAATTTTTCCGACTTAGTGGAATAGATGACAAAAATTGTGTTTACTTTGATAAGGTACAGTGTGATTCATCGTATGGTGTAGCATAAAAATTAAAAAAAAAAGTAAATAAATTACATGGAGTAGATGGAATGGAAAATTAGATATAGGTAATTTAGGTAAAAATGCCTTTTTCGTGGGAAATAAAGTATGTACGTATGTGCAAACGGTTATTACCACGTAAAATAAGAGAGAGTCACAGAAGCTCTGGTCGATCGCACTTATGGCAGTATACTTATATTAAAAAAGGATAGATTCTCTGCTGTATAATCAAATTTAGAACGCGACACACCGCTGGCGCTTAGGTTAGTTTTCATTCATATTCCTTCGCGGAAACATCACTTTCATCCATTCAGAAATATTTGGTTCGTCATTTACATACGGCATGTGATAACGTCATACTTACGAGTTATTTGGAAAAACTTGGCGAAAGATGGAATATGGGGAGTATGGATATTCGAAATTGCCGTACAAGTGAGTTTTTGCCAAAAAAATAGTCAAAATCAATATTTTGCAATTTACACAATGTTATTCAATGTATAGAGCGGTGACGGTGGCCTTGATTTCGATTTTTGTTTGAAACTTTTCGCAATTTCTAAAATAGCGGTTAAGTTCAATGTCGCGCACGAACGTTATGTAAATTTTACATGTTCATTAATTGAAACTATATACATACATATGTAATAGAAATAAGAAAATGTAGAAATTCTGGCGTGCAATACGAATACGAAGTCCAAGTTACGGTTACGGATAGTTGTCATTGTGTTATAAAGATAATAATTTAATTATTGTGTAATTTGGTTGCTATATGTTTATATATGTTCGATGATAAAAACGACCTGGTCATTCATTTTGTTATACAACAGGGCAACAAGCTCTTTTGTACCGCCTATCCCAAAACTTACCTACCAAAAACACAATCCCCTATTCAATTTCAGTGGCGTACCCAAGGGGGGGGGGGGGGTAAGGGGGATATATCCCCTCCCAAGTGTCCAACCCTTCCATTCTATTTTACGTTTATTCTTATTCTTAAAAAAAGACCTATCTTAGAAATTCAAGCTCACAGAACAGACTAAATGGAGTGGGAATGATGTCAATTCATAGGGAATTACCCATTTCAGATGACGAAATGATAGAGAAACTTGTGCAACAGCCAAGGGGATTGGATTTTGTTATAATAATAATATGTTATAATAATATTTATTTTATAACTTTCTGTAAAACAATTAATGTTTTTTTAAATTGGTAGATCACACCGCACTTTTTATATCCCCTCCCAAGGCTGTAGTCTGCGTACGCCACTGTTCAATTTCAAAATAATAGGCTAAATTGAATCTCTGGATGTCTTACACTAGCGCCTAAAACTGGATGGCTGACCTACTACCAAGCAACGTTTTGTCGAGACTTAAATTGGTAGCGAGCAGACTCTGGACGCCCGTTATTATAGCGCTTCGGTTTTGCTACTTGCTTCATTCTTGACAATAATCATCTTAATTTTCCGTTTCTTGGAATTATTTCTATGGAGGAATGTTGTCGATCTTTTCTCGACTATGAAGAGGCAGGATTTTGAACTGGTTGGACAATAACAATTTGGAAAGCTCAGTTGACATGATATGGTTTTCGCTCTAAGATATTCCTTTTCGAGTTTAAGTATCTGTGCTACAAGTTATCATTCAAAAATTGTTCCAATATAGTCTAAAAAGATGAAATTCTACTTCGTCTGTTCTACAAGCATTAACCTTCAGGCGAGTCTAAGACAATTGGTACGGGTCCTAAGTTCCTATGTGTTTAAGGCACACTTAATTATGCTTAAGTATCGTCCTAAGAAAACTGCCTTTTCTATGTATTCCATAATCCGTCACCGTCTACAAGCACTCCAAAAGTCTCTAATTATACAATGTTTCGTACTTATCTATCGCCACGGAATAAAACACAAGTGATACAGAAGCGACATTCTGCTAAATACGTGTTGCAAATTTTCTTATCGCGTGGACTAACAACTCCGCCTTCTTTGTTGTAGAATATAGTGCGCGCATTGATGCATTATACATTTCAGCGTACGTACCTAGCGGTGCCCGGTGCGTTGAACTCTTATTGCGAGAATTCTATCGGAATTAGTTTTACGGTGAACCGCTTATCACATGCGAAAATGTATGGCAAATATTTTTCGTTTATGACATTTTTTTATACGATTTCAAATTTAGATAACAATGAGAAAAACTACAAACCACACCTCCTTTTACTAGCCTTGCTAATGCAACAGACAAGGAAGTTTGACTAAAATGGGCGTGGTTGCGATGAGGAGACCGCCTTGTACGGGCAACACAACTTCAAAGGTGCCGACGGAGAGTGTCGCTTCTGTATCACTTGTGTTTATTCTGTGCTATCGCTTACGGAGTAAAAATGCAAGTCCTCTGACTTTAGAAGCTTGTACATCTCAGTAATTAGCAATCATAATTTAATGAAATAAAGTGCATTTAAAAGATCATTTATTCCTACAAAAAGGTAGGTACAGGTTTAGATTTTTGCAACACATCGTTAATTTTCTGTATTAATTTATGTGCGAAAAAGCGCTAATTATGACTGAAATCGCACAAGCGCTCGACTTAACTCGACTTAATTACGGCTATTTTATTGAAACTGAGTGGTAGATACTTATATATTTGACAAGTGTATACTTTTTTGTTGGTGTGAGATGCTTTTGAGGCGAATTGGTTTATTAGTCTTAAAACTATAATGAAAAAAACGACATCTTGTGTAACTCAGTACCTGAACGTTCGATATTAATAATATTGACAGTAACATAAAACGATTAAAACGAATTATATTGTGGTCTAACACGATTCACAAAAATAATGCCATGTATACATATTTTGTTTAAAAGAAATTTGGAAAAAAGTATGGATACTTGCGTTCGCGCGGCGAAGTGCAGTACGGGGTGGAAGATGGTGTCGTACACTATTGCTATGAAGCGCATGGTTTTATACAATGCTAAAGAATAATCACATTGTTGTGGTTTGCCGCTCACGATTTACGATGTGGTAGATTACCTCTCGCGGGAATATGTGCGTCTTTCTTTCGCGATAATTATAACATTTACTTTGAATTACAAGAAAACAAATTTTGTCTTCAATAAAGCAATAATGCAGCTCGATTTAAGTAATACAAATTTAGCTTTTAAAACAAGAATTTTGTCTTTAGTTACCGTATATTGCAAAATAGCACATTTTCGGTTAGGGGTTATAAAACCAGTTAATTATATGAATAATCAATATTTATTTAATTCAACATTTAAAAATTTGGTAACAATTTACGAAACAATAACAATTTTATGATAAGTTAAAACTGACCGTCAGCCAGGAAAATACTAAATACAGCGTTTTTATTGCTGTTAATTAAAATAAAAGTTAAACAACGGATTCTACCAATTTGATTTTTACACATGTTAAGCATATATAAATGACTAATGTACTGCCCAAAAATGAAGAAATTTCACACCTCAGTTTTTTCGTTATGACCACTTAAAGTCAGAGGCCTTTCATTTTTTCTCCGATAGTAGACGTTTGGTACAACCGACTTCTAGTACATATGAAAAACGGCGGTTTTCGCAAAAACTGACCAAGTGGATTTTTTTTCCCATATTTCATTAGGGGGTCATGAGAAAAGCTTAACGCCAGATTTGCGAGGCCTTGGCGGCCCTATTGAATTTTTGAGAAACTAAAAAAGTTTTTGAAATGCATTTTTCTCGGAATAAGTGCATTTTAGAGAAAAATTTTATTAACAAAAAATGTAGAGGACCTTACCGTCTGCAATTAATGTTATTGAGTTGATGACGTACGACTTAAAATGCAAGCAGTAGGTAGGTGGTGCTAAAATATAAAAATATAAAAAAATATAAAATAAAAAAATGTATTCTAATTCATGTTAAAAACAATAGTAATTTACAGATATTATTGTTAATCAACTTACAAAAAATTATACCATTTATGAGCAACGCACTCTATAGCTTCTACAGTCTTAATGGTACAATTTTCACACTTCGGCAACCTATAGCTCTACAACGGGAAGTCGAAGAAAAAAATAGTTTTAATGAATTTTGTAGGTATTTTTGAGAGGAACAACTATTCCATTTACAATATTGCGAAAAAAAATTTGTCTAGGCAAAAAAGCAAAAAAAACAGTTTTCCTGGTACTTTAACGCCACTTACTGCTTAAATTTTAAGTCGTACGTTATCAACTCATTGGCATTAATTATAGATGGAAATGTCCTCTACATTTTTTGTTTATAAAATTTTTCTCTAAAACGCATTAATTCCGGGAAAAATGCATTTCAAAAACTTTTTGACTTTCTCAAAAATTCAATGGGGCCAGTACCCCGCAAATCTGACGTTAAGCTTTTCTCCTGACCTCCTAATGATATATGAAAAAAATGCATTTGGCAATTTTTCGAACAAAAAAATACAGATTGACTGTACTATTCGACCCCCTAATTAATAGATTTTTGATTGCAGTAGCTAATACGGTAACTTTTCCAGCTTTATGAATTATGTTAATTTGGGTTTTTTGCTTGGTGAACAAATCATTTAATTCTAAATTATCATAGGTAGGTATATGTTTTTTCCAAATGGTTATAAGCTAGGCCGAGGAAGGTGAAAATATCGATAGAAGTATCTTATGCAGCTCGCACAGCATTTTTGGTACCTATATCGAATATTCAGTCATCTTTTTTTTCCTGAGGTTTATCCTACGAATAGATAGTACGAAACAATTCGGGGAAACTATATCAAATATACTGTAGGTATTTCCAATACCATTTGGTTCGTGGTCGGTTGTTTTAATTTGGAAATTAAAACAGAAATGATCACATCACAACTTCAGACCCATATCATGTTTGTTATCACTGTAAAGTCGAAAATCTTTTTTTCTTATAAAGTTCTGTTGAACGATGGTTTCCATTTAAGAAGAAACTCAAGTTTTTGACTTATTAAAAAAAATGAATCATTATGTTAATTATCTTATTAGAAACATAATTATCTACCTATATAGGGTTTTCCTCTACAACCCAAGACGGAAACCACTAGGTGCATTAAAAAAACAAGAAAATCAGGTTTTCTCAAACATATCCATGAATATTTACAACAAAAAATACGTTTTTGAGCTAAACTTCAAAAACTACAATTCTTTTCTCATTTAATACCAACGAGAGTTGTTTGCGAAACAAAAAGCTCACACTTGGCAATTAGCATGTAGTATTCGAGGTGTTACGCAATATTTCTTATTTGTTTTATCGTAAATTATTATTTACGCCAAACGTACTTGTTGCTTCACGGTTATTATTCATTTTCAATAGCAATAAATTACACGAGCAAGGTTATTTGTTCAACTGACTCAATTTAAATAACAATTACCACCACAACTTTGGAAATATTTTGAACGTGACAAAAATTTCTTCCAAATTCAATTTGTATTTTCCTCCACACGATAAATTAACAAAGGCTTAGACGAATAATAATTCTATCTTTTTTTCAGGGAAACGACAGAGCCAGTCCTCGAATCAAAACATAAAGATGAATATCCAGCCGTTTCGTTTCTCGAATTGGTAAAATAAACCACATCTATACGATTTAACCATTAACGTGTCTATTTCTAGTATAAATATGCCACACACGTGGATAAGTTTTTCATATTAATTGGTTCAATTTTTTGCATATTGGGAGCTATCGCTAATAGTTTACTTTCAATTACATTTGGAGATGCTACTAATGTAATTGTCACTTACGTTTCTACTATGAATAACACAAATACAACCATAATCCTACAAGCGGAAGAGGACTTAAAAGATGGATTAATTGACTTTGTTATCTTCGGATGTTCGTTAGGTGCTTTTATAATGGTTTCTACTTACATTGCGACGATATTATTCAATTATAGTGCTTTAAGACAGGTGATATTTTGATGAATTGTACCGTGTACCATTGAGTTACGTTTTAGACCTATCGTATAAGAGACCTATTTTTACATAAGGTTTTAAATCAGGACGTTGGTTGGTACGACGTGCATCAGACTGGAGATTTTGCGAGTCGCATTGCCGAGTATGTAGTACGTTATCCATTCAATTAAAAAAAAATAGTTTTCAGCGATTTAAAAAAACTAGAAGAAGGCATTGGAGAGAAGGTTTCCATTTTTTTATACTATGAAGTTATCTTCGTAACCAGTATTATTCAAGGTTTAATTTTGGGATGGGAGTTGGCTTTAATATGCATGGTTTCACTTCCCGCCACTACAATATCAATGGGATTTATTGCTTGGGTGGGTATGAATTTTTCTTGCTCTATTTAACCGAATCAGTTTTTAGATCTCCTCAAAACTATCAAAGCAAGAAATGGACGCTTACGGGGAAGCCGGCGCGATTGCCGAAGAAACGTTTAGTTCAATTCGCACGTTGTAGCATTTGGCGGACAAAAAAAGGAAGAGGACAGATATGATAAATTGCTTTTGTTTGCGTGCAAAAATAATATTAAACGGTTGTTTTTTAATGGTATAAGTAATGGGATTATGTGGTTTTTTGCATATGGCAGTTATTCTTTGGGATTTTGGTATGGCGTTCGCCTTATTATACGAGAGCGTCCCTTACCAATCGAGGAAGTTGTTTACAATCCTGGCAATATGGTCGCTGTAAGTATTTTCGTGACAATTGCACAACAAAGTTTACATGAGAATCTTGTGCAGATCTTTTTTAGCGTGTTAACCGGTACGTGGTTTTTTGGCATGGCATCTCCTTTTATGGAAACTTTTGGAATAGCAAAAGGTGCTGCTACCAAAATTTTTGGTGTTATAGCCAGTGAACCGGTTATAAATGCTTCCAAAGGGAATGGTTTAAAATTCAAAAAAATGGATGGAAAAATCACTTTTAAAAATGTACACTTCACTTACCCTTCCAGAACCGATTTAAAGGTATGTATTATTGCACCCAGTGTGGAAAGCAGTAGTAACGAATATTTTAGAAAGTTTTATTGCAATGCAAGAGGTTATTTTACATTTTAGAATAACGTACTATCATGTTCTATTATCTCACGTTTATAAGTTGAAGCGGAATTCTTGTTCGATTTATCCTACATTATACTTGTCTTATTTCCCGCTGTTTTAACAATTATCAAAAACCACAATAATATTTTATTATTCTGCCAGTTTAATATGCGTGTATTTTATGAAGCAGCAAAAGGGACCATTAAACTGTTGATAAAATGAGAAGTAATATCATTGGACCAAAAGGTGAATGTACCAGTTTTTTCAGCATTCGAAAGATCAAAAGACCGACATCTCGATGCCCATCTGGCGATCGAGGAAGATCATCAGAAAGGGTGTTTTTCCTGACAAGTTGACGAAGCTCTTTGAACAAAAGGTCACAAATAATCCACTTGGACGCCTATAAGATCAAAATCTTCCACTTGACATAGCAAGTGTTCCTGTAATATACCAACGATTCTTGTAACAAATTACCTACATGTGCCATATCTTTTTATGTCATATACTTGGATCAGAAGTACAAATCTGGATATGCATTACATAACCATCGGAAGGCAGTGTGTAGGCCAAGAGAATGGTTGCCACAAAAAATGTTTAGACACAACTACCGCAACAAATGCAAAATGAAATTTACTCAAATCGTTGTGCCATTGAATCAACTTACAGTTCAAATTGACGTGGCAGATGCATCGGCATTTTTGAAACTCAAACAAAATGAAATAGGAGCCAGATAGAAAAAATAACTTTGTGCAATCATAAACTGTCATTAGTACTTGTATGGAATATAACTTGAACTGATCACAATCTACAAGCACCTGACTTCAATATTCCACCCATGCAATCAGCTGCCATTGAAGGCATTTCAAAGATATAAAAGATCCGCCGTCATACTAATGGGGTCCAATTAGGACATCCGATACAGGAAAAACACGACAACGCTGATAACTTATCAAGGCTGACGCTGAATGCTGAATGCTGGTCCCGATAAAAGATTTGACAGGTTTTGAGAGTCATGTGTTGAAGAAATCAGTGAACAGATCATCCGTTTCCAATTGATTACCGAAAAATTGAAGAAAGCATTAGCAAAGACGGAACACTGGAAATGATGTTGCACTATATATGAAAAATCCCTGGCCAAACTATTTGCCAAAGAACAAAAAATGTTTGCATCCATATTTCGATAAAAGAACTGCAATTAGTACAAGTCATGGTTGAGTGATTCTTCAGATTGATTACATAATTGTCATCAAAAGACGATTTTGCACACATTTCACAATGTGCAGTAGGACATCGTCAGAATCAAATAAATGGGATGAAAATATTAGTAGTGTGTGGACAAAACAAATCGAATGAAATGATTTCACAATGCAAATCCTTGTCTAATGGCACGAAATTGACGATTAAATAATGTCGAACCTCTCGAACTGTTCGCGGTTATCGTGTCCTCACGTAATCAAGTTTCGGCAAATAAATCAAGGGATTTCTACAAACACCATGCAGGAAACATGTACTTACCTAATCACTTGCAAAATGTAGGATGGGTCAAGGATCGGATAGGAAGAATATAATAAACGCGGACAAGCAAATGTTTTTTAATTTTCGATTGAAAAATCAAGAAACATTGTTTTCGTCTTTAAAAAATACCTTTAAGTGAGCTCTCAGTGATATACCACCCATTTAATATTATGAATTATCCCCCCCCCCCCCCCCCCCCCCCCCTCTTAGGGTGTATCCGTACCTACGTCTCTTTCACCATGCACACAACAAGGTGACACGTTTCTCAATTCCATTTCGTCTTATGCTTCACTATCATCGCGTTATTATTTTATTATTATCATTATGTATAGTCGGCCGGTGACAAAACATGTTATGTACGCCAGTTATATTTACATGTTTTTTCATATATTATATATTGTTTCTTGTCATTGCTTTCATGTAGAATTTCTATGACTCAGTGCTTAGTGGCGGAGTTATTACCTATAGCGGCGTTTCGACAAGTCTCTATAACTCTGACACTAACCATGGTTATAATTATAATAATTCGTCACGAGACAATGTCTTGAGAAGCAAGATATAATACACGTGGAAACCTAAAGATTATCATTATTATATTTTATAGATTCTACACGGACTTGATTTAGTTATAAATCCAGGCGAAACAGTTGCCTTAGTTGGTAGTTCAGGATGTGGAAAATCAACGTGTGTACAGTTAATACAGCGATACTATGACCCAACGTCTGGAAATGTACGTGTTATCTTTTGTTACTCTAACAGTTTCAATTTTTTTAACACGTCTCTAGGTTCTCATTGACGATCACAATATAGCGGATTTAGATCTCACTTGGATGAGATCCCACATCGGGGTTGTTGGTCAAGAACCGGTTTTGTTTGAAATGACGATAGCCGAAAACATTAAATTAGGCGCAGACGATGCCAGTGAGGACGACATTCAAAGGGCAGCAAAGAAAGCGAATGCCCATTCTTTTATAAGTACACTTCCTTTAGGATATAATACGCTTGTCGGTGAACGGGGTGCTCAATTATCTGGCGGGCAAAAACAGCGAATAGCTATAGCGCGCGCTTTAGTGCGCGAACCATCAATTCTTCTTTTGGACGAAGCCACTTCAGCTTTGGATACCAGTAGTGAAGCAATAGTGCAAGCTGCACTTGATGCGGTAGGTCTCCCATTTTAATAACACTAAGTAAAACAGAAATTTAATGCAGGCTAGCAATGAATGTACTACTGTTATCGTGGCGCATAGGTTGTCGACGGTGAGAAAGGCAGATCGGATTGTTGTCATCAGCAATGGGAAAATTAAAGAACAGGGTACTCATGACGAACTTATGAATAAGAAGGGGGCATATTTCGAACTCGTAATTGCGCAAGTTTCACAAGGCGATGCTGATGAAGAAGATATACTTACTAAGACGGAAACGGACGAGAAAGTGGAAGTGGTGCGGCAGAAGAGTATTGATGGTGCAAATATTAGAAGCAATTCCATTATATCCAACGCCAAAGAAGTAAGAGAGTATGGTAATGTTATCTTTTTAATCAGGGCATACTTTAGATGTTTGAAGAATCGAAAATCGAATCGAGCACATCATCATTGTGGGCAATAATGAAGTATAATTCTCCTGAGTGGTGGATTATTGTACTTGGGTGTATTGGTGCAATAGTAACTGGGGCGGGAATGCCCGTGTACGCTATCGTATTTGGAGACGTGATGGGAGTTTTAGCTGAACCTGATGATGATTACATTACAAGCGAAACGAATAAGTTCGCGATATTTTTTTTAATTATAGGCATAGTTACAGGTATCGCAACAATGGTGCACGTACGTATTTGATACTTTGATGTTTACACGCTGTTATATTTTTGCATTTCTTAGACGTATATGTTTGGAGTTGCCGGAGAAAAACTAACAATGCGCCTTCGGAGCCAAATGTTTAAATCTCTCTTATCGCAAGAAATGGGCTACTTCGACAATAAGGAACAGGGTGTCGGTTCGCTGTGCGCACGGTTATCTGGAGAAGCAGCTAGTGTTCAAGGAGTGAGTGGATGAATACTTACGTTTCCACTATTAAATTTTAAATTTTAGGCAACGGGACAAAGAATTGGAACGATTTTAAACTCGTGTTCCACTGTGGTTATCGCTCTTAGTACATCTTTTTATTTTGAATGGAGGGTAACCTTTGTGGCATTATGTTTTTCGCCGTTGATTGTTATGGCATTTTATCTCGAGCAAAAGATCATCGCAAAAGAAAGCCAAGGTCATTATAAATCTTTACAAAATTCTACTAAAATTGCGGTAGAAGGTATTAACGGAATTCGTACTCTTGCGTCTCTCGGAAGCGAGGATAGTTTTCACAGTCGCTATATGGCCGAAATAGTACCATACCAACAGATGGCCCAACGTAATACTCATTTTAGAGGATTAGTATATGGTTTATCAAGAAGTTTGATGTTTTATGCATATGCCGCTTCTCTGTATTATGGTGCTATGCTAATTAAAAGCGAGCGACTTAATTACTCTAAAGTATTTATGTGAGTATAATACTCTACGAATTGAAAGCGTAAGACTTTTGTACCGTTTTTAGCGTTTCCGAGAGTATAATTACAAGCTCTTGGTCGCTAGGAAACGCCTTGGCATTTACGCCAAATTTCCAGAAAGGCCTCATAGCCGCTTCGCGTATATTTGAATTGTTTAGCAGAATTCCGCTAATACGTGATGGTTCGCAGCGAACTAACGATCGATGGGTAAGACACTTCTTTCTGTATTATAATGTATAATTTTCGCTAAAACTTAATTCCAGACTACCGGAAATATCGAATTTGAAAAAGTACACTTTTCGTACCCATCTCGACCAACTATTCCAGTGTTGAAAGGATTAAACTTGTCTATTCCCCAAGGTAAGATGGTAGCCTTGGTTGGACCGAGCGGATGTGGCAAATCCACCATCATACAACAATTGATACGATTTTACGATCCAACGTCCGGCTCTGTGACAGTGGATGGAAAACGTATTACTTCCATGCACCTTTCTGCGTTGCGGTTACATTTGGGTATCGTATCACAAGAGCCAAACCTTTTCAGTCGAACAATTGCAGAAAATATTGCTTATGGTGACAATGAACGAGAAGTAACACTGGAAGAAATTATAGATGCTGCCAAAAAAGCGAACATTCATACGTTTATTGCGTCACTGCCTTTGGTAAGTGATGGTTTGGTGTGATGGTTATCCACTACTCTACAGTTGTGAGGGGATGTGTGAAAAACTACCCACCCTCACCCATAACTCAATATTTCACTTTGAAATTTTACTGAACACTCATTTTTAGGGATATGAAACGAAATTGGGAGAAAAGGGCACACAACTATCGGGCGGTCAGAAGCAAAGGGTTGCAATTGCGCGAGCGTTAGTAAGGAATCCCAAGGTTCTTCTCTTGGATGAAGCGACTTCTGCACTAGACGCTGAAAGTGAAAAGGTTGTCCAAGAGGCCTTAGATAATGCCAAACAGGGGCGTACGTGTATTACAATTGCTCATCGTTTAACGACAATACAAGATGCTGATGTAATTTGTGTGATAAACCACGGAAAAGTGGCAGAAATTGGTACACACGCAGAACTTTTGGCTCTAAGGGGAATTTACTATAACCTCCACAGTTTACAGCACTAAATAGTATCTACTTAATATAATAGTAGGTAGCATGTGATTTTAGACCAAGAAATGTGAGATTATGGCTGTTACTTATTATAAATGTTAAATCTCAGTATTTTTTTGACGCTCTAATTAAAACTTGTAGTGTCCTTAACCTCCTTTATTCGCCAGTATTGTAGTGTGTAGTAACGACTTGTTAAATTATTATAAACAAAAACTTTATTGTTATTGTTATTTTTACAATGATATTCTTACAAAATCCTATATGTTTACCGAAGAAGACAATAAATAGTTTCATTTTTGTGAATAGTGATTTTAATTTAGTTCCTTAATTTGTGACCGTTCTAAAATTAAATTGTCAATATCCGGATTAAATGGTTAACATTGACCAAGAAACTTATTAGAGCACCGACGTAGTCATCTCAATGTCTAGGAAAAACGACGCCGACCGGCCGACGCCTTGCTAAAAAGGGTGCAGCGTACCACGTGGATATGAAATTGCGCTCTCACAATCACAATCTATTACGCCTTTCAACCTTTTCCATCGAAAATATTTCATATGGAATTTTTTTTTAAAATTTTGTAATCCCTTTAAAATGCCAACTTCAGTTATTAAGTTCTTACAAATTTCGGTTATAGAGCACCCATACCACCTTTTGGAGGGTTTTCTATTCCCATTTTCATTGTAAGGGGTGCCACAACTCATTCTTGCACATACAGCATTTTGCTCTTAGGCCGGCACTGTTTGTGTGCTGTACCTAGCAGTGTCGGATTTAGTAAAAATAGTAAATTATAAATAAGTAGAATGAGGCAAAAAATAAAAGGCAATCATATGAATAACACTGTAACAAATTAATTCAAGAAGGTTATAAACATAAAAAAATGTACCACCTACATAATGCGGCCCTCCCTACTTTTGTACTTTTGCACAACGAGGCCCTCTGCTTTCTAGGTAAAGGAAAGGCGCTCTTCTGTACTTGGAAAAATATCGGTTTGAAATTCGGCAACCATCATGACAAAGTTATAGTATTTCATTTATGACTGGTGTAAATTGTTACCATAACTAATATTCTTAAAATTGCTACATTACAATGTAGAGAGCATCTGCTTTCATGACACATCATCTTAGCCCTATGTAACCTGAACCTTTGGAATTCTCTTTGTTCGCTACAAAGTAAGGATGACTAAATTCTTTTGTCCACTACTATGTTGCACTGCAGATGTATTCATTTCTTTGTCCCTTTGTACTAATTTGCTGACGTAGAACCTGCTGATTCATTGCCTTTAGGGTCAAGAGCCCATTTTCTCTATTCATTTTCTTCAGTTATTGACTCGCTTCGCTTCGATTCACATCGCTTCAATAATCAAGTCACATCGCTTCATTTTCTGTACCGAGAAGATTTGCATTTACTGAAACTCGATGTATTCGGATCTTGTGCTAATGTTTCTCAAAATTTAGTGAACGTTCTTACTGATGCTTTAAGAAATCACTGAAATCGTACTTTTTACGTCTTATTTGTACAGTAAACAAAAGTGTACGTGAGTTCTTCTTAAAACGCTGGAATAATTACCTCCAGCGGTTTTACACTGGTAAAAACTAACTCAAATCTGCTACCATTTTCCTACATCTTTCTCCGAAATCTACTTCATCGTGACCGACGGCTACTTGGGACACAAACCATTTCTTCAATCCCTCGATCGCCGCTCCGAAAACTCATCGAATTCAACTTTTACTATACCGTCGCTAAGTGAAAAACCAATTTCAGTTTTCCCCTTTTGTTACTTATTTTGAACCTTTTGTACCTTAATTTTACTTACTCAGTTATTTTTCTACTATTTTATTTAAAAGATTCTGTTTAAACATGAACCATTTTACCATTTAAAATTTGCTATATTTGCTATTGCTGTAACGTAACTTTACCTTATTATTTCGTTTGAACTTTCTAAAGTAATATAGTTTATTTGCTAATTTAATTTTCTACTTGCTGAATATTAATTTGTTATCGAATTACCTTTGAATTCTCTTGAATTAACTTAACTATTTAAATTTGAACCTAATCTATATTTGGTATCCGATTTTTGAAACACAGGATAGTACTCGTGTAATTATCATTTCGGCTCGCTGCCAGTGTAGCATAAGGCTACGCGTTGATGGTCTGTAGGTGTTGCGAGAGAAGAAAACGAGTCTTGTAATTAAAATAAACGTATAATTGATACAGATTTAAATGAATTAATAATCATGAAAATTGACAAAATGTAATAAAGTAACTGATGCATCTGCTTGGCGGGCAGCCGTTCGCTATAAAGATATTCAGGATGAAACAAACAAATGAATAGAAGGCGGTAAGGCACTTAAGATTGTGGTGGTAGCGCAAAAAACAAACTTCAGGATGCTTCTATGCTCGATCGGTATCACAAGAAGACACCAAACAAAATACGTAGAGCTTCTTCTTCTTCTTCGTTAAAGCGGGACCGGCGTACTCTCCAAAAGGGTAAAATTATTCGATGCAAGCTGTGTAATTGTGTACACAAGCAGGTTAAGTACGTTGCAACTTATATGAATCACGAAGTTATCCAGTTTTCAAAATATCACTCTTAGAATTTTAAGCGTAAAAATGCATTTTATGTGGTGAAATGCGAGCACGAAGTGTCTTCTTCTACTTAACAAAACGTTCGCGTTTGCGCGGGATAGGTACAAAAAATGGAACAAAACGGGAATCGGTAATCGTTATTAATTTGGGAAATATTTATATAGGGACCAATATGAACGTAACAGCCAGCGACCCTTGTTTTTATTTTGTTTAAGGACTTGGAAAAACTGTGCACAGGAGTTCCAACATCCGACTCAACTTTACAAAAGAAAGGTAGGATTTTCCATTTAACCATCGATTACTGTCTATTGCATTTTTAAAGTCGCATCCCTATATCTCAATTTGATTGTTAATCTAACGTCATTTTACTTACCATTTTTGCTTGACTTGAAGGTAGTTTAGACCCACGTATTTTGTGCTACAAATTTAATTTATCAAAGTCATATAATTATCATTTTTTGTATTTATAAAAACTGTTCTTTTTTGTGTAACATATTTTTGTTTATTTGAATTATTCATTATAATCACCTTAAATTTATTTACTTCTCTTTTTATTGCTGAAACTACCCCGTTCTCTTTCAGAATTGACATCGTTACTGTTATAACTGTTAATACCTTCGTAATTCGGATTAGCAGCCTTATTTTCTAGAAGAATTACGTGGCGCCCTTTCCTTTACTTATTTTTTTTTTGCCTATTTTACTACCCCAATTTCTTACTTTTTCGCTCATTATTGCTAACCTGCGACCACCTGTCTACTAGCACTGAGCTATTGCGGCCATTGCTCAATTTAATTTCGTTGCGACCCAATTCTTGTCGTAACAACCCTTCTATTATTATATTAACAAAAGTACAAAAAATAATATCAGGAAATAATTCACCGTTGAATAGGATTTTGTGTCGAGAATCTGGTGGTAAATAATAATACAGGGTGTTCCATTTAAAATATTCGTACAAATTCTATTTAAAGTTCACAAATTTTGAATTCTCATTTTAAACACCTAGTATAAAATTAATCACTTAGTTTTTTTTGTAGAGTCGTCAAATACATTTTTCCTTTTTTGTGGAATAACTTAATCATGAATATTTTAGTCCGACATTAAATTGTACAAAATTTTGACAAAATAATTAATAACTAGGCAACTGCACATCCAATATCTCAGACGTGATATAAATATGGTTGGTCAATACATGAAGGGAAAAAAATACAGGGTGTAAAAAAAGTGACATTTTCCTGCCAGGTGAAAATGCAACATACTGCAGATATAAGAATATTTTTAAAAGCAACCTTTATTTGAAGCTTTTTTCTGCGTCTTCAACCCACATTGAGTTATCGACCGATTACGGAGCAGTGGAGTGGGGCACCCTGTATAATAATAATTGAATTACACATTACTGTAGAAATACAGTATATATAGAGATACAGGATATAAGTGACATTTTATTTTCATCAATATCAGTTTTCTTCGAAAAGTAGACACTTGTATTTTTGTATTCATCGGGACCTTGATGGAGATCAGGTACTTCGACTTGCACGGATTTTGTATAGTCTAAAATGGCGTTAAAAATGGTACAAGTATGTTCAGTACCTATACCTTTTATTCTAACATATTATGTATTTGGTTTTACACTTGGGCGGACATTATACACCAATAGGTTTCCTTGGAGAAACGCATTTAAATTGATCTGGCAAAAACTAATCGCTACAATTCCTGTAGCTTTCCTTGGAATAATTAGGAAGCAAATCCAAGCTTCCAGCTAACTCCAATAATTTTTTAGCCCTGTCCATAAGTAGAAAGAATAATGAGTAATGATGATGCTCTGCTGTATAATCAAATTTAGAACGCGGCACACTGCTTAGATTTAGATTAGTTTTCATTCATATTCCTTGGCGAAAACATTAGTTTCAATCATTCAGAAATATTTGGTTCGACATTTACATACGACATGGGGAAAGATGGAAAGATGGAATATGGGGATTGTGGATATGCGAAATTACCGTACAGGTGAGTTTTTCCCCCCAAAAAAAGTCAAAATCAATATTTTGCAATTTACACAAGTTTTTGCCAAACAAATAGCCAAAATCAATATTTTGCAATTTACACAATGTTATTTAATGTATAGAACGGTGACGGTGGCTTTGATTTCGATTTGTTTGGAACTTTTCGTAAATTTTTAGAATAGCGGATAAGTTCAATGTCGCGTACGAGCGTTATGTGCATTTTACATGTTCATTAATTGAAACTATATGCATATAATAGAAAATGTAGGAATTCTGGCGTAGAATACCTACATTTACGGTTACGGATGGTTGCGAGTGATGTTATAAAGATAATAATTGTACAACTTGTTCGAAATATACCTATATTTATTATGTTCAATGATACAAACCACACAGTTTAATTACAATAGATTATCTACTCTTCTATCCGTCATTACAACTTGACCTTTGTCTTTAAACAACATTTCTCTGCATCTGAATTTTGTTTAAGACCTCTTTATCTAATACAGCAGTTAGAGAAAATAGATTGAAATCGAATTCAGGAACAAATAGTACTCTTCGAAGAACTATCTTTTGCCATTTTAATCCATCGTATGTTGTCAGATAGGCTTCTCCAACACTATCTGCATAAAGAATGGTTGAATTACCTAACTTGATTCTTTGAGTTTCATTTAAAGGAGTTAAGTTTGACAATCTCAAATTTTCAGTCATATGTATTGTTGCTGCACTGCCCATGTACTAAATTTTCTTTGAAATTGTTTTGCTGTCTCACTTCGCTTGCTATTAATGCTATTGTAAAATAAGCTTTCACTTCCTTCGTTTCTTTCGTTGGACATTCATTTGCAAAATGACCTTTTTTTGCAGTTATTACAACTATTAGCTTTACAGTATTCAATATATTCTTTACAGGGCTTTCCATGACAATACTTCTTAACATGACCACTTTCTTCCACATTTGAAACATTTGATTCCCCTGAAAATCTATTGCTTCGATTGATCTTTTTCCTTGTGCCAATAAAGCATTTTCGACTTCTGAACTAAGTTAATTTTTCTTCTTTCTCCAGAGGTTCCATAAGATTGGATTTTGTTTTTTCATTTTCTGTCGTAGAATCCTAAGTTGCATGAAAGTGTTGAAACTTTTCAGGTAAGCTTTGCAATATTCTTGTCATAATTCATCGCTAATGATCTCTACAACAGCTTTCATTTCTCGAGCCAATCCATCAATTCTAATGCAATTGCTCATGACTGTCTTACATTCATCATATTTATAATTAAAGAACAGTGTACGTAGACGACAGCGGCGTAGCGAGGATAGGGCGCGCCCGGGGACGGTTATTAAAATTGCCCCCCCCCCCCCCCCATTGAAGGCACAAAATTTAAGTCAAAATAAAAGGGATACTATTACTCACACTATATTATTAAAGAAAAACAATATTTGTGTAGTTTTTTTCAGTAATTGTTACTGCTTGTTATTGTTCGATGACGTCAAATAATGTCTCGAGCCTGTCTAACATTTTTTTCGTTGACTTGCAAGTTCTTATATTCAGTATAATACCTACTGTTTTCAACATTCAACCCTGTGATTGTTCTTGCATCTAAGTCCTTTTTATTCCATACTTTCAATTTTTCTTGATCAATTTCAGCTGATTTAAATTCATTACCATTTGCTACTTCAAGTAGACCTTTTTGATTTAAAATCAACTCTACTTTGAATCTCCAGGCTGAATAATTACTGATAAGTATCTGTCTTCTTTGATACTTCAACTAATTTTTCCAGACTTGTATTCCTTTCCATACTTATTTTATACAGGATGTTCCTTACATACGGAAGGGAGTGATTCTTTGGATTATTTCATAACAAAAAGTTCATATAAACATAGGTCCGCAAACGCTTCCTTACTAATCTAGAGGGTCTTGAAATTTGAAGATTTTTTCGTTGTAGTATCACTGTAAAGTCGAAAATTTTGTTTTCTTATAAAGCTCGGTTGAACGGAAAAAGCTCAAGTATATGACATATTTAAAGAAAATGTATCATGCTAATTATTTTATTAGAAACATAATATCTACAGGATTTTCCTCTACAACCCAAGACTGAAACCGCTACGTGCATTAAAAAAACAAGAAAGTTAGTTTTTCCCAAACATATCCATGAACAATTATAATAAAAGTGCGTTGTTGAGTTAAACACTCAAAACTGCAATTTTTTCTTCATTTAATCTTTTCTCTCACCTAACGAGAGCCCTTTTCAACACAAAAAAGCTCACACTATATTAGCGTAGAGTATTTGAGGTGTTGCGAAATACGTACTTTGAACATGACAAAAAATTTTGCCAGAGTCACAGATGAATAATAAATCTATCTTTTTCCAGTGAAACAACAGATCCAGTTCCCGAATCAAAAGCTAAAGACGAATATCCAGCTGTTTCGTTTCTCGAATTGGTAAAATAAACCTCGTCTATACGATCTAACCAGTAACGTGCCTATTTCTAGTATAAATATGCCACAAACGTGGATAAGTTTTTCATATTAATAGGTTCAATTTTTTGCATATTGGGAGCTATCGCTAATAGTCTACTTCCAATTACATTCGGATATGTTACTAACGTAATTGTCACTTACGTTTCTACTATGAATCAGACAAATACAACCATAATGTTACAAGCGGAAGAGGACTTACAAGATGGATTAATCGACTTTGTTATCTTCACAAGTTTGTTAGGTGCTGTTGTAATGGTTTCTACTTACATTGCCACAGTATTATTCAATTATAGTGCTTTAAGACAGGTGATTATTTTGATGAATTGTACCATGTACCATTGAGTAACGTTTTAGACCTATCGTATACGAGACCTATTTTTACATAAGGTGTTAAATCAGGACGTTGGTTGGTACGACGTGCATCAGACCGGAGATTTTGCGAGTCGCATTGCCGAGTATGTAGTACGTTATCCATTCACTTAAAATAAATAGTTTTCAGCGATTTGAAAAAACTGGAAGAAGGTATTGGAGAGAAGGTCTCTATTTTTTTATACTATGAAGTTATCTTCGTAACCAGTATTATTCAAAGTTTAGTTTTGGGATGGGAGTTAGCTTTAATATGCATGGTTTCACTTCCCGCCACTACAATATCAATGGGATTTATTGCTTGGGTGGGTATGAATTTTTCTTGCTCTATTTAAATGAATCAGTTTTTAGATCTCCTCAAAACTGTCAAAGCAGGAAATGGACGCTTACGGGGAAGCCGGCGCCATTGCCGAAGAAACGCTTAGTTCAATTCGCACCGTTGTAGCTTTTGGTGGACAAAAAAAGGAAGAGGACAGATACGATAAATTGCTTTTGTTTTCGTGCAAAAATAATATTAAACGGTTGTTTTTTAATGGTATAAGTAATGGGATTATGTGGTTTTTTGCAAATGGCAGTTATTCTTTGGGATTTTGGTATGGCGTTCGGCTTATTATACGAGAGCGCCCCTTACCAATCGACGAAGTTGTTTACACTCCTGGCAATATGGTCGCTGTAAGTAGTTTTGTGACTATTGTGCAATGAAGCTTACACGAGAATTTTTTCTTAGACTATTTATAGCGTGTTAACCGGTACGTGGTTTTTTGGCATGGCATCTCCTTTTATGGAAGCTTGCGGTATAGCAAAGGGTGCTGCTACCAACATTTTTGGTGTTATAGCCAGTGAACCGGTTATAAATGCTTCCAAAGGGAATGGTTTAAAATTCAAAAAAATGGATGGAAAAATTACTTTTAAAAATGTACACTTCACTTATCCTTCCAGAACCGATTTAAAGGTATGTTATTGCGCCCAGTATAGGTACGTTTTGGTGGAAAGCAGTAATAACGTTTAGACAGTTTTACTCTATGCAATTGGTTATTTTACCATTTTTAGGTAACGCACTATCATGTTCTAACTCAGTGTTGGAATTGCGTGTTGAAGGCAATGTATGCCCAATTTATTCCAAGAGGGCACCCATATGTGGCTGAGGACAATTTGACATGGGGGTAGGGGGGGGGGTGCTTGCCATTTAATAATGAAGTTTAGCTTCAAAGGTAAAGGTCGCAAACACCTTTTCAATAAAATATTATTGCAGTAGCTAACCAAAATTCCTTTTTGAACAAACAATTACAATATTGTTTAGAAATCCAAAATCATGTTAATAAAAAATTACAATCCCATAGAATCCTATTTACAACATTTAGTTAGCAACATAAAGAATTTATTACTATTAAATCAAAACAAAACCGAAATTCCCTTCTTCTTAATTTGTTCTTTCTTTGCTGGTCCAGTTTTACTTTCGGTGGAGAACTTATTTCCAGCTTTAATCTATTCACGAACGTATGGAAGTGGATCCCACTCAAGTAGCTCTGGTCCGTTAAGAGAAATAAACATAGATCACCGACATGTTCTATCGAAAGTCGATTACGAAGCAATGTTCTTATTAAATTCATGAGTGAGAAGCCTCTTTCACATTCAGCAGTTGAAACTGGAAGAGTTTCAACTTGGACAAGCATCTTTTCAAGCCTAGCACCTTTCAACTTCGGACAGCTTTTCCAATCTCGATAGTCATCTAAAAGCTTGGTGCATTCTTCAACATCTCAGTTGAACTTTTTGGCAAGTTGATTCAATTCTTGGAGACCAAACAAACTGAGTTCGTCATCGTTATCTGGCCAATACTCACGATATAATGGCTTGACAATACAATTCAGCTCGCTGATTTCTGAGCTACCAACTTAAATGTAAACTTTAAGGTATGCTCAGAGTATGTCCAACTTAGAGCATACCCCAATTTTGGGCAAGGTGTGCCCCTACGAGGGCAGGGCATGCCGGGTATACCCGGGCATTCCCGAAATTCCAACACTAAAATTGTTCTTTTGTGAAGTTATATACTCTCACGTTTGTCAGTTAAAGCGGTATTCCGGTACGATTTATTCTACATTACTAACCCGTTCCTTTATCCAGTTTAAAATACGTGTAGTGGCGGCGTTATAGCGACGTTTCGCAAAGTTTCATTTGCGATTCTCAAGCTATCACTCGCCGTTATAACTTTGCCACTAAGCATAGTTATACAACATATAGCCGCGCATGTACGGCTTACAACCAAACTTACAGATGTTTCCCCTTTCCTAAAAAATGAACTATTGTTGATAAGAAAGCAAATGAATTTTTGTCGGGATCGGGAGATTTGTTTTCTTGTTTATTTTATTAACAGTTTGAATTATTAAAAAATGTTGAATAGCAAAGTTGCTCAGCTTAATACCCTCAGGCGCGGATCTAGAAATAGCAGTTGGGGGCGGCTGAGAGCCTGAGACTATAAACATATACATATGGTACCAACCCTAACCCAGAATCACTATTTCAATTTTATAACAGAATTCTGGGTCGTTCGTTACTGAGTTTGAAATTGAGTTCTACTGGGCCAAGTTGAAAGCCTGAAGGCCAGTTCGATTTGCATTCTATTTATATTAAATTGTTTGAGTAGAATTAATTATTAATATTGTTATACTTACAGTCGTCGTCGTCAATTGCAGAAAAAGCAAAAGTACTTCTACTATATCTACTATATGTGTAAACAAACACAATGAAGAAATTTTAAGGGGTCATCTTATTTTAAAATAGGAATAACTAAATAAATACGTACCAACGTACCTTACAATTTAATCAAATTTAGTGCTCAGTGCTCTTAGCTCTCTAAACAACTAGATAAACTCACTGAACTACCCACTGCAACCTGCAACTTGTATAATAAAAGTGAAGTGAAGTGCTGAAAATGTAAGTTGAAGTAACGAGTCACGTCAAGATTATTGTTAATTTTATAGTTATTAGCGATAAATAATCAGTTGCAGCTTCGCACTTACGTTAACGTATGTACGTAAACACAATAGGCACACTGAAACGGGTAATTTCAGCTGCACATTCAATATTCCATTAATAATAAAAGTAAACAGAAAAAAGTACAGTAGAACCCCGATTATCCGTGCGCGGGTTATCCGGGCTGCGGATTATCCGTGCCATGATTTCCATTATTGAAATTGCATTTTAGAAGTTTTATTATCGAAATAATGTTACCGCAAATCACTCAACTGGATCTCTCAATACGCAATATTGAAATCGCCAGTACCTACGTGCTTATTTAGTGTAAAAGTTTACTTATGTAGAATTCTGTTATCTTTTTCTGGAATTTAAAAGTTAGTTTGAACTTCGAAATCTATTTTTTTCTGTTGTCTTTTTAGTAAGTACATACATAGTACATTTACGTATAGATAATATGTAAGAAATAAATGTTCGGATTATCCGTGCTTTTCAATTTTCCGTGCCTCGTTCGGTCCCATGGAGCACGGATAATCGAGGTTCTACTGTACCTGCTTAAGCTTAACCTTTCAATTGTTGAAAAGCCAGTATACAATAATATTTACATATTACATATTTCATATTTCTACAGAAAACTGAAATAAAACGTTACCTGAAAGGCAGGTTCGCACTTGCAGTTTGCCGTAGGTATTCGTAAATTCACAAACAAATTTCGGAAAAAGTTAGCGCAAACGTAGGAAAACAACTTTATTGGTATTGTAAAGGGCGGTTTTGCTTTTGCTACATTTTTTCTTAGAATTTCGACATAAAAACGACAAACTCAAAAGTTTTTAAAAGTAAAGCAAAGAAAAAAATTTACAATTTTTATTTTTATTTCTGGGGACGGCTACAGCCTCATAGCCGTCCCCATGGATCCGCGCCTGAATACCCTGTATGTATAAGAAAGCGTCTTGCATCACTTTCCTATCTATTACCGTTTGAGAGATAGGGTAAAATAAAATTTTAAAATAAATTATATCAATACTGGTTTGATATATCAAAATGTATTCAACAGCAAGTTTATTCATCTCAACACTTTTAACAATAAAGCCTTCGGTACCTACCACTTGGCCGTCTATTACCGTTAAGTAGATATGCATACATTTATATTTGACCTTTGACTTCAATTACATACCTTGATAACCATTCGTGATATCAACAAGTGAATTGCATATTCGTAATCAGAGTGAAAATTTGCATAAAATTCATATATCAATGGTAGCACTACGGGAACCGTGCGACGGACACACAGACAGACTTATTGAATTTAGTAATCAAACTTTAAAATTTGGTTGGAAATTCTACACGAGACAAATGCCCTGAAAAGCAATATAATTATCTCGTGAGTCTTGGAAACCTAAATATTACCATTCTTATATTTTATAGATTCTACATGGACTTGATTTAATTATAAATCCAGGCGAAACAGTTGCCTTAGTTGGTAGTTCAGGATGTGGCAAATCAACGTGTGTACAGTTAATACAGCGATACTATGACCCATCGTCTGGAAATGTACGTGTTACCTTAGATACTCTAACAGTTTTAACACATCTCTAGGTTCTCATTGACGATCACAATATAGCGGATTTAGATCTCACTTGGATGAGATCCCACATCGGGGTTGTTGGTCAAGAACCGGTTTTGTTTGAAATGACGATAGCCGAAAACATTAAATTGGGCGCAGACGATGCCAGTGAGGACGACATTCAAAGGGCGGCAAAGAAAGCGAATGCCCATTCTTTTATAAGTACACTTCCTTTAGGATACCATACGCTTGTCGGTGAAAGGGGTGCTCAATTATCTGGCGGTCAAAAACAGCGAATAGCTATAGCGCGCGCTTTAGTGCGCGAACCATCAATTCTTCTTTTGGATGAAGCCACTTCAGCTTTGGATACCAGTAGTGAAGCAATAGTGCAAGCTGCACTTGATGCGGTAGGTCTTCCATTTTAATAACACTAAGTAAAACAGAAATTTAATGCAGGCTAGCAATGAATGTACTACTGTTATCGTGGCGCATAGGTTGTCGACGGTGAAAAAGGCAGATCGGATTGTTGTCATCAGCAATGGGAAAATTAAAGAACAGGGTACTCATGACGAACTTATGAATAAGAAGGGGGCATATTTCGAACTCGTAATTGCGCAAGTTTCACAAGGCGATGCTGATGAAGAAGATATACTTACTAAGACGGAAACGGACGAGAAAGTGGAAGTGGTGTGCCAGAAGAGTATTGATGGTGCAAATCTTAGAAGCAATTCCATTATATCCAACATCAAAGAAGTAAGAGAGTATGTCAATGTTATCTTTTTAATCAGGGCATACTTTAGATGTTTGAAGAATCTAAAATTGAATCGAGCACATCATCATTGTGGGCAATAATGAAGTATAATTCTCCTGAGTGGTGGATTATTGTACTTGGGTGTATTGGTGCAATAGTAACTGGGGCGGGAATGCCCGTGTACGCTATCGTATTTGGAGACGTGATGGGAGTTTTAGCTGCACCTGATGATGATTACATTATAAGCGAAACGAATAAGTTCGCGATATTTTTTTTAATTATAGGCATAGTTACAGGTATCGCAACAATGGTGCACGTACGTATTTGATACTTTCATGTTCATTACACGCTGTTATATTTTTGCATTTCTTAGACGTATATGTTTGGAGTTGCCGGAGAAAAACTAACAATGCGCCTTCGGAGCCAAATGTTTAAATCTCTCCTATCGCAAGAAATGGGCTACTTTGACAATAAGGAACAGGGTGTCGGTTCGCTGTGCGCACGGTTATCTGGAGAAGCAGCTAGTGTTCAAGGAGTGAGTGGATGAATACTTACATTTCCACTATTAATTTTAAATTTTAGGCAACGGGACAAAGAATTGGAACGATTTTAAACTCGTGTTCCACTGTGGTTATCGCTCTTAGCACATCTTTTTATTTTGAATGGAGAGTAACCTTTGTGGCGTTATGTTTTTCGCCGTTGATTGTTATGGCATTTTATCTCGAGCAAAAGATCATCGCAAAAGAAAGCCAAGGTCACTATAAATCTTTACAAAATTCTACTAAAATTGCGGTAGAAGGTATTAACGGAATTCGTACTCTTGCGTCTCTCGGAAGCGAGGATAGTTTCCACAGTCGCTATATGGCCGAAATAGTACCATACCAACAGATGGCCCAACGTAACACTCATTTTAGAGGATTAGTATATGGTTTATCAAGAAGTGTGATGTTTTATGCATATCCCGCTTCCCAGTATTATGGAGGTATGCTAATTAAAAGCGAGCGACTTAATTACTCTAAAGTATTTATGTGAGTATAATACTCTAGGAATTGAAAGCATAAGACTTTTGTACCGTTTTTAGCGTTTCCGAGAGTATAATTACAAGCTCTTGGTCGCTAGGAAACGCCTTGGCATTTACGCCAAATTTCCAGAAAGGCCTCATAGCCGCTTCGCGTATATTTGAATTGTTTAGCAGAATTCCGCTAATACGTGATGGTTCGCAGCGAACTAACGATCGATGGGTAAGGCACTTCTTTCTGTATTATAATGTATAATTTTCGCTAAAACTTAATTCCAGACTACCGGAAATATCGAATTTGAAAAAGTACACTTTTCGTACCCATCTCGACCAACTATTTCAGTGTTGAAAGGATTAAACTTGTCTATTCCCCAAGGTAAGATGGTAGCCTTGGTTGGACCGAGTGGATGTGGCAAATCCACCATCATACAACAATTGATACGATTTTACGATCCAACGTCCGGCTCTGTGACAGTGGATGGAAAACGTATTACTTCCATGCACCTTTCTGCGTTGCGGTTACATTTGGGTATCGTATCACAAGAGCCAAACCTTTTCAGTCGAACAATTGCAGAAAATATTGCTTATGGTGACAATGAACGAGAAGTAACACTGGAAGAAATTATAGATGCTGCCAAAAAAGCGAACATTCATACGTTTATTGCGTCACTGCCTTTGGTAAGTGATGGTTTGGTGTGATGGTTATCCACTACTCTACAGTTGTGAGGGGATGTGTGAAAAACTACCCACCCTCACCCATAACTCAATATTTCACTTAGAAATTTTACTGAACACTCATTTTTAGGGATATGAAACGAAATTGGGAGAAAAGGGCACACAACTATCGGGCGGTCAGAAGCAAAGGGTTGCAATTGCGCGAGCGTTAGTAAGGAATCCCAAGGTTCTTCTCTTGGATGAAGCGACTTCTGCACTAGACGCTGAAAGTGAAAAGGTTGTCCAAGAGGCCTTAGATAATGCCAAACAGGGGCGTACGTGTATTACCATTGCTCATCGTTTAACGACAATACAAGATGCTGATGTAATTTGTGTGATAAACCACGGAAAAGTGGCAGAAATTGGTACACACGCAGAACTTTTGGCTCTAAGGGGAATTTACTATAACCTCCACAGTTTACAGCACTAAATAGTATCTACTTAATATAATAGTAGCATGTGATTTTAGACCAAGAAATGTGAGATTATGGCTGTTAATACTTATTATAAATAATGTTAAATCTCAGTATTTTTTTGACGCTCTAATTAAAACTTGTAGTGTCCTTAACTTCCTTTATTCGCCAGTATTGTAGTGTCTGTGTAGTAACAACTTGTTAAATTATTATAAACAAAAACTTTATTGTTGTTGTTATTTTTACAATGATGTTCTTACAAAATCCCATATGTTTACCGAAGAAGACAATGAAGAGTTTCATTCTTGTGAACAGTGATTTAAATTTAGTTCCTTAATTTGTAACGGTTTTAAAATTAAATTGTCAATATCCGCATTAAATGGTTAACATTGACCAAGAAACTTATTAGAGCGCCGACTTATCCGTCGCAATGTCTAGGAAAATCGACGCCTTGTTAAAAAAGGTGCAGCGTACGACATAGATATGAAATTTCGCTCTCACAATCGATTACACCTTTCACCTTTCCACCGTAAATATTTCCTATGGAATTTTTTTTAAATATCTGCAAATCGTAAAATTTCATTTGGCCTTCTAATTTCTAAAGTTAGAAAAATTCACGCTTGCATATACATTCTTTAAATTACGCGATTCGATTCACATTATCGTAGAAAAGGAAAAGATAAATTAATTAAAAAAAGGACATTTTTGCACCGAATGCCTCAGTACATCAATAACCGAGAAAGTGAAGAAAATAATTATGAACAATATTGATTTACTATCATAGTAGACATTGCTCGTTTGGCGCTTGCCAAGAAATTGTTTGAGGCTGAAATGTGTGGCTGCAAAATTTGTTTCGAGAATGACGAATTTCGACCAAAAACAACGTTTAGGTACTTACCAGACATTTAAATTTTTCACATTTTTAAATGCCTGATTTAGAGGAAAGGTTTTGTTAGTTCAACTACTTTAATTAGATTATTACAATTCAATCTCTGCAATGAAAAATTCGATTAGGACAACTACTACATAATAAAATCTATGTGGAAAAAGATAATGAATGGTAGGAAACAATTGAATAGATACACAGTTTGTAGGTACAAACGAATAAATAATTCTAATTAAATGTTCAAATTCTATCTTATGCACGCACCTTCTACATCAATTTAAAACACCCTTAGCATAAATTTTTAATAATAAATTTTAATAACAACCGGATGTTGTAATCTATTTATATTTTATTAGATCTTTCGAAACAGTTTTTCTTTTTTCAAACAATATGAAAGGTTACAAATAACGGGAAATAATGAGGACTTAGAGGTGACAATCATAAAAATAGTCTATTCGACCAATTTCCAATTTTTAAATTTTGTGTAGGTCACAAATGGAGGATTCGTCAAATTCGTTCAAATTTTTCGTACGTTTCGTATTAATTAATTAGTTATAGTCAATATAGCAATCACAAAATAAAACACTAGTGAACCAGAAGCGACACTGCTAAATACGTGTTGCACATTTTCTTATCGCGCGGACTAAACTCCGCCTTCTGTGTTCTAGAATATAGCGCACGCATTGATACATTATACATTTCAGCGTATGTACCTAACGGTGCCCGGTGCGTTGAAATCTTATTGCGAGAATTCTATCGGAATTAGTTTTACGGTGAACCGCTTATCACATGCGAAAATGTATGGCAAATATTTTTCGTTTATCACATTTTTTTATACGATTTCAAATTTAGAAAATAATCAGAAAAACTACAAACCACTCCTCTTTTTACTAGCCTTGCTAATGCAACAGACAAAGAAGATTACACTACACCGGGCGTGGTTGCGCCGAGGAGACCGCCTTGTACCGGCAACATAACTTCAAAGGTGCCGACGGAGAGTGTCGCTTCTGTCTCACTAGTGTTTTATTCTGTGATAGCAATATTCTCACGTTCATTAAAGCGCAATTTTCGTTAACAAAGTATTGTTAGATCGACCGTGTTTGAATTGTGGCGGCAGGCGTGTACCTGGTCGTCAACGTTGTTTGCTTAGCATCTTCTGAGAATTGAGTAACGTCGGGCGATCCAGAATGCCCGAAACACGGGTCGCCTATTAATGTATAGGATTCTTGGAAAAAGTGGAGTGGGAGCGCCGTTCTCACGCGTTTCCGTTCCACTACACCACTGAGTTTACTCCAAATAAATTTGATAGGTGTGCCAGCACAACTCGCGTAGTCAATTTACGCGTATAAACAAGTATAGTCCATAACACGTTTAGAACGTCACATTCTAAAAATATAAGGTTGTAGAACACTATTAAATACCAGTTTTTTTTAAAGAAATTTCTTCTAAAATGTAACAACGCAGATAGATGTAACCTACGGTGAAGTCGAAAGACTAAATGTAAACCGTCGCACGTTAGATCCTTGCGGAACTCCTGACGCACTTAGACAAACAATAGCTTTCAAACAATTCTGTTGTTATTTTAAATGCCATATAGGTAATGTTATAACTTTAGTAACGTTTTTTAGAAACCAAATTGCGGTATTTATAATTTGTAGTATGGTCGATCTTGTTAAAAGCTTTCAAAACGTCAGGATGCCGCACTAGTTTCAACCATAGGTTTCAACAGAACTGGGACTAAGTATATTGGCAACTTTGTGTCAGAGATGTTCTGATATTAGTTACCTATACTAATATTCCATCAAAATCAATCAGATATTCTTTGAGTTTTAAATGCATTTTTAAGACACCTTGCGAAAAGTAGTCGAAACAGTTGTTACAAGTTGTATACAAAATGTCGCCGCTAACATGCTTTCCAAAAATTTTTTAAAATGTAGTAACGAGACCTTGTCTTGATTGTAATTGTAATTACGTTATGTGTTAATTAATCTTAACAGTTTTCCCCATAATTTTTTGTAATCTCTTATGTATCATGCAGCCATAATGGTTTAATGTTTTAATAATTTAATAATTCACCATGTAACCTCCGACAGTGGAGAACCATTAACACAATATTTAACGTCTGAAGATGGCTACGGCCGAAACATGTTAGGTCCCTTTTAACCCTTAAACATTAATCTTCGCTTCACGTCGATTCAACAATTAATGAATAAATAATTTTATGGGGAAGGTTTAGAGTTTCTGTTTCACCTTTAACTTGTACGATCCCCCATTTTGAGTTTATCAACATCCAACCATGGATCCAATCACCTTTAAACGTTTTTATTACTTACTTAAATTGTATTATATCAAGTATTAAATATAAGAAACCAAAAAATAAAAAATAAACAATTGCACATGCAGCGGCGTGTTTTGAAAGTATCGTTCCGTCCCAGGTTGGCCACCCATATTGGTACGGGATGGTACCAACTTGAGTTGGCAATCCCCTACACAGTGTTGAGCGTTTTTTCCCACCATACTGTATTTCTCGTTTTGAAAATCACGATCATATCACGATTATCACTTAAAGAATATGATTATCTCAAAAAATACTTTGAAATTTATTTATGTGCAGTGCAGCTCAGGTAGGCCAGGGTTGAGGAGGAAAGAAATGCCGGAAAACGTTTTATGGTGCTAATTGACTCATTGGACATTTAATAGAATTTACGTTCCTAGCGGACGCTGTTAATATTATCGATATTAGAGCGTATTGTACTACTATTCCGGCGCAAACTTCCGTGAATCTCTCACGCTTTTCAACCAATTTCAAAAAGTTCGTTAATTAATTCGTCTGGGTATCTGTGTGTCTGTCTGTGCGTTGCACCACGTTACAGGGTTTAGAAAGCTGGAAATGGTGTCATCTTATAGGAAATTCTTTACCGATTCTAAATCTCTGGTAAATTTTTTGATCTGATCCCCCGTTCGTCCTCGAGAGGCCGTTAAAATCAAAATTTCGATCTCGAGATATTATTAAGTTTTGAAGTTGGTTGAAATTAGAATTCTATGGGAATTCGCACCTTTTTTGAACTTGTTTAAGTTCACTTTCTCTCTCTAAGTACAAATACATTATATTATGCTGTCGAATTTCAATGTGGCACAAATTTATGAGCGCCCTTTACTAGTTTTGAAATTATTTTAAAAGCGTGCTTTTAAAACCAGAAGCTGTTATTAACTTCAATGATGTTGGAAGTTTCTGTCGTTTGTAAATCTATTTACAAATTATATAAACTGCCAGCATTTATAAGTAGAACGTTGCGCGTGTAACGCACCGGTAATAGTAGGTAATAATAATAGACCCGTACTAAGTATATTTGGCAGCAACTAGCACGTGTATACTTACATGTATTTTGTTACACAAAAATGTACGAAGAGCAAATTTTAAGCATTTCGGATAGACCCTCCTATATAGGTATGGATCATTGCAATATATGTGCGTTTGGTGTGTTTAAAATACCTTATTCCAGGAATGATCGTTTCGTTACCTTTCATTGCCGTCACTTTCATTATGTATGGACTAATACCTTTAAAACATGGACATGGCAAACTCTTAATGTCTTTACTCTTTGCAACTTTTAACTCTTATTTACTATTTGTTATATCAAGCTATGTGGAGAAAGAGGGCTTAATTTCGTCCATTTCCTGTACTCTTTTAGGTGGGTAAGTTATTTACAATGACCAAAGACGAAAGTAGATATCCTCAAAGGATAATGGGAAAATACATACCTACAGTTATCTCACTCCTTCATTATTTTCAATTGGTCGAAACGGGCCCCGGGGTCACGATTTTTCACGGGTCCTAAGAGAATATTTTATACTGGCTGGGGAGGTACGGAGTCTCCTAACAAGGGTGGTTTTGGAGGATTTTTTCTTTAAATTTAGACTATATAACGTTATTTTTGACCAATTTTGGCAATGATCGCGCACAATGTTCCCGCAGCACAAACAACCCTAATACAGCATTTTATTTATTTACTTACACGAATGCAATAACATTACCGAAAACAAAATGAAACCAAAACTTAAATCACTTCAAAGTTATTGTTTCTTGTCTAATCGAATTAAGAATAAAATATAGATCAGATTATTAAAACGCAATAAAAAAGATGATTGAACCCACTTAAAACATAAATATTTTAATAAAATTAGGTTGCGTAAGAGCACTCAATCTGGGTGGCAGAGGCAATTTAGACAAAAGTGAGCTGAGATCTAACGGTTATAACATCTGTAGACATGTAGGTATTTCGAAATAAAACAGTGTTAGACTATTTGGCAACAAAATTATTTTAAAATAGTTTTCCTGGCTTTCTGTGACGGAAATGTTTTGATGACGTCACTAAAATCAATTTTCTTGATTGTGCTTCTTTGCCACGTTTTTAACGAATTTGCCAGTCTGCTGAATGTTCTTGCGGCCGACGCAACGGTGAGATATTAGCAAATATACCTAAAGCGTCAGCAACTACTTTTGCCTCTATAAATATTCTTTTCCGCGAGTCACATAAATCTTGCATCTCTTGCACCAAGTCTCTTATCAGTTTGCTCTCGATATTTACATTACATGACGATATTTTTTTTTGGTCTATGCTTGCTAGTGTTCTGTGCCAAAACACTGCCGTTAGCAAGCTTGTAACAGACCCGAAATATTTTTTTAGACGATTTTGCGGTAACAGTTTAGTTTCCGGGTCCATCCCAATTTCGGGTAAAAAAATTTGGAATGATAGAGAAGGGGCCTTAAAAAAATTTGTCCCAGAAAGCAACCCTTTTTTTAAAAAATAAAGTATTTTGTTAAGCACTTAATTATAGAGTTGCAGTCCACTGTTCAATAGGTGGCGTTATAGGTATGAATTTGTAATAAAAAAATACATATGAAAAGAATAGTAAAGCATTACTCAACACGTAATCGATAAGTCAACAAATTGTAGAATAATCAAAAGAGAGTGGATATCTATTTATTATATACCTTAATCACCGTTGTCTGTTTCTGAATTGAAAGAACGTATAAATAACATGTGGGTTGTCTAATGTAAACGCACTTCGGTATTTCAAGTCACATACCCAGCCAGTAATTAATTTAAAATAGTAAACGGGCCAGATAAAAACGACTTCCGGAATCCTCTTCTCAACCTATGACACAGATGAATGCGTAGAATTTATTCCCGTTAGCTTAATATCGCTCGCTCGAAAATTACTTCTAAATAAGTAAAACATGGCCTTATATACCTAGCGGATAACCTGTAAGGGTCGCTGTACATAATAGATAACTATTAAAGACCTTGTAGAATACTCAAAAGGGGCGAATAACTTATAAGAGGGGAAAAAAGTTGTCTAGTAATACCTACTCTTTTATAGGGGAAAAGTTGAAACGGCTTAGTGCCAAATAAGCAAAGAAATAAATCTTTATTAATTAAATGTCTATCATTAAAGTGAATAAATATATTTTTTTCCCATTTCAATAGCCAGTCAGAGGCGGATTTACGAATTTGCCGCCCCTAGGCTGGAAATATTTTGCCGCTCCTCATCTACAGTAATTTTCGCTAAAATATTGTATTTCTTCATATGATTTGAATTTGTCTAGATGTCATTTTATTATTTAATCTTTGGAACATTTGCCGGCTCCTAAAATTTACCGCCGTAAGCTATAGCCTTTCTAGTCTTATGGTAAATCTGACTCTGCAGCCAGTAAAAAATATTGTGTCCTACTCTACGCCGGGCCTCTTCCGATCGCTGACCTCGGAACAAATGACTCCCCCCCCGCCCTTGGGGGGCCTATGTGTAAGATTATTTTGCATCAAAGTTGTTTATGTGTGAGGTCTTTGGTCTAATGGTAAAATATATACAGATTATGCAAAAATGAATTACTAAATTATTAATTCCGTTTCCTTACTATCTTAACAATAAGGACATTATGATTTTTCCTACGATTAATGGTTTTTGTAACATTGAGTTTACTGACCATACCATTGAACAATCACCCTCCTTATTGAAAAGATTGCTCTCAAAAGCTTTCCGTCACTATGTGAAAGAGAAAGAATTTTTTTTTTGTACTGAACACATCATACATACACAGTGTCCAAAAAGTATGGAATATCGTATATCTTTGCTTCAAATAAAAGTTATTTGGCACCTAGTTAATTTCTCATCACATGGCATTTTTGACTTTTTTTATTTTGTTAAAACAAAAGCGCAACAAATAAAATTTTTTGAACAACGTTCAACAATGAATATTACCCCACCCATGACGGTTTTATGCGCATCTAGTGACATAACTTGGCAATTCCTAGGGCCGGTTTCACAAAACTAATTAATCCTGTGTTAGGTACATTTGATCCCGTTGTTAAGAAATATGATTGGTGGACAAATGTTCACCAGCCAATTGCGATATGGATACCGGATACGCCCGCCACATAGCCAATCATAGTCCTTAAAATCGGGATTAAATGCAACACAGGGCAACACCGGATCAATGACTTTTGTGAAACTCACTCTTCATTATTTTAATTTTTTTTTAAATAAGTGCCGCATATAAAAATTGAATTTTTTTAATGACAAGAGATACTTATAGCCCCCAAAATAAACGAACATACAAATTAACTATAAATTAACTTGCTATTACTCCTGAAATGCTGTAAAATTGTAACGCCCTTGCGTTAATTTTCTAATTTATATTGGAAATATTCCTAATTTTCTTTCATTACATTAATAGTTAATATTCTTTTAAAATTGCTACATTGTAGAGCATCCGCTCTCACGACGCGTTATCTGAACCCCTATGTAATTTAAACTTGCAATCAGGACTCTTCTGTAACTTTCTTTGTTCGCTACAAAGTATAACTATGTTGCACAGTATACCTATTCATTTCTTTGACGTCATACACTTTATGGATTGTACTAATTTGCTTATTTTGAAATTGCTGATTTACTGCCTTCAGGATCAAGAGCCCATTTTTCTTCCTTTTTTTTCTTCAGTTAGCTACTCGCTTTATCTATATCTATAAAAATCAATGCCACCTTTCGTTGTAATTTTATAACTCAAGAACGGGCTCACCTATATAAACCAAATGTTTAGGCTTTGTTCGGACTATTTAGCAGATGGTTTATGTGAAGTTTGCACAAAATCGGGCGAGCGGTTTTTAATTTATCACATTTTTTTTAACAAATGAATTCAATAAATGACCGAAAAATACCCGATTTTCAGTTTTTTAACAGGAAATTGAGCTAGAAAGCTGAAAATTTGTATATAGGGTCTTTAATAGCTATAAAATTTCTCAAACTAAATGTTACTTTACCCCGGGCAAAATCGAGTATTCACACCGGGAAATAAGAAAAATACGAATTTCCCAAGACCGCGGGCAAAGCTGCGGGTAAGCAGCTAGTAAAATATAAAAATTTGCTCGTGTCATAACGTAACTTTACATCGATATTTAAGATTTAAAGCAACCTCTGTTATTTTAAGTTCATATTTTTTTTGCTCAGTTTTCTACCTTAATTTTTACTTTGTTATCGAATTACCTTTAATTCTCTCCTTGCTTAATTTATATTAACGATACAAATATTACACCAACCGATATTTGGTATCCGATCCCGTACTTTGTGCTATAGAATTCAGTATTTATTGGGATAAACAACCTTTTTTTTGTATTTATAAACCTGCCATTTTGTTAGATATTTTATTTGCATAGATTCATTATAATCATATGAAATTTATTTATTGTTCTATTTATTGCTCAAACTACCCCGTTCTCTTACAGCTGTCAATACCTTCGTAATTCGGATTAGCAACCCTATTTTCTCGAAGAATTACGTGGCGCCCTTTGGCTTTACTTAATTTTACCTTTTATTTGATTCCTCAATTTTAACGCTATTCACTCATCGTAACTGACCTACGACCATCCGCCTACTAGACTGAGCTATTGCGGCCATTGCTTCTTTTAAATTTCGTTACGACCAATTCTTACCGTAATAAACCGTACGGGAACGATTTAATCAAAATCTGTATTATCGCATGGAAGTTGAAGACAGGCACTTCGAACATTTATTAAACTAAGGTTGAATTTGCATAAACTGGTTTTATTAATTAGCACAAGAAAAAATTAACCTTTATGTTTAAGGGTTGTTTACCCTGTACCTAAGGGGTGAAACAATGTTGTCAAATGGCAGTAAAAGTACCTAGCTTCTCTAAAAAAAAACAATTAGGCTGTCCGCCCTTTTTTTAGTTTTTAAATGCCTCAAACTCTTTCCTCATTTTTCATTTTTGCAACTTCAATTTTTTTGTTAAAAACGTCCCCTTTGATATAAAAATTGACGTGTTTTTGCATTTCTCAAAACAAAAAATGTTCTAGCCGGAAACCCGTCTGTTACCTTTTCGTTGGGTCAGTGCGTTCATGATGAAAGGAACAAATACGTTTACAATTTAGGTAATTATTTTGTGGAAAAATGCTCGGACACGCCGATAAGTATTTTTATTTGCGGATTTTTTGACATAAGAAAATTGTATACATGGTGGCTCAAGAAGAAGATATGCAGTCATCATTAATTTTTTTAATGGAACACCCCGTATGACATTTTTGAATTGTAGATACGGTAAATTCAATCGTCATTATTCCGAAATGCCACGTAATGAGAACTTAAATACCAAATGCCTTTTATTTCAAATATTTTTCCATAAAATGGATATTTACAAATATGATATTTCATACTTTTGGGACACTGTGTATACGAAAGTAAATTAACTATTTATTTGTAGTCGTAGTAACCCTATATTTCACATTTGCGTCGTATTGTTGGATGAGTACAATTCACTTCGACGGATGGATAACGATAAGGTAAATGGTAATCCTTTCTGTGATCAAATATTGTATAAGAAAACATTGCAGGGACTTACGTGGATATTGGGATGAAGTATCAGCCGAAAGGCGTAGACGTTTTTGGTATTACACGGCGTTTTCTTGGGTTACACCACTTCTACTATTATTACTGATTTTGACTGTAAGCAAAACTGCCCCCATCGACACATGGTATAATCCCGGATTGTCAAACATAAACTGTTGGCTGAACGGTATAAAGATCACCTTATCCTTTAACTAATTTAACCTCTTCGTTTCAGATGGAATGCCTCAATTTCTTTATTTAATTTTACCAATGCTCCTAGGAGTAATTGGAGATATAACATTTCTGGCACTAACTTATTATAAAATCATAACAACCGATTCCAATCAGTTAACAATTGGGCGAAAACAGAAAATGCTCTACAATTTTTATGTGCGTGTAAAGTTGTTATCGATATTGTTAATAAATTGGCTGTTAGATCTTATAGCTTGGGCTTTAAAGTTCAGGATGGGATATATACCAATATCCATATGGTACCTGACAGAAGTTTGTAATGGTTTAGTTGGTATCCTACTCCTTCTGTTTATGATAATATTTAATAAAAAGATGAGAATATTGACTACAAAACGGTACGTTGTTCTCATTAATACTATATACTCGTGAAATATATGTTTTTTTCGCAGGTTTAATGAAATTAAGGAATCTTATTATAACAAGAACAGTATTCCAACAAGTGATAATCCGTAGATTTGTTGTTATTATATATATAAGGTATAATATAGCTTTTAATTACGGTTTCCATAAAAGCTTCCAGTTTTTTAGAGTGTCTTATTAACTATGAAAGTTTCTCAAAAAATCGGGTTGGACAGTTTAATTAATATATCTCCTTGTTCTCATGTGATCCTAATACAAATTTCTCTCTGGATGAAGTTTTAAAAGCTACTCGAAAGCTTGAATTACACAGGAACAGTTTAGATACTACCTACACCTATAGTCCATACGCTGGGCAATGTCCTTTTTCTCATTAAGTCGTAAATCAAATCTCATTTATAACGAGATCGATAGTTTCATTCAATATGCACCTCTAATGCAAAGTAAAAACCAGTTCCATATGGACGAAAGTTGTTCAAAACAAATCTTATGGAAACTTGAATACAATAGAACAATAGTTTTCAACTACCTACCTAGTCAGCGGTTGTCAATAGTTTCATTACAAAGTAATATATCAATTATTAATACAAACATAACAATTTATTAATGAAACTAGTGTATCTTCTATTGAGAACCGCTGCCAGTTAGGTAGTTCACATCTATTGTTCTATTGTATTCAAGTTTCCATAAGATTTGTTTTGAACAACTTTCGTCCATATGGAACTGGTTTTTACTTTGCATTAGAGGTGCATATTGAATGAAACTATCGATCGCGTTATAAATGAGATTTGATTTACGACTTAATGAGAAAAGGGACATTGCCGAGCGTATGGAGTATAGTTGGGCTCATGTGATCCTATAATACAAATTTCTATCTGGATAAAGTTTTAAGAGCTACTCGAAAGCTTGCATTAATAAAGAGGTGAGAGATCTTGCAGTCTTTTAATCCCAATTGATAAATAACAAAATTTCTTAGGTGACTAGTTTCGGCCGAACTGGGCCATTATCAAACCAATGTGCTAAAACTATAATTGTATAAAATTAGTGTGCCAGAGTCTGAAACTGGAAAAATTACATTTCGAATAAACTTACCAAATCAAATAGTAAAATACAAAGAAATGAAAGACGATATAAGGTCTATTTTATTATCACAACCTTAAAAACGAACGGCTACCGGTTTCGCAGCTAAATTAAAACTGCATCCTCAGGCCTAAGACTAATAATAAGTAGAATTAAATTAAATTAAAAAACTACTATGTACTTACTAATTAGATAAGAAGCTATGAAAGGTGTGACATGCGATCTCATAAACTTAAGGTACCTAATTAGCGAACTCTAGCTACAAAATCAATAATTAAAGAATGGATAAACATCATGGTGCTAAAACTTAATACTGACAAACTAAGGAATTAACAAACGTAACTCGATCGACACCGTGTACAATGAACAAATTTCTATTACAACCATAAAATTAATAGGAAAATTGATAACAATAATGTACTAAAGTATGTATAAATCTACAGTGACTCTATTACAAACAGTGACGACAAGCAGCGATTAGCTCCACCCTTTGAGAAAGGATTAGTATCCTTTCTCAAAGGCTCCACCCATTCGCCATTAGGAGGCAAAATTTTGGGCGGGTTTCTATGAACTCAACGGTGGTATTCTAGCAACGTTCTAAATCCAAATAAAAATCACATGCTGATCAAAGGTAAACACAGTCAGGCCGCCATTAAGATGCAAAATATACCACGGCCAATAAAAATCGATACATCGCTTGACGTCACTGTTTGTAATAGAGTCACTGTATATAAATCCAGAGTCAGTAGATTAACAGAGTACCGCAACCTCCGCCATTTTTAGTCCTTTCCGCGCTTCACTCACTACACGCTCAGTAAAATAGATGATGTTTTGACTAAATTTTTCGTAATATAATAAAATAAATACACTTAACGGCACAACAACACGGCATTTTATTAAAAATTACGCACTTCGTAAGTATATTTTATGTATATGGACTAAACATGGCCGCCAGGGCGGCATTTGTCGCGTCAAAGGCTTGCGGTACTCTATTAATCTACTGACTCTGTATAAATCTGATAAGTAAGGACCTCTATTATAAAATGCAAACAATATAAACATAATACGGAGAAAACTACAAAACCTATTAATTAAAACCTAACAAGTACAATCTAGATGAGCAACAATTAACGAATATAAGACAAGAGTAAGGATGACGACTCAAATGTTACAGAAAAGACAGTATGTGGATGGAGAACTCCACAACAGATAAAAATAAATATAAATAAATAAATGTTGCCCAACATGGGCGCTTCACAGAAAAACAAAATGGAATCTGTAAACACATTAAGTTGAGACATGAAACAATTTATTAAAAACAACTTACAAACTGATACGTAACACATTAATGAAATTTACTTGTTGTTGCTATAACAACTATGTCAAAGCTAAATATGACGTTTTACAATTGATCTGTACGTACCAAATTAAATTTTTATGAAATTAATTTGATAATTTAAAGAATTCATGCAAAAAAATGTTGTATGCATCACGTACGCAAAACGTTTTAGTGGATTCGTCTAAGTTTTCACAAACTCGACTCATCCACTAAAACATCATTTTGCGTACTTGATACATAAATAACTATGCTGTGTTTACTTTACGGATCTGTTATTTTTTTGAGTATGTAGCATACCCCAGGCTAGTCGGAGAATGATTTCGCAACTGGAAACCAAAAACAAACAACTCTTCCACCAACTAACTGAAACCCCAAGGCACATGATCGTCAAACTACAAACTTGTCACAACGTTTCGCCCACTTCCGTAAGAGGCTTCATCAGGACAAGAAACAAAACACAAATAAAAAACAAGAAGAAAAATAAAATATGAAAACTCTTGCCAAATGAATCAACGAGAACAACACACACTACCTACTACACTAAACTACACACGCTGGCGAACACTGAAAAGAAAAATCTAAACCTGGCTATTTAAACCTATTCCGTCGGGAGAAAGTGACACATAAGCCAATGGGATAATAGATTTCCATAGTGAAGAAAGTGACCATCCTTCATCACGGTTGATATTGTTGGGTGTTTGAAGATCTCAATGGCTTCGTGGATTTTCCTTTGGTAGACATATACTTGGCTTCTTGCCATTTTGAAGAGAATGCTTGGCAACCGCGAACTTGTAGCTATGATGGCCACGAACGCACCGTTCGTGTTCGGAAATTCGAGTGCTAACAAATCCACCAGTATTGCCGATGTAAACTAAACCATAAGAACAAGGAATGCATGCGATGCTCGCCTTTGCAAGATAGGGGTTCGAATTTATCTTTGGGGTTGGGACATATCCTACTACACGAATTGTAGACGACTTTGATTTCGTGTTTCCGAAGAATCTTTCCAATGCGATCTGGGACTTTGTGGACGTAGGGCGACCTCCTGACGATCTTCTCGGTGTTGCGATGTTTTGGGATTAGATGACCATTTTAACTCCTTATTACTCCGCTATATCAATTTTTCCCGTCTTCCATCTCCTAATTCCTTCTTCGGACTGCCTGTTTGCCACACTACATTCTCTACTCCACAATCTTCTCTCTTTCTTCCTCTTTTTTCTGTCCTATCACATACTTTCTCTTTTCCGTTGCTTTTTTCATCTTCTCTATCAACTCCATCAACCACTCCTCCACCCTATCTTCTATCCATTACTCCTTCTCCAAATTGTGCTCCAGATTGCGCTCATATTTCTTAATACTCTCCTCGTATCATTCTACCTACCCCTCTCCTTTAGATTTAATTTTATCATCAATTGAATTGATTCCACCTCCTCCCCTACCCTAAAATCTGTTACCGATTTCCCCCCTCTCTGCATACGTAAAATTCCCTCTATCTCCTTCCTTAAGGTACTTATGTAGCATTATTATTAAACCATGGGAACCGGTTGATTCATTACATTTCACAATAACACCAATTTTATATCATCATACTAACAATACAATATTTTAACTACGGCCCGACGATGGTCAGGGAAGGATTAACGTGAGGCTACAGCCCCGAGCTCCATTAGATACAGGGCCGCAACTTAATTATTTACTTGTACATTTATTTACTTACTTTATATTCACATGATTTTATTTTAATGTTTATCGTGTAAAATAATTTCGATGAGTTTAAAAAGGGCCCCTTTCACGTAAAGAGCCCTGGACCCCTCAACTCTTTAATCTTGGTCTGAGGATGGTACCTACACTAGCTGCGGAAATCGAATCTCCAAAGGAAACCTATAAAAACAATTTCTAGAGAACAGTGCTACACATAAAAATAGCGCATAAAATGGAGTCCACTTCTTCACAAAACTTATCTTAACGTTGCATATAATAAATGTTTGGATTTTTCTTCCTACCTTTTACTTCCCAAGTACGAAGTAAAAGGGAAGTATTTTTCCGCTGGATTTTTCCTTTGGATTTTTTCCACGGATTTTTGTCTTAGGATTCTTTTTTAATTTGTAATTTACTTAATTTTAGGTACCCATCTTATTTATTTTTTTGTTATGAAGCATCCACTACTTAGGTCGCAGCAAGAAAGTAAGTACATAGATACATAATAACGAATCACAAATTACCACCTCACTCTATGATTTGGAAATAAATTTTGAATCAATTTTGGATAAACGGAGCTGTGTACACTTTATGTATCTATTTATCTATGTACACGGGCCTTCTGCTTTTCTGAGAGGCTTTTTCGGTTTTTTGCTTTAACGGTAGCTTATGTGCCGGGACACGTAATTTTAAAATGTTGCCTCAATTTAATTTTTTGAAAATACACCTTTTACATGTCTCACCTGTGAGCACCTGCCTGAAATTTGGTGTAAAAAACGCGCAGGTGAACTATAATTTGCAACCTGTAGTTGAACTTGAAATATACATCCAGGTGTGTGTTTATGGATAAATAATAATAATGTCTTCATTGGAGACAAAGGGATAGTAATCATACATTGAAAATTGTATAAACAGAGCGAAGTTCAGTACCACAGCAATAATGAGGTCTGCTCTACCACATTGCACGTAAATCACTTGGAAAAAGTATTGGGGGGGGGGGGGTTAGTGGGTGTTATAAATAATGTGGACTTTATGAACAAAACTCTATAGTCGATGTTGCGCACGCACAAAGTGGGCCTCCGCCTTATGAATATATTCAGCAAAATAATCACACGAACACGAACCGAAGGTGGAAAATATGAACAGCGGACGTTGTGAAGATAGTTTAAAAGTAGTCATTATAAACAAAGTGGCCGTATTAAACAATGTCAGATGGTGGGCGTTACGAACAAGGTCCATATCGAGTGTACGTTATGAAAAGTGAGCATTATAGCTAGTAACCCTTAGTAGGTATCTTCTAAAAGGGATATAACTACCTAAAGAAAACAATTGAACCCTATTTATATGCATAAGTATCACACCTTCAAAATGACCATCTGGACAAGAGAAGCCGAACGCCTCAGGGCGAATATAGTCGCACTTTATCTAAGAGCAATCGACTTTTGTCATGTTTTACACTCACTTGGACACGTTTGCCAGGGGCGTTTGATTTTTTAACAATTTCTCTATTACCCGCAATACCGGTTCATATCTAAAGATAGGTAGGCAGCAGCTTTTTTATCTCTTACAGGACACGCTGTATATAGGCAAACTGTTTCAGATTACGATGCTTTCGTAGCCAAATAAAATTAATTTGAAACGTTTTTCGTTGTTTTGTTTTATATCGTCAATAGAACCGTTTAACCGAGCCTACATTGATCAATTATACTACAATGACGTAGACCTACCTATTAAATAAAATAGGTTTGTGTAATAACTCAAAAAATAAATATACACTGTGTCCAAGATAAGGAGGGCCACTATGTGGATTTTGGAAACGGTAAGAAATAGAGTTTCGGTTAAATAGTTGGGCATTTTGGAGTTTAGTGAAATCGTTGATTGAAATGTGAAATGACATTTTTAAACTGACAAAATTCCGAACCGTTCCGAAGTTGTGCGATAAAAAGCGAATTTTCAGGATTTCGTTTTTGACAAATTGTTAAGTACTTTGTCGTGGATGTTAAATAAGAAGTAAAAGAAGCTTCTACAGCTAATTTTTAACGTTCTTTAACATGGCATATAGCAAATTTGAATCCGACGTTTCGTTTTCGAGTAACCATCATCAACTTTTGTTTTTTTAAATACGGTCCTGATTTGTTTGTACATATTATTAGAAGAGTTTTTTATTTTGCATTCAAGCATGTATCACACTTTACGGTTTAATTGCGAGTTTATATTTATGTTACGATTTTACTTAACCCTTTAACACTATAGTGGAGTCTACCAGACTCCTTGAACATTTCTATCTCAAATAAAACCTGTTCTGACAACCCCACCCCTACCACCCGCCATGTAGGTGTCCCCTACAAAGGTATACGCGTCTTTCCGAGGCGGCAGTGCAGTGAAATTAGTTTAGAGTGAAATATCGTCATTTAAATTTTAAGCGGAGTCCCGTAGACTCATATATAGCGTAAGTGTGACTAATTTAGAATTTTATTAAATATTGCTTTGGTTCTTTTCTTGTTAATTTTAGGTGGTTGAAATGTCTCAGTTGCCGTCTACATCAAAAAGAGTTAAACTGGGAGATAAAGGTTATGAAGAAACTCTTGAACAATGGTTTGATGAGGTAGACGATGCCAGTGACGTCGACGAAGCTGAAGAAAACTTTGCGGTTCATTCAGACCACGATACAGACAGCGAGCAATCAATATCGGAGGTGGAAGACAATTTAGATATTACAGATTTAGAATTAGAACAAGATAGTAATAAGGGTAGTGAGGAAAATTTAGAAACAAATGATATTGAAGGGCATCAAAGCAAAAATTATTATTATGGCAAAAATCGCTATAAATGGGCAACAAATACACCTTTTAAGAAAAATAGTAGGACACCTAGTCATAACATCGTGCTACATCTACCAGGTGTAAGGGCAGCTGGTAAAATTGAAGACAAACACAATATTGAAAAAATTTGGAATCTGTTATTTGATGATGAAATATTAAAAATTTTGGTTGGGTGGACTAATGTGAAATTGAAAGAGGTAGCCAAACGGTACAAAAATCAGTCGCTTTCACAACTAAAAGAAGTTGATGTTGTAGAAATGAAAGCGTTTTTGGGACTTCTTATCTACACTGCCGTTTTTAAAAGTAATCGCGAAAATATCTCCACACTTTTTGCAACTGATGGTACCGGACGAAGTATATTTCGAAGCGTGATGAGCAAGGAAAGGTTTGCTATTTTACTTGTTTGTCTTAGGTTTGATGATCCTACAAGTAGAGTAACCAGAAGATTATCTGATGAATCTGCCGCCATTTCTGAAATATTTAACCGTTTTTTCCAAAATTCTCAAAAGGTATACACGCTTGGAGAAAATACCTGCATTGATGAAATGTTACTGCCGTTTCGAGGCCGCTGTAAATTTAAAATGTATATGCCTCAGAAACCGGCGAAATATGGAATCAAAGTAATGATTTTGGCTGATGCGCGAACGAATTATGCATATAATGCTTACATTTATAGTGGTAAAGGATCAGATGGTGTAGGCTTGCCGGCGGAATATAAGAAAATGAGCGTACCATCCCAAGCAGTTTTGAAATTGTCTAAACCTCTTTTTGGAAGTAACAGGAACATAACGGCCGACAATTGGTTTACCTCAATCGAACTGGTAGTTGAACTTCGAAGGAAAGGGCTTACATACACTGGAACATTACGGAAAAATAAAAGGGAAATTCCTTTTCAATTCTTGGCAAATAAAGAAAAAAGAGAGGGTTCCACAATGTATGGTTTCACTAAGGATATAACTCTTTTGTCGTATGTCCCTAAACGAAACAAGTGCGTATTAGTTGTGTCGTCCATGCACCACTCAGCTTCCCTGGTAGACAACAAACCAGAAATAATAGATTTCTACAATTCTACAAAAAGTGGGGTTGACACTTTAGATCAAAAATGTGCCAATTACAGCAGTTTACGACGAACCCAAAGGTGGCCTATGGCTGTTTTCCTTAGACTCTTAGATATAAGCACAGTCAATTCGTTTGTTCTTTTTAACTCTTATAAGGGAAATGTAGCAATAGAACGGAGTAAGCTTCTAAAAGATTTAGCACTTTCACTTGTAAAACCGCACATGATGAGGCGTAAAAATAATCTTCGTGTTCCACTAAAAATTCGTCTTGACATTGCAGAAGTTTTAAACCTTAGAGAAGACAATTTTCCACAAAATGACGAGGAAACTCTGGAAATTAGAAAGTATTGTTATCTATGCCCATCAAAATCTCATAGGAAAACTAAGTTCTTGTGCGTTTGCTGCCATAAACCCATTTGCCTTCAGTGTGCGTCAAAAATCTGTAAAATTTGTTCAAAAAAAATGACTAACTATTTCAAGTGCACGTTTCTATTTGTGAAAAAAGAAAACGTTTTTTTTTCATTATATGTGTTAATTAGACTCTTTGTCTTAGTTTGTGAATAAATATTGCCATGAGTTTTCTTATATAATGTTAATAAGGTTAGTATAGTACTGTTGTGTTAAAAAAAGTAAAATAATAGGTACCTATTTTAAAGACATTTTTGAAGAGTTTTTTTTTGTAATATTTAAGAAATTCTATTAGTTTTAATTTTAAACACATATTTAAAATAACATTATATAACAAACTTTTTTTAATACTTGTCTTTAATCTTTTTTTTTAGTGTTTTTAAAAAGGAGTCTCTGAGACTCGCTATAGTAACAGTGTTAGAAAATCGTACTGTAGTACTTAAGGGTTAAATTTACTAAACTACTTTGGAAGACGCTCTTGATAATAATTTACCCTAAGCCGAAGTACGCGATTGTTGGTTTCAACAGGATGATGCACTTGCACACAATTCACGGGTGGTTAAGGATTACCTTTCAAATAGATTTTCCGAAACAGTTTTAGGATCCATCCTGAAACACCCCGGCCAGCCCGTTCTTCCCATAATAGGTACATGAAAAATTATGTTTACAAAGTTATCTTTGGAATAGGAGAGGCAGAGGAACTCCAAAGGTTAACACCTACAATCTTAAAGAATGCATTGGATCCTACAGTTAGAAAATGCTAATTACGATTGGAGTACGAAGGAGGGCTTTTCGAGCATTTATTATAATTTTTTTTAAATTATTGGTATGTATGTATTGTATATGTTCAAATGTTCTTGTCATCAAATGTTATCTGTCCATTTATGTGTTGTGTTGTTGACTGATTGTAGTAATTTGGTTATAAAAGTTGTATTCAAAATTGAAAAATTCTGTGTCATTTCATTAATTTGACGAGGAAAGCACTGTTAGCAATACCCCACGTATGAATAAAATTCAGTTAGTGGGAGTGATACATTGTTCGTACTTAGATTTTTCCGATAATCGTAAAATAAGTTTAAAAATCGCAATTAAACCATGAAGTGTGATACATCCTTGAATGCGGAATAAAAAGCTCTTCTAATATTATGTATAAACATATCAGGACCGTATTAAAAAAAAACAAAGCTGATGATGGTTACCCGAAAACGAAACGTCGGATTTCAATTTGTTGCATGTCATGTTAAAGAACATTAAAAGCTACCAAAAGGTGCTTTTACTTTTTATTTAACATCAATCACAAAGTAACAATTTGACATAAACTGTTTCGTCCTTACATTTTACCTTACCTTAGTTTTCCTTAAAAACAAAAGGGGGGACCAGGACCAGTGAGTGCGCGATAAGCAGTTTTCGCATCACCGCGAAAAACAGTGAGTCGACCACCGCCGTGTACATATCGTTAAACAATCAGAGTGTTGAAAGTACCGCATGTGCACGTTTCTCGACGCCGGCCGCGCCGCAGAGTGCTTTTGTTCGGTAAGTGCACACAGAGGCAAAACAATTTCGTATCCCAAGTCATATTGGGTGGTCCTTCCCGCATTTCAAATTAGACCTTTTTGCTCGTATACTCGTATATTATATCACATTTTCTTTATCAACCTTTAGTTCGCTCTTCTTGGTATCCGCATCAAACATAAACGAAATCCTGAAAATTCTCTGTTTGTCGCACAACTTCGGAACGACTCGGAATTTCGTTAGTTTAAAAACGTCATTTTACTAAATTCTAAATTGCCCAACTTTTCTCCCATTTAACCGAAACTCTACCTCTTACCGTTTCTGAAATTCACATAGTGGCCCTCCTTATCTTGGACACAGTGTGTAGTGGGTATAGTGTCGTAATCAGAAAACGAAGTCTGATTTTCTCCTGAAATAATATACAGGGTGTATCATAAATACTTTGTTAATTTCCGACTAGACCGGAACTAAATTGGTATACTTATTGTTATTATACTCGATTAAAAGAGTCGTATGTCCTCTACTTCACTGTAAAAGTGTATTTCTTCATCATTATACCAATAGTTTTAAATTAATGATGTCTTAAACATTTCAAAAAATAAAAATAAATCCTTGCAGTGGATTTTAAGAAAATCGATTCTGAATTTTTGACCAATTTTTGCCACCAATAAATTGGCCACGTTAAGTTTTTGCTCCTTATCAATTATACCTAAAAGTTCTTGCCATCCCTTGGCTATAATGGCTAATTAAGTTAAATCGTTGTTGAGCTAGAGCCTAAAAAGTAAAAACTGGGAGAATTACTATATTGGCCGCCGTTTTGAATTTAGCAACAAACGAAAAACGGCGTTTGTAACCATCTCCACTGACTTTTCACCAGGGGAAATTAGTGTGGGTTAAAATTGGAACTTTTGCGCCTAAAATAACGCCCGTAGTTTGAGCCCCCTTCCGCCGATTTTGATAAGAAGCTTGTTTTACCGATGAAGTTTTTTTACAGGTCTTAGTTTTAAATTTCATGAAAATTATAGTAGTTTAGGCACCACAACCGTCACGCACCCATCCACGCACCCACAGTCAAACATTTTTGAAAAATGGTGGTTTTGGCGAAAAAAAACAAAAAACTCATTAAATTGAGCTGGTAAAACAGCAATTCTTCTCGTATTTAATCGTCTCTCTAGTTTCCAAGATCGACCCATACTAAACATCTGAAGAAACTCACCCTGTAGAAGCACACGTGTGTATATGCACGGGAACGTAAAAATAGAACTACAGCAACATTATATAGTCTTTTTTTGGAAATTGTAGAATAGTTTTGTTTTTAAAGCAACCGAATTTTGTGTCAGTTTCTTATCATTATTAAAAAAACAACTTTGCTGTATAATTAGTAATTAGATAACCGTTTGTAGGTCACATGTAAATATGAGAAATGGGTGAACCACAACATTTAGATTTCTTAATTTAGAATTATACAGGACGTTTTCTACTACGTGACCACCTGCCGAAACGCCGCGGACCGGACGTGTATGAAAATGTTAACTGTAGTCAAGATGCGCTCACCCAAACGCCTACTTCCTCAATTGAATACCTACTCTCTTTTATTGATTTATTGTTAAAAGGTAACAAACGCTGCACCTCATTTTATTAAGGTCACATTAATGTGGCACTCAATCTATAAAGTTAAAGATAACGTTTGTTATGTTTTGAGTGTAAAGCCGGACAGTATTCGGCGGCGCTCAACAGTTTAACCTCGTTCGCTTTTATTATTAGCGTTGAGTGAATTATTCAATGTTATTAGTACTTACGTGGTTCTCAGAGCGTAAATGTTAGGAAGTTGCCGACTGTAAACATGTATTTATTTATATTCGCCATTTTATTAAACCGCATCTTAGTGATTCTTTCGGTATGTGTTCCGGATACGAGACATCGTTCCGATACGTTGGCTCCAGATGAAAGTTCTTACGACATAATGTTCTTCAACAAAAGTTACATTAGTGATTGTGGCTGTGACGATAAATATACATGCGTGCGAAAGTGTTGTGATGAAGATTATGGAATTGACGCGGATACTTTGAAATGTGTTCGTAATGAATCAGTTAAACTATCGATTCCCATCTATATGATGGGCAATGTTATTATTGATAATGATCAGTTGATCGATTTTCGTTATGTATCTGGTGTTAGCGAATGTTTGCTTGATGAAGAAGAAGACGATTTTTATTTTGCCAAGATGGATGAATTTTATATTCAAAAAGATGGAAAATTATGGATGTCACGTTTAAACACTTATTTTAAACCGGAGCATTACTGTATTGAGAATGATGACGATCTAGGCCCCGTTGCCGTCTTATGCCTTTTGAGTTACAATGTTCAAAGTTTAGAGATATCTGCCCGTATAACTTCGATAGGTAAGCAAAAACTGTCCATATTTTGGCCCACCTTGGATTAATATTTATACTACCTACACAATGTAAAATTAATAATCTTCACTTATTTTGTTAATTTGATCTCTTTGGAAAAGGATTATATTTCCCACGCATTTATTTCATACATAAATTTTCTAAATTTGATCGGTATAATTACGTCGAGAGTGTCACTACCTAATTATAGTTGGTAGATGTACATTCCTTAAATTACAAGCAATTATATTCATTAAGTATGCTTCTCGAAGATTGAATAAATTTTTTTTTTTAGGTATGATTATATCACTACCATTTTTATTGGTTACCTTTATAATATATGCCGTACTACCTTTACGAAACCTACATGGGAAATCTTTAATGTGTTATGTTTTTTCATTATTTACAACATATTTGTTGTATGTTATTATTCAACTACATCCAGATGCTGACAGTCTTGATGCGGTTGTGTGCAAAACTATTGGTAAGTTAAATATAGAATAGTTCGTTAAAGATGCACTATTACGTCATTATATATACATATAATAGTGGGGAGGAGATATTTGAAGGTCCATGGCGTGCCCACATTTGTGTTTTATTTTCAACATTACCAATATGTTACTTATCTGTGTTTTTATTATTGAGTTTGTTACGGTAGGTATTTAGGAGAAGCGTGACTTTCATATTACACATCGTAGTATTTCTACATTGTCCACGTTCTAGCCCAAAGTCATTATTTGGTTTCTCATCACAAAATCCTTGAACCCATGTTATGACGTCAAGGATAATCACGTAATAGTAATTAAGGCTAGATCATTTGAACTTCCTGCAATTATATGTACATTTACAGGGTGTTTTTTTGGAGCTTTAGTTAGACGTTTCTGGGAAAGTTTTATAGGTAGATTTTTGAAAATTTGTACTTAGGGGTTACTCAAAAAGCCGAATCGATGTAAAATATTTTCAAAATGGCAGCACTTCCAGAAATGCCGGAAGTAGCTACCAACTTCGTTATTTTAAATAGCAACCCCTATTTTTTATTGCATTTTTGGATTCTACGTGAAATTTCATAAATTTTGATATCAACATGTCAATATCTACAAGTTATGGTTTTTAAGTTATTTTCATTTATTTAAAAAAAAATGGCGGATGCAGACAGTACTTTAAGAATTCATTACTTGAAAACGGTTGTAGCTTGTAGCTATGGCAAGCGAGTTTTCACCAGCGCATAGAGGAAGAAAATGGTCATTTCATTAAAAAAAAACTGAGTTTTTAGTCTTTGAATTTTCTTAAATTTGGAGCCTCATAAGTGACGTCGTACGCAACATAACTTTTTTTTAAGTACACCAAAAGAAAGCCCTATTCTTCCTTTAAGCGCTGCTGGTGAAAACTCGCTTGCCATAGCTACAACCGTTTTCAAGTAATGAATTCTTAAAGTACTGTCTGCATCCGCCATTTTTTTTAAATAAATGAAAATAACTTAAAAACCATAACTTGTAGATATTGACATGTTGATATCAAAATTTATGAAATTTCACGTAGAATCCAAAAATGCAATAAAAAATAGGGGTTGCTATTTAAAATAACGAAGTTGGTAACTACTTCCGGCATTTCCGGAAGTGCTGCCATTTTGAAAATATTTCACATCGATTCGGCTTTTTGAGTAATAGTCCAGTCATTTTAGACAAAAAATTACATGTTTTCAAAAATTTGTCATACAAGCAAGGGAATTGGTACACATATTCATTGTTGCCGTCTCATTTAAATGTTATAAAGTCCCCAAAAAAAAAGTTGTGCTGAAGCCGCCATCGTAGAAAATGGCGGCCAAAATACGTTTTTTTAGGTTTTATTACTTAACCGTTGAGTTTGGAAAAACATTTTTTAAACAAAAGTTGTTTGTTATAGAATTATCTACATATTTTATTATTACCGTTTTTTTGTGTGAACGACGATACATGCACAAAATGGCGTCATTGTATAGTCCGTATAGCGAGGTAGTAACCGTGAATACACAGCTTAACAGAATTATTGTTGCTGTAACTGATCTAAAGGAGTTAAAATGATGTTTTCAGCATAAGCTTCCACCCAGACCCCCAGCACTGTTTGTGTCTTTTAGTAAAATTAAAAAATCATCACTTGACTGAGCTTTTAAATGTGAAGACTCTGCTTTTTTTCCCAGTGACTTTGTTTACGTAATAGATGGTGGCCACATACTTCACAGTGTTACATGGGCACGACCTGCAACTTATGAGGATGTACTCAACAGCTATGTATCTTATGTGAAATCACATGATGGAGACCAATGTAACATTGGATTTGATGGATATCCATACCAGCCTACTATTAACAGTTGTGAACAAAGAAGAAGGGCTGCCAAAAGAACATCTGCAAATAAATAACAAAGCAAACCAACATTGTTTAACATTCCCCGACAAAAAAAATGTTCTGAGTGAATTCTGTGATGATCTTTTTGCACATGCAGTGCCTGGATGTGACACCACACTAGGTGTGTACAATCAAGGCAAAATGAAACACAGCTGTGCTATTACAATCCTACAGAAAAATCCAGACCTGAGGTCAATTGCAAAAGTTTTCAATTAGCCTCTGGCCTTACGAGAAGACGTTGGTGCTCTAGGAGAGAAATTTTTGCTCTACCAAGCACTGTGAGAGCGTAAAATCGGGGCTGCGATGTTCACCAATGTGCGCTACGTGGTAAGGTTCGACATGTGCAGAAGATGTTAACATTGATATTGAGGAAAATGATGATGACATTGCTTAAATAATAACTTTTATATTTCTTATGTTTGTTATTTGAGAACATTTTATGGATGTCAAAAACCATCACTAATTTCCTTTCCGTGCATTTCATTTCAATTTTGTTTTACATGAATTTTTATTCATCTTTGTAATAAGTATATTAAACATTTCCTTATAACGCTTGGTATACTGTGTATATATTTTCTAAAACCAGAAGTGTCTCTCAAATAATTATTTGTTCTTTAAATAGGTGATCAAAGTGATATCGAACAAATTGTTGTTATTATTAACATGAATGAAAAGAAAAAGGCATTTTATGTGGTTATAGTTGGTCACACAAAAAAATGGTAATAAGTAATAACAAAATATGTAGATAATTCCGTGATAAACAACTTTTGTTTAAACATTTTTTTTCTAAACTTAACAGTTAAGTGCGAAAGTACGAAAATTACCCAATTAAAAAATCCAGATTCCAACTTTTTACAGAATACGATTAGCAGATGCGAGAAGTGTTTGTAGTACTGATGATTCAGTTTAAAGGAGTGACAAAAATCATCAAAGTTATCAGTGTAAATTCATAAAGTCCTCGTATTCCGGAAACTCCTTTAAATAAAACAATCCAGATGCTTTCAGAGAAATGTACTTTTTAGAGAAATTAAATTACAGCAATAGTTTTTTTGCAAAAGTCATTCGTCATACATGTACATGAACATGATTATAGAGGCTACTCTGTGCAGTCTGATGCAATCAGCTCTCAGAGTAACCGAGGAATGGTGTAAGGAACACTCCTTGTCCATTAACCCCACAAAAACGGAGGTAGTTCTCTTCACAAGAAAAAAAAGGATAGGGTGTCTTCGAGCTCCTCGGCTCTTTCAAAAAGACTTTGGAGCCCATCCCAATAAATACGAAAAACCTCCACAGCCGTCATGGAAGCCTTTTAGGTTTGCATCCACTAGATCTACACGTGAGAGAGCAGGTCATGCTGGCAGCTTTGCGTCTGAAAACTAAGGAGTTGCTGAACAACAGAGGTATTGAGGTGGGCCACTCTCGAATTATTGGCGAGGCAATTAAGCGACTGCCGACTGCCTATCCTAGAGGGACGATCTAACTCACTTATTCCTCAATTTATATTAAGGCGAAACTACCACATCCTTTTAAAGCGGAAGTGGCAGCCCAATCCGACATATTCATCTTCACGGATGGATCTAAAACAATGGAAGGAACGCGTACTAGTATTTACCTACTCCAAAGAACTGAACTTCCATATCACTCAACAACTAGGCAAATTTGCGACTGTATCCCAGTTGCGGTTTCAGGGGGGGGGGGGGGGCAGGGATAAAAAAAATGACGAACACACATAATATTTGTGGTCTAATTCTTTACCTGGTTAAGCTTCTCCCACTAAATTTTGGCTGGTGTAACCAGCACCCACAAAATTATAAAAAAGTAATGAGATTAACAACAAATTGAAGTAACGATGATGTAAATAGGTGCTATTCGAGAAAAACTTTTCTGCTGTCAACGCCTTAAACAATTAGAAAAGATTTTCGTAAATAAACATTTGCTTAAACGCAACTACAACAATTAAAAGCAAGTGATTGATTGTGTTCCGGGTTTTGAAAGTTGGACCAATAAAGAAATTGCATTTAAATATGGCGGTAACTTTTGGGAAGGAACTTACCTTTTCTGTTGCGTAAACAGATTTTAGTCAATTTTCATTGTCATTCTTCTGACAGTTATCTCACAGGCGGGAATTTTAATCGCGGGCGAGTTTTCCGTAGCGAATTTACTACACGCAAAAAATTATCTATTTAAAAAAGGGCGGCTGGGGGGCAAAATTGCCTAGATATCTCACCATTGTTCCCTCTATGTCTAAATTAATGTGCTTTTTCTCAAAAAGATATTTATATTATGTCAAAGTTGGATACTTTTGAAACGAATGCACTGTATATTTACCAAGCATATGCCAACTTTTTCCTTAATCTGGGTTGCGTAGATCCTTTTGTACATAACATGCAGTATGTACCCACACAGTCTGTACATTAACGCATAGCTTAATAACCCATAGCTACTCAGTTGAAAAATGTAATGTATCCTCTGAGTCTGTTCCCAACTGTTTCTTGGTTCAAAATAGTTCATCTTTAAAAATTCATTTAAAATTTGGATTAAGTAGGGTTGTTCGAAGGGTCATGACGTATTAGGGATCCTAAATTGGAAATAGAATTCCTTTTGCTCGAAAATATTCTTAGATACATCTTGCGTTGCGATAATTAACCGAATTATTATTTCACTTCAAGCGTAGAGTGAAAAGTTTAAAGTTCTCACTCAACGCTTCAAGTATTTTAAGTCATGAAACTAATCAAACCTATTTTTGTTGCAGCGATGACGTTTATGTACTTTTTCGAGGCATCATTTGTATGGATGAACGTAATGTGTATCGATATTTACTTAACATTTAGGTATGTACGCATCACACATATTTTTTACCTTATATTTCTGCAGGGGTACGTATAAATAGGTATCCAGTACATACCTACTACAGAACATAAGCTAGCATTCAATGAAAACGTAACATCTACACACTTTTATGAGATTTTCTAAATACATAGGTAAGTGTGTATGGATACAGAAAAATGTTATCGAGATTTCAAACCAAGACCCCTACCTCTACCTTTAAAACAGTCGAAATTTCCTTATTACAAAGAATACAGGGTGTCTCACGGTGACCGTCGGTTAGAAGTATATCAAGAACGGTAAAAGCTAGAAATTTGAAATTTTGCATATGCGACATGCCGTGTTTAGTCTATTAAATAAAAATATTTTCCAAATGGCAACACTTCCGGAAATAACGGAAGTGAGCATCAACATCTTTATTTTAAATACAAACCAGGCAATTTTTTTCACATTCTGATGTGTCATAAAATGTTTAGTAAGTATGCTTAAAATAATCGGCGCGGCGTATCAATTTCGATTGTTGAGAAAAAAAATTTTTCCACTGAAAAATTTAAAAATCTTGTTTAGGAAATAAAATTGAAAGTCGAAAAAGGTAAAAGTTAGGGAAATGGGATTTTAGGTTCTCAATGTCAAAAGATTGAGACACAATTGTCTGTAATGGATAATAAAAAATTGCCCCCGGTTACGTATCTATTTGACGTTATTTCCAGACTTAAGAAAAACTTTAAAAAGTCTCTTTTTTCAAATGGAATGCCTATTTAATTATCAGCCCATTCGATGCAGAAATAAATTTCCTTTAAATTGATATACCATGTTCCTATACCTAAAATCAATGATTACAGAGTTATTTACATTTTTCTATTTAAATTTATAATTAGGTACATAATTATGGCAGTGGAAGAATAAATCCAGCTAATTTTGTAGGTATTTTTAAAATACCTTGTATTTAATTACAATAAACATAATATAAAGGTATACATACATACTTTACAAAACATGGTTGGCTTTGAAAATTTTCAAAAAATGTTTATTCAATTGTTTCTTATGATTCTTATGTTTTCATTTTTATTTGACAGTTGTCAGTTAGCTATCAGCTATCAGTTTGAAACTTTACGCTACATTTACGTTTGTTATCATTCTATGTTATCTGTTTGAATTTTGATTTTTGCGCTTGATATTTGTTTTTAATTGGGCACTATGGAATACGCAAATGCTGATATTCTAAATTTGTTTTACATTCATGGCGAGTCTGCATGGTATTATTTTCGGACCTGCAGAACCTTTAACCATTGAATACAGAATCACTCAACACTTTAACGAAAGATATCCGCATTTACCTACAATGACAGAAAAAAAAATCAGGATGATTGAAAATAATTTTCTAAGTTTGGGCGAAGTAAATACGCCACGAAATTTGGCAAAGCCAATTGTCCCCAATGACGCTGCAGAAATCAATGTATTGGGATATTTTACTGCTTTCCCTGAAAGTTCGGTTCGTTCGGCGGAAAGAGGCCTTGGATACCTACTAAAAAAGTTCCATAGATAGAATTTTAAATATTCATAAAAGTATAAGAAACAATTGCATAAAAATTTTTTAGGAATTTTTTTTTAAATAGAAAAATGTAAATAGCTCTGTAATCATTGATTTTAGGTATAGGAACATGTTATATCAATTTAAAGGAAATTTATTTCTGCATCGAATGGACTGCTAATTAAATCGGCATTCCATTTGAAAAAAGAGACTTTTTAAAGTCTGGAAATAACGTCAAATAGATCAGTAACCGCGGGAAATTTTTTATTATCCGTTACAGACAATTGTGTCTCAATCTTTTGACATTGAGAACCTAAAATCCCATTTCCCTAACTTTTACCACTTTCGACTTTCAATTTTATTTCCAAAACAAGATTTTCAAATTTTTCAGTGGAAAAAAATTTTTTTCTCATCAATCGAAATTGATAGCCGATTATTTTAATTAAGCATACTTACTAAACATTTTATGACACATCAGAATGTGAAAAAAAATTGCCTGGTTTGTATTTAAAATAAAGATGTTGATGCTCACTTCCGGTATTTCCGGAAGTGCTGCCATTTGGAAAATATTTTTATTTAATTGATTAAACACGGCATGTCGCATGTGCAAAATTTCAAATTTCTAGCTTTTACCTTCTTGGTATACTTCTAACCGACGGTCACCGTGAGACACCCTGTATAATCTACTATTTTTCTTCTTGGTTAAAACGTTAAAAGTTTGACACATTTAAGCAGAACGTATGATACAAAGATTATAAATATATTAACATAATTGCAATCTCGATAATCAATGAAAAATTGAATTTTGTAGTGATGCATCTGAACACTTATGAGTTCCTTTCTTCTTCGACATATTCCTGGGTTTCAACATTATCACATCACAATAAGGCCCAGTTGTATAAAGTCCAGTTGAGTTTCAACGGCGGTTTAGTGTAAAATTGAGTCGCACAAACTAGGATTGACGTCTGACGATATGGGTTGGTAAATGGGTGGTAAAACCGCCAGTTCAACCCTAGGCCGGATGCCAACCCTAGTTTGTGCGACTCAATTTTACACTAAACCGTCGGTTGAAACTCAATTAGACTTTATACAACTGGGCCTAAGAGAGCTACGAACTGAATCATATCGTTAATAGTACCAACACATTATTCTGTAAATTGTGACTTGCAAAAACTAGTAATACGGTGTCTAACGAGCTTTAAGATAATAGTTTTTCTGCCTACTGGGTTTTCCAAACCAAACATTTCAGATAAGTTAGTTGTAGACCAAATAAATAAAAAAAATGTGCTGAAGAAGTAGGTAATAACTGCGTGATATTGATCTTCTCTGGAAAAAGATACAGTGTTATGAGGTTTGAATTTAAACTCTCAATAGATTATTTGAATAAGTATCTACCATTTAAAGTAGCTAAATGATATTCGAGAACGAGTTACTATTGCAAGCAACAGTATAACTGTCCAAAAATTTCGTCAGCTGTGAAATTCAGCGAAAATCAAAGACATGTGTCTATGCTTTTCTGCACCAAGTGCGAATATGGAATTTATAGTCCGTCTATAGCCATGTTAGTGAAACAAAGACGTACCTACCTTCGGAAAATATTCCATTAAGTTGAATATGGAAAGTTGAAAAAAATTTCTTTTGATAAACGCAATTCTAAACACAACGGGACAATAGGGGCAGAATTGTATGAAGATGATGTCGAGAAAACTGTGCTTGAACAACAAACTGGGTCCGGATGAGCCCGGCGAACCAAAAGGAAGGAAATACAAATAGATATTGAGCATTGTATCCAAAGTAGATGACGTACAATTATCAAAATTTTGACAATTGGAAGGGCCTACCATCCTATATCAACCTAATGAAAAAACCAAAGATTTTTTGCCCTAGCCGTTATAATACAAAACATAAGAAGGACAATAATAACGATGATTCAGTTGCAATTAACTTATAATACGTATCAACTGTATACCTTCTTATGTATTTTGGCCATTTCGAGCATGAAATGTTGAATAATACCTTGTCTGTTCACAGGGGTGGGCAGTCACAAAATACTTGTATTGAAAATACAGTATTTGAAATACAGTTCTGTATTTTGTATTTTGTATTTGATGATTTTTCCCCAAAGTATTTTGTATTTTGTATTTCAAATACTCTCTTATGAGTATTTTGAATTTTGTATTTGAAATACATTAATGTATGTATTTTTCCCACCGCAATGTTCCGACAAGTTTTAAAATTTCGTTCGGAATTTCATACATACAGCATAATACAGATTTGGTGTAGATATAAGTATCTACAGAAACTTCATTCAAACGCAGTTGTTAATTATTGTTAAGTGCGAATTTCAGGAACATATTTTCTCGTATACAATACAGGGTGCCTGAATAACTTGTGACAAACAAACAATTTTTTTAATGGAACCCTTTCTATAATTTTACATGTTGAGAACCTTCTAAAATATTGCGGTTTTTCAGTTTCCTATGTATAAAACATTTTTATAAATTTATTCGGAAACCCTTAGGAATAGATATTTGAACGTGATTACAAAAAATGTTTGTATTTTATTCCTTATCGATCAAGCAGATGATATACATGGCGCTTCATTTAAAAAAGTTGAGTAAAGTTGTATTGAATTTTCTAAAAATTGTAAGATAAATTTGAACATCCTGTATAAGATGAAACATCATAAATTAAAGCAGAACAGCTGACAACCGTCTACAACAAAAATTGACTCCATATTTGACATGAAAGTTGAATTTATGGTTATGCCGCGCCTTTAGAGAAAGTAATGAAAATTACATTTCTTTTAAGAAATAATTATTGGCTGCTAAACTATTCGTTTAAAAGCCGTAATATTTTAGGAATAAATAAAGGGGTCTAAGGAGGTTCTCAACATGTAAAATTTTAGAGGGTTCCATTAAAAAAATTTTTGTGTGTTTGTCACAGGTTATTGAAGCACCCTGTATATATCAACATACTTTCCTGAAATGCGTCTTTAACAATAATTAACAACTGTGTTTGATTGAAACTTCTAACTTTTTTGGTCTTAGTACTATAGAAACCCGACGGATTGAAGGATCCCGTATATGTATTTTTGTATTTCAAATATTGTACTTGTATTTTGTATTTTTAAAAAATATTGTAAAAGTATCTTGCATTTTGTATTTCAAATACCTTTCTAAGAATATTTTATAATTTGTATTTGAAATACATTAGTGCATGTATTTTGCCCAGTCCGTGTACTGTTCAAAGAAATGAACTATAACATTTTTTCCTCGTACCGTCATCTAGAATTGTAGAGAGTTTCCATATTGTAATCATCAGCGATGCAGTGTGGTAAGCACTGTGATCTTATTACTCCGTAGATAACCGCCTGGTAATCATTTTGTGCCAGAGTTATCTGGCGCGACCTAGAATTGAACGCAGGTCATTGATATCGCAGTTTAACATTTTAACCGCTAGACTACTCTCCTCCACTTTCTTATGCTTTAGTACACTTCCCCCCATAGAGTTTGTGTTTGAATATTAGATTAATTTCATTATGCTTGCAAAACCTAAAATGCTAGCAATTCCATTTTTGCAGCGGCACAAAATTAATAATATCAGAACGAAAAAGAGTCGAGTTTAAGCGCTTCATTTACTACAGTATTTATGCATGGGGAACACCTATACTGTTGGTAGTCCTAGTGGTGGTAATGAGTAAGGTAGTAAAACCAAACGCATGGTATAATCCGGGCATATCTGATCAACAATGCTGGCTAAATAGTATGTACTAACATTACGATATGGTTGATTAATCTCATATCACTTTTTAGATGGAATACCGTTGTTTTTGTATCTTTATCTACCTATGGCGATAGTAATAGTTGCAAACATAGTGCTGTTTGCAATTACCGCACATAAAGTTAGGATAGCACGAAGAGACACAGCCATGTTAAGAACTGGAGAAAATAAAAGTTCTAATGAAGAGACCGTACGGTTCGGAGTCTACATAAAGCTCTTTCTATGTATGGGCGTCAACTGGTCTTTTGAAATCATCACATGGGCGGTTGACTGGCAAGTAGAGAATGTACCACCAGCCATTTGGTATGTGACAGATTTATGTAACGCCCTATTCGGATTATTCATTTTTATTATTTTTGTGTGCAATAAGAAAGTTTGGAAGCTACTTAAAGCTAAGTGAGTTAGTTTGGTTGAAATTTTGCTTTTATGTAATATTATTGTAGGTACTATAAAATTACTGACAAAACACCACCTCTTGCGCCATCTTCCACGGATGAAGTTACATTGGAGACCTATTAGTAAAGAAGTTAAATACGTACCTACCTTCCAATTGTGTAAATTATGTTATATGATTTCTTTGAGGAGAAAGTGGTTCTTTTACCAATTCCTAAGTAGTGTAATATTGCACATTGCAGCAGCAGCAGCGAATCAACACAAATTTATTTTGTAAGCGCTTTGCAAGATGAAATGTTGCAGCTAGCATTTCAGTACCAATGTACGCGAGTTCATTGCTCTTTAAAATGAAATTGGAGTAGATCTGGAGAATACAGGTTCTGCTTAGCAGTACTATTTGATATTGGGTTCAAAATATTAGCGTAAGGTGCTTTAAAGCTATTGTCAACTGGCACCATTATTTTTGAGAAATGGTACATGATCGATGAACTAGAGCTCCATTATCCCCCCCAAGATATATTGGCACCACCAGTACGAAATGAAAGTGGCAAGTAATTAGGTACTTTCCATCACATAAATCTATCCCATCCGTAATATGTAATTATTATTAAAGCCGATTTTTACTCGGTGTTCGGTCTCACCCCTTCAAAACTACTTAGAAAGGTGCGTATATCTGAGAGTATAAATGCAGGTATACAACCCTAATTCATTCATTGGTAAGTATTCGTCCAACAAGGTTGGTGCTGGCAACATGATGTAATTTCACGTTAGTACGATTAATTAATTAAATTAATTATCCGGCTCGAAGGACCATGTTCGTTTTGAAGAATTATTATGGAATTCTTGGGTGTTTTCTCTTACGATTGAAAAACGGTTTTAACTAATGATGATATATTTACACACTACATCATGTTGCCATCACCAACCTAGTTGGACGAATACTTATGAATGAATGAATTAGTGTTTATAATACCTGCATTTATACTCTCAGGTATACGCACCTTTCTATGTAGTTTTGAAGGGGTAAGACCGAACACTCGGTATTGCGATTACGTTTCTACTTTAACCGTTTTGAGACGTTAAGACACAGCTAAATTGTCGCCCTTAAACTAAAATGCTTGGCACATCAATTTTGCCTGAGTTAAGGGAGTTTTATCGATAATAAGGGTTAGACATGCAGGAAACGGAATCTGCAATATTACCTCCTGTGCTCAGCTTTAAAAAAATGACGTGGTATGGCGTTTCTTCTTCCTCACCACAACCCCTGCGTAACGAATTATCAGTCAGTTCCATGTTATGCAGGTGTTTGTTCAAACGACAGTGACCGGTGACCTCTGTCGCAAATTTTTTCTTCGTCCTCGCTGCCAAGTCTCCGTTTGGTGTTTCGAGAAAAATCTTGGAAATCCTGGAATTTTCGACCAATGCTCTCTGTCGTGAGTTTTGCTAACAACCGAGGAGCCAATCATATTTACTACTAATTAGTTGGCAGATTAAATCAAGTGAATAAGGATTATTTGGAATTAGATCAAGAAAGTTATGTTAATTGATTTATTATTTGTTTTATTGGTGTCCTATTTTAGCCTTTTAAACCACTCCTCAGCGTGTTTAAATCGCGCTTTCCAAAACGCGCGTGTTTTAAAGTTGCCATGGCATCATCATCAATTTGAAAACGTGAATTCTTATTGGTTATTGATCTGACAGGAGTACTTTGTTACGTCAAATAAAATGACAGATTGCAAATTAATTTCCGTTTTTCTCATTTCCATGACAACGAAAGGTATACTGATTTCACATTACGAATTCAACCATTTCACATTATTAGTTCTTATTTCCATTTTAATACCAAATTTCAAAGTGAACCAATAAAAAAATAGCGTAAAGTATAAGTGGATAAACAGGTCTTTAAAACACTTGCTCTATTTCAAGCACTCCGGCTGCGCCGTCGTGCTTGAAAACTCGCGCGTGTTTTAAAGACCTGTTTATCCACTTATACTTTAATATACTAAAGTCAAGGCAATCCTAAAAGCGTTGCACGTGACATATGACGTAAAATAATTCTACAAGTTGGCAGCATCATAAATAAAGTTACAATGTTGCAACCAAGACATCTGTCATTTGTTGTCTTCCATTTCGTATGTTATTCTATTTCTCTTTAATCCACATGACAACACTGTTGACATGTATATCATACTGGTGACGTGCAACGCTTTTTGCTTTGCCCAAACTTTATTTCGATATTTCGCAAACAATACTTTTGCTTCTTCGGGAAACTAAAATTGTTTATAAGGTAAGTCTCAGTTGAGTATGTACTTAACAATAAAATTATTAATAAGTTGTTAAATCACTGATTACGCCTATTTTAATGTCAATTGTTACATGATATGGCCTTAATTACCGTATTTGCTCGCGTAATTTGCGCACTTTTTAATCTAATTTTGCCTCTGAAAAAATAGGGTGCGTAAAATATGCGGATTTCTACAAGAGTTACTTGGTAATTATTATTTGTCTTTCCCATCTTACACTTACAACATCGTTGCACACTAAAATTGTTGAAAAGCAACTTAAATACTGGAATTTACTGTTCTCAGACTAATCACTGCTCTTAGGGTATTTACAAGGGGAAGCTTCAGGTATTTGTGGTTGAGGAAGAAAATGCATTTTGCACTGAAAAAAAATGTACTTTAAATGTGTGCGAATAATACTTGGAGCAAAATTAAGTTCAAAATGTTTTAAAACAAGTATCAAAAGGCGCAAATTATAGAATTCTGATTTCAACCAACTTCAAATCTGTCATTGTTTTTCTTTCCACCCTTAAGGGAGACGGGAGCGGAGAGGGTGACGGACAATTTGTAAACCACGCAAAGATGTTAGAGGAAAAAAAGTAAAAAAAGATCGTTTTTCTGCTTATCCCTTTCCCCCTTTCCACCCCCAAAAAAGGGGTTACAGTTGGGGGTAAAACTTGCCATTTGAGGATCGTTTTTTATGGAGAATCCAAAAGTGTAATGAAAATAGGTGTTCCCATTTAAGTTTTTCAAAACTTATCCCCGCTCCACTCCACAGGGGGTTGAGGATGATGTTTACGTATCATGACTCAATAGGTTTCAAAAAATAAAGGAAACGTATTTTTTTCTTTTTGTAATGGGTCGTGCGTGGTTCTCGAGATATTAAAGGGTGTATATTTTGACTTTAATGGCGTCCCTATAAGATTTCCTATTAGATGACACCACTTCCAGCTTTCTAAACCCTGTAACATCGACCAACGCACAGACACATAGACATCCGGAGGAATTTAGCAGGGGCGTACGCAGGATTTTCGTTCGGGGGGGGGGGGGTTAAAAACAACATACAAAGAAGATTTTTTTAAAATAATAATAATCTAAATAACAAAGTTAAGACGTCTAGATGAACGCGCAAGACGATTGATTATTTCTTCGGGATTCATTTTAATTGATCTATTGATTTTAATGGACCTATTATAAGACAAGCGACATGCTTAACAATTAAGTTGATAAGCTTAAATAAAATTTACCGGAATGCTGACACTTGTAAAGAAATCATTAGATTTTAATTCCGCTTATTCAAACTACTAGAAGGCTTCGCGCGCAAATGCGCGTCAGTGGTTCTTCGGCGTTTCGCGCCTTGGTATCAGTAAACATCTGCTACTGTAGTGACTGAGCTGTCTTTGCCGCACACAATTTCGAAGCGCATGCATTAAAGTAGATATACATGTAGCTACATGTATATCTACTTTAATCTCATGTCTACTTTAATGCATGAGGTTAAAGTATATCTACTTTAATGCGAATTTGTTACGGACGTTCATTCGCAATTATTATATATGATGTAATATAAAATTGTTATCTTTATGGGTGTCGGTTTATTACGGACGTTCGAACTGTGTAATCATTTTTATTACCTAGTTTCTGTATACATATATCGACCCGTATACATTATTATTATTCTTATTCTTTGTGCTTAGAAACAGTGATCGAGCCTTTAATGAATATTTCGGGGGGGGGGGGGGCACCCAAGAACCCCCCCCCCTTCGGTACGCGCCTGGAATTTAGTAACCAACTTTTTGAAGGTGGTTGAAAATTAGGGTGCGTAAATGCGCGGTGGCGGAAAGTACTCGAACAAATAATTGGGTATTTTAACAACTTGTTAATAATTTTATTGTAAGTACTCAACTATGTATTAGCTTAAGACTTAAGGTATAAAGAATTTTAGTTTCCTGAAGAAGCAAAAATAATGTTGGCGAAATATCGAAAAATAATTAATAAATCATGGTTTATTCCCAAATAATCCTTATTCACTTAGCCACCTTTTTTTTTTATTCCAAAGTATCACGGTGCGTTTTAACACCATGTGGCACTATCAAGGGACCTTTTCGTAGTGAAACATATTGTTGGAACGTGTTGGGATATTTTGAAACAAAGAATTAAGCGGAATTACTTGATGTTAGTTGAATATTACTAGGTGGCAATTTACGTCACCAAACTTTGATGGTTGTTTGGAATTTAACATTTAGTAGGTTTAAAACTTTCTTTACAAACTAAATCTTGACATTTTCTGTCAAGGGGTCGAGTTAGCTCATCTAATAATGCAGAGTAACAGTTTCACCTATAACAACGAAATGGTGGTGCTAGCAAAATATCTCCTAAAGATAATCAGGGGTCGCGTAAGATTTAGGCAAAAAGACTTTGATTAATTTTCTGTAAACAAGGCCGTAGCCAGAAAAAATATTCGGTGGGGGGGGGACCAAATTTTAACAATTACACGCCACCCGATGTAACTACAAACTACGTAATGTAATTTACATTTCGTTTAAGAAATTGTTATTTTCCATTGAGTTTCGGGGGGGTTCTGACCCCCTTGATCCCCCCCTGGCTACGGCCTTGCCTGTAAATATCTACCATAATAACATGTAATTCCACTGAAACGTTTATTTTAATTAGAATCCAACGCGTTTCCATACTATCTTTTTAAAGCTCTTATCTCACAATAAAATTGTAGTGTCAGCATGATATAGTAACCAATTTGTTTTAGTTGTTAATGGAAATAGAAAAATTGTGCTACTTGGTTGCTATAAATGACCTTATGCAGGCATATTTGAACCCAAAATCGAAAATGGTACAGCGTTAACTTATAATGTAGATTTAATTTATTTAAAGATCCTCAAAGCGTTTTAATATCTTTAATATAGCAAATGAACAACATACTGAGATCAGCTAATACTTAAACCGAAGAATCGTCCACTCCTTATGTTCCTTAATGTTTTTTAAATTAAAATGCATTTAAAAAAGTGAGCACATATTTTCTGCCTAAATGAACTAAAACAGAACTGTTTGTATTTCAATTCTAAGAATCGCAATTGCGACGGTTATATGACGTTTCGCCTCCGCTGCTTAGTCCCCACCGTTTCGTCCCGGGGTGTTTGGTCTCTATACCGTTTGATTGGTAATTGTTCGTCCCTTGATGTTATTTAAAAAATATACCCACTGTATAAAAAGGGCGAAACGGCGGGGGCGAAACGTCCCTACCCCATAGCGACAGTTGTCACATAATCAGTCGAAAGGTTCATTCTCTTACTGATACCTTGTAATTGATTTTGTTACAAATGCAACTAAATAAACCATAACTGTTTCTCCAAGGACCGTTAAAAAAGTATTGGAACACGATTCGAAATATAAAAATTTAAACAGAAAATCAAATTTTACGATTAGCAAAGCAGATCTGATTATGTGTCAATTTTAAGGGTCGTTACTTTAGTGTTATTTATGTAACTTCAACAGTCTGAGTTAGTGTTTCCCGGGAATTCTGTAATTTAGTTTTTAAAGTACAATTATGTAAGGGTTTGAAGTCTGCGTTACTTTAATTAGGAAGTACATTAGGTACATAGTTCAGTTTTAGAATTTTACCACATGGGGATGTTAGCCATACGAAACGTAATTTGTTCCCCAGGATTTTCCATTCAGTCTCAAACGAATTGCTTTATATTTAGAAATCCTTGATTATGAGCGGAGTATAGTCTAAATATTTCAACATTTTCCTTTTCTATTAAAATAAATTTTTTTCATTACCTTTTTTCTTATTTTCAGGCTAAATATATGTAATTTTCTACTTATATGCACTACATTCTATTGCATAATTCCTCTAATAATACGCTGTTAAAATTCGACTCCATTTGAGCTAAATTCGTAGTGAAAAATGGCGTTTGTACAGAAATCTGCAAATGAGCAGATCTTTTACGCAAAATTTGGTTGTGTAACATTTATGCAAATTAAATTTGATAGTAACTTAATCAATTTCTCCCTTATTGCGTCAGTAGCTTTAATTATATGCTAGTGTTTTACTGCGCCGTCTCTTTCTCCTCTCAAAGATAATTCAATCTCCCATTTTTCCACTAGATCTGTAGTTTTGTTTGTCATAGACGAGTTTTATAAATAGCAAACGTAAGATGAATTTAGTACACGCGGGAGTTTATCACCGATAATTATGAAATGTGGCTACATAATTAAATATTTTTTATTTACACATTTATTTATAAGTTCGGTACTAAATTCTTGCGTTACTAATACCAGAAGTGAATCAATTAAAATTGCTAGTGATAATAGTTGGTACATCCCCACAATTTTCAATAAAACTAATATACAAAGATGTGGCTGTGATACTAACGAAGTAGTGTGTATAAGAAAATGCTGTGATGTTAATTATTTAGAAATAAATAAAACTTGTTCATTTAACAACACCCTGAAGATGGATTTGCCAATTTTTGAACATCAAAATGTTAAACTGGAAGGTGACGATTTGCCCAGAATACGTTTTATTTCCGGTATTAATCAGTGTATTATGGACGACGATATGTTTTACGAAGCTCTTAATGATGAATTTTACATACAACACGATGGAAGAATATGGCTACCGGCAATGAATACATATTTTGGCCAAGAACATTATTGCCTTGATTACAATAGCGAAAACACCATCGTTGCAACAATCTGCATTTTAGATTTTGATATACAAGGTTTACTCATCTCGGAGCGTTTAACTGTCGTTGGTAAGTTTGGGAAATTTTATGGGGATGAACTAATATTTATAGCGCCCTTGATACACTTATTGATTTTAAGATGTTACGCAGGAGCTTAATTTTCATTTTTTGAAATGGAAGGAAATTTTAATTTAACGGTAAACGAATAATTGGTAGGTATTTGTTAAGACAGCTATTATTTACTTAAAACTGTTTATTGTTGATAAGGGGCTTTAAACATCCACGTCCTTTAGGTGTAGCGTGATCCGTTTAGCACGTCATTACGAGCACAAACATTCAATACAAAGAATGTGGATTTGGTTACAAAGCTTCAATTTCCAATCATCATTTGTCTTCTAGTAACAATAAATCTTTAGTATGTAGTAGTTTTATCTAACCCATCGGTTTATCGAACGTTTCTAAATGATCTGCGAATGCCACTTTATAACGCCGTAATGTGCCAGTTTCGCCTAAAGCCAATAATAATTATCCGCAAACAATTCTCAAAAATCTCAACTCTTGAAAATAAAGGCAATAAAGGTATTGCAATTTGAAAATCATTAAAGAATGTAAGAACAAAATTAAGACGGAGAAGCTCATATTGACTAAAATAATTTTGTTTTTTTACATAGAAATGTTTACGTCAATAAAGATTTCCCTTATAACCCCTTAGCAAACAGAGTCACGTTATTTTGACGTTAATTTCACGTGATTTAATGACCCGTAGAACGTCAGATATGACGTCTTTTTGTGGGCATTATGTCACATAATAGAGACGTATACACATGACATCATTTTTACGCCACTTTAAGAGCTCTAGGACGTGAGTTGCGACCGTTGTGGGTCGTCACCCAAGTATATGCATAATATAATATTATCAATGCCAAAAATTGTTTAACCAGTTCCATACGAAAAAGGGAAAAACTACATTTTCACGTGCCCAGTGGCGGATTTTCAGTCTTGGCCGCCCTAGGCAATGTAGTACCAGCCGCCCCTTTCTCAGTTTCCATCATTTTATTTAAAATTGCTCCCTAAGTCCCAACACTCCCAACCCAATATAATTTTTAAGAATACAAATTTTATTTATACAAAATGAACACGTATAGTACTTACTATACTTACCTAATAAAAGAAAACAAAACATATTTCAACGAAAACGGAAAACTACAAATATACAAACAACATTCTGCTGTTTACATCATAGCACTCTTCAATTAGTTATCAATCAAATCAAAAAACAAAACTAAAAACGCACGTAAAATTCTTAGGAACGCATGAAATACACAATCAGTCAGAATCAACAATTAGTACAAGGTGGCAGCGCGCGTAGGTATAAATTCATAATAGTAATATATTAAAGTATAAGTGGATAAACAGGTCTTTAAAACACGCGCGAGTTTTCAAGCACGACGGTACAGCCGAGTGCTTGAAATAGAGCAAGTGTTTTAAAAGACCATTTATCCACGAATACTTTACGCTATTTTTTTTTATTGGTTTACTTTGAAATCTGGGTATTAAAATGGAAATAAGAACTAATAATGTGAAATGGTTGAATTCGTATGTGAACTCAGTATACCTTTCGTTGTCATGGAAATGAGAAAAATGGAAATTAATTTGCAATCTGTCATTTTATTTGACGTAACAAATTACTCCTGTCAGATCAATAACCAATAGAATTCCCGTTTTTCAAATTTGTTGATGTTGGCATGGCAACGTTAAAACACGCGCGTTTTAAAAAGTGCGATTTAAACACGCTGGGGCGTGGTTTAAAAGGCTAAAATAGGACACCAATAAAAAAAAACTATTTTAAAAATCCAATTATTCAAGTGATAGCGATTCGAATTTCGAATATGTACCTTGTAAAACTAAGAAAGTGACAATGCCGAATCGCCGGAAGCGGAACGTTTATCAAATTAAAACGCTAGCATAGTATTACATACTAGCAAGCAGTATACGTATCAGTAATCTGATTCCGACAGAAGATTATTGTTTGTTTACAGTGCAGGACTGCACGCCGAACTAGTCAGCGTTTTTTGCACACAATGTTATTTTCTTCGGGTCGTTTCTTGTTATCATTCATTCTCATTCATCGGTGTATTTTTTGCCCACTATTGGCCGCCCCTAATATCTGGCCGCCCTAGACCCGGGCCTAGTGGGCCTTATGGGAAATCCGCCACTGCACGTGCCAACCCTTTTTCATCAGAACTCAAAACCGACGCTTTTAGTAGGGTATACTTGCTTGAAAGTTTCCCCCTTAACAGGATTTGAACCTTTGGGAATAAAATCTATTACTCATATGAGACGTCATAATGACATCTCATAAGGGACGTTAAAAAATGGCAAGCTTTAAGACGTCATTATATCGTCAGTAATAGGTCGAGTGACGTTAACGACCAATGAGACCTGTAAAGGACGTCAAAAAGACGTAGCATTGTTTGCTGGGACCGTTAAAAATCCTAAAATATTACATTTAATCAAAAAACAAGTTACCCTCTCAAAATACTTCAAGACATATTTATCTTAAATTTTCAATTTTATGTCAGTTTTCCATTAATCGATTTATTAGCTTTCCTTTTTACATTTTAAAATAATGCATCGGGTAATGTTAATCTTTTCCCCAACGCAACGTTTCATTTATAGTAGAGTAGCAAATGATAGTAATTTGGTCGAAAACTGCATTTATGATAGAAGTCGCACACTGAAAATGGTAGGTAAGGGTAACATTTTAAGAGATGGAGCCACCGAAAATTCCTCCCTGTAGACTAGCTATGATGTCATCAAAATCTCCGCCATTACAAAAGCTACAAACCTCAATATTTCAACGGATTTTAATTTTTTTGGTATGAAATGAAAGCTCTTAAAGGAAAAAAGAACAAGAATAACCTTCTTTTTTAAAAAAATATATAATTATATGGAACAAACCTCATAAAATATAATCCAACCCTCTTCTACTGTTAAGTGTCGAGGTCATAAAAAACCAACTAAGAAAGTTAAGAAAGTTAAGACTCAAAAGTACAATTTTTGCATTGCAATGTGCACTGTAGGCCGATTTTCTTGCACCCACACACATTTTCGTGGCAATCTGTTTTGCACTGACAAGCTTCTCTTTTAGTTACTTTGGAAAATACCACAGAAGGGGGCAGAGTTAATAATATAGATTGAAAGGAATGAGTCACATGCAGATGACTCAACGACATTCCTTGAAAATGTTAGTATGTCTTCTGCTGCAGCGGCGTCACAGTTATCTGTACAAGCAGTTATTTACGATGGGGCAGCTCTGGTCCACATACTTGTGCTTAAGGATGAAAAAACTTTCGCAGAGTATGGAGATACCTTTTAAGAACATGTAATGGCAGATGCTACAAGGATTGATATCGTATGGGATGTTTATCTATTATCATAATCCTATATTAGAGAGTGTCCAGGTTCAGGACGACGCGACGGGAAGTTAAAGTCAGAAACATTTTGTCAAAAAAGTAGGACCAGTTCCTCAAGAATTCTAACAAAAGTGTTGTTTTCTTTTCTGGCTCATGATGTAATAGCTAGTCCGCTATTTAACGGTATTCAGGTCTTTTCCACTATTGGTCCAGATGTCATAACAAATGAAACTATCCCACCATTTAACCACGAGGAAGCGGATTCTGGATGAGAAGAAGTCGGTAGCTTTACGTGGCTTTCACACATTCTCTGGATCCCATCTCCGTTTCTGCAAGCCGTGGAAATATTGCAATATGGAAACTGTAACGGAAGTTACAAACATGTTGATAAAATTCTTCAAGTTCGTGGTTCAAATGTTCGATAAATTTTTCAATCTTGGTAGTACGCTTGGACCTACCTTTTCGTACTTTTCCTTCCCAGGCTAGCTCAGTAGGGATAAAAAGGATTAAATATAAATTTGGTAAAACTCATTCAATTTACTCAGGTTCGATATGATTAAAGAATGCTTTCATCAATTAATTTGGAAAACAATGATTTTATTTAAATGCAAACGCTTATTTGTGATACCTCAAGTACGTTTGATGAGGTCCTTAACCTTTCATTTAGCGTCGAACTTTATGAAAAATACGTTTTTACTTCCCTCACAGTTAGGTAATAATTATTGAAAAATTCCATAAAATCAATAACAAAATCAATTTATTACAAAGTTATAAAAAGTTAAAACAAAATGTACGATTCCTAGAAAAATAACCTTAATTCCTACCTAAATAAACAAGCTGAATGGCCAATTTTATCGCTTGCTAGCAAAACGTGACCTAATATTAAAAAAATACCTCGTTACATCCGCTTATACTTTAGTTTCGCTTATATTTTAATTTAATTCGAACGCACTAATAAAAACAATTACACATAAAATTCAGTTTCTCTTCACTATCAGTTCAAATCAATACGTAAATAAAACTTTGGGACAGTACCTTAATGTAGCGTCGACTTCTCGTAGTACCTGCCAGCGGCAGCTTGATTCATGGGTCGCTTGACGGCAAGTTGCCTTAAAATTCTTCTTCCAATTTGTGTAAAATTCACTTAGAAAAGTTCCAATTCACAACAAAGCGAGTCTTTCATTAATTACCACAATGCGATTTCTCGTAAAACAACAAAGCATAATATACTCAAACGACAAAGCGAGCCTGTGACCCCCTTGAGGATCTTCACTGGTAAACTAACTTAGGGAGCTCACCCTTATTTATTGATGTAGCTCCTTTTCTCGTTCAATATTTACTTTCACTTCTCGGAGTTCATTCGCACTTTTCGCATTAACTGCACATATGGTTTATATACGCTGATATAAAACTGTTTATCAACACGTAATGACGCTTTCAAATCACCGTAGTGACACTCTTAACCGCACTTAATGGTACTTTTCCGCTTTGTTCAGCAAAATCTCTTAATAACTTCAAAATTCTGGTGCGAGTCTTTACTTTAGCACCTTTACGCTCTTACGGCCTTACTTCGACTAACTTTGTCCACTAACACTCACTTCCCCGCTTACCCTCATATACAATTTTATAAAATGTTATCTTATTCTGCACATTTCAGATAAGACACTTGCGCTCTTATACTATTCATTCTGCTTAACTTTCTTACATATTAAATGAAACCTCCTACGTACTTTACTAAAAACATTTTCCATATATACAAACTTGAAAAGTAAAAAGTAATTATTTTAATTTAACCAAAAATAACGCCCGTTACAGTACCCCCTCTTGTTTTTGAGACAACTGAACGGTTGAATCGAAAACAACATACTTAGAGTTTAGGTTTATACATCATATAACAAAATTAACACTATATACAAACACCCTCAGTGAAACTGAAAGTTTTCCAAATGGATACAAGGAAATTTAGGTAATATGTTTGGTTGGGTTAGACAGAGGTAGCTGCCTGTAAGTTTACTGTACGATTGGGTTGTTCTGACACAACATATCTTTTTACATTTTTCTTTCTTCTTTTTCTTCTCCTATATCTCTTCCCTTTCTTCTTCTTTTTTCGGTTTCTGGTTCCACATATCGTCATATTTCGGGACTTATACATACGAGAACCATTTTCCTTAAACTTCACGTAATAGTCTGCTTCTTCATGCAGAAACTTCATTCTCTTTTCTTTGACATCTATCGTGGCTTTCTTTTCGTACATCCAGTCAACTCCCAGAATAATGGGTGGATCAATTCCTTTTACTACATAAAAACCGTGGTCGTGGTCGCTTTCACCCACTTCAATTCTCATAAGGACACGTTTTGTCACTTTGGATACTCTTCCATTCACTCCCTGTATGGTTAACCCCTTGGTGGGTAACATAATTGCATTTCTGGGTTCAATTTGTTTATATAATTCTTCTGCCATGAGGCTTATTTGACTCCCGGTGTCTACTAAAAACTGTTGAGTCACCCCCTCCATCTTTCCTAAGACCATTGGTTGGTAGGTGTTCTCTTCTTTTTCTTTATTATCACCAATTCCTTCCATATCGGACTCTTCTGCGACACTTGCAGTTTCTTCTTGTGCATGTAAATGATTTTCTTCTACTTTGTGTGTTGTTTTGCATTGATTATAAAATACTTTGATAAAATTAATTAATTGTTGTTGCTCCTGCTGTTGCCGCTGAACAAGTGGAGCTCCTCGTCCAGTCGAAACTAGTTTTCCTCCTCGCTGCCTGGCCGATTTTCCTCAGCCTCTTCGTTTCGTCGACGATCGTCATAATACCTGCCGGGTGGTCCATAGTGGCCTCCCCTTCCTCTCCTGTTATTCCCGTAATTCGCATTTCTTCTATCGTTATGTTGGTAATTATCTCTGTTGGGATTGTTGCGCTGGTCCCGACCTTGCGATTCTTGTCTTGTACAGTCTCTTCGCCAATCTCGATGGGTCTCCTGTATTTTCTCGAGAATTTCTGTTAACTTCTTGATGGTCTGGGCCTGGGCTGCATATAGTACCATCTGCACATCTCTCGGGAAATGACCCACTAGTGCTTCTATCAATTGGTCTTCCTTTATTCTTGGTTCTAGGTGTGCGGTCTTCGAGACCCAATACCAGACGTGGTCTGTATAAGTGCCATTTCTTACATCATACAACCTTGGTGTGTTGAGTCGATGTCTAATTTTATTCTGTTTTTCTGTTGACCAAAACTGTTCTAAAAATTTGCTCCTTAATTCCTTGAAGTCTCTCCATTGGCCTTGATGCAAATCGGCCCATGCTTTCGCACATCCTTCTAAATAATCCTCCATGATATTCATCTTTTGCTCTTCTTGTAAGGGCATATTCATCCAATAGTTCTCTAACGACTTCACAAAATTCACGGGGTGCACACTTCTTGTATTTCCATCAAATTTCTTCGGCTTCTGTGCCCCTATACCTTCGGTTTTGTAGATCACTGTGGTCGCATTGGTGTTGGCAGTCGTTTTCTCTTCCTTGATCTTCTCTTTAATCGTTTCGATCTCTTCTATATTTCTTTCCACTTTGTTGTCTAAAACTTTCATATTTTGTTCGACGATTTTTTCATGTCTAATAAATCTCTGATCCCTTTTCTGAAACTCATAGTCCACTTGCTGCGTAAATCCCGCTTGTTGTTGACTGAGTTCTCCAATTTTCTTTTCTTGAATATTAAATCTCCTTTCGCATTCTTGCCTTTGGCTTCTTATTTCGTTTCGGAGTTGCTCCATATTTTTTTCTTGACTTCTAATGATTTGTTCACATTGTTTTTCTAATCTTTCTTCTTGTCTCCTTTGTCCTTCTTTCATTTCTTCTTGTCCCGATTTCATTTCTTTTTTCATTTCTTCTTGTCCTGCTCTCATATCTCTATTGGTATTTTTTAATTCGTGTTGGATTGCTTGCATTAATTGCGCTAACATTGACATGTCCATTATTTGCTTTCGTGCTTGGTCTTCCATAATTTCTTGGCTTTCTTCACTGAAGATAATATCTTCGCTGTCTTGAGCCTTGGCCATTTTATTCGTTTCAATTATTCGAGGAGCCTTCTTAAAGCCGGATCGTAATTCCATAAAATAATTATTTAATATTTATACGTTTCTGTTTTCTTTTCAATTTTTTCTGTGGTTAATTTTTTTTTTTTCGTGTTACGCCACTGGTTGATTTCAATTCAATACACAGGAGCATGAGATTCTTGTTTACAGGGTGCTAATCGAGCCCTCACGTTGCTGCGCCATTTGTAACGGAAGTTACAAACATGTTGATAAAATTCTTCAAGTTCGTGGTTCAAATGTTCGATAAATTTTTCAATCTTGGTAGTACGCTTGGACCTACCTTTTCGTACTTTTCCTTCCCAGGCTAGCTCAGTAGGGATAAAAAGGATTAAATATAAATTTGGTAAAACTCATTCAATTTACTCAGGTTCGATATGATTAAAGAATGCTTTCATCAATTAATTTGGAAAACAATGATTTTATTTAAATGCAAACGCTTATTTGTGATACCTCAAGTACGTTTGATGAGGTCCTTTTTTTAACCAAAAATAACGCCCGTTACAAAACGATGGATAGATTATCCACAAGTAACTGAAGCATTTGAGTTTTTGTCTCATCCTCAAGAAGAAGTACCTGATCATGTATTCTCTGAACTGCACCGGTATCTCGTTATGTGAGTGTCAGACAGTAAATGAAGCAAGACAAACTCTTTTTACACACTTTCCATTAACATCACTTGAACAATTTCTTGCTTTCTTGCTTGTTTCTAATCTTTGGGGATCTTTATCTTCGGTCCTATAAGGACTAGAAAGCTGAAACCGGGCTAGATATTAGAACTTGGTGGCATTCAGCCGAGCCAAATCCCAAATTTGCGCACATTGAAATCGTCACTGCGGGCCGTATAAAAGTTAATAATTTTGTCTTGCGTCATATTTTTTCGAATTTATGCGGTTTCCATTTATCATTTGCGCGTTGTTTTTCTTCGATTTTTTAGGTTAATATATTACCTAATTAAAATAAAATAATTTTTTTTTTAAAACACGTTTTCTAATCTTACTGACTTTCTCACGCACTAAAAAAGCATTAAAAAAATGTTTTAAACAACAACTTTTCTAATCTTACACACAATTTTAATGCAGATATGGTTGGATAGTGGTTGACCATAATATTGACAACATACCTATCATTATTATTCTAAAATACTCATATGTAATAAGAAAATACTTATTAAATCAGATACCTCCGCGGGCCGAATTAGTCATTGGCCACACACTTTCTTTGGTAAAATTGTTAATAAATATTATTAATGTCCATCAGGAAATTATAGTGCATGAGAAAGTGTGTAAGATTAGAGAATGATTTTTTAAAATTTTTTATTACCGCCCACAATAGAACAATCGAGAACATTCCCCCAACTGCTGATGCTCGCAAGTTACATATTCTGCGTAGTTTTTGCCCAAGAGCTTTCATTTCATACCAAGAAAATGAAAATCCGTTGAGCGGTTTTGAATACATTGAAGTTTGTAGCTTTTGTAATGGCGGCCATTTTGATGACGTTATAGCTAGTCTCAAGAGAGCAATTTTCGGCGGCTCCATCTCTTAAAATGTTGCCCCTTAACCTACCATTTTCAGTGCGCGAGGTATTACACTTCCATCATTTGCTGCTCCACTATTAATGTTTAGATATTATTAACGATTTACTTTCAACTTCACCTCTCTGAACAACATTTCTTTACCTTCAATAAGCAAACCTATTCACAAATCACTGACTCTCCTGTGGGAGTAACAACCTTTCCTCTTTACTTGATGACCTCTTTGATCAAATTTTCAAGGAAATCCTGCCCAATACTCCATTACATTAGAATTCTTCAATAACCTACACAAAAACAAATTGACTGTAGGAAACAAGACCGTTAATGCTATGTACCAATTTTCTGTCAACATTTCTAGAAAACCTATCTTACTAAGCATATGATCCCATTCTGCCTCCACATGAGCAAATGGAAGACTGGGCTTTTTAATTCTAAATATGGCCTCTTTTAATTCTACATTCTACTACTTATGTCTTACGTTTCTCCACTCAACTTATTACGTCCACGGAGTGTGATTCTGGAAGGTCCGCAAAATCTACAGCTGCTGTCATCTATTCATTTTCCTCAAAACGTTTTCTAGCACGAAACATATTTAGATTTGGGAATATATGGAGGTCATGGGGTTACAAATCAGATGCACTGGATGGATGCTCCAACAATTGGTATCTTAAATCTCTTAGATTTTTCATTGTCTGGACGGAAGAATAATTTTTTTTCTCGTGTATTATCTTGTTTGAACGTATTTCACTCTCACTTCAAATCATAATTTTGATTTTCCCTGTATTCCGGCAGAGATTTTGATCAAGAATATTTTTTTTGTGAAATGTAAGATAAACTTTTTCTCCATTTGTATAAAACTATTTGAGACACACTGTATAATAGTCATCTCTCTTCGTGCACTATATTCTAAATCCCGTGTTGTTTAGAAATGTTGTTATTAGTTGGAAGATTACCGGATTGTTAAGGCTTAGGATATGTCTTATGTTCATCGGAGCAAAATCTCCTTGTACTTTTACTAAATTATTGTAGAGTGAATCACACTGATGTCTATAATTGCTACAGTTAAAAAATATGTGATCAAGATCTCCCATTTCTTCGCAAGATTCGCATTGGTTACAGTTTATTATATTCAATCGATTCAGGTGGGCTGGAAAGGAACCGTGGCCAAACTTCATTCGATTAATAATCGAAACGCTTCTCCTCGATACTGTTATGTTGCTGTGCCAGCAGTGGCGCCGGGTTTTTAAGATCTACATGGGGGCAAGGGGCAGCAGCACTACAGAAAAAGCTCATCTTTTAAAATCATAAGGAGCAACGGTGTAGGTATTTTTTAATATCAAGATGAGAAAACTACTTTATTGCAGTTTCATTTTTATTCATAGATGACAAAATTTTGGAAAAAACATCTAAACTGCATAAAATGTATTTCTTCGTTTGTAATAGAGTACGACATACGAAATATTACCATATTCTATGTTGTGAAATAACTGATGTGCTAACAGCGACTAAACAAAACATTTTTTGCGGTTAGTATCGTCACAGACTGTGGTATCGTGTATCGGGATCGGTCCTGATCTCCTGATATTTCTGAAAATTTTTAAATTCTCACTTTCACGGCGTGAAACAGATAGATATAGAGTATATAGACCTATTCCTAACATTTTTACGTATAAAATTAATGTGTCTCACTTTCCCAATTTTGTTCATAGTCAAGTTCAGGTGCCAGTGAAGTGCATGGGGGCCATGCCCCCACGCAATCTGCCTGCATGGGGGCTCGCGCCCCGCTGCCCCCACGAAGGCGGCGCCACTGTGTGCCAGTTTCGAGTTGGGACATTAGGTTGGATATTTGTGTACCTTGTAGGATTATCCTTTCAATACTTACGATAATGCGTGCTCCAGTTTTCTTTTTTTCGCTTTTTTATATATTCTAGGCAGTCATCTAGGCTTAAATTAATATCTATTTTCACCCCATCTTGTATGCTTTCTTTGGCTCCTATACCTTTCTCATTTTTTGCGGCATCCGTATATATTGCAATGCTATAGTTAAGCTTACCAAGTGTTTCATTTAGTGTACGGCGAGATAGCAGAGGGTTGTCACTGTAGTTGGGAATTATAACATTTCTTGGTTTGGCCAGGTCAAAAAATTCATAGCTTGGAACGAAGGCTGCGCATAACAAATTTGACTTCTTTTTCTTCCAATAATCATTCGTTAGATCAAACACATTTAGCTTACATATTTTTTTTACAATACCCTATGTTTTTTTCACAAGCTTCATTTAAAACTTTTCTGCAAGAAATGTGCGCCTGATATTTAATGACGGCTCTAATGCCTCGGCTCTTAATGGTATCACCGGTGTAGAAACCATAGCTCCAAGACTGATTCGGATGCATTTATTTTGAATCCTGTCCAGTGATAGTAGAAGGGAGTTACATGCGTTACCGAATAACATGCTTCCATAACCCAAATTGGAGCGCACAAATGCTTTATAAAAAGTTAGACTAGTCTTATGGTCCGTTCCCCACCAAACTTTCGACAACATTTTGAGAAAATTAATCACTTTACCACATTTGGCTATGATCGACTCAAGGTGGGGTTTCCTCCCAATTTAATTGTATTGATATCATTGCTATGGTGCCTAGTAAAGAAGTTAACTAATGATTTGGTTTGAGTAATTTCAAATCCATTACTGTCAAACCATATTCTATACCGTTTAATTATTGTATCTAGTAACTTTATGCTTCTTCCAACCTATTCTTAACTACATAACAGGTTGACAGCATCATATGCACTCTTTATATCAAAGAATACTGCCCCCATGTAATTGTTGCACGAGAAGCATGTCAGGATATCGGTAACTATAAAAGTACAAGCATCCATAGCTCCATGCCCTCGTCTAAAGCCGAACTGATTTTACGACAGGATATTGTTGTTTATTAGGAACCACTCGATTCGGCATTTGATTAGCCGTTCAAATGTCTTAAATATGCATGATAGCAACGAAATTAGGCGATACGAGGTAGCTACCTTGCGATCCTTCCCAGGTTTGAGTATTGGAATTATCAGTGTCTGTTTCCACGAGGAAATGTTTCTACCATGCACCCAAATTAAAAATTCCTAACAAAAAGGATAGCGCGTTGGACGGTAAGTGCCAAAGCATAGGGTAAACTATATCATCCAATCCAGGGGCTGTGTTTGTAGTGGACTTAATAGCCCACATTAATTCGATCATTGTAAAAGGGTTTATGGCTTGTATGGTCGACAGTTATAGGCAGATTGCTACTTATCGGTAAATTGACCAAGGAAGGCGCTAAAAATTCGTCCATACATACGCCATTATTGATACTTGGGGGAGGGATGGGACATCGTTTTATTTTTTTTGCTCGATTCCATATGGTACCTGTGGGTGTATTTTTGTTTAAATTTGAGCACCACTTATGCGAACTTTCCCGTGATTTTGTTTTGAACAACCTTTTAGTTTATAAGTTTGAATAGCGTCCTTCCGTTTGTGTTTTTGGAGATCGCACTCTGCATCCCACCACGGAGGTGGGGGCCGCTTTTTGATTTTAAATGGTTTGTAAACAGGGATAGTTACTTCGGCGGCATGATTAATAGCTTTCATAAAAAATTGATATTTTTGATTATTTGGTAAATCTTGTGGTATGGAGTCAAAAGAGTCATCACATATATCTGTATACATTTGCCATTTTGCCTTCTTAACATTCCATTTCCTTTTTGGTTGTATCATTCCAATTATAATCGCAAAGTGATCCGAGCATTCCGAGCCAAGTTTGGACTTCCCAATTTGCATCGATCGATAAATCAGGGGAACATATTGTTACATCAGAGGCCGATATGTCCCCTCCCGGAGGATCGCGCATGGCCGCATAATTCGAAGTGTAGTTTCGATTTTCGAGCTCCTTAAACAACCTTAAAACGACCCCCAAAACTAGTTTCACTAAAGAGGTAACTCATAGAAAATACCATTAAATCCATCATTTCTTTAATGCATGTAGCTCCAGCATTGATAGAGTACAAAAATATGTATCTAACACTTCATTTCCGAGTTGCTGCAACCCTTTAGCAGAAACACCACCCAAACACGCATAGAGGTTAAAGAATCGAGAAACGAATCCTTTTATGACGATTTAATTCTTGCGGGATTTCAAAGCTCCTAAATAGCTTCTAATTCTCAGCTATTATTTTTTTAATTCCCAAGTGGCGGGGGGGAGGGGGGCAGCTGAACAGAGGTTAAATTTCGTCGTCTGATCCAATGATTATTTATTCGTTTTAAGTTACGCCAAACGTCTTTAGTAAGGGGAATGGCACCATGCAATCATAAAGGTCCAGGACGAATTCTTTATGGTACGATCGCGAAAATACTTTCGCTACTATTCAAATTTCTTGTTACTGTTGCTCCGATTACTTCGTCCAGTACTTAGTCCGGTGGAAGCAGATAAGGGAAGTGCGGGAGGAGAGATTTTGACCAAAAGCCAGAAGGTTGATGGTACATTTGGGTTACAATTTTTGAACAAAAGAAGTTTTGTGTGAGAAGGTGCATTGTCAGTAAGTAAATACAGCACGTACGGAGAAAGATTGCTTCGGGTGCGCAGGTGAACTTCGTGTATTCGGAAGCGATCGGCATGTAAACTGCTTTTTCCATGTTTAACAGTGGCGTCGATTTTTATGAGGAAATAAAACTCGCAGTGTTTTTAAATTTATATTTTAGTAACAAGTAAGAAAAAATACGTGTACATGTAAAATTAAATCACATATACTCATTTAAGACAAAAATCTTTTTTTTTAATATTCAAGCCAGATGTTACTAATTAAACGGAATTTAGCGGCGACACCACTGATATCACATGATTGCCAAGCTTGGAAAATTTATAATTATACGAGTGCGCATCCGACCTTGGGGCAATCTTTCTCCGTACGTGCTGTATCAAATACCATTTTTTTTACGCTCAGCCCCCATTTGAAAAGCATATGCACTGATAGTTTCTCCAGATAGGTCTCAATCAATAATAATATGAAGAACGTTCTTGTTCGCAAGATCAGCGATCTGTCTATTTGTAGGTACTTGGATCACACTGTGTAACGGAAGTTACAATTGTTGATAAAGATTTTCAGGTTCGTGGTAAAAGGTTCGGTAATTTTTCTTTCTTGGTAGTACGTTTGGACCTACCTTTCGTACTTTTTCCTTCCCAGGCTAGCTCAGTAGGGATAAAAAGGGTTAATTCTCAAATAGGTGCAGCTTCATCAATTCACTAAGGTGCAAATATTATTATTAATTGTTACTAAACATTAATTAATTTGGAAAAATTGAATTTATCTAGCTGCCAATTGCTTATTTTATGACGACTCTAATATATTTGAAGAGGTCCTTAACCTTTCATTTAGCGTCGCTTTTAAACAAATTACGTTTTTACTTTCCTTACAGTTCGGTAAAAGTTAGTGAAAAATCTACTAAAATCAATACCAATAATTCATTTATTACAAAGCTAATAAACTAAACAAAATATAAAATCCCTAAAAAAAAACACAAACTTACTTTCTACCTAAAATAAACAAATTGTATGGCCAATTTATCGCTTGCTAGCAAAACGTGACATTAAAATTAAGAAATGCTACATACAATTAATTCGCTTATATTTTTAACTCAATTCAAATTCAAATAATTACCTAACATATTTATAAAATTCAGTTTTTCGTTCACTGTTAGCTTAATTAAATAATAAGTTTTAGTACAGTACCTTAATGTTTTTTTCTCACTACCACCTTGGTAAATCAACGTTACTTTGATAAAAACACGACAGAAATGGAAAGTAAAACCGTTACTTAGATACATAAACATATGGTGTCTAAGGAGTGAAAAAACGATTTACCGCCTATGTACCACTTTCCGCCTATGTACACTTGTCATGTATACCTAAATAGAGGACTCATTTATTTATTAATATTAATATTAAAAGTACAATTTGAACATTCTTGAATGTTAATTCCGGGTATCTTTACAAATTGTTTAACATCATTTTCTTCCTTGTTCGTAACAGAAATAACGTTATTAACTATATCAATTGCATTACTAGAATTTTCAACGGTTCCTCCGTAGGAAATGCTGTTAGCCGCATGGACTTTATGGGTTAAAGAATCTCCAACGTACCCCTCTGCAACGGTGTTGGATTTCCACCCTCCATGTCTTTTCAAAGATAGGACGTCCGACCCGCTGTTAGCCAAAAGAGTAGCGGAGGTTCTCCTAAAGCTGTGGCCCGTGTAGTCTTTGCAGTGGTTCAGATTTAAAAATTTTGCTATTTTCATTGGTATCGCGGATAAAGTATGCTTGCCTACTACTTGCCGTACACATTTACCATTACCATAACGTAAAAAGAATTTACTTTCTTTGGTATTAGAGGGACGCAACTTCATATATTTTTCAAGAATCTTGAGCCAATTAACCGTTTCACTGCAACCAGTTACCACAAATGATCGTGGGATTTTGTTCTTGGATTGCAGAATCTTAACAATCCCTACGTCAGGTTTAATTTCAACGTCCTCGTAATTCAAATGATAAAGTTCATCGGTCCGGCAAGCACCGGCAACTCCCAAAACCATCGCAACTTTCATCAATAGAAATGCGTGGTCCGGAGCATCACACAGAAACCTCGATATCTCTTCCTTGGTAAAAATGTTAGCCTTCTTAGGAATATACCCATCATTTTTTCTCTTGAGAAATGAGATCACCTATAAAATGGTAGGATACATTTAGCAAAATTAAAATCTGATATACTTAGATACGTACCTGCTTGAATTTTGAAATGTCAAGATTTTCATTAGCACAAAGCGTTAATTTCAACATAGAATATTCACTCCATAAGCTGGTTGGAGACGTTAGATTCGATGCCCTGTCGTTAAAATATGCCAAAAGCACAGTTTCATTAATTGTCTTAACATTCTTTGAATTACACCATTCCTTAAAATATGTATATGTTCGCTCATATCGAGCCTTTGACTTTTCAGGCAGTAACGACGCTCGAGCTGCATTAGCATTACTTTCAATTTCAAAAAAATCTACAACCTCGTTTGAATCACTCATTATATTGATCACAAATATTTGTTTATGGTATCGATTAGAAAACGGATTTCTGATCAAAATTTTTCTACTGAATTTGTTTGTTTGTCGTAACTACAGCAACTAATCAATCAGCATACTCGATTATGCCAGTAAATTTTTAATTATACGTAATTACTATTATATACCCAAATATTTTGTACACATTATTAGAGTTAATCCCTGTGGTAGTGAGAAAAACGTAATGCACAACGCGTAGGTAAGTTTCTTTTTTATTCTCGGTGGGTTTATGCACCTCAGCTCCGCTTCGGTGCACAAACTCCCACCTCGAATAAAAAAAATCACTTACCGCCACTTGTAGTGCAAATAACTATTTTTGTATTCTGTCTCCAAAGTAACCATTTTGCGGACTGAAAAAACAATCCGCAAAATACATCTTTAAAGGACAAGTACGCTAAAGTCGCTATGACAACCGTAATGCTGGATTTTCATTCGTTTTGACGTATTTACGATATCTTTATTTTGACTTTTTATGAATTTACTTGTTGTTGCTATAAGTCTAAGTTTTCGGACTTGGCTTCGCCTCGTCCGACAAACTCGACTCATCCACTAAAACATCATTTTGCGTACTTGATACATAAATAACTATTGTACCTTAGTACGACCGCGCTGATAATAACCTGTGTTGCGCCGATTGCAACGATGTCCTCCAGATCGGACAGCTCCTCCAACGGTGTCTCAAATCGTGGTTCGCCTCGAGTCGAGTTGCCTTAAAAGTTCTTCTTTAATTGGTGTGAAATTCACACATAAAAGTTCCAATTTTAACAACAAAGCGAGTTTTTATATACAGGGTGAGTTTTTTTTCATTATTTGTATGGGGATCTCGGAAACCATAAGAGTTACACATTTGCTTAAATGGGGAAAGATTTGCTTCTTTGGAAGACTAATCCAGATACGCTTTTGTTGATTTAAGAAAATGCATGGCTTACTAGATATTTGTAAAAAAGTAAAATTCTCCAAAATCGTTTCAGCCCTTTAATTCGTTTATTTCTAAAGATAGACAAAAATTGTTCAAATACAATTTGTAGATAATTTTGTGCCGAATAACGCCACCGTACTAGTTTTTTTAATTTTGATTAGCATTTTGAGGTTATGAAGCAAAGTTGAATTTTTTTAAATGGAAACAATAGTTGGCTACGGCGTATTTTAATAGTGCATTTTTTTCTGATTGTCACGATGTAAGGGTTGTATCACTTATTTTGATAAATAAAGGCACAATACACGTTTTCCTATTATTAGGTTTACAAAAAATCATATCCTGCCATGGAAAACAAAAGAAATTATTATCGATACACATTGTGACACCTTTTCAACACGGAGTTAACAGCATTCCCAATTTTACGCCCATTTACATCTAATCCGCTAAACGCATTAATAACAACTTCCTGCAGCTCCTGCATCTTTTATTCCTCCAAATACAAAAAAGTCTAAAGGTGTGTCGATAATAATTGTCTACATTTCGAACACTTACTGTAAATTTCTTTTGTTTTCCATGGCAGGATGTGATTTTTGGTAGACCTAATAATAGGAAAACGTGTATTGTACCTTTATTTATTAAAATAAGTGATACAACCCTTATATCATTACAATCAGAAAAAAATGCACTATTAAAATACGTCATAGCCAACTATTGTTTCCATTTAAAAAAATTCAACTTTGCTTCATAACCTCAAAATGCTAAGCAAAATTAAAAAACTATTAAGGTGACGTTATTCGGCACAAAATTATCTACAAATTGTATTTGAACAATTTTTGTCTATCTTTAGAAATAAACGAATTAAAGGGCTGAAACGATTTTGGAGAATTTTACTTTTTTACAAATATCTAGTAAGCCATGCATTTTCTTAAATCAACAAAAGCGTATATCTGGATTAGTCTTCCAAAGAAGCAAATCTTACCCCATTTAAGCAAATGTGTAACTATTATGGTTTCCGAGATCCCCATACAAATAATGAAAAAAAACTCACCCTGTATACTACACAGCGGCTTAAATAAACCCGGGGCGAGGTAACAACAAGGCGATTTTCTGTTGCCCTCTAATAATGTTTGTTTTAATATTATTATTAGGATACTCACACTTTATACTTGTGCGGTTCCTTTCTTCGTAGTTAAATTTTGCGTCACTTATTTAAATGCAGTCACACTTAAACGTATTAAATGCACATCTGTTTCTACGTGCAGTTAAAATATTGTTGATTTAATATATTTACGCCTTATTACACCGTAGTGAAATACTTCACGCACTTAATTGGTACTTTTTAAGTACCTAACACCGCTTGTTCACTAAATTTGCTTTTTAATTTCACAAAATTTTGGTACGGAGTGGTCGCACCTCACGCCGGAGCGGAATTCAACACTCTAATCCTCTCTTCACTCAAAACTACCTGCATTTATAACCAATTTTATAAATGTTATCTTACTTTATGCACGTTTGCAGATAAGACACCAGACACGGCTTGCACTTTTATACTATTCGTCCTGCTTAACTCTCTTAAATTATAAGATAAAACCTACGTATTAACCTAACTAAAAACATTTCCCGTATATACAATTCTTCCTTTAACAAACTTAAAAAGTAAAAAATAATTAAATTTCATTAACCAAAAATAACGCCCGTTACAACTCTCGATTACTGCGATATTCATAATCATTCTCAATGGCATCCTTAGGTCTCGTCTCACTCTCATCTGCTACCATCTGGCGCTAATATGGTGACCAAGGTTGGACCAAGGTGGCAGTTGATCATGATAATGATCACAAATACGAAGTGGTTTGTCTTGACTAAAAATAAATTTGTTGCTTTGTAGTTCATACGGTACATTAAATTACTAATGCAAACGTTTTATTTTTCAGGGATGATTATTTCCTTGCCGTTCTTATTTATAACTTTCGTTGTGTACGCACTGTTACCTTTTCGAAATCAACATGGAAGATGCTTGATGTGCTACGTTTTTTCGCTTTTCCAAACTCAATTACTGAATGTAATAACAACTTTGTATCCACATCGAGATAACTATAGCGCTTATGTTTGTAGAACAATTGGTAAGTAAACCTCTCTACGGTCTCCTTATTTGTACGGTAGGTATTAATTTTGACATTTTCAGCAATGTTTTGTCTATTTTTCACATTGGCTTCTGTTTTGTGGGCAAACGTAATGTCTATTGACATATATTTAACATTCAGGTAGGTAAGTTTTGGCAATACAATCCACGACGAGATGTTTAATTTGTGTTAATTATAATACCTTTGTAGCGGTTCACGTGGATTCCAGGGCAGTAAACGAAGAACGGATAAGAGACGTTTTATGATGTATAGTGTTTACGCTTGGGGAGTACCGTTACTCTTTGTAATTTTGGTAATGGTGCTTAGCTCATTGGTGAAACCCAACAAGTGGTATAATCCTGGAATCGCAGATCAAGAGTGTTGGTTAAATGGTATGTACGTTTTGAAGTTCTATTTCTGTGGATGTAACACAAATTAATAGACGGGATACCTTCATTGCTCTACCTCTACCTCCCAATGTCGATAATAGCAATTGCCAATATTACCTTGTTTGCTATAACGTCGAGGAAAATACGACAATCGCACAGACAAACGGCTGTGCTAAGAAAGGGGATGAATTCACGAAGCGAAGATAACAAAATAAGGTTGTATTAAAATGTATCGCGCAAAATTATATAATTGATTTCGTAGATTTGCGGTCTATTTAAAGCTGTTTGCAGTGATGGGAGTAAATTGGACGATGGATATAATCGCCTGGGCGGTCGATTGGCAAGTAGATCGCATTCCGCACGCAATTTGGTACGTTACGGAATTCTGCAATGCGGCATTTGGCTTAGTTATTTTTCTAATATTCGTTTGTAAGAAAAGTATATGGAATTTACTCAAGAGAAGGTTTTTTTTAATCTATAGTCAAAGTGAAAGCTAAACGATATTTTTAGGTATTATACTATGATGGGACTACCAAATACACCAATTCCCACATTCGAAATTGAACTAAACAATGGATACCAACCAAAAAGCTGACAAACATTTGTTTAGTCGTTTAGTGAATTCCAGAAGTTGAGGTGTAGACGAACTGATATTAATTATTTACTTTACGTGGTACAATAAGGAATATGATTGTGTTTGCCAGCTTCGAATACGGATTAAGAATCGGTTCCGAATGTTGGAGTCTGTGATATTGGATTGCAAGAGATTTATTTCGTTGCCATTTCTAAAGCTAAGCTATTAACTATTTTTGTAATTGAAAGAGGCAATGCTCTTACTAAAGCTTTATAATATAACAATTCCCGTCCTATGTGAAGAGATAGAAAAGTTTCAGGTATAGCAATATATTTTCTGCCAAAAGCAAGCTTTTCTTACTCTTTCGTCCATACAGTATTAATGATGTAGGTAGGTACGTCCTGTATCCTGTTCTAAAATTTTTATAAACGTTGGGACCTAAATTTTAACTTTAAGATGTACTATTCTAGAATAGTTAAGGTTCCATATTAGGGACCACTGTTTTCCAATATTGAAGTGTAATTTTACATATGTATAACTATAAGCTCATGTTTTTGGCCGTTAAGACAAGTATTTTCGCTTTTGGATTAGATATGGAGAATTCCGAACTTCATCATATAACATTAGGCGCTAGCTGCGTATTAGTTTATCCGTAGGGTTTTTGTATCCGAAGTTAGCATATGTGGGGGAGTGAATTCGATTTTTTGATTATGATTATGTGGCCAATCTGTAAATTGTTATTTCGAATATTAAACGTTCGATGATCTTTTTTTTTATTTTCAAGTATTTAGGCGAATTAATTTTCTCCCTCTAGTAGTTCATCCTTTCGTCAAATTCACAATGTTCATAATATGAAGCTTTGACCAAAGAGTATCCTTTGCTTTGACGAAAGAGTCTTTTTGCGAAAATAAAGATTTTTTAATTTTCAAAATTACTCCATAAAAACGTAGTATTATCAAAAAGTATCTCTTTGGTATTATCGTTCTTCTAGAATCTAGAGTAAACCATCGACATATAGAAATGGACTGCGCGTGGTTATGCTGAGCCGGGATACTGCAGGCGAGAGAGAGGGTAAACGTGGAGGTCTAGTTCTAGCTTTATCTGTCGTGTATCTATTGGTTGCTGCATTGTCATGGGAATGCAGCGACCAATAGATACGCAACAGATAAAGCTAGGGGAATGCAGGGACCAATAGATACGCGACAGATAAAGCTAGAACTAGGCCTCCACGTTTACCCTCTTTCTCACCTGCAGTATCCCGGCTTAGCATAACCACGCGCAGTCCATTTCTATATGTCGATGGAGTAAACCGAGTCCTACAACCAATTAGCAATTAAACTTCGGTTATTAGGTATTATCCTTAATGGTCTAAGGGTATATCTATCTGGAAAGTTTCAAAAAAATTTTGCGCATAGGCTTTCTTTATGTTTATTTTTGGGGCGATTTTTCAAGTGACTGAAAATTACTATTTTTGTTGGTTTTATGGTCGTGTTCCAAAATGAGTATATTTTCAGTAGGAGATTATTCTATCCACTATTTTGATTATGTTACCGATATTGAATCTCTACAGGATGACACATTTGAGGGGGTGGAAGGTTCGCTTTGTTCCCCCAAATGTTGTTTGGTTACGCCAAAAACGGTCATTCTGTGCCCTACCCTCGGAAATGTATCACCCCATAGATATTGTGTATTGTGCTTACTGGCCCAAGAACGCTTCCTTGCGACACCCCTGACTGTCTCGGTGGCAACGTAGTGTATTCATGATTAATTATGTTTAACCATTGAATAACTAATATGAATAGTTTAACATAGAATTGTCCGTCACTTCAGTAAGATTTTAGTCAATTGTATAAGTTGTGCGGCTACTGACTTTTTAATTTATACAACAGTCCTGGGTACCACACCTTATCAAATACCTGGGAGCCGTCTAGGAATACGGCTGAGCAAAATCGTTTTTCTTCGAGGTTGGTGTTTGTTTGATTTACTATCCTGTGTACTTCCTTTATCGTCCCATGTTGTTCTCTAAAGACACACTGATGGTGGCGTAGTAGCTTCCTTTGTTTTAGTACAGGATATAGTATTTTAGCATTAAATAACTAATATGAATATTAGTTATTCAATGATTTTAGTTAGTTAGTATAAGTTTCTCAAACCTTACCTTAGATATTACTGGCAGCAAGCTGATTAGTCGATAGGAGGTTACGTTTTCAGTAGCTTTACCAGATTTCCTATTAATATAACTTCGGCCACCTTCCATGATAGTGGAAAATTGTCTTATTTTTTAGTGATTTTTAGAGATTCGATATAGTTATAAGTATATGACTTCTTCTTCCTTTGGTATCTCACTTGGAAAAGGTGAAAACGACTTCTTTAAACGCTTTTGTCGTGTGGTGATCTAGTCGACTGCCATTGCTTTCTCAATTTACGTTTTTCAATTATTTTATGTTTTACGTTATTAGAACAATATCTATGTATAAGTCGCTGTATTTTTTTCTGGCGGTGCAGCTGTAGTGGTTGCCCATGCTGCCTCCTGAATGAGCTGGTTTATTTTGTTAACTGTTGCATCTAATTCTTTTGTTGTTTTGAGTGTTGGGGCATAAACAATATTACTTAGAGTATTTTTTAACTCCTACCAATTTGTGTTTTTGGTATGGAGTTTTGGTGGTCTTGTTCTCTATAATAATATTTGAGCTCAAAGTTACCAATATATACCTACGACTGAATGGTTAGGTGAGCGATTATACTAGCTATTGACTAAGAACCGCAAAAGTCTATAAGATCAAGAGGCTTTCATCTATCTGAGGGCCAGGCCAGTAAGTCGGTTCACCAGTTGACAGCGGTAGTAAATTATTTTCTTGCATCGCAAGGTAGAGGTGCTTTCCTTTTGGTGTAGGTACGCTTGATCTAAAACTCCACTAAGAGTGCTTAGTCCCCTCCTGCTATAAATTTTCTTCCTAAGGTTATAAGAAGTTTGTAGGTATATTGCTCTTTCTTGATATTGTATTTTGGTGGTGAGCAAATTGTTGATAGTGTTATGGGTCTAGAGTAGTCATGCATTATGATGATGGTTGCTTGTAAATAGTCTTGAACAAATTTTTCATTTCCATAGTGCTTTATCAGATTATTGCAGTTCCTCCAAGAGCGGAGCCATCTGGATGCTGGGTGTGATATAAGGGACAGTGTGTCCCACTCGCTATCAGCCCCAGATTTTCGCTTATAAGAGTCAAAATAATGGTCACAATTGAACAAAATTTGTTACTTACCAATATTTTTGTGAGGAAAGCATGGTGGCATTATAGAAAATGTTGGAAGTGATCACCATGAACATCCAGGCATGCCTGAACACGTCTTTCCATGTTACGGAAGGTTGCCACCAACATTTCGGGATTCACAGCGTCAATTTCCCGCCGAATATTGTCTTTCAGTTGCAAAGGAATCCGTGACTTGTTTCGATACACGTTCCCTTTCAGCATAAGAAGAAGTCTGGTGGGGTGAGGTCTGGCGATCTTGGTGCCCAAATTCCCTTTGAAATGAAATGATCTTCAAAAAAAGACTCAATTTCATTCATACTGATTTTGGAAGCGTAAACAACGTCAGCATGGTCGACTCGTGCATGCGTCGTCTCGCGCATACGCCTTCCTACGGGAGACTCCCGAAATGGAAAAACGTGTTCAGACATGCCACCATGCTTTCCACACAAAAATGTTGGTAAGTACCAAATTTGATTAAAGTATGACCATTATTTTGACTTCTATAAGCGAAAACCTGCAGTCGATAGTGAGTGGGATACCCTGTATAGTCTGGTAAACGTAGGTAACAATTTTTTTGTAAAGTGCGCTTCCAAGATTAAAATTTTTTTTCTTTTTATTTAAACTTTCCTTTTAATGCCTATTTATTTATTTATTTATTTATTTATTTATTTATTTATTTATTATTTCAGCCTGTTAACGTGCAAAGCACTTACATTAGTCATAGGTTACAAATTACAAGTACATAATACAAAAAGCAAAACAAAAAACAAAAACACTACCACTGTATCACAAAATCTTTCTTAAAGTCATCCGCAAATTCCTTACATGTGTAGAATGCTCTTTCGAGTAAATAATTTTTCATTGCCTTCCTGAAGTTTATTACAGGAAAGGAAGGTCCCTAATGGCTACAGGGACGCAATTAAAGAGCGATTGCGCTTGATAAAGAGCTCCTTTCTGGGAGACAGCAAGTCGGCAGTACTTAATCTGTACATTGGATCTGTGACGTGTGTTGTAGTCATGCTGGTCCCGTTGTTTAGCGAAAGTCGAAAAATGATTTTTTACATAACAGACGGCTTCAAGAATGAACAGCGCCGGGAACGTTAGCAATTCGTGCTGAATGAAGGCATCCCGCCAGTCAGCACGAAAATTTTATCCAGCCAGCACACGTACCGCCTTCCTCTGCAGCTTAAAGATTTTAGCCCAAGAAGGGCACTGCCCCCAGGCCAAGATTGCGTACTTCAAAGAACTTTGGATTAGGCCGTAATACGCGATTTTCGAGGTGCTGAAGGAGACATTATTAGTAAGTCTTCTTAGTAGAAAGATCGGTTGACTGATTCTTTTAGCTAGAGCCTCGCAGTGCAGTTTATAATTTAGACGTGAGTCAATAATGCAGCCCAGAAATTTGGCACAGGGAACCAGGCTCAGTGCTGAGTAGGTCACCGTTCTAGACAACGTGAAGTGCATTACGGCAGTCTTGGTCGAGTTGAGTTTGAGTTTATTGGCCAAACACCATTTACTAACTTCCTCTACAGCTTCATTTGCATTGGCTACTGCCAAGTCCACATCGGAATTCGAGGAGATGAGTGTCGCATCATCCGCATACACTAGGCAGGACACACTCGATGGCAGACAACGTGGCATATCGTTAATATAGACGAGAAATAGCAACGGTCCTAGAATAGATCTTTGAGGTACCCCATTAGTGACCCGTAATTTCTTTGAGACCTGGTTATTTGCCCGCACAATAGTAGCAATACTTTTCTGACTTATGACATAATTCCTAGATCTTTTTCATGTCATCCATATATCTCTGTTTATTCTGTCATTCACTGTCTGTCAAACACCTCAGTCGTATGTCCATTGTAAAGAATTTTCTCCGTTTGCACCATTTTGCCATCCAAAAATCTTCAATCTGATTCAATCAGTTGTGACTTCGCAAAATGGTTACCCCAAGTAAATCGTTGTACCTATATTTTTTATTACAGTTACACTTTGGTTAAGCCTTGTACTCGCTAAACGTCTCAGATGAGATGAAATTCATTTCATCGAGTGATTTTAGTGCGATGAGAACCATTTGGGTGGGATGCTTAGGTTAAATAAATTAAAGTGGGATGTTAGAAGATTCCTCTCAATGAGAAACGCTTATTGGGTGATACATGGGCGAAGGACTCTGTGCATATGATACTATTAGAAATTGAGACATTGACTGACACTACTTGTATTTTATTGTTTTATAAGAGAAAATGAACTTTCCATCAAATTAAAATGATTAGTGAAAATATCTTGATGGTAAAAATGTTAAAAAATGTATTGCAAATCGCCTTGAAAGTAGGCGAGTAAGTAAAACAGTAAACCAGATTACGCTATTTATTATGTAATTTAAAAGGTTGTCGATTTTTTGGTATCTAATTTTCTTACAATACTCGCTTGCTAGATTTAAGTGAAAGTCGTATGTGACCTGCATCTCATAAAATGATTGCTCCAGTGACATTCACTTACAGTATCTCAGCGTGCAAACACAGTAAAGCCATGAGTGTAATTTTAGTACTGTGTCTCCTTTCGTTCGTTAATGCGGTAACTATCACTCATTATTTTTATACAGAGTTAACTTACTGTATTATTTTAAGGGAGTAGTGTATGAACAATATCCACAGTATATAACTGCACCCTTAAAGTTACGACAAGCTCAAAAAGAACAAATACAGGATTTCAGCAAAATTCCTGGTACGCCGGGAGTCGATTATCCTATTTACCATAGCGTACCGGAAACCAGTTTCTCTTGCCATAACGTGCCTGCTTTACCTGGAATGTATGCAAACGTTGAGACGGGGTGTCAGGTAATTCTCAAGAAAATTAGTTGACCGAATTACGATTAAGTACTAATTTAGGCATACCACGTTTGCCATGACGGACGCGAAGGTCACCAAGGCGCTTCCTTCCTCTGTACGAATGGTACTGTATTTAATCAAGAAGAATTTGCATGCGATTGGTGGTACAATGTAAATTGTCACAACTCCGTTAATTTGTATAGGTAGGTAATATACCTACTCTTGTGTAATTTCTAACCGCTATTGTGTTTAGATTGAACTTGGACCCTCACAAGAATCCCTATTTCCCAAAACCAAAATTGGAGGAACCACATGCGTTGCACAATTAAGTTTTCGAGACTTTTGTTTTATTTTTGTATATAGTAAAGATTGCTAACAATAGACTTAATGCCACTTGTCCCTTTTATCGATCCCTATATGGTTCTGTGACGTAATAGCAACCCTAACATTTCCCTGAGACTCCAAGGAACACTGAACTTCCATATCACCCAACCACTAGGCTAGTTTCCGGCTGTATTCCAGTCAGAATTTGTAGGATTAAAACTTAGTGCAAGAAAAGTTCTTATGCATAACATAAAGAACAACAGTATTAGAATCTCCAGTGACAGCAGGGCTGCCCTGCAGGCACTTGGTCAATGTAAAATTAACTCTAGGTTGGTTTCCGAATGTCACCACGCAAGCAGCAACACCCTTGAGCTTGTATGGGTTACGGGCCATGCTGGAATGAAAGGAAACGAGAAAGCCGATGAGTCAACCCGACTGATCACAAAACAGGTGTTTTATGGTCCAGAACCGGCTCTTCCACTTACAGTATGAACTTTGAGCAACTTACTAACTGAAGACACCCAAGCCCAACACAAGGCTAGGTGGAACTTGATGTTAGACTGCCGTCATGCGAGAGAGGCCTTCAGAGTACCATCTCTTAGCCTGCCGCGGTTTTACACAGGGCTATCATGAAAAAACCTGCGGCTGCTTGTAGGCATACTTTCTGGGCACTGTAAACCAAACAAGCATATGCACCGCATGGGCTTGGTAGAATCATCATCTTGCAAAGGATGTTACATAGACGACGAGACGGCACATCACATACTTTGTGGGTGGATGAAGGATGGAGGAGGTTGGTGAAAAAAGAAGAAGAGTTAAGGACATGGGACGGGAAGGAGAGAGATAATATTAAACATATTGACAGGTGGGTGGTTTGAATACTCAGTTGCTTTTGTTTTTTCTTTTTGGTATAACGGGTTTATTTAGATCAGAATAGGATTCTTTGTTATGTAGTTATATTTAAGCAAATAGAGGTTTACAACTACCTACTCCTTTGTGGGTGTCCCGCACTTGCCCAACTGAGACGATGCGTGTTGGGGGTATCCAGAGATGGCTACGATTAGAGTCGCTCCCCCTCCAGCATTCTCAGGTTCATCTCACGTGTGGGATGACTTGAGTGACGTTGCGGGGTCGGACGACTTTAGTTTAGGCCAATGTCCATCCTCCTATCGTAATCAAGAATCCAGAATCCGATGAGAAAAATTTACCGACCCGCAAAACTCCCCCACGTCACTATTATTTTTTAGGTTGCTCAGCAGTGGTCTTAATTATTTTCGCCTCATCAAATAGTTTTCTGAACGAAGATTTTTTAAAATCAAGTTTTTTATCTGTGCATCCATAAGCTTAAGTACTTTACTTGGGCAGTATAATTGCAGTACATGTAAGAAAAATCTCATGATTTTCTGACAAATACTCCCACATGAGACATACTTGAGGAGTAGAGGAAGTGAACCCAATCTTGGCAGGATTCCTCCAACATTTAATTCTTCCATTTAATATGCTTTGTATGAACAAGTCCATTGTAAAAGTGAGTTATCTCCGCCTAAAAGGTCAACAATTACCAACCTTGTTAAACCCACGCAGGATGCCTCTAGGGCTGTGGAGAGCCAGAGCGGACTGGACGTGGTCTACCTTAATTTTGCTAAGGCTTTTGAGATAGGGTGGACCATGACATCCTTCTTTGGAAACTCACCACTTTTTATTTTTCATTTTCTTCTTTAAGACTAATGAGTTCATACCTTAAGGGTAGAGAAAATTTTGTTGAAGTTTTCGGATCTCGATCCGAAATCTTTTCAAACATTCGTGGGGTGCCTCAGGGATCTGTTCAAGGACCCATTTTGTTTCTTTTGTTTATAAATGATCTTCCAAATAAAATTAGTAAGTCTAATGTCTTGATGTTTGCAGATGATGTCAAGTTGTATCGTTCAATTTCTAGTAATCTTGATAGTACCTAACTGGTTGCAGGCTGACTTGGCGGAGGTGGTCTTATGGTGGTGTGATTTAAATAACATGAAGTTAAATGTTGATAAATGCAAAGTGGTATCATTTTTTGTGAAAAGAAATACATGTCACTTTACAAAAATTGCTCCAATTATTTTATTATATAACAGTCTAGTCCAATCAAAATTTGAATCATATGGTCCGCGTCAACTCAGTACGCAACTAAAAAAAATTGAGGTAATTCAAAATAACTTACTGAGGTACCTCTACTACAACTCTACTACAAAAAGAATAGAGTGTGCTGTCCTAGAGACACACCGACAAATACTTTAAAGACTGGATTTTGAGTTTGAAAGGCTAGTACCAGAACAGACATCAGTACACTGATGTTTCTTTATAAAATTTTAAATAATTTGATTGAGGCCCCTCACATCCTAGAATTACTAAATTTATATGCGCCCTCTGTTCGAATTAGGGGTAGGGACCTATTGCTTCCTGCGGTAGCTAGGACGGTAAGGCATGCGGATTGCGGACTCCCCGGTCATTCATATGCAGACACAATACAACTCGTTGTCTCACAGGCTGGATCGGTCTAGTACAACTGGCCGCGGCCGACTGGCCGCGAGACAAGTGGCCGACAGGACAACTGGCCGCGAGGCAAGTGGCCGCGGCCAACTGCTTCTAAAAAGCACCGTCGGGACAGTTGGCCGTTGGTCAAATTCGCCGTAGGAACGATTCGCCATACAAATCGAAAATCGAAAATAACTTGTAATCTTGAGGGACTGTTATCAATTGGAAAAAACTATACTAAACCTACCTCTAACCTAAGCGCCTGAGTGGCAATATACGTTTAGGTTGTAATTTTTTTAAGTTTCAAATACTGTTTAGTATCATATTCACGTTTTCGTATCAATTGAAAAAAATATACTAAACCGCGGCCAGTCGGCTGCGGCCGCTCGGCCGCGGCCACTAGTCCCATCCCGTGCTGGATATATTCAATACTAACTTGGTACAGATTAAAAAATTAAAAATGAAAAACTAAAATTTATATTACATACTTAATTTAATAGGTACTCGTTTTTAAGGCAGGCAGTGTTATATTTTATTATTTTACTAATCACAATTTTTTTTTATTATGTATATTATGTATAAGACAAAAAAAAACAAAAAAAAACATTACAGTATTATTATTGTTAGTTTATTATTATGTAATGCATTGTGGTTTTTTTTGGAGTAGATGCTACTCTGTAGTCTTTACATGTTAGAAAAAAAAGAAAAGATAAATAAATAAACATGGATTTTCTCAGATGGAAGAGTGCCATACTCACTCAAGGAATGTGGTACACCGCTTCAGTGTATCAGTATCATTCTCTATAATAGATAGCTGTAACCAAACGTCATACGATGTACGTGATAGTTTAGTTTCAAGTACCTACGGAGAAGGAAGGAGTAGCCATAAGCAACCACGAATTCTTCCAACAATCTAGCATCAAATCTCTTCTAGTATTGTGTAGGGGTGGGTGTACTGAGTTCTAACATGCCTTCCAGGATAAGTAGTTGCCTAAACTGTCGAGAGTGTCTTACCCCAGCGTTTTTGTTGCTCAGCAGTCAGAGGTTGCTCTTGCAATGATTTAGAAGAGCCTCCACGACGCCGACGTCTGGGGGGTGTCCGTATTGCTCTCTTACACGCTAAACACTAAGGTTTTTGCGCGAAATTGAAAAAGTTGTGAAGAGATCTGATTCTAGGTACCATATATGATAACTGTGTAGAAAAACAGCCACAATTACAGCAGTGCAAAGTAAGGATTCACAGGCTTGCAAAGTAAGGATTCACAGGCTTGGCTTGAATTTTTAAAGCTTGACATAAAATCGCGTCAAGCCTACAAAAAACCAAGCCAAGCTTATCTGTGGAAAAGCTTGACTTATCAAGCTTTTCAAGTCAAGCTTTCAAGCTTTTTCCAAGCTTTCAAGCTTATATTTCTAAGCATTTTTTTGCTATTCCATAGAATATAATTCTTAGAAGATCCAGCTGATGATTTTGCATTCTACCATAAAATTCGGTATAAAAGAAGTACCTACCTACGTGTAATTCAGGGTATATTTGAGATAGTCTGTGCTCTACTCAAACAAAATACACCATTAGTAGGTATGTTGATTCCATTTAGTAAGAAAAGAATATTTTACTTAAAATCATTGTAAAAAAATTACCAGTAGATATATAGATATACAGGGTGATTCATTAAGAATGTCCAATTTCTGAATTGTAGATTCCAGACCTCAAAATATGATGATTCTGCCCAACATGCCTTATACAAATATTGCTAGTTTCCGAGATACCGGGTGTTTAAAGTTTAAATTAATATGAATTTTGATTTTCGCAATAACAATTAATTAATCAGGTGATGTCCTGCAACCGTTTTTGATTTGTACGAAGTCAAAAATGATAAAAATTAGAAATTAGCAAATGTGAATGTGTAGATATTCTGGAAAATGCACGTTCTACATAACGGCTCTTCGGAATTTTGAGATAATTTGTTAGAACTCATAGTTTAACAATCACCCACTAACCAACAGTTGAGACTTGAGTAATACTGCGAAAGTCCGACAATGAGCTATATATGTATGACGTAATGCGCAATTTGTTCCAACCTCACTACTCGTACGGGAGGAGCAAGACTAAGCTTGATAAAGCTTGGGAAAGCTTGGTAACCAAGCCAAGCCTGCATTCGCAAACATCAAGCCAAGCCAAGCTTTTCTTCTTAAAAAGCTTGCTTCTCAAGCTCAAGCCAAGCTATTATATTTCAAGTCAAGGTACTTGGCTTGGTGAATCACTGGTGCAAAGCCATAGAGCAGCCTTAAGATTTTCAGACATTGCCAGAAAGCCTTATTTTTCCAGCTTTAATCGACGTACTTTTTCCAAGTCAGTTTAATGTCAAGGGTAGGGAGTACGTTGCCCTTTATTTAGTGAAGAGCGCTACCTCCATCTTTCTTGGTTGGATAGATAGGAGGTATTCTTTACATCATCCTTCGGTTAAAAACACAATGGACTGCAGTTGCACAAGATACTTTGAGATTTGTTGATTATGAGTAGGTATGGATATGAATCATGGGCAGAGCCCATATAAAATAGCCAAGGGCCTTGGGACAGAAGAGAAGGTTATTTACTGTTATGTTAGATTGGAGTGAAGTACCTCATCTTAGAAGTACTGTGGAAGGACTGTGTGTGCTCGAAAACTCACTCGACTCAGGTTGTGGCAATTTGACTTGTTAGGCAAGTTACTTCTGGTGTGGCTGCTTAACTTTTGGTTTACTTTCTTCTGCTGAAGTATTAAACACGGCGTGATTGCTAACATTTACTTACTTTAAGTAAATGTCTTTACTAATGAACCTTGGTATGGTTTGTCTCAATTTATATCGTCTTGAAATTTTTCTCATAAAAGGATTTATTTTCAAATCTGCATTGTTAGTAGATAAACACGTTGTAAATGCCTACCTGATTGACATAACAAAGGGGACCTCTAGGTATTTTATGGGCATCAGAGGCGGACTAAGGTAAAAATATTAATATAGCAATTTCTTTTCAAGGCATCCGTATTGTTTTAAATAAATTACGAGATTTAAATTAAATTATACGATACCTATACAAATTACTCGTATTATACTTACAACAACGAGGATTCTTAACGACTGATACTAATTAGTAATTATTAATTTGAATTGTTATAGCACTGGGTGACGCATACCTAACCCAACCCTGAGTGGGTAGGTAGGCATTTACAACGTGTTTATCTACTAACAATGCAGATTTGAAAATAAATCCTTTTATGAGATAAATTTCAAGACGATATAAACCTAATTTGTATTTGTATTTGTATTTTGTATTTGTCTTATGGGAAGAGATCTAGTGCTCTATACAGGTACTACGACTTCGTTACTGAGAAGGCGGTCTGTCGAGTGTGCAGGCAAAACACCTAGTTTTGCCTTTGATATCAACTGAATTGTGCCTACAAAACGTGGTTAGGGACGCATGCACATTTTTCCTAGCGCTTACAAAACCATAAACTTAATTCCTGGTCATAGACACAAATGTAAAACAGTAAACAAAAGTCTAGAAGATGTATGTACTTAATTATAGCAATATATATACAAATTAACAGAAATTATAATTGCATAGAGCGGTGTAACCCTTATAATATTGGTGTCTTAAGATAAAGAATAAGGAGGCGTTGCTCTGGTACGTAGATAATATAATCCATACCTAAAAACAATTCACAATAGTTATCATTTTAATTGTGTGTTTAGGACGTTGTGTGTTCAAAATGAAAGCAAGTCTACAACTTAGGCTTTAAAGATTAAAATTGTGATACGATAATGGCAATGAACGATTTAAACATCAAATATTACCAAGAAATATTGGCCGAGGTACAATTTTGGATCGCCGATTGCCAATTCTCTGTTTTAATCGCAACATCCACCTTGATTTTATTTTTAGAGCAATCGATTACCCTTGAAAATGAATTCATTGAAATTACATTGACAAACATAATTTTTTTTAAGACAGCACGTACTCATAGCTTTCTTCCTGTCCCATGTAGACTTCGGTTGGTATAATGCACAACTCCAAATTGGAAACGTCAACGTGAGCGCAACGATAGGATTTAAACGCGCGCTTGTTCTTAATTGTTTCTGAAAAGTAATAATATGCACGTCCGTGATTACATTCTAAGCTATCAGTAACAGTCCCTACAATAAAACCAGACAGTTAAAAGAAGCTCACGGTGGCCTAGACACAAACATATATCTGCCAACTCCGGACAGCCGGGTTGAAATCTTCCTCCATTAGGATAAAAATCCAAATGTCCTTGAGGATGTGAAAGGCTCAGTAAGCGCATATTAGTATGAATAACATCTACCAAATGAGCATCACCCGGATCCAGCCGATAATTTGTTGGCACGTCGTTATAACCTGGACCGGCTGGATCTAAGCCAGTGATGCGATGTATTTTTCCCCCTTTCACTTTATCGGCGCCCATAGCAGCTACATGAGCACCAAGACTATGTCCAATAAGGTGAATATTCTCAAAACCCACCCCTTCGTGAATCAAATAATTCAAAAAAGCTCCAAGATGCGATCCTGCAATTTGAGCCCCTCGCATTGCCGTAAAGTATTCAAATTCACATAGAACCGACCAATCCATTCCAATTACGTTGTAATTTCCAGTTTCCAGATAAGCTAAAAACGATCATAGTTAACGATTACGTGTAATCGGATACCGACCGTCTTTATTTATTTGGAAAACTATTTCCCTTATGCTGCTTATGAAACCGTGGATAATAATTTTAGTTGGGTGGCTGTAATTAAAATTAGATTTAATAAAGTTTTCGTGCTCACCGAGCTTTAAATTGTAAGGAGGGCTGTCTCTGAAAATTAACCGTTATTTTTTCTGTTTCATGGTGTAGTAGTGTGTTACCTTGTAAACAAAATAAACTGTACATTGGGTCCGTATGGATCTAAATAAGTTTCATTAACAGCAGTTGGAAGTTGAACAGATGTCGATCGTTGATTTCCTCCACCCACTGTCGATACGTGATCGGCGAAAAGAAAAGATATAAAACATATAGAAAATAATTTTGTATCTCCAAAAGCCCTTCGTTCGAATAAAATTACCTTCAAAGTATTCACTCCAGTTTATATTAGAGATTGTTTCTTTCAATTTTTTGAAATCAACTGATGGTTTGGACGAAAGGGCAGTTGAAGATTCAAAATTAGTCTGACCGTTAGCTGAAAATTCAAAATCAAATTTTAGTTATATATATATTTCGTTTTTGGTCTACTTTAACCGTCTCAGGATCGTTTAGACATTGTGAATTGGTTGTGCTAATTCTCTTATGTCTTGGTTGGGGATGATTAAAGACGGCGATTTTGTGCCATGACTGCTACAGGACCAAACGTACATTTTGAAATGATGCTGTGGAGTTTAATTTGGTAATTGATTTCACAACGATTTGTTAGTAGGTACAGTTTTTTGAAGAATTCTAGAGCACATCTCTACACCTAAGTAAGAAGCGGAACAAGTCAAAAATTTACTACGAAATTAACGAGAGAAACGTAATGAATAGTAAAAGTAAGCACAAATCACAAAAGAAAAAAATGAGTACAATTTTGGATAGTCAACCAGGAAATAAAGTTGCTGCGGCCGGTAATTAATCATGTGCTGGTTGCTTTTCGAAAATCAACTTTTAGCCAGGGGCCAGTGAACATATCCGAGGGGTCGGATTAACTAACTAGTGTCCGACCGAAGGTCGATTTCTGGCCGAAGCGGAAGCCGAAGCTGATTAATCGGCTTTTGCTACAACCTTCGGCCGAAGCCGAAGCCGAAGGTTTAATAACCCCAAGAAATTCAGTTCAAGATTGGCTATGTAAAGAATTATTGATGAAATTCGTAGTTTTATAAGTTTAATGCTAAACAATGCTGAATAACTAATGTGGACTGTAAATAATAATAACTATCACATAAAAAAACTTAATATTAATATCTAATAATTAGTAATCAAAATTAAATAGTCGTATGTACCAACGTACTTAACCAAATACGTGTGCTAACTGCTAATTTATTTTGTTTTGATTTCGTTACCGGCACCGGCGGGGCAGGGTGATCCCAGTCAATCCCCGCCCTCCGCGCGACCACTTTTTCATCGCACTCGCGCGCATTTCGAAATAGTTCGTTGATTTTCTGTATTTGCTAAAAACCTTCGGCTTCGGCTAAAACTTCGGCCTATTTTAGCCGAAGCCGAAGGTGGTGTTTTTGGCCGAAGGTGGCCGAAGCCGAAGCCGAAGGTTCGGTCGGACACTATAACTAACCCATTTTCTTCTGTGTAGAATGCTGTATGATTGAAGTATTGCCACGAGAAGAATGCCAATAGATAGAGGCTCAAAAAAATCATCCCAACAATGTTAAAAAGACTGTTGGTTGAGATAGGTCATATATCAATATACTTTTTGCGCATGCGTACTACCGGGCCGCCATTTTAGAACAAAAAACTTTTGGTACTTTTAAGGAATGCTCCAAATTTGATCTTGATTAATCAAAGTTTGGAAAATGTAAAAAGTTTTTGGGTGTCCGGTAAGTACCGCCCATGCTTACTGGGCCAGATGGAGAGAAAAATTCTAAGCAAAAAAGCTATTTGTCACTTTATTCTAATTTGCTTCGGTTAAGAATTACAGTCCCTTAAAGGAGGTACTTTTAAATATTTCTGAAACGAAGTGAGTGATTTTATTCAAAATCTGCCTGATGATAAAACGCTTCATAATAAGAAATAATAAGCTCCTTATCATACCAAAATGGATAAGTTGTAGTGTTAGTTTTTTTACTGAAGCTTGGAACGTACAGGTCAAAAAAGTTCTTATAAGCAAGGTTTAAAAAATGTTTAGTTTCCGAGATAGAAAGCTCCAAATAATTTACGAACAACACATTTATTGAGCATCTTAATAATAATAAAAATCCAGTTTCCAAAACTAAACATTTTTCATACTATGTTCATAATGACTTCTTTCTTATTTTGTATTCGATTCAATTCGATTCTTCGATTTTATTTTGCTCTGAATCGATTAATCGATTTGCTTGTAAAATCGATTAAAAAAGACCAATCAATTTTTTGCGCACCCCTAGTTTGCAAGGATCCAGTTATTTTTGGAAAACCCTCAAACGTGTTGTGTACAATCGGGTATTTATCAGTTGTTTTGGAATATCTTCGGGCGTCATCGGTTACGTTCGGTTATCTTGAAAATATCTTTAAATGTGTTCGGATGCTATTGGGTATGTTCGGTCGTCTTGAAAATATCTTTAAATGTGTTCGGATGCTACAGGGTATGTTCGATTGTCTTCAGAATTATTTTTCGTGTTATTCGGAATGTGTTTAGGTAAATGTATTCTGAAGCAACAGGAGCATTTGGTAGTTTTTGAAATAACTTCGGGTGTCGTTGGACACGTTCGGTGATCTTGAAAACGTTTTTAAATATGTTTGGATGCCGTCGGGTGTAAGCTTAGAGTGTGTTACATAGCGATGCGTTTGTTTTACGAAGCACGGGAGCCGCCGCGCCGCGCCGCGCCGATAGAATTAAAATGTATGACGTCATTTTTTAACAATTATTTTTTTTAACACTTTTTTCACAAAATAAGTATAGCACAATATACAGGGTCCTGCACCTCACCTCCCGTCTTCTATAGCTCAGTTATTAATTAAGTTAGGTTTTTGATATTTTGCAGACGTTTCCTGTACCTCAGATTATATTTCAGAAAAATATTTTTGATTATACAGGGTGTCCCAACAAAGTGTGACGCCATAATGATATATTTTTTTAAATTACATGCTTTACTTTTGTTTACTTATTTGGTCGTCTTTTATGCTTGCCTACATATTCCTAAAATTCTATTGAAATCGGTTTGATGAAACCAGAGAAAAAAAATAAAAACGAAAAAATGTCGGTTTTGCATCACTGGTTTTAAAAATTAATAAAAAACGCAAATAGTACCTGGTTAATGAAATTTTACGACACGCTCATTAAATAAAGTCTAGTAGTCTCGTTTACCAAGTTTCATTGATCCAAATTATACAGGGTGATCAAAATCTAGTGTCAAACTTCTCAAATTTTAAAGCACTTTATCTTTCTTATTTTAAATTGCAACCCCTACATATTTTGATGTCATTCGATGCGGAATTAAAAAACAAAATTTTTTTTCTAATACATCTCTATGGCAATTCCTAACATTGTAAAAGTTATTCAAGAAAAAGTCATTTTATCAATTAATTATTGCATTATTTTTTTAAATGAGAAATGGAATGTGGCTGCAACACGATGGAGCTCCAGCACACTATTCATTAGAAGTCAGGGATCATCTTAACACAGCCTTCCCCAATCAGTGGATTAGAAGAGGAGGATCAATTGCTTGGCCTCCTCGACCACCCGACTTAATTAAATTAGATTTCTTTTTGCGGGGTTACGTTAAGGAAATCGTTTATCACACCAGAAAACATGCAGCAAAGAATCATGAACGCATTTCAAAGCATTACACCCGACCTATTAAAAAGATTGGCAACATCATTTCATACTCGTCTTCGTTTGTGCCTTGAAGGAAACGGAAGACATATCGAACGTAAATTCTAGTAGGTAACCTTAAGACTTTAGAGATAATTGTGATCATAAAACATGGTATGTTAATAAATTGTCTTTCAAAGGCGCCTTCGATTTTTATCAATTAAAATGGCTATGCAATAATTGATAAAATGACTTTTTCTTGAATAACTTTTACAATATTAGGAATTGCCATAGAGATGTATTAGAAAAAAATGTTTGTTTTTCAATTCCGCATCGAATGACATCAAAATATGTAGGGGTTGCAATTTAAAATAAGAAAGATAAAGTGCTTTAAAGTTTGACACTAGATTTTGATCACCCTGTATAATTTGGATCAATGAAACTTGGTAAACGAGACTACTAGACTTTATTTAATGAGCGTGTCGTAAAATTTCATTAACCAGGTACTATTTGCGTTTTTTATTAATTTTTAAAACCAGTGATGCAAAACCGACATTTTTTCGTTTTTATTTTTTTTTTCTGGTTTCATCAAACCGATTTCAATAGAATTTTAGGAATATGTAGGCAGGCATAAAAGACGACCAAATAAGTAAAAAAAGTAAAGCATGTAATTTAAAAAAATATATCACTATGGCGTCACACTTTGTTGGGACCCCCCTGTACAATCAAAAATATTTTCCTGAAATATAATCTGGGGTACAGGAAACGTCTGCAAAATTTCAAAAACCTAACTAAATTAATAACGGAGCTACAGAAGACGGGAGGTGAGGTGTAGGACCCTGTATATTTCTGAATTCAGAAAAAATACTAATCAGCACTAATGTAGTTTATTATTATGATTATTATTAATTATAGGGCAAATTTGGAAGTGATCGGGAGAGGTCGGGGTGCCAGGTAAAGTTGGCACCCCGAAAAACAAATTAGCTTAAGTTCCTAAAATTACCAGCACTAATTACCAAACTCGAGCACCTGTTCAGCACTAATGTAGCACTAATTATAGGGCAAATTTGAAAGGGATCGGGAGAGGTTGGGGTGCCAACTTTACTAAGGTGCGCTCCATTTCTTAAGTTTGTCTTTGACTCTTTGCCGAGCGATCGACAAAGACTACTAGATATCATCACTGACGGATGATCGGATGTAAGATTTAACGAGGTGCGACAGTTGGTTGTGCAATAAATTTTAAAATAACCTGAAATAAGGGCTTTAAATGTTGTTTCTTTTATTTTTATAGGTGAGTGAATTTTTTGTTAATTGCTTAAATGTAAATTGGTTCGTTTTGTAATCATTACATCTTTTATTTTTATAGAGAAACGCAAATACGATGAACCACTTAGGTACCTATTGAGCAAATAGCGTAAAATTAAACAAAATAACTATAATTTCTTTTAAGTAATAGATACTTACATAAGGTAACGAAAAACATTAAACTGGCCACTAATACACCATTCAAAATGATAAGAGACGTAGTCAAAACGCTCATGATTTACTCTGGAGAAATCAATTGAAATACTAACGGCGATCCAGTTACATTTTTCTAAATATTCGTCCTTCCGTACTTCCGCAGATCAATTGGAATTAAATGATGGTATCTCATATGGCCCATTGTTATTGTGTATGTATAATAATTTGAATTGTTCTAAATTATTCTTTTATGTATTCAAATTTTTTTATTCCAATTATTATTTTTTACATACATAGCACAAGAGGTTTAGAAAGTTATAGAATTGCATCCTGCATCCTGGTCCGTTTTGTATAAAAATGGGACGGATTTTTTTTTGTTAATTGGACATTCTATGTTATTTACAATCTGTTTTACAACATTCAGTACATTTTACAAAGTCATAGAAGATCGTGTCCAGTGACATGACTTCCTTAACAATTTATCTATGGCTTGTCTCAATTTATATCGTCTTGAAACTTATCTCATAAAAGGATTTATATTCAAAACTGCATTGTTAGTAGATAAACACGTTGTAAATGCCTACCTCATTGACATAACAAAGGGGACCTCTTGGTATTTTATGACAGGGCATCAGTGGCGGACTAAGGGAAAAATATTAATATAGCAATTTCTTGTCAGGGCATCCGTTTTATTTTAAATAAATTACGAGTTTTAAACTAAATTATACGATATACAAATTACTCGTATTATACTTACAACAACAAGGATTCTTAACGACTGATACTAATTAGTAATTATTAATTTGAATTGTTATCGGTTATAGCACTGGGTGACGCATACCTAACCCAACCCTGAGTGGGCAGGTAGGCATTTACAACGTGTTTATCTACTAACAATGCAGATTTGAAAATAAATCCTTTTAAGAGATAAGTTTCAAGACGATATAAATTGAGACAAGCCATACCTACCTACTTACTAGGTCTTACAGTATTGTTGAGTTTGAAACACTAACAACTATTAAGGTTTATAAGGGCTTACACAAATCTATTAGGGAGATCCGTGGTGTAGTGTTTTTTTAGTCTACGTGGTATGAAGGTGGGTTCAAGAAGGTCCATGGCTAACTTATTTGGGTGTATTTCACTATAGGCTTGTATTTCACTTTTCACATTTTTTATTTGTTATGTTGCTTTAACGATGGTGGTGTGGAGCACGTTTGATTGGTATCTTTGGATTATCGCGTTATTTGAGTTACTAGTTGCTTCCCAAAGTTGGATAACGTACATATGGGTTTGATAATGCACTTGTACAATAAAACGTTATTATCCAATAAATTTGGGATTTGGGTCGTAGGTAGTAGCCAGTACATTTTTTCTAAATAAACTGTCTTGTAAGTCTTCCGATGTATGGATGGGGTCCTTATGCGAGGCTATAATAACTGTGACATCGGCAAAGGTGGCAGTCGTGATAAAGTTTGTTGTTGGCAGATCAGCTCTATGTATAAGCTACAGCACTGGACGGACCCAAAATGCTACCTTGGGGTACACCAGATATTATAGGGGAGTCTTTCAAGAACTTTTGACGATACGGCTTGGAGACTAATTGGTATATAAGAGGTTGGTTCTTGATGAGGTTTTCCGGGTTTAGGTATCAATATTATTTATGCAACCTTCCATTGTATCGAAAATACATTCAGACGTTAAACATATAAGTGATGAGTCTTATTCCCTTTTCAGGCAGTTCTTTTATTGTTCTCCCAGTGATGAGATCATAACCTGGCACCTTTTTTGGGGTTCCATTTTGTTTTAATAATCTTTTCTACTTCATTTATTTTTAATGGTTTGTTTGTTGGTCGTTCATAATAAGGGGTGTTTAATAATTCATCCACTTGGTTCATTATTCCTTGGGTTTCTATTGCAAATGGTTTAAAAACCTCCCGCAGGTGTTCTACGAAAACATCTGCTTCTTGATCGCCTTTTGCCCAGCTTACGTCCGCTTTTTTTGATCGAAGGTGTAAAAGGTGTTGGTCTTTGGAGCTTCCTCGTAGCTTCTAGCAGTGATAGATTTTCCAGGTAATTTTGGATTGCTTTGTTTTTTAATTCGCTTAGAATGTAACCCAGTCGGTGTCCTTATTACACAATGCGGGTGGTTTATTACGTTTTATGATTTGAGAACTAAGTTCTATCAGGATCGGTGAATGGTACGACGATAAGTGCAGGCAGGGTATCGCTTCTAAGTAATATACCTTTTGTGATGCAAAAGTTCAGTTGGCCAATATGTTGGGTAGCCTGTTGACAGGTAGTTTAGGTTCTTGCTTGTTAGGGTTTTTAGTAGCGTCTGCCACGGGAGTTTGGAGTTCTGGAGCCCCAGTGCCGATGCTTGGCATTAAAGTCACCTGCTGCAATAAAGCGGTGGCCAAGTGTGTCCAAAATTATGTGCTTGGGGGCTGAAAATGGCTGAAATAGTTGTGGGCCCTCCCACCTCCTCGACCATAACACTTGCATTGCAGCTTGTTGGTGCTCCTGCTGGTTGTTTGGGGAGCTCGTAATGTCTCAGTGAGATTTGGATGATGATAATAGGAGATCCACTATGGGCTGTGCTCTGCGGTGTCTTGTAGTGCTGGCAAAAATTGTGAAAATCGAAAATCGATTAATCGATTTCTGGAAAAATCGAAAATCGAAAAAATCGATTAATCGCAGATTAGTCCAAAATCGCGGTTAATCGAGAATCGCGATTAATCGAAAATCGCGATTAATCGAAAATCGCGATTAATCGAAAATCGCGATTAATCGAAATCGCGATTAATCGAAAATCGCGATTAATCGATTGCTGTGTCTATGGAAATCGTTCACTAATCGTGTTCGAACGAATCGATTAATCGATTCGTTCGACATTTTTGCCAGTACTTCATCACTACATAGCGCCGACGCCGCCTTTAAAACTCTTTGAACTATTGAATCTTTATTGGATCTACACCCTACGGCCGTATAAAACATTCTAAAATTTCCACTTGAATATATTTAATTATTTAATCGAAATTGAAAATCTCGATTAATCGAGAATCGCGATTAATCGAAAATCGCGATTAATCGAAAATCGCGATTAATCGAAAATCGCGATTAATCGAAAATCGCGATTAATCGAAAATCGCGATTAATCGAAAATCGCGATTAATCGATTTCTGTGCCTATGGAAATCGTTCATTAATCGTGTTCGAACGAATCGATTAATCGATTCGTTCGAAATTTTTGCCAGCACTAGTGTCTTGTATGATAGATTGAATAATTTGCACTTCATCAGGACAAGAACAAAACACAAGTAAAATAGAACAACAATAATAAAAAATAAAATATAAAAACACAGTGTTCCAGCGTGTGTAGTTTTGTGTAGTTGGTTCATTTGGCAAGAGTTTTTTTATATTTTATTTTTTTATTGTTGTTTTATTTTATTTGTGTTTTCTTCTTGTTCTGATGAAGTGCCTTACAGAAGTGGGCGAAACGTTGACTTTTTCAACATTGACACAGTCCTACCCCGGAAGTCGTCTTTATCTTACCGCTCTGACCATGATGTCGATTTTTTAGCTATTAATAAAAGTTATTAAATCTTGCCCATGTTATTGGGACAAGCCATTGGGCATTCTATAATGATAACTTTTATAATAAAAATATCTTATTAAGGAAGCGTTTTTAATAAATTAAATCGAAATACATTGCAAAATCTGGAAATAGCATTTTATAAATTTTATAATTATTGTACATAATCAAAAGAAAAAAATACAGTAGTACAAATATTATATTTATGAATGTATATAGGGACTTGTGCGTAGAGTCTTTCACACTAGCGGTTCGTTATCCAAAATGTAACATCAGTAGGACAAAAAGAAATTATGTAAAAGACTCTACGTTAGATTCGAAAATTGTTAGTTCTCATTCTCTCCATTGAAATATATTTTGAGCGAAGTACATATAAATACATTTCCTTAATGTTTACTTAATAATTATACATAGATTGTCAAGTGGCACACAATTATGTATTGCATCTTACTACATACTAGTTGCTTTATGTGTATATAGGTTTGTAAAATACGACATCAGTTCAAGACACCACTTTAATACATTTATCTATTTCCTCTTAATATATGCATCTTATCCGGACACTTAATATTTTTGCGTGTTTTCTAAGTTTTAACATTGACTTATATTGAAATGTGTCCAAGAGTTTATGTTTACAAAAATTGGAAGAATTTTGCTCGTGCGCAGATAAACAACAGTTTTCATAATTATTATGGCTAATACATCGCAGAACCTCAAAAAAGAAAACCTAAGTATAAAAATACAGACACGGGTCCCCATTTCTTGGTGTTAAGTAAAATTGGTACACAGACTTATGAATACATCCTAAAATAATAATTGTGAGGTACAACCATTTGTTTCTCAATACTATAATATCACATTGCCGACAGTAAATTTGTTGTTTAAACAATTATTCCTTAAAAAGATCAAATCTATAAACTATTTCGAACTTGCGAAGAGAGTCTCCAAATTGCCCTGTATTGTGCGTTTTGGGAAAAAAGCTTTCAAAAATTTTGACGTTTCTCTGCACACGTTTCTTATTAATTGAACAAGTTAGAGAAGGAAATTACTTTGATTAAGACAGAATGCAAGAATTGCGCTTTCCGTGACGATCTCGTATCTGTTGTAAGTGTTGAAGTTGGACGGCAGATGGAATTGCTGGATGAGGTGAAGATGACGGTGTGCCACCCGCTTGTGACGGTAAAGATTGTCGACGACGTCTACGCAATGCCGGACTTAAATTGTATTTTACCTTTGCTTGGGCTAAAAGCTCTTTGAACACTTTCGATACGTTAACATTGTCCCTTGCGGAGGATTCGACAAAACCATTTTCCCAATCAACGGTTACAACTGATTCCGTCATTGCTGTATCAACCTGTAAACGTTAAGCGATGTTAGAGAACCACTTCAAATTGGATTGCCACAGAGTTAACATACGATACGTTTTAGCATTAATGACGTTTTGATGTAATAATAATTGCAGCACATCAAACACGGAGTGCATGTGCTTTTGAGTTAAACAAATAAAAAAAAATCCTTCCGCTATAGTAGTTGAAATTCTAAAAGGTAGAATTTAATATCCTACTTCAATTAAATGGAATGCCTGTAAACAAACTGTAGTAGACAGTGCCAATCAATATTGATTTACATGTCGTGGTATGCTTGGTATTTCGGTAGGATTTTTGATAAAATGGTTGACTGAAACTACAATGAAATTTCAATCATCCTTTCACTTTGTCAGTACGTTCTCTTATTGTCTTATTGCCATTTGGATGACTGCAACATATTCTATTGTCACCTTCTCACAGCTTACAAAAGTTTCTGCGCTGGTTTGGAAAACCGATATGAAAAAAGAATATGTACTTAAACTTCTTTTGCGTTCAATCAACAATTTATACTTACAGATTATAAATCTAGATTAATGAAAAATTGCTCGAAATTTGTAAAGTGCAGTCATGCAACACTGATAAAGTTGATTAATTGCTTGTATGAGAAGTAAAAGTAGGTTTCCGCAGTAATATTTTATACTTCACGAAAAACTCACCGAAGGGTATACGAAAACGTATTTTGTAAGAATTTATCGCATTCAATTTAGATTACGAAGAGTGTGTGAGATGAGAAATCGATTTACAGGGTGACCCGCGATGTAATACTATACAAAGCTGTATTCTTATTTATTTATTTATTTGACACAAAAAGTAGCTTAAAGCTTAGCTTAGTTAGCGTTTTAATAAAGTAGATGTTTTATTAATAATGCACTAAGCGGCCCAACTTTTGCCAAAATGGCTTTATGTATAACTAGTGAAATCCAGGCATCATTATGCCAATTTTTGCTGTGACACAACCTACGTGCGCGGACGTTTCTTCAATGGGTTGTTTATTTACGTGGTCTGTATCAATTTCAACTTCTTTGTGCTGGGGAATCCCAAGACTTGGACAAACACCGTTTGAATTTTTCGAAGTGGTTTGTTTCTCACATAAGTTGCTGTTTTCATCTCTAGAGGTTTAATTTTCGATTTTTCGACTAAAGGACAATTTTTATCGACGACTATAGGATCAAGCTGTACGCGAAAAGATTCTTATATGAAATTATTCGCCAAACATACTACCTATTTATTATTACCGAAAATTTTATAAATTTGAAATGAAAATATATGCGTTTTTTGGTAGCAAAACATCTGAGAAATATTTTGGAGGATAAAAGCGTAATTTAACAGCTTAAAACTTGACATTAAAATAATGGTTTTCGTTTTAAAGAAATAAATTTTATTCAAATTACGTGGTCATAAAACACTAAACACTTAATCCGAGAACATTTTTAGATATACGTACCATAACATGAACATTTTTAATTTAATTTTTAATCACATCTCTTACATTTGGCGTGTCCATATTAACAATAATAAAAATTTTAACTTTGGAAAAATTATTCGTGTAATTATTAGTCACTTAGTTGATGTAAGTCTCTCGATGAAACTTGTTGCATTTATTGTAAATATTGGTAGATATTAATTCCTTGGCATTTGCAATAATTCTCAAGAATGAGTGTAACCTTATACTAATCATTTCTCCCGCATAGAGTTTCAAACACGTGAATTACGTATGAACTCTTTGCTTCTAGATTTTCAACTTTAGGTCGGATTAATTAACCAATTTTCTTAGGTTTAGAATGATGTATGATATTTAATAGATAAAGGGTATTCACTGATGGATCTGCCAAATTCCAATTTACGTTCAATTTCATATTTGGTATGTACAGATGTCTGCAACAGACCTATTGCATTTGGAAAGGGAAATTTTAGTAGGGAAAGGTGGAAAATGTTTAGCAATAACGTCGCTAGAATACCTAAGGTCGTGGTTTCGCCCCCTCGCTACTGTGCTGCCCTTCTAAAAACAGACCCAGCAAACACATTTATATATAAAATACATATAAATTATGTAAGAGCTTTTTAGATTTATATAAAACTGGAAGAAAAATAAGAGATATTTAATGTCAGGATGTCAGCAATTTTCAAAATAATATATGTCTATTAGATGTAAATTCTTCTATATCTGTAGCACATGAATTTATATACGTTTTATGTATATTTTATGTAATATTTACATAAAAATATTAGTTGTAAAAGCGTTGCGATGACCAAATGGCAGCTACTCGAGCATAATGTAATTATTATCAATGTAAAAAATTATTTAAGCAGTTCCATACAAAAAAATAGAAAAACTACATTTTTACGTGCAACTGTACTTTTAATTAACTTAATTCTTTTACGAACCCGTTTTTACCTGAACTGAAAGCCGACAGTTTATTATGATATACAATACGACTTGGTTATAACATCATCGGATATTGCGTTAACTCGGGTATAACGTCATAATATAGTCGTGGTCCCTAGAACTTCCTATAGTTTACCCTTTACAAGGTAAAAACTTCACATTTAACGACCAAATATTCGCACTATACTCGGTTTTAACGTCATTTTAAATAAAGGTTTGTGAACTTTTGACCATATTCTGAGAATGCATAATAAGCTGTTTTGTTGTTTAAGGATTTATAAAGGTTATCTTAAATCCTACGAGTAAGCATAAAAAGTAGAGAACATTACTGTATCAACGCGCGCGACGGAAGTTGTACAAAAGGAGGTTAATGTTTATTACAGCGGTTATCAACCTTTTTTGGCTTGCGTACCCCTTGGCAGTTAATTATCCTAAATTGTACTCCTTACATTAGAAAATTTTTTATGATTTATATGCTGGTACTTGTTATTATTTTAACATCGTTCTAAAACTAAATAAATAGCAATAACGTGAGAAGGGGTATGTCCAGAATGTTTATTGATGAAAACTAAAAGATTTTTTATAGATACATAATTTTAACAAAAAAATCAAAATAATAAATAGGAGGGGAATAGCATATTTTTAAAATCCACCATTACTAAATTTTTTTCGTGTACCCCTAAGTCATCAAACGCGTACCCGTACCACGGGTTGAGAATCGCTGGTTTATTAGATCAGGTTACGTTCCTTAATGGTTGGTGTTTTAGTTTATTTGCATGTAAAAGTTTAGCTGATACGTTTGAAAATTAACATTAAATTTAATAAAAACAAACTATTTCCAAAAATAAACTTTAATTGTTTTGAATTATTATATTTTACCCAAAAATCACTTACATCGCTATAACGACAAAAAATCGCCCCGACAATGACGCTATAACTGAGTTCTATTGTATATACTTGCTTGAAAAGTTTCCGTTAACCGTATTCGAACCTTTGCGGGTGGGCGTTGCAAATTCCGAAATCCGACATGTGTTTTCTTTGTATCCGACATTGTACCACTGCGCCATTCCGAAACATTCCTTTTTTTAATTTCGTACTTCGTAAATTTGCGCTGTTTCGCGTTATTTTGTTTGATTATATCGTTGAGTGAAGTTTTATTCAATGATTATACCTACCTTTATGTTAAAAATGACCAGGATTTAATTTATTTTATATTATTTATTTTGTATATAAATTAGACGCATTTTAGTCGATACGGATCTAATATTAAAGGTACGTGAACTACAATTTTTGGCGTTATAGGAAACACGCGCGTGCGATTACTTATGCGGCGCAAAAGAAACGGACTTTATTTTTGACCATACAATACCTATATGTAATGATAATTTTTAATTATATTTACAGAAGGCATACATAAAAAATATGTAAGACTTCTTACATATAAGATTTTACATATAACGTACAAAATCTAATCATATAAATATGACAGCACATGAATTTCATGAGTAATATGTAATTGTCTGTATGTATATATTATATGAATTTCTTCAAATTATTATTCATATCCGGATTTTCTCGTGTAATATTATTAAAACTTTCTACGTTTCGAAAACTACTTCCGTTTTCTTTATCCAGATATGAATAATAATTTGAATAATTCAACTCGTGGAAACCTAAACAACAATATATGAATTTCTGTTTATAGAATATCCTTAAGTTTCTATCCTATTATGTAAAATATACGTAATGTGTGACATAGGGTTTATACACTGTGTCCCAATTTCGATGCTCACCATTGGTATCTCGGTTATTAGAAGATATAGGGCAACGGTTAAATGGGGAAAGTTTTACAGAATTTAATACTCTTTGTCCCACGAGAGCTCGGGTGTGACTCATTAGTTATTGCTGTTGAATTAACGCAAATTATTAGTTTTTGTCTTTGTCATACTTACAAAAAGTACCTAATGGAAAAGAGGGCGAATATTAAAAATATATTCACACCCAAGCTCTCGTGGGACAAACTATAGCTAAATATTTTTCAGGCATGTTATACATCGTTGAAAAGCTCTTTTTAAAGACTATCTAACCAACCAAAAATCCAATATGACCGCCATATGCAAAACAAAAGATAACACTAATAACTTAAAAACAAATGACAATCGGGGGCTTCTGTTTACTTATATCAAATAATTTGTTTTAAAAAAGTGTCTGAATAATGTAAAACTTTAAAAGAGATCAGATTAAGCGTTAAAGAGTTATTGAGGAAAATTAAAATCGGCAAATTTTGGTTTTTTCAAAATATTTTAAAAATTAAAAAAGTTAGGTCAAATTTGAAATGATATTTGTCGTGAGTATTAAATTCTGCAAAACTTTCCCCATTTAACCGTTGCCCTATAGCTTTATTAAAGAATACTTACATACTTGATATACAATTCGAAAGCATATGTAGAGGTATTTACTTCAATTTTATATATGTTGTATGTATATTTTATATGTGTGTTTGCTGGGGAGACGTATCGAAAAAAATATCGAATTTTGACTTTTTCGTATGTATGGGTCGTTTGTGAGTATAATTACTTGTTTACAAGGTATTAAAGTGATATCTGCATGTTAACATAATAAAAAATAATATTTAATTATTTGGCCGTATTTACAAATGCTAGCTATTGCTTTAATTAGAATTTAGGAATTTAACTAGAATTCAAAATTCGAAATTCAACATCTACAATTTGGAATCAACATCTTAAAATTAAAATGCAAGATACAAAGTAGGTACAATATTCAAATTTAACACGTGATTGCTGAAATTCCAAAACAAGAAATTCACAAAGTAATTTTACCTTAGTTTTGAAAATTTAATAATTACCGAAATTGAAATTTAACTGATTGGTCTTGTCATTTACGGAAGGATGGAACATTGAAAACTTTAATTAAATAATAGTATTTTAGTCAAGAGAAAGGGGTAAGTATGTGATGTTAAGTTAATTATCATTAAACTTTCAAATTGAATTAGTAATAATTACTAATTGGGACTATCGGTATATTGAGGCTAAAATTAGTAAAACAAAAATCATGTTAGGTGTGAATATTTAAATTTTGACTCTAATAAGTAATTAACTAATTAAATTATTTCAAACACTGTTTGCTATTCCGAAGTAGGTATCATTAATCAGAGAGACTGAATTAGGTATTATAGTTTAAGTACAGTACCTACCAAATACACAAATGAAATTACAGGAAGAAATAAAATTAAGTTACTTCATATTTTGAATATTATAATTGTAAAGTAAATGATAATAATTTTAAAATTACAATGACATTCGTCAATCAATTATTAAATTATGTAATTTCACAGTACTGGTACCTTTTAAAAATGAGACATTTTACATTTTTCTAATGTAGAGCCACTAGACAATAAATTACACAAATTGTAGCTCATGTTAACGTCCATAGTACACAATTATCATTAATTGAATATTATGTATCACGTTTACTATAATCAATTACGTTTACTACACTAATTGTTTTATCGAGACATGGAAATAATATTGTGTTTTAAAACACAACTTCAGTCTATTTTTATTGTCTAATTAGACGACTTACTAAATGACATTCCTTAATACGAAGGTTTTAGGTGCTACCGATTTCTAAATTACGTGTTCAGTCGGACGCTTCAGTAATTAAACCGAAGTAGTATGCTAATTAAGGTAACCTAGTTAGGTCAATTAGATACCGATTCCACTAATTAAGTCCTTACAAGAATTTAGGAAATGGAATTTAAGAAAAATTATTTAATGTTAAAGATATATTATAATAATTTAGTTTAATTTCGTCGATACTGCTTATTGAATTTTTGTACACTAATGATTCAATCAGTCTAATCAAATGAAAATAATTGTTTCTAACCGATTTACTTCAATTTGGACATTACTAATTTTGGCACCTAATTAATTATACAATATACAATCGACATTTTCAGTACATAATTGCCCATTTCACTATTTCGTTCCAAATAGGTTCTGAACCAAACTTGAACAAACGAACAAACAAAATTGACGTAAGTAACATATTAGTAGTCATCTGCCACAACCCCTCAAGGTATAGATTGTCTACGCTACGGCTATGTAATAGATCACATTCACACCAAGGTTGTTTTTTGCCTTGTGGCCTTTGACCGAATGTTATTCAGCCAACGGTAGTTATATTATTAGATTTGTATTTTGGCCTAGAGTGCCGGCCTTTGACCTAACTTTACCCTGCCCACTGTAGATAGTTTGAGGGATTTTGTATTTTGCCCTCTTTGTAATCATTGAAGACCAAGAGCTAATCTCAAGTTGTGTGGAGGTTAATGTAAACGTCGATTACATTAGTATTGGTTAGTCATATTTCTCTGCCTCGATTTAATGTTTCAAATTTTTTATTAAAATATATTCTTCCCACTTCTTGTGTTTTAATTATGTGTAGGTACTGTGATGTAACGCATCTGGCAGATTTGAATTTAAACGCTTCCCGCTATAAGTTTGCCCGATTAGTGAACGGTAGTTACTCCACTGTGAATTTGAAGCAAGAATATAATGAAATTATGTAAGAGCGAAAAGCGGTTGTTCGCCCTTTGTAATTAAGTACTTTGTAACACTGTGCACTATTGACGTCACGTTTTTTTATTGGGGCATAGTATATTTTGTTGCGTATGTCTTCATATAACCATAATCTATTTATTAATTTGTAATTGATGATGCCACTTGTGAAATGTAAAATAATCAGTTTTCGAGTCACCATAAAGGGGCAAACCATCATGGCCGCCTTGTATGATTGCTATTGAAGCGATTGCAAGTACGACAGGGTATGCGTCGAAGGAACCAACCACGCCCCTCCCTCTGAATGGTAGTAAGCGATTCGGTAGAGTTTTTTGAGTGTAAATTTCCGAGATCTGACTCCTCTGTTTGAAAATGTTGGGTAGCCGATTAAAGCCGGTAGAGCTTTTCAGTCGGCGCTGATTGAGGTCCGTATAGAATTAACTGTTCTAGATCGATTTTGTTCTTGAATTTGTCTACAGCGGATGTTTAAACTTTATGATGAGCCAGTATGTGTAGTGTAAGCTAATTTATAATAGGAAGTAATTTGCACATCGCTATGGAGCTCAGTCGTAGGCTGGCTTACGTGGGGGCCGTTTTATGATCGCGTTGCCCTTTATTTGCTACCTTATGGCTATACGAGATAGTGGTATCTTATGTTAAAATGTCAAACATATTTACACTTCACAACTCTTGAATATTGATGCTTTTTAAATACTGCTTATGTGATGTGTCCTAGAACCAATACTACAAATACCCCTAACAAATATAAATACCGCGGGCAGGGTAAAAAGCTTAGCCAAAGGATGGCCCCCTAAACCAAAAAACCAATACCTATACAAATATAAATACCAAACGCTTGCACTCTAAGTCAAAAATACAACCCTGCTGTAAATGTTAGGATCTGTTACATACAAGCCATAGACAATCCATTCCTTGAAAGGTTGTGGCAGATGACCACCAATTTATTTTAAATATTAACACATAAAAAATAGGGAATGAAATGTCTGACGAAGGGACGATATAATATAATCTTAATATCTAGATTGGAAGGGAAGTGGAAGTAAGTGAAATATGCATTGAGTAAATATTCTGGAGCGTTTTTTGAAGCTCCTTTCTCTCCTTGTAATCAGCGAAGACCCAGACCTAATCTCAAATTTTGTGGAGGTTAATGTAATCGTTGTTTGCATTTAGTATTGGTCAGCATTTATTTATGGATGGGAGAATTAGAAAGTAACGGAGATACATAGGTAGTTGCATGATCAGATCCCCATTTTAAGAAGAATCCCATGTAGCACCGTTTATTAGCGTTAGCTTGGCGGAATATTGGCCTAATATAGAGAGATTGGGGAAATATTGTCGGACTGTAGCCAATATTGGGTGAATATATTTTTGGAATATTATACAAATATTGGAAATACAATATTTAGTGAATATAAGAGCAATATTTGCAATGTTGAGTAAATATTGCTATTTAATGTACATTCAAATATTGTACACACAATAATGTACCAATATTGCGTGTACAATATTACTAAATATTGAAAATCTATATTTAAGCAATATAACATACATATTTGTAATATTTAGTAAATATTGTTATTTAATGTAAATTCAAATATTGTACACACAATAATATTCCAATATTGCGTGTACAACATTACTAAATTTTGAAAATCGATATTTAAGCAATATAACATAAATATTTACAATATTCAGTAAATATTACTATACTTACAATATAAAGTCAATATTTATTTATCAATAACATAACAATACTGTGTTTTCAATATTACTGGATATTTAAAATGTTATATTTAGGCAACATGAAACAAATATTCACAAATAATATAACATTATGATATTTTCTCAAAATCCGCCGAATGTTAGTTTTCGCCGATTTAGAGATATCAAAATAATCAAAATATAATATGCACGCCCTCCTCCATGTACAATATTATAGTATTCAACTTTCAATTCGAAAATTATGTAACTTTCCTCAGCTCAATGGTATAATGGCTGACCTTCTAACCAGATGATCGATGGTTCGAGTCCTACATGAAGCTTTCTTCAGCATCACGGATCTCCTCCGAGTGTGCATGAAGTGAATGGGGTTTCTGGAGAAGGGCCAGCGGAGCACAGGCGTTGCGCATTGGGAAATAGACACTCGGAGCAGTTAGGGCTCTGCGGTGGTGCAGGTCACCCCCTTTCCCTACTATTTTGGGACACATTACAAAACAATGGGCCAATATTGTGTAAATATTTTCCCCAATATTGAAAGAATATCGTTTGGTAATATTTAGCCAATATGTAAAATTGTTCACATTTCAATGTTGAGACAATATTGTACATTCATATTCGGCCAATATATTTACAATGAAATGCCAATATTACACCAATATTAAATGCTATATGGGATCCTGGGAATAAATAAAATGGACAAGGTTCGAAACGAGGTTATAAGTGAAAAGCTCGGCGTTGAGTTAATATAGGAGAATATAATTGAGGGGGCAATACATTTATGGGAACATACGATAAGAATGCCCGAAAATAGAATGGAAAGAATAATTTGGCAAAGTTAAAAAAAGTCAAGAAAAAAGTAGAGGAAGGAATGGGATAGGTTGAAGTAATTATGAGGAATAGTAATAAAAGTGGCTGGAACAGTACAAAAAAGATTGCGGTGGAAAGGTAGCAGTGGAAGAAAATTATAAAAATGTATGGAAAGACACTGCACTGATTTGTATGTGTGACTTACATGCGTAATAACACACAACAAAGATTATGCATAGATATGTATGTGCTTGTCCACATTTTAAGAATTCCAACATATGTAAGTTGATTGAAGTTTGATGTAAACAAAGGCTCTTACGATTTGTTATTAGAGCTACTTTGGACCAGGTTGCTTAGTTGTCCATTTAGTGTTTCAAATGAACAAGGATTATGCCCATTAGAAATATTAAAAATGGTCGAGCTAATGAGTAAATTATGTAACAGTAATTAAATAGGAGTGCAGAGAACTATAAAGAGTTAGAGAAATGCCAGGTTGTAATTCTCTACGAAATAATTTTGGATTCATTACACCCTGGTGTACGCTTTCGGGACACCTGTGGCAACTCTAAATATAATCTTGACTCGCTTTGTTTGGAAATGTTTATTGTTTTAGCCTTTTATTAAAGTACCCGTAATAATTCAAAACGTGATACTAACCTCTCTATTACCAACTAAATCCGTCTTATTTCCAACGACGACTATCGGTACTGCAGAGCTACATTTTGTTTCATGTATTTGATCTCTTAATGTTCTTACTTCTTCAAATGTTGACGCGTCGTTAACGTCGTAAACGAGAATAAAGGCGTCGGCCGATGAAATTGACAAAGCTCTCATTGCCGGAAATTCGTAAGCTCCCGACGTATCAAGTATATCTAAAGTTAACTGGACCCCCGAAACGTTAAATTCTCCTTGATGCATTTCCTCTATGGTACGCTTATATTTAGGTGAAAATGTTCCATACAAGAATTGACTAATAAGGGAAGACTTTCCAACTTTTGCTGCACCTAAAACGACTATTTTATGACGTACTATTGTTAGTGAACCAATTGTATCGTGTTTCTCGTCTAAATCCGATGCATCTTCGCTCCTTTGTGACCTGTAAATAAAATGTCGATTGTAATTATCGGCCTTTTAATCAACGAATTAGGTAAATAAAATGTTATTTTATCTGCGGCAAAACGTTAAATTTGAGTAAACGAAGTAAAGATTTAATCTTGCCCTGTCTTCACTTTATATTATCTAATATGAAGTTAGTCCGCCGCCGCGCCGTTTACATTTGAAATTCACAGGGTTTTGTTTAATCTAGAGAACTACGATTTTAGATAGTCCCTGAATATTAATAGTGCCACAATTTGCATATAAATACAGAATTATATTAAATCTACGTTTTATGCTGAACGATACACACTAATTGCGTTACAAATTTGAATCGATGTCCACTCCGAATATTATCGGTCTTCAAAAAAAAACGTTGCGCTTACCTTCATTGAGCAATTGAACACACATACGAGAAGATTTAAACGAATCAAGTATATATTAATGTGAAAAGAAAAGGGAAGCAATATACGTCGACTTATTGATCAGATAATATAACTTCTTAACCAGTGTCTTTTTCGGGGAGCGTATAATATATATCCATGTGGCGCCAAATGCCACCCTTTCCCTGTCTGGTTTTTTTTGCATTATTCAAGTTCCGAAAAATTTTGCTCTCTGAATGTCAACGACCTAAATATGGAAACTGGCTAATTTAAGAAATCACTATTTTTCCGATAATTTATATTCAACGAGGGATCGGAAAAAGGTTTTGTCCTAAAGGGCATGGCCGTTATTTTAAACTGATAATAACCGTTCGTTCTCAAGGGATGAAAAAGTATATATCAAGTTCGATGACTGTAAGTGTAAGTGCTCTCTTATAGAGATCGTGATGAGCCTACTACATAAAGATTACATTTGTCAGCCGCAATTCCTAAACACGACTCTAAATAAGAGCATTTTCTTGTAGACAAGAAAGTTCAATATCCACGATATTTTTGTATTTAAGAGGATATACTTTAGTTTTATACGTTACAATTGGTAATATTAACAATTACAAAGCTCGTTATTAGAACAAAATACATGTCATACAGTAACATAGCCACTTTCACAGCTTTTAGCAATCCATACTAAGCGTTCTGCAAGTATGTAATTAGAAAATAAGTAAAAAAAAGAGCACATTAACGTGCATTAAAGAACGCATCTTTGATCTCGATGAAAGGGTACTCCCACACATAAATTACTTCAGGATTACACAAAACGATTCAGATCAAAGCTCTTTCTAGAAAAAAATCAAACCCACACCTGCGTAACCTCGTATCGTAAAAGTCAGAGGGAGGTGTAGGTATCTGCCTCAAATTCAACTTAATTAAAATCATAGCGTACTCTAGGTATAGAAACAAGGGAAGATACAGGGTGGGGCACCACATAAGGCACGGAAGTTGGTGCCTAAACTATAACAATTTTTAAAAATCTTTTTTTGTACAACTGTCATTAAAAGTGACATTTTTTACGGCTGTCAAGAGTGTTAAAAGATGACATTTACAGAGTAGCGCGTTAAAAATACTTTATTTCATACTGACTACTATAGTAATCTGTGTTTTACCAGACTCATACGAGTCTGGTAATAGTAGTTTACGTAACAAGTCCCGAAAGTGATCTTTTACTGGACAAGTAGGCAAATTACAGGGCGAGCCGCAGGCGAGTCCTGCAAGCCTGCGAGTCCAGTAAAAGCACTTTTGGGACGTATTACGTACAATATATTTTTTAAAACGGGCAGAACAATTGACTGTTCTAGGCCGGAAAGTAAAAATGAGTCTGGTAAAACCTTTTATCGGACTATCACAATAACTTTCTGGCTCGGTCCGACAAAATGAGATTTTCTGACCTAAAAATAAACCGGAAAGTACTACTTTCTGGCCGATTTTTAAAAAATCGTATTTTCCCACGACCATATACGAAACCAACTCCTAACGCACAATTACGAATGAGCGAAAATTGACGATATCGTCCGAGGTAAAAAACCTGTGCGATTTGGTTTCGCGCTGTGTGTTAGAAATATAACGCACAGTTCACACTCGAATAGGCGGCTGGATCAAACTAGTGCTGGCAAAAATTGTGAAAATCGAAAATCGATTAATCGATTTCTGGAAAAATCGAAAATCGAAAAAATCGATTAATCGCAGATTAGTCCAAAATCGCGATTAATCGAGAATCGCGATTAATCGAAAATCGCGATTAATCGAAAATCGCGATTAATCGAAATCGCGATTCTGTGTCTATGGAAATAGTTCACTAATCGTGTTCGAACGAATCGATTAATCGATTCGTTCGACATTTTTGCCAGTACTTCGTCACTACATAGCGCCGACGCCGCCTTTAAAACTCTTTGAACTATTGAATCTTTATTGGATCTACACCCTACGGCCGTATAAAACATTCTAAAATTTCCACTTGAATATATTTAATTATTTAATCGAAATTGAAAATCTTGATTAATCGAGAATCGCGATTAATCGAAAATCGCGATTAATCGAAAATCGCGATTAATTGAAAATCGCGATTAATCGAAAATCGCGATTAATCGAAAATCGCGATTAATCGATTTCTGTGTCTATGGAAATCGTTCATTAATCGTGTTCGAACGAATCGATTAATCGATTCGTTCGACATTTTTGCCAGTACTTCGTCACTACATAGCGCCGACGCCGCCTTTAAAACTCTTTGAACTATTGAATCTTTATTGGATCTACACCCTACGGCCGTATAAAACATTCTAAAATTTCCACTTGAATATATTTAATTATTTAATCGAAATTGAAAATCTTGATTAATCGAGAATCGCGATTAATCGAAAATCGCGATTAATCGAAAATCGCGATTAATTGAAAATCGCGATTAATCGAAAATCGCGATTAATCGAAAATCGCGATTAATCGAAAATCGCGATTAATCGATTTCTGTGTCTATGGAAATCGTTCATTAATCGTGTTCGAACGAATCGATTAATCGATTCGTTCGAAATTTTTGCCAGCACTAGATCAAACAACTAAAATGACAGTTTGAATTTATTCGCGCTCTCAGTAATTTTGTTAGCAAGTAGTTTATTGGTTTAATTCGTTTTAAAAAATATTTTTTTTATGGTCCTGGGAGAAATAGTGTACAAAACTCGTAGGAAAGTGTCTAACTCACTCGCGGGATTGCCGGCACTCGGCTGACGCCTCGTGCGCAACTTTCCCGCTTGTGCGTTATTTATCACTTTCCATACTTGTTGTGTAATATACTAATTATTTCATCCTGTGTCACATCTTTGATTTTCCGGACTCATTTCAGTCCGGAAAATGAAACTTTACCGTATTACACCGTACTAGAAATTTTGTACCCGAATACAAAGGTTGCCATAGCAACAGCAACATAAAGTGACATGACTTTGGAAACGTCAAATTTTATATAAAGTTAATAGAAAAACTCTTAAGAAATGAATGTATGGCCAGTATGAAATAAAATGTTTTACATTATTTGTACGTTAAATCAGATTACGTTACTCGTTTAGAAATTCCTGCCTCAGCTACGCTTCGGCAGTAAACATCTCACTCGTTAACGTAAACCTTGATTTACCATACACATATGTAAATAACTATTTTTCTACAAACGTCAAAAAATGACAAGGTTTGCGCATCGATAACAATACGCGAAGTGACCCTTTTTTTCACTTACCTACGTTACCATGACAGCGTGCCCGAAATGACAACGTCATGCGCGAAGTACGCACTACACGCAAACTAGATGAGAGTTTCGTATTTTAACGTTAAAATAATTGTCAAATTCTTCACGTTTCGTTTGCGTTTGTAGAAAAAATTTTGTTTGCAACTCGTGCGCGAAATACTTTTGGTGATCTCGACTATTTTTTTAACGAGGCCGCGCCTCGTTAAAAAAATCAGTTCTTGATCACCAAAGTGGCATTTCGCGCACTAGATACAAAAATAACTATTAACAGTGTTAAAAGTATTTCTAACACTAGGCAATAGTAGAGCTGTAATCAATATTTGTTTTCTTTGTAACTAAGGTAATACGGTGTCACATAACACGTCCACTTAACCTCAAAATGCAGTAATAATTGTTGAAACGTCAAGAAATAATTAATAATAATATTTAATAATAATAATATTTATTTGTTATTAACACACATGTGTATACAAACGTCAATAATTAGTGATAACAAACATACATAGAGTTAATCCATTACAGTAGATTTATGGTTTATATTGTCACAAAGGAATTCGTCGCAACTGTAGTAGGCTTTCGCGAGTAATAATTTTTTCATTAAGTGTTTGAATTTAGATTCGTTTAGAAGTTTCCAATCCTTGCCAATATGGTTATATAACTTGAGTGATAAGTATTGAAAGCTTGAGTGAGTTTTACTAAGTCGTTTAAATGGCAAATACAGTTTTTCTTTATTGCGTGTGTCGTGTTCATGAACATCCGCTGCTTTAGAAATCTCCATAGCATTTTTATGAGCAAATATTAAGTTCTCTAAAATGTAAAGGATTAATTAAGGATTAACTGGCAAGAGACGTCAAAATGACAGTTTATGGAAATATGTATTAATTTTTCTATTTTATTATCAAAATAGAACAGTTGAACAAAAAACTTTGTATAATATTTTATTTGTGTTAAAAGTAACTTTTATTTTGTTCGTGAAATTGCTCCACTCCCTTCGCTCGTTTCGCAAACTTTTCACTCACAAAATAAAATAGTACTTTTAACACTCATATCATAAATAGCTATTATACGCATACATGTAGGTCAATAAGAGCTACATTTTAAAAATATTTGTAAATATACAGGGTGGTTCAAAAAATGTGGCGATCAAAGTTATATTTTTTTAAATGGAACACCCTATATATCATCACATTTTCGTATTTTACGTTAAAAAATAATGTCTCTTTCTTAACAATTTCCTATACCTATCTTTTATGGTTTTCGAGATATCTCGGTTTTTCTCGAAATACAGTAGGTCACAGAAAAAAGAATAACGGCAAAATGGGTAGGCGTAAAAGAAATTGCTTTGAATCAGTTGATTTGAAGCCTTTTGGCAACTATTTGCAATATTTATTATTATGAAGAAATGTACAGGGTGTTCCAAAACGTGCGAAATATCATTGACTCCTGCTAACTCAAATAACTTGCTTATTTTAAATAGAACACCCTGTATTTTTTTACCCTATTCGATACAGTAAAATATTGTCTTTCAAACGATATTAGGGTTCCCTATAGCTAAGTATAGTATTTTTCACGTAACCAATGGATAACGTGTTTGAAGGTCAGCTTTTAAAATGAATAGTCAAATTATTTTTATAAAACGAATGGTGTGTTATTGACAGAGCTGACTTAGGTCAACCACAACGAGGAAAAAGAAAATACCTAATGTCTATCGAAAACATTTATGTTAACATATCGTTCCTTATTTCTATGCTGACAGTAAAGCGTGATTTTAATTAAGTTGAATTTGAGTCAGATACATCAAATGCTGACTTTTACGATATGAGTTTTACAGTTTCAGTTTCTACAACAGTCAGTCCACATATGTCATTTCATTTCTGGTAGATATATTTTTCGCAAATATTTACATGTAGTCGTTTTCGAACTACTCCGAAGGCTGAAGGATGTCTATTGTCTGCGTTAAATTACGAGGGAACAGCGGTGGTATAGAACACAATTTATAAACGACCTCTAGCGGTTCAGTTAGATAGGTAATACCTATATGGAAGCTAAAGGTGGTTCGCTGTCCATGTGGTAGCGTATTGTTTCAACCAAGTACAATGTATTAAAATATTAAAAAAGTATAAATTGTGGACTTGGTATGTGCAGAATGGGCGCATTTATTTGAAAACGTATCCTTAATATGGTATAGAAATGGAAACTTTTACCTGAAGGAAAATATACCAAAGATTAGTTCAAAACCACAGAAATTTGTCCTATTTTGTTGATACCATATTCTGTTTTAAGTCTGGAAACATTTCAACAACTTTCTTAATGCAGATGCGTTTTCCGTACCTATAGGTACTATGCTAACAACTAGGCTTCGGATAGTTATGCACTAAACTTGAAATATGCATGCAAATATGCACGAAAAATACTAAAAATATGCCCTTAAATATGCATTTAAAAACTTGTTTCTATACGATATCTACATTTATTTTACAATCTTATAAAAATTTTTCTTTGCATTTATTTCCTGTAAAATATGTTACTAGGTAAATAAAATAGTAAATGTTAAAAAATGAATACTAACTAAAAAACTGTTGATTACATTTAATAAGTACCTACATGGCGAAATAAATGTTGAAATGTAAATTTTCGTCTGTTGTCAGCCAGAATGGTTTTGTACTGCGAAAATATTCTTTCCACATCGCAAGCGCGTATTTAGGGGGGGGAGGGGTAATGGGGTAATTACCCCTCCCAAAGTTACGTTAGTGTTACAAATATTACCTATTATAATCGGACAGTCTCTTTTATATCTTCTAATCATTATGTTTTTTCTCAAGTGCATTTTTTATTACCCCCCCCCCCCCCCCCCCCAAACAAAATTTCTAGATACGCCGTTGCTACATCGTACGACACTATAGGAGCAAATTTCAAATCCGTAACATACATCGGTGAAAATTGTTGATTGATTTTATTGAGCAGGATTTTATTTTGCAACACTGGCAGTAAGTATTAGGAAGTAAAGAAGTAAGTATTAAAATTTATGCTATCAAATATACTATCAAAAATAAAACTTCAAACAATGCATATTATATTTATAAAATTATAATATGGTATCGAAACCAGCTAAAGAGTGTATAAAATGTCTTAAAAGCTTCCTAATAATATGTATAGTAAAATATGCAAATATGCTTTAAAAAGTAAATATATGCATTTATAACAAAAAACGGCTAAAATATGCATTTGCATATTTGCATATGCAAATGCATAACTATCCGAAGCCTACTAACAACACACAATTGAACTTAAGTATTTCAAATTAGCAAACAGCCAATTGGTGACTGACAGGTATCTAAATATTTGTGCCAAATGTAAGAAAATTAATAACAAACCTTGTGTGATGATGTCGATCATCTTCTGATTCTTCTTTGAGAAAAGATGGCTGTAAACTGAATCGTCTTCGAAACTGATGTCGTCCCTTCATTATTATGCTAGCGATTCTCGCACGAGAGTATCTAAAAAAAAGAAGAAAATAATCAAAATAAAGTGTTTGCATCTTGAAATTTGAAAAAAAAGAATAAACTACTATCTATCGTCTGTTTTTGACCATTTGACATTCAAAATCCTACACGAAAAATGACTTCAAAATTCATTTCAATTTCATGTATTAATTATGATTTTAACTTAATAAATACTACAAAGCGTTAAAACCCCGATATTCATTTAGAAACACCCGGTATATTGGGATAAGAAATTCTTTTATTTCTCTTTGCATAAGAATTTTAAAGAATTCTTCTACACATTCTTTTGGTAACGTAGTAGTTAACAATTGGTCAAGGTTATGTTAAATGACCTTGACCAATTTTTAAGGTCATGGGTAATCGAATCAAGCTTCACACTAACCAAAAGGTATCATGTTAAGGATGTGAAAATCAGGAATAAAAATTTGAGCTTAAGTATTGAGGCGCTTAAGGCTAACGTACCCTCTTTTGTTATTGTTTGTATTTGATCCTCTACTTACTAACATACCTAATGCCTTTTTATGTTCCACTGTGGAGTGAGCTTTCTGTTGATGCAGTGACAAGTTAAAAGCGTTGTATCTATTCCCTGATTCTATTATTTTCCTTCCTTTATGATCAATACCAATATATGGCATATTAGTTGTGCTCCAACATGACCATTTTCGTGCCGTATAATGTTGATGCTTTAGTAGTTTTGTAATTGTTTGATTGTGCCACTTTCATCTATTAAAGGCGACAGTTATTAATAATAGGGCGGAAATTACTTGAAAAAGTATGCACTTCCATCACGATAATGCGTTTCTCACACGAGTTGCAATGTTTAGGGAAAATTGAATGAACTAAGATTCCAGGTTGTGCTCCACTTGCTCTATTCGCCAGATCTAACACAGTGTGACTTTCATCTGTTTCCAAAAAGGTAAAGTTTCTCTTATCTATGAAGAAGTTATTGGTGGTGTTTTGATGATCTTGAATCAAATCATTATAAAACGGATATAATGTCCCATCAGTATGGTTGGTCTAAATGCGTTGATATTTAATGGGAATATGTTGAAAAATAAAATTAAATAGTTGGGATAATTAATTTCGGTTCCTAATTTTATTTTCATTTTTTAATCAAATTTTCTTCAAACTGTTTAATAAATTCCCTGAAATCTCTGTTTTACTTTTTGTTCCTGTGTTTCCTGTGTCCTTTGGGTTCCTCATTTTTTTCCCAGAAGTTCTATATCTATCCCATTTCTTATACTTTTGTTCTCATCTAGCATTACTTTTACTATGGTTTACCCGTATCTCATTTCTTTATTATTATCTTCCAATTTTTCCTTCTCTTTTGATTGTTTGTGCCCCACTTTCCTTATCTCTTTTAAAAGTTCCCTGCAGGCCCCTATTAAATGCATTACTAGATCTTCTGAGTCTTACATTCGTCTCTCTGTGTCTATAATAGGTATAATTTAATTTAATTGATATAAGTAGTAGATTTAGTGTAAAAAAGATAGATAGGTATGTTATATAGTAGGTACCTATAGGTATTTTAAAAGTTTGTAGGAAATGTAACTTTCGAAAAGTTTATAAAGAAGCAGAACAAGTCTTAATTGAACGGTAACGTACAGAATAATAAAGTGTAAAGTAGTCATCTAAAGTACGGTTTTGTTTATTTATTTTATTTTCGCGTTAAAATAAAATATATACTAACGTTTACATTCATAAATTAAAAAAAAAGAATTAAGTGAAATTATTTGTTATAATATTAATATAACCATTAAGAGAATAAGATATCATTAGGAATATTAGGATGATTTTCTGTTAATTACCTATTCCAGTGCCGCTTTGTACACGTGATCGATTGTAATCGTCGAATCGTACTGATTACATAAACACGTTTGATCAAGCACTTCGAATTCATAATCCTGCGATCATCAACACGTTATTACACGATTATGTAGGTATATAATATTTTTGAAACTTCAATTAACAATAAATTAAAGAAATCTCTTGCTGCTAAGAGGATTTATGACTATTCCCTTGGTAGGTACTGCTTAAGTTTCTAATTAACGTGTCATCTGTTTTGAAGTGATGCGAAATTCCTAAGCTCTGTGATAAATTTCTTACAACGTATTTACTTTAAGCTTAATTTTCCAGACGTAAAACTTTCCGAATAATCACTATATAAAGAAAAATGAAGTTACGTGATTGATTTTTTGAAAACGTATTAGGGAAGTTTGAAACAATGGCAATAATTTTGATTTTTTTGGAGAGGAAACGCTTCCGGGGATTTACACACATAATAAATAAAAAAGAAAAAATATGATGCGTGGTGACACGTTTATGCTAGTTAAGCTAAATTGCCTTTGATGATATCACACACGTATTTTGTTCGAGACCCTTTAAGGCTTTCCTTTGCTATATAAAATAAAGCGATCCGAGGATTATTTAAGGTTCTTGAACACCGCTCGAAGAATTAATAATATTGTATGAAGGAAAGTTTAAAATTGCGATTATCGGTAGTCCTTAATTGCTAATTATAACTTGTCAAAGCAAATTTTAAATTTTAATGGCAGGTGAGGTAAATAACTTTTTTAGGAATTAGTAGGATTAATCGCTCATCAAGTTATTTACTCAAAAATTTCAGTTCTACAGAAAGGCATTTTATTAGCCAAACAAGGAATTTGAACAACCCACTATAACGACTATTTCAGAAGTAACGGCAATAAAAGAAAGTTTGAAGAGTACATTTCTAGAGTTTTTTATGTTCACAGTTGCGTTATAGCCCAGTCAACGAATTATTCTAGAAGGAAAGTCAGTATAACAGTCTTTGACCCTAGGGGTCGTTAGAAGAGGGGGGGGTTAAAGGTCCCTTTTTTGGGTTTCTCAATAGGGGTTGGTCCTACAAAAAATATATCCGTTTAAAACTGACAAAATTCTCTACATTGTTCATCCCTATATTTTTTTGCTATCTGTAACCGTTAATAATAATATAATAATACGCTCTCGAAGATCGGTAATTTTCGAAAAAAAACCTTTCGCGTCACATTTTTCGCCAAACTTCTGTCTCCAACGCCTCAGATCCTCAGTCCACCGAAAATTCGTTAAGAGAAAGCTGTAGAGAATTAAATAAAACCTTCAGCTCGTTGTGCAAGATAGACTCCTTATTCATGACCAGGAAGGTTGAGAAAGAAAGAAGGAGACCACCTGCAAAACAATGGAAGCAACAATGATATTCCATCCCCTCTGAAGCCACTCCCCATCCGGTCTCCCGTCAGCTTTCTGCAGTTCTTATCTCGCTTCAGTTGAGTTACATTTATAACGTCATATTTTATTATTATTATTATATCGTGGAGTGGGAGAAGTCAGCGCCGCCGACTCATCACGACCATCTCATCGCCGAGCCATATCATCGCCGAGACATATCATCGCCGAGCCATATCATCGCCGAGACATATCATCGTCGAGCCATCTCAACACCGGCCAACTCATCGCCGATTTTGTTTTCAATAAATTCACGAAATTCTTATCCTCTTTTACTTGCTTGTATAAATATCGATACCGATCATCAATTTACTTAAAGATATACTTACTGATATTAACATTCCCTTAAATCTTAATCAATTGATAATAGACATCATGAAGTAGTGGTTCGGGACTCAAAATAAGGGAGCAAGAACAGGTAAATTCAGAAAAAGATTCGAAGCCTCCCTTTATATCATTTAATCTCCAATATTAAGTTACGTAGTAAAAAAGTGTGATGATAGACGAGATGAGATGACGTTTTTATGTTTTTTAGATAAGGCGCCGAAGCACCTGACACGTGAGCCAATGCAAAACTCACAAATTGAAATTTTTGAGAAAGGAATACCAGGGTTTATTTAAAAACCATCTGGGACCATTACATCCTTGGGATTGTGGCGATCATCATACAGATGTTAAAACATGAGCCAATGCAAAACTCACAGATTAAAATTTTTGAGAAAGGAATACCAGGGTTTATTTAAAAACCATCTGGGACCATTACATCCTTGGGATTGTGGCAATCATCATACAGATGTTAAAACATGAGCCAATGCAAAACTCACAGATTAAAATTTTTGAAAAAGGAATACCAGGGTTTATTTAAAAACCATCTGGGACCATTACATCCTTGGGAAAGGTCTTTCAATTTCCATTATTTCGCTTCACGTTTTAACATTTGTTTGATGATCGCCATTTTCCCAAGGATGTAATGGTCCCAGATGGTTTTTAAATAAACCCTGGTATTCCTTTCTCAAAAATTTCAATTTGTGAGTTTTGCATTGGCTCACGTGTCAGGTGCTTCGGCGCCTTATCTAAAAAACATAAAAACGTCATCTCATCTCATCGTCTATCATCACACTTTTTTACTACGTAACTTAATATTGGAGATTAAATGATATAAAGGGAGGCTTCGAGTCTTTTTCTGAATTTACCTGCAATTGATAATAATCAGCTTTAAATCGATAATGATAGATAATAGACAATGAAGCATTATGAATATTCATTTATGTTTTAATCAATCGTTAATGACATATTGATTATAATGAGTGGTGTGCTGAATTTCCTGCAACTTTGCGAGTCCATTGTTAAAATTAGGTTTTCAAAGTTTTCACAACCCCAATAATCTACCGTCTACCGGGCTATTTATGATTTTTATGATTTATGTGTCATAATTTGATCCAAACCCTTATGTAGTATGGTGTTTGTTTTTGTTTCTTTACATTTTTGTAATAAATTATTTTAAAAAATAATATTTTTGTTAAACATTAATAACCATACTAACACCCCCTCCCGCCGCGCCAGCGAGCCCATTGTTAACATTTTTCCAGCACACCACTGATTATAATCATGATGCTTTCTAACTGCCTATGAGAAATTGAATTACATTTTTGAGTATATAAACAACCCTTATCAAAATGCTTGCAATGGTCGGATTGTCGGATGTATCGCGATGCTTTTGACTTTTTGAGTATCGACTATAGTATCGCGATATAGGTACCTACCTGTATTTAAAAGAAGTAGCGATACTTTTTGTAAATGACGAATCTCGCATAATTTGATGCTTTGCGATACTGTTTTGCGCAAATACGAGTAGCTTAAAATCTCTTCTAAATTATAAAGGAATACCAACCGCGTCTGTAGTATATGATTATCAGTTTTAAGCAATTAACGGATGTTGATGGATTTTGGTATGGTCTACTACTAACGATTTTTAAGGGGCCGGGACACTACGCCGAGTGCCCACAACGCCGACACGATTTTTTGATGACCCATATCGCCGACTAGGGACACTACGCCGACGGACACTACGCGGACTGTGCCCACATCCTCGACAAGTGTACAAGGGCCACAACGCCGACCATGCTCACATCGCCGACGGACACTACGCCGGCAGTACCTACATCGTCGACAAGTATACAAGGGACACTTCGCCGAATTTTTATTTTAATTGCAGAATGCAAAATGCAAAACTTAAACGTAGATTGCCACTAAAGCGCCTAGGTTATTTGCAGGTTTAGTATACAGGGTGGGGCACCACATACGGCACGGAAGTTGGTGCCTAAACTATAACAATTTTTAAAAATCTTTTTATATGCATACATGTAGGTCAATAAGAGCTACATTTTAAAAATATTTATAAATACACAGGGTGGTTTAAAAAAATGTGGCGTATCAAAGTTATATTTTTTTAAATGGAACACCCTATATATCATCACATTTTCGTATTTTACGTTAAAAAATAATGTCTCTTAACAATTCCCTATACCTATCTTTTATGGTTTTCGAGATATCTCGGTTTTTCTCGAAATACAGTAGGTCACAGAAAAAGAATAACGGCAAAATGGGTAGGCGTAAAAGAAATTGCTTTGAAAGACATAGAGCTGACTTTAAACACGTTATCCATTGGTTACGTGAAAAATACTATACTTAGCTATAAGGAACCCTAATATCGTTTGAAAGACAATATTTTACTGTATCGAATAGGGTAAAAAATACAAGGTGTTCTATTTAAAATAAGCAAGTTATTTAAGTTAGCAGGAGTCAATGATATTTCGCACATTCTGGAACACCCTGTACATTTCTACATAATAGTAAATATTGCAAATAGTTGCCAAAAGGCTTCAAATCAACTGATCCAAAGCAATTTTTTTACGCCTACCCATTTTGCCGTTATTCTTTTTTCTGTGACCTACTGTATTTTGAGAAAAACCGAGATATCTCGAAAACCATAAAAGATAGGTAGGTATAGGGAATTGTTAAGAAAGAGACATTATTTTTTAACGTAAAATACGAAAATGTGATGATATATAGGGTGTTCCATTTAAAAAAATATAACTTTGATACGCCACATTTTTTTTAACCACCCTGTATATTTATAAATATTTTTAAAATGTAGCTCTTATTGACCTACATGTATGCATGTAAAAAGATTTTTAAAAATTGTTATAGTTTAGGCACCAACTTCCGTGCCGTATGTGGTGCCCCACCCTGTATATTTTTTCAATTGATACTTTTTCATAGTCAAGTGCAACATTTAATTACGCAAATAAGTTTAAAAATAATGATATTACGTTAGGTATAATGTTTTAACGTTCAAACCATATCCAACTTTTTTACTTCAAAATTTGAAAAAATCTATAAATACATAATTCCATTGTAAAGAGATTTACGAATTTCTAAACTTATCAAAACAACAAACATTAGTGTCCTAATTCCTAATTTGACAGTAATACTTCTTTATCTGCTACTCAAAATCGACTCTGCAATTGCCGGCGTTGTGTCTACAGAGAAAAATTCGGCGAACTGTCCCTTGTACACTTGTCGACGATGTGGACACTGTGGACGTAGTGTCCCTAGTCGGCGATATGGACCATCAAAAAAGCGTGTCGGCGTTGTGGGCATTCGGCGTAATGTCATATGCCCATTTTTAATTTTAATAAATAAATTTATTCTACAGCATTTTGTTTCTGTCGAATTTTTATAGTGTGTTTATCGATGGTTTATACCTTGATACAAAATACAAAAGTTAAAATAAAATAGTGAATGCTACGACATTAATAATCCAGTCGGTCACCCTTGGCGATGACATGGTCGCAATGAGTCGGCGGCGCTGACTTGTCCTAGACCGATCGCGATGTCGACGGAAAAGTGTTTACTGTACTGAACGAAAGTGGTGGGAATGTGTCCTGTGTGAGTGCAAAAGGAATAACTTCACTGAAAAGTGCCAGTTTACGAGGAAATGACCGAAAAAGCTCCAACCTTGTAGATTTGACAACCTTTAAAGTTCATTTCACATGCAGAAAACATTATACGAAAACTAAAAGCATTGCAGCTTACGTGAAGAAACAGGCCCCTTCAACATCAGTTGGTTTGAGGTTCTCTGGTCTTCCATTCGATTTCAAGACCCACTGTCTCTTTTTTCGAAAATCAGTTGTGGGTAAGAGAAAAAGGGAGGTAGCAACCTAGGCGGAAGACACATAGATACTTTCAAGAACAACTGTATTGATGCCGCATCGGCAAGACAAGGCGAACGGGAGGATGATGTTCTCAGTCGCCTCAGAAGCAGTATATTTTTTCCTATCCATTTATTCCCCTGAATCTGCACACGCAGATAAGCCCGCCGACAAAGCCGTGACGGAAATGGTATACGATTTCATGGAATGAACCGTCAGTTCTCATTTGAGAAAGTTCGAGCTGTTGTGACAGGACAAACTCCAGATAACAAAACAATCAAAGCAAGGTTGTTACAGAAATATGGCGACGTATATTGTAGTGGCTCCAGGAGTGAATCGACACCAATTTGCCACTACTCACAAACTGCTGACAGATTCATGGTATGATACGTGGGGAGATGGCAGCTGAGATCATTAGACAGGCGGGAAGTATAATATGATGATAGCGCGTATCCACCAGCTGAAGACTTTTTGAAGGGCGCCGTAGGGATTTCTAAAACACTAAAAATGTTTTTAGAGGTTGTCACAATGAAAAAAAAACCGACAAAAGTAACTGAGACAAAGGAGAAATGTCTTGCAATCGCGCACACCAACGTTCATTGTTCAGCAAAGAACATTCATGTCATCCACGGTGAGCACACCAATTGGACAACAATACAGCGCAACACATAACCGTAGCGTCTCAGGTGTTGGAGCGCCCAAACTTACGATATGTTATGGTTTTATACTCTATCTCAGAACATATCAATACCATTTGACCAGCCGTTATATTGGAAGGTGCGGGAAATTGTTGCTGCTGCACCACCACAATCAACAATTTCAAGAGCTATTATACGTTTAGGAGGATTCCTCCTCATGTCATACCTAGGGTGCATTGGCTACCTGATGATCGGCAGTGGTCTCAAGCAAGTATTGGGTGTAGTGTAAGTCTTGTTTTTTTCTTTCCCCTTTTTTGTGTACTGGGCATATTAGTCCTTCTATCCATTTTCCCGAGCACCCTTCCCCTCACCATATTTCTCCTTTTTCATATATTTCGTCTACATTCCTTTTTGTCTTCCTTCTCCTTTTTGAATATGTTCTTCCTCCAGCAGATTCCTAAAGTATCTCTCCCAATCATTTATTCCGTTTTTACTTCCTTAAACTGTTTTTCTGGTTTCTTTTTGTTTTCCTCCTTCTTGATCTCACATCTTTGCTTGTATTTCCTTAGTGCTTCTTTATTTTCTTCTTTTTCTGTCTTCCCTTTTTACTTCCCGAGTACGAAGTAAAAGGGAAGTATTGTATCAGTGTTCCAAAAAAAATTGACCTATGCCAATTTTTATATATCTTTGCGTTTCTGAATACGTAGATTCAAAAAATCAAAAAAAAATTCCGTCTGTCGTCTGTAGTCTCTAGTCTGTCCGTACACATTCCTTGCAACGCTCTAAACTCAGAAACTATTAAAGTTATCGAAATGCGGTTTTCGCCAATGGATTGCATTCGGGTCAAGGACGAAAATGATGATATTACATTTGATCACGTCACTTCCGGTATAAGCTAAAATGGCGGTACTAATTGTTTTTATAACATAAAGTTGCAGTTTTTTATGTAGTTTAAGAGTATTTTTTTCTGAATTCAGCAATATACATATATTGTGCTATACTTATTTTTTGAAAAACTGTTAAAAAAATAATTGTTAAAAAATGACTGCAACGCTCTCACTCAGAAATTATTAAAGTTATCGAAATACGGTTTTCGCCAATCGATTGCATTCGGGCCAAGAACGAAAATGCTAATATTACCTTTGATGAGATCACTTCCGGTATAAGCTAAAATGGCGCCACTCATTTTTTTATAAGACAAAGTTGCAGTTTTTTTATGTAGCTTAAGAGTATTTTTTTCTGAATTGAGCAATATACAGAGTGTCCCGGCCCGGATGGAGTTGACAAGAGGAAAAAAAAGTTATTATCGATTTTACGACAAAAAGTCATTCTTTATAAAAAGTTCTGCTTGTTGAGTAGATCAATTAACCGTCGGAAAATCTAAGATTAAATGTAGAGAGTGTCCACAAATTAAGATAACATGAAAATGCTCCAACAGAACAGTATCATTTATTGAATTTTAGAGTTTACTGTTAACAGAAAAAGTTCTTTAAGAACATAAAATTAGTAAAAATACCAATTCCATAACATTTAATCAAATAAATACGCTCTTCGATAGTTAAAATTTATCAACTCCAACGGGAGTAACTGACAAATCTACAATTAGGTAATGACCTTTTACAGTTCAATATTATTAGACAATACAACATCCTTTGATCGTCAAGATTAGTTATGATTTATGATTATCTACATTAACTTCCAGATAACACGTTATCTCAATTAAACTACCAACATACAATCATAATATCAAACTTTACACTTAAGATTTTATATTTTTACAAATTTTATGTTCTTAAAGAACTTTTTCTGTTAACAGTAGATACTCTAAAATGCAATAAACACGATACTGTTCTGTTGAAACATTTTCATGTTATCTTAATTTGTGGACATTCTGTACATTTAATTTTAGATTTTTCGACGGTTAATTTATCTACTCAACAAGTAGAACTTTTTATAAAGAATCACTTCTTGTCGTAAAATCAATAATAAAAATTTTTTTTCTCTTGTCAACTCCATCCGGGGACACACTGTATATTGTGCTATATTTATTTTTTGAAAAAAGTTAATACGAAGGAAGTCTGGCAACTTACCAGAATTTTTTGCACTGTTTTAGTGCACTTCCTGCCTTTTGAGAATAAAGTTGGTTTAGTTTTCAACAAAGGCAGTTTAATAATGGAAAAGTTTAAATTACAAATAATTGGAGCATGCATCCAATTTTACAGATTATATCTATTTATCCCTGTTTTATTAGAAGCAATCGTGGTTGAAAACGTTTTCAGTCAAATGAAGTCTTCTTTCGGAATGTTTAGTTTTTTCTCTAATTAATCTCCAATAAGAATTAGTTCGGTTTATTGAAAAAGCGGATGAGAAATTTCGCATAATTTATAACGTTAACAGGAGGAATGCCGTTGGGCGTTTCCTCCGCATGTATTTCATTGTAATGTTCTCTGTATTAATCCAATTTGCCTATTGTTATACATAACAGATTGCAAATAAACGTTATTAAAAAAAAAAAAAAAAAATTTATAACGTTTGTTAAGACAAAGGTAACCACCATCAGTTACAATGTTGCTGATTTTTTTCTTAAGTGGCTGTTCTAGCTCTTATCATTAAATTTCTAATGAAATTCCAATGTTGTTACACACAAAGTAATTTCAATTACACGTCCCTCGCTTCAGTAAAGTTTAATTACATTAAAACTTGTCTTGCATGCTGAATCATAGATGTATTTAATTTAACTTGAAACTACACGAGAACAGCTAATTGTAGGAACACAAATTACCATTTAAACAATCTTTGAAGTTTACGAACGCACGATTTTTTTACATTTTATATCGTATACACAATAATTACGAAGGCCATAATCAGAATTCATATATATTAACACCTAAAGACTAAACCTTTATCCATGGGTGTCATTTAGTGGGGGCAGGGTAGGGCAGTTGACCCCCTGGAATTACTGTTACCAAAAAAAGGTACGTTTAATTTATAAAACTGACATCAACCTTCATGATCACCAAATTCGCCAAGACGGTAAAAAATAGTATATTACATACCGAGTAGGGAAGTGTTTCATTACTGTCGAGAGATTGATATTGTTAATCGAGACGCGTAGCGTCGAGATTAACTAAATCTCGAGACAATAATGAAAACTTTCCTCCGAGGTTTGTATACGATTTTATTTACAACCACATCATTAATTAAAAAGTAGGGACAAAATTTTATTTTGAAAATAAAAAAATAAAATAAATATGAGAAAATTTGTCCTTTTCTGTTTTGACATTTCCATATCTAGTCACCGGTATTAGTTTACGCGACTGGTTGCTATGGCGCAAACCTTCAAAATTTTCAAAATAAACAACTAGTGACAGTTTTGAATTTCTCGTTCGTTCTTTCGAATTTATATAACTTAGAAAGCCAGAATGTTCTCGGAAAGTTCTGATAATGAAGACTATTGTAATATTGGTACTCCACCAGAACTTAAAGAAGCTGCAGAAAGAGCAGAAGCCTGTTTACTTCCAGAGAAAAGTAGGGGGCGATATGAAATGGCATTGAAAGTATACGAAAAATGGTGTGCCGAAAGAAATGCTAAGAATATTGCTTCGGAGACAGCCTTGATGGCATATTTTAGCGACATGGCAAGGCAAAAAAAGCCATCTACTCTTTGGGCTACTTACAGCATGATACGGACAATGCTAGAATTAAGGAAAAAGACTGACATATCAAAATATTACAAACTCGTCGCCTTTTTAAAACGCCAGAATGTAGGTTTTAAGCCAAAGAAGTCTAGCATTTTTACTAGGGAAAACTTGGAGGATTTTCTCAAGAAAGCACCTCAAGAATTCCTTCCTATTAAAGTAAGGCTTTCTTTTTAAATGTTTTCTTTTCCTGTTTTTAAATATTTCTTTTCATTGTTTTAGGTTGCGCTTATAGTAGGTGTGTCTGGGGCATGTCGAAGTGATGAGCTACTGAAGATGAAAACTACGCATATTAATATTTTAGAAAACAAAATTTGCATAGAAATTCCGGATACAAAAACTTATAAGAGCAGATCATTTATGATAACTAACACAAATTGGATAGAAATTGTAAAAGAATTTATCCAGGTACGAAAAGATATTGAAAATGAAAGATTTTTTGTTCAATATCGATTAGGAAAAGCTCGAAATCAACCCTTTGGATATAATTCTATATCTAAATTTCCGTACAATATTGCTAGCTTTTTGAAACTTCCCAATGCGGAAACCTACACAGGTCATGCTTTTAGACGAACAGCGGCTACGTTGCTGGTAAATAGCGGAGCTGATATTTTACAGCTGAAGCGTCTAGGGGGATGGAAATCCAGTGCTGTTGCTGAAGGTTATGTGGATGTATCTGTAGCCAACCAAACTAAAACCGCAAATATGATATCTTTAACGACATTGCCATCGTCTTCCTGTAGCAATTCAAACTCTTTATCTTCTTTCGTTGACATTAGAAGACCTGACACAAGTCAGGAATTAAGATTTTGCAGCAGTGAAAACTCAATGAGTGAAACACATCATCAGGGCGGCCCCTTAACAATATCGATTAACGCGTACAATAATTCAAATTTGACCAATAATTTCAACAAATAAATGTAGTAAATCTTATTATTACTGTTAATCTTCTTGTTTATTTTTGTTGATGTTAAATCTTTAATTATTATTGTTAATCTTCTTGTTTATTTTTGTTGATGTTAAATATTACTAAAGATATTACAAGAATATTTTGCTTAATTAAATGAGGCGAGAAACAAGATAAACCGAGTGAGGGAAACGAAGTGAGGGAAATGGGTGAGGGAAGTGGAAGAGGGAAAGAAATGTAAATAATTTGACACTTTCAAAATTTTTAAAAGTCAGTAATGTCTGTTGCAGAATAATAGATATTATCTTAAGTTTGTTAGATTAAAAATACACGCACGTTTTTTAGTTTATTATTTTTTACACTAGCAATTGTTACATACATAGTTACAACTCAGATAACTTGACCATAAATATTTTTGATGTAAAACTAAAGCATGCCACTAGATAATCCAACACCCCCACTCATCAAAAATAAGTATCTTCAATCAAAATTGAACAATATCTAAACCTAAACCCTTCAAAAATCTATTATGTTTCACATTTTGTAAAGATTTAGCTAATATATCTTTTAGAAAAGCAACCTTCTCCTTATCATTCGACAAAACTAAAAAATCGTCTACGTACAGAGCTATTATAGTTAAGGAGCTATTACCCTCCTTTTTAATGTAAAGACATGGTTCAAAATAAGATTGTTTAAAACCCAATTTACTCAAAACTTGATCAACTCTTTGATTCCACATTCTGGAACTTTGTTTTAAACCATATATAGCTCTATTGAGTTTATACACCTTATTTTCTTGGCTTGGTTCGACAAAACCTTCAGGCTGTTTCATCAAAACTGTTTCCTGCAAGTAACCATTCAAAAAGGCTGTTTTAACATCTAAATGTGTTACTTCCAAGTTAAGCTTCAATGACAACGCTATTAACATTCTTAAACTAGAATACCTTATAACCGGAGCAAAAGTTTCATCAAAGTCTACACCCGCTTTCTGATTGAATCCTTTGACCACTAGACGCGCACGATAACTTACACGATTTTCGCTATCACACTTCTTTTTGTATACCCATTTGCACTGAACTACTGAAGCTCCTGGTGGACGATCTATCAATTCCCACGCTTCGTTATCTTCAAATGACTTGATTTCTTCTGCCATTGCTTCACGCCAACAATCTGCATCTGGCCTAGATAACGCTTCCGAAACAGTGATAGGAACATCCTCCAAATCTGAGGTACACAAATATGTGACAAAATCTGGATAAGTTTTTGGTTTTCGCTCTCTTTCTGACCTTCTAGGATTATCTTGGAAATTATTTTGTGCTGGAAAATCTTCGTCAGGTGCACAATAACTACTGTCATCTGTATAAGTTTTTGAAGTTTCAAATTTGTCATCTTCAGAAATTTGAAGCTCCCCCACTGAAGCTGGTCGTTCAGTTCTCTCGGGTTTCTCAGAACTTGACATGGTAAGGGGTATACTCTGAACATTCTTTTCAATTATACTGACATTTCTACTGATTATCACTTTCTTTCTCTGTTTATCATAAAGTCGGTATCCTTTAATGTTTTCTGAAAATCCAACTAAAATCATTTTTGTTGATTTTTTGTCCAACTTTCTTCTATTAGCCTTAGGAATGTGGACCATAGCTTCACTTCCAAATATGCGGATATGACTAACGTCTGGCTTTTTATTTGTCCACATTTCATAGGGAGTTTTGTTATTTATACCTTTAACGACGCTTCTGTTGCGAAGATACACTGCTGTATATGCAGCTTCTGCCCAGAATTCCTTCCCTAAGTTTGCATCATATAGAAGGCATCTTACTTTTTCAACCACTGTTCTGTTGAGACGCTCGATCATACCATTTTGCTCAGGACAATGTGCATTGGTCTTCTGGTGGACAATTCCGAATCTGCTAAGAAATTTTTCAAATTCATCACTGCAAAACTCACCACCTCCATCAGATCTCAACAATTTTATTTTCTTGTCAGTGTAGTTCTCAACATATTGTTTGAATTCCTTAAAAAATTCTAATGCCTGGTCCTTGGATTTCAAAAAATAAATAAAGCTCATTCTGCTGTAGTCATCCTCGAAGAGCAAGAAGTACTTAGCACCACCAATTGAGGTTGTCTCCATAGGACCACATAGATCAACATGGATGACCTCAAGACATGATTCTGCTCTATTATTACTCTTCTTAAAAGGTAAACGTGTTTGCTTTCCTTCGTAACATACTTCACAGACTTCAGAATTCGCTTTTTCATTACTACATTTTAAACCCAAAACCGCACCTTGTTGCATGATTCTAAGATCTCTATAGTTTATATGTCCGAATCGCCTATGTAAAATGTCACTTGTTACAGTTAAATTAGCTACAAGAGTTGCCGGTGACCTTTCCTGAAATTTAAGTCTATATACACTATTTATACAGTCAGCTTCCGCAAGCAATTCACCATTTTTATTAAATATTTTACAGCTGTCCTTGTCAAAGATCACATTATTGCCATTTTTAATCAACTGATTAACCGACAACAAATTTGTGGTCGCTTCAGGCACATACCGAGCATTCTTAATAATAATTTCCTGACTCTTACCTGGATTCACTATAGATGTCACCTTTACATCCCCCGAACAAACAATAGGTATGGTAGATTTGTTAGCTACCATTATTTCTTTCGGAAAAGTTTCATAGCACACATTTTCAAGCCAGTCCCTGCGAGCTGTCAAGTGTAAACTAGCCCCAGAATCTACATACCAGTCAGTATCATTAAAATTTCCATTCATGAAGACACAACTGAACATGTTAGCCACTTTTTCACTTGAATTGTTAACTTTCGCAGCACCATTAGAGTGTTTATTTGGACATCTGTTCATGTAATGGCCATATTTCTTGCAACGAAAACACTGCACATTTGCAAATTTGTCTTTAGTGTCACTTTTACAACTTGTGCTGTCATTTCGATTATGACTCTTCAAATTGGGTTTTGCCACAAAAGCTTTTCCAGCTTTTCCATGACTGCTGTCTTCTTCTCGCATATCGAGTAACTTTGTCTTGATCGTATCTGTTGTGATATCGATCCCGCTATGCTCGATAGCCATTATCATTGGAAAGAATTTTTCGGATAGTCCCGCCAATAATAAAGATCCTACCCAATTATCGTCGATTTTAAAGCCGGTTTTCTTCAATTTCTGCGATGCTTCTATAACCTGATTAACATAAGATTCCATAGACTCGCAATTTTCTAGGCGTAGGGAGATAAGGGTCCTTAACAAGCCTATTTTTCTAGTAAAACCAGTATCTGCATACATAGCTTTAAGTTTGTCCCACAGCTCTTTTGCTGTTGTGACTTCCTTAATGTGTACATAAAGCGAAACATCCAATGTGAGCACCAATTTGGCTTTGGCCTTGGCTACATTTTCAGTGTTTGTGTCCGTACCATCTAGCGTCTTAGAAAGCCCTTCGAGTACCATGAAATTTTCGACAGCGAACGCCCAATCATCATAGTTCTCTCGTCCTAACAACCTTGGCACACTGGACATGTAATTAACCGACATGCTGCCTTTATTTTAATCAACCGCGAACGCGACCGTTTTTATACCGATGAAAACTTAAGATAATCTTCTATCACTGGGCGCATAACCTGTTGCAGAATAATAGATATTATCTTAAGTTTGTTAGATTAAAAATACACGCACGTTTTTTAGTTTATTATTTTTTACACTAGCAATTGTTACATACATAGTTACAACTCAGATAACTTGACCATAAATATTTTTGATGTAAAACTAAAGCATGCCACTAGATAATCCAACAATGTCAGCATTACATATGTGGTTGTAAATAAAATACTTTAACAATATACGAACATTACCATAACATATAAAAAATTTTTAGCTCGGCCTGACGATGGCATATTAATGTCGAAATCGATCGCCTAAAGAAAAATTAAATAAAATTTAGCTTGACAACGCCTTTCCTTTAATCCTTTACAAGCTACAAAATGGAGACCTTCATCCAATTAATGACAATCATTCCCCTTTTTAAAAAAAAATTCGCCAGCGGCGGCCCATTTTTTCCTTTTTACCTACTACTTATATTTGCCCCCCCCCCCCCCCCCCCCGTAAAATACTGAAATGACGCCACTGAATATATCTTGGTAAGCCAGCTTTATATTGCGACAATCACATTAGTTGGCAACGTACCTACTGCCCACCATTAACCATTGATTAAACATTTTAATCAACCATTAAACTAATCACAGTGCGTTTGAAATAGTAGAGCAATAACTACTCACAATCTTAATAAAAATACAAATGGAACGTTCCATATATTACTTGAAATTTTTCAATTCGCTAAAGCAAAATTCTAGTCCAGATCTAGTAAAAAAAGTATTAGTTCCTAGATCTCAGCCTTGTAAAGCCCGGCTTGATTTAATGGAAAACATTTTGTATTTCTACTTTTCGGGAACATTTCATAAAATAAAAAAAATGCTTTGAGCAGATTTTGAGAAAATCGATTTGGAGCTTTTGACCAATTTTGAGCACCAATAAATTGACCTCGTTAAATTTTTGTTCCTTATCAAGCATACCCAGCAAACACACATATAAAATATACATACAACATTGAAGTAAATACCCTTACATATGCTTTTTTATATATCAAGTATGTAAGTGTTTTTTAATAAAGTTATACAGTGTGTCTGCTTAAGTTCGCACCATATGGAAAACTTTTTTATTATTAATTTTACGAAAAAAAGTTATTCTTTATAAAAAGTTCTGCATGTTCTAAAATTTAAAATACAATCATCAGATATTAAATTTCTCCAGTCGTGTACGCGGTTTGTCAAAAAATATGAATTTTGCTCAAGAGTAAAGTAGCTTTATTTTTGACAAAATCGAAAATTGTAATTAAAAAAAGTTAATTAGAACTAAAAACTACGTTCAAATATAAAATTACATGCTCCTAGTTAAAAAAATTTTTTATAACTTTTTCTCAATTTACTAACTACCGATACTGATACGATTTCCGTTCCATTCAGAAACCTCACTGTCAAACATTTCTTGATAATAATACAAATCATTTGTTTATCAGTGCATCCAAGATTTCACGTAACTACACTTACATTTGCATTGTTATTGTAGACAAAAATAGGTAATTGTATCAGTATCTGTAGGTAGTAACTTGAGAAAAAGTTGTAAAAAAAAATTTTTAACTAGCAGGATGTAATTGCATATTTGAACGTAGTTTTTAGTTCTGATCAACTTCTTTTTATAACAATTTTCGATTTTGTCAAAAATAAAGGTACTTTACTCTTGAGCAAAATTCATATTTTTTGACAAACCGCGTACACGACTGAAAAAATTTAATATCTGATGATTGTATTTTAAATGTTAGAACATGCAGAACTTTTTATAAAGAATAACTTTTTTTCGTAAAATTAATAATAAAAAAGTTTCCCATATGGTGCGAACTTAAGCAGACACACTGTATAAACCCCTCCCTTCTATATATATATTTTTTGCACCCTGTTGGCTATTCATAAAAACAAAGAGTCACTCCCTACGAACGGAAGCAGACATAATTACAATACTAGAGGAGCTAAAGACTTACGAACACCGTTCTACAGATTAACTAAGTCAAAAAACAACAAACTGGATACCAATATCTATAACGTACTTCCTAGGCAAGTCAGAGATATGTCTTTCGTAATAGGACCCACGACCTATTACACGACGTCAAGCTCGTTTACAACGATCTGTTGATAACAACTGAAATTATAAAAATCAACAGACCTTAAGTTAAATTTGATAACTTCAGAATTGATAAAAAAAGTCTTGATAAAGATTCCGCAGATGGAATCGAAACGTAGGCATTTTCTACATAAAAACCAACACGGAGAAACTCCAGAAGATAATATAAATAATATATACATCCGTGGAAACCTCAACGAAAAGAAATTAATATAATATATACATATAGATAATTACATATTACCCAAGAAATTTATGTGCTGTCATATTTATATGATTAGATTTATGTACGTTATATGTAAAATCTTATATGTAAGAAGTATTACATATTTTTTATGTATGCCTTCTGTAAATATAATTATAAATTATCATTACATATATTAGATTGTCGAAAATAAAAGTCCGTTTTTATTTGCGCCGCATAATTAATCGCACGCGCGGGTTTTCTATAACGCCAAAAATTGTAGTTCACGTACCTTTAGTATTAGATCCGTATCGACTAAAATGCGTCTAATTTATATAGAAAATAAATAATATAAAATAAATTAAATCCTGGTCATTTTTAATATAAAGGTAGGTATAATCATTGAATAAGACTTCACTCAACGATATAATCAAACATGTCGGATTTCGGAATTTAGCACGCCCACCCGCAAGGGTTCGAATCCGGTTAAGGGAAACTTTTCAAGCAAGTATATAATATCATAATAAACTGTCGGCTTTCAGTTTAAGTAAAAACGGGTTCGTGCAAGAATTAAGTTAATTAAAAGTACAGTTGCACGTAAAAATGTAATGTAGTTTTTCCATTTTTTTGTATGAAACTGCTTAAATAATTTTTTACATTGGTAATAATTACATTATGCTCGAGTAGCTGCCATTTGGTCATCGCAACGCTTTTACAACTAATATTTTTTATGCGAATATTACATAAAATATACATAAAACGTATATAAATTCATGTACTACAGATATAAAGAATTTACATCTAATAGACATATATATTATTTTGAAAATTGCTGACATCCTGACATTAAATATCTCTTATTTTTCTTCCAGTTTTATATAAATCTAAAAAGCTCTTATATAATTTATATGTATTTTATATATAAATGTGTTTGCTGGGTAACAAGAATTCTGGCCATCCTTTGACTACGCTTTTCAAATTTTAAATTAAAGCGCTCTCTAGCTAGAGCCTAAAAAGCAAAAACTGGGAGAATTGGCCGCCATTTTGAGTTCAGCAACAAACGAAAAACGGCGTTTTACTTTTAACCATGTGTACTAAGTTTTCATGAAGGGAAATTAGCTTGGGTTAAAATTTGAATTTTTGCCCCCAAAATAACGCCTGTAATTTGAGCCCCCTTGGGGCGATTTTGATGTTTTACCCTTTTTATAGGCCTTAGTTTTAAATTTTATCAAAATCTCACTAGTAGTTTAGGCCCCACAGCCGTCAAGCATGCACTCAAAAATAAACATTTTTCAAAAATGGTGGTTTTGGACTCAGAGGTCCTAAAAACGTCGAGATTCATTAATATCTCGAGTTCAATTTTTTCCGACTACAATACTTCTCTTTTTTAGTATCTATCAATATGCACGAGAAAGTAAAAATAAAATAAATGTTTGTTACGAAACGTGTCAGTTACAGTTTCAAGAAAATGGAACATAACCGTTAAAATCGTCAAAGCTGTTACGCGTTGTAAGATACAGGGTGTTTCTTTGGGAGTTTTAGTTAAACGTTTTTAGGAACGTTTCATCGGCAGGTTTTTGAAAATTTATACTGAGGGGTTATTCTGAAATAATAATAATAATAACCTTTACTTCAGGTAAATTCATAAAAAGACTCGAAGCTCCCTTATTTTGAGTACCGAACCACCCTTTCATGATGTCCCAACCTTTACTTCCTAGAGACAATATTATTTTGGGTAGGAACGTCACATGTGAAAATTAAACAAACTAACAATTTGTAACATTCAAAAATTCCTGAACACTATAAAAGCACTTGTTTGTTAAAAATAGAAAAAGGTTCATCTTGATTTTTGAAGTGTGTACTGTTTTTAATACTGGTCGGTAAATTGTTAAAGATTTTTAAACCCAGTACTGAAGGCGATTTTTGAGTAAGATTTAGTCGCTATAATAATCTTTATTTCGTATGATAATTATGAATTTCGCAATTTTTTGTAAAATTATTGGAATTACAGTAGATAAATTTACATAATTCAAAAATAAACATTCCTGTTACAGTTAAAATTTCATTTTCTATGAAAAATTCTCGGCAAGAGTATGTAGAAGGTAAACTGCCAATTATTCTAATTACCTATCTTCTTTTGACAAATGAAGACATCGTTTACCATGGTAGAATTACCCCAGAAACTTTAGCATAACGGATAATAGACGGGACTAGAGCATGATAAACATTTATTAATTGTGATGGAAGCCGAATCGACGTAAATATTTTCAAAATGGCAGCACTTTAGGAAATGACTGAATCGTTATTTTAAACGGCAACCCTTATTTTTTAATGCATTCTACGTGAAATTTCAGTTCTTTTGATACCCAGATGTTAATTAATATCTACAATTTATGGTTTTTGAGTTATTTCCACTTTTTTTTAACAATGGCGGATGTGGACGGTACTTTGAGAATACATTACTTGAAAACCGTTGTAGTTATGGCAACAGAGTATTCATCAGCACATAGAGGAACAATACGGCTTTCTTTTGGTGTACTTAAAAAAGTTATGTTGCGTACGACCTCACCTATGGGGCTCCAAATTTAAGAAAATTCAAAGACTAAAAACTCAGTTTTTTTAATGAGACGACCATTTTCTTACTATTGCATTTCATAGAGAACCAAAATGGGCATATTTTGTTATTACATGTTCCTATCCCTATCTTTAACAGTTTCTGACTTATTCCCATTTCATTCCATTGATACCATTTTTTGTCGGATTTTGTAGGCGATCGAATTGTAGAAATTGTTGCAAAAATTTACACAGGGATAACTGAAGGGAGGTTTTTCGTTCAAGTTTTCAAAATGTTTCGGTACCCAATAGTTTTTTATTATCGTGGAAATACGATTTTCCTATGTAAATTATGAGATCAACATTTGTTAAACGCATACTAGTTCGTTGCTGGGGATTTTCGTTGCTAATTTTACTGAATCGTAAGCACCTACACAAAAAAGAATTACTCGTGATATATGGACAGTCGTTATCCTTTTAAAGCGCTGAAGTTTAAACGATGGCGTAGGGTATAATTACGTTATTAGTTATATAAGAAAAGGGAATGTTAAATTTCATCTCGCATTTAACTCCAGATAAAATAAACCGAAAATGATTTTGAACTTGAATTTACGGATACTTCAGATGACACCAAGTACGTAAACCACGATATCGATGGACCAATTTTTCAAAAAATTGTGACGCTCTAAGCTCATAAAAAATAATATGTTCATCCATTGACACATTCACACGAATTCATCCTAATTTTAAGTTTAAATCATAATATGATGCCACATTTGGTAGTTAACATTAAGTAGCTGGATTGTTTAATGATGTCGTTACTTGTCATGTCTTTCCATTTTTAAAGTAACGATCTCTTTTCAGGAGTAGTAATTAAAATGGGCGGACTTTTCTCTGAGTTATACCTACGTTGAAATTGAATTTCAGCTTTTAATTTTCTAATTTTCCAGGAGCGTTACTTTAATTACATATTTCTATGTACTGTTTACTGGGAACACAAAACACAATGCCTCGTTATATGCTTTTAATTCCCCAAGAAAATTAAGCAGCATCTACACGAAATTATTGATTAAACAATATTCATCCTTGTGAGACGTCCGCATAATTCCCGCATTGAAGGTGTGAATGCGTTTTGAACTCTAAACTTTACGGGTTGGATTAGGCGGTGTGGATTTCGACGAGAGTAATGTTTAATAATAAATTAATTAAAATCTGTAGCTTCGAAATGTGTCAACAATGAGATTTAGTAAATATTTTACAAAGAATTGAGGTAGGCGTGTGGGAATATCCTTTGTAATGGAGAATTAAAAAAAAACAGAGTAGGCAAAAGAGGAATGCTTCAGACCGTTTCAGTGTTACAATGAAATTGGATGACATAATAATATTACCCCAAATAACTCTGCCATTTATTTCATATGGGGGTGTCGCATATAGAAACAGATTATATATATGTACATTAAGAGAAAGGGCATAAGACCTTACTTACTTAATCTCAAGCCTTGTTCACCTGTTAGTGTAAGTGGAATTTGTCTCCATAGTTACTTGTCTTGCTCTAGATGTTATATATCGCTTCATGTCACCCCTTTCCCTTTCACCTTCTCCTTCAATCTGTCGATCCACTTTGTTTTGTGTCTACACTTCCTACATCTTAACATGTAAGTTTACTACCCTACATCCAGCACACAGAAGTCCGAATCATATAGGTAAGTTAACCTGTAATTATTCCATTAGCGAACTTCATCTGTAGGTTCTCCGCCTGGTTTTGTTCTCAATTTATCTCCAGAATCTCATTACAATTGCGTTAATTCGGTATTCTTGTCATTTCGACAGTGTCCATAACTCGTTGTCATATACAGAGTGTCTCAAATCGAGTGGTATTAAATAACTTCCATTTTGTCGATGATCGACATTTGGTTAGTGGACATTGTTTTTTAGTTTTATATGGCGATTTAAAATATATTTGAAAAAGTTCAAAATGTCGCCCCCCTCAGAAGTTATTTAAAAAAAACTAAAAACTGCATGTATTGTTTTTTTTTAAATAACATGTAACAGGTTCTACATTTTGAACTTTTTTAAACAGATTTGTAATTAGCGTGGTAGGCCACAAATCTCCATAATAAGAATGTTGGCCAAACCACTTTTTCTGCATCCTACGTTTTTATATTTATACTTTTAATTTTCTTAAGACGGGTAAAGACCAGGCTCACGAGCTGTGTTCGCGAACTCTTCTCAAACCGCTAGCGTACATGGTGTGGACGTACGTTTGTGAGGTGTTCGTGCATTTTTGTGACGTATCATGTTATTTGTTTTATGAAAATGGAATGGTCGGAGTAGGAAGTAGTTAATTTAATTGAACAATAGGGTCTTTATCAGAACGGAGGCTTCCACGGCCAGAGTCAGTAAGATAACTTCCGGAGTAGGATCGTGTCAATGTTGAAAAAGTCAACGTTTCGCCCACTTTCGTAAGGGACTTCATCAGGGCAAGAAACAAACACAAATTAAATAAACACAACAATAAAAACAAAATAAATAAAACTCTTAGCAAATGAACCAACGGGAACAACACAAAGTAGGTACTACACAAAACTGTACAAGCTGGAACACTGACAAGAGAAAGCTAAACCTGGTTATTTAGTCTATTAGGGGACAACGGGGTTGGTTGTGACAAGTCATACGTATAATTTTTTATAGACCAACATAATAAGACTATTAAGTTTATTTAAGTAAATTTAGTTTATTTGAATATTTATCTGTCAAAAAAATATAAAAACGAACGAATTTCAGGCGATACAAGCGTAGTTATTAACAATAACAAAATGCGACTCCAAATGTCACAACTTGCCCCGACCTGAGGTTCATTGTGACACTTACGGGGGTTGATTGTGAAAAAACCCTACTCCTTTATATGTCGTCGTCAGAATTGCAGTGAATGTAGATGAAATATGGACTTTTATCTGTACCTTTCTCATGAGCCCATTTGAAGCAACTGGGGCACTACAACCATATTTCTTTTGAACGAGAGTTGGAAAAATGTTCGTTACAAATTAAACAGAAAGTTTGATCTTCATTTTCAGAACTGCTACTATGATCAATGGCTTTAGCTTTAGCTTTAGTTTTAGCTTGACATATTTTTCTCTTGGCACCGGATTGTTTAGCTTTTTTCTTTTGTTCTTTCAATTCTTTTTTTTTCTCATTTTCTAATTCCTAATCCGTCCAAATAACTGACCGGCCAGGTTTTCTCCCTTTTCATGTAGCTACTCGTTTTTTAACCTTGGGTGTTGGCCTTAAATCTTCTGGAGAAAAATATATAGTGATACCGGAAGGTCCAGGTAAATTTACAGGTTCTAAATATGTACTGCGTGCTACTGGTGAATCTCTTTTAGACGGTGAATTGTTAGGGGTAATTTGGGTTTCAATATGATTGGTTTGAGAACCGATTTGTATTTCTGAAACAACTTCGTTCAGAGATACGTTTGCTTTCAAATTATTTTCCGGATTTGAACGGTCTGTAACCGCTGCAGGAAGAAACTCATCATCGGGAAAGATATGTTTATTGAAGGGAAAAATTCCAGCGGCTGCAAACCCAGCTTGAATATTTTTTGGCGTTGCTGCCAGAGGAAGAGCGCCTTTCGCAATAGGGGGTATGTGAGAAACTGATATAGTTTTCCCTGAGTGATTTCGCATCCATGAGTCGCAAGCACTATTAATATATTTTTTAACAGACCCGTATACCGACCGATCCAATGGTTGGAGTTTGTGGTAGCAATGTAGTGGTAAAGGAACACAACACCATTTTCTTTGCAAAAATACAGTCACAACCTACCCCGATGCTAATGTCACAACCAACCCCAAAACACATTTTTATTTTGTCTTCTTAGTTCTACCCAAATTTTAATAAATGGTCGAATAACCTTATTTGAGTAAGAAAGGACATACCTGAGTTAATATTTTAACACCATAATACCAGTTCTAATTGTTACCATAGTCTCTTTATAAAACAATATTTGGAGTCACTAATATTTAGTAAGACACCTCGAAAATACAGAAATCAGCCAAACACACGTGATACATCAACTATCGAAGCCATAACCTTACTGAACACACAAGAACTAATGCTCGTTCTATTGAGATGATCGTGACGCGGCTGACATCTATTGAGCGAGTTCAAAAACCTCTATTACAACCAACTCCGGTGTCCCCTAATCGTCATCAAATCTCAAAAACTTGCAACACTGAGGAGAAGGTCGCCAGGAGTATTACTTTCTTGCCCTGCGTCCACAAAGTTATAGATCGTATTGGAAAAATTCTTCGGAAACAAGAAATCAAGGTCGTTTACAATTCGTCTAATAGGATGTCCCAGATCTTGCCCAACCTCAAAGATAAATTCGAACCAGTGTTCCAGTGTGTGCTGTGTTGTGTAGTAGTTTGTGTTGTTTCCGTTGGTTCATTTGCTAAGAGTTTATTATTATTATTTATTTTGTTTTTATTATTGTTTTTATTTTATTTGGGTTTGTTTCTTGTCCTGATGAAGCCCCTTACGAAAGTGGGGTTGATTTTTTCAACATTGACACGGTCCTACCCCGGCAGTCGTTTTTATCTGAATATGGCCTTTATTCCAATCCATGGAATCCTTGTGATTCTAATTACAAAAAAGGAACAGGAAATGACCATCGAACCCTTGGCGAACACAAAACGGAACTGCTCACGAACATACTTCTAGTGTAGACCGCGACCTGCTCGGGTGCTGTACCCGGGTTTAGTATATCATTTAGGTCACCTTATAGCCAAATTCTGGCCATGATTTCCACCTTGTTGTTGGGATTGCCTTTTTTAATTCATTTGTTATCTTATATTATATTTTATAATCACTCTAAAGATAATTAGTTTTGACTTATACCGCGTCGTTATATTTGTGATAGGATGAAGGCCTCTGTTACGTGCCGGAATTTATACCGTCCAAGTACACAATATGTTCTTACACCATCCCTCGTGTTCCTTAAACTTTTGCTTTATAGAGCGTCTTGTTTGTCCTATATGTAACTAATTCCACAATAGCATGGTATTTGATAGATACCTGGCGTTTTTGTCAATGATATGGCGTCTTTTACCGATAGGAATCCTCACCCAAGGGTGTTCACTATCGAAAAGACGCTTTTGATGTTATGCTTCATCAAAACTTTGCCGGTTTTATCCGTTCGTTCATGACTATAAGGGAGGAATGCTATGTCTTTGGGGATTTTTCTTCTTCTTTCCTCCTCGACTGTTCATTTCGTTCAAAGAAAACGCAGTTTTCACCTTTGGAACAACTTACTGCTTGTGAATGGTGAGCAGCTCTCTACATATAGGCAACGAGAAAGGTATTTCGCTTCTTCAAAAACCTTCGTTTCACTGGTAGACCGTAAGACAACTATGCGATTATGTCTTGGTATTACACCGCTTCCTACGTATATTAGGAGAGTATTTAAATGGTTAAGGGTAGTATTCGGTTCAAAATCTTCCAAAAATCGTATTAAATTTTGAAGATCTTTTTGAAGCTCGTATTTCAAGTTTTGAAAAGGAAAGGATCTGCAAAAATCGACGAAAAAGATCGACTGGGAACATAGGTACTGGATAAGAAGCATTCGGGCCCGAGGCTCAGTGTAACTTAAGGTAAATGATTTTGCTGTACGCGAACACTTTGCTTACAGAATGCAAGTGATTTTGGGATCGGATGATAATGTGATTTTATTGATTAGCTACGGGACCGTGAATAAACAAAATCTACGTTACTGGGCTCCAGAGCATCGACATATTATTCACCAGCGCCCTCTACACTCTAAAAAGGTACCAGTCTGTTGTGCTCGGCTCTGTTGGCATTATTGGACGATTGGACCTCACTTTCAAAGAAAATGGAGTCACGGTTACTGTTAATTTGGTTCGATACACTCGTGTGCGAGAAGACAACAAATCCGTTTAAAATGTGTTTCGTTCCAGCAGGATGGCGCAACATCACACACAGCGAACGCTTCAATGACAGTTCTTATACGCATGTATCCTGGACAGATTATCAATATTTCTTGACCGCCTAGGTCTACCGACTTATCACTATGTGACTTTTTCCTGTGGGGATAAGAGCCTGTGTCTATAACCACAAACCACGAAATTTGGACGAGTTGAAGAAATTGCTGCCATCTCTGCAGAGATGCTAGTCCGTGATTTTTGTGGAACAAACTTGAGACGTGCATTCTAAATGATGGACATCACCTCGACGACATTATTTTCACAAATAAGTATCACAAAAATGGCAAGTAATGAGCTGTGATGTCAATAAACATACATTATAATATGAAAATTGTCTGAGCATTAATTATTTTAAAACCGTCCATCTGCCGTGTCTCACCCTGTACCAATTATTTCAAACAATGATGGAAAAAAGTACAGTCATTCTAAATCTAAACTAAACATTTAATTAAATGGAGAAGCTTAAATTTATGTGTGGGTACCTACTACATTCCCATATTTTATTTTAAAAAGGATATGTGATTTTTCAGCTTTTACATTCCCACTATTAGTATATCTACTCGTATTATATTTACCGGGAGATGACGGATTGACTACTAAAAAAGAAATATGGCTCGAGCGCCATTAACACCGAAAAATAATGAATTTACTAATTAGCATAAATCGTCCTTTTCTTTTACGTTGTTTGTTGAAAACTTTGTCATTTAAATTTGTGTAGTAGCTAAAATTGATGAACAATATGAGACAATAGGATGATCGAACCAACAACAAAAAGTTGTTAATGTACTAGTGCGTTTTTTTCATTTCTTCTGTAGAAAATCTAAAGGCCTTTCCTCTGTTTTTCCATTAATTCGGTGCTCGAATCGGTGATATCCACATAAGGCTTACTGGTGTCAGTGCAGGAAAACACCTGAGATTTTTATAGGATCGAATGATAGTCATAGAGTTTTTCATGTTACGAAAGAGGATTTTAAAGCCCAATTCCTATGAAATAAATACGTAGGTGCGACCAGTATTATTATTTTCAATTTCTTGAAGAAAAACCGATGAAATTTTATGTTAGAATTACGAAGGCACCGGTTGATATAAAAACCTCACAGAGGATCAATACTGTTTTAGCTGCTGGATTTTCGGTTCAGTAATTTCTAGAGTTGCATCTGACGATTTCTAAAAATAGATATTTATGTATCTAACGCTAAGATACCTTTTTACAATTGAAAAAGACATCGAAAACTTGTTGAATGTAGCCATCATTCGTTAACAAAATCGATTGATCGTGATAGAGGAACTCCGTCGACCCTTTAATTAACTATCGTTAAGAACCTAATAAAGATACCTATAGGACGTAATTTAATAATTGTGTATATCAAATTTATCATGCGGAATAGAATGACAACTTTCATTTATGGAAATTCGAAGGAGCGCTTATAAACTGTATTCATCTCTTTAATAACTCTGTTGGATATAGACGTTTTATTACATTTTTACTGATCAAAAAGAGTTAAATATCCGCTCGCTAAATCTCATTTTTATTATATGTGAAATTAATTTTTTCGAATAACATGGGATGTACATTAAATTGATTAATTTTGTAAAATGATTTTTATATTTAACTCTAAAGGACTAAGCGTTGGTACATATTGATTTATAAAATTTTTTTTTAATGAATATATTTTTATGTCAGAAATTATTTACAAAAATGTGGGATTTGAATAGGTAAATAAAAACGAAGTCAAATATTAGTTTTGTTTAACTTGTTTTTATAAAATAATTAATTCCTGCATCTGGTTCCACATGAAAGATCTGGGAATACAGACGAATTTAAAGAGAAATTCTAACTCCAATTTGGAAAATGGAAAATCCGTTTCAGTAGTTTTTAATAAAACATTTTTACAAAATGTAATGGGAAAATAATTTTGAATTTCTTTTTAAAACTACTTGATCTGACATTTTTTGTACACAATGTACCTACGGTGCACAAGACAAAATTTACGGTTGCACAAGATTTACATTGCGGTACGCACGACAAAATGTACGGTGCGCAAGGGAAAATGCACGGTGCGCAAGACAAAATGTACGGTGTGCAATACTTACATTGCGATGTTAAATTCTTGTCTTGGGTGCATTGTTTCGAAGAGGATTTTAAAACTTCGGACCTTTCAAATTAATGGCCTTTATTTTCAACCATTTCATTTATAACGTTCTAATCTTAGATCACGTAACTGCACTGCATGTCAAAGACCGACGTTTACGCCCGAAAAAAAATGTATTTTCAACTTAAAACACCTATGAATCCTAACTATTACTGTCGTAATAAAGTTTGATTTTTGAGAAGATGCGTGTACGTCATAGGCATTTTTCTTAGTTACTATTGTTATTATATTGTTGACAACAATTGCAACTATGTAAAATGTCTATGACGTACATGCACCTGCTCAAAAATCAAACACACTTAACACGTAATACACGTGATCTGGATCTGTGCATTTATAATAATCGTAAACAATTAAATTAAGCGAATTTTTTTAATTGATAAATATAAAGTAAACTTAAATAAATTTGCGTAGGGTTTACATTGTAAGACTGATTTTTTTGTATTTTAATCATTTATAGCGGATAAAACTGAGGTTATTGGACCAATACATGAGTGATAAGCCCAGATAAGAGGGCATTGTACCTAATGAATAAGATTTCGCGACGAATCTTTTTTGTTATGGAATTAAATAACGGTCAAAAAATTGATAAAGTTAATTCAAAATGTTACAAATGCAAAATTCCGTTTAATGACATTAAATTAATAATCCAATGTAGGTACTGTGTGTGAGTTATATTTTCAGGGGAAATTCGGAGCCTATACTGACGGAGAGATGGTTAATGGGACCGAAAATGAAACTTGTAAAAGGTATAGAAGAAAAAGTTGTGTTATTAGACAGTAATATGTTCGGAAATATTAATGTACTTTTCCCGAAAATTAGTATTTAACGATTTATCGTAAAAAAACAGTAAAACAAAGTAAACTTTTTGGTCAACAAATAGGATTTGTTCATGTATGAGAAAGTTGTAGAACAAAATCACCGTGTCAGATTTTTCGATCGGTTGAAAAATAAGGTCGAAGGGAGCGTCTGAAGGTGCGCTATCTATTCGCGCCCCTCCGGCACCGGCGCGGCAGCTCGACGCTCGGTGCGTTTGTCGCTTATATGTTATATCTCTGTGCCACTGAATCGGAATTAAAAGTAAAAATCGTAAAAAACCAGTAAAAAAAGTAAACTTTTTTGGTCAACAAATAGAATTTGTTTATGTATGAGAAAGTTGTAGAGCTTGAAAAAACGAACAAAATCGAAAAAAAAGTTTATTTTTCATTTCGATTCATTGGCACAGAGATATAAGCGACAAACGCGCCGAGATCCGAGCGCGTGCCGCAGCGTCGAGCCGCCGCGCCGGTGCCGGAGGAGCGCGAACAGATAGCGCACCTTCAAACGCTCCCTTCGACCTTATTTTTCAACCGATCGAAACATCTGACACGGTGATTTTGTTCTACAACTTTCTCATACATGAACAAATTCTATTTGTTGACCAAAAAAGTTTACTTTTTTACTGTTTACGATAAATCGTTAAATATTAATTTTCGAGAAAAGTCGTGCAAAGGAAACTTCAACAAACCTACAAAACCCTTTTTTTATTTTTTCTGTACGATCAATTGCTGCCGAGTTATAGCGAAAATGTTAAATCAAAGAAGGATAATGGACGAAAGTAAGTCCTATTGAAATTGGAGTGGGAATGAAGATGGACCACTCCACTAACAATGGTGGTGTAATAATCAATTGTGGTGATGAAAAGGATATAGTTAATATACAGTCGGAAATCCAAAGAAAACATTATGCACAATGGTCCTGTAGGTTGAATAATACAAAATTAATGTTAATAATATTATGTTATCGTGAAGGTAAATTAATTAAATTGACACTAATAGTGAATGTAATGTGTAAGAGTGAGAGTCTATTGCATTTTGTTCTAAAAATACATATAATTATTAAAAAGAATTTATTTTCCTACAATTTAGTGTACCTATTTGACAAAAAACAATCATTATACAGTAACATAATTGAGTTCGTAATTCTCGCAAAGGGGTTGGAATGTAATATTCAAAGAAACTCAGAACCTCCCCTTAGAAAAGTTTTTATTGACGATGAGATGAAGTTATTTTTTTTGATAATAAGTACAAAGTACTGAAACTGCCGTCAATGCAAGAACATCAGGGTGAAATGTTGAGGCGACTTGGTCTGCAGCTTATCCACTGATAGCCTACTACAGCCAGAGGTCAATGTAAGAAGTATTACATATTTTTTATGTATGCCTTCTGTAAATATAATTATAAGTTATCATTACATATATTATATTGTCGAAAATAAAAGTCCGTTTGTATTTGCGCCGCATAATCAATCGCACGCGCGTGTTTTCTATAACGCCAAAAATTGTAGTTCACGTACCTTTAATATTAGATCCGTATCGACTAAAATGCGTCTAATTCATATAGAAAATAAATAATATAAAATAAATTAAATCCAGGGCATTTTTAACATAAAGGTAGGTATAATCATTGAATAAGACTTCACTCAACGATATAATCAAACATAATTTAAACTCGCGAAACAGCGCAAAGTTAGGAAGAACGAAATAAAAAAAATGAATGTTTCAGATTAGCGCAGTGGTACAATGTCGGATACAAAGAAAACACATGTCGGATTTCGGAATTTGCAACGCCCACCCGCAACGGTTCGAATCCGGTTAAGGGAAGCTTTTCAAGCAAGTATATATGTAATATCATAATAAACTGTCGGCTTTCAGTTCAGGTAAAAACGGGTTCGTGCAAGAATTAAGTTAATTAAAAGTATAGTTGCACGTAAAAATGTAGTTTTTCCATTTTTTTGTATAAAACTGCTTAAATAATTTTTTACATTGGTAATAATTACATTATGCTCGAGTAGCTGCCCTTTGGTCATCGCAACGCTTTTACAACTAATATTTTTTATGTGAATATTACATAAAATATACATAAAACGTATATAAATTCATGTACTACAGATATAAAGAATTTACATCTAATAGACATATAAATTATTTTGAAAATTGCTGACATCCTGAAATTAAATATCTCTTATTTTTCTTCCAGTTTTATATAAATCTAAAAAGCTCTTATATAATTTATATGTATTTTATATATAAATGTGTTTGCTGGGTAATATACTTAAACCATTTCCCTTATTCTCGTTTTTGCCGATGCTACATTATATATAACCGACAAAAATGAGAGTGGCTGGGGGCATGTCCAAGCAATAAAACAATATTATTAGATACCTATTTAAAAATGTCATAACTTATGCGTATGTACCTATTCCACAATTTCAGTTGACTCCTCATTTTCAAAAGTATCATTTTTTGTTGTTGTTGTTTTTGATATAACTTGATATAAGAGTAATTTAGTTAAATAAATTAATAAATTAGTAATTTATTTAAATTTATTTTTCTCGAGAAGGGTTCATCCTAACGATTTGAAACAAGAGCACATTATTTTTAGAAAAAACCCTAGAGAATTCGAATTTGGCACAAAAAATGTCAAAAAATAAATGTAAAAAAAATACAATCCAAAATGTCTGCGGCCCCTCCCACATGGGACGCTAATGGCCGCAGCAGGGAAGTACAGCGTACAGCGACCGATGTGTGATTAGAAGGTAAGTCATTGTGCAAAGTTTGGACATTTTCGATCGAAACGTTTTTGAGATATTACAAAAAAAAGTACTTCATGGCACCATCTATAAAGAGCTCCAGCTCGCTTAAGAAGCATTTTTGGACTAAGGTAATTTGGGTTAAATCGACATAAAATGATGTCCCCTAACTGGGATTTTCGTTTGGCACCCACCCTCATTTCTGGACACCCTGTATAAAAAAACCATAATTATTACAAAAATGTTGAATTATGATTTAGTTTTTAGTTAGATGTAAAATGTGTAAGTAGTTAGAAAATGTGTTAATTGTATGTAAGTGGTTAAGTTTAAAAAAAACAAAAGGAGGAGGCGCAATGATATGTGTTAGGGGGAAATGGCATTTGAATAAAACATTCTAAGTTAACCGGAGTGGCACTCTCTATCACGATTTCTATCATCAATGTCTATTTTTGCTTTAAAAACTCTTCATATGAAACCTAAATATTGTTCTTCATTGACTACCTCTTGCAGGGAGCTTTTGAAACGATTTCGATATGCAAGCAGTTTCGTGTATGATTATAGGTAAGTGACCAATTATTAAAATTATCTTAATATTAAGTAAATAACTTGAAACGTAAACAAATATTTTTTGGTAAAGCAACGTATCATTTCGGAAAAAACTTTTTTCATAATGCAATGATTTATTCTTGCCAAATCTACGACTCCACAGTATCATTATTATTACATTGTTATCAGCGGCGTATTTACCCTAGGGCCAAGGGGGCCATGGCTCAGGGCGATACGCTGCGAGGGGCGGCGCTAGCCGCCACGTGCTCGCTGGTTTGTTTAAGCGCCTTTGATAATCGTTATTTATATTTTATTTAATTGCAGCAAAATCTATTAATAATTATGACAGTGTCATTGACGAATTTGTCAACCAATTTGTGCGCCAAATTTTAAAATACGCCGCTGATTGTTATCAGTGCATTTTTTGGTCTTAATAACCTTCGGATGATATTGTTATTGTATTTGTTTCAATTTACATTTTCAACGAACTTTGTTCGTTACTGGAGTCAATATTCCGTCCGTGCGTCCGTGCGTTGCAAGAGATGCGTATTGTCTACAACCGAGTTAAGATATGGATCTTATGTGAAATTTTATGCTGATTCAAGATCTGGTCCCAATTTTTCGATTTCTGAAATACTTTTCGAAATATACGACTTTAAATTCGAAATTTCGAAATTACCAAATTTTGTCCTTTTGATAAGGCCAGATTTTTTTTATACTTTCGTTACTGCGGTATTCGAAGTTCGTTTTGTAATCCAGGGATTTCAACTACTATCGGAGTAAAAATGCAAGGCCTCTGACTTTAAGTGATCATAACAAAAAAACTGAGGGGTGAAATTTCTTCATTTTTGGGCAGTACATTAGTCATTTATATATGTTTAACATGTGTAAAAACCAAAATGGTAGAATCAGTTGTTTAACTTTTATTTTAATTAACAGCAATAAAAACGCTGTATTTAGTATTTTCCTGGCTGACGGTCAGTTTTAACTTATCATAAAATTGTTATTGTTTCATAAATTGTTACCAAATTTACAAATGTTGTAGCACACATACTTCTGAAAAGTCGACAGCCAATAAATATTGATTATTCATATGATTAACTGGTTTTATAAGCCCTAACCGAAAATGTGCTATTTTGCAATTTACGGAAGTTAAAGAAAAAATTCTTGTTTAAAATGCTAAATTTGATATTACTTAAATCTAACTGCATTATTCTCTTATTGAAAATAAAATTTGTTTTCTTGTAATTCGAAGTAAATTTATGTTTATCGCGAAAGAAAGACGCACATATTCCCGCGAGAGGTAATTTACCACATCGTAAGCAGCGAGCGGCAATCCACAACAATGTGATTATTCTTTTGCATTGTACAAAACCATGCGCTTTATAGCAATAGTATACGACAACAGCTAGCCCGCGCGCCGCGCTTCTCCCCTCCAACTGGTGCATGCATCCTTTTTTCGAAATTTCTTTTAAAAAAAACGATGTATAATGACATTATTTTTGTGAATCGTGTTAGACCACAATATAATTGCTTTAACCATGTTATGTTACTGTCAATATTATTAATATCGAACGTTCAGGTACTGAGTTACACAAATGTCGTTTTTTCGTTATAGCTTTAAGACTAATAAACCAATTGGCCTCAAAAGCATCTCACATTGACAAAAAAGTATACATTTTTCAAATATATAAGTATCTACCACTCAGTTTCAATAATATAGCCGTAATTAATTTTTAAAGGCGAGCGCTTGTGCGATTTGAGTCATAATTAGCGCTTTTTCTCACATACACTGATACAGAAAATTAACGATGTATTGTAAAAATCTAAAACTGTACACCTTTTTGTAGAAATAAATGGTCTTTTAAGTGCACTTTATTTCATTAAATTATGATTGCTAATTACTGAGATACAAGCTTCTAAAGTCAGAGGCCTTGCATTTTTACTCCGATAGTAGTTTGAGCTGACCTTTCACCTTTCCCCAAGTTTTTATAATGTATTTACTTTAAAATTATGTACGTATTATTTCCTAAAAAAAAGTGTTATGCATGGGGTCACTTAAGGTTACTGAGCCTAATTACAGGTAAATTATCCAAATGAAACTTAGCTGCAGCACTTGTCATTTCGAAAAGTAATTAGGAATAAAATGGAAAACTAATTGCAATATAATTACCTACATTTGTATTTCGAATTTGTGTGTTTGTGGATTTTAGAACACATATGAGAATTAGAACGTTTTGTTCATTGTGAGATATGTCTGGCGTGGCATCTACTATAATTCCGTAGAAAATTGCTTCTTTTCTTTGATCAAGTATTGCTTGGAGAACGTTCACTGCACAAAGACCAATAAATTCGCTCTGAGAATACCATGACAAATAATGTACATGACCTTTCATACTTCTACCACTGTGTTTTATTCTGTGCTTCTACCTTCCACCTGATTCTGCAGAACTTTGGTGAGATGTTGTCGTGTCACTTCATCATATATGTACTTTCCAATCAATTCTAAAATTTCTAAAAAATTCCCACCAGCAACATTTAGGTTACTGAAGTTCTACTGAATTATTCGGGGTTAATAATTAGCAAATTCCTTCATAAAAAATGCATTAGTTATAAAAGTGAATAAATAATTTTTTTTCTCCTTTCAACAACCAGCAAAAAAATCGTGTCCTACTCTACGCCGGGCCCCTTCCGATCACGGACCCCGGGGCAATTAACCCTGTCTCTGGGGGCCATGATCTTGCTTCTGTAACAAAGCAGCATCTAATCAATAGGACGACCTATCCACAGATAGCATAGTGACCCCATATTTGCTCCTCTGCGTTATAAATTTTACCCGATCCTCCCGAGGTTAGAAAACTCTTCGAAGTTCTGCTAACCTTCCGATAATGTTTATTTCCATTTTCAAGACGTCTAAAATGTAATTACGATAAAAATTATGCAATATTTTAAGCAAAATATTGCCTTGAACGCAATTATAACTTCCACTACCTACATTATTCTCTTTTGAATGAATGCATTTTTAATTTATTAAAATTACGAAATTAAAGTAAAAGTGTTTACTCTGATAGTCACTTCACTTTAATCGCAAATCTTATCTGAAGTCTTCCATTTATTAATTATTATATGTAAATAAACATAATTTCATAATTTTTCCTTCATAGTGTAGTTCGTAGCTTACAAAGGGGGTTGTAGATAACTTAAGACAAATAAAACTCACAACCTGCCCCTTAATTATTTAATCTAAGGAATGATTATGTGGCGACATGTTTCGGGAAACACTTCCCATTTTCAAGCCTGTGGTGTAGTTCGATGAATTTAAAGTTTATGTAGTTGAGTTAAATACTTATAGGTTAAAATCAACTATGCACATGATGTAATTATAATTAATTGAAATTTAACATAATCCAAAGATTAGAGGTAAAATTTTAAAACTAACGGGGGTCTCTAATGGGAAAACTAACATGATCGCAAGTGTAAAATGAAAATTAGATTTCACTTTATTTTTCACTTCGTTTTACACTTGCGATCATGTTAGTTTTCCCATAATTTTATCCATTTTCATCCCTCATTTTGGCATTCATAGCCACAACTTGGGGCCTCACTTAGAGACTCCCGTTAGTTTTAAAATTTTACCTCTAATCTTTGGATTATGTTAAATTTCAATTAATTATAATTACATCATGTGCATAGTTGATTTTAACCTATAAGTATTTAACTCAACTACATAAACTTTAAATTCATCGAACTACACCACAGGCTTGAAAATGGGAATAGTGTTTCCCGAAACATGTCGCCACATAATCATTCCTTCGATTAAATAATTAAGGGGCAGGTTGTGAGTTTTATTTGTCTTAAGTTTGATAATTTTTATTGAAATAGCGAGTTATTACCTATAGCGAAATGCAGACAGTGAGAACGAAATGAGGGGGGCAATGGGAGTGATGAAGGGGTACTTGGGGAAAAAAGACTTAGGGGTAAACGGGGCCAAGACGAAGATAATGGTATTCCAGAAGAGAAGATGGAGGGGAGGGAAGTCAAAGTGGTGGTGGGGGGAGGAGGGGCTAGAAAGTGTAAAGGAGTGGAAGTATTTGAGATATGTGCAAGAGAAGTATTGGAGATGGACGCTGGGTTTGGACAGGGAGACACCGGTGTACATTGTGGGGGAAGAGGCGAAAGTGGAAAAATTGAGAGTGCAGGCGGGAAGGAGGGCAGTGAAGTACGAGGAGGAGGTCAGGAAGAAGGCAGAAATAATAATGGTGAATGAATGTATGAAGGAGATGAGGGGGAAGCGGATAAAGTATGGGGAAGAGGACAGGAGACTATATTACGAGAGGGTGGGGTATGCGAGGGAGGGGTAGAAAGAAGGAGGGAGGAAGGAAGAGAGATGGTAGAGGATGTGGCCATGAGGGATAAGGATGTGCAAGGGCAGGAAAGGAGAGAGAAGATAGCCGGAGGGAGGTATAATGAGGGATATGGAGAGATCATGGCAGAGAGCAAGGCCAAGTACCTGACAGGGGAGATGGGTCTGAGGGAAAAAAGAATTGTAGCGAGGTTTAGGTGTGGAAACGAGGAGAGAGAATAGGTATTGGCGGGAGGAGGAGGAGAGAGTTTGCAGAATGTGTAGGGAGGGGAGGGAGAGCATGGCGCATATGTTAAGGCAATGCGAGGAGATGAGAGAAGAGAGAAGGGTAAGAAAGGAGATACTAGGAGGGAAGGGAGAAGGGTTGGGATGGATGAAGGAAGTGCTTGAAAGGAGGGAAAAGGTGGAAAGTAGGGGGAAGGACAGGCGGGAGTAGTTTTACGATGGGGAATAGAATCATGTATTTATTTGATTAATATGTAAAAAAATACAATAAACCTATTTGATTTGACCTATAGCGAAATGCGAAATAGGTTCGAGAAAACACTATTTTACAGGTCAATTTTTAAGAATCAATTAATTAAAAACCTATTTATTGGAATGCAATAATTTTTAAATAGTAACAATAAGTATACCTACCATGTTAATGCAGGATTGATCCATGTTTGTTCAATAACAATATTGTATTAATGGAAAAACGTCTTACTGGTTAATTCCGGCGCCGCCAAGGGGGGGGGGGGCATGGCAGGGAAAAATAAAAAAGGTAAAAGTTATTAAAAATATTTTTTTTTACGAAATCTTGAAAAAACGCCAGAGCCACGAACCCCCAATACTACTTGCCCCACCGGGAAAATTTTCTGGCGGCGCCCTTGTTAATTCGTACACTAATCGCTGTATTCCAAAAATTGTTACTGTATGCGACAAATAAAAATACAATCATCGAGATTTATCAATTTAAAACATTTTTTTACGAATGGAGGGGATTATATATTGTGCAGAATAAATGCCGCCAATGGTGTAGTTCGCCGTGTTGGGGGGATGAAATGAAATCACGGTCAGCGCAGCGGTTAAGAGAAGAGTTCTAATTTTTAAAGTTGTGTTTTCTTTTGCAATTCAATCGGATTAAATTCACAGTGGGAAGCCCTATCGTAATTCTTTTGTTACTTTCCCCAGTAAATATTTTTTTTTATTGTGCTGTCGAGTTAATTCCAAAAGTGCAGCTCTCGTCGTTTCCTTGAACTTGTTGAGTTGTTTGTATTTTGAGCGATAGCCTCAACCACTTTTATGTCTTGTTTCAGAGATAAATATTGCAACATTTATATTAAACACATTCTACTATTAAATAAACAATAACGTGATAACTTTTATATTTATATGTATAGGTATTTATAAATTGAGGACCAAAAGATTAAAATACAAAAATCTCATATAGTTTACATGCAGTGCGCGAAATATGTATTTCGCGCGTAGCTGTTGACGTAGCCTATATTTTTGTCGTTGGAGAAATAAATAAATAACGTAGGAAAATGAAATAAAGGGTAACTTCGTATATTGTTATGAATGTCATTTTTTGACGCTTGTAGAAAAATGATATTGAATACTGCACCGGCAGCCGCAGTAAAAGTTTCTGCGTTTGCAACCTTCCGAAATAGCTGTTCACACATGGCTACATTTTAAACTGCGTGCAAAAAAATTACTGCATGCGGCTGCGATCGCAACTTTGTAGGTTGCATGGGTGTTCACACTTGCGGCAGTTTAAGTTGTGCAATTTTTTAATGTGCAGCGCAACAAAAGTAGCTGTCACGGCAATCCTAAAAGCGTTGCACGTGACATATGACGTAAAAACAGTACCAATGTAATACTAATTTTTCGGATTGTCATTAAAGGTAATATTCTAGGGTAAAATAATTCTACAAGTTGGCAGCATCATAAATAAAATAAGAATGTTGCAACCAAGGACATCTGTCATTTATTGTCTTCCATTTCGTATTTTATTCTATTTCGTTTCAATCCATATGACAACACTGTTGACATAATACTCGTGACGTGCAACGCTTTTTGGTTTGCCCCAACTTTATGTTGTACCTTAAGTATAATAGAAAGGGATCCAAATATGCGGGTTTGAAGCTTTATAGTAAACTCCCTCAAAGGGTAAAAACCTTCTGTGGGCTAAATTCGAAAACGCCGCGCCGTTACAAACTTATTAGTGTACATACATTGAACCATACAACACGGAAAAGTTCATGACTTCTTGACGGTATTGAACAATTTTGTGAAATTCACCAGGTGACCAAACTTTTTACTCTTATGGTAAACAATACTTAAAACTGCATGTTTTATGACATGTAAAGGTATATTCACACTTGTGCATTTCCATGCTGCATTTTTAGTTGCAGCATCAAAATGCATGCATTTCTTGGTTCACACTGCAAAAGTTGCAGCATCACAAAATGGGTGATGCACATAGTTAGAACGTGTTCATAAAGATAAGCTAAGCATTAAACTGTGGCAATGTGCATCCCTCAACACCAACATATAGTTATAATTTGTGAAAAATTAAATCCCTATAGAGATTTTCCCTATGCATTTAAAAATGCACTAATGTGAACGTATAGGAGTTGGTGCATGAAAAAATGCAGCAAGTGCAAGGTGATGCCGAATCTAAAAATGCAGCATGGAAATGCACAAGTGTGAATATACCTTAACAATGCAATAAAGTATATTTTCATACCATTATTAATGACTAATAGTGAATTACAACTATTTCTCAACTTGTAGCGGTCTAAGCACTAAATCCCTACCGCCCGATTGGGGAAAGAAGAACATTTTTGATAAAGAAATAGAAGATTTTTGGTACTGCAATTTATTACAAAGTAGGTATAGCAATAACATTTGAAATTTTAGCGGCAGCCCTAGCTTAAACGCTAAACTACCGTCATTTGATTGGATAACCGAAAAAGAAAAAAAAATGTTTCTGACAACATTTTCTGATTTGGTTAAAGAGGTTAAGACTAATGAAAGATATATCAACAATTTAGAACTTGCAGAAAGGCATGTCAAGCTTTTAGAATATAATGTACCACGTGGGAAATTGATATACCCGCTGACAATGGTTGCATTTTATAAGTTAATAGAAGCTCCCGATAAGCTGAGTCAGGAAAATGTTCAACTATCTATGGTATTGGCATGGTGCATACAAATGGTGAGTTATTATAAACATAAGGGGAAAAACACCATTTTCATTGTCAGTTTTAGTATGTAATGTATTGTATATGTATGTCCTTTAATTTGACTTTATTCGTTAATTAGTATTATGGTAATTCCATTTTGATAGGAAGATGGAATGTGGAGTATTTGGGGCCACTTCATACACGTCTCCATCAATTTTTAAGTTTTATACGCTGTAATTGAACCAGCTCTATTAAAAAAATTAAAAGGTAAAAATTGAGTTTAACAACTGTTTAACTAGCTTCTACGATTGAAGAAGTTAGTTTTGTTAATCTCTTTTTGTCTTTGATGGAGAATCGAAAAAAGAATTTGAAATGCTTTGGTTTAACGAGGAAAGAAAACGTTGACATTCAAGGTACGTTTAAATCTAAAATGGTGTTTTTTCCAATTTTCGGTTAAGGGCGGGGGGGGGGGGGTCAACATAAATCTCCCCTTCTTCTCTTTTTACAAAGAATTACCTTTATGATACAGCGCCATCTGTCACGAACTTCAAAAAAAGTTTCAGACAAAATGTTCATATTTTGTAATTCAAATATGCATATAAAACTGGGGGTTGCTATCTAAGATTACGAAGTTGCAACCCCTCCACCACCGGGGATGGGAGAGGGGACTTCCGATTACTCTCATTCAATAAAGCATTTTGTATTTCGTGAGATATTTGTGGGGTACGGGTGATCTGAAACACCCGGTATATTCTAGTAGGTTGTTTTTACCTTTTATTTACAAAATTCACTCGTGGTATGATGACCAGAAATGTAATTTATTTTTTCACATTTCACATAATTCATTCTGACCTCTTTAACAAAGTTTCTTATCAATGGATTCCTGACACCCCCTGGTAAAGCAAAATAAAACTTAAGGCATGGAAAAAAACGAGTCATAGTAGAATTCATGTAGAATATAAAACCTTGTGACTTTTATACCTGTCTTGAGAAGAGGGCGACAATATTCTCTCTTATCTTTCGATCCATGGTAAATCTGATCCTGATACAAATTTATTAAAATCACGTCCAATTACATCTTCAACTTCAACAACGCTCAACCTGTTCTTACCATTATTAGGAATGCGAAACAGTTAACTTAAAGATTTTGGAAATCTATCTTTTTCATTTGATAGAATACGTCTAGAAATTGACAGAAATTCTGACTGGAGTTCCACAGGGGTCCATACTGGGACCTCTAATATTTATACTATACGTAAACGATCTGGCTGAACATACAAAAAATGTAAATCAAGTGTGTCAATTTGCGGATGATACTTCTTGTATTGTATAGTCTCGCAAGACAGTAAAGAAAATCTGTACACGAATATTCCGGATACGGTTCTAGTTATGGATGACTGGTGTAATAAAAATAAAACTGCTTGCTTATTATTCAAGAACGTTGAAAATTTAAATGTAATTAACCTAAATATATCAGTTGGGCTGGAAAGATCATATATCATCAATTATATCTAAATTAAGTCTCGCTTGCTTTGTGATCCGTAACCTAAGAAATCAACTGAACGTTGAATGTCTGAGATTGTTTTATTTCGTCTATGTTCAAAGTGTTTTGACATATGGCATATTGTTCTGGCATTCATCAACGGATAGCAAAAAGGTTTTTCTTATGCAAAAAATTTTACGAAATATGCTACAGCTACCCTACCAAGAAACATGTCGACCTCATTTTAAAAAATTACATTTATTAACGGTTCCATCTTTATATATGGCCATACATTGTATCTGGTCCTATTGTTTTTGTGACGCAAATCGTCATGTAGGCACCCGCTAATACTGCAGATTTCAAGTTCTTTACCTTAGAAACGGCAGGCTGCGGTAATAAACGCAGTCAAAGTAAAAAGGTGTTGTAATAGTGTTTTACCACCCTACGTTGATGGATAAGCTTAATCGCAAAGTGAAACGCGCCAGTTTAGATTTTCTGAAGAACGCTTGCAAATTAGATAGTTTTAACTAACGAATGAAAGCTTCCTTTTTTGTATGTGGAAAAATTCCATAAGCTGTTTGTACATGGAGATTATAATAAAATTGGGGAACTATTAGTGAAAGAAAGTGAAATTGTTGTTTGAAAATTAGTTGCGTGGTTCGCATTTTTGCGATCTCTCTGGCAATACATGCATACTATAACGATTTTTGGACCCAACCATCCATCCAACCAATTTGGCACTTCTAACTTGGCCAAGCCATTCACTATCGACCCAAACAAGTGATAATCGGAAGAGGCGAAGGCTGGTGAATACGGTGGGTGCGGTAGGTGATCTCATTTCGGAATTTTGATGGTGTCTTGGACAATGCAACTGCGATGGCACGAAGCGTTGTCGTGCTGCAATATCACTTGCTCGTGTTTCGTATACCATTCTGGTTTTTTTCGAGCAATGCATGGTTCAAATGATTAGTTGATGTTCTCGATAACGATGCCCATTGACAGTTTCACCAGGTTTTAGCAGTACACAATTCCTTTTAGTCTCACCAAACGCAGAACATTGTCTTCTTTCCGAAGCCATTAGGCCTCCTCAAGCAAATGCCGTGGTCAGCTGTATTTTTTTCGAGTTAAAGCAAAGCTTCCTGCAAATGCTGTCTATTTGATACAACACTTGACATTTTCGTTGTTAAAAAAATACTGGCTGTTTGTATTATGACTGGTTATTGTTGACAGATCTCCAACTTATAAACAAAACAACACTTTAGACATGTATGTCGATTACATCTGTCGGTAATGCCATCCTTGTGCGAAACTCTGAAGCTTTCCCACCTATGTAAATTAGCATTATTTTAATATACCTACTTATGAAGTTCCGAAACGTAATCTTAGATAAAATTAGTAAAACAAATTATGTGAAATCCTTAGGGGTGAATACAAGGGCGTACCCAGGCTCAAAGGTAAGGGGGGGGGGGCTATTGTCGTTCAGCTTGTAACATTTGTGTGGTACACAATAATGTTTAACTTGCCAGAGGCCAAAACAACCTCGCTATATTTTTCAAACGATGTTTGAGCATATACCGCCACTGCTCTGCCACTGCCTATTCCATCTCCATCTAGCACCTGGAAATATTTTAAATATTTTGGCATTACTTACTCTTGATAGTGTCTGAATATATCAGAAATTAGATTAGAATAATTTGTTGTTATGTTATCGTGTGTATAGGTACATGTTCTTACTTGCAATAAATATACAGGGTAGACCATTTTAAGTGATACACGCGAATATCTCGAAAAGGAGAATTTTTTTCAAAAAATGTTTCAGATGAAAGTTTTGTGGCTTTGAAGGGGAAAGATGATGACATCAATTTAATTGTAGATGGCGCTACTTTAGAGATTTCATCATGGCGTGTATCACTTAAAATGGTCTACCCTGTACACATTACCAAAATATTTATCATAAAATATTCTTTTATATTCATTACTTAGGTACATGTTTCCATGTATAGTGTATTTCACGAATAATTAGACCTCTGCAATATGGCCGCCATTTAAATTTGTCACCAAATAAAGCGCGGGAGCACTCATTGGCGTAGTACCTTTTGTCATATAAAAAAAGTGAAGAACTATTATTTGAATAAATTTGTTATTAATAAATTCACTATCACCACGCTCACCTAGTTTTAATTAACTATTTCAATACAAATTTTAAAAAATGAACAAGTATGACGTAGTAAATATTTTTTTATTAATAATTATTGCGTAATTAAAAATCGCAGAATTTGCAGTTTCAACATTAATTGAAGAGTGGAAGTAACAAAGGGGGTAAGTGCCATTTTTTTGCAAATTTGGGTTATTGCTATAGAAATGTGCTATGGCACATTATAGCACATTTCTATAGCAATAACCCAAATTTAAAAAAAATGGCACTTACCCCCTTTGTTACTTCCACTCTTCAATTACGAATTAGTAATGGTAAATTTTCAGAAATTCTTAACAATAATGATATTTGTTTGGAACATTCTTTTATTTTAACGATGTTTATTCCTTACAATAATTAATTTAATTGGAAAATTTTCAACCTAAGTTACCTCGCCGCGTGATACGCTACTGAGTTGGCAAATAATATTTTAAGACGTTTGAAGGTCGTATTTGTTATAATATTTGTCTTTTGCTATTATAATGTTGTAGGAAAGGATGGAAAATGCGGTTCAGAGTAGCCAACTGAAACATCCCTTTCATTATAATGTTACACTTATAGTATTTTAGTCATTTTATAATTGGATCTTGTTCATAGTGGAATGGCAGCCATATTGCAGAGGTCTAATTATTCGTGAAATACACTATACCTACAAAAACTTTTTTACTTTGCGTTCATGATTTCTTTGTTTCAGTTGTTTACATGTTTTATCATATCTGACGATATGATCGACTCTTCTGAGACTCGTCGAGGTCTACCTTGTTGGCATGTATTAGAAAATGTAGGAATTGGGGCAATAGTGGATAAGATATTATTGGAAAATAAAATACATACAGTTCTTAAACGTCATTTAGAAAATCACCACTCCTATGTTTCAATAATAGAATTATTTCATGAAGTATCAACTGTATTAACGTTAGGACAAAGTTTGGACGCACTGTCTTACAAAAATGGTGTAATGGATTTCGATACTTTCAATATCGACTTTTACAGTTTAATATGTAAATATAAAACTTGCCCGCTATTTGTTTTACCAATTAGGTTGGCAACCCATTTTTCGTCCGGATGCGATTATAAATTACACGAATTCGCAGAAATGTTTTTTCAAAGAATTGGACACTACTTCCAGATCCAGGTAAGCCAAGATATTATACAGGGTGTCTCACGGTGACCGTCGGTTAGAGGTATATCAAGAACTGTAAAAGCTAGAAATTTGAAATTTTGCACATGCGACATGGAGTGTTTAATCTATTAAATAAAAATATTTTCCAAATGGCAGCACTTCCGGAAATACCGGAAGTGACCATCAACTTCTTTATTTTAAATACAAACCAGGCAATTTTTTTTCACATTCTGATGTGTCATAAAATGTTTAGTAAGTATGCTTAAAATAATCGGCGTATCAATTTTTATTGTTGAGAAAAAAATTTTTTTTCACTGAAAAATGTCAAAATCTTGTTTAGGAAATAAAATTGAAAATCGAAAGTGGTAAAAGTTAGGGAAATGGGATTTTAGGTTCTCAATGTCAAAAGATTGAGACGCAATTGTCTGTAATGGATAATAAAAAATTGCCCCCGGTTACGTATCTATTTGACGTTATTTCCAGACTTAAGAAAAACTTTAAAAAGTCTCTTTTTTAAATGGAATGCCTATTTAATTATCGGCCCATTCGATGCAGAAATAAATTTCCTTTAAATTGATATACCATGTTCCTATACCTAAAATCAATGATTACAGAGTTATTTACATTTTTCTAATTAAATTTATAATTACATACTTTACAAAACATGGTTGGCTTTGAAAATTTTCAAAAAATTTTTATTCAATTGTTTCTTATGATGACGGTTGTCAGTTAGCTATCAGTTTGAAAGTTTACGCTACATTTACGTTTGTTATCAGTGTTATCTGTTTGAATTTTGATTTTTGCGCTTAATATTTGTTTTTAATTGGAAAATATGGAATACACAAACGCTGATATTCTAAATTTGTTTTACATTCATGGCGAGTCTGCTCGTATTACTTTTCGGACCTGCAGAACCTTTAACCATTGAATAAAGAATCACTCAACACTTTAACGAAAGATATCCGCATTTACCTACAATGACAGAACAAAAAATCAGGATGATTGAAAAGAATATTCTAAATTTGGGCGAAGTAAATACGCCACAAAATTTGGAAAAGCCAATTGTCCCCAATGACGCTGCAGAAACCAATGTATTGGGATATTTTAATGTTTCCCTGAAAGTTCTGTTCATTCGGCGGAAAGAGACCTTGGATAGTCAAGAAGTTGCATAGATAGAATTTTAAATAATCATAAAAGCATAAGAAACATTTGAATGAAAATTTTTTGAAAATTTTCAAAGCCAACCATGTTTTGTAAAGTATGTAATTATAAATTTAATTAGAAAAATGTAAATACATAACTCTGTAATCATTGATTTTAGGTATAGGAACATGGTATATCAATTTAAAGGAAATTTATTTCTGTATCGAATGGGCCGATAATTAAATAGGCATTCCATTTAAAAAAAGAGACTTTTTAAAGTTTTTCTTAAGTCTGGAAATAACGTCAAATAGATACGTAACCGCGGGCAATTTTTTATAATCCATTACAGACAATTGTGTCTCAATCTTTTGACATTGAGAACCTAAAATCCCACTTCCCTAACTTTTACCACTTTCGACTTTCAATTTTATTTCCTAAACAAGATTTTGACATTTTTCAGTAAAAATAGTACATTGTGTATCGAGTAGGAAAAGCGTAACATTCCCGGGCGATGTGAATATTGTTGGGCGAGGCGTCAGCCGAGCCCAACAACACAGAGTCGGGGAATGTTGCTTTTCCTACGAGGTACACATACTATTTTTCCGCCGATCGTTAAAAAACAGACTAAAAACATGGAAATTCTAAAAATTATTTTGTGAAGAAAAGAATAAGCGATGCCTTGAAAATATAACAAACGTCGGTATCCATGGAGAAGTACATTTCTTTACAGTACAGAAATGAATCTTTAGAGTACAGAAATGAATATTTCCTTACAGTAATCGTTGGCTGCCTAGCAACGACTATATGCACCGGAATCTTGTCCTTTTCCTTTCAAAATTCTGTCAGAAATGTCACAATTTTTGAACGATCGGCGGAAAATAATTTTTTTCTCAACAATAAAAATTGATACGCCGATTATTTTGAGCATACTTACTAAACATTTTATGACACATCAGAATGTGAAAAAAAATTGCCTGGTTTGTATTTAAAATAAAGAAGTTGATGGTCACTTCCGGTATTTCCGGAAGTGCTGCCATTAGGAAAATATTTTTACTTAATAGATTAAACACTCCATGTCGCATATGCAAAATTTCAAATTTCTAGCTTTTACAGTTCTTGATATACTTCTAACCGACGGTCACCGTGAGACACCCTGTATGTACAACGTTAACAAACAATTTCTTAGAATGATTTCTTTGACTGCTTCGGCGATCCCCTTATAACGGGTAAAAATGGCACAGATATTCAAGAAGGAAGATGTACATGGTTAATAACAAATGCAATGGAGCGAGCATCTTCAAACCAGAAAAACATACTACGACAAAATTACGGAAAATCAAATCCACAGAGTATTGCTGCAATTCGCACTATCTATGAAGAACTTGACCTACCGAAACTATACGCATCTACCGAAGATGATACTTATAATGCACTCCAATCTGATATTCAAACGATCTCGCAGACGTCACGTAGTTTTTTCTATCAGTTTTTAGATAAGGTATATAGAAGAACGGGGAAAACATATTAATCTCATAGATATGCATTTTCGATCACTTTTTGATTTTGTATTACAAAAAAGGAGCAAATAAACGAATAAAATGATAAGCTTGTGTTTGCAATGTAGATTAAATACAACGATCTAATAATACAGGTACAACTGGTTCAGGGAAAGGGTAGGTGAAACATATCGCCGATATTCATGGTTTCCTTGATCACCCTTGCCATTGTTGACTCTTGATTTCAATATCCTTTTTATTGGTCTGTCGTCTGTTGTTCTAATTAGGTACCCAAACCAATTTAATTACTGTTTCTCGATTGTGTTTTGAATTAATTCTACACCTAACGCATTCCTTATTGTGTCCCTTCTGGCTATTCCTCTCTCACTACCGTTTTGCATTAAGATTACATTATAGAATATTATCTTGGTTCTTCTGCTTGTTTCCCTCCCCAGCAAACACATTTATATATAAAATACATATAAATTATATAAGAGCTTTTTAGATTTATATAAAACTAGAAGAAAAATAAGAGATATTTAATGTCAGGATGTCAGCAATTTTCAAAATAATGTAATATATATATGTCTATTAGATGTAAATTCTTCTATATCTGTAGTACATGAATTTATATACGTTTTATGTATATTTTATGTAATATTCACATAAAAAATATTAGTTGTAAAAGCGTTGCGATGACCAAATGGCAGCTACTCGAGCATAATGTAATTATTACCAATGTAAAAAATTATTTAAGCAGTTTCATACAAAAAAAAGGGAAAAACTACAAATTCCGAAATCCGACATGTGTTTTCTTTGTACTTATCCGACATTGTACCACTGCGCTAATCTGAAACATTCTTTTTTTTATTTCGTTTTTCCTAACTTTGCGCTGTTTCCCGAGTTTAAATTATATTTGATTATATCGTTGAGTGAAGTCTTATTCAATGATTATACCTACCTTTATGTTAAAAATGACCAGGATTTAATTTATTTTATATTATTTATTTTCTATATAAATTAGACGCATTTTAGTCGATACGGATCTAATATTAAAGGTACGTGAACTACAATTTTTGGCGTTATAGAAAACCCGCGCGTGCGATTAATTATGCGGCACAAATAGAAACGGATTTTTATTTTCGACATTATAATATATGTAATGATAATTTATAATTATATTTACAGAAGGCATATATAAAAAATATGTAATACTAATACTGGGTTTACCAACAAGAAGTTTGTTTTTCCTATTGGGCGAATCGAAACAATTGACAGTTTTGACATTTCGTTTTTTTATATATCAGTAGTAGAATCTTTGGCAATTGTTACAATGAATTCAATTTGGCTCAAAAATCGCATTAAAATAATAAAAATCCACTATGAAAATGGCGGATCTGTAAAAGTTACATTTCGTAAAATTCGTGATATTTTCGGTCAACATAATCGTCCTTCTGAGACCGCTATTAAGAAATTGGTCAATAAATTTGAGTCGTCAGGCTCAGTACATAATGTGCTAACCCCAACGCGTGTTCGACCGCGTCGTTCAAGTGAAAACATTGTAGTCGTAAGCCGCAGTGTTGAAGATGATCCGAATTTGTCAATTCCTCGACGTTCTCAACAATTAAGGTTATCCAAAATGACCACATGGCGAATTTTGCGTAATGATTTGGCTTTGAAGCCTTACAAGATTTAACTGGTGCAAGAATTGAAGCCGGCCGACCATTCACATCGCCGTAGATTGGCTGAATTCATTCAAGAACAAGCCGCTGGTTTTTCTCAAAAAATCATTTTTTCTGACGAAGCCCATTTTCATTTGTCTGGATACGTCAACAAGCAAAATTGCCGGATTTGGGCTTTTGAAAATCCAAGAGCGATTGTTCAGACACCTTTGCATACTCAACCAGGGGCGGCATTTAGGGAGGGCTGAGGGGGGCGGCCGACCCCCCCAAGAATGTGGGTTGGACTGTGAGGGCCATACATTAAACCTCAATAAAATAAAATTGGAGTGTCTGTTTAAACACAAAAGAAAAAAATTAAGCTAAACTTTCTATTATAAAATAATATACCTAGGTAGGTGTATATTAGGTAGGTACCAATTTTATTGAAATAAAAAAACAACAGAGAAAAAACGATTCGTTGCCCCCTCCAACAAAACACTGAAATGCCGCCACTGTACTCAACGTGTCACTGTATGGTGTGCTCTCTGGTCTGGAGGAGTGATTGGGCCGTTTTTTTTCGAAAATTCGGCTGGAAATGCAGTTACGGTTAATGGTTTACGCTATCAAGAGATGTTAACAACTCAATTTTGGCCTATTATTGATGATATGGATATCACTGACATGTGGTTTCAACAGAACGGTGCCACAAGTCACACATCCACCGAAACAATTAAATTGTTGCAAACCAAATTTCTTGATCGCATTATTTCACGAAATTCAGCTGTTAATTGGCCGGCCCGGTCGTGTGATTTAACACCCCTGGATTATTTTTTGTGGGGCTATGTTAAAGACAGAGTCTATACGGAGCCAATCGAATCAATTGCAGCCTTAAACCTCAAAATCCGTGACGTGATTAACAAAATAAACCAGCCAATTTGCCAAAAAGTGATTGAACAATTTGATGAAAGAATCGACATTTGTAAGCGAGGTCGTGGTGGACATTTGTTAGATATCATTTTTCATTTATAATTGCCAAACCTTACTCTTTCTAATACAATAAAAATTTGAATCATTTTCATCTAAATTCTTTGTTTTATTTTGTTTTAAAAAACAAACTTTTTGTTGGTAAACCCTATACTTCAATCTTATATATGTTGTATGTATATTTTATATGTGTGTTTGCTCGGTCCTTTCAAGGAATATGTGACCATAGGTTCGAAACATTGTTTATTTTCCCTTTTATTTCACTTTCCATATTTCTTTTGCGATCTATGACTCCCAAATACTTAAAGTATTCTCCATTTCGTTTCTTCTTTTCCTATTGCTATAACCTTTGTTTTACTGAAATTTGCCCTTAAGTTTCTTTTCTTCAGTTCTTGATTCTAAATATTTACGTTTCTTTGCGAAGGTGTTTCATTGGCGTCACGCATCATCAAATCGCCCGAAAAAGTACATTATAGCTACTGATAGTTAAACACGGTTTATTTTGTAGTAAGCTATAGTACAGGGTTACCCACTTGCCCTCCGTTCTTCGATAGTACCTTTAGTATTAATTTGAGCACTTTGGCACTTATTTAGATGTTCCTTGTTTACAACCTAAAAATATTTTGAGGTCCGCACTACTCTCGGTTTAGTCTGTACAGGATCATACTCTCTATTATTTTAAATGGAACACCCTATAGATTTTTATATTTTTGAAATCCATATTCGATTCTAGACCAAGTTAAGACCTAAGTACTTAAGTCAACTGATTTAGGAGAAAATAAATGTTTTTAAAAAATTGTCGCCGAAATCAGCATTCAGTAAAAAAATCATCTACTATTCAGTCATTGGCAGCAGAGCAACAAAATTGGAGATTATCGTAAATAAAGGAGCGTTTTATTTCTCGATATGCTGCTTTTGAACGAAATTTGTTGCAAAAGGGCCGTACTGAATTTCTCTAACGATCACAGAAGAAATGCCAAAAGTCGACTCTTTTTTCATGAATCAAAGCTGCTTCTTAAGTTAGCTTTGATTTTTGTTAAATATGTCCTATATCTAAAGGTAATAGTTTCCGAGTTAGTTTGAATTATTTTGTTTTATCGCCCAAATCTGAAATTAAAATTGAGGGAAGCAAACAAACAATAACACTATTTGTATCAGATACTTATTATTATTTGCTAATGTATAACATTAATTAATAAATAAACTTACATAAAAACGAACGGTACAAAACATTAAACATTAATTTTTCACCAAACCACCATTATTGTGTAAACATTGCCTTACACGATTTGAAAAATTTGTGTTAACATCTTCCAGGATATCAGGCGTGATTGATCTGAAAGCTTCGCGTATCCTGTATTTCATATTGTCTGGAGTAATGAAATTCGAATTGAAATAAAAACACTAAACAACTGTAGGACATAAGAAAACATTTTAATTTTTAAATTAAAATGGAAATACACTATATGTTAGAAGAAATTAAATTAATATTAAAATTGAATTGCAACGAACTCTAAAAATGCATTCCAATAAAAAATTGTTAGAAGGATATCATATCCCAAGAAAATGAATTTTTGTAAGAATATTATGAATGAATACAAGACAATCTTTAAAGAAAAAACATAATCATTTTCATTTTAATTTAAAATAATTTTTGTATTTAAATTTTAATTAAGAATAAAAATTTCATCTTCTTAACGAAAATAGCGTAATTTTCATTATCCCAAGTGACATGGAAATAGATTTGAATTAAAACGACTATAGTGAATAAGTCAGTTTTTGACGAATTTTGGGAACCAATAAATTGCCTACGTTAAATTTTTGTTCTTTATCAATTATAAGTAAAAGTTCTGGCCATCCAATGGCTACAATTTCGAATTTTAAAATTTTAATTAAGTTAAACGGTTCTTGAGCTGCACCCTAAAAAGTAAAATCAATCAATCCAATTTATTGTGTTACATAAATACATATTGCATTTTTTTACACTCGTCAACATCGTATACATATAACATGCATATAGATCCATGTATAAAAAGACAACAAAAAATAAAACCCAAAAACAATAATAAAACAAAAAACAAAAAGAACGAATTCTGTATACAGTTGATTTTGTTGAAGAGACTTATAGTTATAATAAATGTGCCCAAGAGAAAACGCTGGAAATTATTTTCAATTTCCTACCATTGCCCCCAGAGGGCGTTTCACTGATTTCAATTTGAAAATCCCATTTTTTGGGCAATTTTTCTCAGTAAGGTATTTAAAAAAATATATTCATTGTAAACTAGTGATCAATATGTAAAACTTTATTTAATGAATTTTTACGATTGCTGTCAAAATATAGGGAGGGGAAACTAAATTACGTGTTACTAGAAAAAATCGTGTAACTTCGAAACGGGTTGCTTGAATTTGTCAAGATTGGTCTCGATGTAAAGAGAATACTTGATATTACCAAAAAAATCCAAAACCACATCAACAATTTCTTATCTTCGTCTACCAATAGAGGGCGCAACTTGTTGAAGTAACAAAACGGTCGACTTTTCTAAAAAAATTCAAATGGTAGGTACCAAATATTTTTTTCACTGCTATTGGAAGGAACATTAACAAGGGAATAATTTAAAAAAAAATTATATCAGTAGCTCTCATAGTACCAAAGTTATAGTAAAAAATGTGGTAATATAAGAGACAATTTGAATGTTCAAACAAGGTAAGGAACAGAAAATGTTTGATTCAAAGTTTTTATAGTTTATTAGAGGAAAATATTAAAACACAATTTTGCTGCTGGAAATGGCTCAATACGTTTAGTTTTATAGTGTGCTAATAGTTTAAGATTAGTATAAGTTTCTTGTTACCAGGCCTGCGAACAGGTGATTTATTTACCTCTAAAGGATTACATAACATGTTATGACTTGTAATCTGATTCTTGTTATTAATAAATAAATAAATAAATAAAATTGCCGAAAGAGTAAATAAACAATAAATACGGGTAAATAAAGTTCATGAATTGGAGATTTCAGTTTGCAGATTCCACAGCAACTCCTATAAATAACAATAATTACGTAACTAGATATGTACGTGTAATTAAAAAATTCTGGCAAGTAGCCACGACACTTCCCTCGTATCAACACTTTTTTCAAAAAATAAACTACTACTGAATTCAGAAAAAAATACTCTTATAGCGTTTTCCACTGATTGCACTGGTGCGCACTAAAACTGCCCTGGTCCAGGGTAGCGCATTCCACTGTCTTTTTCGGTGCGCACCGTACGAGGGTAATGCGTTCCACTGAGATTTCATTACTGCACTGGAAGTGCCCCAGTGCAAAAGAGCATGAATTAGAGCGGTTCCGGTACAGAGCAACTCGTACGCGTTCGGTGTTGGTGCGAACTGAGTGCGTTCTAAAAAGCAGCTCAGTGGAAAACGCTATTAAACTACATAAAAAAACTGCAATTTTATCTTATAATTCTTATAAAAAATGAGTGCCGCCATTTTAACTTACACCGGAAGTGACGTAATCAAAGGTAATATCAGCATTTTCGTCCTTGGCCCGAATGCAATCGATTGGCGAAAACCGCATTTCGATAACTTTAATAATTTCTGAATATAGAGCGTTGCAGTCATTTTTTAAAAATGATTTTTTTAACACTTTTTTCAAAAAATAAGTGTAGCACAATATATATTGCTGGATTCAGAAAAAATACTCTTTTAAACTACATTAAAAAAACTGCAACTTTATCTTATAAAAAAAATGATTGCCCCCATTTTAGCTTATACCGGAAGTGACGTCATCAAAGGTCGTATCAGCATTTTCGTCCTTGACCCGAATGTAATCGATTAGCGAAAACCGGATTTCGATAACTTTAATAATTTCTGACTATAGAGCGTTGCAGTAATTTTTTAAACATGATTTTTTTAACACTTTTTTCAAAAAATAAGTATAGCACAATATCTATGTATATATTGCTGAATTCAGAAAAAAATACTCTTAAACTACATACTTACAAAAACTGCAACTTTATCTTATAAAAAAAATGAGTGCCGCCATTTTAGCTTATACGGGAAGTGATGTCATCAAAGGTAATATCAGCATTTCGTCCTTGGCCCGAATGTAATCGATTAGCGAAAACCGCATTTCGATAACTTTAATAGTTTCTGAGTTTAGAGCGTTGCAAGGAATGTGTACGTACAGACTACAGACTACAGACTACTGACTACATTATGCTGTGCTACAGACAACAGACGGAAATCTTTTTTTTTCATTTTTTTAATCTACGTATTCAGAAACGCAAAGATATGTAAAAATTTGCATACCTAGGTCACATTTTTTTTTGAAACACTAATACCTACTATACTTCCCTTTTACTTCGTACTTCGTAAAAACCTAATTATTACAAATGTTTTGTGTTACATGGTAAATTCTGTACATAAGTAGATGTGTTAATTGAAGAAGAATTTTGTAAGTGGTAGAGTTTAAAAAAAGAAAAAGAAAAGAGGGCGATGTATTGATATGTGTTAGGCTTAGGGGGAATTGGTTGTTGAATAAAGCATTCTAAGTTATCCGTGAACCGGAGTAGACCGCTATTTGTTAGCACTCTCTATCACGATTTCGATCATCAATGTCCGCTCTTCATATGAAATGTTCTTCATTGACTACCTCTTGCAGGGAACTTTTGAAACGATTTCGATATGCAAGCGGTTTCGTGTATGAATATCGGTAAGTAATCAATTATTAAAATTATCTTAATATTAAACATCTTTTTATTAACATTAACTAATTTTTGATAAAGTAGCGCGTCATTTCGGTAAACAATAATGCAAAAATTTATTTTATTTTTATTTTTTATTTATTTATTTTGTGGGCCGAAATCTAGGAACAGTCAATTTTCAAGCACCCCTCGCGCATCAACTGCTTTGGTTATTATCACTACCCTTACTAGAATTTTGCCTGACTAAGGGAATTTCACCCTCAACCAGGGATCTTTATCGTGGCAAAGATCGTAGACACGGTACCTATGCGAGAAGAAGGCGTGTTTCAGATTTTCTCCGCTTTAGAAAAACAGCTACCTTGGCCGGGTTTGAACCCGCGTTATTATTATTATCTATTATTGCTAAATCTACGACTCTACTGTATAATATTGTTAAATTCTTATCAATGTTTTTTTATTGATCCATTTGGTCTTTAAAAACTCTTCAATGTTCTACGAAGCTTCCCATAATGCTTGTTTCCATTTTCAAGAGGTCTAAAAAGTCTTACTTTTAGTTGCAATTAAAACTTTCACTAGGTATAGCTGTTTTCAATAAATACATTTTTAATTTATTAAAATAAAATTATGAAATTAAAGTAACGTAATTTCCTAATTTTTTGATTGAAATTAGCGGTCAATCTTTAAGAATTAATTATTGGAATGAAATAATTTTTAAATAATTACATATAACAAAGTATACCAGGATGCAGGATTGATCCATGTTTAAAAACTAAGAAAAATACAATCATCGAGATCTATCAATTTAAAATTTTTTTTACTGCTGGAGGGGATTATAATATATTTTGCAGAGACGGAATGAAAGTACGGTCAGCGGTTAAAGATATTTTAAGTTTGCTCGATAACCTCAACCACTTTTATCTCTTGTTTCCGAGATAAAAATTGCGAAATTTTTATCGCATTTATTTAAAACACATACATATATGTACTACGAAATAAACAATAACATAACTTTGAAAGTCAGAGGGTCAAAGCAGGCCCGTGCGCAGGATTTGTCCATGGGAGGGGCTGGGTTGGGAACAGGGAAGACCTCAAAGGTTGATTGAATGATTTCAATCAACGCCTCAAACGGGCCCAAACATTCATAAAACATAAACTAGGTTGCGATACTCCCAATAATAAAATTAGGTTAATGGGGCGGAGGGGGGGGGGGGGTCAAGAACTTTTTTCGATCCAATTTTGACCCTGATTTCTATCAATATTAGTTCGCCTTGAAGGCCTCCAAAGTTCTCTTACGTCTGCCCAGTTTGTTGGCACCTTTCTTTCACCTGCCCGCACCGACCCCGGTTTACGTTCGCCCATTGCACTGAAAACATATTGACTCAACGAATTTGTTTGATGAATTCCGAAATTTTCTAAAAATGAGAGCAATTTACGAGGAAATTTAGCCTGAAGTAAAGAGTTGCCATGCAACGACAATTTTTCCTGTTAGTACGCCAAATGTTCACTCCCCATTGGAAAAGACTCGGATTTCATTTTTTGGACAACTCGCTGTGACCACTGTATTGGTGGGATTGTTGACTTTTATACCTGAAAATGACCCCACGGCAGTTATGCCTATCGATATCGCATTGGGGTATGCTATTTCTATTTTAATTTTGAAAGAATCGATTTTTATGAGGAAATAAAACTCGCAGTGTTTTGAAATTTATATTTTAGTAACAGTAAGAAAAAATACGTGTACATGTAAAATTAAATCACATATACTCATTTAAGACAAAAATCATTTTTTTTTAATATTCAAGCCAGATGTTACTAATTAAACGGAATTTAGCGGCGACACCACTGGTATCACATGATTGCTAAGCTTGGAAAATTTACAATTATACTAGTGCGCATCCGACCTTGGTGCAATCATTCTCCGTACGTGCTGTATTATATTTCATTATATTTCAACGGGTTATGGGAGGGGTTTGAACCCCCAAACCCCCCCCCCTCCCCCTTGCGCACGGGCCTGGGTCAAAGCCCTACAATCCTAGGACTTCAATTAATGTCTTCACGTCATTCTTAAAGCTGCATGTTTTATGACATGTGCGAATGCAGTGAAGTAGATTTTAATACATAATAGTGAATTAGAACCATTTCTCAACTTGTAGATGTCTGAACACAAAATCCCTACCGCCCGATTGGGGAAAGAAGAAGATTTTTGATAAAGAAAATGAAGATTTTTGGCTTGATTTCAATTGTTGTAGTTGGTGTAAATGAATTTGAGATCTGTAACTTGGCTGGTGTAATACTGGTATAGCTGCCTTCATTGGTCAAAATTTATTGGGAGGAGCTTTACTATATCTGTTGGGGGAACAGATTGTAGGTGACCAAACTTCTTACTCCTATGTATGTTTTATGACATGTAACAATGCAATAAAGTATATTTTCATACCATTATTAATGACTAATAGTGCATTACAACTATTTCTCAACTTGTAGAGGTCTAAACACTAAATCCCTACCGCCCGATTGGGGAAAGAAGAAGATTTTTGGTAAAGAAATAGAAGGTTTTTGGTATTAATGCAATTTATTACAAGGTATAGGAATAACATTTGAAATTTTAGCAGCATTCCTACCTTAAATGCTAAACTACCGTCATTTGATTGGATTACCGAAAAAGAAAAGAAAATGTTTCTGACAACATTTTCTGATTTGGTTAAAGAGGTTAAGAATAATGAAAGGTATATCAACAATTTAGAACTTGCAGAAAGGCATGTCAAGCTTTTAGAATATAATGTACCACGTGGGAAATTGATATACCCGCTGACAATGGTTGCATTTTATAAGTTAATAGAAGATCCCCATAAGCTGACTCAGGAAAATGTTCAACTGTCTATGGTATTGGCATGGTGCACACAAATGGTGAGTTGTAATAAACATAAGGGGATAAATACCATTTTCGTTGTTATGTCAGTTTTAGTAGGTATGTACCTAATGTAATTATGTCCTTTAATTTGACTTCATTCGTTAATTAATTCTATTTTGATGAAAGATATGTGTAGTATTTCAGTATTTGGGACCACTTCATGCACGTCTTCATCACTTTTTAAGTTTTATGTACCGTATAATACCATAATACCATAATTGAACCAACTCTATTAAAAAAATTAAAAGGTATCGACATAGTTGGATTTTTACAAATATTCAGCATGTTCGCTTTATAAAAAGGAAAGATGTGTCCTTTTTCTGTGTACGTAAGACTAAAGTGACTGCCGAAAAACCATTGATACCATTTCCATTAATAATGTATTGAAACTGTGACGTGGTGAAGAGAGTATGTTCCAGTAGGTTGCTATTACCTTATTTACATAATTCACTCTTTTACCGTGATTATTGTGACGGGCACGCTACAAAATCGGGGTGGTACAAGAATAAGTTTGTTTTAAAATTTATATTTACCTACCAAATGTGATGGTTTTTGTGGTTTTTTGGAATAATAATAATAATAATGGATAATGGTCTTATTGTTTTTGTCATGCAAATCGTCATGTAGGCACCCGCTGATACTGCAGATGTCAGGTTCTTTATCTTGAGAAGCTTAGCTTGCATTTTCATTCATTTTTTTGAACCATTGGAAATAAGCAAAGGTTAACGGTTAACGTTAATAAACGCAGTCAACCTAAAAAGTGGTTGTAATAGTGTTTTTCCACCCTATGTTGATGGATAAGCTCAATCGCAGCGTAACGTGCCAGTTTAAATTTATTGAAGAACGCTTGCAAATTAGATAGTTTCCTTTTTTGTATGTTTTTTGTATTTCCATAAGCTGCTTATAGATGGAGATTAGGATAAAATTGGGTAATTATTAGTGAAAGTACGTGTAATTGATGAAAATTTGCTGTTTGAAAATTACTTACGTGACTCGCATTCTCGCATTAGAAGCGTGCAAATTGTTGTAAATATTTATTGCCGTCAACTGCGAACAAGACTTGCCGATTTCAGCTTGCAAATCTATGACTGAAACTTTTTATGAAAAAGCCTTGTAGTGAATTTTCTTCGAGTTATATGTTTTACGGGTTTGCAAACAATTCATGGTTTCGTATTGCAACCATTGATCACATATCAAATAAAATCACACCTTCTCAAGCAAACGACGTGTTTGACTCGCATTTTTTTTAAATTTAAACCGAAAAAGCTTCCTGAAAAACAAATTATGTGAAATCCTTAGGCGTGAACAGCATTTCTAATTGTCACACTAGAGGTTTTGTAAATTTATAAGAGAATCGGTCTTTGTCATTGTCACTACATTTATCTAGACCTCGGATTTTTAAGCAAATGCTTATTTATTTGTATTAGATATACAAGTCTAAAAATCAAGGTAAATCCATTTCAAACAATTTTAAAGAAAATGAACTGGTGTTATAAATGCTTATTGTGCTTATTCTGGCGTTTGCGTGCTTATTTACATAGAATAATGCTTATTTGTGCTTAATTTGCTTTTTAGTGCTAATTTGAATGTTTTTCTCGCTTATTTGAATATCTTATTTGGAAGAGAAGTTTAAAATTTAAATTCTGTTACAATGTGTGGTTCCTAACTTTCAAAAACCTATTATAGGAGTAATTAGACCCCTGAAGTAATTACTTTTAAGAAATTAATGATGATGGATATTTACAATGTACGTATCACCTTCAGACTTAGCAGCGAACCCGTTTTAAAGGTTTATCAAAGCAGCTGGTGGGTTCCTTATATTTTAAGTAATCTGTGAACCCGCAGTTTAAACTGAGTTATTGTTTCCCTGTTCGTGGTCAATACCCGCATCGTCTAGGCTTAGAGATTTTACTGAAAATGGGAAAAGACAAAACTCCAAAAAATGAGATAGAAAGTAGTAAAGGAAACATCGCGCAAATTAAAACTAAATTTGATTATGTTCTTAACAAAAATGGTGGATACCACACGTTAGATGCTTTCGAGAATGCAGTATCAGGACTCAGGAGGGGATTCTGACCTACCCAATAGTGTTCCACTAGAGTTAGCACCGTTTTACTTCCCGAGTACGAAGTAAAAGGGAAGTATTGTATTAGTGTTCCAAAAAAAAATTGACGTATGCAAATTTTTACATACAATATATCTTCGCGTTTCTGAATACGTAGATTCAAAAAATGAGAAAACAATTTTCCGTCTGTCGTCTGTAGTCTATAGTCTGTCCGTACACATTCCTTGCAACGCTCTAAATTCAGAAATTATTAAAGTTATCGAAATACGGTTTGGCCAATCGATTGCATTCGGGCCAAGGGCGAAAATGCTAATATTATCTTTGACGAGATCACTTCCGGTATAAGCTAAAATGGTGGAAATCATTTTTTTTAAAAGATAAAGTTGCAATTTTTTTATGTGGTTTAAGAGTATTTTTTTCTGAATTCAGCTATATTTATTTTGTGAACAAGTGTTAATACGAGGGAAGTCACGTGGCAACTTGCCAGATTTTTTTTTAAATTTGCACGTTTAACGTCACTGTATAAAAAGGTACTTACTTATTTGTGCATATAAATATTTATTTGAGCTTATAAATGCATATTAAAGCTTATTTTCATCTTTTTTTATGCATATTGCATGCTTATATCAACCATTATTTGTGCATATAAATCCGAGGTCTATAACGAATATACTATACCAAAATATTTATCATAAAATATTCTTTTATTTTCATTACATGTTTCCATGTAGATGTAATGGCACTGTCTCGTGACCCGTGCCCTTGAAAAAAGCTGCGCGAAGGTACCTACGATTATTTACGATGGAGAGGGATATTATAAGTGAAATTCCAAAAGATAAAAACATCGACTTAAGTTATACAGGGTGAGTTTTTTCCGATGTTTAGCATGGGGATCTTGGAAACTAGCAGAGATAGAGAGACGATTAAATGGGGAAAGAATTGCAGTTTTACCAGCTCAATTCAATAAGCTTTCGTTTTTTGAAAAAAATGCATGGCTAACTAGATATCTCAAAAAACTCATTTTTTCGTTTTTTTGATTAGTGCCTATAGCTCTGTTATTATTGATTTTAGAAAAAATGTGTAAAGGGAAAAGTTGTAGATAATTATGGGCTCAATAATACAGTTTAATCAAATTTTATATGTATGCTCTAATTTTTGAGTTATGACACAAACTTGTGTTTTTTCTAATGGAAACCATAGTTGGCCATGACTTTATAAAAAAGGTCCTTTTTCGACGATTCTAACAATATATCACTTGACATACTATTTTCATTACTATAGAAATTATGGCCACTTTTTTGTTTTTAATGTCGCATTGTTTGAGTAGTAGACTATAGAAACAATTGATAAATGCGCATCGCATTTAATAATAAAATTCAAGTGATTTATAATAAAAAAAAATTATCTCGAAACTATAGGTAAACATATTTATTTGCATATACAGCTCTACCCTGTCTATTTATAAGTTGCGTATATGCTAAAAAAGGGGCTACAATTATTATTACTATTATAGAAATATTTTAATGAAATTGTATGTAGAAAATTACAAACGATAAATAAATAAATAATAAACGCATGTATCAATTGTTTCCATAGTGTACTACTTAAACAATGCGACATTAAAAACAAAAAAATGGCCATAATGTCTATAGTAATGAAAATAAATATGTCATGTGATATATTGTTAGAATCGTCGAAAAAGGGCCTTTTTTATAAAGTCATGGCCAACTATGGTTTCCATTAGAAAAAACACAAGTTTGTGTCATAACTCAAAAATTAGGGTATAAATATAAAATTTGATTAAACTGTATTATTGAGCCCATAATTATCTACAACTTTTTCCTTTACACATTTTTTCTAAAATCAATAATAACAGAGCTATAGGCGCTAAACAAAAAAACGAAAAAATGATTTTTTTGAGATATCTAGTTAGCCATGCATTTTTTTCAAAAAACGAAAAGCTCATTGAATTGAGCTGGTAAAACTGCAATTTTTTCCCCATTTAATCGTCTCTCTATCTCTGCTAGTTTCCAAGATCCCCATGCTAAACATCGGAAAAAACTCACCCTGTATAAATGGTTATATATAAATGTATTTTTAGATTGGTTTGTTGTTATAGTCGGATTCACCGGGTTTTAGGTATGGTATGACTCATTGCAGTAAAGTATGATAATCGACGTGACATAGTTTTCTGTTTCTGTAAATAAAAGTATCAGTAAAATGCAATTGAGAAACGTATGTCGTTCCGTTTATTTTATGTGCAAGCAATGAAACGTATGTCCGTGCGTTGAAACAGCTGATCGAACTGGATTGACAGTGACAGATTAGACAAAAATTGACAGTAGGAATTATTTATTAGTTACGACATACGGAGCGTCTGCATTGATGCATACGATTTGTAGCGATGAGTCATACCTAAAAACCGGCGAATCCGACTTTAGCACGATAGACACATCTGCGACGGTATGACTCATACGTCACGAGAAAATGCATTACCTCTACAAGAAGTTTTTTACTTTACATTTATGATTTCTTCGTTTCAGTTGTTTACATGTTTTATCATATCTGACGATATAATCGACTCTTCTGAAATTCGTCAAGGTCTACCTTGTTGGCATTTATTAGAAAATGTAGGAATTCAAGCAATAAATGATAAGATATTATTGGAAAATGGAATACATACAATCCTTAAACGTCATTTAGAAAATCATCACTCCTATGTTCCAGCAATAGAATTATTTCATAAACTATCAACTGTATTAACGTTGGGACAAACTTTGGACGCACTGTCTTACAAAAATGGTGTAATCGATTTCGATACTTTCAATATTGACTTTTATAGATTAATAAGCAAATATAAAACTTGCTCGCTATTTGTTTTTCCAATTAGATTGGCAAGCCATTTTTCGTCCCAATGCGATAATAAATTTCATGAATGGGCAGAAAGGTTTTTTCAAAGAATGGGGCACTACTTCCATATCCAGGTAAGCTAAGATATTATATGTATAACGTACAACAAATATTTTCTTAGAATGATTTCTTTGACTGCTTCGGCGATCCTCTTATAACGGGTAAAAATGGCACAGATATTCAAGAAGGTAGATGTACATGGTTAATAACAAATGCAATGCAGCGAGCATCTTCAAAGCAGAAAATCATACTGCGACAAAATTACGGAAAATCAAATCCACAGAGTATTGCTGCAGTTCGCACTATCTATGAAGAACTTGACCTACCGAAACTATACGCATCTACCGAAGATGATACTTATAATACACTCCAATCTGATATTCAAATGCTCCCGCAGACGTCACGTGGTTTTTTCGATCAGTTTTTAGATAGGATACATAGAAGAACGGGGCAAACATATTAATCTCATAGATATGCAATGCATGTTTGATCACTTTTTGATTTTGTATTACAAAAAAGGAGCAAATGAATAAAATGATAAGCATTGTGTTTGTAATGTAAATTGAATACAACGTACAGGTAGAACTGGTTCAAGGAAAGGGTAGGTGAAACATATCGCCGATACTCATGTTTTCCTTGGTCACCCTCTTGATTTCAATATCTTTTTCATTGGTCTGTCGTCTGTTATTCTAATTAGGTACCCAAACCAATTTAATTACTGTTTCTCGATTGTGTTTTGAATTAATTCTACACCTATAGATATATGTCTTTTGTGATCTATGAGGGCTCCCAAATACTTAAAGTATTCTCCATTTTGTTTCTTCTTTTCCTATTACTATAACCTTTGTTTTACTGAAATTTACCCTTAAGTTTCTTTTCTTCAGTTCTTGATTCCAAATATTTACGTTTCTTTGCGAAGGTGTTTCAATTGGCATCACGTATCATCAAATCACCCGAAAAAGTACATGCTGATAGATAAACACAGTTCATTTTGTAGTAAGCTATAGTACAGGGTTGCCCACTTGTCCCCCGTTCTTCGACAGCACCTTTAATATTAATTTTAGCACTTTAGCATTTATTCAGATATTCATTGTTTACAACCTAAAAATATTTTGAGGCCCGCACTGCTCTCGGTTTCGTCTGTACAGGATCATACTCTATTATTTTAAATTGAACACCCAATAGATTTTTATATTTTTGAAATTCATGTTCGATTCTAGACCAAGTTTGTTTCTTATTCAGATGTTTTACAACCTATAAATATTTTGAGGCCCGCACAACTTAATAAATTCTGATTTAAGTGCAAATGATTTTAATGCGTACTTTATCAATATTATTGACGAAATTATAGCTAATATATCAAATAGTAGCAATCAAGTAAGTAACTATGCAGTAAAAAAGACTAAATTACCCATTTTTGAGTTCAAATGCATCTCTCAGGTGGAACTATGTAAGGATGTTAAAAACTTAAAGAATAGTAACGCTAAGGATATTTTTGGATTGAGTGTCAATTTTCTTAAACACAACGTAAGCGTGTTAGTTCAACCACTGACAACGATGATTAACCTAATCATCACATCGGGAATATTCCGAGGTGCATTAAAGTTGGTCTGGTACTACCTTTTTTTAAAAAGGGGAAATGATAAAAACGAATCTCAATTTTACCTATATTCAGTAAAATAATAAAGAGGTTGCTACATAGACAAATAGTAAATTTTTTTGAAATCAATAATGAATTTTTTAAGGAGCAATATGGATTTCGCAAAGGAAGGGGTACATCCGACGACTTAACTACTCTCTTTAACAACACGCTGGAAAGCTTTGAAAGGAGACAACATCTGGTAGCTGCATTCTTGGATTTGTCTAAGGCGTTCGACTGCGTCGCACACACGTTACTGCTAAGGAAACTAACAGATAGGTATAACTGTGCGGCGTTGATATTATCGTCCTTGAGTGATAGACAACAGTGCGTGTTGTTTAACAATATTGTCTCTGACAGCTCACCCGTTATAAAGGGCGTCCCGCAAGGCTCAATTATGGGTCCCCTACTATTCTTAATATATGTGAATGATATGCCTGCATCACTACCGGCGCCACTTAGTAGGTATTGGGGCACTCTGGCCTGGGAAAATTTTGAAGACCGTGGGAACTTTTTTGTGGGGCGGTATCCTTTGATGTTTGCCGCCCGTGTGGGATGGGGCACTCGGGACCGGGACCGTGGGAACTTTTTTGTGGGGTGGTATCCTTTGATGTTTGCCGCCCGTGTGGGATGGGGCACTCGGGACCGGGACCGTGGGAACTTTTTTGTGGGGCGGTATCCTTTGATGTTTGCCGCCCGTGTGGGGCACTCTGGACCGTGGGAACTTTTTATGGGGCGTGGGAAAGTTTTAAAGGTGTGAATTTTCTGGGCCCGGGTATCCTTTGATGTTTGGCGGCCGTGACGGAATTGCTGGAAAAAAAGTTTTGCGTAAAGCGGGACTCGAACAGCGGTCGGTCGTTATGGGCGAGCCATAAAACGCACTGAGCTACCGCTACTTTGGTAAATGACCAATTTAAAGTTGAACACTATAAAAAAAAGGACCTTGTATATTTGGAAAAAGTCACTCGGACCCACTCTACCTCCTTTTGTTATTAGTAATCGTGATAAGCAAAGACGTATAAGAAATACGGACATAAGGCGAGAAACGCATTACTTATACGTATAATATGAACCTAATGACTATTTTCGAAATACAATCTCAAAAACGGCTCGAGATATCGAAAAAATAATTTAAAAATCACCCCCGTCTCCCCCTGTCTGCTTTTGTCCTTGGTAATCACATACTAAAAATTCAAATCGAAAAGGGCCAAAATGGCCAGACTGATTTTCCATAAATTAAGTCGAGGAATGTGGACATAAGGCGAGAAACGCATTACTTATACGTATAATATGAACCTAATGACTATTTTCGAAATATCTCAAAAACGGCTCGAGATATCGAAAAAATAATTTAAAAATCACCCCCATCACCCCCTGTCTGCTTTTGTCCTTGGTAATCACATACTAAAAATTCAAATCGAAAAGGGCCAAAATGGCCAGACTGATTTTCCATATAGACTTAGTAGAGAAATGTGGGTATAAGGTGAGAAACGCATTACTTATACGTATAATATGAACCTAATGACTATTTTCGAAATATCTCAAAAACGGCTCGAGATATCGAAAAAATAATCTAAAAATTACCCCCGTCTCCCCCTGTCTGCTTTTGTCCTTGGTAATCACATACTAAAAATTCAAATCGAAAAGGGCCAAAATGGCCAGACTGATTTTCCATAAATTAAGTCGAGAAATGTGGCCATAAGGCGAGAAACGCATTACTTATACGTATAATATGAACCTAATGACTATTTTCGAAATATCTCAAAAACGGCTCGAGATATCGAAAAAATAATTTAAAAATCACCCCCGTCTCCCCCCGTCTGCTTTTGTTCTTGGTAATCACATACTAAAAATTCAAATCGAAAAGGGCCAAAATGACCAGCCTGATTTTTCATATAGACTTGATATAAGTTAAGGCGAGAAACGTATTACTTATACGTATAATATGACCTTAATGAAAGTACAGCTATGATGGAATAAGTCTACTTTTTTGAAAATTTCTCCAAAACGGCTGAAGATATCGACAAAATAAAAGTACAAATGCCTTGAACATAAAGATCCCTATGTGTTTTTGTCATTTATAACATTATCAATGGCGAAATTAATAATTATAGCGGTGATTTCTTATCGGAAATCAGCACATATTTAGGCTGTGGCAGTAACAATTTTGAGATTTTCATATGTTACCGGGTAGCTTGGTATGTTGAAGGAAAATGCGTGGTTGTATTGTATATACATATAATTATGAGAATAACTATATACAATTCTATTTACGGTTCTTAATTTACAATGCGTATGTACAATAATATATACAGATATAATGATATACAATTTACTTCTTGCCGTCGTTGCTGTAGTGGTGTGGTTGATCTTGGAGTCGCGGATGGAACTCTGATGATCTTGAGGTTGACGGGGCTGTTGTTATGTAGCCTGGACCGCCCGCGGTCGTGGTAAGGGTAGCTACGCCCCCGCAGTTAGCGGGGTGCGGTAACACGTGTTCCCCGTTGAGAGTAACGGAATCTACCCTTGCAGCCACTCCGGTGTCGGGGTTTCCGCGCGTAATTCCTATTGGCTGAGCGTTGGTAACAGTTCCCCCCTGCTGCGAAGGAATTGCGGCGGGGTGTCGGATGCGGTCCAGCAGGCGTCGGTGGTAGGGCTTCCTTCTGTTGCGGGGAGGCGTGGGAGATATTACCACTGGTGGTGGTTCTTGGAGGGGTGCCTGTGGTGGCGTGGGTGCGTCGTCTGGCGCTGGATCGCGCGGTCGGTTGGGTGCTGGTCGGAGGTCGTGTATATGGACCTTGAACAATTCCCCTGCTTCCCGCCTGATCCAATATGCGTTGGTGCCAGCGGCTGCGACGACGGGGTAGGGCCCGTTCCATTTCCGGGCGAACTCTCCGGTGGTGGTAGCCCTGGAACGTTCCATCACTTGGTCGCCGTCCTGAAACTGTACCCGTGTTGGCCCGTAGTTTGTGTACCGGGAGCGGTATTTGTGTTGGTTTCTGTGAACCGTTCTTATCCGCTCCTCTCTTGCCTCTTCTTGGTCTACCTCCGGTTGCGGTTGAGGTATCGCATGCCATTCCCCTGGGCGAGGGAGCTCGTATCCCAGTAGAGCGTGGCTGGGGGTCGTTCCGGTGGCCGCGTTCTTCCTTGTCCTCAGTGTGTATAGGATTATGGGCAGGATCTTGTCCCACGTTTTAGGATCTTTGTTTTCTAGGTGTATACGGAGGCCTTTCTTGATTTCTTGATTTCTCCTTTCCACCGGATTAGCTTGCGGGTGGAAGATGGGGGCTGTCCAGTGGTAACATCCCCAGTGCTGTAGGGCCGCGTCCCAGGTTATTGAAGTGAACTGAGGCCCGTTGTCGGAGATGATGGCTCTTGGAAAACCGTATCTTCCGAAAACCTCGTTTTCCATCCGGTTCACTACAACGTCTGTGGTGGTGAGGCAGAGTGGGAATGCTTCCACCCACATGCTGTATAAGTCCGTGATCACCAGTATGAATCGGTTTTTGTTGTACGACTCCACGTATGGCCCCACGTTGGGCGCCAATTGTTACCGGGTAGCTTGGTATGTTGAAGGAAAATGCGTGGTTGTATTGTATATACATATAATTATGAGAATAACTATATACAATTCTATTTACGGTTCTTAATTTACAATGCGTATGTACAATAATATATACAGATATAATGATATACAATTTACTTCTTGCCGTCGTTGCTGTAGTGGTGTGGTTGATCTTGGAGTCGCGGATGGAACTCTGATGATCTTGAGGTTGACGGGGCTGTTGTTATGTAGCCTGGACCGCCCGCGGTCGTGGTAAGGGTAGCTACGCCCCCGCAGTTAGCGGGGTGCGGTAACACGTGTTCCCCGTTGAGAGTAACGGAATCTACCCTTGCAGCCACTCCGGTGTCGGGGTTTCCGCGCGTAATTCCTATTGGCTGAGCGTTGGTAACATCATATGTTACCGGGTAGCTTGGTATGTTGAGGGAAAATGCGTGGTTGTATTGTATATACATATAATTATGAGAATAACTATATACAATTCTAATTACGGTTCTTAATTTACAATGCGTATGTACAATAATATATACAGATATAATGATATACAATTTACTTCTTGCCGTCGTTGCTGTAGTGGTGTGGTTGATCTTGGAGTCGCGGATGGAACTCTGATGATCTTGAGGTTGACGGGGCTGTTGTTATGTAGCCTGGACCGCCCGCGGTCGTGGTAAGGGTAGCTACGCCCCCGCAGTTAGCGGGGTGCGGTAACACGTGTTCCCCGTTGAGAGTAACGGGATCTACCCTTGCAGCCACTCTGGTGTCGGGGTTTCCGCGCGCAATTCCTATTGGCTGAGCGTTGGGGGTAACAGTTCCCCCCTGCTGCGAAGGAATTGCGGCGGGGTGTCGGATGCGGTCCAGCAGGCGCCTGTGATAGGGCTTCCTTCTGTTGCGGGGAGGGGTCGGCGAGATTACCACCGGTGGTGGTTCTTGGAGGGGTGCCTGTGGTGGCGTGGGTGCGTCGTCTGGCGCTGGATCGCGCGGTCGGTTGGGTGCTGGTCGGAGGTCGTGTATATGGACCTTGAACAATTCCCCTGCTTCCCGCCTGATCCAATATGCGTTGGTGCCAGCGGCTGCGACGACGGGGTAGGGGCCGTTCCATTTCCGGGCGAACTCTCCGGTGGTGGTAGCCCTGGAACGTTCCATCACTTGGTCGCCGTCCTGAAACTGTACCCGTGTTGGCCCGTAATTTGTGTACCGGGAGCGGTATTTGTGTTGGTTTCTGTGAACCGTCCTTATCCGCTCCTCTCTTGCCTCTTCTTGGTCTACCTCCGGTTGCGGTTGAGGTATCGCATGCCATTCCCCTGGGCGAGGGAGCTCGTATCCCAGTAGAGCGTGGCTGGGGGTCGTTCCGGTGGCCGCGTTCTTCCTTGTCCTCAGTGTGTATAGGATTATGGGCAGGATCTTGTCCCACGTTTTAGGATCTTTGTTTTCTAGGTGTATACGGAGGCCTTTCTTGATTTCTTGATTTCTCCTTTCCACCGGATTAGCTTGCGGGTGGAAGATGGGGGCTGTCCAGTGGTAACATCCCCAGTGCTGTAGGGCCGCGTCCCAGGTTATTGAAGTGAACTGAGGCCCGTTGTCGGAGATGATGGCTCTTGGAAAACCGTATCTTCCGAAAACCTCGTTTTCCATCCGGTTCACAACAACGTCTGTGGTGGTGAGGCAGAGTGGGAATGCTTCCACCCACATGCTGTATAAGTCCGTGATGACCAGTATGAATCTGTTTTTGTTGTACGACTCCACGTATGGGCCCATCAGATCGACTGAAATCACCTCCCACGGTCGGCTCGGTTGTCGTGGCCGAACGGTTGCTTCTTGAATAGGTCCTCTCTTGGTGGTGGCGCAGACCCAGCAGTTTCTGACGTAATCGCGTACCGTCTCTTCCAGTTTGGGCCAGTGATAGTGGGTGCTGATGGCTCGGAGGGTTTCCTCGGCGCCTGGATGTCCAGCGGTCGGGGCATCGTGGTAGGCGGTTAGGACGGCCTCTTTCATATTGGCGGGTACTACCAATCTGTTTCCGTTCGGACCTCGTTGGTACAGTAACTCGTCCTCTACCGTATGTGTTCGCATAAATCGTCGTTGGGCTGCGTCGGCGTCGGCGGGGCCGAGTTGGTTGAGTAGACCCCAGCCGCGTATGAGGTTCGCGGCGTGGGGGTTCTCCCGTTGGCTCTCTTTTACCCGATCTGCGAGGGTCGCTACGTTGATGTGGGCGATGGTGGCTTGTCTCGTCTCCCCTTGGGGCGCCTCTGTTTCGGGCGGTAACATCCTCTCTATGTCGGCCTCCGTCGCCTCGTCGGCCGGCTCGTCAGAAGGGTTACGGGATAGGTGGTCTGGAAGCTCGTTGGTGTTTCCTGGGCAATGGATGATCTCAAAATCTGTAGCCGTAGTGCCCATCTGGTTAGTTTACTACGTTCGTCTTTGGTTCTGTCTAACCACAGCAGTGCTTGGCTGTCGGTTTTCAGGGTGAAGTGGCGGTCCTCTAAGTACGGCCGGTACCTCTTGATTGCCCATACAACGGCCAAGCATTCCTGTTCGTTGACATGGTAGCGGCTTTGGGCTTGGTTGAGCTTTGCGCTGGCGTACCCCAAGATTCTCCGGTCTCCAGTGGGGGTCTCTTGATAGAGTACCGCTGCGATACCCTTGCCACTGGCGTCGGTTTGGAGTGTGAACGGCAGTGAGAAGTCTGGGCGGGATAGTCGTAGGGGTTGTGCGATTGCGTTCTTGGTATCGGCGAACGCCCGTTCTGCGGCCTGGGTCCAACGAAAGGGGGTGTTCTTCTGTAGTAGGTGGTTCAGGGGGCCTTGCAGCTCCGCACAGCGTGGCACGTACTCCCGCAGCCAGTTCGTCATCCCCAAAAAGCTTCGGAGTTGTTTTCGCGTTGCTGGTCGGACCGCTGCCTTGATAGCTTCTACGTGCTCGGTTCTGGGCTCGTTCCCCTCCGTTGTTATGGTGTGTCCGAGGTAGTGGAGTGTTTCTACCCCGAAGTGACATTTGTCGAGGGATAACCGGAGCTGGTGTTGTTGTAGTCGCTCCAGCACGAGATGTAGATGGCGGAGATGGTCGTCCCACGTGTCGGAATATATAATTATGTCATCCAGGTATACCATAGTGAATTGTCGGAGGTAGCCGGCTAGTACCTGGGTCATTAGCTTCTGAAACGTCGCTGGTGCATTCTTTAGCCCGAATGGCATTACCCGAAACTGGTAGGCCGCTCCATCCGGGGTAGTGAAGGCAGTTAGTGGCTTCGACGATTCCTCCAGGGGGACTTGCCAGTAGCCGGCTTTCAGGTCGAGCGTGGAGAACACCTTGGCGGTCCCTAGGTCTCGGAGGGTTTCCTGGATGATGGGGAGGTTGGAGCTTTCGTCCTTCGTGATGGAGTTGAGCCGTCGGTAGTCCACGCAGAACCTCGGTCGGCCGTCCTTCTTCTGTACTATCACGATCGGTGATGAGTATTCCGAGGTGCTAGGCTCGATTACGTGTGCTGCCAACATGGATTCTACTTCTTCTACTATCGTTATTTTCTTTGCCGGCGAATAGCGGTATGGGGGCAGCCTGAAGGGGGTGTCCTGTCGCAGGCGGATTTTGTGCGTGGTGGACGCCGTGGTTGACACGTTGCGGTCGCCGTCGATGGTGGCCTCGAAGTTCCGTAGTGTGTCGACGAGTCGAAGGGTTAGCGGTGGCGGAAATCCGTGGTGGATACTGTCGGCGGTGAAACTCCTTATCTCTGGTTGCGGTTGTTGGCGTAGCCAGTGTATTGTACGCCTGTCCTTGGTGCCCCAGTGGACACATCCCCGCTCATAATCCAGTACTGCTTTGTACGTGCGCAGCCATGCCTGTCCCAAGATGAATGGGGATACCAAGTTGGGGGCGACCAAGAAGTCGTCCTGGTGGTGTTCGCCTTCTATAGCGTACGTTAGGGTTGTGGTGCCGCTGATGAGGAGTTGGTGGTTTGGGTCCGCCAGGTTGGCGGTGTGTTCGGTATAGGGTTGGCAGTTGTTGACCAGTTCACTCCGGACGAAGTTGTGGGTCGATCCGGAGTCTAGCAGCGCTTTGATGGTCCTCCCGTTGTAGTGGACTGCGATAATTGGGAGGTCCGTTTCCATCCCGGATTGGATTAGTTGTGCGGCCGGTCGGGGTGTCCGGCCGCTGGTCCGTTTCCCTGGTTGCCATGCCTCTCGAGTAAGGTGGGGCAGTCCCGGTGGAAGTGATACCCAGGGCAGAATCGGCACTTCGGGAGGTTCGGCTCGCGGGTTGTAGCTTCGTCTTGTCCCTGGGGCATGGCCTTGTGGTCGTTTTCTATCTTCTCCGATATTCGAACGAGCTCTAGGATGCTCCCGGTGGTCGTGGTGTGTAGGAACCGGCGGATGCGTGGATTCATCAGCTCCTTCAACAGCTCGGTATGGTCCGCTATGGGTAGCTTTAAACGGGTTGCCAAGTGTGCCTTCCGTTGTAGGAAGGTCCTCGCGTTCTCGGACTTCTGGTCACGGCCGAAGAACTCCGCGGCGAGTTTTCCTTTCACCCGTTCGTTGTCGTATCGGTCCAATGTTTCGGCTTTGAGCTCCTGGTAGGTCGGTTGGAAGCCTTCGAACCCCTTCCACCATTTAGCGGCGTCCCCTCTCAGCTGTTTGATGGCTGTCTTCAACTGCTCGGTGGCATCTTTGGTAACTGATGCCTCCTCGAGGGTGACGAAGAATTTCTCGGGGTCTTCCAACTGATCTCCGCTGAAGGTGGGTAGTAACTCAGGTTGGGATGGTTTCATCTGTTCTATCGCTGCTACCAGCATCGATACTGGGTCGAGCTGTTGTTGACTGCCACTGGATTTTGGCTCTGTGTCCAGGCTGGCGTCGGGTGCTGCGGCTGTGGTTTCCATGCTTCGTGTGGTCGGCATGTCGTGGTGGTTTGGTTAGCCGCTGTTGCTGTGTGGAGGTCGTGGTTCCAGAGCGCGATGCTGCTGTCTGTGCCTCTTAAGAGCGTTGGGCGCCAATTGTTACCGGGTAGCTTGGTATGTTGAGGGAAAATGCGTGGTTGTATTGTATATACATATAATTATGAGAATAACTATATACAATTCTAATTACGGTTCTTAATTTACAATGCGTATGTACAATAATATACACTGTGTCCAAGATAAGGAGGGCCACTATGGGGATTTCGGAAACGGTAAGAGATAGAGTTTCGGTTAAATGGGAGAAAAGTTGGGCAATTTTGAGTTTAGTACAATGAAATTTTTAAACTTACGAAATTCCGAACCGTTCCGAAGTTATGCGACAAAAAGCGAATTTTCAGGATTTCGTTTTTGACAAATTGTTACTTTGTCGTTGATGTTAACTGAAAAGTAAAAGGACCTTCTACAGGTACTTTTTAACGTTCTTTAACATGGCATACAGCAAATTGGAATCCGACGTTTCGTTTTCGAGTAACCATCATCAACTTTATTTTTTTAAATACGGTCCTGATTTTTTTATGCATAATATTAGAAGAGCTTTTTATTCTGCATTCAAGCATGTATCACACTTTATGGTTTAATTGCGATTTTATACTTATTTTACTATTGTACTTAAATTTACTAGATTCTACTTTGGAAGATCCTCTTGATATTTTACCCTAAGCCGTAGTACGCAATTGTTGGTTTCAGCAGCATGGTGCACTTGCGCACAATTCACGGGTGGTTAAGGATTACCTTTCAAATAGGTTTGCCGAAAGAGTTTTAAGCGCCAATTCTGAAACGCCCTGGCCAACTCGTTCTTCCGAAATAACCCCGCTGGATTTTTTTCTTTGGGGGTACGTAAGAAATTATGTTTACAAAGATACCTTTGGAATAGAAGAAGAACTCCGAAAGCTTGTACTTAACCGATTCCAAACTGTAACACCTACAATGTTAAAGAATGCTTTGGAATCTACAGTTAGAAGATGCTATTGACGATTGGAGAACTAAGGAGGGCTTTGCGAGCATTTATTATAATTTTTTTCTAATTATTGGTATGTGTCATGTTTAAATTTTCGTTTCATAAAATGTTTTCTGTTCATTTATGACGTGTTAGTTGATTGTTTGTAATTATGTACACTTGGTTATAAAATTTGTGTTCAAAATTGAAAATTCTGTGTCATTTCATTAATTTGATGAGGAAAGCACAGTTAGCAAAAGTCCATTTATAAATAAAATTCAGTTTGAATGTTATTGAGGAAGGATACAGGTTCGTACTTAGGATTTTTTCCGCTAATCGTAAAGTAAGTATAAAATCGCAATAAAACCATAAAGTGTGATACATGCTTGAATGCAGAATAAAAAACTCTTCTAATATTATGCATAAAAAAATCAGGACCGTATTTAAAAAAATAAAGTTGATGATGGTTACTCGAAAACGAAACGTCGGATTCCAATTTGCTGTATGCCATGTTAAAGAACGTTAAAAAGTACCTGTAGAAGGTCCTTTTACTTTTCAGTTAACATCAACGACAAAGTAACAATTTGTCAAAAACGAAATCCTGAAAATTCGCTTTTTGTCGCATAACTTCGGAACGGTTCGGAATTTCGTAAGTTTAAAAATTTCATTGTACTAAACTCAAAATTGCCCAACTTTTCTCCCATTTAACCGAAACTCTATCTCTTACCGTTTCCGAAATCCCCATAGTGGCCCTCCTTATCTTGGACACAGTGTATACAGATATAATGATATACAATTTACTTCTTGCCGTCGTTGCTGTAGTGGTGTGGTTGATCTTGGAGTCGCGGATGGAACTCTGATGATCTTGAGGTTGACGGGGCTGTTGTTATGTAGCCTGGACCGCCCGCGGTCGTGGTAAGGGTAGCTACGCCCCCGCAGTTAGCGGGGTGCGGTAACACGTGTTCCCCGTTGAGAGTAACGGGATCTACCCTTGCAGCCACTCTGGTGTCGGGGTTTCCGCGCGCAATTCCTATTGGCTGAGCGTTGGGGGTAACATCATAGATCGTTCTGGATGCGGTCCGTGCATAATTACTATACCTAGTAGCATTACCTCATTTCAGTTAGTGTGGAAGTTTCATTCCGGAGAGGAGTTCGTCAATAGGCCCAGTCAATAAACTTTACCGCTTTAAGATGGAGAAGTTTCTTATTGTAAAAGATACTACTAGCAAAGTGAGACGTTTCAATTTAAGCGGTCGCATTTTGGACTTTAAAGTAAAGCCTGTTCCTGAAGGTGCCGAACCGATACAATGGATAAAAGACGCCATAGCACAGCTTGTTAATAAGGGTACAGAAGGTTTGTCTCCACATGACATGGTGGGTTTTTCCTTCTGCTCTAAGGATTTCAAGAATGGTGAGGGATGGATACGGTTTCAACCTGCTGGCGAGATCACTATTGGCGATATTTGGAATACAATATCATCCATTTATCAGTCTAATTCTAAAGGCTTAAACACCGAAACCTTTTGTTTTCGTGTAACATCCGTACATTTACCATTCGGTTCCGGGAGAGTACAAAAGTTTAATAATTTTGAAGAAGAATGTGGTGCAAGGCAAGGCATTGTAGTAATCAACAATATCGATAATTTATGCCTGCCGCGGGCAATAGTTGTAGCTATTGCTTATATTAATCGTGATCCCGACTATAGACAGATCAGACGAAATATACAGAAAATACAGGAGCAGAGAACCATACAATTATTAAAGGATAGCAACATCACGATACCTGAAACTGGGTCGGGTATACCACAGCTGCAATATTTTCAAGAGTTTCTGCAAGGATATAAATTAGCTGTATATCTTTATGGAAACAAAGGCCGCGACGTCATATTCGAGGGTGAAGATGCAAAGAAACATATTAATCTACTGTATCACGATGGCCACTATAATGTGATAACATCTTTAACAGCCGCATTTGCGTGCAGCTATTATTGCGAAGAGTGTCACATCCCTTTTAATAACAGAAACGATCATAGGTGCGGAGGTACGTGTGCGGCATGTCAGCAGACTCCATCATGTTCTAAAGAAGGGCAAAACAAAATTAATTGTGAAGCATGTAAAAGAGCTTTTCGGGGTCAAAAGTGTTTTGACAATCACAAGATACATAATATTTGTTCTGAAATTAGACGTTGTGAAAAATGTTTTGCTATATACCGCAACACCAGGAAGCATACTTGTGATGAAGTGTTTTGTAAAACGTGTAACGGACATGTACAGAGAGAGACCATCTGTGTTATATGAGAATAGATAAAGGATCGCCGAAATTAGCAAACACATTGTTTGTTTTTTACGATTTGGAAACCAGGCAAGAGACAAAATTGGAAGATGACAGCTTCTTACATCAGCCCAATCTCTGTGTGTTTGTACAGTGCTGTGACAAGTGTATAAATGAGGAGAAACTTTATTTTTGCCAAAAGTGCGGTTTTCGACAAAAGATATTGACTGAAAATGTAATAGCCACTTTTATGGGACATATATTAAACATGCGAAAGAAATTCAAAAACGTTACCGTTATCGCTCATAACGGTGGTGGATTCGACCACCAATTTATATTGAATCATATTTTGACTCAAACGGATCTCGTACCTGAGCTGATAATGAGAGGTACAAAACTAGTGTCAATGTTTCTAGATAACGTTAAATTTCTGGATTCGTTAAATTACTTTCAAATGGCACTAAGTAAGCTACCTAAAGTGTTCGGTCTGACGGACATAAAGAAAGGTTATTTTCCGCACTTGTTTAACACGATAGAACACCAAAACTATATAGGTCCAATACCGGCCTTAGAAACTTTCGAACCAGATAACCTCAAGTGTAATGATAGGGAAGCATTGTTAGCATGGTACGAAGGAAAGGTAGCGGAAAATTATATATTTGACTTTAAGAAAGAGTTTGTAGAATATTGCGTATACGATGTGGAGATATTAGCACAGTCATGTCTTAAATTTAGACAACTTATGATAAAGGAGGGCAACGTCTGTCCATTTACCGAAAGCGTCACGTTACCGAGCGCGTGTAATAAAATATTTCGTCGAAATTTTTTAAAACCAAATACTATAGGACTCATACCGAAAGGTGGCTACAGGCAATGTGACAACCAATCGAAGATAGCTACACAGTGGTTATTATTGGAAGAACGCAAGCGCCGAATTAATATAACACATTCGGTTAAACAGAAAGAAGCCAGAGTTGGGGGTGTAAAAGTTGACGGTTTTTGTGCCGAAACTAATGAGGTCTTTGAATTCTACGGCTGTTATTATCATGGTTGCCCTAGATGTTTCAAGTATGTAAGAAATACACCTTTAACAGATACTACAATAGAGATGCTGGAGTATCGTTATGAGGCTACTTTAGCGAAATCAAGTAGAATAAAAGAATTAGGATACACTGTTGTCGAAATGTGGGAGTGTGACTTTAGGCGTCTTATGACAGACGAAATGTTAAATTATGCAGAAGCACACCCGTTAATGTTCCATTTACCTCTAAATCCTAGAGAGGCATTTTATGGCGGACGAACAGGAAATGCAAAATCTTTTTATAAGGCAAAGGAAGATGAAGAAATAAAATATATCGATTTTACATCTCTGTATCCGTATGTTAACAAATACGGCAAATACCCCATAGGCCATCCCACAGTACATATAGGAGAAGAATGCAGTAAATTAAAGCTTGAAACGACAGAGGGGCTAATTAAGTGTAAAATACTACCTCCACATTTATTATTTCATCCAGTGCTACCTGTAAAAATGAACAACAAATTAATGTTTGTGCTTTGTCGTTCGTGTGGCGAAAGTTTCAATCAAGAGCCCTGTGAACATAGTGATGATGAACGATCACTGACAGGTACATGGGTAATCGATGAAGTTAGAAAGGCGATCGAGAAAGGTTACAAAATATTGGAAACGTATGAAATATGGCAATACAAAACCGACCAGTATAATAAAGACACTAAAACAGGAGGATTATTTAACGAGTATATTAATAAATTTGTGGGTATTAAACAGCAAAGTTCAGGGTGGCCGTATTATTGCGATACACCAGAGAAGAAGGATAATTATGTCAAAGAATATTTTGAAGCAGAAGGTGTTCGACTTGACCCTGTGAAGATTGAAAGGAACCCCGGGTTACGTCAATTAGGGAAAGCGGTTATTACTTCGTTTTGGGGAAAGCTGGGACAACGTGAGAACCAAAGCAAGACCAGTATAGTACGAGAGCCTGGAGAATTCTACAATATGATGACTAACCCTTCAATTAACATTAATTCGGTTTTACCGATTAATGAAGATGCTTTACTCGTTAATTGGGAATCAAAAGAAGAAGCTTACAGTCCTCTGTCCACGGTAAATGTTGTACTTGCAGCGTACACGACAGCCCAGGCACGGTTAAAATTGTACAAATATTTGGAAAGATTGGAAGATAGGGTTCTCTATTACGATACAGACTCTATAATCTACGTATCAGCTCCGGAGCAGTACGATCCACCACTCGGTCAATTCTTGGGAGAGTTAACAGACGAGTTAGAAGATGAAGGTGCCGGGAGTTACATAAAAGAATTTGTATCAGGCGGGCCAAAAAATTATGCATATAAGGCATGGTCCACCTCTAAAGAATGTGATGTGACGGTATGTAAAGTTAAAGGAATATCTTTAACATATAAAACCTCACAAATCATTAACTTCGACAAAATAATGAAAATGGTCTTAGAAGATGAAGAAGTAGAGCCCATTCCGATAACATCTAAACTTATAAAACGCACATCAGAACATAATGTATTAACTATCAACACCACTAAACTCTACCGGCCAAACTCCACAAAGAGACGCTTTTCTACCGACGGTTCTTCATATCCGTATGGCTTTAAGAAGCATATACAAAATACCTAATATAATGGGTGCATAAATATGTAAAGTTAATTATAATTTTTGTAACTTATACTACAACTTGTATGTCACTAATATAGTTTATTGTTTAAATAAGTACCTATTTAATTACGTAACAAATGTAATATATTCTGTAAACAAATAAATAAATACATAAGTTATTAGCTGTTTTTATATTTCTATCGAATGGTTGCATATGATTGGCCCTCGGCTAAAAGATAAACTTCCAGAATAAACATTCAAAAAGATGTAATTTATAAATCAGAAATATTTTGCATTCGTTCCGACCATAGCCTTACGGCTGTTGAACGTTTATTTGAATTTTTTTATTTTTTTTTTGGGTTTGGAGAATTTATGGGCATCCATTGTTGCGATTGACGTTTCGTTTCGGGCGAGTCATATTGAACCCAGGTCTCATCAGTAGATATATAATGTTACTCCTAATCCACTTTGACCTCCAGCTTCTCGAAACCGCTTTCAAGGTTACTAATGCACGCTGGGGTTGAGCCCCAAACTTATACAGTGTCACTACTAAATCCACTTTGACCTCCAGCTCCTCGAAACCGCTTTGCAACAGGGGTCTGTTCCGTTTTCAACAGGGTCTGTTCTGTTTTCAACAGGGTCTGTTCTGTTTTCAACAGGGGTCTGTTCTGTTTTCAACAGGGTCTGTTCTGTTTTCAACAGGGGTCTGTTCTGTTTTCAACAGGGTCTGTTCTGTTTTCAACAGGGGTCTGTTCTGTTTTCAACAGGGTCTGTTCTGTTTTCAACAGGGGTCTGTTCTGTTTTCAACAGGGGTCTGTTCCGTTTGAACAGGGGTCTGATTGTAAAGCCGTTGAATCTGATGAGGGGCTACCTGTTGTAGGGGTTGATGCGCTACTAAAGTTTCAAGTACCTCTTCATGGTATTATATAGCTGCCGAAGCCCCTCATCAGATTCAACGGCTTTACAATCAGACCCCTGTTCAAACGGAACAGACCCCTGTTGAAAACAGAACAGACCCCTGTTGAAAACAGAACAGACCCTGTTGAAAACAGAACAGACCCCTGTTGAAAACAGAACAGACCCTGTTGAAAACAGAACAGACCCCTGTTGAAAACAGAACAGACCCTGTTGAAAACAGAACAGACCCCTGTTGAAAACAGAACAGACCCTGTTGAAAACAGAACAGACCCTGTTGAAAACGGAACAGACCCCTGTTGCAAAGCGGTTTCGAGGAGCTGGAGGTCAAAGTGGATTTAGTAGTGACACTGTATAAGTTTGGGGCTCAACCCCAGCGTGCATTAGTAACCTTGAAAGCGGTTTCGAGAAGCTGGAGGTCAAAGTGGATTAGGAGTAACATTATATATCTACTGATGAGACCTGGGTTCAATATGACTCGCCCGAAACGAAACGTCAATCGCAACAATGGATGCCCATAAATTCTCCAAACCCAAAAAAAAATAAAAAAATTCAAATAAACGTTCAACAGCCGTAAGGCTATGGTCGGAACGATTGCAAAATATTTCTGATTTATAAATTACATCTTTTTGAATGTTTATTCTGGAAGTTTATCTTTTAGCCGAGGGCCAATCATATGCAACCATTCGATAGAAATATAAAAACAGCTAATAACTTATGTATTTATTTATTTGTTTACAGAATATATTACATTTGTTACGTAATTAAATAGGTACTTATTTAAACAATAAACTATATTAGTGACATACAAGTTGTAGTATAAGTTACAAAAATTATAATTAACTTTACATATTTATGCACCCATTATATTAGGTATTTTGTATATGCTTCTTAAAGCCATACGGATATGAAGAACCGTCGGTAGAAAAGCGTCTCTTTGTGGAGTTTGGCCGGTAGAGTTTAGTGGTGTTGATAGTTAATACATTATGTTCTGATGTGCGTTTTATAAGTTTAGATGTTATCGGAATGGGCTCTACTTCTTCATCTTCTAAGACCATTTTCATTATTTTGTCGAAGTTAATGATTTGTGAGGTTTTATATGTTAAAGATATTCCTTTAACTTTACATACCGTCACATCACATTCTTTAGAGGTGGACCATGCCTTATATGCATAATTTTTTGGCCCGCCTGATACAAATTCTTTTATGTAACTCCCGGCACCTTCATCTTCTAACTCGTCTGTTAACTCTCCCAAGAATTGACCGAGTGGTGGATCGTACTGCTCCGGAGCTGATACGTAGATTATAGAGTCTGTATCGTAATAGAGAACCCTATCTTCCAATCTTTCCAAATATTTGTACAATTTTAACCGTGCCTGGGCTGTCGTGTACGCTGCAAGTACAACATTTACCGTGGACAGAGGACTGTAAGCTTCTTCTTTTGATTCCCAATTAACGAGTAAAGCATCTTCATTAATCGGTAAAACCGAATTAATGTTAATTGAAGGGTTAGTCATCATATTGTAGAATTCTCCAGGCTCTCGTACTATACTGGTCTTGCTTTGGTTCTCACGTTGTCCCAGCTTTCCCCAAAACGAAGTAATAACCGCTTTCCCTAATTGACGTAACCCGGGGTTCCTTTCAATCTTCACAGGGTCAAGTCGAACACCTTCTGCTTCAAAATATTCTTTGACATAATTATCCTTCTTCTCTGGTGTATCGCAATAATACGGCCACCCTGAACTTTGCTGTTTAATACCCACAAATTTATTAATATACTCGTTAAATAATCCTCCTGTTTTAGTGTCTTTATTATACTGGTCGGTTTTGTATTGCCATATTTCATACGTTTCCAATATTTTGTAACCTTTCTCGATCGCCTTTCTAACTTCATCGATTACCCATGTACCTGTCAGTGATCGTTCATCATCACTATGTTCACAGGGCTCTTGATTGAAACTTTCGCCACACGAACGACAAAGCACAAACATTAATTTGTTGTTCATTTTTACAGGTAGCACTGGATGAAATAATAAATGTGGAGGTAGTATTTTACACTTAATTAGCCCCTCTGTCGTTTCAAGCTTTAATTTACTGCATTCTTCTCCTATATGTACTGTGGGATGGCCTATGGGGTATTTGCCGTATTTGTTAACATACGGATACAGAGATGTAAAATCGATATATTTTATTTCTTCATCTTCCTTTGCCTTATAAAAAGATTTTGCATTTCCTGTTCGTCCGCCATAAAATGCCTCTCTAGGATTTAGAGGTAAATGGAACATTAACGGGTGTGCTTCTGCATAATTTAACATTTCGTCTGTCATAAGACGCCTAAAGTCACACTCCCACATTTCGACAACAGTGTATCCTAATTCTTTTATTCTACTTGATTTCGCTAAAGTAGCCTCATAACGATACTCCAGCATCTCTATTGTAGTATCTGTTAAAGGTGTATTTCTTACATACTTGAAACATCTAGGGCAACCATGATAATAACAGCCGTAGAATTCAAAGACCTCATTAGTTTCGGCACAAAAACCGTCAACTTTTACACCCCCAACTCTGGCTTCTTTCTGTTTAACCGAATGTGTTATATTAATTCGGCGCTTGCGTTCTTCCAATAATAACCACTGTGTAGCTATCTTCGATTGGTTGTCACATTGCCTGTAGCCACCTTTCGGTATGAGTCCTATAGTATTTGGTTTTAAAAAATTTCGACGAAATATTTTATTACACGCGCTCGGTAACGTGACGCTTTCGGTAAATGGACAGACGTTGCCCTCCTTTATCATAAGTTGTCTAAATTTAAGACATGACTGTGCTAATATCTCCACATCGTATACGCAATATTCTACAAACTCTTTCTTAAAGTCAAATATATAATTTTCCGCTACCTTTCCTTCGTACCATGCTAACAATGCTTCCCTATCATTACACTTGAGGTTATCTGGTTCGAAAGTTTCTAAGGCCGGTATTGGACCTATATAGTTTTGGTGTTCTATCGTGTTAAACAAGTGCGGAAAATAACCTTTCTTTATGTCCGTCAGACCGAACACTTTAGGTAGCTTACTTAGTGCCATTTGAAAGTAATTTAACGAATCCAGAAATTTAACGTTATCTAGAAACATTGACACTAGTTTTGTACCTCTCATTATCAGCTCAGGTACGAGATCCGTTTGAGTCAAAATATGATTCAATATAAATTGGTGGTCGAATCCACCACCGTTATGAGCGATAACGGTAACGTTTTTGAATTTCTTTCGCATGTTTAATATATGTCCCATAAAAGTGGCTATTACATTTTCAGTCAATATCTTTTGTCGAAAACCGCACTTTTGGCAAAAATAAAGTTTCTCCTCATTTATACACTTGTCACAGCACTGTACAAACACACAGAGATTGGGCTGATGTAAGAAGCTGTCATCTTCCAATTTTGTCTCTTGCCTGGTTTCCAAATCGTAAAAAACAAACAATGTGTTTGCTAATTTCGGCGATCCTTTATCTATTCTCATATAACACAGATGGTCTCTCTCTGTACATGTCCGTTACACGTTTTACAAAACACTTCATCACAAGTATGCTTCCTGGTGTTGCGGTATATAGCAAAACATTTTTCACAACGTCTAATTTCAGAACAAATATTATGTATCTTGTGATTGTCAAAACACTTTTGACCCCGAAAAGCTCTTTTACATGCTTCACAATTAATTTTGTTTTGCCCTTCTTTAGAACATGATGGAGTCTGCTGACATGCCGCACACGTACCTCCGCACCTATGATCGTTTCTGTTATTAAAAGGGATGTGACACTCTTCGCAATAATAGCTGCACGCAAATGCGGCTGTTAAAGATGTTATCACATTATAGTGGCCATCGTGATACAGTAGATTAATATGTTTCTTTGCATCTTCACCCTCGAATATGACGTCGCGGCCTTTGTTTCCATAAAGATATACAGCTAATTTATATCCTTGCAGAAACTCTTGAAAATATTGCAGCTGTGGTATACCCGACCCAGTTTCAGGTATCGTGATGTTGCTATCCTTTAATAATTGTATGGTTCTCTGCTCCTGTATTTTCTGTATATTTCGTCTGATCTGTCTATAGTCGGGATCACGATTAATATAAGCAATAGCTACAACTATTGCCCGCGGCAGGCATAAATTATCGATATTGTTGATTACTACAATGCCTTGCCTTGCACCACATTCTTCTTCAAAATTATTAAACTTTTGTACTCTCCCGGAACCGAATGGTAAATGTACGGATGTTACACGAAAACAAAAGGTTTCGGTGTTTAAGCCTTTAGAATTAGACTGATAAATGGATGATATTGTATTCCAAATATCGCCAATAGTGATCTCGCCAGCAGGTTGAAAGCGTATCCATCCCTCACCATTCTTGAAATCCTTAGAGCAGAAGGAAAAACCCACCATGTCATGTGGAGACAAACCTTCTGTACCCTTATTAACAAGCTGTGCTATGGCGTCTTTTATCCATTGTATCGGTTCGGCACCTTCAGGAACAGGCTTTACTTTAAAGTCCAAAATGCGACCGCTTAAATTGAAACGTCTCACTTTGCTAGTAGTATCTTTTACAATAAGAAACTTCTCCATCTTAAAGCGGTAAAGTTTATTGACTGGGCCTATTGACAAACTCCTCTCCGGAATGAAACTTCCACACTAACTGAAATGAGGTAATGCTACTAGGTATAGTAATTATGCACGGACCGCATCCAGAACGATCTATGATGTTACCAACGCTCAGCCAATAGGAATTACGCGCGGAAACCCCGACACCGGAGTGGCTGCAAGGGTAGATTCCGTTACTCTCAACGGGGAACACGTGTTACCGCACCCCGCTAACTGCGGGGGCGTAGCTACCCTTACCACGACCGCGGGCGGTCCAGGCTACATAACAACAGCCCCGTCAACCTCAAGATCATCAGAGTTCCATCCGCGACTCCAAGATCAACCACACCACTACAGCAACGACGGCAAGAAGTAAATTGTATATCATTATATCTGTATATATTATTGTACATACGCATTGTAAATTAAGAACCGTAAATAGAATTGTATATAGTTATTCTCATAATTATATGTATATACAATACAACCACGCATTTTCCTTCAACATACCAAGCTACCCGGTAACAATTGGCGCCCAACGTGGGGCCATACGTGGAGTCGTACAACAAAAACCGATTCATACTGGTGATCACGGACTTATACAGCATGTGGGTGGAAGCATTCCCACTCTGCCTCACCACCACAGACGTTGTAGTGAACCGGATGGAAAACGAGGTTTTCGGAAGATACGGTTTTCCAAGAGCCATCATCTCCGACAACGGGCCTCAGTTCACTTCAATAACCTGGGACGCGGCCCTACAGCACTGGGGATGTTACCACTGGACAGCCCCCATCTTCCACCCGCAAGCTAATCCGGTGGAAAGGAGAAATCAAGAAATCAAGAAAGGCCTCCGTATACACCTAGAAAACAAAGATCCTAAAACGTGGGACAAGATCCTGCCCATAATCCTATACACACTGAGGACAAGGAAGAACGCGGCCACCGGAACGACCCCCAGCCACGCTCTACTGGGATACGAGCTCCCTCGCCCAGGGGAATGGCATGCGATACCTCAACCGCAACCGGAGGTAGACCAAGAAGAGGCAAGAGAGGAGCGGATAAGAACGGTTCACAGAAACCAACACAAATACCGCTCCCGGTACACAAACTACGGGCCAACACGGGTACAGTTTCAGGACGGCGACCAAGTGATGGAACATTCCAGGGCTACCACCACCGGAGAGTTCGCCCGGAAATGGAACGGGCCCTACCCCGTCGTCGCAGCCGCTGGCACCAACGCATATTGGATCAGGCGGGAAGCAGGGGAATTGTTCAAGGTCCATATACACGACCTCCGACCAGCACCCAACCGACCGCGCGATCCAGCGCCAGACGACGCACCCACGCCACCACAGGCACCCCTCCAAGAACCACCACCAGTGGTAATATCTCCCACGCCTCCCCGCAACAGAAGGAAGCCCTACCACCGACGCCTGCTGGACCGCATCCGACACCCCGCCGCAATTCCTTCGCAGCAGGGGGGAACTGTTACCAACGCTCAGCCAATAGGAATTACGCGCGGAAACCCCGACACCGGAGTGGCTGCAAGGGTAGATTCCGTTACTCTCAACGGGGAACACGTGTTACCGCACCCCGCTAACTGCGGGGGCGTAGCTACCCTTACCACGACCGCGGGCGGTCCAGGCTACATAACAACAGCCCCGTCAACCTCAAGATCATCAGAGTTCCATCCGCGACTCCAAGATCAACCACACCACTACAGCAACGACGGCAAGAAGTAAATTGTATATCATTATATCTGTATATATTATTGTACATACGCATTGTAAATTAAGAACCGTAAATAGAATTGTATATAGTTATTCTCATAATTATATATATATACAATACAACCACGCAATTTCCTTCAACATACCAAGCTACCCGGTAACATGAAAATCTCAAAATTGTTACTGCCACAGCCTAAATATGTGCTGATTTCCGATAAGAAATCACCGCTATAATTATTAATTTCGCCATTGATAATGTTATAAATGACAAAAACACATAGGGATCTTTATGTTCAAGGCATTTGTACTTTTATTTTGTCGATATCTTCAGCCGTTTTGGAGAAATTTTCAAAAAAGTAGACTTATTCCATCATAGCTGTACTTTCATTAAGGTCATATTATACGTATAAGTAATACGTTTCTCGCCTTAACTTATATCAAGTCTATATGAAAAATCAGGCTGGTCATTTTGGCCTTTTTCGATTTGAATTTTTAGTATGTGATTACCAAGGACAAAAGCAGACAGGGGGAGACGGGGGTGATTTTTAAATTATTTTTTCGATATCTCGAGCCGTTTTTGAGATATTTCGAAAATAGTCATTAGGTTCATATTATACGTATAAGTAATGCGTTTCTCGCCTTATGGCCACATTTCTCGACTTAATTTATGGAAAATCAGTCTGGCCATTTTGGCCGTTTTCGATTTGAATTTTTAGTATGTGATTACCAAGGACAAAAGCAGACAGGGGGAGACGGGGGTAATTTTTAGATTATTTTTTCGATATCTCGAGCCGTTTTTGAGATATTTCGAAAATAGTCATTAGGTTCATATTATACGTATAAGTAATGCGTTTCTCACCTTATACCCACATTTCTCTACTAAGTCTATATGGAAAATCAGTCTGGCCATTTTGGCCCTTTTCGATTTGAATTTTTAGTATGTGATTACCAAGGACAAAAGCAGACAGGGGGAGATGGGGGTGATTTTTAAATTATTTTTTCGATATCTCGAGCCGTTTTTGAGATATTTCGAAAATAGTCATTAGGTTCATATTATACGTATAAGTAATGCGTTTCTCGCCTTATGTCCACATTCCTCGACTTAATTTATGGAAAATCAGTCTGGCCATTTTGGCCCTTTTCGATTTGAATTTTTAGTATGTGATTACCAAGGACAAAAGCAGACAGGGGGTGATGGGGGTGATTTTTAGATTATTTTTTCGATATCTCGAGCCGTTTTTGAGATATTTCGAAAATAGTCATTAGGTTCATATTATACGTATAAGTAATGCGTTTCTCGCCTTATGGCCACATTTCTCGACTTAATTTATGGAAAATCAGTCTGGCCATTTTGGCCCTTTTCGATTTGAATTTTTAGTATGTGATTACCAAGGACAAAAGCAGACAGGGGGAGACGGGGGTAATTTTTAGATTATTTTTTCGATATCTCGAGCCGTTTTTGAGATATTTCGAAAATAGTCATTAGGTTCATATTATACGTATAAGTAATGCGTTTCTCGCCTTATGTCCACATTCCTCGACTTAATTTATGGAAAATCAGTCTGGCCATTTTGGCCCTTTTCGATTTGAATTTTTAGTATGTGATTACCAAGGACAAAAGCAGACAGGGGGAGATGGGGGTGATTTTTAAATTATTTTTTCGATATCTCGAGCCGTTTTTGAGATATTTCGAAAATAGTCATTAGGTTCATATTATACGTATAAGTAATGCGTTTCTCGCCTTATGTCCACATTCCTCGACTTAATTTATGGAAAATCAGTCTGGCCATTTTGGCCCTTTTCGATTTGAATTTTTAGTATGTGATTACCAAGGACAAAAGCAGACAGGGGGAGACGGGGGTGATTTTTAAATTATTTTTTCGATATCTCGAGCCGTTTTTGAGATTGTATTTCGAAAATAGTCATTAGGTTCATATTATACGTATAAGTAATGCGTTTCTCGCCTTATGTCCGTATTTCTTATACGTCTTTGCTTATCACGATTACTAATAACAAAAGGAGGTAGAGTGGGTGCGAGTGACTTTTTCCAAATATACAAGGTCCTTTTTTTTATAGTGTTCAACTTTAAATTGGTCATTTACCAAAGTAGCGGTAGCTCAGTGCGTTTTATGGCTCGCCCATAACGACCGACCGCTGTTCGAGTCCCGCTTTACGCAAAACTTTTTTTCCAGCAATTCCGTCACGGCCGCCAAACATCAAAGGATACCCGGGCCCAGAAAATTCACACCTTTAAAACTTTCCCACGCCCCACAAAAAGTTCCCACGGTCCAGAGTGCCCCACACGGGCGGCAAACATCAAAGGATACCGCCCCACAAAAAAGTTCCCACGGTCCCGGTCCCGAGTGCCCCATCCCACACGGGCGGCAAACATCAAAGGATACCACCCCACAAAAAAGTTCCCACGGTCCCGGTCCCGAGTGCCCCATCCCACACGGGCGGCAAACATCAAAGGATACCGCCCCACAAAAAAGTTCCCACGGTCTTCAAAATTTTCCCAGGCCAGAGTGCCCCAATACCTACTCCACTTGACTGCATTATGTATGCTGATGATGTTACCATAGTTGCAACGAACTCTAATTATGATATTGCCTTGTCTTGGGTTTTCGATGAAATGGAATGTATTTCGAAGTGGTGTATGAGCAACAAGTTACAACTTAATAAATCGAAGTCAAAAATCTTGCCTCTAACATTAAAGAAAGGAATAGTCAACAATGTCTGTAGCGAAAGTAATTTTCTGCGATGTCTCGTTGATTCTCGTGTAAAGTTTCATCGGCAGTGTCATCGCAGTGGCGTGTCGTGAGGTTTAAGTTTGGAGGGGCGCAAATCGAATAAGCGCGCTGCAGGCGCCGGTGCCGCCGCAGGCTAAAATTTTGGGGGTGCCACGCCGAAAAAAAAGTCAAAAGTTGAGCTGGAACAGCGGAATGGATTTTACATAATGTCATAAAACACTTCACTTCACAAAATAAAGTCTAAGGCACTGTCTAAGTAGAAAAATGAAAGAACAAAATATTTACACAAATTAAACAAAATAAAATATGTAGGTAGGTAAAAGACCTGTTTTCGGCTTTTCGTTCGCAACTTTGCGATAACTTTAAGTTTAGTAACGGTCTCCCTAGTTCTTTAATTTTAAGTTTATCGACTAACGGCAGCCTATCAAAATTTATTTGAATAATATAATTTACCGTATTCATTATCACAGCCGCACGCAACAAACAAAACGAAAAACTCGTCATGATACATACAAAAAGAACGGCAAACGATAAGATACTGCCTCCGCCGCCGATTTGTTGCGGCCTCATAGCACGTTACGATCGTGTATCATCCTGTGGCTTTCGGGCTGTTTCGTATGCTTTTCAAATGCTAAACTGCCGGGCGCTGGTTGCGGGCGCCGAGACTTATTAGCAAAGTAATAATCCTCGGTGTGCGAAACTATTATTAGATGAATGAGATGATAGAAGTAGACTAGATATTTAGTTTTTTGTTGAAATTTAGAAATTTTATTTGGTTTAGTTAGTATGTATGTATCAATTTAGAAACATTTAAATTGTGGTACGTTATTAACAATCCTTAGGAGGGGCGCGCGGCCAAGCGGCCTTATAGAGCAACCGCCACTCAGTGTGATAACGTGGCCAAGAAGATTACTAAATCAATATTCTTACTTAGAAAGCTGCAGAATAATACGTCGCCAAACGTAATTAGATCTACATACTTCGCGCTAATACAAAGTATACTCCTATACGGAATCTTAGTTTGGGGTGGTAGCTCAATTTGGCGAAGAGTGTTTAAGATGCAACGCAAAGCAATTCGAATAACAGCTAACCCGAAATATAACGAGGATTGTCGACAGGAATTCATTAACTTGAAGATATTGTCGTTTCCCTGTCTATATACATATACTTGAAGCATTATGTTACGCGAAAAAGAATGAGGCTAAGATGCTCAAACAATCTGACATACACGAGTACGACACAAGACTCAAGGGAAATATCAGAGTAAACTTCTGCAGGCTGACGAAATCACAGAACAGTATACGGTACCGATCCCAAATATTATACAATTGCATACCTGAAATTATTAAAAAGAAAACAATAGGTGTTTTCTTTTTGCATTTTGTGGTAGCTTTAAGTCAGCTCTGTCAATACACACCATTCGTTTTATAAAAATAATTTGACTCAGTTCTCAATAACCCTATTCGTTTTAAAAGCTTCATTTTAAGTTTTATATTAACCTGAGGCAGAAATGTCTTATGACGCAAGGCACTTTAATCACGTGATAATTGTGCATGTGCCCAACCCTGTGGCGATGCAAAAAGAAAACACCTAATGACGGTTTTTAAAAGCCACTTTTAACGGAACGAGCATTCTATTCGATAGACGAATTTTTGGAACTGTGTAAGCACAGTAATTATATGTTATGGAGTGGAGTTAGTTTGTGAAGAAACTGTGTGTCATGAATTGTAAAATGCAAGTATCATTAAGTGAACAATGTGCGTTTTTCAAAGACAACTTATAATACTTGCGGGTAGATGGCAGCATGCGTACTCGGTTCCATTGAACTGTACGCTATATCGTATAGCGTATAGTTCAATGCTCGGTTCTTAGTCAATTGACATAATACAAGTTAGTAAAATGCCATTGAGTACTTTTATTATAGTTTTCTTAATTTATCATTTTCCTGTATTTTATTATTAATTATTGGAATCGCAAATAACTACGGAAGTTGGTCTTTGAAAGAGTTACAAACAGAATTACGAAAACGTAACGTAAAAGTTCATGGCAGGAAAGCATATTTGATTGAACGCTGCCTTGTGTACACAACTTAGTATACAAGGCACGGACGTATAAAAAACAAATACGTCCGTGATACAAGGGCAATTGTTGTGCAGCAACAGAACAATCTGTCACTTTATTATTTATACACTGGTTGATTTTGTGTTATTAATAATTAAAAGAGATGATGTTTTGTTGGGAAATGATTAAAAACTATCAACAAGTTATTTTTCACAAAGAAAATTAAAATCAAGTTTGACACACTACAGAGAGAATTTCAAACTAAACCGAGTACGCCTGCTGCCCTCTATCAACAGAAATAGTTACGAAAATACCCCATTGTTAACTTAAATGTTAACTTGAATGTATATGGACTGTTTGTATATTTACAGCTATTTTTATCCATAGATTCGTACGGTCTGACGAGTGTTTTGTGCTTAGACACATTTGTAACACAATAAAGAATATTAATATTATTATTATTACTCTCGGTTTAGTCTGTACAGGATCATACTCTATTTATTATTTTAAATTGAACACCCTATCGATTTTTATATTTTTGAAATTCATATTCGATTCTAGACAAAGTTGAGACCTAAGTACTTAAGTCAACTGATTTAGGAGAAAATAAATGTTTTTAAAAAATTTTCTCCGAAATCAACATTCAGTAAAAAAATCATCTACTATTCAGTCATTGGCAGCAGAGCAACAAAATTGGAGATTATCATAAATAAAGGAGCGTTTTACTTCTCGATATGAAGTACAGCCCTTTTGCAACAAATTTGGTTCAAAATCATTTGAACCAAATTTGTTGCAAAAGGGCTGTACTGAATTTCTCTAACGACCACAGAAGAAATGCCAAAAGTCGACTATTTTTTCATGAATAAACTGCTTTTTGAGCTAGCTTTGATTTTTGTTAAATATGTCCTATATCTAAAGGTAATATTTTCCGAGTTAGTTTGAATTATTTTGTTTTATCGATCAATTCTGAAATTAAAATTGAGGGACGCAAACAAACAATAACACTATTTGTATCAGCTACTTATTATTATTTGCTGACGTATAAAATTAATTAATAAATAAATTTACATAAAAACGAACGGTACAAAACATTAAACATTAATTTTCAAATAACCCACCATTATTGTGTAAACACTGCCTTACACGATTTGAAAAATTTGTGTTAACATCTTCCAGGATATCAGGCGTGATTGATCTGAAAGCTTCGCTTATCCTGTATTTCATATTGTCTGGAGTAATGAAATTCGAATTGAAATAAAAACACTAAACGAGCATCTCAAATCGCATACGGATTCATAAAACTTTCAAATAAATATAGCGTTAGAACATTTTTACTTTTTAAATTAAAATGAAAATACACCAATGTCATAATAATTTCAAATAGAATTAAAATTGGAAATGATAACAAATGCGAATAGAATTATCATAACAAGAAGTCAAAAGACATAAAAATACATGGTTCAATAGAACTGAATATTACAACTGTAGGACATAAGAAAATATTATATGTCATAAGAAACTAAATTAAAATTAAAATTGAATTGCAACGAACTCTAAGAATGCATTCCAATAAAACATTGTTAGAAGGATATCATATCCCACGAAAATGAATTTTTGTGATTAGATATGTCCTGAAAACTATTATGATGTAAGAATATCATGGCATGTGCTACAAGAAGATCTTTAAAACAAAAACATAGTCATTTTCATTTTAATTTAAAATACTAATTTTTGTATTTAAATTTTAATTAAGAATAAAAATTTCATCTTCTTAACGAAAATAGCGTAATTTTCATTATCCCAAGTGACATGGAAATAGATTTGAATTAAAATGACATAATAACGACTACAGTGAATAAATGGTAAAACGACTTGGCATATGAAAGTGATCACAAAGCCATTGGAAATTATTTTTAGTAAACCGTTAGAAAAGTGTGCCCTTTAAGATTGCAAAGATTACAAAATTACTATTTTGAAGTCAAGTATAATCGCGGTTCACAATAGTATTTAGCTGATGATGATAATAATTTAAACAAATTATAGAATCGGAAGTCCAGGGGCGGATTAACCTTCTCGGCGCCCTGAGGCACGCTCAGTGTTTACCGCCCTCCTTTTTTTAAATACTATCCAAGGATCGTAATTTTAATGGGCTAACATCGAAGAGTGATGGGTAATCGGGTATAGCCGCCCCGGAAGTGAGAAATAATTTCTTATCGGGCGATTTGTCATCACGTGTTTTCGAACCGTGCTTTCGTTCGCGCAAATAGACGTTTCAAGAATAGGCGGGAAATCAGGCCAGAGATTTAAATTTCATATTTTCTTATATCAAAAATGATGAGTACCCAATTTTAATGGCATTAATCTTTTTCTTTTGGTTTGGTTCATTTTTTTTAGAATAAAAATAAAATAACATAAAAAATGTGCCGCCCCCTACATGTTGCCGCCCTAGACTCGAGCGTCACGATCTTAGTGGTTAATCCACTACTGCACTCATGTAAATTTAGTGAACTCTGCCGAAATGTCACCAGAGACAGAAAATTTAGAAAAACAACTTCAGTTGGAGATAACCACCTCTATCAAATGTATTAAACGATTATTGTCAAGTATAATTATAAGTCCAGAATCTGCGTTGAATGCCCTTTCAAATAAGCAAAAATTCATTCAATATATGCGTATCGGGTGTTTTTGGTATTTATGGTAGTTCAGCAAAGTACTGTTAATTAAGTTTCAACAACGGTTAAATATAGCAGATATAATCAAGTAAATATGTACAAAAAATTAACTAAAATAAAAACAAGATAATTCAAAATATAATAGTTTCCCGGATATCGGAATTCTCGCCCTCTATCGGCCCGCTAGTCACTCTGTAAATAAAATGAAAGATTTTGCTACAAAGTAATTGCCGGTTTAGAATACAGGTCTCTTCATATCGGATTCATATTTCAAAATGGCGTACCGTTCTTACCATTGAATAAAAAATAGAGAGGAAGGAGAGTATCGTATCATTGCTGCATAAAAATTGGTGACGGAAGTTCGGCCATTTGTACACCACTGTTGAGTCATCTTTGTTTACATTTTGGTCGTGTTGACAGTTGATCATAACCTGCAAAATTTGAAATATTTATTTGTTGATTGTTACTGTCACTGAACTCCAATTAGAATTATAAATATCGCAGTTGTTTCTGTCAATTTCTATGTAACAGGAAACATGTTAGTAGCCATTTTGCCACCACTTTGATTTCAAGGTCGAGGGCATATACTCCTTCCTCTCTATTCTTTATTCAATGGTTCTTACGCATGTACTAATTACAGGTGAGTGTTGTCCAAATACTTAATCTCTCCTTTATTATTAATTCACCTTACAGGTTTCCGCGTCTGAAGGAACTAATTTGATTAAGGGGAAAATTTACGATAATTCAATAAATAAACAAAGGTAACTTGTCAACAGTAATCGGCAATTTTCCACTCCAATTAACAGCTACCCTATTTAAATGAACTCTATCTGCGTTGCCAGATTAGAGATTCCAGGGTTAAAAGAAGTCGGTTGTTTAAAACCGGTGATTATTAGAAACGTGCACTTAAGAGCTCCTACCCACGTTCATGCAGGTTAATTAGCCCTTTTGTCGTCTTCGAAAGGAACCAATTCAACTGTACACCTGTTAGATAATTAATCTCTTATGTGTAATTAGCTACGGAATCTCCTGCTAAATTACGATGCAGTATAACGGGTTGAACGGCCGCACTCCAGTTATACCAAAGCAACGTAGGATCACAAACCTTCTTATACCACTGCTATTTCGGCTTGTTTCTTACTGTAGAAAAGTATACAGGGTGAACTAGAGTGAACCTTGTATGAATGCAATTAAACGGTGTTAAATGGTAAATCAGGTGAATCACTAATTTGACGGTGTCTTAAATGTTAATGTATGTACAGGTGAATGTAATAGTAAAGATAAAAAAATATATATAAACGGACTTACCCCAAAAAGAACTAAAAAACGGTTTCTAACCCACAGGTGGCAGGATAACGGTTCAGGAAATATCAGGTTTTCAGGTAAATGAATCAGGAATGTAAGCGCAATGTACAAAATAATGGTTTTCATGATACAAGAACGGTTACGGATAATCGGTTATACAGGATGAGCGGTTGAATTCAAAAGGAGCAAAAATATGCAAAAGTTTGACTGGGGCGGGTAGTTTTCAAAAATGAGTGGGAAGGAGTCACACCTACAATTTGCTAATCAAATTTATTAGACAACTTACTCCTTTCCATCTCTTTACATCAAATCGGGTAAAAATTATAGAAGTTACAGTGGTTTTTGTTTTGTAAGGTTTGACCGCGCCCCCTGGCTTTATTATTGGAAACATCAAAAAATATTTTAAACAAAAGTTGTTTGAAATGAACTAAGCTTTAAAAAACTTATTTTAAATTGTAGCTTTAGTAGCGCATTTCCACGAAAAAAAAATCGATTTTTAGTGTTTGTCGTAGCAGTTACGCCCTCTTGCGGTTGTTTTATAGTTTAAAAATATTTTCATTGAATTTCTCATACCTGATTTAGTTATAAAATTTTGTATCCCATTAAATCGAGACCTTTGGCTTTGAAGATATTGCCGGTGGCAATAATGAAACGGCCTGTAGATGGAGATTAGGATAAAATTGGGTAATTATTAGTGAAAGTACGTGTAATTGATGGAAATTTGCTGTTTGAAAATTAGTTACGTGGCTCGCATTACACGTGCAAATTGTTATAAAAAATATTTACTGCCGTCAAAGACTTGCCGATTTCAGCTGGCAAATCTATGACTGAAACTTTTATCTTATAATGTACAGTTTAAGAAAATGCCTTGTAGTGAATTTTCTTCGAGTTAGGTATATGTTTTACGGGTTTGCAAACAATTCATGGTTTCGTATTGCGACCCATTGATCACACATCAAATAAAATCACACCTCTTCAAGCAAACGACGCCGACGTGCTTGACTCGCGTTTCTTTTCAATTTAAAGGAAAAAAGCTTGCTGAAAAACAAATTATGTGAAATCCTTAGACGTGAATAGCATTTCACGTGAATAGCATTTCTGATTGTCGCACCAGAGGTTTTGTAAATTTATAAGAGTATCGGTCTGCGTCATTGTCACTACATTTATCAGGAATCTGGTGTTAACTGTAGGTCCGCAATTTATTTGTTACCATCGACTTAACAAAAATGTTGATACATTGTTTAACTTACCAGGGGTCAAAACAACCCCGTTATATTTTAAAAACTGTGTTTGAACATTTGTAAAGAACCACAGTCTCCCCACTGTCTATCGTTTACACTACACGGTGCGCTCCTTGGTTTAGTTTAGCCGCAACTACGACAGAAATACCTTTAGTAACAACTATATTTGAACAGTATCTCATCTGAATCTCTGCATGAATCTCCATGTAGCACCTGGAACTGGAAATGTCTCGGCATTACTTACTCTTAATAATTATAATTGTGCAAAAATATATCAGAAGTTACATTAGAATAATTGTTGTTGTTTTCGTGTGTACATATTCTATACTCTATATTACTTGCAATAAATATATTTATGCATTACCTACCAAAATATTTATCGGGGTTCGGAAAAAACCCCGGAAAAAAAACCCGCAACGCAATTTCAATTGATACAAAATGGCAACATGACAAACAAAGTTTGCCACTAAAAAAAATGCTAAACTTAAACGTAGATTGCCACTCAAGCCCCTAAGTTATTTGCAGGTTTAGTATATTTTTTTTCAATTGATACAAAATGGCAACATGACCTTAAACAAAGTTTAGAAGTAAAAAAAAATGCCAAACTTAAACGTAGATTGCCAGTAAAGCGCCTAGGTTATTTGCAGGTTTAGTATATTTTTTTTCAATTGATACAAAATGGCAACATGACCTTAAACAAAGTTTGCCACTAAAAAAATGCTAAACTTAAACGTAGATTGCCACTCAAGCGCCTAGGTTATTTGCAGGTTTAGTATATTTTTTTTCAATTGATACAAAATGGCAACATGACCTTAAACAAAGTTTGGAAGTAAAAAAATGCCAAACTTAAACGTAGATTGTCACTAAAGCGCCTAGGTTATTTGTAGGTTTAGTATATTTTTTTTTCAATTGATACAAAATGGCAACATGACACTAAACAAAGTTTGCCAGTAAAAAAATGCCAAACTTAAACGTAGATTGCCACTAAAGCGCCTAGCTTATTTACAGGTTTAGTATTTTTTTTTAATTTTCGGGGTTTTTTTCCGTGGTTTTTTTTTCCGGGGGTCTTTTTCCGGGTTTTTTTTCCAGGGGTTTTTTCCCTAAACTCATATTTATCATAATAGTATATTTCGTAACAAGAGTTGTAAGTAACCCATTACGCACCAAATGAAAAGTTTGAGCACGAAGTCGCTGCGCGGCGAGTGCTTCAATTTCATGAGTGCGTAATGGGCTTACAACACGTATAACGTACTATACTTTTTCTACGTAGGAGAAAATGTTCGGATACAATAATATTTTGTTAAAGAAATTGACAATATAAATGACATGACATTTATTTCCATAGCATTCTACTTAAAGAAATTGCATAATGTGCTGCCTACATTTAGGGGCATCAGGGTGTAAATAGACCAAATAAAGTCTTACGTAGATAAACATTTGATTGCAATTTGATTAAACCAAGAAGTTTAAGTTTTCTTCTCAAAACGCACGTGTATGTTATGAGATCTCATTACTTGCATGTTATTGTTAAATGTCATTTACAAGGAATTTTGACAGTGCGATTTTTGACGTTTACAGACATGGGCGTAGAAAATAGTATATTAAAGTATAAGTGGATAAACAGGTCTTTAAAACACGCGCGAGTTTTCAAGCACGACGAAGCAGCCGGAGTGCTTGAAATAGAGCAAGTGTTTTAAAGACCAGTTATCCACGAATACAGTACCAGTACGCTATTTTTTTTGTATTGGTTCACTTTGAAATCTGGTATTAAAATGGAAATAAGAACTAATAGTGTGAAATGGTTGAATTCGTAATGTGAAATCAGTATACCTTTCGTTGTCATGGAAATGAGAAAAACGTAAATTAACTTGCAATCTGTTACTTTATTGGACGTAACAAAGTACTCCTGTCAGATCAATAACCAATAAACGGAAATTAATTTGCAATCTGTCATTTTATTTGACGTAACAAAGTACTCCTGTCAGATCAATAACCAATAGAATTTAATTTTTTTCACATTTGTTGATGTTGGCATGGCAACTTTAAAACACGCGCGTTTTAAAAAGTGCGATTTAAACACGCTGGGGCGTGGTTTAAAAGGCTAAAATAGGACACCAATAAAAAAAGTGCTTTATGTATGTCTGTCCATGACACCTGTTTATTTTCAATATTTGTATGAATTCCTGGTTATTTCCAACAATTTTATCTTATTTTCAACTTCAGCTTGCGTATCCAGTGGCGGATTACGACCTCAGCGGCCCCTAGGCAGTTATCAGTTCGCGGCCCCCTAACATGAACCACGGAACCAAGAATGTATAAAACCGGACCCCTAAATATCCTGATAAGGAATTTACTATTGCTCATCATTTTTTCTGCATTATATTATAATCTTGGAATCTAAAATGATCTTGACCTATAATTCATTTAATATTTTCCCACTATACAACTTGTATGATGGATATTAAATTAAAATCGACTAAAACAAACAAAACCTGGCCTGGTAAAAGTTGTGTATTCTTTCCTACAGGCCGTTTCAGATCAGTTCAATTAGGTTCAGTTCTGATCAGTTCAGCAAAATACAATAAAGAACAAATCATCGTTCGCATAAAGTAAATTGATCCGGACGACAATAAAATATTCTTATAAAAAAAGATATATTTTCGAAGAATAAAAGTAGATACAGCACAGCCTGTGTTGCTAGATCGTGGGATTTCTCACTTTTCGTGAGAATTTCGAAGATTCAAAACTGAAAAAGGGAAAAATATAAAAAAATTATCTCCAGAACAAATTCGTGATAATTTTCGTCAATGGTTTGCGTTGCGGCCCCTTGGAGCTTGCGGCCCCTAGGCATGTGCCTATCGTGCCTAATGGGTAATCCGCCACTGTGCGTATCCCGAAACCAGGAGTCACTGTACCTATCCTAGGGGTCGGATTAATTAAGCAATTTTCTTCGGTATGATATTTAGTAGATAAAAAGGTGTTAATTAAGGGATGTGTCACCCTTTACCGTGTACTTTTGACTCGGCACGTACCTCCCGTAACGATTGTAACTTTTAGTGTATTTGTCCTGCTTAAAAACTGTGAAACTCGTTTTCGACGTATCTATTTTATTTTAGATGTAAGTGTGACTCAATTGCGATTTCAATCAGACATTAGGTGTTTTCTTTTTGCACGTTGTGGTAGACCTAAGTTAGCTCTGTCAATAACACACCATTCGTTTTATAAAAATAATTTGACTCAGTTCTCAATAACCCTATTCGTTTTAAAAGCTTTATTTAAGTTTTATATTAACCTGAGGCAGAAATGTCTACATGACGCAAGGCACTTTAATCACGTGATGATTGTAACTTTACCTAACTCTGTGGCGATGCAAAAAGAAAACATCTATTATGCCTTAATTGTTTGTTTATTTGATCGAATTAGGTGCTTTGAACCATGTTCAGGTAATATCCCAGCAAACATATTTATATATAAAATACATACAAATTATATAAGAGCTTGTTAGGATTACATAAAACTGGAAGATAAATAAGAGATAACTAATGTCAGGATGTCAGCAATTTGACATATAATATACAGTGTGACTCATTTAGAATGGAAACACACATGTAAAATCTGAAGTTATTTACCGATTTTAACCAATTTTTTTTTAAAATGTCAAATAATCAAAAATCTACTTTGGGACAAAATTTTAAATGTTTATTCCAATTTTCAGGGCATACTACGATAACTTTTTCGTACTCGGAATGGAGAATTATTATTAGCGATTTGTTTATAAAAAAAATATCTACGCCACTGTATTCAGAATGCTTCCAAATAGCTATCACCAAAATTTTACAAAAATATATTTATTAATAACAAAGTTATAACAACTTAAAGTTCGAAAAGTTTCAAGGCTAACAGTTACAAAACAACACCCTGTATCAATAGATGGCCATGGAAATTATGTTAATAATTCTTAAATTAAACTACAGTAGAACTTGGTTATAACATCATCGGATATTGCGTCAACTTGGGTATAACGTCATAATAGTCGTGGTCCCCAGAACTTCCTATAGTTTACAACGTAAAAAACATTGCATTTAACAACCAAATATTCGCAATATACTCTGTTTTAACGTCATTTTAAGTCAAGGTTTGTGAACTTTTGACCATATTCTTAGAATGCATAATAAGCTGTTTTCGTTGTTTAAGGATTTATAAAGGTTATCTTAAATCAAATCCTACTAGTAGTACCAGTAAGCATAAAAAGGAGAGAATAATGAACATTACTGTATCAGCGCTCGCGACGTAAGTTGTACAAAAGGTATAACAGGTTACGTTTCTTAGTCCTTGGTGTTTTAGTTTATTTGCGTGTAAAAATTTAGCTGATACGTTTGAAAATTAACATTAAATTTAATAAAAACAAACTATGTATTTCCAAAAATAAACTTTAATTGTTTTGAATTATTATATTTTACCATAGAGCATGTACATTCTCTATGATTTTACCCAAAAATCACTTTCGCGAATAACGTCACTCTACTATAACGACAAAAAATCGCTGGTCCCGACAATGACGCTATAACCGAGTTCTACTGTATTTAAACCATCATTGGAGAAAAAAATATTTAAAGTAACGTAATATTTAATAAAAATCTATTATAACTGTTAAACAGTAACATAATTTCCATGGTAACTAAGATTTAAATGGAAATGTTAGGTCTTATTATGTATTTACTCAATTGTGCGATTCCGTCACTTTTATTAAATATTACGTTACTTTAAATATTTTTTTCTCCACTGATAGTTTAATTTAAGACTTATTAACATATTTTCCATGGCAATCTATTGATACAGGGTGTTATTTTGTAACTGTTAGCTTAGAACTTTAAGTTGTTATAACTTTGTTATTAATAAATATATTTTTGTAAAATTTTGGTGATAGCTATTTGGAAGCATTCTGAATCCAGTGGCGTAGATATTTTTTTTATAAACAAATCGCTAATAATAATTCTCCATTCCGAGTAAGAAAAAGTTATCGTAGTATGCCCTGAAAATGGGAATAAACATTTAAAATTTTGTCCCAAAGTAGATTTTTGATTATTTCACATTTAAAAAAAAAATTGGTTAAAATCGGTAAATAACTTCAGATTTTACATGTGTGTTTCCATTCTAAATGAGTCACACTGTATATGTCTATTAGATGTAAATTCTTTTACATCAGTAGCACATGAATTTATATACGGTTTATGTATATATATTTACATAAAAAATATTAGTTGTAAAAGCGATGCGATGAAAAAATGCTACAACTACATTTTTTGTGCACTGTACTTTTAATTATATTTAACTTAATTCTTGGACCAACCCGTTTTTTTACCTGAACTGAAAGCCGACAGTTTATTATGATATACTTGCTTGAAAAGTTTCCCTTAACCGGATTCGAACCTTTGCCGGGTGAGCGTTTCAAATTCCGAAATCCCACATGTGTTTTCTTTGCATCCGACATTGTACCACTGCGCTAATCTGAAAAATTCGATCTTTTTATTTCATACTTCGTAACTGCGCTGTTTCGCGTTATTGGTTTAACTTTTGTTTGATTATATCGTTGAGCGAAGTCTTATTCAATGATTATACCTAACTTTATGTTAAAAATGACCAGGATTTAATTTATTTTATATTATTTATTTTCTATATAAATTACACGCATTTTAGTCGATACGGATCTAATATTAAAGGTACGCGAACTACAATTTTTGGCGTTATAGAAAACACGCGCGTGCGATTTCTTACGAGGCGCAAATAGAAACGGACTTTATTTTCGACCATACAATATATGTAATGATAATTTCTAATTATATTTACAGAAGGCATACATAAAAAATATGTAATACTTCTTACATATAAGATTTTACATATAACGTACATAAATCTAATTATGTAAATATGACAGCGCATGAATGTCATGAGTGATATGTAATTATCTGTATGTATATATTATATAAATTTCTGTATACAGAATATCCGTAAGTTTCTATACTATTATGTAAAATATACGTAATGTGTGACATACTCCAGCAAACACATTTATATATAAAATACATATAAATTATGTAACAGCTTTTTAGATTTATATAAAACTGGAAGAAAAATAAGAGATATTTAATGTCACCAATTTTCAAAATAATATATATGTCTATTTGATGTAAATTGGTACAGAAATAACACGCAACCTCCCCTTAATAAGTTGTATTTATATGATAGATGAACGATGAAACTTTAGACAATTTTCATCCTGGCAACATGTTTCGGGATAACATATCCCATTATCAAGCCAAATAGTTATACATCAAAGTTATAAAATTTTTTTTCAAAAACATAATTGTTAGTTTATCCTAATTAACATCAGAAGCTTACCTTAAGGGATCCACAATTAACAAATACAAATTAAATTTTAAATTTTATAAAAATCTAAGGTTAGGTTATTATATAAAAATATTACGTCAATCAACAGGTAAACATTGTTTTAAAATTTAAAAGGCCCCACAAGCGGGAAACCTGGAGTAGCCAGAAGGGCGATGGATGATAGGGGGTGAGGGATGAGTAAAATTATGGTAACATTAGGTGAAAGCAAGCGAGGATGTGATGAATGGCGAAGAATGACAGCGGCGATAACGTCAATGACACCAACGGCGGGCAGGGGCAAAGTTAAAAACACCAACAACCGGTATTAAGTACAAAGTGAACAAATAAGAGTGTGCTGGAAATCTACGACCTCATTCAGCAAGCCAGGGTTGTCCTTCTTGCGGGTAATTTCGAACATTTCTAAGGTGTTAAGCAAATGACCTTTCTTACAATTATGAAGTATTTGGACGTTCGTATTAGGGTCAAAATCATGACCGGTTTTTAATGTGTTCTGCGAAGGCCGATTCAATCGGAGTAGGGTAGGGGTATTTACTTCAATTTATATAATATGTTGTATGTATATTTTATATGTGTGTTTGCTGGGACGGTTTATATAACTTTATTAAATTAACTTGATATATAAAAAATCATATGTAGGTGTATTTACTTCAATTTTATGTATGTTGTATGTATATTTTATATGTGTGTTTGCTGGGTTGCTTTGGAGTGTTGAAGGGAAAGTTTTGGCAGCCATTTTTATATATTGCCTTTCCAATTTTAAATTTATAAATGTATTTTGAAGTTAGCGTTGGACCTGGGGGTTGGAACCCTACAACTTCACAAGTGATCTTTATGATCCCTGAAATGGTGATTTGTCATCGAGGAAGCGTTCAGTGGCATGCAGGAATAAAATTCATAATTGCAATTGAAATAAATCACTCTGTAGTTGAAAATTTTATGTCTGAAATAAACGAATGTGAAAAAGCAAACGTTGAAATATTTTTGTAGTATTTGCAGTTTGAAATAACGATCCGAGTGTGACATTGATTCACAATTTTCGTGTGAGCTCTAATGAGAGGGTTGGTTATTTCTGATTTCACAAAAGTCGGAAACACATACTTTGCAGAGATTAAACATTTACTTTGAAATAATAATATCGATAATTGAAGTTGAACTACCTACCTACTAAAAGACGTAGACTGCACCGACAGCAAACTAGAGATAAATGGATTACTTTAAACTAATATTACCTACTTGAACCCCGCAATTGCTTTTAATGCAGATTTAAACCTTCCAGAACAAAATGCCTGTCAACTTTCATAACAGAATACTTAGGTTTATAATACATCCAAATTTCATTCGTCCATTACGCCACGCCATGTAACTAAGTAATAGAAAATACGGGCCTCACAAAATTGCCTGTTCTCTTTTATAAACTTTTCCAGCGGTAGCAACAGATGTTTGATTGTCACGTTTCAATTTAATCAATTTATCTTTCCCGATGGATCCTGTACTTAGTCGAAAATAAAGTACTCTAGATCATCTTTAGATTCTAAAATCGAAAAGCAACTATAAAGAAGGCACGACCCTTACAAAATGGCGTTGGGTTGGGAAGTCTTTTTCAAAGTACTTAATGATTAAGCTTTATTTACAAGAAAAACAATAGCAAACTGACAAGAAGTAAAATGTTAGCGGGAGTTTTCTAAAAGATAAAGAGAACCTCTAATTATTAAGTTGATTTTGTTTTTGTAACGCTTTGCTTGTTAAAAGTTACGTTTGATTTTTAAAGAAAAATCGAGTTATTGTACTTTGTACAATTAGGTAGGTAGTATTTTTGAAAATAATCATCTGTTGGTAGTAATTACTTACCTTTAGTTAAAAAGTTTTAAACAATAACCACGTCCCTCGTTTATTTAATATAAAAAATTCTACTTCATTTTATCAGCTTTTATAGTAAAAAATCATCGCAATTCATAATTTCCGTCATATAGAAAGCGATAAATTAAAGGATCTAATAAAGTATATCTTGAAAATTATTTTCGAGATTTTTTATCGAAAATTGGATGTGAAAAGCGATTTATTGCGGTTTTTATCGCGTTTCTCCCAACGAATTGCCATTTGACGCTTTTCAGAAACCAAACTGTTGACAACATTGTAAATGGTAAAATGTTTGTCAATTTTACAAATAATCGTTTGAGGTTTATCCAGTTTAGTGGTAAATGAGGAGGCGTAACCAGCCTAGTATATAGTCGATTTGTAATTACGTTTCACTGTATATTCACCACATTCTCAATTTGAAGTTATTTATAGCTATTCCTATTAATATTTGCTTTTCCCTTTACTAATCAAGTAGAAAGTTAATTAGCGGTCACCGATATGAGCAATATATTGCCCATTATCCCTTCATCGTATAATGAACATAACTGTTATTAGCACTACGTGCTACAAGACAACCCCTTCATTGTAACCTGTCTATTATAAACTAAAATCCCGAAAATAGTTCAAAAGGGGGTTGAAAATAATTCGCGGGAAAGCTACAAATTGTTTTAATCACTTTATTCACATGACAGATTCCCCATATTAGGTTGCATATTGTGATGTAACGCACCTGGCAGCTTTGTATTTAAATATTTCCTGCTGTCCGATTTGTAAATAGTATTGAAGCGATGGTCACGCTACTGGACATTAAAGGGAAGAAAAATGAAAGAATCGGCAGAGAGGCGATTGAGGTGCAGAATGGGAAGTTGGATCCGGACGCTTAAGTAAGGTAGATGTGTAAGTCCTCGCCATCTGCGTATTTTTATAATTATAGAAGTAGTAGGGGTCACATTTTTTACTTAAGGGTACGCGTTATTATTTGCTATGTGTATATTGAGGATCAGTACGAGGTTTTTACTAGAATTTAGGACATGGAGTTGGCGGAATTCCGTCATTACTTTATTTTTTTAAGTATCGAATATTCGAATGTGTTTAAATTTTACACCCCCCCAATTGTTTTATGCAATTTAAATACAAGCTATGCGATGCGTCCTAAAACCATGTCTCTCAAAACTATAACTACCGTGAACGGAGTACGTGAGTAGGTACGTCCAATTCGTACGTTCCAATACCGAGAGACAGGGTATATTGAGTAAATATCGTGGAGGGTTTTCTGTAGCTCTTTTTCCCTCCTTGTAATCAGCGAAGACCCAGAGCTAACATCAAATTTTGTGGAGGTTAATGTAATCTTTGAGCACACTTAGCGCTGATCATTACTTTGTGTAACACCACTTAGTTTGAGAGGGCGACCCTTGATTGAAGAATTAAAATTCATTCCTCTTCTATTTCTTGTGTTTTAATTATGTTTGCTTAATCGATCCTTATAAGTGCAGCACCTACACATCCACGAACAATTCGTTTACAAAATCGAGTCGAACCACTTCACAGGTTTGACGACCACGTGCCTTGGGTTTTCAGTTAGTTGGCGGAAGAGTTTGTTTTGGATTTGAGTTGCGCAGTCGTTCTCGACCGGCCTGGGTAGGGTACAATACTTTTGTAAAAATTCCCTTTTCCCTATACCTAAAGTTTATAAAAACAGAGTTATTTTGTAATATTTAATTTAAAAAATGCTTAACAAAAATTAAAGCTACATAATCAAAGATTCTATTTATGCAATAAAATACAGGGTGTTCCATTTAAAAGAAGAAAGAAAATGAAAGATCCGAGTTTCGAACCACCCTGTACACAAAGAGAGAAAATAATTGAAATGTAATCGAATGAGGAGATATTACATCATATTACGAAACTCGATTAGTCAAGAAATTGCCTTTTTCTGTAACGTACAGTAAGTTAGAGGGCGTTGATTTAGCTACGATTTTAACATAAACGTGCCCATAACTTTTAAAGGACTCTGTATAACGTAGCAAAACCTTATATCAAAAGACTCGAAAAAATGTGGGCAATCCGAATTTGGCATAATATGCAGGGGCTCTCATTTAAAAAATCATATTTTTGGTTTGTAACGGAGTTATGCAACACCCTGTATAGTTCAACATAATTTTGAAATATGGTCCTTAAAGACATCTATTATTTTTCTTAACAACATTTTTTGATATCTCTTGAAATAAGCCATATACCGAACAATGTCGTAAGATTGGTACACCCTGTAGGTACGGAAACTAAGAAACAATTCTTGTTTTATACGTTAAATTTGTAGTATTGAAATCTAGCTGCATTGTTCGTTTATTGAAAACAAAATTTGTTTTCTTGTAGTTCAAAGTAAATGCTATGATTATCGCGAGAGAAAGACGCACATATTGTCGCGAGAGATAATCTACCACATCGTACACAGCGAGCGGCAAACCACAATAATGTGATTATTCTTTTGCATTATACAAAACCACGTGTTTCATAGCAATAATGTGGGACAACAGCTTCCCCGCGCACTGTATTTCAGCGCGCGGACCGAAGCATCCATCCTCTTATCCAAATCTGTTTTAAATAATAGGATATATACATGACATTTTTTTAAATCGTATTGGACTACAACATAATTGGTTTAATTTTTTATGTTACTGCCAATATTATTACCATTTTTATTACTTTCCCGTGCATACACACATAGGGAAAGTAATGTAGGTAATCGAAAAAAAATCGAACTCGAGTTTTAATGAATCTCGACGTTTTGAGCCCCTTTGAGTCCAAAACAACCATCCTTGTCTGTTGCCTGTGGGTGCGCGGGTGCGGGGGGGATATGCGTACGTTATGGTCATGGAGCCTAAACTACTAGGCCGATTTTGATGAAATTTAAAACTGAGGCCTATAAAAAAACTTCATCGGTAAAGCAAGCTTCTCATCAAAATCTGCCCGAAGGGGGCCCAAACTAGGGGCGCTATTTTGGGCGCAAACATTCAAATTTTAACCCAAACTAATTTCCCTTGGTGAAAAGTTAGTAGACATGGTAACAAGTAAAACGCCGTTTTTCGTTTGTTTCTAAATTCGAAATGGCGGCCAATATAGCAATTCTCAAAGTTTTTACTTTTTATGGTGTAGCTCAAGAACCGTTTAACTTATTAAAATTTGAAAAAGCATTTTTTTATTTTTTGAACTGTTATACATAATGAATGTTATACAAATGAAAAACTATTGGCACTACATTTATTTCTCTATTTACAATAGGAGAAGGGGGATGAATGTTTGAAGTTGAAACTTTAAAAATTCATAACTTCTTCGCTAACAAAAATGAAGAAGTAAAATTGTACAGTGAATTAGAGGACATACAACTCTTTTAATCGAGTACCTATAATAAGTATACCAATTTACTTCCGGACTAATCGGAAATTAACAAAATATTAAAAATTTATGACATACCCTGTATATTATTTCAGGAGAAAATCAGAAATTATTTTCTGATTACACAACTATACTACACACTATATATTTTTTTTCTCTCCGGAAATTATCAAAATAATAAAAATATTTATGACATACCCTGTATATGATTTTAGGAGAAAATCAGAAATCCTTTTCTGATTACACACTATATATTTATTTTTTTACTTTTACTTTCCCGTGCATACACTTACACACGTGTATATTATACATAGGTACATACACCGATACAGAAAAATCTAACACGGTAGGTACACGTTTTGTAGGAATAAATGATCTTTTAAATGCACTTTATTTCATTAAATTATTATTTCTAATGACTGAGATACCAGCTTCTAAAATCAGAGGCCTTGCATTTTTACTCCGATACAGCTGGTCTTTTAATTTTTGTGTGAGGTATTGGGGAAAGATTAGCTATAGAGTACTATCCTCGCACTGTATGTAATCAAATTAGTTACTAATTTCATATATCCGAAGGTATTACCAAATGCTATTCCCAAATGTTTGACTTCATCTGATTAAATCATCTGAAAAAAGCCTGTCTAACCTCCATATTATTAAAGCTGGAGTCCCTCAGGGCAGCGTCATGGGACCTGTCCTGTCCTATATTTAATCTTCACAGCTGATCTCCCACAACAAGAACAAGTTGCTACTGCCACGTATGCGGATGATACTGCTCTATTAGTATCTCACACCGATCCTGGACAAGCTTCGGCTATACTTCAAAGCTACCTCAACAAATTGCAAGAATGGTTACACAAATGGCGCATAAAAATAAATGCAACAAAATCGACAGCCATAACCTTTACGACCAAACATGGTACCACGCCTCCGCTCTACCTGAATGGCGCTTAAATACCAACCAAGGACGAAGTAAGATATCTTGGCATACATTTGCATAAGCGGCTCACATGGAAAGTTCACATCACTAAGAAGAGAAAAGAACTAGATCTCAAAATGAAAAAAATTAACTGGTTACTAGGACGAAGATCTAAATTATCATTAAAAAACAAAGTGTTAGTGTATAAAACAGTGATAATTCCAGTGTGGGCTTACGGGATTCAACTGTGGGGCTGCTCAAAACCCTCAAATATTGCAATCTTGCAGAGATTTCAAAATAAAACGCACTATAACAAATGCGGAATGGTTCATCTCAAACCTTACTCTGCACAACGATCTAAAGATAATAATAATAATAATAATAATAATATTTAGATGTAAGATTTTGGACTAAGCTAAGTAGTATTAAGCAGCACGCGGGGCCCGCCGCTGGGCGGTTTCCCCCTTCACGTCATACATAATCTAAGATCACATTTGCTTGTTAGCTCCTAGGCTAGTTGTAAATCGGCAAAAATGATTTTAAAAAAAATCTGATATTCCTATCTTTCTACCTACAACCTACAACGTTGGTTGTGCTTTTATGTTTTCCTTTTCTCTGTTTGTTACCAAAAAATATCACTGCCGTTTTTGTAGGATTTATTATTGGCGAATGCTCTCACGAATGAGATATATTGCTTCAGTAGGTATAGTTTTCAATTGCAAGGAAGGTTACGTTTGTAATTCGCAAGCGTACATATTGACCGATTTTACAATGGCGCAGCCAGCCTTGTTGCCAGTGGGAGGCAAGAATGACATTTCAATTGCATGAAAGTACAAGTGCATAGTGTTGTTACCCATATGAATTTATTAATTCTAATGGATCATTATAATCATTTACATTGTTGCATTGCGGGAGAAAATTTTATAGTTCATTGTTTATTTTTTATTTTTAGCAGTTTATTTAGGTACATTTTCCAAAAACTACTATCGGAGTAAAAATGCAAGGCCTCTGACTTTAGAAGCTTGTATCTCAGTAATTAGCAATCATAATTTAATGAAATAAAGTGCACTTAAAAGACCATTTATTTCTACAAAAAGGTGTAGAGTTTTAGATTTTTACAATACATCGTTAATTTTCTGTATCAATGTATGTGCGAAAAAGCGCTAATTATGACTCAAATCGCACAAGCGCTCGACTTTCAAAAATTAATTACGGCTATATTATTGAAACTGAGTGGTAGATACCTATATATTTGAAAAATGTATACTTATTTGTCGATGTGAGATGCTTTTGAGGCCAATTGGTTTATTAGTCTTAAAGCTATAATGAAAAAACGACATCTTGTGTAACTCAGTACCTGAACGTTCGATATTAATAATATTGACAGTAACGTAACAAGGGTAAAGCAATTATATTGTGGTCTAACACTATTCACAAAAATAATGTCATTATACATCGTTTTTTTAAAAAGAAATTTTGAAAAAAGGATGGTTGCTTCGGTTGGAGAGGTGTAGCGCAGCGCGCAGGGCAGCTGTTGTCGTACACTATTGCTATAAAGCGCATGGTTTTGTACAATGCAAAAGAATAATCACATTGTGCCGCTCGCTGCTTACGATGTGGTAGATTACCTCTCGCGGGAATATGTGCATCTTTCTTTCGCGATAATCCTAACATTTACTTTGAATTACAAGAAAACAAATTTTATTTTCAATAAGGGAATAATGCAGTTTGATTTAAGTAATACAAATTTAGCATTTAAAACAAGAATTTTTTCTTGAGTTACCGTACATTGCAAAATAGCACATTTTCGGTTAGGGCTTATAAAACCAGTTAATTATATGAATAATCAATATTTATTGGCTGTCGACTTTTCAGAAGTATGTGTGCTACAACATTTGTAAATTTGGTAACAATTTATGAAACAATAACAATTTAAGATAAGTTAAAACTGACCGTCACCCGGGAAAATACTAAATGCAGCGTTTTTATTGCTGTTATTTAAAATAAAAGTTAAACAACTGATTCTACCATTTTGATTTTTACACATGTTAAACATATATAAATGACTAATGTACTGCCCAAAAATGAAGAAATTTCACCCCTCAGTTTTTTCGTTATGGCCACTTAAAGTCAGAGACCTTGCATTTTTACTCCGATAGTAGGGCAATGTAATTCTACGATTGGATCTCTTAAATTCTATTAATACATCATCAACATTAATGTCCATATCGTAATTTATATTCATCAAGGCTAGTGAGCTCAACCTTTCTTCACCCATTGTACTCCGAAGGTAAGTTTTAAGCCTACGCAAACAAGAAAACGATCTTTCGGCAGAAGCAACCGAAATTGGAATTGAGCATAAAATTTTTAATAGGCTATAAATATTTGGAAAAATACTTTCATTGCAGCAGTCCAGTGACTCTAAAGCTGTCTTCGGAAAATCAGTAGTTATTCCACTTTTCCTTCCAGATCTGAATCTCAATCAATTGAAAATGTAGCGCTGCACGCCTCAGCACTTGGCTCTGTGCTTGAGAAGAAAGCACTGCGTCAAGAGCTTATGACTTTTGCACGGGTCTTCTGCTCAGATGCTTTATTCAAAGTCACGAAACTGTGCACACGAAATTTAAGATTTCGAAATGGTATAAAACACAACATACTGGCTGGCAGACGGTAGTGCGAAAAATTTTCTATTTCCGGGGGGGGGGGGGGGGGGCAAATGTCCCGCTTGCCCCATGCTGCCTGCGCCAATGTGACCGAACATGGATAACGACGGATGGCTATACAAAGTAAATAGCCGTGGAGCAAGAGTTGATGAGTCTTGCAGAACACCCCTTGTTAATAAATTCTCTATAAGAAGACATTTCTCTCGCTACTCTCGCTTTACTAAAATCCAAAAGCACAAACTCGGATATTTTACCTTGGTCGGTAACTCTTAATAAGCGATCAGTGACTCGGATAGATGCTCAGTTCTAAATCCAGATTGATTGGTCGGGAGACATGGTTTTTATTTAGGTAGAAACCTTATCAGGCGCACATCACAATACTCCGATGGATTGAATTTTTCCGCGACTGGCGATTTTTTCTACAAACTTGGGAATGTTAACACTAGTTAATAATGTGGGTGAAAAGTAGGACATAAAAACCTAACTATAGTAATATTCAATCCATTCTAGAAAGTGCTATATTTGTTTTATCGTGCAGAGAAATTTAATAATCGGTCGGTGCCAACAGAAGAAAACTCAAACTTAGCGTATTTATGCTTATTGTTGTTCAAAACTTCGAAAGACTTTAGAAATCTTGCAAGACTATAATGTTAAAATCATTGACATCAAACAGTATTATTATATACGTTATATACTCTGAACACTGAACTAAATGTAATGCAATAGTTTGAAGATCCAAATCCAAACCACTGTTTTAACAATTAGTTAAGATCAGTAAATACCTACGAGTAGTTTATATTTACTGTGTATTACAAAAATCCTAGGTTTTTGTTACTATATTACTGTAAATTATAAATGCTTGTTTTTGATCACTGATCAGTCATATAGAAATATAATGAAGCATTTAAATTGAAAGCAGTACATAATTTGTTTAATTTTGGTTTCCTTTTGTGGAAATGTAATGTTCCACAATATTATTATTAAGATGAAATCGAGTTCTAGTTTAACTTCAAATGGAAAAAAAGGTCAGTACCCTTGAAACTTTCGTTTGCCTTTTGGAAAGTTTGCTACAGTCATAAATTTTAAATGTTACATTTAATATGGAAAACATTTTCCCAATTTAGTCTTCTCTCGTCTAGATAACTGTCTGTTTGGCAAATTTCCAGCATTGCTTTGCCTACTCGGAAAAGTCAAAGCAAATTTCCAATTTTTTTAAACCTTATATTTATAATCGAGATCGTTTCTACAATACACGAATTGAACTCTCGATACGTAAAACTTAATTGATGCAGAAAGAAAAAAATAACTCAATTTCTTCGTCAAATTAAATTCAACTAGAAAAATCAATTTATTTTCTACAATAAAAATAAGTGAATAGAGGCTTTTAAGGTCGTTAATTAAAACATTTCATTATTTATTCGTCCTTTTTGGCTTTTAACCTTATTTACTGACACCTCAAGTCAAGCTTTGAATGGTAATGACCGGTTTTAGAAGTTTCCATTAATTATTATTTTTTTCAGCTTATGTAAAGCTGAAATGACATTCAAAATTAGGCGTTTACCTACTAATACTTTTATATGTATAGTATAAGGTAATAAGTTATACAACCCGTATGTGTTATATAATTTTATTGATTACTGTAACATCTGTCATTGTTTGGCAATAACTAGTCACTATTGATTTGTTATTATCTTTTTTGTTTGCTTTCCAAATTTTAGGGTTAAAGTACAGCTCTACTCAGCAAACAAGATAGTTGGAGAGGGGATACCGGCGCTAGAGTAGCTTTTAAGGTACAATCTGGAAAAAAATATTTGGGCGCTTAATTTAAATGCGTATTGTTGGATACACATAAATGTATTGTATGCTGTATTAGAAGTCATCAGAAAGACTGATTTTAACAAACAAGAGCAACACAATAAAAGGATTAAGTAATAAAACGCACGCGGAAAATGTCAGCTGTAAACTGTAATAATTTACTTTCAGCTGTGAATGTACACCTTAGAATACTCAAATATGATTGGACAAATAATTTGCCGCGTCAAAAATTTCAAATACATTATTTTAGTTGACATATTTTCCGACTATCTTGTTTGCTGAGTGGAGCTGTACCTCCCTAATGAATCGATTTTCATATCTAATTCGTTGATAACCTAAATTGATGAAAAATATAAACTATTTTCATTTCGTCCATTTCGATGTTAAACATACTAAACCATAATTCACTGGATAGGATCAATAGATAATATTTAAAATAATTTGAGGCTTTCGCGGTTCGTCTAACTGTCAATATAACTAGTTTTCGACTTATACCGCGTTGTTATGTTTGATCCACAAACTACGTTGATAGGCTTGCCTTGCCTTTTTCTTTGTGAGCCAAAAGAAGGATTTTTGGGATGATTATCCATCGGCCGTTAAGTCTAGGTTTGCCAAGCCTGACTGCTGAATGTGATACCAAAAGTTCTCACGTTTTGCAAAACATTACAGCTTACATCTTCAGAGTGATAGGAATGAACGCTTTGGTTACGTTCCGGAATTTATATGGTTCTTTTTCGCTAATCTCGTTGACCGTCTCAATTCTAATTGGTGGTCAATTTCACTAGAAATCAGAGGAAATGGTTGTTCTTGAACTTTAATTTTCACTTTCTCCCAATTCTCCAGTCGATGAATAACTGGTGTCCATGTTCTACTAAGTCAGAAGCCGCATCCTCCCTGTTCATGTTTAGTGGATGGTTCTCAATGTTTATCGCCTCTCTAATCATTCGAAGGAGGTAGTTCAGAACTCGTGCCAGTGCTCTCGTGTTCTCAAACGTAAGCCCATGCCCGCCTTCTGCCGATACGTGCTCCTTATTCGCTTGCCTCTGGAGCTCACTCTCTTACACTTCTTCTTCATAAAATCTTTTTCAATACATTTACAAATGTAGGTTTCTTCATTTTTCTTCTATGTGTTTTTGATTTGACGCCGCCGTGACTCTTGATGTTATCCCCCCTTTCATTAGTGGTTTTTTCCACTTAGATTATAACTAGAAAGCTAGAACCAAGAAATCGCCTACGTAAAACGCACTTTCCAAAAATTTTCTAATGCTTACATGGTACTAGCTTGTGATGTAACGCATCTAGCAGCTTTGAATTTAAATATTTCATCATCACCACGCGATAGTTAATGCGATATCACAAATTTGCGCATTATAGCGGTTTTATTGATAACCTGTAGAATAGTTACTTTGCAAATGATTACTTTGTAACATTATACCTATCGATTCCCGCATCTGATGTTTGTTGAATTCTTTTTTACTACTTCAACTTGCATTGGGATTACATTGGATTCGACATCCTACTGAACTACCCTGAGGATAAGTGGACAACGATTGATAAGTTACCTTGAAATTTATAATTTATCTTTATTAGTCAATTTTGCCACTTTTAGAAAATTTATAACTTTTGTGTCAAGTGACAATGTTGCTGAATTTATTTAAATTAACTTTGCTATTCCAGCTTATTATTGTTTAAAGGAAAGGAAATTTGTGATTAGCTAAATTAATAATTAAATTCTTTTGCTTGTTATTAATTTTCAATTAACTATTCAGAAAATATTAATTTTCAATTAACCGTTCATAAAATATTTACCCTGTTTACTATTTACTTTGAATCAATTCAATTTCTTTCTGAATTCTTTAACGTCAATTTGATCCTTGTTGAACAGATTTCAACTCTGTAACAATTGATTATTTCTTGCTCGAAAGTAACTGTTAAACTGTCATAATCTGAACTATAAACTGTTGAGGTCCTTTGTATTCTTACTTTTATTTAGATGTATTTAATCAGGATTGGAAACTATGCATAGGATCCACCTCCGGAGAAGATTATAAAAGGTAACACATACTTTATTCATTATCCCATCTACTTTCTTGTAAATCAGTAACCAATTTTATACTGCCAATTTAGTTCATTGACTTTAACATCCGATTAACAACGAATATGAGCTTCACAGTAAATTAGTTTATCCTAGAATTTTTCTTGTTCATTTAATGTTATATTTCAATGTTTATTACTTAAAAATACTGTCTTGCTTACCTCTAGAATTTCTATTTAAATATTCATTCCATCCGTACGTTAATTATTTTCACTGTGCTTATTATTATTGATTACTCGTTTCTCTTTCAGCTATCTAGTTATTATTATTCAGTATCATATTGAAGATATCTTCGCAGTTCTAACCTTCAATTTTGTGTACGTTTAGAACTACGTGGCGCCCGTTTTCCCTTTTATTGTAATTATTACTGCAAAACTCCCTAATCCTTATTTCTTGTATCTAACCCACACCCATTGAGCCCTTATAACTGAGCGACCGCGGTCTTTGCATTTTAAAATTATGTTACAAGTCAAAAGTTAACGTAACAATGTGGTGCGGATTTGATGCCGAAGGAGGTGTGATTGGACCGGAAAAAGGAAAGTTGACTTTGACCGTGCGCAATGGCTTAGAATTTTCTTGACGCCATTTTTAAACCACTTTTTAAATCGCCGTGTCTCCTATGAATTTGATGACCTTAACTTCTATAATAAATAAAATATTGTGGTTTTTCGAAAATACAAATTTTTGCTTTTCACTTTGTGTCTACTTTGGTATCGATTTAAAGTAAAATAATGCTAGATTATGCGCAATTTTTCATTCATTTAACCGACTTCGTAATCCAACGGTTTCCAATACTCCCATGTACATAATCTTATACTGGACACAGTGTATGTGCCAGATAGGGATCTAATTATTTTAGAAACATCCGAATTTTAACATGGAGACATCTTTTATAGAGAATAGCAATTTTCATTTCCATAATACGCGTAGAACAGTAGTTCTTAAATAGTAGTATTCAAATTGCATTTTTCGCTAAACGTTTCGAAGTTAATTCCGATAAAAGATTGCGTTACAGGGTTCCGACACATTTCTGTTGTCCGTTTTAAGCGAGACGGAATCAAATTTGGCTCTTATAGTTTTGTTCACAACCGGATTAAGGACGTCTTACTAAAATTTTCTTCCAAATGGTATTGCAAACTTTCCAAATTGGATAGCCCAAGTTGAAAATTACCATACAATAATTTACGCACCCAGGGGGGTTAACGGAGGTTAATTTACTATGTGAAATAGTGATAGTAAGTTTTGAATGTGCTACATTTATTATATCCGTGTATTCCATGAAACTATCGTCAAAATGTCAAGCTCGAACTTCCAAACTTTTTTCAAAAAAAAAAATAATCAAAACTAATACCACCAGGGCTAAAAAAACTGTGAAAAAAATAATGAAGGAAAGAAAATATAGCCGCTTTTATATCACAACACAAACGGAACCCATATGTAATCATAAATTGTGAATGAACGTTACAAGTAAAACGGCGTTTTTCGTTAAATTCAAAATGGCGGCCAACTCTCCCAGTTTTTACTTTTAGGGTGTAGCTCAAGAACCGTTTAACTTAATTAAAATTTAAAAATTGGAAATTACAGCGAAAGGATGGCTAGAACTTTTACTTATAATTGGTAAAGAACAAAAGTTAAACGTAGCCAATTTATTGTTCCCCTAAATTAAAAATCGATTTTCTCAAAATCTACTCCAACCTTTTTTTATTTTTTGAAATGTTATACATATAGTTCATGAAAAACTATTGACACTACATTTATTTCTTTATTCCCCATAGGGGAAGGGGGATGAATGTTTGAAGTTGAAAATTTTAAAAATTCATAACTTTTTTGCCAACAAAGATGAAGAAATAAATTTGTACTTACAGTGAAGTAGAGGACATACGACTCTTTTAATCGATTATAAAATAAGTATACAAATTTACTTCCGGCCGAGCCGGAAATTAACATAATATTAAAAATATTTATGACATACCCTGTATATTATTTCAGGAGAAAATTAGAAATCGTTTTCTGATTGCAATTATACTTCACACAATATATTTATTTTTTTATTGTTTTAAGTTATTGCGCAAAAACTGTTTTATTTTGAGTTATGATGCAAAAAACTATTATATTTAATACGTCATTGTAGTAAACACGGGAAAGTTGTGTGTCAGTTTACTGGTCATTTATTTATAATCTATATTTCAGTTTGCGATGAAGAAAAACTGATTACTGAAGTCACTGAAAGTAACGATCAAATTCCAGTAATACAAATAGAGACAAGTGACCCGTATGAAATAGCCAATTTTATGAACGTAGAGTTACTAAATAATCAAAAAGTAGAGGTGATAAACAATTTATGGTCATCGCCACAAACATTTACTGTTCCTTCAACCGGTACCAGAAATTTAAAATTTCAGCTAAGCTACCTACTCAAAAAAAGTTGATGGATGCTATTGCACAGTGGCGTACCCAAGTGGGGGGGAGGGGGATAAGGGAGATATATCTCTTCCCAAGCGTCCAACCCTTCCATTCAATTACATGCTTATTGTTATTAATCCTTAAAAAGACCTATCTTAGAAATTCAAGCTCACAGAACAGACTAAATGCACTGGCAATGATGTTAATTCATAGGGAACTACCCATTTAAGAAGACGAAATAATAGAAAAACTTGCACAACAGCCAATTGGGGATTGGATTTTGTATTACAATAATATTTATTTTATAACTTTCTGTAAAACAAATGTTTTTTAAAATTGGTAGATCACACCGCACTTTTTATATCCCCCCCTCCCAAGGCTGTAGTCTGCGTACGCCACTGCTATTGCAAATTTTGTGTATTATTTCATACCCATAATGGAGGTTTAGAAAAACATCAAAAATCAGTACACTGTGCTTCGAAAAGTTTGCCAATGTCGACAGCACATTGAAAATTCAAGTGGGAGTGCAGCACCCTATAGATCTCCAGATAAATAGGGAGTCAAAGGAGCAGATTCTGGAAAATAGGAATAAATTGAATCCGATGTTCTATGCAAAATTGGATTCTTCGACGAAAAGAATTTTTAACCATATGTAACATGCCCGAGTTGATAGTTGCAAAAACGTTTCTAATCTTATTTTTCAGTATATCCTCTCTCCTTGACGTACTCCCACAAAAAGGAATCAAGCAGAATAATATCGTGAGATCTCGCTGGCCATGGTGTTGATCCATACGTTTCTGTCGACTTTGCATCAAATGTATTACTAAGCCATACACTTACAACACGTGTTTGGTGTGGAGGTGCTCCATCTTGCTGAAAATGCATGTCCCTAATTTGAGCGAGCGGTACCTACATCTTTAAGGAGTCCAAATAATTTATTATCGAGGAATTTAGAATATTACCGAATATGCTTGCCCAAACAATAATCGACTCTTGACTATGAACTCAGAAATAGTGAGGGTTAACATATGAGAAATAATGAAAATTATGGTGATTAACTGCTTAACATTGCGGTCAAAGGTACACTTGTCTGTAAATATGATCTTATTTCAAAATTCTTCATTTTGATTTAACTCTTCTTGTATGTAATTGCAAAAATTAATTCTATTTTGCAAATGCGTCTCCTTGAGCTCTTGGTGCCGTTGGATGTTGGTTTATCTTTCACGGCCTACTAGATACCAATAGAAGTTTAAAAATACAGCAAAAGCAAATTAACCAGAAAATGCGAAATTACAAGAAATCTACCGGAGATAGATGCCGATCAAATATCTCCGAACACAAGAGGAATATTCGGATTTGACCGTCCGGTCTACGCTAGTACATTTTATGCTCAGTAACATCGCATAGTCACGGCCTTCTAAGTTTTGTGATCCCTGGGATATTCAATTTTTTTAGACATCTACTTTTTATAAAAATTGCGGCTAAACGATTCGTTTTAGGTACTATGTGTGATACATAAAGTCGCACTAGAATTAACCACGGAATCCAAATGTGCAATAATATACAGGAAGTTCCATTCAAAAAAATGCAACTTTGATACAAAATCACCTTGTATAAACATTGCCTTAAGGGTGCCCTACCATATCCCAGCAACTAATTTTAGAAATGATCGTTAATAAACCCGCAGTCTTTCATCAACCCTATACATATAATCAAACACGTATGTCTGCAATGGGCAAAGAATTTTCCATCAATTTGTTAAGACAGAAAATTACAAGAAAATGAGTAATACCGATAATTGATTGATAGTGCATTAATCAAAATGAAAATTGCAGCGCATCTATTTTTAGCATCCATTTGTTGCTCAGGGTTGAACATTGGCAAAATGAAACCGTACGTGGCTCATTATTTATAGATCGCTTAGGTAGGAATTCAACGTTCAAGAAATTCTCTAGAGTGCCAGGCAAAATCTGCAGATTCTATATAGGTAGAAGTAGATCCACTCATAAATACAACATACATAAAAACTTACCTATTTGTTTTGGTGTTACCTGAAACAAAATTTAAACATTGGATGAGCATTAATTTGATGAAGAGGTGGCTGAAGTAGGAATACAGGTGTTATGAGCCAGAAATGCACTATGCGTGTCTTATAAACCCCATCGAATTTTACAGCTTATTTGCATGCATTACAAAGTTTCGCTAATTACCACTTCGTGTATTTACGTAAACTGGAATTTTAAACCACCCACAATAATGAAAAATCTATTTCAGCGTGTTGTGTTAAGATGTGAAAGCTGCCCTCGAGTATTTATTAAGAAAAGCTTAATTAGAAGAGTTTCAAAAGTATGAGTTAAAATATTTATTCAAACGCCTTTTAATTTGATTGGTAAACGTAAAAAAACAGAGGGAAAAGGAACTTTGTTGGAAAAGCGAGTGAAATATTTTACTTACGGATATTTAGCGTGTCGCGTTATAGAGTTGGTCAAAGTTGATTCATGAACACTGGAAAAAACACTAAGACCAACAGGTTGTAAGAGCTGGCCACGGATATTTGACTGCTCCCGGAGCGGCTCCGGACGGGCTCCGGGCTCGCTCATGCGCTCACCTTTATGTTCAACATGTGCTACATTAGAAGGAAAATCAGAATGATTTTATTTTTCCCCTTACCTTAAAATTATACCTTTCACATTATTCATTAACTGACGGAATGCATCACCCTATAAAAGCCAATTCGTTCAAGCCCACAATCGCTCCACAACGCATTTTCCTTTTAGGTAATTAAAATTCAATATCTTGGACTTCTTTCGAAACACTGCGTAAAGCTTACCGCATTAAGTTACTTTTCTATAGAACAATATTAGGCTTACTCGGGCACAGTTAGAAACCCAATTTACATTTTGAGCGATTTCCGTTTTACGCTTCGCCTTCCAAAAAAAAAGAATCGGATTGAAAAGTTCTATTTACACGGCCGATATTTCACTATCTATTTAAACCCGTTCCCTTGTTTATAACGGTTGTTAAATTCAATTCGCTCACAAGTTTTCCGGCAATTAAAACTGAGCCCTTCATTCTCCAACTCGTTGCTGTTAATCCGTTTTGGCTTCGCATGACCAAAATTATGTAGTATTTATTATTATGTGGGGAAAGCTTTATTATAATATGTAATAGCAAATAATAGATATAAAGTATGATCGATGTGCATTATTGTAGTGAAACAAAGAGAAGTTCTATTATCAATTGCGCTATTCTAAATGGCATTTTCTAATAACGGAAGTTTGTGTACAGAATAGCCATCACATCATCGTAGCTATTCAGGTTTCAGACATGACTTAACGTATGAAATCCAACAATGAATTATTAAGTGAGATTTACTTAGTAAGAATTCTCTTTATTTTGTTATAAATATTTATAATTTTACAAAAGATTTCTTATTCTTTAACTTAAAAATCTATTTCCCTTTGCGCACTTAACCTTTAGATTCCCTCCATTTCTCTCTTCTCTCCTATATTCCATCTCCTTCTTTCCCCCTACCTCTTCCATCAATTTTATTCCTTCCCCTCCTACACTTAACATCTCTGTCCTACTTCTTCCCTCCTCCCTTATCTCCTCACATTGGCTGAGCATGTGTGACTACATGTTCTCCCAATCATTGCCACACAGTTTGTATTTCTCCTCTCGTCTTCTCACCAATAAGTATACTTGATTTCATTTTCTTCATCTGTACCTCCCACCATTCTTTTCTTCCTTATATTAAATCCTCCTCTTAACTAACCTAGTACTCCTTCCCTCATTATATCTCCGTACTTTCCATTATATTTCCCCTTTCTATTCTTCCTTTCTTCTGTCTCTTCTCGCAATCACTACAACATCATCATCAGTATACGCTAAAGTCCATACCTTAACTCTCTCTATCAAAACCCCTCCAGTCTGTTTTTTCTGTAACCTTTCTTCCAACTCCCCTATATTTATACAGGGTGGCCCAACGAAAAGGTAACAGACGGGTTTCTGGCCAGAGGGAATTTTTTTTTGGGAAACGCAAAAACACGTCAATTTTTATATCAAGGGGGACAACTTTCGCCATGATTTTCAACCTGAAGTGATTTCATCCCTTAGCGCTGTGAGAACAACCCCTAAAATTTAAATAGGGATGATGGGGCAAGTTATACGTCATTTGAAAGGTCTTTCTTTTCTGATTTCAGTGCACTAGTTTTTTTTATATTTTTTTAATTTTTAACCAAAAAAATTGAAGTTCCAAAATGGAAAATGAGGAAAGAGATTGAGGCATTTAAGAACTGAAAAAAGCTCGGACAGGTCAATTGTTTTTTTCTTAGAGAAGCTAGGTACTTTTACTGCTATTTGACAACATTGTTTCACCCCTTGGGTACAGGGTAAACAACCCTTAAATTTTTAAATAAAAACAGGGTTCATTTTTTCTTGTGCTAATTAATAAAACCAGCTTATGCAAATTCAACCCTTATTTTAATAAATGTTCGAAATGTCTGCCTTCAGCTTCCATGTAATAATCATTAAATCGTTCCTCCTGATCTCACCCCATTAGATTTTTTTATGGGGTCATGTAAAGAGTAAAGTTTTTTCCACTGGTCCCGAATATTTGGAGGAGTTACATGACCGTATAGTACCTACATGAATGCCGCCTGATCACTCATCAAATGTTGCAAAATGTAGGTACGGGAACGATTTAATGAAAATTTGTACTATTGCATGGAAGCTGAAGGCAGGCACTTCGAACATTTATTAAATTAAGGTTGAATTTGCATAAAAGGGTTTTATTAATTAGCACAAAAAAAAATTAACCCTTGTTTTTATTTAAAAATTTAAGGGTTGTTTACCCTGTACCCAAGGGGTGAAAGAATGTTGTCAAACAGCAGTAACAGTACCTAGCTTCTCTAAGAAAAAAACAATTGACTTGTCCGAGCTTTTTTGAGTTTTGAAATGCCTCAATCTCTTTCCTCATTTTCCATTTTGGAACTTCAATTTTTTTGGTTAAAAATAAAAAATATATAAAAAAAACTAGTGCACTGAAATCAGAAAAGAAAGACCTTTCAAATGACGTATCACTTGCCCCATCATCCCTATTTAAATTTTAGGGGTTGTTCTCACAGCGCTAAGGGATGAAATCGCTTCAGGTTGAAAATCATGGCGAAAGTTGTCCCCCTTGATATAAAAATTGACGTGTTTTTGCGTTTCCCAAAAAAAATTCCCTCTGGCCAGAAACCCGTCTGTTACCTTTTCGTTGGGCCACCCTGTATAGATACATAGTGGACATCCTTGCTGCATAATGTTTTAGCTGTCTGGAATGCCTCGCTTAACTTCCTTCCATTTTTACTCTGCATCTGGTCTCCATATATATTTCGTCCATTCTTTATATTAAATCCTCTTTATGCATTCCTTCTCAGCGTTTTCTATGATTTCCTTCTGTTCACATTGTCAAACGCTGCTTTTATGTCTAAAAATATCGCTTATAGCTTTCCCCTCTTCTTTTCCAGCTCCATATTCACTATCTGTTTTATCACGTATTTGTTGTCTATAGCCCTCCTCCCCATTCAGAACCTTGCTTGCCAATCTCCTGTTATTTCTTTTCCATTCAATTCCTTCTCCAATCGTTCCTGTAGTATCATTGTATATATCTTATATCCTACATTGTGACACTCACCCCCCCCCCCCCACGTAGTTTTTTGCCACTTGCAATTTCCTTCTTTGTATACCGGACATATTATCTCCCCTTTCCATTCGTCCGGGAACACTTCTTCATTTCATATTTTGAAGATCTTTATCAAATTCTCCTTTGCATTTTTTCCATATACTTCCTCTGTCTGTTCCCCCTGTGTCCCATCCGTCCCTCCCACCTTCACTCTATTTATATTTTTTAATACTCTTTCCAACCCTTCCCCTGTATATTTCCTCTCCCTCTCACTTCTTCCTTCTCTTTCCAACACTGTAACTGTTGTCCTTTCCTTCTCTCTAATATCTCCATGTGTAGTGCTCCGTCCATTTCTCAATTTGAATTTGTTCTTTTCTTCCCTTTCCCTTCCTTTTCCCCTTGTGTAAATATCTCCATATCTCTCCCTCTTTTCTTAAGCTCTGTATTTGCACTTCTTTCCTGTATCTTCTTCCACTTGTTACAGTTATTTCGATATTTTAGCTTTAGCTCGTTACATCAGTTATCCCCTTCCTCCATCTCCTAATTCCTCTTCGAACCTCCTTTTTTACCTCACTACATTCTCTACTCCACCATTTTCTCTCTCTTCCCCTTTTTTTTCTGTCCTATCGCATCAACCACTTTACCTCCTTCTCCACCTGATCTTCTATCCATTACTTCTCCTCCAAGTTACTCTCATATTTTTTAACACCCTCCTCGGTTCATATATTACTCACTCGCCACTCATTTTTTACTTTTTCTTCCTGTCTCTCACCCCTTAACTTTATCTCCAATGGAAGATGATCCGATTCCACCTCTCCCCTACCCTAAAATTATCTATTTCTACCCACCATTCATCATTCACCAGCACATAATCTACTGCAGATTCCCTTCCTCCCTCCTTTATACGTAGAATCCCGACTATCCCCTTCCCCTAAATTCCTTTTAATATGCTCCACACCCTTTCCCCACATAGTTCCAGTTACTCTTTTCCGTCCTTATTTATGTTCTTATCTCTCATTTCTTTCTTCGGTTCCAGATAATATTCTTTTCCGAGGGTGTTACGGAAAGATATTTGCATTTTTGCTACCCATTGCTATTATTTATTTATTAAATTTTTCAACCATTTAGCAACTTGCAGTCATTGTATTATAACTTTTCTTAGTTGTTTAGCAATACTCTCTTATAGGGGAAAAGTTGAAACGGCTTGGTGCATGGCCCCCCATTGTACATAATTACCATTTTTTCATTTTTGCTATAGGGACCCATTTCCTATCATTCGTAAAAAATTTTCCGCGAAATTAAGTGGATCCCGGAATCTACACTGTTATTGATATTGAAACTAATCAGAATGCACTCACAAAAATTGGTTATCAGTTACAATATACTTATAGGCAACCCGAATCTTGCAAAAGCTGTACGCAAGATGTCAATCGTAACTTTTGAAGTAATTGAGTTTACAGGAACTACTTCAATCCATTTTGAATAAGCACCAACTAATATTAAAAATTGTTATGGACCCATAAAATCTAAATGTAATGTAACCCAGACATTAGGTGGGAAATTCAAAGAGCGTAATAAGGCCTTTTCGGGTGACTTACTATTCAGCATATACAATTATCACAACTTCTACAGATTTTAATAATGTCGTTATCTAGCCCGGGCCAATAAAAATATGACCACGCTAAACTTTTCATTTGAATAATCCCTAAATGAGAACTTTGCAAATCTGTTAAAATTTTAAGTTGTAATGTATGAGGAATTACGAATCGGTTATTCCAAATTAAACAATCCCATGAAGCAACGTTTATTGGCGTTAGCTTGGCGGAATATTAGCGCAATATAGAGAGATTGGGGCAATATTGTCGAACTGCCGCCAATATTGGGTGAATATATTTTTGTAATATTATAAACATATTGGAAATACAATATTTAGTAAATATTGCTATTTATTGTATATTCAAATATTGTACACGCAATATTGGTATATTGCGTGTACAATATTACTAAATATTGAAAAGCTATATTTAAGCAATATAACATACATATTTGTAATATTGAGTAAATATTGATATTCAATGTAAATTCGATATTTAAGCAATACAGCATACATATTTACAATATTTAATAAATATTGCTCAAATATTGAAAAGCTATATTTAAGCAATATAACATACATATTTGTAATATTGAGTAAATATTGATATTCAATGTAAATTCGATATTTAAGCAATATAGCATACACATTTACAATATTTAATAAATATTGCTCAAATACTGAAAAGCTATATTTAAGCAATATAAAAGGGCACCTACACTATCAATATTATTGTACAATATATTGAAGAATTAATTTTTGTGCAATAATATTGACTGTTTCAGGATAAATATTGGCAATATAAGTGGGTTGTTCAATATATTGAAGGCATTCAATATTTTTCAAACAAGTTTGATATTTATTGAAGACCCACCAATATATTGCACCATGTTTTGGAGCGACGTGTGAGGTGATTTATTGACATATTGCGCAATATTTCATCAGTCTGTGCATGTACTTGCACCTGATTGACGTGTTTTTTCTCTTGTGTGCCCCGGAGAGTATCACAATGAGTGATGAAGTAAAGAAAAGTAAAAAGGAAGGTGAACACGACTTTTTCCTGCACTACATTGAGGTATAAATTAATGAATTAGTTGTTTTTACGGCCCTGTGAAATGACACAACTCTGCTGTTGTAGTTTGGAAAGGATCCATCCTCTAATGTGGGTATTACGATTGGAAATGAATTGTTAACCCTCTGTCTTCCTACAGTTTAAAACTGTGGGAAGACAGCGGGTTAAAAATTCATTTCCTGCTGTTGTAGGTTTATACGTCACTTCCAGCCCTATGGAAATTCAAGTCGGATGACTACAAGGATCGGGACAAAAAGGTCCAGCCGTGGACTACGTTACTAGAGGTGTACAACGAATGGTACCCCAATGCAACGGAGGATGATGTCAAAATAAAGTTCGGTTGGAGAAATGTCTGTCCTCATTGATGTATCCTGCTTTTGAATTAGTGGAGAAACCATGCCCAACAGTTGATTGAATATCTCTTCATTCATTCTTAAGAAATTGTGGTAATCTGTCGGCTCTAAACTGAGTTCACGAAGTAGGTTTCTATGACCACGAGTCGGTCGCCTCTAACCAATTTTTATCCAAACTCTCTTCTTCTTCCTCTTATTCTTCTCCAGTCTATTTAAAGCTGCGCATAGCGCTACAAATATGCCAGCAAATTCAGGATCCCCAACGGGTGATAGAATAGATGCCACTATGGCGAAGCAGAAAACAAGACCCTGTGCGTACATCACAGTTTGGAAGCCAAGGGAACACTGAAATATTGCTTAAAGAATTTTGACGTGTACGGGCTCCGCGAGCATTCAATATTTCTGTAGCATATTGCGCAAAATATTGTGGGATAAATATTGTGCAATAATATTGATAGTGTAAGGTGCCCTTAACATACATATTTGTAATATTGAGCAAATATTGATATTCAATGTAAATTCGCTATTTAAGCAATATAGCATACACATTTACAATATTTAATAAATATTGCTCAAATATTGAAAAGCTATATTTAAGCAATATAACATACATATTTGCAATATTTAATAAATATTGCTCAAATATTGAAAAGCTATATAAGCAATATAACATACATATTTATAATATTGAGTAAATATTGATATTCAATGTAAATTCGATATTTAAGCAATATAGCATACATATTTACAATATTTAATAAATATTGCTGCGTACAATATAAAGTCAATATTTATTTATCAATAACATAACAATACTGTGTTTTCAATATTACTGGATATTTAAAATGGTATATTTTAGGCTACATGGAAAAAATATTCATAAATAATAACGTTATGATACTTTCTCAAAATCTGCCGCATGTTAATTTTCGCCGATTTAGAGATATCAAAATAATCAAAATATAATATGCACGCCCTCCTTAATATTTTATAGTGTTCCAAAATTATATAAGTTTCCGTGGCTCAGTTGTTTCAGGGCTGACTTCTTAACCGGGTGATTTATGGTTCGAGTCCTACTTGAAGCAGAAGCCTTTTTCAGCATTACCGATCTCCTCCGAGTCTACACGTCCTGGGGAAGTAACCACCGGAGCACATGGAGCCCTGCAGGCGCTGCGCACTGGGAAATAGTCCCTCGGAACAGTTAGGGCTCTGGGGTGACGCAGGTCACCCCCTTTCCTACTATTTTGGGACACGTTACAAAACAATAATGGTCCAATATTGTATAAATATTTTCCTCAATATTGAAATAATATCGGTTAGTAATATTTAGCCAATATATAAAATTGTTCACATTTCAATGTTGTGACAATATTGTACATTAATATTCTACCAATATATTTACAATGAAACGCCAATATTATACCAATATTAAATGCTACATGGGATTCGATTCTGCACTAAGTTCGTCTTTAATTTTGTAAAACCTTTTTTAATTCGTATCAACTCGCATTGGCCATTTATCTTATAACTTGAGATAATATTTTATCTTTTTTTTGTTTCCTCTTCAACTTGTCTCAATTTTAAGGGAAAATACATCTACAAGAATTTCTTCTGTATTTCCACTTTCAGGCTACTGTTTAATGGTAGTCAAAACCAGATTTCTATCTTTAGGTGCTTTGCGTTTTGTAACTTTTTTGGAAAAAACGAATAGTGTGGGAACAGCGTCATGCTTTAGTTTTCGGCTCCCGTCTACTCTAGTTTTTTTAATCAAAAGTGACGTGCTTTTTTGCCCATAATATTGACCGTCTGTACACATATATGTAGTCCGTGCCTATAGAAAGTGCATAAAAAATATGTTCACAGCACTTAAAGTTCTTACACTACCGTGTGAGTTTATATATCAATGCCTATTGCACGTAAGAAAGAATGAATGCTTATATTTAGAGAATAGCAATGTTCATTATCATGAAACCCGAAATAAAGAATTCTGGCAAGTATTACCACGAGACTTCCCTCGTACCAATAAATAGAGGCTCAAAAAAATCATCCCAACAATGTTAACAATACCATTGGTTGACATAGGTTATAAATCATTTTTAAGTCCAAGAGACGTATCAACTTTATGCGCATGAGCATCAGAGACTTGCAATACCACAAACCAGTTTGATTACCTATTCAAGGAATTGTAAAGTTATGCACAGTAACTTTTTGCGCATGCGTGCTACGGGGCCGCCATTTTAGAATAAAAAACTTTTGGCACATTTAAGGAATGCTCCAAATTTGATGTTGATTAATCAAAGTTTGGACAATTTAACAGGGGCATTTGGTAGTCTTTGAAATAGCTTCGGGTGCCATCGGACACGTTCGCTGATCTTGAAAGTGTGTTCGGGTGTCGTCGGGTGCAAGCGTAGAGTGTGTTATATTGGCGATGCATTAGTTTTACGAAGGACGGGAGTCGCCACGACCCACACCGCCCCAATAGTATTAAAATTTTTTAACAATTATTTTTTTCAACACTTTTTTCAAAAAATAAGTATAGCACAATATAGAGGTATTACTGAATTTAGAAAAAAATACTCTTTTAAATTGCATATAAAAACTGCAACTTATCTTATAAAAAATGACTGCCGCCATTTTAGCTTATACCGGCAGTGACGTCATCAAAGGTAATATCAGCATTTTCGTCCTTGGCCCGAATGCAATCGATTGACGAAAACCGCATGCAATATGTAAAAATTTGATAAGTCAATTTTTTCCTGAACCCAAATATAATATTTCCCTTTTACTCGGGAAGTAAAATACCTACATATAAGAACGGAATTTCTGCGTCTGTCGAAATCTCACAATGGTCCTAATTTTTTGAGTATTAAATTCTTCAATTTCGTACCTACCACAAAAAATAAAAAATCTACCTCTTGAGAAATTTAAATTAGTTGTCAAGGGACACCTTTTTATAATTACGAAGATTATTTTTAAGCAATTTTAACTGTGATAATTAGATTAGGTATATTAACTAATCTTATTTTATTCCTATATGTACGTTTGTTGACTTTTGTAAATACATTTTGTATGCTAGCACTCAATATACACTGTGTCCAAGATAAGGAGGGCCACTATGGGAATTTCGGAAACGGTAAGAGATAGACATAGAGTTTCGGTTAAATGGGAGAAAAGTTGAGCAATTTTAAGATTAGTAAAATAACATTTTTAAACTGAGGAAATTCCGAACCGTTCCGAAGTTATGCGACAAAAAGCGAATTTTCAGGATTTCGTTTTTGACAAATTGTTACTTTGTCGTTGATGTTAAATAAAAAGTAAAAGAAGCTTCTACAGGTACTTTTTAACGTTCTTTATAACATGGCATGCAGCAAATTGGAATACGACGTGTCGTTTTTGAGAAACCATCATCAACTTTGTTTTTTTAAATACGGTCCTGATTTTTTGATTCATTATATTAGACGAACTTTTTATTCTGCATTGAAGCGTGTATCACACTTTATGGTTTAATTGCGATTTTATACTTATTTTACTATTGTACTTAAATTTACTAATTCTACTTTGGAAGATGCTCTTCATATTTTACCCTAAGCCGTAGTACGCAATAAATTGTTGGTTTCAGCAGGATGGTGCACATGCGCACAATTCACGGGTGGTTAAGGATTACCTTTCAAATAGGTTTGCCGAAAGAGTTTTAAGCACCAATTCTGTAACACGCTGACCAGCTCGTTCTTCCGAAATAATCCCGCTGGATTTTTTTATTTGGGGGTAGGTACATAAGAAATTATGTCTACAAAGATATCTTTGGAATAGAAGAAGAACTCCGAAAGTGTGTAGTTAACGCATTCCAAGCCTGTAACACTCGCAATATTAAAGAATGCTTTGGATTCTACAGTTAGAAGATGTTATTTACGATTGGAGAACGAAGGAGGGCTTTTCGAGCATTTATTATAATCTTTCTTTAATTATTGGTATGTGACATGTGTCATGTTTAAATTTTCGTTTTATCAATTGTTATCTGTTCATTTATGACGTGTTGTTGATTGTTTGTAATTATGTACTTCTTTATAAAATTTGTGTTCAAAATTGAAAATTCTGTGTCATTTCATTAATTTGATGAGGAAAGCACAGTTAATCGTAAAGTAAGTATAAAATCGCATTTAAACCATAGTGTGATATTTGCTTGAATGCAGAATAAAAAGCTCTTCTAATATTATGAATCAAAAAATCAGGACCGTATTTAAAAAAAAACAAAGTTGATGATGGTTTCTCAAAAACAAAACGTCGGATTCCAATTTGCTGCAAGCCATGTTAAAGAACGTTAAAAAGTACCAGGGTTAATTAACCGCACGGATCGGAATCAAGCAACGATTAGTTCTAGTAATATAATATATTATACTTGTTGTTTATTATTGTACTTCGGTTCTTATCAATACCAAAGACTATCAGGATAGTCTTTGTCAATACTCAGGCCAAGCCTGGTTAACTAACCGCACGGATCGGAATCAAGTAACGATTAGTTCTAGTAATAGATACATATACCTATATAAAATAACGCTGTAAAAAAAACATGTATTATGTTTATTGTGTAAATTATTATTATTATTACATTTTAAATATATTTAACCTTGAAAGTTAAAACAACAACAATACAAAGTAGGTACAACTCAAGGATTAGTTTATAATCCTTGGGTACAACTGCTTTACAATATAAGCGATTACTTCATATATTTAACACAAACAATACGCTAAAGTCTCGAAATTGGCAATGTTTACTTCTTTCATAGTCGAGGCTAACGATGGGACATAAAGAAACCCGTAATCGAAGTTCACTCTACCAGTAACCACGTTCCCTTCATAAGTTGCACGTCCAATATAAGAGGCTGCCGTATCAATGTAGCTACCTTTAACGTAAACGCAATCGTCTTCCAACTTTTTAGTCCACACAAATCTGCACGGTACGGTCGTGCGTGCATAGGATCTGTCAATCGCTTTTACTTACAACTTACTTCATAAGAATTCATTACGCTTACCTTCACTCCTCTGTCGGTTACTGATACCGATCCACGGAACGCTGCATAAGCCTTAGGATCGCCTGGTATGATTAAAGCAGAAATCGGTCCAACACTAGTTGCAGACATGCCAATGTATGTTATGGTGCCATTCAAATTTCCGCCCGGTATAGCGTCGCTTGGTATTGTGCCATCATAATCCCTCCAATAAAAGTTAGCTGAAAAATATATTGATTTGGTTTGCAAAGTTTTATTCTATACTCACGTTTTATCGACCGAGCTGTCGAGAAGAAACAAACTACCAAAAATATTGAAGATTTTATAATCATCTTGCGGTTGGTGTAGGTAGGTACTCTACTATGAGTCTCAATTTACGCGTTGCTCTTATATACCTACTGCTCTCTTAACTTTTATCTTATTTATTGTGAAGATATCTATTATTGCAACAACATATTTATTTCTGTCGACACACCATTGTTTTTATTATGTCTTCTGTGGTTTTAGTGTGGTTTTAGTAAACGTCGCAGTTAACGTTTTTAACGTGTACCTACTTATAACGTACTAACCTTTGATAAAAATATTATATTATACCTACTTAAACAATTATAGAGCCCGGAAAATATGCAAAGAAATTTTTAAAAATAAGCGCATATATATCACTGACCTGTATCTTAAAGGACTGAGCATTCTAATGATCCCCTCCACTATTTTTGAAGCAAATTGAAAACCGGTATTTTAAGGTGCCAATTAGTAATTTAGGTTTGTTGTGTTGGTGATTATTGGTAACACTGTAACTAATGTTTTTATTTACCACGGACGTATAAAAAACAAATGGACTGCTAATTATGTTGAAATAATTGTCCCCTGCCTGTGCGCCGCCATACTGTGCTCAATCACAGAATAAGTAAGGGGACCTTATTCTGTGGCTCAATTTTGAATTGGTGTATTTCTAAGGAGGAATGACCCTGAAAATTTAGCGGTTATATTTGAAAATTGCAATTTATAATTTGTCATTTCATTATTTCTGAATTTCAATTCTGTAACTATATTTTTTTTATGCTAGCATCATCACTTGCTTGGTATCAACGACGATTCTGCTGCTGAAACTATTTGTAAAATTTCTTCTGGAAAACGTAGTTTTCGATGTACTCCAAAATGGCATAATTATGTGTAACCATTTAACAAACAAAACTTGTTTATTTACACACGACACATAGCAACAATCGTTTCCAACGAAACATCAAGCTCTATTCATACTATGTATATAAAAAATGTCAAATATGAAAGCAACGAAAGGTAAGATATAAAACATTGAGGTTAAGTCAAAGACTTTGAAGTTTGCACCACTTTCGATTTGACGTTTGAAATTGCCAACTAAAATCGATCTCTACAAGAAAATAACTAACTAAGAGCACAGTATGGCGGCTCCCATGGTGGGGACAAATAAATGTTGCCGGTACGTACCAATTAGCAGTCCATTTGTTTTTTTACGTCCGTGTTATTTACATAAACATAACCTTGTTTCATGCGTAGTATAAACTACGTTTATGCATGGCAATATAGTACAATTTTGAATACTTTACGTTTTTAAATAATTATGAGTCTGTAATTATACTACTTTTCACCAGATATTAAGCATATAGATTAGAACAAGCTAAACTGTAACAGCTGATACCAGTACTACCAACACATTATAAACACCGAGCTACCATCATTATATAACTAACGCACTAGTTGGCACCTGAAGTAACTAATATTTAGGTGGGGCTTGTTTGCTTCAATGTTGTATTGAAGAATGCTCAGTCCTTTATGATACAGGTCAGTGATATATATGCACTGTTTTTAGCGAAAATATGGCGAAATATATAGCCCAGTCAATTTGGACATTCACCATTGCATAAATTCCCAACAAGCTGAAAATTTGCATGAACGTTAGAGACACCATTATAATGAAATTGTGAAAAGTCCCCATCGATCCCATGTGTGCAAAAAATTTTATTCAAGGTCAAAGTTCGCAAAAATGGGTTTTTTAGATTTTTCAGCGAAACGGTTAGTTTTATGATAAAAATATTTCAGACAAAAATTGTAGAGTATGCAATTATCTATAAAAAATGCCCTTACACTTTTTTTCATAACATTAACCATTTCAGAGAAAAAGCGATTCTAAAATTTACTTTAGTTTTTTTTTTAACGTGGTTTCTCCGGTAGCCCTGCTCCACGGTCTATCTCAGTAAAATTCAATGGAATGTCAGGTCATCTTATTCATCATCATTGTCATCATCTGTTTCTTCTTCTCTTCCTCTATCTCCTTCTTCTTCTATTTCTTCTTCTTCCTCATCTTCCTGAGTTGACGTAAATTGTTCTAACAGCGATACATCAGTTATTTCATCGTTGATGTAAGGATCTTCTTCTATTGGAGGTTTAATACTTCAACTGGACTCGCCTTGACAAGTGGTGCGTGCTGGTGAACAAGATAAGCCTACTTTCTGCAGCCGCATTTCGAATTACACCCCTTTTTGCAGTTGCAAAAAATAGTATTAAGGACGTTTCTGGTGCAGGTGGAAGTGAGTGTGGATTGGTTCCAATACATTATTAATTAGCTTCCAACCCCATTCTTCTGGGTCCAGTTGATTAATAAGCCACACTTGAACCTGTTGGTGAGTAGAAGCCGCGGTCGGAGGAAGGCAAGCTAATTGCACGTTTTTTATTACGTGTATGTTTTGTAAAAGACGGTAACGTAACTTGTCTACCCAAGGAATTCTTTCTGAAGCTCCATATACAGAAAGAAGAAAGCGAATTCCGTTGATGATTACTGATTAGAGTTTCTGGAGTAGAGTTAATATCTTTCGAAAGCACATGTAATAAAATTTAGTTTTTCAAACAATTTAAACACTGTGGTTTTACCCCTCCGGAGCATTGCTGATGTGTGTCTGTGCGTTGGTCGATGTTACAGGGTTTAGAAAGCTGGAAGTAGTGTCAACTTATAGGAAATTCTTTACTGATAATCTCTGGTTAATTTTTTCGCCGTCGGGACGCCATTAAAGTCAAAATATATACCCTTTAATATCTCGAGAACGTCACATCCAAGTTCAAAAAGAAAAAAAAACACGTTTCCTTTATTTTTTGAAACCTATTGAGTCATGATACGTAAACATCACCCTCACCCCCTGTGCGGTGGAGCGGGGGTGAGTTTTGAAAACTTAAATGGGAACACCTATTTTGTATTGCACTTTTGGATTCTCCATAAAAAACTATTCGCAAATTGCAAATTTCACCCCCAACTGCAGCCCCTTTTTTGGGGGTGGAAAAGGGGAAAAATTGCACGTCCGCAAAAAAACGATCTTTTTTTACTTTTTGTCCTCCAACATTTTTTCGTGATTTACAAATTGTCCGTCACCCTCCCCGCTTCCATCTTCCTTAAGGGTGAAAAGAAAAACAATGACTCATTTGTGCAGAATCCGGGGTGCTCATATCTGTGGTGGGGGTGGGGGGTAGATATATACATATACAGTGTGTCTAGTTAAGTTGGCAACATATGGGAAACTTTTTTATTATTAATTTTACGAAAAAAAGATATTCTTTATAAAAAGCTCTGCATGTTCTAAAATCTAAAATACAATCATCAGATATTAAATTTTTTCAGTCGTGTACGCGGTTTGTCAAAAAATATGAATTTTGCTCAAGAGTAAAGTACCTTTATTTTTGACAATATCGAAAATTGTTATTAAAAAAAGTTAATCAGAACTAAAAACTACGTTCAAATATGCAATTACATCCTGCTAGTAAAAAATGTTTTTTTACAACTTTTTCTCAAATTACTACCTACCGGAGAAAAAGTTGTAAAAAAACATTTTTTACTAGCAGGATGTAATTGCATATTTGAACGTAGTTTTTAGTTCTGATTAACTTTTTTTAATAACAATTTTCGATATTGTCAAAAATAAAGGTACTTTACTCTTGAGCAAAATTCATATTTTTTGACAAACCGCGTACACGACTGAAAAAATTTAATATCTGATGATTGTATTTTAGATTTTAGAACATGCAGAGCTTTTTATAAAGAATAACTTTTTTTCGTAAAATTAATAATAAAAAAGTTTCCCATATGTTGCTAACTTAACTAGACACACTGTATATTGTATACCGGGTGAGTCATTTAACCTGGAATTTCAAATATCTCGAAAAATACGCATTGTATAGAAAAATGTGCCGAATCAAAACTTGAATATCTTCGAGGGGGAAATTCGTTAGTACTAAATTACACCCTCACCCCCACCCCCTGTAGGCGGGGCGGGGGGCAAATTTTAAATCTTAAATAGGAACCCCTATTTTTTGTCGCAGATTCGGATTTTACGTCGAAAGTTACGTACGATTTGTCCGAAACATTTTTTTCGATTCGCGACAGAGGGCGCTGTAATCGCAAGAAATGGAGCAGGAGTCAAAAACATATAAACACGTATTTAGTAAGATTCGTCAGACGAACGCTTGCGTCCAGGTTGTTCAAGTTCAAGGTGACCATTTCGAGCATTGACTTGATTAGTGAGGGACAAGGGGATTCACGTTAATCAAGCACTCCAAATGCAACATAAAACTATTACGTCCTCGTCGTTGTTCCTGGGTTACGTTAAAAACAGTTTATTCACCAAACACCCCCCCCCCCCACACCTGCAGGAGAGGGGAGGGCAACCCTAATATCATTGAATAACCTGTCGAATCTTATAAATACGTGTTTATCTGTTTTTTGACTTCTGCTCCATTTCTTGCGATTACAGGGCCCTCTGTCGCGAATCGAAAAAAATGTTTCGGACAAATCGTACGTAACTTTCGACGTAAAATCCGAATCTGCGATAAAAAATAGGGGTTCCTATTTAAGATTTCAAATTAACCCCCCGCCCCGCCTACAGGGGGTGGGGGTGAGGGTGTAATTTAGTACTAACGAATTTCCCCCTCGAACATATTCAAGTTTTGATTCGGCACATTTTTCTATACAATGCGTATTTCTCGAGATATTTCAAATTCCAGGTTAAATGACTCACCCGGTATATTAGGTGTTTTCTTTTTGCATCACCACAAGTGTGCCACAGGGTTAGGCAAATGCACAATTATCACGTGATTGAAGTACCTTGCGTCATGTAGACATTTCTGCCTCAGGTTAATATAAAACTTAAATAAAGCTTTTAAAACGAATAGGGTTATTGAGAACTGAGTCTAATTATTTTTATGAAACGAATGGTGTGTATTGACAGAGGTGCCTTAAGTGTACCACAAAATGCAAAAAGAAAACATCTAGTATATGCCATAATTAGTTACAGATACAGATTTGAAGTTGGTTGAAATTAGAATTCTATAAGAATTCGCGCCTTTTGATACTTGATTTTGTTTTCACATAAAATGAGGGACTCGGTTTCTTTTCAGTTCATATTCTCAAAATTACCATTTATTATTAATGTATTACTTAGTCATGCAGACTAATAGTTTTACTTATATTATGTGTCCAATGATGTACATAGTACAGCGTAGTCATGTTTATTATGGAGAATACATACAACTAAAGTAAATTTTAGAACCCCTTTTTCTCTGAAATGGTTAATGTTATGAAAAAAAGTGAAAGGTCAATTTTTGTAGATAATTGCACGGTCTACAATTTTTGTCTGAGATATTTTTATCATAAAACTAACCGTCTTGCTGAAAAATCCAAAAAACCCATTTTTGCGAACTTTGACCTTGAATAAAAATTTTTGCACATATGAGATTGATGGGGACTTTTCACAATTTCATTATAATGGTGTCCCTAACGTTCATGCAAATTTTTAGCTTGTTGGGAATTTATGTAAGGGTACCCCCATTTTTTCGCCTAAATTGACCGGACTAATATGCAAAATATGCCGAAATATATGCAAAATATGCTTACTGAAAAGAGAAAAAATTAAAAGATGTAGAATCACTATATAATAACCGAGACGTGTGTATATGTTTGTGTTGCTGTGCACTTTTCCGACAGTCGCCGAATCCTGACGAATGCGGATGTGATATTTTAAAACCAAAGCTATTATAAATTTATAACCTACAAATTAATGCTACAATTATAGATACCCCGCAAACCCGGCAAACCACGTAAATATCTGCACTAATTTTTTTCAAAGTAAGTTTTAAACATTTTAGTATAAAAGTGCGTCATCTTATTCAAGCGGTATTTGTGTCTAAATATATTTTCTTTACTTAGAAAATACGTTCAAAGTTTCCTTATGGAGATTACGTGTAAAATAGAATTCGCTATTTGTGCTTATTCTTGGGTGAAAATTTTGTGTAAACATCCAAAGTTTGTCTGTCCGAGGTCCTTAACCCATTTCGAACATTAAAACGATGCCAGAAAGTATTTTCGCGAAAATTTTCAAAATGACAAGTATCGGAAACTTTTTCTCGATAACATGGAAATTTAATTATTTCAAGTTGAAAAGTTATTTAAATGATGAAAAATGATTCTATTATGCCTCGCGTTAATATTTTCATGGTTAAAATGATGTAAAAAGTAGTAACAGCATTCATCGTAGACTAATTTATGTGTCCCGATACCTTCTTTCGGTAACTTTCGAAATGTACATGTTTGTGTGCTTATTTCTAATTTAGAGATTTTGAACGATGGACGATGTCGTAGGTAACATATACAGTCGAATGTTTTCACCGAGAAAAATGTTTTTGTCTACATATTTAACTTAATATCTATTGATGAAAGTAGGTGGCAAGTGTATTGTTACGTTACACTATACCAAAGAGAATACCTATACTTTGACTATACTTCTAAATATACAACTTATATTGTAATTTAGAGGAAGTAAAATCCATATTTACTGCTGTACATATACGTGTAAATGAGGCCTTTAGTTAGTGAAATAAACAAAAATTTGAAACTGTTTAAGGTAGAGAAGGTCTTTCTATAAAACAGATGTTATGCAACGTTAGACCAGCTTCTATTTGTACATTTTATGTTTTATGGTATTTTTAGTTTTACTATAGTTAAAGATGAATGTTAAAACGTTCTCCCTAAGGCCATTCGTATTCCCAAAAAGTTGCCAGTGCCCAAATTGAGTTCTTTTACATTCAAAATTCATTCTAAACTATCCTAATGAAGTTCACACGGAATTTGTTATATTTTCGTTAATTTTTGGGCAAAGACTATGTGCAAAGACGTAATTAACATTGTGAAAGGGCCATTATGTATTTTTGGTTTCAAATCTATTCCAAAAAGTTTGCATTTTACATTTTTTTTAATAATTGGTAAAAATATACTATAAGTAGGTAGGAACGAATTCGTATATCTTTACCAAATATCAACCCATTTTTGTGATTTTTACGTCAAATGTAAGTAAATGCAATCCTTTATTTTAGTTACTTTAATAACTTGCTAAATTACAGATACCTACTGGGTCAAAAATCTGAAAAGGTACAAAAACGTACATTTTTTTTCTTTTTTCAAGCAACTAAGCCAGCTCAACAAGGTGTGATATTTTAAAACAAAAGCTATTACAACCTACAATCACAGATACCCCCTCCCCCCAAAGCACGCAAAACGCGAGAATCGCGTGTACCTACCCCGTTTATACAATAATATTTATGACGATACTCGATACTTGTACAAACTATTGCGTTACCGATAGTCTACACCTAAAAAATATCGCAATACTTTTAACAATACTTTTAATTTAATTTACGACAACTTGAATAAATAACCATTCTTAATCTAGGTAGGTATGTATGTACCTTAGCTAGAGATAAAAGGATAAAAATAGATACCTACCTACGTAAAACCCTTCGCGTTGACTGCAAATATTTTCAGGTAGTATCTACATCTAGTATCCATTCGACTCAATTCGGGTTCAAGGGGGTTTTCGAGGTCGCTGATCCCGAATATGACCTCCAAATTGCCTCACCGTCCACCTGGAGCTCAGGATGGCTGAGCAACGTCATCTCCGAAGCTTTTTCTGAAATTCACTCTCAAATGATTCTACACATCTTATACGAAGTTTGTTTGGGTTTCTGATTCCAAATCAGGCATCGGCAACCGTCCCCCGCGTACCTGTTGCCCCACATCCGGGAATCAACGTCATCCTCTGAAGTTTCACTGAAGCTTCAAGACTATAGGGAATCGAAAATTGTTTCCGGGGTTTTTTGGGTAGCTTAGGTCGAATGTGGCACCGGATACTTGCTAACGGACACCTGGTGCATAACACCGCGGCGACATCAACGTCATCCTCTGGAGTTTCATTAAAATTTCAAGCCTAGTGAACCGAAAATAATTTGTAATTGCTAGGACGGGGTTCTTCCAGGACCTCTATCCGGACCTGACCAGCCGTGCATGGTACATAGCCCGCCTGCAGAGGCGGATTCCGAAGTTCTCCACGAGATTTTGAAACTACTCTAACTACCAACCTTATATTAGGAGTTTTACATACAAATTTAATCTGTAATAAAAGGAACAAATTAAATTAAATTAAATTTAAACTAAATATTTTATAATATTAACTTCATACATTTGGATGATAATGTTATTAAACAAAACTTACATTTTTTTATATATGTATATCTCAATTTTATTTCACAAAATGAAAATGTCCACATCTATTCAAATGTTCCATTATAAGTTTTACCTCATGATTTCCTGATATGATGAAACAAGCATTAAATGAAAGCATTTGAGCGAAAATTTCAAGCGAAACTCCAGAGGATGACGTTGATGCCGCCGCGGTGTGGTGCACCAGGTATCCGTTAGAAAGTATCCGGGACCAGACTCGATCTGAGCGACCCAAAAAAACCCGGAAACAATTTTCGGTTCCCTATAGGATTGAAATTTCAGTGAAACTCAAGAGGATGACGTTGATGCTCGGGTGCGGGGCACCAGGTACGCGGGGGACGGTTTCCAATGCCTGATTTGGAGTCAGCAACCCTAAAAACCCTCGGATGAGATGTCTAGAATAATTTGAGAGTGAATTTCAGAAAAAGCTTCGGAGATGACGTTGCTCAGCCATCCTGAGCTCCAGGTGGGGGGTGAGGCGATTTGAAGGTCATATTCGGGATCAGCGACTTCGAAAACCTCCTTGAACCCAAATTGAGTCGATTCTAGAAGCTTATAACGAAGTTATGAATTTTTTCTATGAAAATGCATTTTTCAGGATGCATTTTCGACTGCACAAATGCAATTTCGAAAAAAAAACATGATGAAAAGTAGGTACAAAGTTTCCTATTAAATTTAGGAAGCGAATGCAAAAAACCCCATCTCAATCCGTCTTACTACAAAAATTTGGTAGGTTCAGTGCTTTATTTCCTCGACTAGTTTATTTTAGTAAAGATACAGCACAAATAACTTAAACGCGTAACAATTATAATTTCTTTAATAATTAAATGACTGACTTTCTTGTTTACATAAAAACAAGTTACTAATGCTAAGCAACAAGATGCTAAAGTCGGATTCACCGGTTTTTAGGTATGACTCATCGCTACAAATCGTATGCATCAATGCAGACGCTCGGTATGTCGTAACTAATAAATAATTCCTACTGTCAATTTTTGTGTAATCTGTCAATCCAGTTCGATCAGCTGTTTCAACGCACGGACATACGTTTCATTGCTTGCACATAAAATAAACGGAACGACATACGTTTCTCAATTGCATTTTACTGATACTTTTATTTATAGAAACAGAACACAATGTCACGTCGATTATCATACTGTACTGCAATGAGTCATACCTAAAACCCGGTGAATCCAACTATACACATGATGTTACATAATATTCTAACAGTAGGCAACATCGTTGAAAATGTCAAAATTATCTCGTGATACACATACACAAAGCAGCACCGGACAGGATTTTCTATAATAATAATAATATGAATGTTTATTCCATGGTTAATAATAAATTACAGCCTACAAAAGGATGAGGGTTCGCCACATGCCGATCTACCACCCCTCCCAGTATACTGAATTAAGTAACTCTAGCGGTCAGGAAAAAAAATAATAACTTAGTATAATATGTCCTATCAACATCAACCTAAACAGAAATAAATTTGTAATTCAAAGAAATATACATAAACATAAAAAATGATTGTGTTAAATTTAGGTAAATGAAGAAATGAACCTAAGTACCTACTTTTAATACACAGGGTGTCTCACGGTGACCGTCGCGTCGGTTAGAAGTATCTCAAGAACTGTAAAAGCTAGAAATTTGAAATTTTGCACATGCGACATGGTGTGTTTAATCTATTAAATAAAAATATTTTCCAAATGGCAGCACTTCCGGAAATACCGGAAGTGAGCATCAACTTCTTTATTTTAAATACAAACCAGGCAATTTTTTTTCACATTCTGATGTGTCATATTTGTTTAGTAAGTATGCTTAAAATAATCGGCGTACCAATTTTGATTGTTGACAAAAAAAAATTTTTTCACTGAAAAATGTCAAAATTGAAAGTCGAAAGTGGTAAAAGTTAGGGAAATGGGATTTTAGGTTCTCAATGTCAAAAGATTGAGACACAATTGTCTGTCATGGATAATAAAAAAATGCCCGCGGTTCGGAATGGGACAAGTCAGCGCCGCCGACTCATCGCGGCCGATTCATCGCGGCCATCTCATCGCCGAGCCATCTCATCGCCGAGCCATCTCAGCGCCGGCCAACTCATCGCCGATTTTATTTTCGATAAATTCAGCACATTCTTACCTATCCTCTTTTACTTGCTTGTGTAAATACCGATACCGATCATCAAGTTAACATTCCCTTAAATCTTAATCAATTGATAATCAGCTTTACAGAGCTTTAAATAGATAATGATAGCGTTAATAGACAATGAATCATACTTACCTGATATTAACATTCATATATAAAAAATTTGGAAATAAAAGTAATGCTAAACTTAAACGTAGATTGCCATTAAAGCGCCTAGGTTATTTGCAGGTTTAGTATATTTTTTTTAAATTGATACAAAATGGCAACACTAAACAAAATTTGGAAGTAAAAAAAATGCTAAACTCGGCGATGAGTTGGCCGGCGATGAGTTGGCCGGCGATGAGATGGCCGCGATGAATCGGCCGCGATGAGTCGGCGGCGCTGACTTGTCCTAGACCCCCGCGGTTAAGTATCTATTTGACGTTATTTCCAGACTTAAGAAAGACTTTAAAAAGTCTCTTTTTTAAATGGAATGCCTATTTAATTATCAGCCTATTCGATGCAGAAATAAATTTCCTTTAAATTGATATACCATATGTTCCTATACCTAAAATCAATGATTACAGAGTTATTTACATTTTCCTAATTAAATTTATAATTCCATACTTTACAATGGTTGGCTTTGAAAATTTTCAAAAATTTTTTATTCAATTGTTTCTTATGATGACAGTTATCAGTTAGCTATCAGTTTGAAAGTTTACACAAAACAATTTATATTATAAGGGTTTAAAAATTTATAATGAACTGCCCGAGGAAATTAAGAAAGTACAATTAAATTATTAATGACTTTCAAGAAAGCGTGCTCAGCGCATGTGAGAGAAGTTATTACTATTAACTAGTCGATATATATGTAAACATCTTAAGAAGATGATCAATAAACTTACTTACTTACTTACTTAAAATATGTAGCGTGTGAAAATCAAAAGGAAAGCGATGGATACTGCGCCGCGCGCCGAAATACGCTCTTGCACTTCCCACCCAACTTTTTCATAATCTCTTCTACTTTCACTTCTGACACTTTGCACATACTTGCTCTATACTTAAACAGTGTAAATTTAAATTGTCAGAATAGTGTTCTTCAGTATGTAAATTTTCCGATATTTTTCGCAACTTTGGCAACTTCTGACAGGCTTTTAGCTTCCACTTACCCTTCTGACATTTTTTTTACTGATTTTTCTCATGATCCTCGATATCTACGTAAATTTTGAGCCGTGCACCTCGAAAGTTTTTTTAAATGGAAAATTTACACATTTGATCGTCCGCCCAGGCACTTAGCAATCGACAGCAATCGAACCTTTTCCAGGTAAAATATTTCATGCACCGAGGCATGTCGCACCCAGTGAACTCTATATATATATAGAGTTCACTGGTCGCACCCCATGTAGCCAGCTCTTAGACTATAACGCTTCACATTTGATAAAAAGTGTTCGAAACAATATTTCCTTCGAATCCGGGAGTTCTGTCTCAAAGTCGAACATAGGAATTTAACATGGTATTGAACGTTTTTGCCAATTGTTGCTCGCCTCTTAGAGAGAAAAGGTAATGACATCAACTCATCAACAGAAAGAGACAATTATAGCGATTCAAATAATACTACTGGCAAGACTAAAAGTGCGATTTATTCTTTTAAAATACTAACTTAAGGCTATGTACACATGAGGGCGTTAGACGCCGCGTTTGTCAAACGTACGTTAGTTAAGTACCAAGGAGCAAATTGAATTGTTCACATGCAACGTACGCTTTGAACCAACGTCGCCAAAACGCGGCGTTAGTAGTTTTCTCTTCAACCGCTGCGTTTGCAGCGCGCTTCGAGTTATTAGAGTAAGCATTGGACCGTACACATGATAACTCTACAGCGCGCTTTATCCCAATTCACATCATCATAGTAAATAAAATAAAAATATATAAAAAATAAACTAAAACGGCGCGTCTACCGCTCTCATGTGTACAGTACCACTTTTTACTAACGTACGCTCAACGCGGCGTCTAACGCCTTCATGTGTACATAGCCTAAAGTATGACACTTTTGTATTGTAGTATTAAAATTAACGGCAAACAAATCTCGAACTCTTCTGAAACGAGCGCCACCATAAAAGGTTTTTACCATAAAAACCCTTTCTTCGTTGGTAGGTATAGGTATTCATTATTAGATAAATAAACTTTAATACGTGGTTTAACGTCAAATTCGTATTGACAAACAAACAGTACAAAAAACAATTGCTGTAAAATTTTAAAATCAAGGGAATGCTATTTAAACAGTTTCATACTTTAAGTTAGTATTTTAAAAGAATAAATCACAAGCATTATGTGAATGGCAATAATTTTCTCTTTCTGTTGATTTCATTAGGTACCTTGTCTCTAAGTTAAATAGGCGAGCAACAATTGGCAAAAACGTTCAATACCATGTTAAATTCCTATGTTCGACTTTGAGAACGAACTCCCGGTATAAGACAAATATACCATTTGGATAAAATAAACAGAACTGGCAGGGCGTTAATCGTATGACTGTCATATGAATCCTAATTCAATCGAATAAATTAGCGTAAAACTGGTCGCTCTGGTTTTAAATTATAGTGTGTCCAGTGCACTGAAAACTCCCATTAAGAACCAAAAAAATCAGTAACGCCGCACTGCCCACTGCCCATTTTGTCGAAGGAATGGATAATTTGGTTGATGTCTTAAACAGCAGGGCAATTTATTCTACCAAACCATGTGACTATTCTTTAAGCGATAGCGGCATAGCAGTAGGTCAATCATTCAAAAAGGACTTTGACATGTCTAGCACTCTAACTAAAATTAATTTAAAACCTTGTGGCGAGCGCATTTAAATATTCGCGCCTGTCGCATATATCCGTTGCCCCCACTCAACAGGTACGGGAGAGAAGACAAGCTTCCTCCCGACCAGTGTGAATGTAACTTCAAAACGTCATACTTGACTTGTTAAGTGTTAGTGTTATGTTATAGGTATTATTTGTAAATACATTATTTATGCACCAAAGCAAAGTGTCTTATTATATATAAACCACGCGAGCCAACGAAGCCCTAAAACCTGTTAACGGAGTGACTCAAATGTTTGCCGAACTTAAAAAGTATAATGGTCGGCGACATGAAGAAATACGTTTCCTTATTACTGGTAGACTAAACCAGAACAGTCTCGAACATTTCTTTTCGGCAATGGGGCAAAGAGGAGGATGTAATAGAAACTCGAGTGCACAAAAATTTAAATACTCCTTCCGCGCATATGTTACAACAACATTAATGGAACTTGCTGATAGTGCTAATCTCACCCAATTTTCAAATGGAATACACTGTTGTATTGGTATTGAAAGGGGCTTTCAAATGATGTATAACAAGTGGGGTAGTTGCATTTGAGATTTTAAAATTGGGGTTGCTAGGGGTTAGAGGGATAAACATATCAAGACCACTTGACTGACAAAAACGTTCCCCCCTAAAATAAAAATCGACGTGTCCCCGCGAATGTTGAAAGTTATTACGGTTTTTAAGTTACAGGGGTGGTAAGTTTTAAAATGAACACACGGTATATGCTATTTTGTGGTCTACACTAAAGGTGGAATACATGTAGAAAAAATAAAAAAGTAGGTATGTCCATATTTCCATCAATATTTATTTTATGTTGATTAAAATAGAACAATTTTAAACTTCCTAACATACATTTCCATATGGTATTATGGTATTTATTTTATGTAGGTATTTTAGAGACGAGATTTTTTGGACACAAAATGGAAAAAACATTGACCAGGTTTTACATACATTCGCTACTGCCGTAACAAATAGATTCAAGAAGACATCAACACAAGATTCGTGTTTATATTAATTAAATTAAAATTTAATTAATATATTTCACATCTAGTGCAAAAAACACGTTCATTTTGCAACTTGTTATATAAATAACTATTTCGTCACAAAATGGGATCAAACGTATCTATGGCCATATTTCTGAATCACTCTGTACTTAATCCCACAGGGGCCACAGGCCGGTTTGGGTCCTATGAGTCCTTTGCGCTTGCTATTCTCGCAAGCTCATCAGCAACCTGGTTACCTGTGATGCCCGCGTGCCCAGGTGCCCACACTAGTGTGATTGTATTACACTTGTATAGTCCGTTTAGTATTTGTGTGCATTCAAGGACTAGCCCTGAATTTAGCACATGATTCAACTGCTGTAATCACTGCTTTGCTGTCTGTAACTATAAAGATTTTCCTTTTGGTAAGGTTCTCTGTTAATAGTTGAGCAGCCGCTGGCAGGATTGCATAATATGCAATACTTCGGCTTGGAACACGGTCGCTTTTTGTCCTAGGCTTACAGAAATTTTGCAGTCCCGTCTATTGCTCCCGTACACTCCAGAGCCAGTGCCCTTAGTGGTTTTCGAGCCGCCTGTGTAGTACACGATTCCATTCAGCTTTGCTTTACTGGAATTATTCTCTCAGTCGTGCCGAATGGGGATTGTTGTCTTAAACAGTGTGGTAGCACAAACTGTTTTGGGCCGGATTTAGGGGGGGGGGGGGGGGGGCAAAAGGGGCAACTGCCCCGGGCCCCCCTGCTAGAGGGCCCTCCTCGCAAACTGCGAGTGACTTAACTCCTTGTAACTACTAGCTTTGCCGTGTACTCTGGCAGTGCATTCTGACAGGTTGTGTATGCTATGTGTTCGTCCCGCGCTCCTCGAGCCTGGCCTACCATGAAATGAATTTTTTTAAACATCGCGCCTCTCCTCAGATAAGTGGTCTTTATCTTCTTAACACAAGTGGTAGAGCTAGATAATATACTGATGTAGGTGCTTTTTTCTGTGTTTAAGGGCCCTATCGAACTTGAAGTGCCTCGGGGCCCCAAGGTCTAAATCCCGCCCTGATCCCCTCAGTTATCATACTGAGGTTTTTATCTTTGGAGATTTCGTCAAAGATGCGCGAGTGCCTCGCCCTTGATGATCTCTCCTCGCCGTTTACTCTCAACCGGTATGGCCCTCTGAGCGCCACTGCCCTAATTACTATGTTTAGTGGCGGCAGGTTCGAGAGACTCTCCATAGCTGCCGTAGGGGCCATTATCATTGCCCCCGTAATTCCAAGGCAAGTCCTTCGCTGCACCTTGCTAAGTTTCAGTATGTTCTTCTGGGTGAAGCATACGTATTACGTAATGATCGATCTGATCATTCTGGTGTGTATTCAGTGGGCCATCTTTTGAGATGAGGCCCCACTTCTTTCTGAACGCTCCCTCACAAGCTCACAAGGACTTTGTGGCTTTGTTTCCTATCTTCTCTAGGTGTGGGCCAACCCTTGGTCTAACGTTATGCCCAAGTATTTGCCTTCATCCACTACCTGCGTGACTTGGTGCCGTACATTGCTTTATCGGCCCTTTTCTTCGCGAGAAGAGAATGAGGTTCGTTTCTGTTGAATTAATTCTTCTCCGCACTATGCTTCCACTAAATTTAAAGCTCCCTGTATAACGAAGTTACTAGCTACTTCCGACATTTCCGTCGATTTTTCGTCGATTCGCCTAAGTAATAATTTTCAAAAACCTACCTAAGTATAAAACTTTCTCTGAAATAAACTCCAAAAAAAAACACCCTTAGGTTATAGGTACTTATAATACAATCTGTTACCCTGTTACAGTGTCGAAACTCGTCAGGTTACATTCAAAATAAAATATTAGTGGAATTACTTGTATTTATAATTACAATTTATGGAGTTTCACAAAGTTTACAGATATAATTAATTTTAAACAACCCCTAATTTTAAAGTCTCCCTGCATATTTCATTACTAATGGTAAAATGAAAAAGTAATGCTGCTTTCTTATTATTTTTGCATTAGACGTAATTTTTTATTTAGTAGAAATGTATTTTATTGTTAGAGGTTAATTCTCATTTGATGTCACTTGTACACTTTTTCTCGACATTTTCATTTACTGGATTTACTTTTATCAACAACGATAAAAAACGAAAGGTAATTGTAGTATAGACAATTAATAGACTAAACAGTAAACAGTCTATTGACTCAATTAGTCTATGCTGTAGTTTTTGTCTCTTTAGCGTAAAGATAATGTGAATGAACTGTATTTAGGTACACTTTGAAATTTAGGTACTTACTAAACAGTTAAATACTAAGGCCCTTTCATTTCCACATAATGTGATTGTTAAACGGAATAAATTAAGGAAGTTTGTTCGTAATATTTCAGAATACGATAAGTTAATAAAGGAAAATCTACGTTGTTATAATATTAAATTTTAGTCGAAAAGTACATTAATCGCAAATTAAGGAAGTAACTGATGTGAACCGTAAAGGTAACACAAGCAAAGGCTACACCAAAAAAAGTCTCTAATTTGATTACTTATACAAATTTGAAAACTATATGCGTGACATTTAAGTCTTGTTGTTCATTTACTTATCAATTAAAACTCTCGAGTCCAAAACCCAAATAACTCGGCTAAATGAAATTACCTAAACAACTTGTTGTTAACCAAAATACGTTTCAACTCTAAAGCTTTTATTTAATTAAGTCTCCTTTATGACTTGGGTTCTCTTCTTTTTTCGCCATCATTTTAATAATGTTAATTCAAAAAGATACAACAAATTTTTAGTTAATTAACCTTTCACTTTCGATGAAAGAAAAAGGAAATGGTTAGAGGCGAGAGTTAACTTAAATTTCTCGTACAAAATGTGTATGTTTTTCAGATTTTTCTACCCGCGTCGCTATTATTTTGTATAATTAATGTGAGAAGCAATTAGGTACTACGTTTTATTTTAACGTATGCAATTTGTACATTCTTCACTTATCAACAATGGTTATTTATTTACTGCACCATTTTTTATCTCTTAAAAATAAAACAAACTATTCCAAAAAGGGAGTACTTTTTAACACGCATCCTTGCTATTTGTTAATTTATGTACATAAGATATGGGGGGAATATGCCATTTAGGAGGCTCTTACTTGACATACACTTCACTTGGCAAATATGTAGGTGCCTCATTTTTCAGGGAAAAGTTCAAAAAAAGGAGCAGAGACAATTTCCCGTAAACGTGAATCGATATCAAGACGTGATGAAGCATGCGCCAACTTAGTTTTCCTATTGTATAGGTATAGGTAGGTATATAATACTTCAGAAATAATGTTGCATTGCAATTTGTTGCTTTTGGGGCAGGTCATTTTATATAAAAAGTGTTTCGATTATACTCTTCACTTTCACTGTAGTTTAGAAATACCTATGGGAATAAGCCCGTTTATAAAAAAAAATATAAATAGGTATATCTGAGCGTGTTGTCTTAAGACGCGGCGCATAAAATAATTTAATTTCTCATTTTTCCGATGTTTCAAATTGAATTTACAATCGATCGAAATATGTGTAACGAAGTTACGTATATTTTTATCGTACATTTGAATATCTAACGAATCGAGTTTTATCTACTTTTAATGGTGTAATAATCGATTCGTCCTTAATTATAATACGTGCCATTTAGATAACCCAAAATTTATTCAAAATAAGCGTGTTTGCCATTAAATATGCTAAAAATTTTGCTATTGATTTATAAGCTTTTGTATGAAGGTGTAGAAGGAATATTTAATTCCGAATTAAATAATTCGTCAAAATGTACATTGACAGGCTTTGTCTTTAAATGATGCAGAAAAAATGAATTTTCGCAAGAGGGAATAATTGAAGACGTTACTAAATAGAAAAACAATAAAAGAGATGATAGAAAAAGTAAAGGCAACTGGAAGCACAGAACAAAAAGCGGAGACGATCACAAAAATAATCAAGCAAGCAGTAGGTATCTCAAAAGGCCTTAGAAAGAAAACATAAGAATAATGAATGGAATAAAAGAACGAGAGAAATTAAGGAAAATTATGCTGCAAACAAAAACAGAAGAAAGTAGACACAGACATAGACAATAAAGAAAGAAATGCAAAAATATAATCAGAGAAAAGAAAAGAAGGCACACGACAGATAGAATAGAAGAAGTCGAAGAAAAATATAAAAATAAGAAATTTCTATCAAGGATTGAAAAGAGTAAAAATCCAAGCTGAAATGATCAAATATGGCGGAGATTATCTGATTCGAATAATGCATGATTTGATTATAAAGAGATATGCACCAAGGAAGAAATGCCAAGCCCTTGGAGAAAGTTAGTTCAGGTCAGGAAAATGGAACTGGAACGGTATCTCAAGTCTTAAGTGACTTCTACCAGCTTGGTCCCTCGGTTTTACACCCTCGATGGTTTAGAGGAGGTTATACGGGTGGGAAGTACCTCCGCATCTTTTGCCCTACCTCTCCAGTACGGCCATCTAGTGTTTTTTGAAGCTACAGTGTCCTTTTTATAAATTGAATAAAGTGGATTTTTACAAAAGGGTATAGGTCAACGTACTTACTGTAAAAAAGGGTGTCAGTAAAGAACAGGCAACCGGTACGGTTGCTGATCCATGATCAAGTAGTAGTAGTGTAATGATGTAAAATTTACAGATATTATTTGTTAGGACTTCTGGTAGGGATTCCTCAAATAATAGAAATTTCTACCAGGAAGGGTTGCCAGTAAATCACACGCATCATTCCTACCAGATATGTCTCCCTCCCAATACTCCCACTTGTCCTAGAAATAAGCGATTGCACAGGAATACGAGAGATCCTTACCATAAATAAAAGACTTTATTATTTGTGATCCTTACTTTAATCGCTACCCTTAGCAATGTAGATACAATTACGTGCGTAGTCTAAAACCGATCAAATTGTAGTCCGTTTAATTATTTAACCTGTCTCACTGATGTGCGATTGTCAGCGGTGGATGGGCCCAGGGGGGAAAAAGGGAATTTTCCCCCTGGGCCGGTAAAATTTTTAAAAATTGGGCCGGTAGAATCTAAGACCACAGTCCTATTTTAAAATAGAATTAATATTTTACACGATAGAAAAATTGATGTCATATTTGACGATAACATAACGATGGGTAAGGGTAATTCGAAACTACATATTAATAGGTACCTTATCGCATTGTCGGCATTCTGTGTAAGTAAATAAATCAATAAATGATATAGAATACATAATATCTCAGTTTAGTTCAATACAGCCTCTTTACTGGAAATTATGTTTTTATTTACTAAAACTTGTATTATTTTTACTTTATTTTTAAAAAAGTTAGACATAATTATAGGATAGGTAGTCATCATTTACAATACAGGCAAATGGTTGATTGTGTGAAATATAATGCAACTGCAACCCTAATGCATATTGCATTTTGGTGTCTTTCCTAAGAGTTCTTGCTATAAATGCAGTAAATTTATTATGCATAGAAAATGAAACGTTGAGACGATTCGACAAAACCTAATCTTGACCTCAGGATGAAGTGATTGAATCCATGAAACGACGCTTTTCAAAAAACACAAATTTGAGCATGAACCTCTCTTTTTTGGATCCTAATAACTTTGAAAATGTAAAACAGAATAAGATCCCAAATAATGTTCTGGAAGAACTTTCGCAAAAAGTATTCCGTTTAATAATTTAGCAACACATGAGCAATTACAAGAACAGATTTTTACTTTCGCCAACAGCTGAGAAACATTAAAAGAAGGATCTTATGAATCTATGCCGAACTGAGGAAGCAATATGTTGTGCAAAAATTGTCGAAATTGTGCGACCTGTTACTACAAAATTATTTTAAAATACCTATAATTTATATCAATTATACCAATTTTTTCTGACTACCAATTTCACAAGTGGAATGTGAGCGTTCCTTCTCTTTCTTGAAATTTATAAAAAAACAGACTGCGAAATAGATTGTCCAATGATCATTTAGAAGTCTTTATGTTGATGAGCACAGAAAAAGCGAATTTAAGTACAATTGATAACGAAAATGTTATTAATGATTTCGCTGAGACGTCTCCACTATGAAAAAGTTGTTGGTTTTAGTTTTTTATTTTTATTATTAATTTTTTGGGTTTGTTTCTGTAAGGTTTAGTTAATTTTTGTAGTTTATTTCTTCATTTAATAATAATATTAATAGTAATCATAATAATAACTAATTTATTGTGCAAAAAAGAAATTAAAAAAAAATTACACAAACGTACACCTAGGGTTCACCATGAAGTATGTAGATTTTGAACATTCCCATTTTTCTTATTCATTTTTTAGCAACTTTCGGAATTTTATACAAATTTACATGATGGATGCCTTTGCCTAAATAAACTGAAACCCTTTTTTTCTATTTCGATATTTTTACCGAAGTAACAATATTTTTAACTATTACTGTTGAAAAATACTTATTATTATCAACATTATTACTATTAGTCTAAAAAATTTTGACCTGCATCAATATTTGCTTTGGGCCGCTTCCTCTATTTCCCAGGCCGGTTTAGGTTACCCCGTCCACCGCTGGCGATTGTAGAACCGAGCGAAGGTGATTCCGTTTAACCTGCTGCAGTTAGTGCGGTAGTAAAACCGAACTAATTGTACATTCCAGTGCCTGAAAACTTACGTACGTATACGCCGAGCTAAGCTTATAACTTACCAGGGTACTTTTCTGTACAGCCGTAGGGCTGCGCTCGAAGGGACTAACGTGTACAGTGACTCTATTACAAACAGTGACGACAAGCGTGGTATCGATTTTTATTGGTCGTGGTATATTTTGCCTCATAATGGCGGCCTAGCTGACTGTGTTTACCCTTGATCAGCGTGTAATTTTTATTTGAATTTGGCACGTTGCTAGAATACCATCGTTGAGTCCATAGAAACCCGCCCATAATTTTGCCTCCTAATGGCGGATGGGTGGAGCAAATCGCTGCTTGTCGTCACTGTTTGTAATAGAGTCACTGTACTAACGTGTACCTACAAACCTAGATATCAATTAACACCTGACAATATAACCCCGAAATTCCTGAAAACCTGTAAACCCATAAACCGTTAACTTGTAATTGCGACGTACCTGATTTTACCGATATAATCGAGATAATTTATTAATTAAATTTTATTTAACTAGCACAAATCACAAAACAGATTAATATTAAATTGCAGAATCACCTGTCAAACAGCGACGATACGACACGACGCATTCAACATCAACATCCGACCAGAGTCATCCTTTATTTTGTTAATTGTATATTATTTAATTAATTGTTAATTTATTATTCATTATATATCCATTTCATATCTGTTTTCTTAGACCGTAAACGAACCTGTCTCCGATTATTGCTACCCGAAAAAGAGAAGTTTGTAAACCCCTGGCTGTTAGTCAAACTGTCATACAGCCACACCAAATTGGCAACGATGAACTCTTAAGGCTATTTCCTCCTATGCTAAAACATGTATTCCTTTCGACATACATAGTTTGCTTAAAACTTAATAGTTTTAAATGAAACTTGGTAATGATGTAGTTGAAAGTTTGTTCAACAAATTGTGCTATTGTATTTTACATGCAAATGTAAAGTTATAGTTGAAAAAATTTTGAAATTCCACATATTATAGTTTGTTAAAAGATGAAGATATTATTTGACAGGTAGGTACAAATATAGGTTTTAAAATAGCTTGGCGTCTCTATAGATACCTAGGGTACGCAACACACCATACAATTGAAAAAGTGCAATCTTTTGACCAGGATAACAGCTCTAAAATTGAACTTGAAAAAATGTTAAGGTCAGGAATTCTTTACCATGATCAAATTTTGCCTTAGCATTTTGTTTGAAAAAAAAAACAAAAATTTGGGGTAACAAATAGCTATTTATATAACAAGTTGCAAAATGAACGTGTTTTTTGCACTAGATGTGAAATTGAATCACGAGCGTAGCGACTTAGCGAGTGATTCAACACATCGTGTGCAAAAAAGACGGAGTTTTGCAACGTGTTAATATACAAGATTTTTTGCAATTCAGTAAAATTCATCTTCATTTTGAATTTATTTGACTTGGTAATTATTTGACGTCGGATATTTTCAAAGCAATCCTTGTTTGTTGCTATGGAAATAAACCATCACAACAATGAAATCTCATTTTGTCACTCAGTGACAAAATGAATAACATTTTGTCACTGAAAATGGGTGACAAAATAATGACATTTCGTAACTGAATTGCAAAATAGCTATTTATATAACAAGTTGCAAAATGAACGTAGTGCGCGAAATGCCACTTTGGTGATCGAGAACTGATTTTTTTAACTCGGCTACTCCTCGTTAAAAAAATAGTCGAGATCACCAAAGTATTTCGCGCACGTGTTGCAAACAAAATTTTTTCTACAAACGTGAAAAAGTTGACAATTATTTTAACGTTAAAATACAAAACTCTCATAGCAGTGCGCGAAGTAAGTATTTCGCGCACGGCGTCGTCATTTCGTGCACGGTGTCATGGTAACGTAGGCAAGTGAAAAAAAGGGTCACTTAGCGTATTGTTATCGATGCGCCACTGAAATATAAGCCACAAATCACTTAGTTAGTGGTTTGTGATATAAGCAACCTGGAACGCTTACGCTTAACTTACAGCCGAGCCGACAGAAAGGGAATTATTGTAGGGACATTCGGTCTGTGTCTTACTCATTTTTTTTTATTGTATCGTATACGTAATAAAAAACTAGTTTGATTAATCGTAAAACAATGAAAATGCTTCAACAGCTTAACTGTGAATGAGTACAACAAGGACACAATGTCCCTTCGTTTTGCTATCGCACGCTCGGTTTATTTCCTACAGGTTAAATGCACCGTGCGCGTTCCAGGTTGCTTATATTTCAGTGCGATGCGCAAACCTTGTCATTTTTTGACGTTTGTAGAAAATAGCTATAATTATGATATGAGTGTTAAAAGTACTATTTTATTTTGTGAGTGAAAAGTTACTTTTAACACAAATATTATACAAAGTTTTTTGTATAACTGTTCTATTTTGATAATAAAATAGAAAACTTAATACATATTTCGATAAACTGTCATTTTTACGTCCCTTGTCAGTTAATTATTTTTTGATGTTTCAACAATTATTACCGCATTTTGAGGTTAAGTGGGCGTGTTATGTGACGCCGTATTACCTTAGTTACAAAGAAAACAAATATTGGTTACAGCTTTACTATTGGCTAGTTTTACAAATATTTTTAACGCTAGTGTTAAAACTATTTTTGCAATTCAGTTACGAAATGTCATAATTTTGACAATCATTTCAGTGACAAAATGTAATTCATTTTGTCACTCAGTGACAAAATGAGGTTTCATTGAAAAAATAAACACGTACATCTCCATTTATTTTTACTAAGAATTATACAGGGTGTCTCACGGTGACCGTCGGTTAGAAGTATATCAAGAACTGCAAAAGCTAGAAATTTGAAATTTTGCATATGCGACATGGAGTGTTCATTCTATTAAATAAAAATATTTTCCAAATGGCAGCACTTACGGAAATACCGGACGTCAAATAATTACCAAGTCAAATAAATTCAAAATGAAGATGAATTTTACTGAATTGCAAAAAATCTTGTATATAAACACGTTGCAAAACTCCGTCTTTTTTGCACACGATGTGTTGAATCACTCGCTACGCTCGTGATTCAATTTCACGTCTAGTGCAAAAAACACATTCATTTTGCAACTTGTTATATAAATAGCTATTTTAACACGCTACTCTATAAACGTCATCTTTTAACACTGTTGACAGCCGTTAAAACTGTCACTTTTAATGACAGTTGTACAATAGCTATTTATATAACAAGTTGCAAAATGAACGTGTTTTTTGCACTAGATGTAAAATTGAATCACGAGCGTAGCGAGTGATTCAGCACATCGTGTGCAAAAAAGACGGAGTTTTGCAACGTGTTTATATACAAGATTTTTTGCAATTCAGTAAAATTCATCTTCATTTTGAATTTATTTGACTTGGTAATTATTTGACGTCGGATATTTTCAAAGCAATCCTTGTTTGTTGCTATGGAAATAAACCATCACAACAATGAACAACATTTTGTCACTGAAATGGGTGACAAAATTATGACATTTCGTAACTGAATTGCAAAAAACATTATTATTAAAGGAAATATGATGTTATCATTGGAAAGGGAATCCTTCAAATTACAACAATAGAACATAACAAGTTGACTGGTATGACGCCGTGCAGCATGGCGGGTTGATTTTTGTGGGTTAGCGTTGAACGCCTCCACAATTCTCTCCGTTGCTTCTGAACCCGTGCTACTGCGAGACCTTCCAGAAGGTTTGATTTTCTGCATCCTTCCCGTTTCCAGCAGTCGTTTTCTTCACTTCCCCACATCTACGTTAAACTTACGTCATGCCCGTCTTGCGCCCTCACGATCATTAGCATACGTTATTGCCCATGCAACAATTGTAATTTTGACTAATGACGTAAGTTCTACACTGTTTTGTTTTGTTTTATTCCATTGTTGTAATTTGAAGAATTGCCTTTCTAACGGTAATTTCATATTTCCTGTAATGGTAATGTGTTCATCACACAACGCGATGAAACGTATAGCCATATTTATGATTCACCCTGTACATATAACACAGCCAAAAAGGAGATTCAGGTAATACTCACGAAAACGCATTGCATATACCTGGTCGAAAATCCTAGGAAAGAGTCATTCCAAGATCTTTCTGGAAACCTCAAACGGGGACTTAGCAGTGTCCATCTTAAAGTTAAGGAGGACGAAGATAAAACTTGCGACAGAAATGGTCACAATTAGCCACAGTCGCCTGAACAAACACCTGCATAATATGGGACTAACCGATAGTCCATTATGTAGGGATTGTGGTGAGGAAGATGAAGATTCTCCCTACTACAATCCTAGAATTCTCGAAGGGTAGCGATAGACAATAGCGGGGAGCACAATAGACGAAAAAGCCGCAGTGCAGGAACCAATTGAAACCACCCCTATCATAATAATAATATACGAGGCAGTAGAGGCTTAACACACATAGCCTTCTTACACCAAATACAAATACACAAACTACGAGAATACTTTTATAACAAATCACACATTTCAGCACTACACAAAACAGCCACCAACTTTACCATTGCCGATTATGGAACTCCATCAATGTGTTATAGAATGACCAAGATTGAATCACATTTTAGCCTTCAGGGCATAGTTGAGGGTGTTAGTCATTTTGACTAAAGATTTTTTGAATAGGTAGGTACTACTTATTGTAGCATCCACTCTATTGCCCTGATTTGATTCCCTGTAATTTGTCACGATTAAAAAATAAGGAGTAGGTACAATGCAGTTTGAATTTATAAAGATGTCAAGGAAATTGTCTATACGATCAATGAAAAGTTATGGCCGCCTGACGGCCTGATGGTGTTGATGTCCACTAATTCCTTAAATGTTTGTAATTATTTATAGTCTCATAGGTAGATAGGTACTAATTGCTTGGGGTATTTACAGGAATGGGCAGGAAATGAACGTAATAAGCCTACCTTTTTAATAATATAACACGATTGGTTCTGAAAATTTATTTAAACAGATACTATAAAACTGTTTTGTTATTCGTCATTAAACAATTATGAATAAACATGAGCCACACGGCCCACACGGAGAACGTGTTGCGTCATACCAGCACCAAAGGCAAGTTTTCTTCGTTCTTGAAATTAGTAAGCAAAACAAACTATTTTTATTCTGTTTTATATTCATTTTATGGTGTAGTAATAGTAAACTATCAATCACCAACTACAATATAATTTCATATATACAAAGGTAAGTATAAATATTTTTTAGTTAACGTAAACTGTATACAATAATAATTTCGAAGAAAATTCACGCAATTGAATACGATCGATTGTAAAGTTTTTCTTTTGAGACCTTTCTTTCCGTTTCATATGGTTCCATCTTGTCTATTGAATAATTAAATTGTTTATTATTGTCAACTTTAATGGGTAGCAGTTTTTCCCTCGATGTAGCTAAGATGACTTCTTCCAACAACTCTTCCGAAGCGGCCTCTTTGAGTCTCTGAAAAATTAGCAGTTTCGTAATTCGAAATGGGAATTTGTACAAATCATATTTTTGTCTGGCACAAGGTACAAGGAGAGTTTCTATGTTATCTACCACATTTTTTCTTCTTTTGGTAATTCTGCAAAATGCGACTCTGGAGCGTCGTTCGATAAGAAGTGACACCCGCTGATATTGTCTGTATGTTTTGGAACGAGAAAAATAATAATCACAGGTAGCGAGGTCGCGATTGAAGATGGACCTCTTTAATAAGTCGTGATTTATGCACCTTGCAGTTGTCGGGTAGAAGCGGTTTTCTGAGTAGGTATAATTATGGGGTCGCGCATAGTTTTTAATTGCGCTTTTGCAAAAATTTCCTGTTGTAGTAACCGTTTTTGCCATATATGTACTCAAAAAAAACTATAGGCATCACTTTTCTCGCAAAAAATTGCGAGGGCGTCCTCATGGGTGGTGGAGAGCCCTTACCAATCCTTCGCATGGCCTCTTGTTTCGTGGGAGCGTCCAAATTGTGTGCCTATGTCCTGGATTCTGGATTGCAATGGGAGGATGGACATAGTCCACGCGTATGTAGGCCTCACATTTGAGCTCTTTGTACTACCTCCCTGAGTGGAGCCGCCCGACTCCGCAACGTTACTCAATCCATCCCACACGTCAGACTAACCTGTGGATACTGGAAGGGGAAGCGGCTCTAATCGTAGCCTTGTCCGGTCAGGATACTACCCACATGGATGGTCTCAGTTGGACTAGTGTAGGACACTAACAAAGAATGCGGTGTGCTATGTAACATCCTCTACCGTGAGGTGCATGTGCTTGTTTAGTGCACCCTGTGCAAAAACGCATCTTGAGTTATGAAGTTGTTTACAGTTGATACTGTAAGTGGAAGAGCCGGCACTGGACCATAAAACACCTGTTTTGAGGTTAGTGGGGCTCACTCATAGGCTTTCTCATTGCCTTTCATTACAGCATACCCTTTAACCCATACGAGCTCGAGGGTGTTGCTGCTTGCTACTTGCTCTAGCGCGTGGTGACATTCGCAAAGCAACCTAAAGGTAATTTTACAGTAATCAAGTGCCTGCAGGGAGTAAATACCTTCCAATGTTTTAGATTTAGATCAATCCATGAAGATGAATATGTCGGGTTGGAAAGCCACTTCCCCATCAAAGAAGATGTGGTAGTTTTTCCTAAATATAAATTGAGGGATGCGAGTGAGTCAGATGGCTCCTCTAGGAGAGGTAATTGCTTAATTGCCTCTCTTAGAATTCGAGAGTGGCCCACTTCAATACCTCTGCTATTCAACAACCCTTTAGTTTTCAGATGCAAGGCTGCCAGCATAGCCTGCTCTCTCACGTGGAGATCTAGTGGAGGCAGACCCAGAAGGGCTTTCATGACGGCTGTGGAGGTTGTTCGTATTGCGCCCGTGTCCCGAAGACACGCTAGTCTATGGTTGTTGAGAGTCTGGTTCTAGGCCACCACACGCAATTGCTCCATAACAGAACGCAGCAGTGTAGAGCCGCAGGATAGCCTTTGGTGATGGACGCTAAAGTCTTCCAATTGCGCGACAATATTGTCAGCCCTATTTGCTTTTCCCGCTTTTAGCTGGATAAGATGATATGGTTACTGCAATTCAGTTTGTTGGAAGTGCAATGCCTAGATACTTCACTGACTGTGGAAGTGTTTTTGGAAGAGCAGAAGAGCTCGAAGATCCTTTGTTTTTTCTTGTGAAGAGAACTACCTCCGTTTTTGTTGGATTAATTGACAAGGGGTGTTCCTTTCACCATTCTTCGGTTAGGTACTTTGAGAGCTAATTGCATAAGGCTGCACTGCCTCAAATTTATCGGTTATTAGTATGGATACATCATCCGCATACCCCAGTGTATAATAGCCGCTGTCTCATCCTCACATACAATTCTATACTTACAAGAAATCTTCATCTTGGATTAAAGCAGTCAAAAAGCAGACACCATGTAAAATATTCTTCGGAAATATTGTAGCGTTATAGAAAAGAAGAAGAAGGCATAGTCCATACGAAATCACCATCTATGCAGACGACTGGGACATAGCTTAACGACAGTTTTCTATAATGCATGGATTGATCATGCACAAAAAGTTTATCTGTACTTTTTGCTAGATTTGATGATGAGACAGACACGTACTGACACGTAGGATCATGACGTACACAGGGCTGAAAACTAAGTTATACATATAAAGTAAAAACAAAGATAAAATAATACCAATAGAAATGTAATGCATGAGTAGAAGCTGCAGAGTGATAAAAAACCCACAAAAGTATAAGAAATGAAGAAATAATACACAAAATAGCGATAGAAAAACGATATATACACTTGGAGAAATTAAATGGGTAAAGCAATGGTAAAAAATTGATTGAGTGAAGAAAGGTTCGAAAATTTGTAGAATACATTTCTGATGTCCCTATTTCTCTGCCGATAACTGAAACTTTTGATTGAGCTTCCAGAGGGTCATTATTAATACATTCTGCATTTTTGTGACATTTCTATGTTCAAGTTTCAAGGCAGTCATTTTCGCTTTTTCGAACTGATATAAAAATGACAAAGAACCAGACTTAGAGATGACACTATAAAATGTCACAGACAATTATCACGATGGGATATTATTTTTATAGCTAGACAGATAACATAAACATCTCTCCTCGTACCTACCTATGCGTACTCCGCCAATTTATACCAACCAATAATCGTTTTGCATTTTGATGCCTCGACGTATATAAAATCCATAATACATACACAAACATAATAACGGCTGGTACGAAGATTGCTACATATTCTGGAGTGCCTTGGATAAGCGCCTCATACACACCCAATATTGAGAGAAATATTGCCGTTCCAGCCGCGACGTACCTTCCCGTACGTTTCCTTTCCTCCTACGAAATATACACATAAATTTACATTCAAACACGATTATTTCAATTGATTTAAATACAAGTGGATTGTGAAGTTAAGTAGCCTAAATTAATTTACGGATTAAATTCCGACAATCGTACCTATAGGGCGACTATAAAAACTAAAAATTTCAACGCAACACCTTACCATTAAACTTTTCCAATTTGTAACGAGACGAAAGAAGCTTAAAAATAATAATAATTAATCTGAAAGACATTTTGACCCTATATTAATGTGAAATTCAAAGGTTAAAAGAGGGGGAATCCTCTCCCCAAAAGATAAATTAAAGTTACTAACTTTTGTAATTTGCATTTAACGGGCTCTTTAATTATTTTTTGGCATTTAATTATCTTCATGGATGACCGTACTTAATTGGTCATTTTACATATTTTTCTAAGGATTTAACCACATTACAGGCGGTTTCCGGTCAATTCACCGCCATTTGTAATCGTGGCGCCACTTATCATATTAGGTAATTTATTTTTTCAATGTATAGTTTTACTATAGTTGACCGAGTTTACTGATGTTTACCTACACTACTTTTATAATAAACTACACTGTGGCCCGAAATAAAGGAGTACATTTTTTAATCTGAAATAACTTTTTTGTTTTTAGGGCGATTTATTTTCTTTTTACAGGGTTAATACCTCAGCATGTCCCCAATATGAGTGCAAATTTTGGTATAAATAAAATGTACAGGGTCGGACTTACAAATTTTTTTCTTTAATGGTGCATTTGTGATCGTTGCAAATGAAACATGTTTTAGCTAAATTTGAACTGATATGCTCTTTCGGTAAGGTAAGTACCCAGAACACTTCCGTACAAACGAAATTCTCCGAAATTGTAGGATTTGCGAAATATCATTTTTTTATTTAAATGGTACTAAGTACGCGCATTAGCCATAAACTAAAGAAAAATATCGAATTTTAATATTTATGTAAATTTAAATGTTTTTCTAATATCTTCACTAAAACGGAAGCTCCTTAGCACTAAATTACATCTTTCCTGCCATTTCTTCGAACGAATGCAGTTTGTATGGAACAACTTTGAACAGCGTACAATAAATGGGGCCATCAATTTATGGCGCAGAAAGCTACAAGAAGTGGTGAACAATCATGGTGGCCACATTCATTATATTTTACTTTAAGTTATAAATTATGTAGCTAATTTTCTTAGTTATAATTTGTGTTATTTAATAAAATGTATTATTTCCTTATTTCAATAAAAAAATGATATTTCGCAAATCCTACAATTTCGGAGAATTTCGTTTGTACAGAAGTGTTCTGGGTACTTACCGTACCGAAAGAGCATATCAGTTCAAATTTAGCTAAAACATGTTTCATTTGCAACGATCACAAATGCACCATTAAAGAAAAAAATTTGTAAGTCCGACCCTGTACATTTTATTTATACCAAAATTTGCACTCATATTGGGGACATGCTGAGGTATTAACCCTGTAAAAAGAAAATAAATCGCCCTAAAAACAAAAAAGTTATTTCAGATTAAAAAATGTACTCCTTTATTTCGGGCCACAGTGTAGAACCAACTTAACGTTGATTAGAAAATCACAAACTTCAGGGAGATGCTACTTTACCCTTCGAAATGTTGAAAACAAAACATTTTGATCAATGCTCTCGCCGAAGGAATTCAGTGTATTTCTTATAGTCTCAATGATACTTTGTAGACTGTTATCCTTTTTAAATCGACTCTTCTACAGGGCGTGACACGTATCATCTTTGCTGTGACTAAGTGCCCATCTTTGTCGTGCTGATATGGAGTCTGCGACAAGGTCTCGATTTAATTTGGACGATCTCTTGAACAATTTTAGGATGTCTGTCTCGTTGACCCATCCTTTTACTTCTTCCTCATAATTTTCACCCTTAACGTTAAGATTGCCATTATTGAGCATTATCACTCTTATTAGCCTGATGATAATCATCTTTTATCGAAATATGTCGCTAAATTCATAAGAATGTGTTAATTTAAACAGCAATAAATTTATCCACGGGGAAGGTTTTGAGATTTATTCCAATTGACATTTCTTATAATATAACTTTCTGCTCATTCCTTCTGTTCGTGTTTTTCGTACGGTTTGTTGTTCTTTTTCATTGTTAATTAACATTATCTTGGCTTTTGTCGCCGACGGTTACAATGCTGTAAGACTAAGATCTCATTGGATTCTTTAACTTTAATGGCGACGCGACGTGTTGTCTATAACGACGAACCTAGGCATGTACGACGGTCGTATAATATAAGAGGCAGGAGAAGACGGGATAAACGACGAAATCTTCAATTTACGATTGGGGGGCACGTACACCGTACCATGGGCGCCGACTACAGGGGGGCACAAGGGCTCTTGCCCCCCAAGGGACGTTATGCCTGTGTATTTGCCCCCAGGGAACTTAAATGATATTCTTAACTTCTTAAAAATTTATTCTATTTATTAAGGTCAAGGTCAGCAGTATTACGGTAAAAATGTGTGACATCAGAAATCACAACACACTGCGCTTAAACAAACGCGATTTGAAATTAAACATTTGGGTGACATTTTTCGATATTTTGAAGAAAATGATTCAAAATCAGCCATAATTGAAATGACTAATGAGTTTACGAGGTTTTTATATTGCCTATTATGCATTCCTGTATCAACTTGCACTGCAGAAAGATCATTTTCTAGCCTTAGACGGCTAAAAACATATATTAGATCTACAACAGGGCAAGAACGTTTAAACCATTTAGCTTTCCTTAATATATTATTTATAGAGAGGAAACAAAAAACATTAACATTGATAATGTTGCAAATGAATTTATAAACTGCTCTACAGTGCGGCTTAATACCTTTCAAATTATTTAATTTTTTTCATTTTTGAGATTTATCTATTAGGCACGTTGTTGTAACGTTTGTAAGTATTGTCTATACTCTATACGAATAAGTAGATACCTATTACCTATACTTGTATATGCATGTACCTACTCACTACTGTTTGTATTGAATTAGAATAGAGTTTTTATACATATATTATGATGGCTCCTCAGTTTGTTTAACCACCATGCCTCTGCCCGTGCCCCCTAGGAAAATATCAAAAGTCGGCGCCCATGCACCGTACTGTGGGTGTTATGGTTTGGGGTACGATTATTTATGGCAGCAGGTCTCCCTTGGTGTTCATTCGAGGCAAAATGCCAGCAACAACAGTATATTGCGGAGATGGTTGGAACACATCTTCTGCCATACTTACAAGACCTCGAAGCTCAATTATTTCAGCAAGATAATGCACATTCTCATGGCAAAAGGATTTCCTTGAACTTCTTTGAACAAACTCAAATTAATCTTTTGCCCTGGCCTCCAGCTCTGTCTCCCATTGAACATGTATGGAACAAAATGGGTAGATGGTAGAGACACGTGCAGCGTCCTCCTATGACTTTGAATGCTTGAGGCATGAGGTGTAACTTGCATGGGACTATGGGAGGTATTGTAGTGTCAAGGTGGATTGAAAGGAGCTACGTAAAACGTAACTGGTATTACCTAATTAAATAGGTACATTTGTATATTATATATTGAGGTTATCTTATTATTATATCTACTAACAATCATATTGAACTAAACTGTCGACACTAATAGAATACGTCATCCACATCCGTGCCAACTCGCATGCCCACGGCAATACAAGACAGGATACAACAGGAGGCAATACCCCAAGACGAGATGAACCACGTTATTGGATGAAAGCCACGGTGTGTAAACGAATGTATAAATCAGAGAGGCCGCACCACACATAATTAATACATAGGTGAATATTCCTACTAAATTTAATCCGGAAATTCCAACCCCTTGTTGGTGTTCTTCAGTATCACTCAGTATATGGTTACGGCGAAATACCTCAGTAAAAATTAATTGAAACCAAAGTGAGGAGCCTTAAAACTGTAATATAACCAAATGTGTTTGCTAAGATTAAATCTGATTCCTTAAATTTGATTATTTCAATGGATTGAAATGTATTTTATCCACGACTATCAGTGATTAATAAGTTATTGTCATTAGCAACGTGAATAATGAATATTACTTACTGTTATTTTATATACAGGGTGGCCCAACGAAAAGGTAACAGACGGGTTTCTGGCCAGAGGGAACTTTTTTTTGGGAAACGCAGAAACACGTCAATTTTTATATCAAGAGGGACAACTTTCGCCATGATTTTCAACCTGAAGTGATTTCATCCCTTAGCGCTGTGAGAACAACCCCTAAAATTTAAATAGGGGTTATGGGGCAAGTGATACGTCATTTGAAAGGTTTTTCTTTCCTGATTTCAGTGCACTAGTTTTTTTTATATTTTTTTAATTTTTAACCAAAAAAATTGAAGTTCGAAAATGGAAAATGAGGAAAGAGATTGAGGCATTTAAAAACTCAAAAAAGCTCGGACAGGTCAATACTGATCTTGAACAGGTCAATTTTTTTTTTCTTAGAGAAGCTAGGTACTTTTACTGATATTTGACAACATTGTTTCACCCCTTGGGTACAGGGTAAACAACCCTTAAATTTTTAAATAAAAACAAGGGTTAATTTTTTCTTGTGCTAATTAATAAAACCAGTTTATGCAAATTCAGCCCTTATTTTAATAAATGTTCGAAGTGCCTGCCTTCAGCTCCATGCAATAGTACAAATTTTCATTAAATCGTTCCCGTACATTTTGCAACATTTGAGGAGTGATCAGGCGGCATTCATGTACTATACGGTCACGTAACTCCTCCAAAGATTCCGGACCAGTGGAAAAAACTTTACTCTTTACATGACCCCATAAAAAAAATCTAATGGGGTGAGATCAGGAGGAACGAGTTAATCAAAATCTGTATTATTACATGGAAGCTGAAGACAGACACTTCGAAAATTTATTAAAATAAGGGTTGAATTTGCATAAACTGGTTTTATTAATTAGCACAAGAAAAAATTAATCCTTGTTTTTATTTAAAAATTTAAGGGTTGTTTACCCTGTACCCAAGGGGTGAAACAATGTTGTCAAATAGCAGTAGAAGTAACTAGCTTCTCTAAGAAAAAAACAATTGACCTGTCCGAGATTTTTTGAGTTTTTAAATGCCTCAATCTCTTTCCTCATTTTCCATTTTGGAACATCAATTTTTTTGGTTAAAAATAAAAAAAATATATAACGAAGGGTTTATCTTCTGTCATGTTTTTTATTATTATTATAAAAACAATTGAGTTTAAAGTTGAGAACGTTTCGCCTAAGTTTATAAGGCTTTTTCAAGTCTACAAAATAAAAATTTTTTTATGTGAGGTTATGTGTTAAGAAATTATTTTTGTTTGTGTTAGTTATGTCATAATTTTCATACATAACTAACACAAACAAAAGTAATTTCTTAACACATAACCTCACATAAAAAAATTTTTATTTTGTAGACTTGAAAAAGCCTTATAAGCTTAGGCGAAACGTTGTCAACTTTAAACTCAATTGTTTTTATAATAATAATAAAAAACATGACAGAAGATAAACCCTTCGTTATATATCAAAAAACAGCTGTCGTAACCCAACCACAAAAATAAAAAAAATATATAAAAAACTATTGCACTGAAATCAGAAAAGAAAGACCTTTCAAATGACGTATCACTTGCCCCATCATCCCTATTTAAATTTTAGGGGTTGTTCTCACAGCGCTAAGGGATGAAATCACTTCAGGTTGAAAATCATGGCAAAAGTTGTCCCCCTTGATATAAAAATTGACGTGTTTTTGCGTTTCCCAAAAAAAAATTCCCTCTGGGCAGAAACCCGTCTGTTACCTTTTCGTTGGGCCACCCTGTATTTCCATGGTAACCGTCCAATACAGTCAATTAGAGAATTTTTAAATAAATATTTAAATTGAATTAACATTTATAGTCGTGGATAAAGTATAGTATTCTACTCGCGTATAATGGCTATTATTCTCTCGGTAATTTATGCCACTCGCCTGCGGCTCTTGGCCATAAACTTACCTCGTGAATAATAGCCATCATTATACGCTCGTTGAATAATATACTATTAATGTAACCAGATCACCCAACCCTGGGGCACTGAAATAAAGGTTAAACAGCAACCGATAGAAACAAAAATAACTAACTAAAAGAACGCCTATCAAGATTATTGCCCATAAAAGTAGAAAAGGGAGTAGAAATAAAATATTCAGCAACGAGAGTCTCACCACCTTCGCCAGAAGAATACGTGACGCGGTGACGCCGTATCTGCTTGTGGGGCAATTGTCCGAATGGCAAAGAGTGTAGTGTTCCTACCCCCGAGTCTTACGCTAATTTCACATTACATTTCCACAATTCAAACCAGAGAAGGAATATTTAAAAATGGCCGCTAAACTTCAAAACAAACCCAACCTTACTTTGAACAAACGCGCTAAAATTAAACCACTCGGCAAACCAACGCAACCCTGGCACGTGATTGCGATCGTCTAGTAGGTCCCCCTATTGTTTACAAGAGACATGAAATTACAGTGACTCTATTACAAACAGTGACGACAAGCAGGAATTAGCTCCACCCATCCGCCATTAAGAGGCAAAATTTTGGGCGGGTTTCTATGAACTCAACAGTGATATCCTAGCAACGTGCCAAATTCAAATAAAAATTACACGCTGATCAAAGGTAAACACAGTCAGGCCGCCATTACGAGGCAAAATATACCACGGCCAATAAAAATCGATACATCGCTTGTCGCCACTGTTTGTAATAGAGTCACTGTACATGAAATATACTGGTAGTGACATGTAATCGGAAGGGAAAATCAAAACCAATTCTCAAACATCAAAAATGTATTTATTAAACTTTTCCTAAAATTTAGTTGATTAGTACAAGCCGAAAGGAGAGTGCGAAGTTCAACGACGATTAGCGAGAAGAAAGAACTATCAATCAATCAATCAATTTATTGTACTTATTGCATGTACAAGATCCTTATTCCCATAACTTAACATACCACAATAAAATAATAGTACCCACTAAATTACAGTCTATCCACTTCCTATCCCCTACAGATTACCACTCTCTCTTTTCCTACTTTCTATCACCTCCTCCATCCACTTTATCCCTTCTCCTCCCACGCTTAACACCCATTTCCACCCTCCCCCTGTTCTCTTAGTTCACAACACTCCTCCACCATATGCACCATTGTCTCCCTTCCCTCTCCACACAGTCTGCATACCCTCTCCTCCTCCTCCCACCAGTACCTATTGTCCCTTTCTTCATTCCCCACTCTAAACCGTGCCACTATCCTCTTCCTCCGTATGTTAACCTCACCGGTTAAATACCTCGGCAAACCGTTTGTCACCAACTCCTTGTACCTCCCTGCATTCATTTTTGCCCTCCTCTCCTACCTTTGCACATCTTCTACTCTTCTTACTATATCCCCAACCATCCTCCACCCCTCCTCTCTTCTCCTCTCCACCTCCTCTCTCGCATATCCACCCCTCTCGTAGAAGCACCTTCTTCCCTCCTGCCCATATGCTATCTTCTTCTTCTTCACTTCAATCCAACTACATCTCAAGATCCCCCCTTCTTCCCGCCTCTCCGTCCTTTCCTCGAAGCCCATCGCTTTCTTTCCCGCCACTATTCCAATTTTTTCTAACTTCACCTCTTCCTCCACCACAAATCCCGTGGTTTCCCTTTCAAGCCCCAATACCCACTTCCAGTATTTCAATTGAATCCTTTCTATTTGTTCTCTTTCTATCCATCCCCACACTTCTGTCCCGTATACCAATACACTTTTTACCAGTCTGTCGAAGAGCCACCTCCTTTTCCACATATCTCCTCCCATACACCTTTCACCAAAAGTTACAAGGACGACAACAGGTACCTGCTTAAGCAAAAGAATTTCGAAAAGGGTGACACAAAGACCCATTATTCCGGAGGGTTGGTTGCACACATCCATAATTAACACACGTTTCCACATTTAAATCGTGCAGCATTATAAACAGAAGAAAATGTGTTAGTTAATCCAACCCCTCGGATGGATAACTGGCGCCTGTACGTGGCGATTCCAGCCTATAATCAGATGAAGCTCGAGAAGCAATCAGGACTTAGTTATTTAATTGCTTCACGCCTTCACCTAATTGAAACTCTGCACGGGTGAAATGATTAGTACAAACATTCTTGATAATTGGTGGAAATGCCAAGGAATTCAACCAAATATTTGAAATTAAGCAACAGTGCAAACCTGTACCTACACCTCCATTTACACTAAGTTACATGTACAACATATAATTTACAATAACACAACAATTGAATATTATCTCCTTTAATTGGATCACCTTAGTTTGCTCTCCTTAGTACAGGAGCCTTCAGGAGGACTTATGTGCGGTACGGGTTAACTACCCCAACACCAAAGAGTATTATACTCTAATATATTGTACATTATGGTATGTAGCCAGAAGAAGCTGGACCCAAAGACTTTATCGGTTTCATCCACGGATTTTTTGTTGCCCCGAAGAAGCCTACACTTCCGTACCCGAAACGTCGGCCTTTCACGAAACACCAGTGGATTATTAACCCGTACCGCACATAACTCCTCCTGAAGGCTCCTGTACTAAGGAGAGCAAACTAAGATGATTATGATGCAGTAACACACAAAAATACGTAAACGATATACCTACTTGTATTTCAATTGCTCAGAAGAAACGATCCTCGTTTTAAGCGTATTCGCTAGTACCTAAGTAAACAAAAAAACGATGTTGCCAACCGTTGTAGATTTTCATACATTTTGCCAGTACCTGTAAACTTCGCTGTCATCTCAGATGTGGTTATCTCAAGTTCACAGTTTCTGAAGTGAAATTTGCTATTCTCAGGAACCTCGGCCCAATATATCTTTTACTTTCAAGTTTTCATTCGTCATCGCATAGGTACTTACTAGACATGATATCGTTCTCAAGTGGGGATAATAATGGATGAAGTTGAGTGCAAGATAGTCATCATTTATCAGTTAGGAACAAAAAGTTATAAGTATGATTAACTAATTTTTGTCATATTCCAAAGTTTAGTATTTATATTTGATTCTCGCCTATAAGTAGAATTTGGACACATTGGTAGTGTAGTATTCAAAAACCTTCTTTGGTATCTTACGATGATTATCATCTGGTGCGTTTTTTTACTGAGTGTAGTTTTTGGTATGTAAGACCTCAAAGTGAATTGCTTCTTCCAATTAACATCCGACACATTTGACCACACAAAACTTTTATATCATGTCAGCAGCTACTCAGCATAAATCTATATTTTAGGAGCACCTTCCACCAAAACCACTCAACGCATAATTAATGGACAAGTTGCTTCGACGGGTCAGTTCCCATACCAAGTATCGCTAAGAGATGGTGATATGCACTTTTGTGGAGGATCTATACTAAACGCGAATACAATATTAACAGCGGCACACTGTGTAGCTTTGTAAGTATTTGTGATTATTATTGATACAAGTACAAAACTTGTAGTTTTAGACGGAAGGACGACGTCATCACAGTAGTCGCCGGTACTACAAAAATTAACAGCGGTGGCGATTTTTACAAAGTTATTAACATAATAATACACGATAATTGGACTGAATCTAACGCACTTAATGATATCGCCCTTTTAAAATTATCCAAACACATTACATTTAATGAGTTTGTAAGTGTAATAAACGTGGCACGCGACAACGTCCCGGCAAATACAAACGCCGTCGTTAGTGGTTGGGGATTAACCGATTCGAATAATGGAGGAAATTCAAACGACTTGCGTTATCTACATCTTAAAATAATTGATTACTTGGAGTGTAGAAAGGAACAACCGGCGGACAACACAATGCCAATCGTAATGTCCCATATTTGTGGTTTAAACGAATTTGGGAAAGGTGTGTGCCGACAAGATTCGGGTAGTCCAGTGGTCGCTAATGGAACACAGGTCGGAATTGTATCGTGGGGTAACGGATGTGCCATGGGGTATGGCGATGTATTTACCAATGTATCATTTTATAAAAATTGGATTGATAGCCACAAATAAATCGTTTTTATTCTTATTCTTCTCGAGTTTGCATTTCATCAAAATCCATTCTTCATTCTTAAAGACTCCGGTATTGGAATGTCACACCGTGCAACACACATTGTCATTGTGAGAGTGGTAGACAACTCTTTCGCATATTTATGAAGGTTGTATACCTAAGTACATTTTCTTTGCCACAATATCAACTAGATTAACAGGGGAACTGACAATATCTTAAAGAAGCACAATCTGACAAAATAGGCGTCAAAACATGATCAATTTCGCATTTAAGCCTGGTTAACCGAATGTTATGAAATAGCACTCCAACACATCTTGAAAAAGCTTCGAGAACCCTTACAATAAACAAACATGAGCTATAGAAGATTAGAGATCGCATAAACTATCTTGAAGGCTAAGGTTTTCTGTATAATACGCTCTTTTGGCAAATTTCCAGATGGGTGAACAATTTACAGCTCTGGACAGTAGCTTTTTCATTTTTATCTCAAAACTTCTTAAGCTAACGGAAAATGAAATTGTTTCAATGCAATGACTATTGCCAGTTACAATCGTACTGACAATAGATTTTCCAAGAATTATTAAGCCATTGAGTAATGAGGTAGATTGGCCTAAGTATATGGAAAAGAAAGAGACCTTCTTGATTATCATGAAGGTGCACTGGAAGTAATCGATGGAAGGCTTAAAAACCCAGATGCTTTAGCAGTCTCAGCTACGGAAGATGATGTTAAGAAACATCTCAACAGAGTGATATTTTTCCTAATGCTAACAGCTACGCAAAATCTATGATGACCAGTGCTGTAACAGACCCAGTTTATCAAGAAATCATGGACCAAGAAACTGCTCATGAAGCTTGAGAAGCGTTGAAAGTTCAGTTTGAAGCAACATCAAAAGACCAACTTTTTAACAATTTTTCTGATTTTTTCAAGTTTGGTTGGACATCAGCAAATGATGTATTTTAAGTACCTTACCTAGAAGTTTTAGTTCATTTGAGTCAAGTTGGATGATGCATTATAATAGCTGATAATACACTAATGATAAAATTAAAGCTAAGGTACAAAGCAAAAGAATACATGTACCTAACTACTGCAAACAGGCTGGACATTGAGTTATAGATGGTCAAAAATGGATTTCTGACGGAAGACCAAAAAAAAACCCAACAAGCTTCAGCAGCTGATGTTACACAACTTATGTTTGTCGAAGTAGAAGCACAAGACAGAAATCCAGAGAGTGTATTTGAGTCAACAGCAACAGAATGCAGGCTCTTAAATCAGGGAAAGCTGATGTTAAACGAATCGAGAGAACTAGGAGGTACTTTATTCGAAGCAAAAATTAAACCAAAAGAAAACCCTGTGGTAAATTTTGTTGATAATAATTTGCAATTATACCACGACAGGTGGGGTCCTCAAGATAAAAGACACCTACAAGCTAAAATGGAAAAAGAGCTGCATCTAAAAGTTTCAACCGACGAACAGCAATTATGTGAGCCTTGCGGCAAAGCGCATTAGGCTACCATTTGGCCATAGGGAAAAATCAACAAAACCAGGGGGGGAATTATTCTCGGCTGATTGTGAACCTTTTGAAAGTAAGAAAAAGTACTTAGTTGTTTTTAAGGACAATTTTACAAAGTTTAGATATGGCTACCATGGGCGCCGCTACTAAAGGGCAAGGGAGGGCCCGCCCCCCCTGCAATTTCATAAAACGCGTAAATCCATTTTAGAAAATGTTAAAAGCTCACAATATAACCACTTTTGGGAATATAATGTTCTATTCCATCGGTGACTCTGCGTAGCCTATTGAGTTACTAATTTAAAAATAGGTAAAAATTTTCAAATATTCTAATTTCTACTTGAAAAAATGTAAGGGCCCCCCCCCTAACAAATTTTCTTCCGGCGCCCCTGATGGCTACGTGATGACAGAAAAATCAGAGGTAAAAGAAATGATCAAAAAGATACTGTAACACTAAAAAATGTTGATCCATTCAATTAGAGAATTAATTACTGGCAATGAGACAATGAGAGATATCCTGAATGCAGCGGGGGTCACACAGAGGTTGACAGCCCCACACACAACTCAGCAAAATCCAATTTGTAATGGCGAAGACATTTAAATTTTCCAAAAGGCAGAGCTTGTAGCAACGTCACTGTACATCATAAATAGAACTGCGAAGTCGTCTGTTGAAGATGTCAGTTCCTATGAGTTATGAATAGGTAATAAACCAAGAATTAAGCATTTAACAGTACATAATTGGTTCAGTGTGCTATACCCACATCCCTGATTACAGACCCAGGAAAATGGATAAGAAAACTCTAAAAGGTCACCTAATAGGCTATGACGGAGATGAACGTTATCGCATATGGGTAAAAAAAGAAAATAAAGTTATTTTAAGTTGAGAGTAGAGGAAGTCACAATAAAAAGCTAATATGTAGTTGCATTGTTTGTTGATGATGGCCTAAGTTAGGGCGTTGAGTGTTTATTCAATGGTTACGGGCAAGAAGTCAAAAAGAAACTGAGTTACTTATAGTTTTGCAGTTAAAGAAAGAATTTTAAATCGCAGTTAAACCAACATATCTTTTACTTTCTGGGATTCGAAATCGAACGTTTCAAAGACGGTTCAATTAAAATATGTCAACAAGCATACGGAAAAAAACTGTTAGAACGTTTAATTTTGGTGAATGCAAACCTGGGTCGACTCCTGTGATAAAGTTGGGAGATTCTATTGAGGACACATTAGAAAGTGACAAAAATCATAATTTTCCATACAGAGAAGCTGTAGGAGCATTAATGTACTTAATGGTAGATATACTCAACCAGATGTAGCCTACATCAGTAGGTCAGGTAAGTGTCGGGTAAGGCTGCTCAAGTACGCAAGATGTGGCGAGATTAAAAAGAATATTTCGTTATATAGCCAGGGCCGGATTTACGGCGGGGCAAGCGGGGCTGAAGCCCCGGGGCCCCCACAAATTGAGGGTCTCCACAAACTTTGAATTTTCCATTTTTTAATGGCTTTCAAGAAAGTGAAGAGAAATGAAATACCTATATCTAAATATGTAATGTAGATTAGAAGATATAAAAGAGACTGTCCGATTATAATAGGTAGTATCAAAGAGTATCTAAAATTCTTTGGTAGTATTTATTATACTAACGTAACTTTGGAAGGCCTAATTACCCCATTACCCCTCCTCTTAAATACGCGCTTGCCTGGAGAGATTTATTAAAGTTCAGACGGTCCTCCCTCGCACGTTTAAAGAACAGTAAACATTAAAGTTCTCGTTCTCGTCACTCCGTTTAGGCGTTTACAGTACCTATTTATATACTTCTATTTGTAAGACCGATAGTACTTTTGTGTATTAATTTCACTATTAAGCCTCCGCGACATGGCTTTTTAATCTAAAAATAAAATTATCCAAAGATATTTATTTTTTGAAAGGGGCCCCCCTTTGTTCATTGCCCCGGGCCTCCACACTCGTAAATCCGGCTCTGTATATAGCAGGTACTTGTAGTTTGGAAATACGGTTCAGTCAGTGCAGATGGCAGTTCCAAATTAGACTGCTACAGTCATGCTGACTTTGGAGACTGCAACAAGACTGGTCGCTCTACTTCAGGAATTGTTGTGACATATGCAGGAAGCAGGAGGGGCTGTGACATGGCTCAGCCAAAGACCACAAATGACTGCTACGTCAACAAATGAGGCAGCCAAAGAAATTATGTAGCTATCTAGACTGTATGAAGAGATGGGCTGTTCAAAACAAGTTCCCACAGGGAACGATGAACAATTCGTCTTTGTTATAATCCAGAGAATCAACATTGGACAAAACACATAAAACTAAAGTATTTCTTCAAAAGGTCTTGGAAGGTGCTCTTAAAGTCAAGTATATCCCTACTGAAGACTATCAGATAGATAGCTGACATCATGACCAATAAGCCACTTCCAAGGCCCCTAGACTAGTGAGTTTGAACAATAAATTGGGACTTTTACAAAGGTATGTAGAAGTTTGTTCGTTGTTCCATTTTTGTTTGTAATTTAAAAAAAAAAGGGAAGTTTTAAGATTAGCAAATTGGTCTTTAGGTTTTGCTTTTGTAACCAATAAAACATGTACATAATCCAGAAAAACAAAATGTAATGTCAATTTCATATTTTCGTATTAAACACGTTTTTCCAAAAGCTGTAGTTTATCTATACTTACTCCAAATAACAAAAATTATAATATGAATTTTGCGTATGGAAACAACACGTTGCGTTAACAATAACAATACATAACACAAGACAGCCAAATATATCAATAAAGACTCACGTTTCTCTTCACGTATCGCATTTTTATTGTTAGAAACCAATTTTCATTTTTTGTGTTCTAGTAGCAAGGGTGTTTTTGTTTAGTCGTTGTTAGGGAGTTGTTAAGTAGTGAAAAAATATAATATAACAACGTTTTGTTGCATCTATTGTAAAAGTGTTTTTCCTTATTAAACAAGCTGAATTTCCGAGGAATAAAGTTTGAATTTCCTTTATTCCTACAAGTAGTATATGCCGGGAAAACGGGTAGTGGACCATCGGCGATACATTTATGTTATATAATAAGTAGGTAATCCTGTCTGATAGAACCAATCATAAAAACAGTAACTTTAGATTTCTTACGATTAACAATGAAGAAGCAGTAGGTACATAAATGGAATGGACTAGAAACCTTGTTTTGCAGTGGAGAAAAACTTGTTTTCACTTTATTTAAAAATGAATGTACCTATTGGAAATAAAGTAGAATTAATTTTCTTTTTAAATTTACTTTGTGAAATAAATACAAAAAATTCCGCGTATCAGGTTCCATTTAAAATGAAAGAATAGTGGAATTACTTTAAGTTTGTGAAAATTTGTGTATCTACACCATGTATTCATATAAAATCATTAAAAGTTTTGATATAGGCTCCTCCTAGAATTGTCTCGTGTAAAATTTGTACTACTTTGGTTAGTGACAGAGCGACGTTTCGGCAAAGTCTCATTTGCCATTCTCGATCTCCCCAACTTTTTTGTTCGGCTACTTGTTATCCAGACCAGAAAAAGGGTCATATTCCATGTTAACGGTAACCTTAGAGAATCATACCGAGCGGTGATGTTATGGTGGTGTTTTTCCATTTCGATCGCCCCTCAGATTATCCTCCTCGTCTTGTGTTATATCGTAAAAAATCCAGCGTACAAATAACCAATAGCTACAGATGCAACTACTTATTTGGAAAAAACTATACTTAGATAACCACATCTGAGATGTTACAGAATTTTACAATATCTTGGCAACATGTAAGTACGAAAATCTGCACCGGTTGACAGTGTCGTTTTTTTGTTTAGCTGCAAGCGGAAACTCTTGCAACAGGATCTTTATTTTCTGAACCATTGAAGCGCAACCATCGTTTACGTATTTTTGTGTGTTACTGCCGATTATAATTAAAACTTGTGTTTTATTTCAAGGTAGTGCCAATTATCAAGAACGACATTAAACTGGAATTTGTAATATATAGAATTTAAGGGTTGAATCGCTGCCAATTATTTATTCTAAAAAGTTCTTCTTATTATAAAATATTTCACATAGTTGTATTACGACTTTTCGTTAATTTGATTAGCTTTTTCAAGTCTGAAAATTACTTAGATAGGTAATCTTGGAATGTATACAAATTTATGTTAATTAAATAAGTTTGGTGTAAGCTAAAAGAAAGGATTAGATTTACACTTACAATTAAAATATCCATCAAAGATTAAAATCATATTCTTTTAATCCTTGGATACTTCTCTACGTGACAAGGTATGTAGCAAGGATCCTTAAGAAATTCAAAATAAAAACGACGTTCAACACGGACAGAAAAATATTGTCATCGTCCAAAATCGAACTAGAAGATCAAGGGCTATACAGCATACCTTGTTGAACATGCGGAAAAGTATACGTTGGCCAAACAAACAAGTAAATCAACGTCAGACGAGACGAACACTAAAAAGCTGTCGAGAGAAATACATCAACATCATCTTTGGCACAACATGTCAGCATGTCGCATTCCGTAATCGAACCTCTACCATACCCTCCAGATCTGGTCCCAAGTGATTATCACCTCTTTGGAGTACTATTAAGAAAGAGTTTGGCTTGGATGACGAGCGTAAAAATCGCGTTGTTTGAAACGCGACCAAACAGTTCTTCTCGGATGTAATTGAGAAGAATTGGTCGATAGGTGGAACAGGCAAGTGAGAGTTGAGCCAAACTCTATCTATATTATTAAATGTCTTCGTGACAAACTTGAGAATTTCTGTAGGAGATATACACATACACTCTCACTTAGAAATGTTCATAATCCCGCCCAGTTGCTTACTGCGAATGATTATTTACGTTATATGCGTACCTACTCTTTGTTATTATATAAAACACATGCCTCATTATCCACTGTATCATTAGTTCAATTCAAAAGCGTAAATTGATTACTCATCGATAAATAAGTTTCACTACCTCGTGAATCTATTTTAAATCTAATTTGAAGATGGGAATTTAAATTATAGTAGGTACATATACGCATTTTTTTAGAAAAACAAAATCTTACCCTTAAATTATTCGATTCACTGTTCGATGGCGATTCGGGTATGTCACAATTAACATCTTTTTCTAAGACAACCATCTTTGACAATATACCTATCTACACTGAATTGACTGAATGAAGGCGATGCAATTTGAACTTTGAGATCTATAAAATCTACCACAATAAACCATCTTTAAATAGTCTCCAACTCCATCGGCTCTAATCGAACCAAGTGTTATTCAGAGAAAAGGTTGGGGCCGTGTAAAATATGCGCTTAGATGCATTGCTTATGAGCGCCTGAGGTACCTACCTATACTCATACACAAGGTTCTATAAATAAGTACTTATATGAAAATTATCTCCATAAAAGGTTTACAAAATAGGAGGATAGTTACCTATTTTCTATAACATCCTCAAGTTTTGTTACAATTCCTTAACATTCGTCATTTTTATAGCAGTTTAAAAATGCGCCATAACATTTCATTTCAAAAGAATGTGTATATTATGTCGTCACGATTTTAAACACAAATTGTATAGACGACAAGAATCAAGATGAAGACTTTCTCTAGAGAATAGACATCACACATCAGATCAGAGTATAGTGCGCTCATAAAAAGGACACAATTTTGTGCGCGGAATATGATAACAGCAGTTTTCAGACACGCAGGAAATTCTCTTAATCGAATACCGATATACCGTACGGTTACAAAAAACAATCTTACTAGGTATTATACTGAGAAAACATTGCCAAAGCACAAATTGTTCCAGCTTTTACAGACTTAAAGTCACACATGGCTCAACATTTCTATCGAATCGATTGTCGCCTTTGCAGCACAACTTCACTAAAAGCGACTATTTATTAAACTGCTCAGCCAGAAAGAACAAATTTATAAAGTTGTAAAAGATTTCGTGTCTGCCAGTTTAGTGCTTTGCAATTATTACCAGGGATTCACCAAGCCAAGTAGCTTGACTTGAAATATAATAGCTTGGCTTGGGCTTGAAAGGCAAGCTTTTTAAGAAAAAAAGCTTGGCTTGGCTTGATGTTTGCGAATGCAGGCTTGGCTTGGTTATCAAGCTTTCCCAAGCTTTATCAAGCTTTTTTTAGTCACCGTTGAGTGCTTAAGTAAGCGATTGTTAACTATGAGTTCTAACAAATTATCTGAAAATTCCGAAGAACCGTTATTTAGACCGTACATTTTCCAGAATATCTACGCATTCACATTTTCTAATTTATAGTTTTTATGATTTCTGAGTTCGTACAAATAAAAAACCGTTGCAGGGCATCACCTGATAACCGTATCATTTTACAATTAAGAACTAGAGTTACAGCGTGACGTGCAACAGATTTTGTACAAGGTACCGTTGCGCCCATTGCGATTTTGAGAAATATATACGTATATGTAATTTTTTTTTTAATCGGCCAGAAAGTAGTTCTTTCCGGATTATTTTTAGGTCAGAAAATGTCATTTTGTCGGACCGAGCCGGAAAGTTATTGTGATAGTCCGGTAAAAGTTTTACCGGACTCATTTTTACTTTACCGGACTCATTTTTACTTACCGGACTAGAATGGTCAATTGTTCTGTCCGTTTCTGGCCGATTTTAAAAAAAGTATTGTACGTAATACGTCCCAAAAGTGCTTTTACTGTACTCGTAGGCTTGCCGGACTCGCCTGCGGCTCGTCCTGTAATTTGCCTACTTGTCCAGTAAAAAGATCACTTTCGGGACTTGTTACGTAAACTACTATTACAATGATTTTAAGTAAAATATTCTTTTCTTACCAAATCGAATCAACATACCTACCTACTAATGGTATATTTTCAACAATTATGTTCCATGGAATAGTAAAAAAAATGCTTAGAAGTATAAGCTTGAAAGCTTGAGAAAAGCTTGAAAGCTTGACTTGGAAAAGCTTGAAAACTCAAGCTTTTTCACAAATAAGCTTGGCTTGGATAATACTTAAGCTTGGCTTGGTTTTTTGTAGGCTTGACTTGATTTTATGTCAAGCTTTAAAAATTCAAGCCAAGCCCGTGAATCCCTAATTATTACATAGAAGACATTCCACTGTTTCTGTGTTTTTCGCCGTACAGTTTCCAGTTTGGTCTCCAGTGAACACCCTTTGAGCATAAGCAGCTTCATTGTAGTCTTTAATCCCTCTACTCGGTCTGTTTTGTGAGAGCATTGCGACCATGTTCAGAACTACTTTGATCAATGAGTCAATAGTTTCTATTAAAACATTTATCCTATTTTAGCGATGAAATTGATTTCGAATGGTATTTTTGGCGATTGAATCGGATCATCAGCTATTTGGTGATCATGCCAAATAAATAATAAAGTTTTGGAAGTTGTGAAAACAACTAATATTTCTATTTACAAATATGTACAAGTTTTAACAGCGCGGAATGCGGTTAATAATGGAGGTACAGGTAGTAAGTAGGTTGCTCGGTCACCGGAAGGTAGACTGGTTCTGGAATCCAGGCTGACGGGTCGATGTAGACGGACTACTCGGTGTTAACTGCTTTCGTTGGCGGCTCTATGACTTCTGACTGATTTCTGTGGCTAACAGCGTTCGCTTATAAAGGATTCTGGCCGGTGTCGACGCGTTGTCATTGGTCGGCCAATGGGAATCAATCGTTACTGTTCAGTATGTAAGCGACTGTGTAGGAGGATCATGTGGTCACCACAGTATTGTTGCTCATTCATTGTCTTCTGTATTGATTCTAAGTAGGTACATAGCCAGCATTGACGTCACGTTATAGTGTCAGAGGACATATGTTACCTGTCAGACATAGGTAATAGGTACTTATTCCATTTTTGACACACTTGATTTTCAGATTTTTTTCTATGCTCCTTAGAATTGCATAAATTTCTGAATAAAAAATACCTAAAGAGCAATCTATTATATTTACTGCAGAAGAAAATATGTATCTCTTGCCTTCCTCCATCCGTCCTTATTGCGAGTTAGGTCCCCCCCCCCATCCAGTTTTCTGTCCAATGCGGCCATCGTTAGGTCGTACAGGAACACCACATTTTAAAGCAGTGGCTCAAGAACTGACCTTTTTGAGGTTCACTTCCACTCTACTGGAGACTTCCGTTCTTCTCCCTACCTTGACAACTACCTACATATTATTAAAAATATTAGAAAATGCTGTAAAGTCTGGAATTGTCTTCATAATTGCTATGAATCAGTATCGTGTTCTTAATTCTTTGGATATGCTCTTTCTCTTAGGCCTGCCTAAAGGCCCCTGAAAAATCTTGGGAGATGTGCTGTGCCGCTTGTTCCGCCGCAAATGTGCTTCGCATCCCGACTTAGCGGTTCCTTTTCAGCAATATGTAACCCTCGTTTTTATCTCTTCAATGTCAAGCCGTTCAATATTGATTGGCTACATCTACCAGGTATTATACGTGACTAATTCTTCAACATGGTCTTTCGTCCCGTTCTACCACTCGTTGTATCTTTTGCAGGTTGCCCATGACGGTGTTACGTATGTTTTCTTTCTCTTTCTTACCATGATTAGGGTTGCCTTTACGATTGCGCGTATCGTTTTTCTGCAGCTACCTCTTCTACGCCATCTACGCGACCATCATTAGGTAGGTAATCTATACTCTAAATAATAATAATAATGTGTAGACATTTTACACTCAACCCTTGACTGGTGACATAGCCCTATTCATAAGGCCTAAGCGTCCATATTGATCACTTGCTCATTTCCCTATCTGCAGCCTCATGGTGACTCGCCAGATAAATTAAAGGGGATGCACTGTAAATACTTTATTTATCACAAAACAATCACCATTACTCTAAAATTTCTTAATACACTAATATAAAATTATATTCATTACAAACAAATAACAATAACATTACAAAAATAGTCTCACAATAATTTACAAATTACAGTAAATACTTAACATCACATTTAATAAACGGAAGACAGAATTTAATATGAAATCCTTAACTAAATATAAATACTGGAAAGTCTTATTTGGCATATTTAGAACAACCACACAAGAAAAAATTGACTAGCAATTAAAAAAAGTTTGAATTTCACATGTTACAATTAATTATTTGTTTTTGTAACGAAAGCATTTCTTTTTTTAACGAATTTAAGTTATTGTGAAGTTCGTATAAAGGTTTTTCCGTTAGAGGAGTAAGACTCTGTTTCAACAATTTGTTTATAAACTCATCATCGTATTTAGACGGACTCGGTATCTCCTGTATGTCAGATGGTAATACTGTCATCTGCTTTCTCAAATTCTGTAAAATATGATAAGTATAATTATTCGAATACATATAAGGACAGTTCAACACAAAAAAAGACAGCAACAGTAAAAATAAGTAAAAGAGCCTGGGAGACATATTTCACAGACCTACATAGAGGCAACACAGGAAAAATAGAAGAACTACAAGATGAAAGAGATAATGAAGTGGACCTACTCAAACGGGGAGAGTTTATGGAAGTAGTCAAACAATTAAAACAGGACAGGGCTGCAGGGCCAGATGAAACAAATAATGAACTGACTGGTTTCAGACCAGCCCACAGTCACACAAAATCCAACAAATTATAGAAAAGGCGCCAGGAAAGCGAGAAAATATTTACTTAGGCTTCACTGACATGCAAAAGGCTTTCGATCTGGTCAATAAGGGCAAAATATGAAACGCATTTCATAACAACGGAGTAGATGCTGAATTATTGGAGACAGTTAAAAGTCTATAAGTACGAGATATATTTAAAAAATGCAATGTAACAGTTAACAAAGAGAAAACAAAGGTGATGGTCATCTCCAGCAAAGAAGAAAATAATTCGACATGAAGGAGTTAACCGAATTCAAGTAATTGGGATATAATTATAACAAGAAAAGGTACACAGGAAGAAGAAATAGAATACAGAATAAAAATATAGCAACACATACAACGCTATATACAAAAACTTTTTGAATAAGAAAGAGATATCAAAGAAAACTAAAATAAGAGTGTACAACAAAATATATACAGGGTGGTTTCGCTTGCAATGTTCAGACGATATTTCCTAAACTAATATTAGGAAAAAACGTTTAAATTGAAAGTAATTGAGTATTACGTATTCTATATTATAGGACAAAAAATTTTTTTTTGTTGAGCCATTTTTGCTCCCCCCCAAAATTTTTTTTTTTAAATAATAATAATTTATTTATACTTTACATTATATTATGCTTAATGCATGTATACGTCATTATCTTAGATTTAGAGTATAAAGTTCAGTATAAACAATAAACTTTTGCACTAACCACTATCTGTGCTTGATTATCTCCATAAATTCTTGAATAGACTAACAGCAATTCTATGATAGTACCTTTTTTAAGGCGATTTTAAATTTAATGTGGTTTAAATCTTTGAGCTGTTTAGGAAGAGCATTGTATATGTTGATTCCACTAATGGCGACAACAATTTTTTTTTTAATTTCAAAAAGGGAAAATTTTTCAGAATTCAACGATGTATAAATTTCAAATTTTGGCATGAATTTATTTAAATAGCAATGGAAGAAATATTTGATTTCATTAACATAGGATGCTATAAAAACAAACCCGCCCATCATCTCTCAACAAATTTTTCATGTTTTAAGTAACAAAAACATAATAAACTCATTATTAAGTTGATTTATTTTGACATTATTCGATCACTATGGTATTAAATTTCACAAATAACAAAAAAATAAAAAAAAACAAAAAAAACTATTGTTTATTTAAATTAATTTCATATCAAAATTTGAAATTTATACATTGTTGAATTCAGAAAAATTCTCTTTTTAAATTATAAAAAAAAAAATTGTCGCTATTTTAAAAAAAAAAATTTTTTGGGGGACCAAAAATGGCTCAACAAAAAAATTTTTTGCCCTATAATATAGAATACGTAATACTCAATAACTTCCAATTTAAATGTTTTTTCCTAATGTTATTAGTTTAGGAAATATTGTCTGGACATTGCAAGCCAAACCGCCCTGTATATGGGACTAAGAACTCGGATCTAAATAAAATACAAGAAAACAAAATGCAGACTGCAGAGATGAGATGTTTAAGGAAAGTAGAAGGAAGTAAAGGAATAGACAAAATAAGAAACGAGTAGGTACATCAGAGAAAAACAAAATAGAATAGAACAAAAGAAATTAAAGTGGGTAGGTCACATAATCTGAATAGATAATCCAAGACAAATCAAGAGAGTTCGGGAAGTCAGGAAAGCAGGCAAAAACAGAAGAGGATGACCAGAACAACCTGAAGCAAAGGTGTAGCAGAGATATTAAAATGAAAGGGAAAAATATGGGAAGCAAGAATCCTAGCCAAAGACAAAAAAAATGGCGAACATTGCTAGAAGAACTATACAAATGGGAAACTTACCTCGAGAGGAAAATGATGATGATGAACTAATGGAGAAGAACTACTGGCAAGAATATACAACCTACTGCTAAAGATATGGACCGAGGAAGAAATGGTCAAATCACCCCACTCTAGAAGAAAATCGACCCCATAAAATGTGACAACTACAGGGTAATTGTGCCGCTTAAATACAACCTACAACGTATTACCTAAGTCCTAAAACGGTAAAAATGTAAATTAGAATGGGGGATGGGACCTAAGTCCACGCGTACGTAGGCCACATTCGAGCCCTTTGTACTACCCCCTGCCGGACACACCGAGCCACAGAATGAACCGGTCACCCATCCAAGTACTGACCAGAGCGCGAGTTGCTTAACTGCCAATACCTAAGTCCTATAATAAGATGATTAACCAAATATACCAAACAAAATTTGACGCAATTTTCAGAAGATTCGGGGAAGATAAACGGTAGATGTGATCCACATATTAATAGAAGAATGTTACAAACATGATATAGAAATACACCTGCTCTTCATAGACTTCCAATAAACAGACAGCAACTGTTCAAGGAAATGAAAAATATGCAAATACCGGGAAAGCTAATAAAATTAATATAGAAGTGGGAGTGAGACAAAGGGATGGCCTGTCAACCATGCTGTTCAATATAGCATTAGACGGAGTCATATGGGAATGGAGAAATAAAAGGATAACACACAACTCTACACAAACAATCGGATACGAGGACCATTTAGCGCTCATAGCAAGAGATAAAGAAACATAGAGCAAGTAATACTGGAGCTCGTAAAAGAAGCTGAAAATAAACGTGAAAAAAACAAAACATGGGATAAGCACAAGCAGAGGAGTAAGAGGACTAGATAACAATAGGAAGATACTACTTCCAAAGAGTTGAATATTTTAAATATTTGGGAGTAATAGTAGAAGGAAAGAACGAGAGAAGTCCAGAAATAACTGAAAGAATAAAGGCGGGAAACAAAGAATAAATTGGAGCTACCAAAAGTTCTTAAATATCTCCAGAGCGACACATTTGATTACAAAAACACCAGTTCCTTTATTTCTTGAAACCTATCATCAATCATGATGCGTAAACATTACCCCCCCCCCCCCCCAAATCACACTGTGAAGAGAGGAGGGGGAGTTTTGAAAACTTAAATGGGAACACCTATTTTTGATTGCACTTTTGCATTCTCCATAAAAAACCGTTCTGAAATTGCACATTTCAATCCTCCACTTCCAACCCCTTTTTTGGGGGTGGAAAGAGGGAAAATTGCACATGTCCGCAGAAAAACGATCTTTTTTTACTTTCTTTTCCTTTTTTTGCGATTTACAAATAGTCCGCCACCACTTCCCTTAAGGGTGGAATGAAAAACATGGGTCATTTGTGCACAATCCGGTGTGCTAGATTTAGAAGAGTCTTGGGGATTGGGGGGGGGGGGGGGGGGGGGGGGAGGAGGTTTGGTAACAATTTGTAAAAGTTACAAACGATCGTTTTTCTGCGGACATGTGCAATTTTCCAACTTTACACCTCAAAAAAAAGATCGGGTGTTGGGCGGTGAAATTTGCAATATGAGTTTCAGTTTTCAAAATCACATCCCCTCTCCCCACAGAGTGATGAAGGGGGATATTTACGTATCATGACTGAATAGGTTCCAAGAAATAAAGGAAGACATGTTTTTTCTTTTTGTAATTGCATGTGTCGTTTTCGAGATAATCAAAGGTTTCCATACTTAATGGACAGTCGGTTGACATATAAATTATACAAACCTCGTTTTGATTTTTGGATGTCGTGAGTGCACTTTTGAGATCGTTACACAACCGTTGTAGGAAGTACTTGTCGGACCTTACGGCGTTTAAGTCATTTTCGACTACTTGAATGTCCGATTTTAAGTTATTAATAATAATTTCCTCCAGTTTTCGTTTGGTGTCCAAGAAAATTTGTTGTTCGCGTAATTCGGCGAGTTCGTTCACGTTGCAGGTAAGTTTCATTTTTAGACTTTCGACTTCGTCGTTTAGAAACTCCTTTTCGGCTTTCGCCTGTTGTAACGCCATCTCGTTACCGTCTGCCGCAGCGGTTAATTCCGTATTTCGTTGCCGTTCTTGTAGCAATTGGTCGTAGACGTTTCGTTTTTCATCGACGGCGACTTGAAATTGTCGTTCTAAATTCGAAAAGTCGTCACTTAAATCGGTAAGTTTGGTTGATAAGTTTTGATTTTTTTCGTCGAGCTGATCATTATTAATGACTTGCTTTCGAAGTGAACTTTCGAGTTTCCGGATTTCTTCTTTGTGCTTGTCCAATTCTTCTTTCGCCCGCTGTAAGTGGGATAAGTCTCGTTTCATCTTCACGTTATTATTTTTAAAGTTTTCGTATTCGCTCTGTACATTTTGAAAATCGATAGCTTGTACCGCCTTTTGCAGTTTGCACGTACTTAGCTCTTCGGCGAGTTTATCGTGCAAATCCCGCAAATATTGACAATGTTTTTCGGCCGTATTTCGCCCTCTCATGTGCTCTTTAACTTTCCTTAACAGCGTACGATAATTACTTTGATACCGTTTTTCCTTTTCTTTCATTTCTAATTCTTTCGCCTTACAAAGTACCTTCAGATTTTTTATATTCTCGTTCAGGTCATCGGATTTCAACCCATTGTCGCATGCCGACGACAATTTTAAGGCCAAAATTTCGTCTTGATCGGCTTGCGCTTGTAATTTTAGACGACCGAGACGATTTTCAAATTGTATCATTCGCTTTTTTACATTAACCAATTCAGTTCGCGGCTTCCCAATTTTCTGTCGTAACTTACAAACCTCGTGTTCCAAAACCGTCTTTCTAGCCTCACACTCGATGCTAGACTCGGTCAACGTTCGTAACTCGTTAGCGATGGCGGTCGATTTTTCGATCTCATCGTCGACGGTTTTTTGTAAACACGCGATCCTATCGTCGTACACTTGCATCTCTGCGGTTAAACTCTCGTTAGTCCGTCGCAAATCGTGTTTCGCCCCCTCCAATTCCTTTATTAATCGATTGGCGTCGAACAGTTTACCTTGAATTTGTCGGAAACGTTCCGCAAATTTTGCGAGATTGTCACGAATTTCGTTCACAGCATCCTCGACCATTGACTTTTCGTGCCTCGCATCTTTAAGCTCGACTTCCACCTTAACGACGTCTTGCATTAACCGGCTCAAGTCGACAACTTTGCTCTCTAAAATATCGACGTTGGCGAGTAAATCTCGCCTATCGTTTTCCAAGTTTGAAATAGTCGCATCCTTTTGCGCAACGCTCCTTAATAAAACCTCGTTAGTCGTCACCAGTTCGACGTTCTGTTTCGCAATTCCTTCGAACGATTCTTGTTGGATATTCACGGCACGTTTCAGAGCGCCCAGCTCGAGATTTAAATTACAAATCGTCGCCTTGTAAGTTTCGACGTCCGGCGACCGATCAGGTAATTTCGAGAGACGATCATACGCGACTTGTACATCTTCCAGTCGACCCGCAATGTACAAGCATTCGGTATTTCGTGCGTTCAATTCGCGTTCTTTATTAATTAATACCGAATGTAGATGAGAAACTTCCTCGGCCAAATGAGCTTTTTCTTTACGACATTCGTGCATACGTTCCTTATACCATAATTGCGATTTTTGAGAGGAATTAAACTCGTTACGTAAAACGTTCACGTCATTATTTAGCTTTACATTACGCTGTGTCGATAATTGTACTTCAACATGTAGATCGACAATTTTTTTCTTTAACGCAATAACCGACGTACTTTTAGTGTCGAGATCAAATTTGCGCTCCTCGAGATTAACTTTTAAATTGTTATTTAAAAGTTCCAACTGCTCAACTTCGTCACGTAGCCGACTAACTTCATTACAATCATGAGGATTAAGACGTTTACAACACTCTGACCGAGATACTGCCAATTGTCTTTCGAGTAGCACGATATGGTTACGTAATTTCTGAAATTTCTCACGATTAACTAACTCTAATTTACATTCTAAATTATAATAGTCGTTACGATACCGTTCGTTAAGCTCGACGGCAGTTTCGATTTCGTTAAACTTTAAATGGTTTTTAAAGCTGGGCGAATCTTGAAAAATGAAAGAATTATCTCTTATTATGGTCTTCAGATCGCACAACTCCTCCTCGAATCCGGTCAAGCCCGAAATGCTAGACAGATTGGAGCTGGGACAGTCGGACACATTGGAAGACGTTTCAAATTGATCCATTTTTATAGAATCTGCAAGTGAAAAAAAATGAAAAAAACGATCTAAATGGAACGAAAACCAACCACTTAAATTTGAATATTTTTCAAAAATTAAGAAATTACAATTTAACCTAACATTATGAATCCATTTGTCATTTTCATAACAGCTAAGTTCTCATCATAGAGAAAATATTTTTTTCCGTATGGTTCTCATTATGCCTAACATTCAATAAGCACCGATTCTTTTTCTTTGACTGATGTCCTGATGTGCAGTCTCTCTAAAAAGTATGCATCTAAGGCCTAGCGCTTAAATTATAGAAGATACAATCGACAAATCTTTTAAAAAGTGTATTACGCATAATTTTGCAAATATTGTTATTTATACAGAGTGTTACATAAAGACATGGCAAATCAAAGTTTCCTTTTTTAATGAAATATAATACATTTATATTTTTCAATGCTGCTTTTAAAACGTATTACAATTATATAAGGTTGTAATGATCTACGGCTTACCGTTTCGGCGCTATTTGTTGTAATGTAATGTAATATTTATTAGGACCATCAAAAGTTACATGGACCGTTACAAATATATATTCATATCTGGATTTTCTCGTGTAATATAATTAATAATAATAACGTTGTACGATTCGAAAACTACTTCCGTTTTCTTTTTCAAGATATTGACAAATTCACATTGGTGAAACAATTTGGTCGTTTTTGAATTTCGATAGCTTCTCTAATTAATCTGTTGTAAATGTTCTATTGGAGCAAGTAATTTAATAGTGCGAAAAAAGTGCGGAAAAGGGTGCGGAAAAAGTGCGACAAAAAGTGCGAAAAAAAGTGCGAAGAAAAGTGCGAAGAAAAGTGCGAAAAAAAGTGCGGAAAAAAGTGCGAAAAAGTGCGGAAAAAAGTGCGGAGAAAAGTGCGAAGAAAGTGCGGAAAAGGTGCGAAAAAAGTCCAAAAAAAAGTGCAGAAAAAGTGCGAAAAAGTGCGGAAAAAAGTGCGAAAAAAGGTGCGAAAAAGAGTGCAGAAAAAGTGCGAAAAAAAGTGCGGAAAATAGTGCGAAAAAAGTGCGGAAAAAAGTGCGACAAAAAGTGCGGAAAAAAGTGCGACAAAAAGTGCGAAAAAAGCGAAAAATAGTGCGAAGAAAAATGCGAAAAAAAGTGCGACAAAAAGTGCGGAAAAAGTGCGACAAAAAGTGCGTGAACAGTGCGAGAAAGTGTGGAAAAATGCGAAAAATAGTGCAAAGAAAAAAGCGAAAAAAAGTGCGAAAAAGGTGCGACAAAAAGTGCGGAAAAAAGTGCGAAAAAAGCGCGACAAAAAGTGCGAAAAAAACTGCGGAAAAAAGTGCGGAAAAAGTGCGGTAAAAAGTGCGAAAAAAGTGCGGAAAAAAGTGCGGAAAAAAGTGCGACAAAAAGTTCGGAAAAAAGTGCGACAAAAAGTACGAAAAAAGTGCGACAAAAATTGCGGAAAAAAGTGCGACAAAAAGTACAGAAAAACGTGCGGAAAAAAGTGCGAAAAAAAGTGCGAAAAAAGCGAAAAATAGTGCGAAGAAAAATGCGAAAAAAAATGCGAAAAAAAGTGCGACAAAAAATGCGGAAAAAGTGCGACAAAAAGTGCGAAAAAAAGTGCGAGAACAGTGCGAGAAAGTGTGGAAAAAATGCGAAAAATAGTGCAAAGAGCGAAAAAAAGTGAGAAAAAGGTGCGACAAAAAGTGCGAAAGAATGTGCGACAAAAAGTGCGGAAAAAGTGCGACAAAAAGTGCGGAAAAAAGTGTGAAAAAAGGGCGGTAAACAGTGCGTAAAAATGTGCGACAAAAAGTGCGGAAAAAGTGCGACAAAAAGTGCGGAAAAAAGTGCGACAAAAAGTTCAGAAAAAAGTGCGACAAAAAGTGCGGAATAAAGTGCGACAAAAAGTGCGAAAAAAGCGCCACAAAAAGTGCGAAAAAACTGCGAAAAAAAGTGCGACAAAAAGTGCGGAAAAAAATGCGACAAAAAGTGCGGAAAAAAGTGCGGAAAAGAGTGCGAGAAAAAGTGCGGAAAAAAGTGCGACAAAAAGTGCGGAAAAAAGTGCTACAAAAAGTGCGAAGAAAAGTGCGAAAAAAAGTGCGGAAAAAAGTGCGAAAAAGTGCGGAAAAAAGTGCGGAGAAAAGTGCGAAGAAAGTGCGGAAAAGGTGCGAAAAAAGTCCAAAAAAAAGTGCAGAAAAAGTGCGAAAAAGTGCGGAAAAAAGTGCGAAAAAAGGTGCGAAAAAGAGTGCAGAAAAAGTGCGAAAAAAAGTGCGGAAAATAGTGCGAAAAAAGTGCGGAAAAAAGTGCGACAAAAAGTGCGGAAAAAAGTGCGACAAAAGTGCGGTAAAAACTGCGACAAAAAGTGCGGAAAAAAGTGCGACAAAAAGTGCTACAAAAAGTGCGAAAAATAGTGCGAAAAAAGTGCGGTAAAAAGTGCGACAAAAAGTGCGGAAAAAAGTACTACATAAAGCGCGGGAAACAGTGCGACAAAAAGTACAGAAAAAAGTGCGGAAAAAAGTGCGAAAAAAGTGCGAAAAACAGTGTGGAAAAAAGTGCGACAAAAAGTGCGCAAAAAAGTGCGAAAAAATGTGCGACAAAAAGTGCGGAAAAAAGTGCGAAAAAAAGTTCGACAAAAAGTTCGGAAAAAAGTACGAAAAAAGCGCGACAAAAAGTGCGAAAAAATGTGCGACAAAAAGTGCGCAAAAAAGTGCGACAAAAAGTGCGCAAAAAAGTGCGACAAAATGTTCGGAAAAAAGTGCGACAAAAAGTGCGAAAAATGTGCGACAAAAAGTGCGGAAAAAGTGCTACAAAAAATGCGACAAAAATTGCGAAAAAAAGTGCGAAAAAAAGTTCGACAAAAAGTTCGGAAAAAAGTGCGACAAAAAGTACGAAAAAAGTGCGACAAAAATTGCGGAAAAAAGTGCGACAAAAAGTACAGAAAAACGTGCGGAAAAAAGTGCGAAAAAAAGTGCGAAAAAAGCGAAAAATAGTGCGAAGAAAAATGCGAAAAAAAATGCGAAAAAAAGTGCGACAAAAAATGCGGAAAAAGTGCGACAAAAAGTGCGAAAAAAAGTGCGAGAACAGTGCGAGAAAGTGTGGAAAAAATGCGAAAAATAGTGCAAAGAGCGAAAAAAAGTGAGAAAAAGGTGCGACAAAAAGTGCGAAAGAATGTGCGACAAAAAGTGCGGAAAAAGTGCGACAAAAAGTGCGGAAAAAAGTGTGAAAAAAGGGCGGTAAACAGTGCGTAAAAATGTGCGACAAAAAGTGCGGAAAAAGTGCGACAAAAAGTGCGGAAAAAAGTGCGACAAAAAGTTCAGAAAAAAGTGCGACAAAAAGTGCGGAATAAAGTGCGACAAAAAGTGCGAAAAAAGCGCCACAAAAAGTGCGAAAAAACTGCGAAAAAAAGTGCGACAAAAAGTGCGGAAAAAAATGCGACAAAAAGTGCGGAAAAAAGTGCGGAAAAGAGTGCGAGAAAAAGTGCGGAAAAAAGTGCGACAAAAAGTGCGGAAAAAAGTGCTACAAAAAGTGCGAAAAATAGTGCGAAAAAAGTGCGGTAAAAAGTGCGACAAAAAGTGCGGAAAAAAGTACTACATAAAGCGCGGGAAACAGTGCGACAAAAAGTGCGGAAAAAAGTGCGACAAAAGTGCGGTAAAAACTGCGACAAAAAGTGCGGAAAAAAGTGCGACAAAAAGTGCTACAAAAAGTGCGAAAAATAGTGCGAAAAAAGTGCGGTAAAAAGTGCGACAAAAAGTGCGGAAAAAAGTACTACATAAAGCGCGGGAAACAGTGCGACAAAAAGTACAGAAAAAAGTGCGGAAAAAAGTGCGAAAAAAGTGCGAAAAAAAGTGTGGAAAAAAGTGCGACAAAAAGTGCGCAAAAAAGTGCGAAAAAATGTGCGACAAAAAGTGCGGAAAAAAGTGCGAAAAAAAGTTCGACAAAAAGTTCGGAAAAAAGTACGAAAAAAGCGCGACAAAAAGTGCGAAAAAATGTGCGACAAAAAGTGCGGAAAAAAGTGCGACAAAAAGTGCGCAAAAAAGTGCGACAAAATGTTCGGAAAAAAGTGCGACAAAAAGTGCGAAAAATGTGCGACAAAAAGTGCGGAAAAAGTGCTACAAAAAATGCGACAAAAATTGCGAAAAAAAGTGCGAAAAAAAGTTCGACAAAAAGTTCGGAAAAAAGTGCGACAAAAAGTGCGAAAAAAGTGCGACAAAAATTGCGGAAAAAAGTGCGACAAAAAGTACAGAAAAACGTGCGGAAAAAAGTGCGAAAAAAAGTGCGAAAAAAGTGCGACAAAAAGTGCGGAAAAAGTGCGAAAAAAAGTGCGAAAAAAGTGCGACAAAATAGTTTGTTACTTCCCGAATAATGTTGTTGTTTAAAAGCGAGCTTATTCGTTGAGAAGTAGTCCTTTGTTTTATGCAGCGATTGTGTGACGTTCTTTTGAAGCGGCGCTTGCTCTTTATTATATTCCAGCAGAGTTATATCATCCGCAAAAGCACAGTTGAAACCAGGAATGTGTTCCGTCATATCATTGCAATATAACAAATACAAGAGTGGCCCCAATACACTACCTTCAGGAACGCCAATATTTACTAAGTTCATATCGGACTCGTAACCATTGAATATTACATAATTATTGCTTCCTATTCCTTAAATAGCTACGTAGTGTATTCAAACAATTACCACGCAATCCATACTGCTGTATTTTTTCTAACAAGACATTATGATCTACACTATCGAAGGCCTTGGTTAAGTCTACAAATAACGCCATTACGTTGTTGCCTTTATCAAGATGGGTGTTATTACAAATAGGATAGATGCTAGAGCGGTTACCGTTAAATAAAGCGCGGAAAAAAGTGCGACAAAAAGTGCTGAAAAAGGTACGAAAAAAAGTGCATGTTATTAATAAAAGACCACGTTGCATATGAAGGAAAGACCTCTATATAGTGCTTTGAAAAACTAAGGAGTAGAAAGAAGATATTAGGGGAAGGAGAAGGGTGGATGGAGGAAGTTGTAGGGAGGATATGGTAAAGGTAGCAGGAGAAAGGCATGAAAGTTATATTACGCTAATGATAAGGGAAATGTAGGTGTTTTTTTTGTTTATTTTTATGATATGTATTATACAGCTATTAGATAGTGGAGAGTGCTTGTTAATTTTTCAGTCGTAAAACGGGTAGAGCTGAAGGAATAAGACTCATTTGTAGAAAAATACTATATTTAAACAAATAAAGTTGATTGATTGATAAAAAAACATAAACATAACAAAAGGAATAAAAGTACATAATAAGGGTGGGGAAGTAGGCAAAGGTATTAAGGTGTTTTAAATACCTAGCGAAACAGTGCCAGAGGGATCCTGCAACACAGTTAAACCACTTGTAGCGCAAGAATGCTGCAACAGGATTGCTTACGGTCTATATCCTACAAATGTACCTATGCCTGAAAGAGATTAGACTCGAGGGTAGGAAAAGGACGAAAGTGAACAAAATAGATAGTGAGGAATAAGAAGTAAACCAAGGGCGAATCAAAACAGGCAGAACATGAACAGTTCAACCGAACCACGAGTTTCTGAATGTACACATTGCCATTTTTCACACTCACAACTCTTAGCAAGCGTGGTCAAAAAAAGCGCATTTGATGTGATATCGTCAAACAAACTATTTATGTCCAAAAGTGTTTATAATGCTTTACGTATTTTATAGCAAAAAGCATGAATGTTTGTTAAAGGTAAGTTTCTTTTTGTAAATGCAATAATTCATTTTCCGCTCTATAGTTAGTTGTAGTAGAGTTCAGTGATAGTTACTGTACAATTAGTTGCTAAGTTTGTACACGCTTTTAAATGTTGAGCTTGGCACTTTAGAAAAAGTAAAAGGTATAAACCCAACACTTTCATATGAACGTTTTTCAAAAATTACTAAGTCTAAATTTGACCTAATGTTCTATAAATCTTATTCTAGCGACTTAATTTTCATGGAAGCAAAATTGTCGTTATGTCTAATGTTGAACAAGGCACCCATTAACAATATATTATTATTATGCATTTTTAAAATAATAGATTTATACTTTTCTTCATTTTTCTTATAAGTTGAAATAACTTCAGCTGTAACAGTATCACGTGATTTGCCGCTTCCCACATTTTTCCTAAGTTGTTCCTGTAAGGTATCATTTTGCGAGGACAAACGCTTCAATTTATGTGACCAGAGGTTTTCTTTGTTTAACATAACGTTTTTTAAAGTTTGTATTTCATTGCGCAAATTTCCTATAACCCTAATATCAACTTGTTCAATTAGAGTCTTTCGGCGAAATTTCTCAAACAAGGACGTACATTTGTCAAGCTCTCCTTGGAGTGATTCCATTTTCTTCTGAAAATTAAACATGTAGAAGGAAGAGTGACAATAACAAATATTACCTTTAAATTGAAATTTTCCAATTTGAGTTTAGCAACAATCATATTAGCCTCTTGCTGTTGCAAAAGTTGTTTGCGATACATATTTATCAAAGTGAGAGAGCTTTTATTAATGACATCTTCTTCGGTTTCTACATCCTCTACAATTCCAAGAGTGTCAAATTCCTTAAATTTTCAGTGTTAATGTTAATTGTTAATATAATAATATAAAAGACAGATAATGCATGTACCTTCACTAATTTAGTAACCAAATCTTGAGAAATTGGTTTTTCTGAATTATTGTTATTGTACTTTTTATCAATTTCGCTTAAATGATTTTCAATTTCTTCTATTTCATGAGAAAGTAAAGAAAATGTTGCCATTTTAAAACTTTTGGCCAATTAAATTTTAAACAGATTTTAACGGTCTTTTCGTTCAACTTCAACCTACCGACAGGTGGCAATAATATCGCTAGCTTTAACTGCATCGAAGGTGTGTATAGGCTGAGTCAAAATATTATCTTCATGTAATTCACAGTTAATTTTTAATACCTAGATAAAGCTATAGGTACCTATCACTAAAAATGTACATTAGGTGCACAGTTTTCATTATAAAGTACCTATAAAGATTTACGGTATATATGATCAACTGATAGTTGCGTTTAGTTGGCGGACATGGACATCAGAGGGCGACAGCCTTCAACTAAATTTTATTATTTGTAATCACATGTAACTAGGTGAGACTTTCTGCTTAGTTTCTTGCTGTGACTATAACGGAGGTTATAGACGGGGCTCCACAACGTAAATCTGGATAAAATTAGCTATAATAATAACTACTAACTATATAGACATAAAGTTGTCAATATTAATTAGTTGACATCATGACATCAACACCAGGTGGCCATAACCCTTCAGCGAGTACAGAGTCAGTAGATTAATATTTAATAGAGTACCGCAAGCCTTTGACGCGACAAATGCCGCCCTGGCGGCCATTTTTAGTCCATATACATAAAATATACTTACGAAGTGCGTAATTTTTAATAAAATGTCGTGATGTTGTGCCGTTCAGTGTATTTTTTTTATTATATTCCGAAAAATTTAGTCAAAAAATCATCTACTTTACTGAGCGTGTAGTGAGTGAAGCGCGGAAAAGGCTAAAAATGGCGGAGGTTGCGGTACTCTGTTAATCTACTGAGTCTGAGCGAGTATAGCGAGTATGGATAGGCAACTTCTTATTTAATATTCAAAGGTGCACGCACAGAGACAAGTGCATTTTCAATCTTATTGAATTTTCTAGTGACAAAATTACAATTTATGAAATTCAAAAATCGTTCAATTGTTGTTTGTTCGCATTGAATTTGTTCGCGTCTGAATGACCATAGAACAAATTATACGACGGAATAATAAAACTAATAAGTATGTTGGTATCGGTGAACAAAACTGATTTTTTGATGACCTCGCGACGGGTACAGGTGCAGGGAGATATAGCCATTTAGTATAGTTCAATGGATATAGCATACAAGATATCATCAAGAAGAAAGAATACCTATATCATCACGAACATACTAAAATATTTGATAAAGCAGCATGGGCACGAACTTCATAAATAAAAATGGACTGCTAATAGCATATGCCTACTTGTTCGCTTTTGACGCCACTAAGGATCCGCCATGATGAGCGCAAATATTAGTAACATTCTGGTAACATTTGGATATTTCTGTTGTAGATCGGCCATGGTTGGTACCTATGCTAGCAGCTGATCGCATTTTTATTTTCTTGTGTCAAACGTGATATAACCTGAAAATTTTTATTACATTACCACCAAGCCTTAAATACTTTTAGATTTTAACAGTTTAGAAGACAATAAAGTTGTTTATAATAGCTGTATTCGTTTTATCAAATTCAAGTGAGAATCTCGGCTATGAACCGTGATCCGAATTAGATTTAAAATTTTCGCGGTTGAATTTGTGCTCATCATGGCGGACGCTGTAAGGGGTCATTTCGAATACATGTGATTATCAGTCCATTTTTATTTATGAAGTTCGTGGCTGGAACCAAACAAAAAAACGGTGGAGATAGTAGTGCTACAGAAAGGGACGACGAACGCGAACCAAACCGTAGAGACGCTAGAAGCCAACGAACCGTGGGTAATACACCCTCGAATGCTTGAGGCCACCCAGGAGTGGGTGCGCGTCGCCAGCAGGTGGTAAGCGTAAAGGATTGATCCACGAACAGAACAGCAACATTAATATGAGGTTTCGATCCATTCAAATACATCTGAACAACAATATCTATAGGGAGGCCTACAACCTATAGCTTAGATCATCCAAACCAGCTGGTACAGGAACTGGACCAACCACTGAAGCACATGCACTACAAAGTCGTGCTTCTCGACGCGGGATAAGGGTAGAGAACTCAACAGAGGTCCGAGCGGGTCCACACCGCCCGCAGAAGAACTGCTATATAAGATAATTGTGAAAATGAAAAATTTAATAAAAGTCTGAACTAGTTGAAGGGGCAAAAGGACAAAGTCCTGGTATACCGATGCCAGTCAGAAAAGCAAAAGTGGTAATTTATGCAGTTCGCGTTGATTCCTAATCGAGTGAACATATTACACAGCAGTTCTAGCATTGTATTTATACAATGGTTCTAGTGTTATAGTGAATGGCCGATAGAAAACCTTGGGTTGTAACAGCCGGTGGCCTACAAAACCGTCGTTTTTTTTATTACTTACCTCATTACAACTGCCATCTCTAACACCACACGTCTAAAACTAAAACCTATCTACCACATAGGCGAATATTTTGTGCGGCTTCTTCCTACCACAGACCCTGCTCTTAAGATAGAGTACAATATTGACTTAGTTTGTTAAAGTCAATGAGTACAATCATCTCAACGACATGATAAGAGGGAAGATAATAGAGGAAAGTTCACAACTGGATTCCAAGAACGGACGGAAATCTAATTGATACTCAACTCTCAACGAGGCCACAACTCAGCCCCTGGGCCAGGCAACATAAAAGTACAGAACAATACTTAACCTTCTACTCGAGGCTATGGCAATGCTGAATTGAATATTTGACAGATGCATTCAGGTATTATACTTTAGCACCCCTTGAAAATCCACCACCACTGTTATAATACACCAAATGCAGGTCTCACAGACCCACACTATTATCATTGATTATATACTTCGTGTTATAATCAATGCTATTATTGAACTACTTCATGAAATGTCCGGAGTAAATCATCGCATTCCAGTTAAGATAATTAAATCCCTTAATGGAGAAAAGGAACACTATCCCAGAGATACTCACCATATTGCTAACTCTCAGTGAGTGAAAATAGGAGAGAGAAAGTCTGAGCCATTTGCCAGATTTCCACAAGGTTCATCACTTGTACCTATTCTGTAGACACGCCACAGACACCAGCAGCTTTAGAGATGTAGCCCTATGATCATTTACAAGAAACAGTAAAGTACACACACTAAACGCCGCTCTCCAACTGGATTGAGCGCGGGAGAATACCACTAAACCTACAGAAAACAAACAATATTATTCAGACACCCCAGTTACAGTCGCAGACCACAACATGTACTGGAACTCACCTATAATAAAATCAGAAACAAAACCAACCTATTAAATGCAATAAGAGACTCCTGTTGGGAGATCCATAAGCTGCAAATGTAGGAAAAGGTCACATAACCATCAATGAGGAGAAAACTCTCCAGTTAGTTGCATTAATGTAGTTTGGTGTGTTTAATACACATATCTGAAGTTCGCCACTTCACTGTACATTGCCTTTCCTTTGTACTGTAGTAAAAAGTTAATTTCTTGAAGTATCATTCCCTAATGAGCTTTAACCTTGGCTAAGATTTAAAAAATCTTACTGATTTTAATATTACAGTAATGCTTTATTTGAAAAATATCTCCTTAAGAATTATGTGTTTAGTCATTGTATTAGAGATAGCACAAGAATAATTTCAAAATAAATTATGCCTACATTGAAAATACAAGTCATTTGTTTGTTACAACTGGTTAATCCTTCATGCAATGTAAAATTAAATTGTTGCATCTTACAATATGAATATATCTGTTAACGAGGTTGCATATTATATCCATGTTGTGGCGAGGGTTGAGTAAAACTTTTTGAATAAGGATTTCCTTGAGGTTGTACTGGATAGTTGGCATGCGGAGGTGCATTATATCCCTGCGGTGGCTGTGAGAGGTATGGCATATTGGATTGGGACGTGCTTACGTATACATTGGGATTATGCGGCACTTGAGAGTGATCTGTTGGAGGAATGTACCTATAAATTGTTGTTATTGAAAAGATAATTACAATCTGTACAACACTTACCCTTCAGCAGTACTATACGTGTATGGTGGTTGAGAGTAAGGCATTGAACCATATTGTGCCATCTGAGAATAACCTATAAAAAAGAACCATATATTCAAAGTGTCTAGCTTAAGTTTAAAAATGGATAGATGCGCACTTACATTTATCACCTGTATTAAATATAAGAAATTACTGTACAAAATCTGGAATATCTAGAAAGGAAAGGCTATAATGTTTGGAATCATTAGAGAATGTCTGCCTGCTTACAGGTGAATAATGTCACTGAACAAAGAATACTAAGTGGGAATCATTCTTCTTTGTGGACAGAAAAATATGGCAATCAATGTGTGAGAGGTTCCTGTGCCAAAGGACAGTAACTCTGTCTATCCTGGAAGAAGTGATGTTCTCAGATAACGTACATTACGTCAGGAGAGGAACAAACAAAACTTTAAGTATTGGTCACAAACGAACATTTATGGGATAAGATTGCTGGTCCATTCTTCTCTGGACAGAGAAAATTATCCTGATTATGTTGGGCGATGCAATGGTACCAGAATTTGATACTCATCAGCTATCCAGAGTGGTTTATGCAAGCTACGGCACTGGTTGGATGAAATACTTCCAGGACTATATCTATGTTAAAGGGAATTCAAAGAAATTGTGCAAAAAGTATGAAAGAAGTGTGATGAGAATGGTGGAGCACATTCTTTAGTAAGAACATCGAACAATATACCCTGATGAATGCAAGCGGTTATAAGAGCTTGAGAAGATGTAATGGATTATTGGTATGTTTTGTGAACGTTTTCTCAATTTTCAGTTGTTTGTACTCCACCAAGCTTAGCATGTTCCCGGAAAATATGTGAATTAAATATGAAATAATTCAACTTCACATCAGTGAAAAGTGGATATCAGACTGCTATACTATACCATAGCTAGCTGGGAGGAATGGGAAGAAATCAAGAAGTTTAAGATGGGGGAAAGGATGGAATCAACCTATGGGGGAAATAGAGACAGAACATGAAGAAAACCTAACAGAATACAAGACAAAAAACATATGGACGGAAGAAAGCATAGGTGTACAGATTAATAGGGAAGGAGTGGTGAAAGAAACACAAGAGGCAATAAATAAGGTGGCCGAGAGAGGAGACAAAAAGAGTACTTATAGAATAAAAAGGGGAAGGAAAGAAAGGGAAGCATGGTGGGACGGCGAATGCAAGGAAGAGAGGAAGGAGGTAAAGGGAAAACAAGCAGTGAAAGATACAGGGAAGGGAGGAAAGAATATGGAAGATTATCAGAGGAAGAAAAGCGAAAAAAAGAGAAAGAAAAAAGGATAACACAGGAAATAAAAACAGAACAAGACGTATAAAGATTCATAAACAGAGGGAAGAAAAGAGAGGGGAGAGAAGCAAAATAACGATACAAGAATGGAGAAGGCACATTATGGAGACACTAGAGGGAGAGGAAGGAAGAAGAGAAAAAGACGGAGGAAGAGAGATAGGAGATAACAGAGGAGGAAGTAGAAGAGGTAATAAGGAGACTAAAGGACAAAATGAAGAATCGATTTACGGAGGAGTGAAGATATGAAGAAGAATAACAGAAATAATAAACAAAAAGATTACAAGAACTGGAAAAAAAATATACCGTACCGGATAGACAGGAGGGCTTTAGGAAGGGAAGAAGACCTATAAATAATGTTCACATACTAAAACACGTGGTAGATAATGAACTCGAAAAGAAATGGAGAAATTACATGCACTGTTTTTGGATATGGAAGCAGCGTTCGACAAAGTAAACAGGGAGAAAAAAAGGAATACGTGAGAGGATAAGGAACAGGGTGAAGTTAAGTGAGAAATTTTGGATGAGGAAGGAACTCAGACAAGATTGCCCGCTAAGCCAAAGCCTGTTTGTGGTACACAGAGGAGAAAGTAAGAGGTGGGGGGGGGGGGGGGGGGGGTAGGACAAACAAAGATTTGGACATTAGCATACGCAGATGATGTGGTGATGGAATGCAAAGGACAAAAAAGGACTTGGGGAGATCATTAAAATAACGGAAAAGTACGCCAAAATGAAGGACCTAAAGATAAACGTGGGGAAGACGAGAGTGAAAGAAACAGAAAGACAAAAGAATGGAGGTGGGGAGAGAAAGAGATAGAAGTGGCAAAACCAATTTCAGACTCATTTGCATTACTTTACCTGCATCAATAAAAATCGGTAATTTCTTCTGAAATTGGTAGATATTGGTATAGGAAACCTTGTATAGTGATTTGAAAGGGAATTGTTTAACCCTTTTATTACAATAGTAAAATACAGGGTGTCCCATTTAGAATAACGTAGTAATTGTATAAAATATTGTATTGTCATGAAACTCTCAATTAACAACACCCTGTAAATAAACTTTATATCTAATTTAATTACAATAATTCGTATCGATGGCACCCCTAATTGGGAATTAACAGACAAAAATGCGTTAGCTAATGCTTTTGTGATGAATGTAATTTAAACCATACTATTTTGCAAACAAAGTCATTTCAATCGATAACTATCAAGAATAGGTATAGGTAAGCCTTAATAAAGTGACATTATTTTGTTCAGTATACTTCAAAAATAAAATAAAATACAGGGTGTTCCATTCAAAAAAACATAACTTTGATATAGCACGCTTTTTTGGAACACCCTGTATATGTCTGATTAATTTAGAAAAGTAGCGGTCACCATAGAAAAAGAACAAGAGTTAGTCGTCACTAACCTACGCACTCCTGCCAAATAACTTTTTCATATCATTTTTCGTTTTCCCAGTAATAGTCTAAGATACGTTATTAGAAATATATACCCTCATCTGTTATTTGACCATGACAAAGATTATAAGTTAGATAATATATAGGTCGATAAATTGCAAATGGGTTGCCTAGCTAAATCTGGGTCCGATGCTGTTAAATCCGCTTTTTTTCAGAAGAATGCTCTGCATCCCTGTCTGCTACATGGAATGGCGGATGCAGCGCTCTCTGTCACTCTCCACGCCCGCGCTGAAAAGATAATATGTAAAATCTAGGCAACCAGGAATGTGATGGTAGTGACAGAGAGCGTTGCGCGCGCCATTCCATGTGACAGACAGGGATGCAGAGCATTCTTCTGAAAGAAAGCGGATTTAACAGCATCGGACCCAGATTTAGCTAGACAACCCATTTGCAATTTATCGACCTATATATAATCTAACTTATAATCTTTGTCATGGTCAAATAACAGATGAGGGTATATATTTCTAATAACGTATCTCCTACTATAAGCTCCATCCCGTTGAGCGTAGCCCACCCTGTATATTTACAGAGGAGGCAACGATACAAAAGAAAAGAGTGGAAGCATGGAAGATGATAGTGAAGTAGAAAGAAGGAATAGAGGGAAGGACAGGTTGCACTATATTCAATGAGCGCTGGAGGGAAGTAAGACATACGGACAGAAAGAAAGAGAAGAACATTACAGAAGAAACGGATGTGGAACTGAAGAAGTGACAAGGATAAGAGAAAGGGGGAGAAATATTATTAATATTATAGGAAGGAGATGAGTAGGAAAAAAGGACGAAAATGTATTACTTTGATAGTAGTGTGCAAAAAAAGATGTTATTGAGGGTAGTAGTGGCCTACTGAATGGTCGCCTCATGGTATTTGCTTGTAGTCAGGAGTACTGGACACTTGTGATTGTGGAAGAACCCAGCCCTGAGGCACTGGTAGGTGGAATAAAACGACAGTGTACATGGACATCAGCATATCAGATCTTTCAATACAAGTAGAGAGGGGCCAGGAAGAATTGAAACATCGCCCAGTTCTGGACTGTTGCCTACCTGCACCAAATCAAGAGTGGGGACAGATGGGACTCGCAGACACAAATACCCTTCAATGACAGAGGCTGAACAACACATACAACAAACATTGAAAAGTATGACCAGTGGGGAAGAGGGATAAATGTGACCGATATAAAAAAGGAAATAGAACAACAATGGACAAATCCATTAGTTAATTCTGCAGGTAAAAAGGTAATTTACAAACAATAAATTAGTTATTTAAATCGAGACATTACCCTGTGTTGAATTGCGTCCATAATAATCAGGCACAGATGTTTGTGGGTTTACAGAAGGTGCAGCGGTCACTACCGGAGGAGTGTGTACAACCGGAACAGATCGTGAACGGCTCTCAGGTACCTCATGATTATTTTGCATTGTTGTATCCTTCGGCACGTCTTTATCTTGTAGCGGATCGAATTCGCTCGAATTTATTTTATTACTGTAGTCCTTATTTGCCGCCGAAGAAACATCATTTGAGATCTGTTCCGAGCTACCTACAAATTACGTTAAAATACGAAGAGAATAAAATGAAGTAATTTACTTTTTTCGTTACTAATAGTTTGACTTGTTGCCGCAACTGGCACGTCTAAGGAATCCAAAAGTTTATTAACATGATCTCGAATTATTCTCAATTGTACTTTTATTTCATTAATTTCCGAGTAATCTAAAGTGGTGTTTGGTTTTGCTTCCGTGGATGTAATTTCGGTGTCAACCGACGAATGCATTAAAATAATTAATTTTAATACTCTGCTACATTGGATTGCGAAAGATAAATCCGAACTATCGTTTATAGTTATTAGATCGCCATCTGAAATGTAACAAATTAATCTGTAAATTAAGACTAAAAAGTTTCAGATTCCATTCCTCCGCCAACCCCAATATCAGGAGCAATAGAGGTTTACCAGAGCACCATTCAACCAAAGAAAGGAAAACATGAATGCTCATTGCATTATTGCAAAATCGGAAATGAAGGACTCATACGTACCTTCATCTTTATATTTGATTGATATATCATCAGTTGAATTAAGTTTTCCATTAAATATTCTTTGCATCATTAATACTAATTCATCATAAGTTATCGCATCATTATGAATTGGAATTCTTCTTATATCTTCACCTAATTGAACTTTAATAATAACTTTACCACTTAAATCTAATTCCGATTTCAAATCCATTTTAATGAAACTTAATTTTCAAAAATTGAAGTTTTTGGTTTTTACTAATTTTTAACACACTTTTTGCTCTATGATTGAGTTTTTCGACGTGTAATAATGGGCGATGTGGAAGTTGACAACCAAATATTTACAAACATGACATTTGGACAACGTTGCCATTCTTACATTTTCATAAAATTATAAAAATTTTGAAATTTGTACAAAAATTCTGAACAGAACATTATTTAGGTGCTGACTATTATTATTTAGTATTCGTATGGTATTCGTCTGAGAGGTGGTTCTCCGTGAGGTCCTGCATGGCGCCTATCGTACCCTGTTTGGATTATGTACGCAAGTTTTTGGGTATAATTTCTTTTCCCAAAGAAGCTGATGCATTAGGTGTTTTCTTTTTGCACGTTGTGGTACACTTAAGTCAGCTCTGTCAACAACACACCATTCGTTGACGCAGTTCTTAATAACCCTATTCGTTTTAAAAAACTTTATTTAGGTTTTATATTAACCTGAGGCAGAAATGTCTTCTAACGCAAGGCACTTTAATTACGTGATTATTGTGACTTTACCTAACCCTGTGGGGGTGCAAAAAGAAAACACCTAATGGTGACACAGTATATGGCAGTGGTGTTCTGCTTCCTCCGTACAATATCTACACATTGGGTCTAAATGAAGGATCATTTTGGGACTGGTGTCTCTCGTTATAGCAGATTTTTCACCTTTGACTGGGAAGAGAATTGCTAGTAGCACAGAGGAAATGCTTACGAATACAGAAGCAACACCCGTCTCGGCAGATACCAATTTGCAAAGCTAAAATACTTCCTTTTAAGATGGCCCGATGGCCGTCGAACTATAATGAAGTAGGTAGTTAAAAGGAGGTGGCAAACATAACAGAAACCGCCGTATCTGGCGCAAAAATATAACACATTTATAAAAGTATATTTTACTTTTATATATTGGATAATAATAATAATAATAATAATAATTCTTTATTTCCTGGCGACAACGAGTGTTGTATAGGATACGTCACAAATTCACAAATTAATAAATTAACAAATTAATACAGTTAACATACATGTAGGAATAATTCATTTATTGTATAGCAACACTTTTTTACTAGAAATAAAAAGAGGCATTTTTTAAATGTAAAGTAGTTATTTGTGTTTCTAATGCCATCTGGGAGCTTGTTAAAAATTTTTAGCCCAATTACTGAGGGCGATTTTGATGTGAGGCTTAAACGGTTATGTGGTAGTCTGTATAACTCCTTGTTTCTTAAGTTGTGTCCGTGAATCTCCCGGTTTCTGGAAAACTTAGTGGAATTGCAGAAGATGTGTTTACATATCTCCAGGACAAACATTCCTGTGACTGTTAAGATGTTGTTTTCCTTGAAGAAGTCTCTGCATGAGTGGGTCTTGGGTAGGTTAGCTATTACTCTAATAATTCTTTTCTGGCAGATGAACACATCGGCAGCCGTTGTTGAGCAGCCCCAGAAGCATATAGCATACCTGATCACAGATGCAACTCTTGCGTGGTATACTCCATCAATTGGGATGAATTTAAAACGTGTCTTAGGTTGTGAAATAAATAACTGAACGAGTTGAGTTTTTTCACAAGACTGTTGCAGTGTGTTTTCCAATTTAGATTTTCATCGATATATAGACCTAGGAGTTTAGAGCTGACTTGTTTGCAGAGTTCTCTGCCTTGGCCATGTATGGTTATACTTGGCAGATTCGTATTTTGCGTGTGGAATCTTACGTAGTTGGTTTTTGAAGTATTTAACACTAAGTGATTGTGTGACATCCAGACAGATAATGATTCGAGCACCTCATTACAGGATTGCTGAATCTTCGTATTCTCTTTTTTGGATATTAATAGAGTTGTATCGTCGGCATATAATATACAATTGATTCCTTCACCAAGATATTCCTCAAGGTCATTGATGTAAAATAGGAAGAGAATGGGCCCCAGAATTGAGCCTTGAGGTACTCCTGTCTTGATTTTCAGTGGTTTGGAGGTATCGATGTTTTGTACTCCGTTATGGGTATGTTTGATTGTAACCGTTTGGGATCTATTCAATATGAAGGAGGATATCCAACTGAGGGCTACTCCCCTGATACCATATGATTCCAGTTTTGAGAGTAGTAGCTCGGGTTGGACGCAGTCAAAAGCCTTGCTTAGGTCGCAGAAAATCCCTATGGGGCTTTCTCCCTTTTCTAGGTAGTCTATCAGTTTGTTGTAGAAGAGGTGAAGAGCATCTTGTGAGGATTTGAGCTGTTGAAAGCCAAATTGGTTTTTCGTGAGAATTTGAAATCTTGCACTAAATGATTGTAGTCGGCCGAGGAAACAGTATTCAAAGATTTTAGAAAATATCGATGACATGGCTATAGGGCGATAGTTCTCCATATCGTGTCTGTCGCCTTTTTTGTGAATAGGTGTAATGTTGTAAGTTTTTAAAATGCTAGGGAATTTACCCTGTGCAAAAGATAGGTTCACTAAAAGTGTGAGAGGGTTTACAATTGCGGGAAGAACGATCTTGATTAGAAACGCGGGAATGTCGTCAGGTCCAGCCGAGCGTTTACTTTTTAGTTTTTTATTAAGAAGTGTTAATAGCTCCGATTCCGAGTAGGGTGCCAACATAATTGAGTTTCTAATAGCTTTTGTAGGTTTTAGAGGGCTGCCTGAATTAGTACGCAGATTGTGTGCTAAATTTTCTGCAATATTAGTGAAGAACTTATTAAACCTTTCTGCAATATCAGAAGGAATGTCGAGGGTATCTCCACCTTCATGTAATGTTATGTTTTCTTGCCTATCTTGTAATTTATTTGTTAGTAATCTGACTGTTGACCACAACGCTTTTGTAGCATTATCAGATTTTTTTATCTGATTTTGGAAATGCTCCTTTTTTGTGTTTTTGATTAACTGGAAGTGTTTTTTTCTTGTTGTTTCATATAGATTACGTAGTTCGGGAAATCGATTTCTCAGGAGGAATAACTCCCTTAAGTTACGACTGGAATTTTTGATTTCAGCGTTGGTCCAGTTTTTGGTGTTGAGGTCTACTCGTTTCCTCTTTGTTGGAAAATAAGTTTCAAAATTATATTTAAAAGCGTTATAGAAATACTCGAATGCTACATCAATATTGTCTATATCGTATAATGTTTCAAAATTACAATTTATCAACGAGTTGAGAAAGTTGTTTATTTGTTCAGGGTGGAACGTTCTTTTTTGAGTGTAAGTGTTTAGTGTTGGTGGCTTGGTAGATCGTTTGAACTGACAGAGAATAGTTCTGTGGTCGGAAATGCAATTATCTAGAATCCTATATTGGCATAGGTGGTCTTTTTGAACGTAGATATGATCAAGTACGCTGTCACATCTGGTATGTTCGTTAATGATGTTAATTAAGTTAAATGTAGAGAGTAAGTTTGATAATTGTGTATACTCACGCGGACTCTTTAAAGGATCGACGTTAAAGTCTCCTCCAACAATTATTTTGTGTTGAGGTTTGTACAGTTCCAATACTACATTGTATAGTTTATTTAGAAAGGTCTTGAGGTCGCCTATAGGACTAGGAGATCGGTAGCAGCATAGAATGATTGTGGCCATGTGTGGATTTGACTGCCAGCGTATTCCACAAATTTCGAAGTCTTTCTCGATACAGTGGTTTATCACGTTTAGTTTTTTTATCGACAGTCCATTTCGGTGCCAGATTCCGACGCCTCCCCCTTTGGAGTTAGATCTGGAAAACTGACTACCTAAAACGAAATTATCGAAACAATTAGTTAGGTAATTGACGGTGGTGTCCGAAGTCCATGTTTCTGACATACAGACAAAGTTTAGATTTTGAAACTTATTGTTTTGCAGGTATTCAGTTACGATATAGTTTATTTTGTTGGATATATTTGAATAAACGGTACCGCTCAAATACTTCCTTTTAAGATGGCAGTCTAGCGCTTCAAACCTTCGAACTTCAATTCAAACACATTGAACTGTACGCTATAAGCGTACAATTCAATGTTCAAACTAGAGCACTAAAAAGATAGGTATTCTCATCCGCCATTTTTCTTCCAAACATGTGAAGTTACAGTTAAATAGGTATATTTTGTATACGCAGTGAACTTTATACTAACTGGAATGGTCCCGACGCGATTGTAAACAGAACCGACATTCATGCCAGGGGCAAGCAATACATTGACGTATCTCTATCTTTTTCACGCTCATAGCACGTAGTGAACGGTTAGGTGTTGGGTTTTTAATTTACGTTTTACGTACACTTATCTTACATTACTTTACACATCTGCCATTAGGCCATTACATTCGATTGGTTAAAAAGGGATGAAGATACGTCATAACGGCGGGTTGCATAAATTCAAACTTGGCACGTTTTTCTGTGCGGTCGCGCCCATTTCAGTTAGTACAGAATTCATTGTGTGTACGTAATCCACTGAACTCTATTTCTATATAATAAATGGAATAGCAAAACCACAGATCTGGCAAAACCGTGGAGATGCGCGTGAAAATGTGTGCAAATTTGAAGAGGATAATAAATAAGGTCGAAAATCGTTTAACCACGGGGACTACGCATTTGCGCAGTGGAAAATACCATCAAAGACTATCCTATACTACAGTATACCCACGAAATACCATAAAAGTACATCATGTGTGACGTCACTGAACTCTACCTAATAAATTGAAATTGAGTTGGAACATTTTACGTGTTTTGTCTCTATTAGGTGTTTTCTTTTTGCACGTTGTGGTTGACTTAAGTTGATGTCAATAACAACCATTCGTTTTATAAAAATAATTTGACTCAGTTCTCAATAACGTACACTATTCGTTTTAAAAACTTTATTTAAGTTTTATATTAACCTGAGGCAGAAATGACGCAAGCTTAACACAAAGGCACTTCAATCACGTGATAATTGTGACTTTGACTAACCCTATGGCAATCCAAAAAGAAAACACATTGCTATTCCATTTATTATATAGAGTTCAGTGGTTAAGAGGGGATCATTGAACTGTTAGGGGATTAATAATCGATATTAATTTTCATTTTGCATTTATTTATTAATCAACAACATGGATCATGTACTAATGTTCACATAAGATGTCTGCCGAAGACCCGGTTGCCTCCCCTGTGGCCCTGATTAATATTTGATTGAGTTCCTTTGCATTTCTATCAATTGGCAAAGAATGATTTTAACCTGGCTTGTTTCTGCTAACCATTTATACCGTGTAGAGTTGTCATCAGGTGAAGATAAACTAAATATGTCCTGATTATTTCTCGACTCTCAACTAAATAGGCTGCGGACCCCGTACGAGGGGCCAGTTCCCTAACCCCGGGGGGGGGTTTAACTAATACAATCTCATCTGTTTTGAAATATGTATGAATTGATATGTAAAGTGTTTATGGGTGGAGATGCCAGGTTTCAATTTAACGGTCAATCCTATACTTGTTATGCACTGTCATAATGACAATCTTTTGTTTTGAAACCGTTTATCCGCGCTCTTTTTTGCAGTGGAAATCAGACGAAGCGTCATCTATTAACTGGAAGGTCAACTAAAACTTACTGCCGCTTGTCATCATTTAAGTTTCTGTTCTAAGTGCGGATGTTTTGTGTCTAATATGTATTTGTAAATTGCAACATTCGGAATTAATATTGATTGAAGGCCTTCAACAATTTAAACTTTCATGTTACGTCTTAATGTTTATCAATTGTCTGGTGTTTTAATTTAATTGATGTTTATGTAATCGAGAAGTTTTCTTGCCAGATTCTTTCTTCTCGTAAAATGTTGTTGAACTGTGCACTCTCATATTCGGCTTTGTTTTCCGAAACAACTAAATTTTAGGAAAGTTAAATATAAATTGCCTTTTTAACGATTATTGTGTGTGCTTTGATACTTCCTCCCCGATTATAGTTCACGTGCCAGTGTATTCTTGTCTTTTGCCTAATAGTGGGACCTACTAGACGATTACAATCACGTGCCAGGTATGGGTGGGGCACGGACGTATAAGTGGGGTGGGGTTTACCGGGTTGTTTAAATTGTACCGCTTTTATTTAAATTTGAGGTAGGTTAGTTTTGGAGGGAAAGTTTAGTTTAGCTGCCATTTTTTAAATATTTCCCTCTTTGGTTTGAATTTTGTAACTGTAATAATATGACGTAGCGTAGGCCCTGGGGGTAAGAACGCTACAGTAGGTATGCGTAATAAAAGGAAGAAAGGGTTACCATATACGTTTTACCTTTTCTTACATTTAGGGGCGGCAGAAGACATTTATAAACGCCTTCTATTCTTGCATTTAAAAGCGACTTCGTATCTCTTTATCGTTTCCAAGATACCAATGGTGAGCTTTACATTTGGGACACACTGTAAACTGATAGAATTTAAAACGTATACCTAGCCCATATACGTAATAGTATTATTACGTATATGACCTACCCCCGGGGCTAGGGGCTAAATGCTAAATGATTAATATACCACCACCATAGAGTACCTGCATTGTAGGCATTGAAGCTGACAAAGACAGATGCGGAATGGGTACTTCTGTCGCCTTCTAGCTTGTTGCGGTAGCTGAGTAGACGAGAGAGATAACTACCGCAAAATATTTTTTTAATCTGTCACCTGCCTTTTTTGCTCCGAGTCATCGTTTGTATGACGTTGCGTGTAAAAGAAAAAGATAGAGATACCCATTCGTTTGGCTTCAGTGTTACTTAATATGCGCGTTTCCTTTCCGTTTCGGTAGCGTACAGGCATGTCTGTGGTACAGGTCAATGCCAGACATGGCCAGGCCAGACACGAACGTTGATTTCTCCAGCGTTGCCACTTCCAATTTATCGCTGCTACCTTCACTTTAATTCGCATTTTTATGTGGTGGGAAATACAAATAATCAATACAAGTTACAGACATAACCTTACATTCACATAGCTTTCCTTACATTTCTCTATTTTATCAAATAAAATGGACAGTCCAAGAAAACGTACTTGCAAAAACGTTAAAACTCTTGCGGATTCTGCCGAGAATCAAGAAGATGAGTTAGACGTGTCGAAATTTGAAAATGTTCGACTTTCGGTTGAAGAAAATCCTCGAGCAATTTTTATCGAACCATTTTACGGAGGTTCACATAAACAGCTTATCGATACAATAGTTAAATGCATGTCATTCAATTTTATATTGTTCCGTTATATTCTAATATATTCGTTTTGCAGCGTAGATATACCCAACAGTCACGTTGTGACATTATCGGCGAAGAAGTGGCATTGGCGTGCTCGTTGCAGTTCTCTAATAATTCACTCTTTAATTCCTTCGATTTCGACAGAAAATGTACTGTTCTGTAGCTCTATTTTAAGCCTTTCTGAGCTTTTGGGTTTACGTCCCGACTTACAGCCGTTAAAAAAAGTTGTGTACTTTCACGAAAATCAGTTAGTTTATCCAATCAGAGAAATAAAACAAAGAGATGTACAATTCGCTTATAATCAAATAACGACATGGTAAATGACGAATTTATAAATTTATCGAAATTAATTATACTTAACGTTATAGCCTAGCTGCAGATATCATTATCTTCAACTCAAATTATAATAAAACATCATTTTTGGACAACTTGGTGAATATCATCAAAATTTTCCCCGATAACAAGCCAAAATATCTCAAAACTAAGATAGAACCCAAATGCCACGTTCTGTATTTTCCACTAGAGTTTCCCAAAAATTGGGAGGCGCTTTCGAAATGTAATGCCGTCTTACACATTGCGTGGCCACATCGTTGGGAGTTCGATAAGGATCCGGAGACGTTTGTAAATATACTGAAACGCTTAAAAAATGATAACATTACTTTTCGAGTTTCGTTACTGGGAGAAACGTTTGTAGACGTACCTGAAATATTTGACGAAGCCAAAGAAGTATTGAAAGATGAAATTGTGCGTTTCGGTTTTATCGAGAATAAAAATGAATATTATGAAGCGTTACAGGTTTGCCACATTGCCGTTTCAACAGCGCGACATGAATTTTATGGTGTCTCTATGTTAGTATTAAAGTTTTATAATAATAAAGGTATCTATATTTACTTTTTGTAGGTTAGAAGCCTGTTACTATGGATGTTTACCTTTGGTTCCCAACAGGTTAGTTTATCCTGAAATTTATCCATCCAAGTGTATTTACTCGGATGAAACTGAATTGTATCTGAGACTTAAACAATACTGTTTAGTACCCGAGTTGGCAATTCATCACAGAAATTCTTTAAATATGGATTTTAAACGTTTTTCTGTTGATGAATTGGTACCACAATATTTACAGTTATTTTAATTATGTACCTATGGACCAATTTTATACCTAGTTGTGATATCTTGAATGTGATAATTCTTTGTCAATGCAGTGGTGTGTTGGAGCCGGGTCGCACCGGCTCGCGCTAGCTAGTTAAATTTTTTTAATTTAGCGAGCTGGTTGTTAAATTTAGCAAACCAGCCATTATATTGTTGAAATTTATACTTATATAACTTCTCTGGAGGTTATTGTGGAATTTGAGGTTTAGATTTGCGACTTTACAGTTCAATGAATATTTTAGTGGAATTATATTTTTTATAATCAGTTAAGTTATTATTTGACCATTTTTTGCATTAAAATTAAGTAAAAAAATTTAACTTCAATAAAGTTATTGACTTACTTTTGGTGTGCCTGTATTTCTATGATATCCTCATTCATATGTAATATTAGGTAAATTAAATCATTTGGAGCGAGCCGGTTGTTAATAATTTATTCATAACACACCACTGTGTCAATGTCAAACTTGAAGGGAGGTTCCATTAGTTTATAGTTTTATTTGTTGACTCTCTTATTTTCGATGTGAATGCTTAACAATAACTGCTTGCTGTTAGTGTAACTTTAGGTACTTTGAACTGTTGTATTACCAAGCTCAATTTTTCACAAATTTTTAACGATTGGACCAAAATTCTGCAACAATTGGGAAAAATTAATTAAATCGAATAGAGTAAATTAATAAACAAATAATATTGAATAACTAAATAATAATATAATAATAAAAATTTAAGGTGTTATAATACCTACTCCAAGCACCAAAATATTGATGTGATAAATATACTAAGGCAATGTCTATGTTTCCATTCCATGCATCCTTTACAAATCTGGCTGAGTTATAAGATTAGTTATATCTTTGAAGACTTTACGAAATGGTTGGGACTGATTTTGACAGCAATTCAATCACTCCAATTAGTATTTATTGTATTTCTAGAAATATACAAGCATTCTTATTATTTAACCTCTAGTAAAACACGAACAAAAAAAAAACTAAAACATACTCAACTTTAAACTACGCTCAAAAGATCAACTCTCCTGCTCTTTTAACTCTCCACACAGTCTGAACATCCTGTCTTCCTCCTGCCACCAATACTTACTAAAGTCATGGCAATCCTAAAAGCGTTGCACATGACATATGACGTAAAAACAGTACCAATGTAATACTAATTTTTCGGATTGTCATTAAAGGTAATATTCTAGGGTAAAATAATTCTACAAGTTGGCAGCATCATAAAAAAAATTACAATGTTGCAAACAAGGACATCTGTCATTTATTGTCTTCCATTTCGTATTTTATTCTATTTCGTTTTAATCCATATGACAACACTGTTGACATGTATATCATACTCGTGACGTGCAACGCTTTTAGGATTGCCGTGACTTTATCATTTTCTTCATTGCCAACCCTAAAACGCGCCACTGTCCTCTTCCTCCCTATACCTCCTTCTTCCCTCAAGCACTTCAGTATTCCATTGGTCAATAATTCCCTGTATTTTTTGTTGTATCTCCCCTCACTAATCCTTCATTATTATTTCCTCCGCTATCCCTCCTCCCTCGCATATTCCCCCCTTTCATAGTATCTCCTTCTTCCTTCTTGTCCATATATTAACCTCATTCCAACAGCTTTTCAAAATCCCCCATGTTTCCAACCTTCCCTCAAAAGCTATGGCTCTACCCTGCCGCAATTCTTTAATTCTTCCTCCACCACATACCACGGGATTTCCTTTTCCAGCCCTAGCACCCACTCTTCCAATACTTCAAATGTATTCTTTCCAACTGCTCCCTTTCCTCCCACTCTCACACTTTCGCCTGATACAATTTTTTACCACCCTGTTGAACAGCCACCTCTCTTTCCCCCCATACCTGGCCCACAATTACATTTACACTTTCTATAACCTCTCCTCGTCCTCTCCCTCTTTTCTTTTGAAATGATTTACCCTATTTCCCCCATAAATCTCCTTACCACTCTTTTCATATCCCTCATCGCTTTTTCCTCCCTCGCCACATCAAAATTTAGAAAATTTTACTCTTAAAAAACCCCAAAATATATAGGGTGGTCCGTATGAAAAAATGTAGTTTAGGGTCATACACCAAAAACCAAACATCCTGTATAAAAACTGTCTATCGCAATGGGTTCTACGTAAAAAGTGCGGTAAGAAAGATTTTGCCAAAATCACTTAGGGTATGTTTAATAATAAGAAGGTTCATTTTTTCTATCTCTTAAAATAAAAGGCGTTTCCATATGAAAGTGTCCAATTTACACTGTGTTCAAGATAAGGAGGGCCACATGGGGATTTCGGAAACAGGAAGACATAGAGTTTCGGTTAAATGGGAGAAAAGTTGGGCACTTTGGAGTTTAGTAAAATGACATTTTTTAAGTCACGAAATTCCGAACCGCTTCGAAGTTATATATTTAAAAATGATCGCATTCCAGTAACTATAGTTTTTTAAATTGGCAATTCTGAAATTGATGTGAAAAATCGTATTTTCTTGAGCAAATTTGACTACTATTAATTCGCGAAGTGAGTAATAAACTTTTTACTCTTATATTCCCTCCAACCGGATCCTCTCATGAGTTCCAACCTTTCTTTTGAAACCACTTCATTCTGAATCCCCTCGATACAGCGCCCCACAAAATTTTCTTTTAACTTTTAATTTACATTTTTAAGTTAGGTACTCATTCATTCAATTGGTATACAATTATACATAATATGTTCGCTACATCGTTGTACTATTTGCTTTTTTCTTCATCTTTTTTGCTTCCTTTGTGTGGCGTTTTTTACTTTTCTTAAATGGTTCTTCCCTCTTTTTCTTCTTTTGATTCCTTCGTCTGTAGCTGTGTCTTTATTGCTATCTATATATTTTTTATTTTGTAAGTATTTTTCAATTTTTGAACATATTCGCGTGATCAACATAATTGGATTTTTTTCCAATCGCAATTGGCGTGAAACACTGCCCAGTGCCCTTCATCTCGCCTGTGATATAGCATTATGACTTTATAGTGTACTGTTTACTTCATCTCCAAAATTAACTCACAAGCTGTGAAAAACGGACCTTTCACAGGGTTTTCTGCTTGCTTATTACTTTTCACTATACCCTCACTAAATGTGAGTCAACATATTGCCTTTCGCATTGAATATATATGTATGTATCTATAGTTAATCTTTGTCTAAAAAAAACATTTTCAATTCTACCATTTAACTATTGTAATATATAGATTGGATTAGTTGTATGAGCTGTATTCCTTTCTGGTGATTTTAGTCACCACTAATCGTTGTACAAGAGAGAGAAGAAAAGTGCAAAATCAGTTGAATGGAAATAGAAAATATTACCAGAAACGTATACGGCTATTGTATTCATTGTTTAAAACTAGTGTTGGGTGCTATCGAATAAAAAAAACTATCGACTAAATTATTATTCAATTATATTGAATGGTTAAGAATTATCAAATAGTTCCATAGTTTTCATTCGAATGTGCCCATCACTATTTAAAACTACAATTAAATGTTGCCGCTGCCATTTAGTCATATTCTGTGTTATAGGATAAGGTAAGCCAGAGTGTGTGTGCTTTTTAAACATTTGTAATTTATCAAGATCCCACATAGGTACTTAATATTGCTTATTCAGGTAGCTGTCAATCCGCCCAATTTTTTAAAATTAGTTTACAAAATTCCACAAATGGACGAATATCACAAGAATAGGTACATACTTATAGTTTAGAATCCGGAGCCATCCCAATTTCGGGTAAAAATATTAGGAGTGATAGGAGGATAAGTTGAAACGACTTGGTGCATGGCCCTGGATTCTAAATAATTACCTAATATTAATTTGTTCAATCTCAAATTGATTAATTTTTTTGATAAGCCGAGGCAAAAGTCGAATATTTTGATGGAAAATCCAAGAAATATGAGAACATCTCCACCTTTAGGAAATGTTTCGTTTGCGATAATATTGAATAACAATTTTATTTAGTTTGGTATCTTTGCGAGACTGTTAATTTGACACACAACACATTTATTATGTGTTTGTAAAATTTATAATCTGTAAACTTGTTACATTTTGATTCTAAATAAATGTTTAAGTGGTATGTAACTTTATTGACGAGTTATCTGGTTATGGATAAAGCCGCTGGATGAGAACATCCTCACCAGGCTGTCGTGTTGTGGCTAAGGGTTTGCATGAGGTTTTATCACATTTAAATTAACCATCAACAAAGCGCCTCCCTGGGAAAGATCCTAAACTTTTTTTAGGTCAAGGTTGGAAAGTGAATTTAATACATACAGAAATCTACTAGTAAAACTAGGGGACAGTTCTGTTATTGTGAACCTCTTTAATTAGGTACATGATTTATTCTATTGTATTATAATTTACTATTATTGTTTATACATGTACGTACTTACATGTCCATAAGGATTATGTGCAAATGTCCAATCTCTGATTATATGATTTCTGTAATTTTGTATGTAAGTAACCTGATCCTGCATAACAAACCCTTTTGATTCTGGGAAAATATCACATTTATCGTTTTTTATTAGGCTTTAGAAAAATTTGCATATGGTACATATAATAGTGACATTTCTTTTTTATTTCAATTTGAAAATGTAACTCATGCCTTCTAAACTAGACCAACATGTTTCTATTACAATAGTTTTCAATGTATTAAACAATTTGAAACATTTTTATGTGTAGAATACAACCCAAAAAACATAGTTTTAGTTCTCTAAAAGTGTACATAGGTCTAAAAACATTAATCATTTGTCAACTCCGTCATCTTTGGAATACCACAACATGCGGGCGAGCAAAAGAATTTTTTATTCTATTTCAAATTTAAATATGTGCCCATTAGAACTATACGCCAGACTGTGTTATACATATATTGAAAGTGTAGAGGAGCAAAAACTTATTGTTTACAGCAGTGCTCCGCAACCGGTGTGCCGTGGCACACCTGTGTGCCTTAAGCCGATTCAGGTGTGACCGAGGGGTGTTTCACTCTTGTTAAAATGTACATGTATTGCGGCAATCGCGTCTTTTTAAGCGACTGTGAGGATTGCTTAGTACTCACCTAGCGACTGCCACAGTTTTAAGCGATTGCGAAGATTACGTCGCAATCTCTAGTGATTCCTGTCAATTTGACGATAATATGGACAATTGTAAGGATTGCAGTACAGTCGCGAGCGATTACGATCAATTTAAATGAAGTTGGATGTTGTAATCAAGAGTGTAAATTAGTAACTAAGTAGAAAAAAGGAAAATCAATTCCTGTTGACTGCTTTAATTTATTTTTTTAAAAGTTTGAAACATTTTTCAATATTGAGTTTATCTTCTCGCCTTAGGAGAAATGGTCCGCTCCCATTCAGTTGAATTGGGCCATAAAAAATGAATGTTCTACTGTTTGGACGTCGTTATCTTTCGGCCAAACGTACTCATCTAATTCGGCCTTTAAGAATTTCATTCTGGTAGTATTCTGGTCCAAAATGTTCACGACTCTCCCAATGTACCATATGCGACCATATGTCATATTGTACGGCGTAGTATTCTTCCAAATTTATTTGAATTTCTCTTGAAATTCCTTTCTCTCAAAAAGAGTAGGGTAATACAAAAAGGTGGAATACCATTAACAAGCGGTTGCCCCATCCATACACTTAAGCATTATTAGCAATATTCCTGGTTTCTATAACATCATTTTGTTATGTCTTGCACAGAATGTACAGGTACTGATTTAGAATTGGAAAACCTGTTTGCTTTGAAATAAGTGGGACACAGTCCACGAATTGATTGGTAGCTGGACCATAACGTATGCGTTCGACAATCACCGTGTTTAAAAATTCTTTCAGTTTTCCAAATTGTATAATATGGCCTTCGCAAAGTTACCAAACATTGACAAAGTTCTACGCAAAGTTGCATTATGATGGTAACGCATTGGAGGTGGTCGCAGTCTCGTATGCTATGGCCCAGCAGTGAGGAAAATATACAAACAAAATTGTTTATACTCATCAGCTCATCACTATATCCGTTGCCACATTTCAATTTTGATCCTTTAATACCATTCTTTATGGCTGCATCCTTTAAGAATTCTAAAAAAGAGGTAGGATCTATGATGCACTGATTAGATTTAGTAGATTTAGTGGCTTCCTTCAAGGAATATTGGATAAAGAGAAGCTGAAAATTCATTCAAAACGAAATTATTAGAAATATTTTCTTTGATCAACTTGTAAGTTTCATAAAAACCAGTCAAATTTAATAATTGTTTGACATCAAGTGCCAAGCATCTAGCTGAAAAGGACCTTTCTAGTCTTTTAGACGTTTTGCAGATGTGCCCTGGGGTCTTTTCTCTACTATCCTGAATATTAAGTTTATTTATGGGGTTGTTTCTGATAACAAGATCTTCAGTAAAAATTTGACAACGTGGAGTACTAGGATCATCCATTAATTCACTTACCTCTGAAATGCTCTCCGAAACAAAATTTTCAGATGCTATTGCTAAACTGGTTTTCCAAGTGCTCCCTTGTGTAAATAGCGTTTCTTCAGGAATGTGGATAATTTCAAAACATGCATCGGATGTCAGACTGGATACACCTCCAGAATCACACTCTTCATTCTGTGCTGATGTAAATGTTAGCAAAAATGTCAATATGGAAGAATTTTCTAATGTACTGCTTGCTGTCGCTTTCTGTGTTTTCTGATCAATAAAATCAATAAAATAAGAAAAAGAAACGAAAACGAAAAAGAATATTGGATGCATGACATATTTCGTGCAAGATTTGATGAAGGGCAATTTCATACACTATTCAGAGGTCTTCAGGAGAACGAGAGAAAATTTTAATATTATAGGATGCACATTCCTGTCTCCTGCGGATTGATAAGCAGCAAAGCAGCGAAAGAATGTTCACTCGACAATTCGAGTTTGCTGCCTTCTGAAGTGACGCGAAGCGCTGCGCTGACTTAGTGAGAACGGTTGTAATAAATAGCTAGCTAACAATTATGAGCAACAATTTGTTGCTAAGCACGGCGTTGTGAGAAATGAGCCGCAGTTTGCTGCTGAGCGTGGCGCTGCGACAGTGATGCTCTAATTAATTCCGATTATATCTATAAATTAAAAACACCTATAAAGCCGATAATATACCTAAATCACTAAGCGAGGAGTACCTATCTATTTGTTTTGCAGTTGAAAGTGTAATGCTAATGTCGGTCGACTTAATTTCCAACAATTCCTGCGCGATGTACGACTGCGCGATTATCTATGCGATTGCGGCAAATTGCGGTGCGATTTTCAGTGACTTTTGCGACTGCTATAGGACTGCGCCGAGACTGCAGTGACTGCGTAAAGATTACGCGATTTCTAGGTGGATTGCGGGCACTGCGGCGTATTTTGTACATGTATTGCGAGAGTGAAACACCCCTCGGGTGTGACGCGGTCAAATAAGTAATAAGACAATATTCTAACATCTAACTAAATCATTTTTTAACGGTCCTCCTTAGAAACTCAATAACGAGAATACTTGCAATAAAGAGAATACGAGCAATAAAATAAAAAAATACGCTTAATAAAATACTACTAGAAACTAGAAAATTTTTTTATTAATAAATATACTTTAATAATACAGACAAAGTCGATTATTTTTTACTTGGTTAAATTCAAACAAGTTCAATGTTGTTGGTAACCAACTATATTTTAACGGACTTCAATAGTCATATAATAACCAAGGTCGTAGTATGCTTTGTACACGCCCTCGCCCAAGCGCATTTTGAGCCGTTGCCCGTTATGTATTAGTTGTGCTGACATTCACTCGTCTCACTTCAGTAGTTAACACGCATTACTATTAGTTGTGTTGCTGAATTGTGTATGGTTAGTGTTCTTCGTGTGATTCATATTTAGTTTTATAGCCCTTTAAATATGGATAAATTTTTACGTGGAAAAGATTCGTCTTCACGTACAGATGATGAAAAACCCAGCACAAGTGGTGCAAAAAAACCAAAGAAGACTGTGAAAAGGAAGTACAACGACAACTACATTCAATATGGATTCTCGTGGTGTGGTGAGCTGGTGACGAAACGGCTCCAAAGCCAAAATGCATCATTTGCAGCGAACAGCTATCAAACGAGGCAATGGCACCCAGTAAACTAATTCGCCATCTAAATTCAAACCATCCTAGTTACGCCAAAAAGGACAAGCAATATTTTCAGAGGCGCTTAGAACAAAATCAAAAGCAGAAGCAATTTATGAAATCGGCCGTTACGGTCTCTGAAAAGGCCTTAGAAGCTAGCTACCATGTTTCAAAATTAATTGCACGACAGAAAAAACCACATACTATCGGCGAAACACTTATTAAACCGGCTTGCATGGAAATTGTTCGGCTTATGCTTGGGCCCAACGAAGTTAAGGAAGTGAATAAAGTTTCGTTGTCTGCCGATACCGTTAAAAGACGTATTAACGACATGTCAAGCGATATTTTAGAAACACTAATTAAAAAATTGATATTGGCTGAAAAATTTGCGCTTCAAATCGACGAATCAACCGACATTAAAAATAAAGCACAACTGATAGCTATTGTACGTTTCGTTGACGAGGACTTTATCAAAGAACATTATTTATTTTGTAAGGAGGTTCCAGAGCGAACTACCGGCGACGAAATTTTCCAAGTAACCGATGATTTCTTCAAAACACATAATATTCAATGGTGCAATTGCATTGCTGTTTGCACGGATGGCGCTGCGGCCATGACAGGTAGTAGAAAAGGATTTGTCTCTTGTGTAAAACAAAAAAATCCGATAATACAATTTACACACTGTTGCATACATCGAGAAGCATTGATGGTCAAGAATTTGCCAGAGGAACTTTTGGACACGATGAATAAATGCATTAAGATCATAAACATAATTAAATCCAGAGCCCTAAATTCGCGAATGTTTGGAATACTCTGTGCAGAAATGGGTGCCGAATATGAATCTTTATTGTTTTATACTGAAGTTCGTTGGTTATCCCGAGGCAAAGTTTTGGCTAGATTGTTCGACCTTCGCAACGAGGTACGTGAGTTTCTTTTAGTTCAAGATATGCCCGAACTATACCAGCACCTCGATGATGATTACTGGATAGCCAAACTTGCGTACATGGCTGATATATTCGAGCATCTGAATGAACTTAATAAAAAAATGCAAGGTCGAAATGAGAATATATTGACGTGCTCCGACAAATTACAGGGGTTCAAAAAAAAACTCGAACTTTGGCAGGAAGAATTGCAAAAAGGATGTTTACAAATGTACCAAAGGACCAACCATAGCACGATTGAAAACAAGCAATTAATTGTGGATCTGGCACAACAACATTTAAGTATGCTTCAGCAGAAATTTGATCAGTATTTTTATTCTATTAATACGACACAATACGATTGGATCCGAAATCCCTTTGCAACCAATGCAATAAATTCTACGGAGGCACTGCCTCTGCAAATTCGAGAGGAATTTGTAGAATTAAGTAATGACGGGACGTTAAAACTTCACTTCGCCGAAGTTCCATTAGATGTTTTCTGGATTTCCGTTAAGAAAGAATATCCTCGCATTTCCGACAAAGCCATCCTAACACTACTTCCATTTTCGACGACATATTCATGTGAGCAAAGTTTTTCAACTCTTGTTTTAATTAAAAATGATAAGAGGTCATGCTTAAAAGGTCTTGACCAAGAACTCCGGGTTGCGCTATCAAATATCGAGCCGAATATAAAACTTTTGTGTTCATTGAAACAAGCGCAAGTATCACATTAATTAGTATCATTATTTTATAATAATTATTAAGATAGCATAAAAGTAAGTATAGTATAATTTTTATGTACCTATGCATACTTATCAAATAAAAAATGAAAATTTATTGTAAAACCTGTGTATCAAATATCTATATATCAGAGCTTTTCATGTGCCGCGGAATTCTAGGAAGAACTTTGGTGTGCCGTATGTGAAAAAAGGTTGCGGAGCACTGGTTTACAGTATCATTCTGTATCACAAATAATTTCGGAGACCTCCCCTTCTATTGATTTTCACATTGAATGCTCTGTATATTTTTGTGAATGTACGTCTGTATACAAAATGTCATCAGTCTGGCCTTCATTGAAACCTTCGAATATATTTGTTATATGTTCGAAGATTGAAACGAAATAGTTTTTAAATATTAATGCATAATAAAATGATTCTAAAATTAATTGGCATTTTGTTGTTCGGTAACGAAATACGCTTTAATTATAAAACATTAAAACAGCCAGTAAAGTAAAGTATTTTTTGCTTTATATTTACGGTTTTCAAAATGCCGGTATTGTAAGCCCTATTTATATTCATAGTTCAATTACTATATGATAATTAAATTAATTACATCTATAATATCTTTTCAAATGACATATTAAAAATCCTTCACTGTTGTGGCAAAATTGCATTGGCCACATCAACTCACATTTCAATCTTTCAAAGTGTGATATCTATTTCCATGTCGAACTAAACAACTTTTCCATTTTGTGTTAAACTTGCACTTGTGACATTTATACTTTTCAGAACGATGATTCATTTTAACATGTTTCAATAAGGATCCTATTAATTTAGTGGTAAAGTTGCACTGGTGACACTTAAGCTCTTCCGAACGATGATGCACTTTCACATGTGTCATTAAGTATCTTTCTAATTTACTGGTAAAGTTGCACTTTGGACATTTAAGGTTTTCTGAACTATGATGCACTTTTATATGTTCCAATAAATGATGTTTCCATTTTGTGACATAATTGCACTCAGCACATTCAAACTTTCTTGAACCATGTTGCACTTTCACATGTGTCATTAAGTGTACTTTTAATTTAGTGGTAAAGTTGCACTGGTGACATTGAAGGTTTTTTGAACTATGATGCACTTTCATATGTTCCAATAACCTTCGTTTCCTTCGTGTGGCATAATTGCACTCTGTACATTCAAACTTTTCTGAACCATGTTGCTCTTTCACATGTCTCCTTAAGTATAGTTTTAATTTAGTGGTAAAGTTGCACTGGTCACATTTATGGTTTTCTGAACTATGATGCATTTTCATATGTTGCAATAAACTGTGTTTCCATTTTGTGACATAATTGCACTCAGTACATTCACACTTTTGTGAACCATGATGCACTTTCATATGTCTCATTAAATATCGTTTCAATTTAGTGGTAAAGTTGCACTTTGAACATTTAAGGTTTTCTGAATCATGATGCAGTTTCAAATGTGGTACTAAATCATGTTTCCACTTTGTGGAATAACTGCACTCAGCACATTGAAACTTTTCTGAGCCATGCTGTACTTTTATATGTCTCGTTAAGTGTGGTTTTAATTTAGCGGTATAGTTGCACTGGCGACATTGAAGGTTTTCTGAACTATGATGCACTTTCACATGTTCGAATAACCTTCGTTTCTTTCGTGTGGCATAATTGCACTCTGTACATTCAAACTTTTCTGAACCATGTTGCTCTTTCACATGTTTCCTTAAGTATACTTTTAATTTAGTGGTAAAGTTGCACTGGTGACATTTATGGATTTCTGAACTATGATGCATTTTCATATGTTGCAATAAATTGTGTTTCCATTTTGTGACATAATTGCACTCCTGACATTTATATTCTTTGTAGGAGTGGCATCTTTTAATATGTTGAGTTATATTTCTCCTACATTTTGTTACATAAGTACAGTGAAAACATTTCAACTCTTGTATATTAAATTGCAATTCCGTAGCTGTTGAATTACAAGTTAGTATTTGCAAAGGATTTAAAAGGTGATTGTTAGAGCTAGTTGTAGAATCATCCAATTCAAACTTTAGTGATATACCATTTTGAACATCGTCATAATATTCATTTAACTGAAAATCTTGCTTTCCAAAACACAAAATTAGTTCTTCCTCATGCTTTGGTTCCACTAGTTCTATTTTTGGCACTGTTTGCTCCTCACAACTTGAATTAATTTCTATTTTTTGGAAGGGTTCGTCCTTGATTACATGCATCATTATGTTAATATTTTCTTCTCTTGACAGTTTAAAACCTTAGAACTATTAATACATAATTCAATAAAAAATAAATAAGTAAATAAAAGATGATAAAAAGTCGATTTAAACTACATGAAACACTATTTAGTTTGTGACGAAGATGTAACGTACACTGAACTCAATAATTAATAACGTAACGTAAATTTTAATTTAATGAAGATGGAACTACTATTGTCCTCTGCGAAGATCTACTACGTTACGTTTACACTACTTTTGTTAACTTTTTTAAATTTTCGAAAAAATTAAAAGGAAATATTTTACAAAGGTTGTAAAACACATGGAAATGTTTACTTTTCTTAAAATGCATCAAGATCGTACAATATGGCACTACACGGGAAAAGCTTTGCGAGACGTGTCCGAGGGAACTGCATGTTTGCAACCCTCTATTTCTACATCAGCAGGATCAGAGAGGATCAAATAATAAAATAGGAAGTATTATATCTATTATATTGAACTAACTACATAAAAATATTAACATTAATAGACACTAATAGAAAAAATACGTTATTGATATATGTCTCAACTCGCATAACCATGGCAACACAATAACAGGATATAACAGTTCTCCCCCACTAAACTTAAGAATACCCTGTTGGTTTCGAACACAAAAATAACTTAAACTTAAAAGTACATTACTTTATAAAATAAAGTTATACTTCATAATCTCTTAAGAATGCAGGTTGTCTCCTTACACGCTCAGACCTGCGCATAATAGGTAAGTCTGGGTGCTGATTCCTATTTGGTGTTGGTGCGCCATTCGGCATATCTGGAACGTCCCTGTTTGGTGTTTGTGCGTTGTTCGGTGTATCTGAAAATGTTTCTTCACCACTAGGTAATCTGGGAACATCAAATGTAACACGTGTTGCGTCGTGAGGTTTGTGTGAATGTGAATCCTTGAAGTCATTGTGGTGCGATACACGGGTGGAACATAATTGGTTAATATGGCGTTTGATAATACGTCCTGAATCCATCTTCACAAGGTAGTGACGAGAGCCCAATTTTTGTGTAACGTATCCAAATTGCCAGATTTCTCTGTTTTGTATGAACATACGGATTTGAACTCTCTCCCCCACTGATAAGGAACGGACCTGGTTCTTTGAAAGATGTGATTTCTGAGGGTAATTTGGAAAAATTGCGTCCAATTGGATTCTCATCTTGCGGCCATAATAGAGTTCAGCCGGAGATTTACCACATGCAAGAGGAGTAGCTCTGTATTTGAACATGATTCTTTGAACTTTCTGCGATAAACTTCCTGGTTCTTCAGTAATGGACTTCAGGCGATTCTTGAAGGTTTGCACATTCCTCTCGGCTAACCCGTTAGTAGCGGGATGTCCGGGCGCGATTAATCTTTGTAATATTCCGTGTGCAGAGCAGTACTCTTTGAATTCCGCGCTTGTAAAAATTGTGGCATTATCCGATACAACTATTTCAGGATACCCGTGAAATGAAAAAATGTCTTCTAAAAGACTAATAGTGAAGCCAGTTGTAGGGGCGTCTCGTACAATACGGATTTCAGCCCATTTGAACTTCGCGTCAACACACACCAAGAAATGATGTCCTTGGAATGGTCCAGCATAATCCACATGAATGCGCTCCCAGTTGGTCTGCGGTGGATCCCAGGGGTGTACAATAACTTTCGGAGGGTTTTTTCGCAGCTTGGCGCATTCTTGACAACTCCTGACAAGTTCTTCTATGTTACGGTCTAATCCAGTCCAATAGACGTAACGTCTAGCCAATTGCTTCATTTTTGTTATTCCTATATGTGTAGCATGTAATTCACGGAGAATAGGGGTTTGAAGAGATTTCGGTATAACAACCCTGTCGGCTCGAAATAGAATACCACGAGAGACGGTAAATGACGAATCTACCGATTTTGTCCTAAGTTCTTTAATGATGGCTTGTAATTCTGGATCCTTTGTGGTTTCTTTTAAGATGATGTCAGCGGTAATAGAGATATTTGAAATTTGAAATAATGTTTCAGAGTATAAATAATCAACTTCTTGATTGATATAAATGTCGAATGTTTCCTGTTCTTGAACAATTGGGGCGCGAGATAGGCAATCAACATTTTCATTGTCTGCGCCTTTCTTGAATCTTACTGTATAGTCAAATCCAGATAGAAACGTTGCGTATCGAAGTAAACGTGCTGACGTCATTTGTGGCAATGCTCGATTTTGACCGAAAATTCTGGTAAGCGGTTCATTATCAGTGACTAGATAAAATTTTCTTCCATAAACGTAATTATAGAATCGAGTCACGGCGAATACTATGGCTAAAGCTTCGCGGTCCAACTGGCTGTAATTTTGTTCGGAATGGGTCAATGATCGTGAGGCATATGCTATTGGCTTTTCAGTTCCATCAATCGAATGACTAAGTACTGCAGCTATTCCGCTGGGACTGGCATCAGTTGTGAGAATAAGCGGCAACACTGGATCGTATGGTATTAGAACACGGTCACTACACAGTAAGGTTGATAAAAGCTAATTCACACGCAGCGGTCCAAAAATAACGCTGATTTTTGCACAGCAACCGACGTAAAGGGTAACATTTTGTTGAAAAATCAGGGATAAATCGCGAGTAGTACGTTACCATCCCCAGGAATTGTCGTAATTCTTCTACATTCGAAGGACGTGGCATTTCTGACACTGCTCGAACCTTTTCTGGCGATTTGCTTATTTTGTTATATTCGATAACGTACCCCAAATATTCAGTTTTTGTTTGAAAAAACGAACATTTCCTTTTGTTTAAATGCAAATCATTTTCTGCTAACCTTTGCAAACACATTCGCAAATTAGAAGTGCATTCATCTTTAGTAGCGGCATGGACGATGATGTCATCGAAATATGCTTCTACGTTTGGAAGTCCCCGCAGAAGTTGTGAGAGGATACGATTGAATTCCGAAGGGGCAGTCTTTATTCCGAAACTAAGTCTGTTCATCTTGTACGTTCCTTTGTGTGTGGACATTGTTTGAATTTTACTTCCCTCTTCATCGACTTTCAAATGTAGATATGCTTTATATAAGTCTAATTTACAGAAGTATCTGGAATTTCTAAAACTATTGATAAGGTCTTCGTACTTTACATCTTTAACTTGATTATCGGGGCCCAAGAAAGCTGATAGATTGTTATAGTGAATTGAGCCAATTGACGCACAAAGAAGTTGTGCCTTCTTTGTTGGATCTACAACATTTTTGACAGCAAGGTAAATGTCAAATCTTTCTAGGTAACATGCAAATTTCTCCTTTTTAGGATCGTAATTTTCGAACGGAGCAATATTTAACATCGATTCGGAACCTGTAGTAGATGGTCTATTTAGAAGTTGTTGAACTAGTTGTTGTTGGCTGTTTGTAATTGTTTCAGCAAAAACTCCAAGAATTTGTTTGAGTTGATTGGCATCCATTTTATTTGAAATGTGATTGAAATTGAAAACAGTTGTTGTTACGATAAATTCGACGTACACTTGTATTTTGAATTTTCACCTCGTCGCCAATTATTATATCTATTATATTGAACTAACTACATAAAAATATTAACATTAATAGACACTAATAGAAAAAATACGTTATTGATATATGTCTCAACTCGCATAACCATGGCAACACAATAACAGGATATAACAGGAAGTAACAGAAGTATTGACAAAATTCGGTTTAATCCAGATTTTACAACTCAATCTATGACGTTTGCATACGAAACCTATAATAAAAACATTAAAAATAGATTGGTGAGAAATTTAAATTTATAAAGGAACAGTAAAAATTGTTTGTGGGTTCTTTAATTTGGTCCAAATTTTAAATTCAAATCAACAGAAAAATTAACTATTAAAATTAAAACTTAAACTTTCCCTCCAAAACAAACCTACCTACGTCAAATTTAAACAAACGCGGTAAAATTTAAATTACGCGATAAACCCGCTTCTCTGGTAGGCCCCCCACTATTGTGTAAAGGAGACACGAATACATGGGCAATCATTGAATAAAGAATAGAGAGGAAGGAGAGTATCGTATCATTGGTGCATAAAAATTGGTTACGGAAGTTCAGCCATTTGTACACCACTGTTGAGTCATCTTTGTTTACATTTTGGTCGTGTTGACAGTTGACCATAACCTGCAAATTTTGAAATATTTAATTGTTGATTGTTACAGTCACCGAACTCCAATTAGAGTTATAAATATGGCAATTGTTTCTGTCAATTTCTATGTAACAGGAAACATGTTAGTAGCCATTTTGCCACCACTTTGATTTCAAAGTCGAGGGCGCATATACTCCTTCCTCTCTATTCTTTATTCAATGTGGGCAATGAACTATAATCGGGAGGGGGAGTCAAAACCAAAATTAAGTATCAAAAACGCAGGCCTATATTTAATCTCCCCTAAAATTTAGATGCTTCGTAGCACAAGCCACAAACCACTAAAAATAGACTGTCCACTGCTATATAGGAAAATAGTTGGTAGAGAAATGCGGGTGTTGACCGGCACAAGCCGAAAGGAGAGTGGACAGTTCAACCGACGATTACGAAGAGAAAGAACTGTGAAGAAAACTCCTCGTTTACACAATTAATTAATAAAGATCAAGTTGATTAATATTAAGACATAACATGAAACTTTGTATTGTTAAAGGTCTTCAATCAATATTAATACCAAAGTTTATGTTTTAAGACATGAAAATTCACCAAAAGTTACAATAAGCAGCAACCACAGATATCTGTATAAACAAAAGGACAGTTGGTGCTCAAGAAGAACCAATTCAATATGTCGGTTGTCGACACCGGTTCATAAGAAGTATAGAATTGAACGTTAAATTGAAATCTGCCATCTCCATCCACTGCGAACTCAAGATAGAGTTCAGTGTCTCCATCAATTAACATACTTTTATTCAATGATACTATTAGGTACCACAGACAATATATGTACAGACGGACAATGCAATGCTATAAAAGTAAACGCAACGCTCTACATAATATGGTTAGTGTGTTGCATACCTTGAAACCTACTCGAAACTGTTTTAAAAGAGTGGTTAATAGTATATTATACACCAAGGTGGTGAAGACTGTTATTATTGACCGAGCACCAAGATTATTTCGCGAGGGGCTTTGCCCCGAGCGGAATAAGGTGCGAGGTCTATAAATGGCTTCACCACCGTGGTGTATATACAATTTTTTCCACTACTAGTCAAATTTAAGACACAAATTAAAAATAAAAAAATTTCTTGTAAAAATCAAGTAGGTAGCACAGGAATGCAAGTTCGCCTTTCCACTAATAAAACAAAAATCAAGTAGTTTGATGCAGATTGACATTTCCATTAATAAAACTTTTATTCAAATAATTTTATCGTGTTACGTAATTTTAAGCAGCAAATACGTTAAATACAATCTCCTGGGTATACAAAATTATGTTGCACAAGTTTTTGTTAAACAACTATCCCTGAATTCTCACAAGGTTTGAATTTGTCCATTATTAACCTAGGTTAATAATAGAAGAAATTATTGACCACTAGGCAGAGAAATTAAACTTCTCAGTTGTCTAGGATACGCAATAATTGTCAACTTCACAGCTAGTAGTGGAAAAAAGTATTTTTCCGCCGATCGTTAAAAAATTATGACATTTCTGACAGAATTTTGAAAGGAAAAGGACAAGATTCCGGTGCATGTAGTCGTTGCTAGGCAGCCAACGATTACTGTAAGGAAATATTCATTTCTGTACTGTAAAGAAATGTTCATTTCCTTACAGTGATTAGAACATTCAACAAGGTACTAATGAAAACTCATTTAACAAGTCATATTTAATTATTTCGTTCTATTAATAGTTATTGTTATATTACAATTATAACAAGTGTTAATTATCGATTATTATTGGTATTAAAATTAGTATTGGAATTGCAAATCGCGTCGTCTGATAGCTACAATGTTGGTACTTCTCCATGGATACCGACGTTCGTTATTTTCAAGGCATCGCTTATTAATTATTTTCTTCATAAAATAATTTTTAGAATTTCCATGTTTTCAGTCTGTTTTTTAACAATCGGCGGAAAAATAGTATGTAGGAAAAGCAACATTCCCCGACTCTGTGTTGCTGGGCTCGGCTGGCGCCTCGCCCAACAATATTCACATCGTCCGGGAATGTTACGCTTTTCCTACTCGATACACAATGTACTATTAACAGATGCAGTAATTTTTGTAAAATCCGAAGTATATAAGTATATAACATATATATACAGCAGACATCAGCAGACATAACACAGAAGCGACACTCCCCGATCCCGCCAAAACAAAATTTCTTGGCGCATGTCGCGTCGCTATACTTTTGTTAGTACAGTTGTCTGTGGTACAATCAAAGAACATATTATATACCATTCTTTGGTACAATTTATTATATCAACGGTAACATAACATGTAAAGTCTGTCTCAAAGTATATCGTCTTGAAATTTACCTCATTGAAGGATTTATTTTCTAATCTGAATTGTTAGTACATAAACACGTTTTAAATGCCTACCTGATTGTGATAACGAAGGGGGCCTCTAGGTATTTTATGACAGGGCAATTTCAAGACGATGTACTATGAGACAGACTATACTTAAATTTAAATTACAAGCTGTTTATTAGGTTTCAGATATTTAGCCTTATAAATTTGCGAATAGGGAATTTAAAACATCTGGAAAAAATTTTAAATTAAAAATTTTATGTAATCTTTAGTTTAAAATAATAGAAGTAGATGCTTATTGTATATTGAAAATAAATGTTTTTTAAAAAGTATGTACCTACTTATCTATTTGTTTTTTATTCCAATGTAAACTATTAAAAATTAACTTAACATTTGCGAAATATGGTTGCCATACAGAGAAGTAGATTAATGCTGAAAACTAAAGTGTTTTTAAGTTTCCCACGTAAAGTGCTAACAATAACATGGCGAACGCGAAGGTCACCCGGATTTGTCAAACGAACATCAAACGTGCCGCCACAAAATTTTTTGAATGTACGTCTGTATACAAAATGTCATCACTTATTTGGTCTTCATTGAAACGAAATAGTTTTTTTATACAACTGTCATTAAAAGTGACATTTTAACGGCTGTCAAGAGTGTTAAAAATACTTGGTGTTAGAAATATTTTTAACACTGGCCAATAATAGAGCTGTATTAACCAATGTTGTTTGTTGGCGTTGATTGAAATATTAATACAATCAACGTTGTTGGTAACTATCTAACTAAGGTAATACGGCGTCACCTAACACGGGGCACTTCACAGCAAATATCAGTTTATAGAAATAGGTATGTAAGTATTAAATTTTTCTATTTTATTATCAAAATAGAAGTACAGTTAGGTATACAAAAAACTTTGTATAATATTTGTGTTAAAAGTAACTTTTATTTTGCTCGTGAAATTGCTCCACTCGCTTCGCTCGTTTCGCAAACTTTTCACTCACGAAATAAAACAGTACTTTTAACACTCATATCATAAATAGCTATAACGAATTTTTAATAGTTTGCGTTGATTTTGAAAAAGGTGAAAAAGGGAATTTTAGTGACCATTGGTTTTTTTGTTTTACTGTTGTAGTAACACAACAAAAACGTAAAAAAGAATGAGAATGATATAATTTTGTACTTACCTAATTGTATTAAATAATTATGTTGAAGATTCCTTACTTTTATTTTTTTGGGTGAACATAGAACAAAAACAGCTAGTAAAGTAAAGTATTTTTTTGCTTTATATTTACGGTTTTCAAAATACCGGCATTGTAAGCCCTATTTATATTCATAGTTCAATTACTACCTATATGATAATTAAATTAATTACATCTATATCTTTTCAAATGACATATTGAAAATCCTACAATGTAATGGGAAAATTGCATTGGCCACATCAGCTCACATTTCAATCTTTCAAAGTGTGATATCTATTTCCATGTCGAACTAAACAACTTTTCCATTTTGTGTTAAAATTGCACTTGTGACATTTATACTTTTCAGAACGATGATTCATTTTCACATGTTTCAATAAGGATCCTATTAATTTAGTGGTAAAGTTGCACTGGTGACACTTAAGCTCTTCCGAACGATGATGCACTTTCACATGTGTCATTAAGTATCTTTCCAATTTAGTGGTAAAGTTGCACTTTGGACATTTAAGATTTTCTGAACTATGATGCACTTTTATATGTTCCAATAAATGATGTTTCGATTTTGTGACATAATTGCACTCAGCACATTCAAACTTTCTTGAACCATGTTGCACTTTCACATGGGTCATTAAGTGTACTTTTAATTTAGTGGTAAAGTTGCACTGGAGACATTGAAGGTTTTTTGAACTATGATGCACTTTCACATGTTCGAATAACCTTCGTTTCCTTCGTGTGGTATAATTGCACTCTGTACATTCAAACTTTTCTGAACCATGTTGCTCTTTCACATGTGTCCTTAAGTATACTTTTAATTTAGTGGTAAAGTCGCACTGGTGACATTTATGGTTTTCTGAACTATGATGCATTTTCCTATGTTGCAATAAACTGTGTTTCCATTTTGTGACATAATTGCACTCAGTACATTCAAACTTTTGTGAACCATGATGCACTTTCACATGTGTCATTAAATATTGTTTCAATTTAGTGGTAAAGTTGCACTGGTGACACTTCAACTCTTCTGAACCATGATGGACTTTCACATGTCTCATTAAATATCGTTTCAATTTAGTGGTAAAGTTGCACTGTGAACATTTAAGGTTTTCTGAATCATGATGCAGTTTCATATGTAGCACTAAATCTTGTTTCCACTTTGTGGAATAACTGCACTCAGCACATTGAAACTTTTCTGAACCATGTTGCTCTTTCACATGTCTCCTTAAGTATACTTTTAATTTAGTGGTAAAGTTGCACTGATGACATTTATGGTTTTCTGAACTTTGATGCATTTTCATATGTTGCAATAAACTGCGTTTCCATTTTGTGACATAATTGCACTCAGCACATACAAACTTTTGTGAACCATGATGCACTTTCACATGTGTCACTAAATATCGTTTCAATTTAGTGGTAAACTTGCACTGGTGACACTTCAACTCTTCTGAACCATGATGTACTTTCACGTGTGCCATTAAGTATCGTTTCAATTTAGTGGTAAAGTTGCACTGTGAACATTTAAGGTTTTCTGAATCATGATGCAGTTTCATATGTAGCACTAAATCTTGTTTCCACTTTGTGGAATAACTGCACTCAGCACATTGAAACTTTTCTGAACCATGTTGCACTTTTATATGTCTCGTTAAGTGTAGTTTTAATTTAGCGGTATAGTTGCACTGGCGACATTGAAGGTTTTCTGAATCATGATGCATTTTCATATGTTGCAATAATCTGTGTTTCCATTTTGTGACATAATTGCACTCCTGACATTTATATTCTTTGTAAGTGTGGCATATTTTAATATGTTGAGTTACATTTCTCCTACATTTTGTTACATAAGTACAGTGAAAACATTTCAACTCTTGTATATTAAATTGCAATTCCGTAGCTGTTGAATGACAAGTTAGTATTTGCAAAGGATTTAAAAGGTGATCGTTAGAGCTAGTTGTAGAATCATCCAATTCAAACTTTAGTGATGTACCATTTTGATCATCGTCATAATATTCATTTAACTGAAAATCTTGTTTTCCACAACACAAAATTAGTTCTTCCTCGTGCTTTGGTTCTACTAGTTCTATTTTTGGCACTGTTTGCTCCTCACAACTTGAATTAATTTCTATTTTTTGGAAGGGTTCGTCCTTTATTACATGCATCATTATGTTAATACCGGGTGATTCTTTAATACTGATGACAGTTTGAATTTCCCGCAAAACAAAAAAAATTTGAAAGTTGGTAATAAATAGATTGTCATTAATTAAATTCCAGTGGTGTATGTAGTATCAGTCTCTTAATTAATAATTAGTTTCTAATTTACAAATAAATCTGCCGTTTTACAACAAATTTTACATTTACACCAAGCACAGTTACGATAGTAACATTTTATTGAATAAAGTATAAAAGTATCTGTTTTAAAGAACGTTGAAATTGCAGAATGTATATGTAAATAGGAAGCAGCAAATTAACTACGGCACTGATGTCAAAAAAGAACGAAGAAAATAACTAAAAGTATTTCACCGCCAATTCAACACCGTAAAAAACACTAGAATTGTACGCGCGAAATTCAAACTGTCATCAGTATTAAAGAATCACCCGGTATTATCTTCTCTTGACATTTTTAAACTTTAGAACTATTAAAAATATTAATAATTCAATATAAAATTAATAAAAGTTAAGTAGTACATAAATAAAAGATGATAAAAAGTTGATTTAGACTAAATCAACCACGATTTTAGTTTGGTGGGACGATGATGTAACGTAAATTTTAATTTAATGAAGATTGAAGATGGAACTACTTGGAACTACTATTGTCTTCGAACATATAACAAAAGGAAGGAACATCCCTATAGTTTAGTAGATGGTACAATGTAACGGAAGTTACGCAGGCTTTACGTCACAGTGACGTAACAGTAAACCATTTGCGATTGGTCAAACGGGTGTAGCGTGCAGTTTGTCGATTTAAAATAAAAAAATTACCAGTAGCGTAGAATTCATTATACGGTTAAGAACATAGAGAATGTGCAAAAAATTAGAAATATGCATACCAAATTAATTATGTTTAAAGGGCAATAAAATTAAAAAAAAATCATGCGTTTTATTTTGTTTACAGCAAGCGCGTAAACATACAAATGTTGGATTTACGACCCTGCTTAACAGTACACCAATGACTCGACGGAATACGTCACAGTAGGTAGCCATATTGGTAAACCATTAATGTTACTCATTTTGCCATATACATGTTCCTTCCTTTTGTTATATGTTCGAAGACTATATTGTCCTCTGCGAAGATCTACTACGTTACGTTTACACTACTTTTGTTAACTTCTTTAAATTTTCGAAAAAACTAAAAAGAAATATTTTACAAAAGTTGTAAAACACATGGAAATGTTTACTTTTCTTAAAATGCAGCAAGAGCTTATAATATGGAAAAGCCTTGCGGGACGTGTCCGAGGCAACTGCATGTTTGCAACGCACTATTTCTACATCAGAGAGGATCAAATAATACAATAAACAGAAATATTGACAAAATTCGGTTTAATCCGGTTTAATCAAGATTTTACAACTAAGGGCCGTATGCACCGTCGTGTTTTAATTTTAATCCCGATTATCTGCCTATCAAACTCATTCGACGAATCAAGATTAGACGTAAAACGCGATTAAAACACGACGGTGCATACAGGCATAAATCTATGACGTTTGCATACGTAACTAACGTAACCTCAAAACTAATAAAAAGATTGGTGAGAAATTTAAATTTATAAAGGAACAGTAAAAATTGTTTGTGGGTTCTTTAATTTGGGCCAAATTTTAAATTCAAATCAACGGAAAAAATTAAACTTTCCCTTCAAAACAAACCAAAACTACGTCAAATTTAAACAAACGCGGTAAAATTTAAATTACACGACAAACCCCACTCATAACTGGCACGTGATCGTAATGGTCTGGTCTCTGGCTGGTATAGGTCCCCCCCCTATTGTGTAAAGGAGACACGAATACATGGGCAATGAACTTAGATCATATATTTTAATGGATTGCTAAAGCACGAGAATATAACGCGCCAACATGTGAAGGATAGAAGATATCTGTTGTTCTACAGATGGCGGAAGTGACAAAAGCGCAGGCGCCAATTGAGAATATAATTTTAACCTAAAGTTAGGAAGTTGGACATTTTTTAATATTGTTAATAATTTTTGTAAGGGAACTTCTGCACATATTTTCAATATAAAAGAGACGTATTTATGCTGTTAATCATAGTAGTTAGTTAAGTTGAAATGTAAGCTAACCTAACTTATTCTGTTTTACAGAAATATCTTCTCTACAATAAAAAATAGTTAATTTTCTGTTTATTTCACTAACTAAAGGCATCATTTACATGTGTACGTGCACCATTAGGTCTTGATTTTACTTATTAATTACAATATATATGCTGTACATCAGATAGAGGTTTGCTATAACGTAACCAACCAGTTGACCTATTTTCATCAATGTTGGGAGAAATATTAACACTGCAACAATTTTAGATGAGAACATAGATCATATATTTTTAATGGTCTAAGGATGAGAATATATTTCACGATATAGGTACATACAAAACCAACGAAATAATACACATACACAATGGAAAATTTTTGTTATTAATTTTTCAAATTTAAATGGTAGGTTATAATTGCGGCAAGTTACTAACATGCGCACTAATCATTTCCGCCACTAGAAACGATACTATATATCGATCTCTTTTTTTACATCTTGGCGCGTTGGCCACATTGTGAAAGATGAGTGTATATGGTCTAAGGCAATGAACTAATCGGGAGGGCGAGGGCTCAACTCAACTATTAAAGGCACTCACTCGCTATCGCTCGTTCGTACGTTAAACAGTTTCGTTTATTAATCGCCTTCATTAACCAACTAGTTTATTAAATAGCTACACAGATAAATTAACAATAAAACATTACTAAAGTTTGATTTTCGAGAAGGTGCGTGTACGTCATAGACATTTTACATAGTTACAATTGTTGTCAACAATATAATAACAATAGTAACTAAGAAAAATGCCTATGACGTACACGCACCTTCTCAAAAATCAAACTTTATTAAACATTTGCTTTGTGACAATTTTTTATTCCGTATTTCTAAAGTTTCCTATACATTTGCGTTTTTTTTGTTTTCTAAATTGAATGAAGATTTGCCCGATTGGTGAAGAACAAGATTTATTCAATGATAAAGACAATGAAGTACCTAAATATATATACAGGGTGAATCGGAAGGATCGCACCCAACTCCAGGACTGCATTCTACACATCAAAATAATAAGAAAAAACTCAAATGTTCTTATTCGATTCTCATTTGTTAAATTTGTTAAAGAGGCACTAATTCAACGAATAATTAAAACTGGCGCAGTTCTTCAAGATAAACAACAGCAAATAGGACAAGCAACAGGCGCTGTTTGCAGACGAAGCAGAGCATGTTTAGAACTCAATGGGGGTGTTTTTGAACACCTTATAAAAAGTCATAACTATTAAACAAATGTTACCGTTACATTGTATTTTTTTTTTAAATTTCGCTATAACTTGAAAACAAAGGAGAGTCGAATAAGAACATTTGAGTTTTTTCTTATTATTTTGATGTGTAGAATGCAGTCCTGGAGTTCGGTGCGATCCTTCCGATTCACCCTGTATACAGAAGCAGGGAGAAGTCCACTTTATTTCAAATAAATTTTTTTCATGGTAATTTTGAAGCGATCGTGGAATATCAGTAGGTATCAAAGAAATTTCATAAAAAAATGGGGCGGACCAGTTATCCCGTCCGGATGTCGTGTCGTGCAAAGCATGAGATCCAGAGGAGAAGGAAAAGAGAATTGGGGGGGGGGGGGTGATTATAAGAGATAAAGATAAAGATACGCAGCGATTAGGGAGTAGGATTAGGATTAGGCAAGGGAAATATAATGTGAAATATGGGGAAATCATGACAGATTACTAGTCCACCTACAGGAAGGACTAAGTAGGAAGAGGATGGGAATATTGGCAAGGATGTAGACGCGGGAACGAGAAGAGAGAGAACAAGTATTGGTAGGAAGATGAGAAGAGAAGATGCAGGTTATATGGAATGGGATGGGAGAACTTAATGCACATGTTAGGGGGCTGTGCGGAGCTGAGGGAAGAGGAAAGAGGCTTGAGAGAGATTTTCGCTTTTTGTTCCAGACTTACAGAAATCTTGTGGCTCGTTCATTGTCTCCGTACACTTTTCAGTTTTGGAGCTGTGTGAGTAATACACATTATTCTCTTACAGTCGCATCGAGTGCAGGGATAATTGTTGTCTTAAGCAGCTTAATAGGACAAACTCACAATTAACTATCAGTTTTTATCTCTGGAGATTCCGTCGAAGGTGAGCGAATGCCGGCTGCTTTCGACGATTCCTCCTCACCATTAAATAAATATCATTTTTACCGTCTCTTCGCCCCACGGTTAATATGCTTGTTTTTTTTTTTCAGGGAACCAATTCTTCTCTCTGAGGAGGGAAACTTTTCTAGTCTGTACGCGAAATCGGGCGAGTTCTTTGTTCCCCAAATACACTGTTCTTGAGTTGTTCTCTTTTTCGTACGACACCTTATTACTTCTAAGCCACTGCTGAAAGCCATGCGAAAGTAATTTAATAAAATTTCTTTCTTATTTAAAGTAATGTATTTTAGCACCGATAAGTAATTACAGATAGGTAACAGTATGGGTGTGAACAATTATTACAAATAGGTACTTAGATATAGGTACTATTAACGGTAGGTACAAATATTACATTTCAATAGCGCATTGCTATGAGGAGATTTTATTTAATAATTTCTCCTTCAAGAGACTCCATAATCTATCTTTATATCACTTTTTTAAATAAACTAATACTTGCACAAATAAGTTATAAAACAGAAGATATAATATAACTAAGCATTTTTAGATAAATTAGATACTATTTAGCAAATGTTCGTTAATTCTGAAAAATCTATTGCAATAATGTAAAAAATTACGAGTTGTAATAAATCAGTTTGATGTAATAAAAAGAAATTTAACATGATTAGCACTGACTGTACACATTACAATATATGGTTGGTACATGCAGCCACTATGCAAATTCCTCCATATTAACTATATGGATTCTAATAAATTATGTAAGCTCGCGGTTAAGTACATCATACATTTTCTGTTTTGTGTTTCGCATAATTATGTACTGTGATGTTTAAAAAAGCTTATAGCCAGGTCGACATGTTTTGCAGAACTGTAAAGGTCTATATAATATCTCATTTTAAACAAGAATGATACTTTACTGTGTCTGTGTGTGGGTAAATACCTATATAAATGTAATAACTAAAATTTATGCATTAGTAGCGATTACACCTTACCAAATTTATTCATTGTAGCTATACGTTTAAGATTTTAGGAAGTTGTAAATGAATACTAAATTTAGATACATCATTAAAGGTCCTGCAATAACATTATCATGGTCTTTCATGTACCTATCTTTTTTCATAAAATTGGGAAAATGAAATTCTCTCTTTAGAATTAATTTTTGAGTTGAAACCGATGACGCGACGGTCTATAACTTATTCAATCATTCACAAGATGGCCCTAATAGAATTTTATTTTGTTTTGTCAAAAATGGTTTACTAGAAGATGGCGGCACCAGTGCCTATACCAGAATCGTATCGACGGTGGTCTATTTTCATTCGAATTTTTCTGCAAATGTAAGGGATAAGGTTAAATGTATTTTTATTCAAAACGAAGTCCACCTTTAACTAATAACTATACTGCGGTTCACTCTCAATTTACAGTACAACAAAGGTGCGATACTTCCTTAGCAAATAATTGAATACTTAATACTGTAACGAAAAGGATAAATAACCCACCTAATTTCTTCTGTTTTCAATAAAGTATTATCATCTAAGTTTTATAAACCAGTAAGTTTGAAAAATGATTGTTTAGGAATATAGAAGTACAATTTAACAATAAAAGATAAACAATTACGTAGTTATAAGAGATTGAGTATAAATTAATTGGGTAAATAAACAGAAGTTGTTAATCCAGTATCCATCGCTGAAACCGGAAAATGCGTACTTTGCCTCCCAGATGCCAGAGTGGAGAACTTTGTGTTATGGGCTTATAAAATTTATAAATGAAGACACTTTCTACAAAATCCATGTCTGAGTATATTAGAAAGATCTAACGCTTCTTTAGAATGTCATAAGTTGTTGTTCTATATAAGAGAAAACATTTTGGAAATTCTGTGGTGTAAAAAGAGCTAGAGTTTATAAAAGGTAGGACGAAATTGGGGAGCAGTTAAATGGTGAAGAGCGAGAAATCACGAAGAAATTATTTATTAAAATAATTTTTAAAGCATTGCTTTGTTTAGAATATGGGTTAGGTGTGGCAGAAAATATATGTCTCAACTGGATGAAGACTAATTTTGAGAAAGAAAACGTTGATCCTGTTGAAGAAAGTTCAAAAAAGGTAAATGATTTGTTTGTTGAGGATTTGAAACAAAAAATGTTAATGTAGGAGATTATATTGAACACAGAAAACGTAAAGAGAAATAAGAAAGAAAAGAATAAGGAATCTGATGCTACGATTTTTACAACGGATTTACACTCTGTACTGCTTTTTTTGTAATCGACAATTTCGTCAAGTACTACTACAAAACCAAATTGGTTGTAAGTACATAATTTTACTGTGGCGACCGCGTGCCAGATCAGCAGCATACTGAGACGAATCTGCAAGTTCATTGGCTGACCAATGAGAGCGCGGCGTCACCGGCCGAAAGGTTTAAAAGCAACGGCATTGGAGAACACAATCGCTTTCCGATCGTGCTACAGAAAACATCCACCTGACCTCCAGTTACCTGCTACCTGCGGAACCAGCCGACCTCCGTTCAACCCACGGCAGCTTCCTACTCCCTCTACCGCTTGCCACATTTACTTTTTTTTAATCTAAAATCTGAAGAAGAGGGTTATTGATTTTTCTGAAGTGAGACTGATGCTGCATTTTCTTCCATTATTATCAATTTTATTCAAAATGAAGTTATCTTACTAATAGCATAGGCTAATAAATACATAGCCTATGCTAATATCCATCGTAGAAATTGAAATACTAATATTTCAATCAACGGTATAAGCTAAGTCATTCTTCAAACAAGATGAAAATGAAGACCAAGCAAAATTGTTGCATGGAAGTTTCCGATTTATATAAAGAAAAATAACAGAAGAAAAGTACATATTTATATTTACCAAAGCTGAAAAGAATCACAATTTCTACGACAGCTTTGCTTATGAAGAAAAATGTATCTATGAATAAATAAATCTTCGTTGTTGTAATACAATTATTTTTATTGAAAGGTCATTTATTATTTCGTTTATTCCATATCCCTCTTACATTAATCATTTTCATATGAAATGTGTGTAAATCTAATTCATCAATGGTTTTCATTAATCTTTTCGAATTATTTTATTAATTATTCAAAATAATTTTGTTACACAAGCTTAAGTTTCACTGACGATATCTACAGGATATACACATTACCATAGACTAAATACTCCTTGGTCTATGACATTACCTACCTACTAAATGAAAATATCATGAGAAAATACTTCTATTTAAAAAAATATAATCATTCTTCCTTCCTTTATGTTGTTGTTGAAACTTGAAACAATTCATAATGTTGATAACAATGCACGCCCGCTTATTTATTGGTGTTTTTCTACCTTAACTTACCTTTTAAATGAATGTATAGTGTCTCTAATCATACAATTTTCATTCATTTGTAAGAAAAAGTGTGAGGTTTCATGTTTAGGAATTTCAGATTATCTATCTTTACAAGAATTTTTCTAAAAATAAATGTATAATGTACCTATAGCTACTGTTTTGTTTCCCGTGTCGAAGATACTCTATGCCTACAAATCTACATGAAGTAAATGTTTAACATATAACTAGGTAGGTATAACTGGTTTTTGTGAATGAAATATTAAAAGAAAAGGTTCTGTACAATGAAATATAATATACAGGGTGTATTTTTGGGGGCTTTAGTTAGACGTTTCTGGGAAAGTTTTATAGGTAGGTTTATGAAAATTTGTACTTAGGGGTTACTTAAAAAGCCGAGTCGATGTAAAATATTTTCAAAATGGCAGCACTTCCGGAAATACCGGAAGTAGCTACCAACTTCGTTATTTTAAATAGCAGCCCCTATTTTTATTGCATTTTTGGATTCTACGTGAAATTTCATAACTTTTGATATCAACATGTCAATATCTACAAGTTATGGTTTTTAAGTTATTTCCGTTTATTTAAAAAAAGTAGCGGATGCAGACGAAGAATTCATTACCTACTTGAAAACGGTTGTAGCTATGGCAACCCAGTTCTCACCAGCACATAGGGGAAGAATAGGGATTTCTTTTGGTATACTTAAAAAAAAGTTATGTTGCGTACCACGTCACCTATGAGGCTCCAAATTTAAGAAAATTCAAAGACTGAAAACTCAGTTTTTTTAAATGAAATGACCATTTTCTTACTATTGCATTTAATAGAGAATCAAAATGGGCATATTTTGGTATTACATATACCTATCCCTATCTTTAATAGTTTCTGACTTATTCTCATTTCATTGCAATAGCATTTTTTTCGGATTTTTTAGTAGTTGGCCATGACCTTATGACAAACGAATTTTAAACCAATTAATTCGTCACCTGTTAGATTCAAATCAATTTAGAACCTTGTCTTCTTCAACACATGCTCAAAATGACCGCCTTCATGTTCCAAACACAAACTCTTTTTCGTAAATGTTCTCGTGTGGAGTATTGTATGACTTGTGATTCAGTATATGAGCATATTCTTGCAGAGGGACTCTTCTGTTGCAGGAACAACAATATTGCGTAAAATTTCCAAATAACGTTCTGTATTCAAATTTTCTGGATAAATGTGGAAACATAAAGTATTGTTATTTTTAAACGCACAAAGTACAATAAAACTCCAGCATTCTTGAAAGTGTACATCTCCATTCAAACAAGAATTTTAATGGCACCAGCAATGCGAATTATGGCGATTAAATTTTTACTAAATTTGGCCTCGTCTGACCAAGTAATGTTCCCCAAAAAATATTCCTGGTTCCTTAACATTAGCTATTCGTAAAACTCTTAGTGTAGGTAAGGTGGTACAAAGCTTCCAAAATTCAAACAATTTCATTCCAGTGTTCGGATGGTACGTTCACTAGGACGCGGTCTTTCTGGATATGTCTCAATGAACATATGACAGGCATGTGTTCATTTCACCATAAATAACAATTTGATTCCAAAAATCTTAATATTATGTAAAACCATTGCGAGCCATTTTTCATTTTTTTCGATTATTGAAAAACTTATGTTAACTCATTACAGGTGACGGTTTAGTATCACTTGATTTGTTCAAAATTCGATTGCCATGGTCCATGTCATGGTCAACTACTACAAAATATTCGAAAAAAAATGGTATCAATGCGATGAAATGAGAATAAGTCAGAAACTATTAAAGATAGGGATAGGAACATGTAATACCAAACTATGCCCATTTTGATTTTCTATCAAATGCAATAGTAAGAAAATGGTCATTTCATTTAAAAAATCTGAGTTTTCAGTCTTTGAATTTTCTTAAATTTGGAGCCTCATAGGTGACGTCGTACGCAACATAACTTTTTTTTAAGTACTCAAAAAGAAAGCCCTATTCTTCCTTTAAGCGCTGGTGAAAACTCGGTTGCCATAGCTACAACCGTTTTCAAGTAATGAATTCTTAAAGTACCGTCTGCATCCGCCATTTTTTTTAAATAAATGAAAATAACTTAAAAACCATAACTTGTAGATATTGACATGTTGGTATCAAAGGCTATGAAATTTCACGTAGAATCCAAAAATGCAATAAAAAATAGGGGTTGCTATTTAAAATAACGAAGTTGGTAGCTACTTCCGGTATTTCCGGAAGTGCTGCCATTTTGAAAATATTTTAGATCGATTCAGCTTTCAGAGTAACCCCCAAGTACACATTTTCAGAAACCTACCTATACAACTTTCCCAGAAACGTCTAACTAAAGCTCCCAAAAAAACACCCTGTATTAGAGGGGAATGTTTTCACATCTAATCTAAGTCATTAAGAGGAAATTCTATAACCGGCAAATTCTGGAAACTGAGAGTGAGACAGACTTTAGAAAATAACATTGACCACTAAAATTATGGACTGTTTTTGAACATTAGGTAAGTGGAGTTAATTTGCCAATCCATATAATATCTAGATGGAAGGAATTTTAATAATGGTAAGTGACTATATGTTAATAGAATTACTTTTAAACACGATAAACGGTTAACAATTCAAATAAAATAACATTTTATATACCTAAATGGGTTTTGGTAGGTATAGGTATCTATGTATACATCTAAAGGGTGAGAGATGTAACTCAAAAATATAATATATTTAAGCAACGTTCTGCCAATTTGCGAGTAATAATTCATTTTACTTTTGTACAAAATTCTTTCCGTAAAATTCTTTCTAAGAATATTACCTACTATTTTAGTACACTAATATTAAAAATCTGACTATAAAAATGTATCAATTTGTAAGTTTGGTATTCTTCTTAAGCCACCTTAGCAAAAACTACATTTTAAAAATTGTGTAAGTATTATTGTGTAGGTACGGTAGGTATGATGTTAAAAAGTTGAAATTAAGGCAATAGGTAGGTAAAATCTTATTTCTGTATACCTACCACTGTATTAACCGGGTAACAGTAGGTAAATTTGGGAAAAGAGGCAGTGAATATGTTTGTGGTTAAAATGGCGATCCATCCCATGGCAATCACATGTAGGTATTTGTATAGGTATCACAGATGAATAGCAACTATTGTGGACATACATGTTATTGTCCATAATAACATTTGTATCAAACGTATGTGGCGGCGACAGCCCCCGGTGCCTTGTATCAGACACTGCGGTGATGCGTTATTGTGGTTGTAGCTGTAGGCGGTGGCGCCTTACCGATTCCACGCGTTTGGTTTCCGTTAGACCACTGCAGCGTTCTTAAAAGGGTATTTCTAAAGTCTTCCGAAAACATGCAATATATATAGAAGGTAATCGAATAATTTGTCACTTCCAGTAGATTCGCCAACGCCCGAAAAACCTGAAACAAATACGAAATTATACAATTTTTGTTACAAAAGGCATTTAGGTTATTCTATTACTTCAATTTTATTCTTTTGTCGCGTTGACTTACTTTGTTTGACGCGGCAACCGTCTAATATTGATTATCTTTGAAGAGTATTTTGACAAATATTGATGTTCGAACAAAGAAACTGTAGAAAGATTTCATTTTTTTTTTCTTCAAAGAAAAGTAAGTTATTGAAAGTTCGTTGCATTTTCCCGAACAAATATTAACTTTGTAATTGGTGCAGCGCACGTGAAAAAAAATTCTGGCATGTATTGCCACGAGACTTCCCTCGTATTAACACTTTTTTCAAAAAATAAGTACCTATAGCTGAATTTAGAAAGGAATACTCTTAAACTACATAAAAACCTGCAACTTTATCTTATAAAAAAAATGAGTGCCGCCATTACCTTTGATGACGTCACTTCCGGTATAAGCTAAAATGGCAGCACTCATTTTTTTTATAAGATAAAGTTGCAGTTTTTTATGTAGTTTAAGAGCATTTTTAATACGAGGGAAGTCTCGTGGCAACACATGCCAGAATTTTTTTTTTTGAACACTAATACAATACTTCCCTTTTACTTCGTACTTGGGAAGTAAAACGTGTCAATTGACTATTTCGTTAGAAACAACTAACAATCTGACCCGCTGGATTCCCGAGATGTTTTATTGGTTCACCCTTTAGAGAGTATTTATATTTATATTACCCAAAATGTTCCAAAAATGTAGCAGACGGCCGAGGGAAAAGTCATACAGAAGAAGTGTGGGTATTATGGTTTTTTCAATGTTGCGTCCATGCGCGAAGCCGTAGAAAATGTGCCTGCCACTACACTACGTCCCAAAGTAAAACAATATGGGGTTTCCGGTTTGTGAAAGTTGCCATCCAACTCTTTCCAAAGAAAATGAAGACGAAATTGTTGCTCATATTAAGAAGTTGATTTCTGGGTGTCACTACAGTCGATATTACGTCAATGACTTTCCAAATTGCGAAACAAATGGGCATGGAAAAGCCGGATGGGCATGGGTGCATTATTTATAAAATCCAAAGATAAGCTTACGGATGCCAGAAAACACATCTCGAACCCAAGTTTTAATGAAGCTAATAATTACCTACAGTCCGGACGAGGTTTTGACGCAGTTTAATTTTGGCGCAGAACATATTTACAACATGGACAAGACCGCTTTCTCTGCGTTGTAAACCAAACCTGATAAGATATATGACACTAAAGGTCGTAAGCACTATTAAATAATGCAAAAAGAAGTCAGCGTAATACTGCAGTATGTTCAATGAGTGCGGCAGTCGATCCTAAAAAAGAATATGAAGACAGAGCTTATAGACGGAGCTCCCGCTGGATCCTTTGCCAAAAGAGCGATTGGATGAAGTCCAGAAAACAAAGTGCTTTTCTTGATTCATGGTCATACCGGCCACAAACACCTCAACGTCCTTGAGAAATCGAAAGAAAATATAGAGTGAGAGCTGGCTGCAAAAAAGCTGGCTTATCGAGTAACAGCATGAAATGATTTTTAAAAGCTAGTACTTATACAGACCATCCATAAAATCTTTGGCTGCCTGGGCGGAACTTGTGCAGAAATTCGCCATGCCATCTCTCCTGAATATTTTTTGGCACGTTACCTACTATACCTATCAAGCAACAGCATGAAATTACTCTTAAAACATAGCTTTTATACAGTTAAAAAAGAAAAAATTTGTCTGTCTTGTTAAATCTTGTGCTATACCTAGGCAGAAAACTTTTTTTAATTTTTTTTTGGCACGTTTCTGTACCTATCGAGTAACAGCTTCAAACTATAACCAAATTATAGTTTGAACATAACTCTATAAGAAAAATCATGGCTACCTCGTTAAATCCTGTGCTAATGCCTAGGCAGAAAACATTCTCTTTCTCAAAGTCTTATGACACCACTAATACAACTATCATAGAAGTACTTAGGAATAAACAAGGAATCGTCCAATGAACAATTATAATGAATTCGATAAAATAATTTTATAATATAAAATATTCAGTAATACAGGGTGTTTTTTTTTGGGAGCTTTAGTTAGACATTTCTGGGAAAGTTTTATAGATAGGTTTTTGAAAATTTGAACTTAGAGGTTACTCTGAAAACCGAATCGATGTAAAATATTTTCAAAATGGTAGCGCTTCCGGAAATGCCGGACGAAGAATTGCATTTTTGAATTCTACGTGAAATTTCAGTTCTTTTAATACCCACATGTCAATATCTACAAGTTATGGTTTTTAAGTTATTTTCACTTATTTAAAAAAAAATGGCGGATGCAGACGGTAATTTAGGAATTGATTAGGTACTTGAAAACTGTTGTAGCTATGGCAACCGAGTATTCTCTAATCTAATCTAATCTAATCTGTAAAACCATTGCGTGCCATTTTTTTCCATTATTGAAAAACTTATGTTAACCTATAACAGGTGACGGTTTAGTATCACTTGATTTGTTCAAAATTCGATTGCCATGGTCCACGTCACGGTCGACTACTAAAAAAATCCAAAAAACTGGTATCAATGCGATGAAATGGGAATAAGTTAGAAACTATTAAAGATAGGGATAGGAACATGTAATACCAAAACATGCCCATTTTGATTCTCTATCAAATACAATAGTAACAAAATGGTCATTTCATTTAAAAAATCTGAGTTTTTAGTCTTTGAACTTTCCTAAATTTGGAGCCCCATAGTTGCGAGCTCATACGCAACTTAACTTTCTTTAAGTGCGCCAAAAGAAAGCCTTATTCCTCCTCTATGTGGGTTCCGGACACTTCGCCCCCCACATTTCGCCCCACACATTTCGCCCCCACACATATCGCCCCCGACACATTTCGCCCCCACACATTTCGCCCCCACACATATCGCCCCCGACACATTTCGCCCCCACACATTTCGCCCCCAGACATGTACATAGCAAATATACAGTGGATACAGAAATTGTTTTTCCTTTTTTCAGCTTTCTCATCTGACAGCCAGATGGGTGAATTCTTTTCACTAAAGAGAAATACCGCAAATAAATGAAACGGAAGCAGACTCAAATTAAGAACAATAATGTAAAAGAATATTGTTTTTTACATTATTATTCTAATTTCAATTTGGTAGGTTTAGTATATTTTTTTTCAATTGAAACAAAAACGGGAATGTGAAACTAAAGAACGTTTGAAACTAGAACGAATGCTAACCTAAGCGTAGATTGATCCGAGGTTAAAGGTAGGTTTAGTATATTTTTTTTTCAATTGAAACAAAAACGGGAATGTGAAACTAAAGAACGTTTGAAACTAGAACGAATGCTAACCTAAGCGTAGATTGATCCGAGGTTAAAGGTAGGTTTAGTATATTTTTTTTCAATTGAAACAAAAATTTATGTATTCGGGGGCGAAATGTGTGGGGGCGAAATGTGTCGGGGGCGATATGTGTGGGGGCAATATGTGTGGGGGCGAAATGTGTGGGGGCGATATGTGTGGGGGCGATATGTGTGGGGGCGAAACGTGAGGGGCGAAATGTCCTAGAACCGATAGTAAGTTGTATTAGTGGTATCATAATACTTTGAGAAAGAGAATGTTTTCTGCCTAGGCATTAGCACAGGATTTAACGAGGCAGCCATCATTTTTCTTATAGAGTTATGTTCAAACTATAATTTGGTTATAGTTTGAAGCTGTTACTCGATAGGTACAGTAACGTGCTAAAAAATATTCAGGAGAGAGGGCCTGGCGAATTTCTGCACAAGTTCCGCCCAGGCAGCCAAAGATTTTATGGATGGTCTGTATAAGTACTAGCTTTTAAAAATCATTTCATGCTGTTACTCGATAGGCCAACTTTTTGCAGCCAGCTCTTGGACTAATAGGATAATACTATTTTGCATTCCAGTGCGCTGTACTCTATTGTCAGCCTTTAGGCAAAAAGATTTTTTTGATCACTGCAATCCTATTACAATCAGGAGATTTGTTTTTGGCTGAAGTCACGATGCATCTCAAAGTTGCATTACCTGCGACGACATGAATTATTCCAAACGATTCCGGAATGGACGTTTGCTTTGGCCGAAACCACCAATTGTCCCTTTGGCGATGAAGAAAATGCAAAAAGTACTGTGGTAGAAGCAGAAAATCAGTGAAAGCCTCAATTTTATCCGTTAGTATTGAGGACCTATCACCCCTATATCAAGAGTATTCGAATTGCCACAAAAAGCCAGAAAACCTTGAAAAAAGTTCTTGTAACATTATGACAATGAACATACTGATAAATATCGTGAGCTTTTTGTAAAAAATGAATAAATTACGTAGCAAACATCTTAAGCCAAAATATAAAAACGAGAGAGATACTAACTGCACTATTTTTTCTGATACTACTCAAAAGGCACTTTAAACCGTCAGTTGAGAGACGTATTATTTTCAGTTTTTTTTTAAATTCCAAAAGTGCCATTTAGGAACAGGTTGCAGGTTTCTATCGCATATCTTCAGCATTGCTTATGTTTCACTTGTGCCATCTAGTTGTAAAAGGGGCGAAGAATGAGTCCTTGCTATGCTCAAACATTTTACAAATGCGGCCCTTCTGTTCTCAATATTCGATAATATTGATCACAATCCCGTTAAGTGCATACTTTTCTTGATAGAGGTATATGAAATAATGATGACGGTCCTTCGCCTCTGGAGTCTGGACTGTTTCTACGTCCAAGGGTTGCCTATTTCTCAATCAATTTAGGCAAAAGAAAGAGAGCATGACAACGAGTAACTCATGAAGAATATGAGGCGTTTCAATTCAGTTTCTTGCGCGAAGAAAAGCTTCCAAGGGTTTCAGACCATTTCGATCTGGAAGGAATATTCTATAATCTTTGGCTATGATAAATTGCAGTCCATTCACAATCCAATCTCTCCCTGAGGAACAGACCAAAAAAGTATCGTAGGTTGGTGAAATGATGGTGACACTCTCAACGAATAATTAATTCGTTGTGTCAACTAATACTCCACTTACTTAAGTAAATAAAATGTCCCATCTATACATAAAATACTTTACTGATGGTCACATACTGATAAAACGGCGTATTCCCGTGAGCTTAAATAATATTTTATTCTTTCTGAAACGTAATTGCAAAATTTTACTCAGGTCTCAGGTGTATAGGAGTGTAAAGTAGAAAATTAACTTTAAAATTCATAGAAGAGCTTCAGTAATATAATTTAGCTTCATTACTTCATTACTGAATTTTGTTTTTCAAATGTTTGCGTCAACGTAAAAAATTACCTTTAAATAAGAGATAAAGTGATAGAAACTAGGTAGGTAATAGGTACGAGGGACGTTTCTTATGCGGAAAAAATGCCGGGTAAATGTCAAACGGTCATACGGGATGTGATAAAAAGTGTAGTAAATAATTTTATTACGAAGAAGGCATCAAACGAGTCTCCTTTGGCGAACGATGCATTTATCCAAACGTTGATTCGTTTCCCGTTTAGTTTTTATTTTGGAATGAGCCAAAAGTTACATGGTACTAAATCGGGAGAGTAAGGCAGATGTGATCAAAGGGGAAGCAATTGACCCATTTTTCTAGTCTCTTTCAACGTACATCGGTTGGCAATCGTTGCATCTCTGCTTTCTGCTCTCATTACAAAAAAGAGACAGTGCGACTGACATGCGTTCTTAGAACAAGGAGAATCACTCGTTTTCCATTGGGAACTCCGAATTTTCCTCTCACGGCCATATCCATGCACCAGCTCTGGAATTGTTAATCGCCTGTTTGAACGAACCATTTTTGCCATTTGTTTTGCGTTTTCTAGATCGAAGGACGTTCCGACCGTTGCTCGTCTTCAATCGACTCATTTCCGCTTTTAAATTGCTCATACCTACCACTTATTGAGGGTCACCACATTATCGTCATAGATTTCATGAGGTTCTTCGGCAACTTAAAACAAAACGTTTGAAATCCGTGATGCTCGACCGACACGGTAAACACGACCTCATTCTACCAGTTCTGGAAGCCCACTGACATGCACAATTTGTTCAAACATGACACCAAGTATCTTAAAGCAAAACATCTGCAGTTGCTGTTATAAAAATTCGTTCACCGTATTTTTTGAGCACACCTCTAATGTTACATTGAACGAAACGATATCACAATAAACAAGAAGAGGAGTATTGAGACTTGCATAACTGTAGGTGTACCGCAGGGCAACGTTTTGAGGCCAATATTGTATAGTTTGAATACGAATGATTTTTCAACAGCGAAAGCAACAACAGGTATTATGGGGTGGGATTCATGATAAGCGAAGTAATAGAACGAATAGTCGTAGATTTTAAAGCAATATCAGATCGAATATGAAACATAATCTAAACTGATAGAAATAATACCAAATCGTTAAAGTGGGAAGCGAAGAGGAGAAGAAATACATAACTGAAGGAAGAAGCTTGCACAATGATGAAAATGGGAAGAAGTTAATCCGATGAAAATAGTGAGGAGGAGGAGGAGGAAGAGGAGGAGGAGGAGGAGGAGGAGGAGGAGGAAGAGGAGGAGGAGGAGGAGGAGGAGGGAGGGGAAGAATAAAGAGAAGACTAAACAGAACAAAACTTACTAGACTCTATAGTATTACTGAGCGAAAGTCAGAATGTGTCAAAATTTAAGCACAGTGTAGTGTGTATAAACAAAACTTAGGACGTTTAGGTTAAGTCTAATTGTTGTTGTAAGGCTAGGCACAAATAGAGAAGAAAAAAAATTATTCGAGCTTACCTGGTAAGGATATCTTGTTAAATTTACTTCCGAGAGTGTGACGTTGAGGATGACCATAGGTGATACGCATACTAGAAATAAAATACTCGTGGACCCAAGCAACAACATCAATCTTCGTTCTTCGGCAAATTTTCTCGGATCTTCGTCACCAGATGCTGTCCTGCTAATGGTCATTCTGCGACGCCGATCGCACGATTTTCGATAAACTAATAGAATTCTAAGATTTAGAACCGCCAATAAAACTATCGGAATTACTTTAAAGACCAATTCCAAAATCACCGTATAAATTTTAAATAAAGGATGTTCGACAATACTAGGTACATCCTGACGTTGATACAAGTGCGAGCCACTTGGATATATGGTACAAGCCGTGACTCTACTTCGAAAGACAGCCGGAAGATATAGCAAAAACGTTGCTAGCGGTATTAAAATAACTGCGCGGTTTGGTGGACCCAACAGCGGACGTGCATGTCCTGGATGACAGACGCTCACGTAACGTTCTAAAGTCAATGCTAAAAGCATTAAAACTCCGACACCGAGGCATCCATTTCCCAAAAATAATTCTAAATGCGCGTGGTAAAAGGCCAAACTTGGATTCTCCCATCTTCCCAAATCGCGATGTTCTAAGACTCGCCATGCGAAAGGAAGCGCAAATAGAATTGCCAACAGAGCGGCAGCCGAATAGCCTGAAACAAATCTTTCTGTTAGTTAAATTGTAATTTGTTTTTCTTTATTTTTTATTGTTGTTAGGAAATTGTTTTTGGATTATATGTATATGGATTCAGTTTCGAAATTTGGAGCTAAAATTAATATTAGTGGTGCTTCACGCTCTTAAAAAATGGAAATTGTTAAATATACAGGGTGTTCCAACTATTTGGGGGGTGGAAGATTATGTCTAGGTCTATACTCTTGATTTATACTGTTGATATAAATTAATCATTACTTCAATTCGCAACCGTTGGTGCGGAGGAGTAGCATTACCTTTCTACGAACAAAACTTGACACTCGAAGTGCAATATTTTACATTTCAAAGTTGCTAATTTGAAGGTTAAAGTTTAAAATGTGTTATTCAGAAATCTAATCTTCGAACATTAAAATTTTAATTTGCAAATTTTAAAACTTGAATTTTCAAATGTTAAACTTGAAATGTGACTGTTAAAATGTGAAGTGTGTACGCCTGAAACTTAGATTTATGAAGTTTTAAAATACTTAAACTTCAATTTTTAGGCTCAACCTGGATTACAAAATTGAAATTGAAATCTCATTGTTGTTGCTAAATTGAAATTTATAGCCGAAAGTATGAACATTTGCATTCTAATATTGAAACTTCAATTTAGGAAGGTTAAATTTAATCTTGCAAGTTGTAATTTGAATTTTGAACGAAATCTTCCTTAATTTGAAGCGTATAATTTGTTTGAAATTTAAAATTTGGGAGGTGATATTTGAAACACAAGGTTTGCAATTTATTATATTTTAATATATTGAACGTCGCAATTAAGTATTGAAGCTTTAAATGGAAAATTTGAAAGTATAAAGGTGAGCACTTATCCCTTTAAACCACAAATCACAAATCGACACAGTAGTAAAGTTTATCAACAACTGTTTAACGACCACAAGAGTACCAGTTCTGCAAACCTAAGAGAGGCGGTCCTTAGCAATGAACATCAGAGATTGTATACCTCTGAGTGTTAAATAAGGGGGAACAAACGTATGGAAGCGCAAGAAGAAGAACAACTGGAAAGATGTGAGTGAAGAATGTTGGGAAGCATTTTTGGTGGAAAGATTACGTAAGAAGGCTGAATAAGAAAGATACTTACTGTATAAAGAACTCAAAATTCAGATGGGTAAAATGCAAAAGAACGTATTAGACCAAGTTACTACTGTTTAGAAAGAGAAGAAGAGGACGACTAAAGGCAGTGGCGTACCTACGCAAGCCCACGCGATGCGTCCGGCCCTAGACGTAAAGGGGCCCAAAGGCCTTCCGACCCAGATCCTATGTTTTTAAATCTAATTAGTTAAAATAAGAATTCAAAATAATCCGTACATTTTTTTATAGCAGTTGATGCTCTCAACCCCCCTTCTGGAGCGGACAAAGAAAATAAAATAAATAAAAGTTACATATATAAAAATATAATAATAATAAATGATAAATATATACAAATTTCTAATGAAAAATAAGTTAAAGGGTTTCGCAACAAACTGCATAGGCTCGCCGCTGCTTCTCCCTTGGGCACCATGTGTCGGCCCATCGCACGTTTCGTGTCGGCAAAAGAACAGAACTGGCGGCAAACCTTGTATTGTAACATTTATTTTGAATTTTACTTTACATTATCACCAGTTTCCAAAAGGGAAACTATTCGAATAATAAAAACTAAAAAGGACTGTCTTTTGATAGCCGCCGTCGCGTCGTCCGCTTCTTCCGGAAAAGCCTCAAAGGGGCGGCAGCTCTCTATACCGACAAGGCAAGGCACAAATTCAGGTTTTATGTACTTATTTTTGTATTAATTTTTTTAATACCCGAATCAATGAATATTTCTCAGTAATTATTACTAATTAGGTACTTAAAAAAAATATTTTTTTAAGCAGAAATTTAGTGATATTATATTATATAAACGGATGGGGGGGGGGCTTTGAAATATCTTGCATGGGGGCGCAAATTTTGTAGTTACGCCACTGACTAAGGGCGAGATAGTTGCAAAAATTGGAGGAAGATTTGAGGAGAGTGCGTGTCAATAGGCGGGGAACGAATACAATATAATTGATTTAAATAATGTTGTTCTCACTTGGCCTTGAAAGCGGACCCGGATTAAGGGGGGGGGGGCTACAGCCCCGGGCCCCATTAGATAGGGGGATACCAATTGAGCCTACAAAAATAAATGGCGTAGTTGATTTTCGAAATGCATTTTTACTTTCCCGTGAAAAAAAAAAATTTGTATCCAAAACTATCATATTTGAAAAATGTTTGTCTGAGGGTGGGTGCGTACGTTATGGCAGTGGAGCCAAAACTACTAGACCGATCTTGATGAAATTTAAAACTAAGGCCTATAAAAAAAATTCTGGCAAGTTGCCACGAGACTTCCCTCGTATTATATTAGCACCTTTTTCAAAAAATAAGTATAGCACAATATATATTGCTGAATTCAGAAAAAAATTCTCTTTTAAACTGCATAAAAAAACTGCAACTTTATCTTATAAAAAAAATGATTGCCGCCATTTTAGCTTATACCGGAAGTGACGTCATCAAAGGTAAGATCAGCATTTTCGTCCTTGGCCCGAATGCAATCCATTGGCGAAAACCGCATTTCGATAACTTTAATAGTTTCTGAGTATCGAGCGTTGCAGTCATTTTTTGAAAATTATTTTTTTTAACACTGTTTTCAAAAAATAAGTATAGCACAATATATATTGCTGAATTCAGAAAAAAATACTCTTTTAAACTACATAAAAAAAACTGCAACTTCATCTTATAAAAAAACGAGTGCCGCCATTTTAACTTATACCGGAAGTGACGCCATCAAAGGTAATATCAGCATTTTCGTCCTTGGCCCGAATGCAATCGATTGGCGAAAACCGCATTTCGATAACTTTAATAGTTTCTGAGTTTAGAGCGTTGCAATGAATGTGTACGGACAGACTACAGACTACAGACGATAGACGGAAATTTTTTTTTTCATATTTTGAATCTACGTGTTCAGAAACGCAAAGATATGTAAAAATTTCCATAGGTCAAATTTTTTTTTTTGGAACACTAATACAATACTTCCCTTTTACTTCGTACTCGGGAAGTAAAACTTCATCAGTAAAACAAGCGGGGCGTTATTTTGGGAGCAAACATTCAAATTTTAACCCAAACTAATTTCCCTCGGTGAAAACTTAGTAGACATGGTTACAAGTAAAACGCCGTTTTTCGTTTGTTTCTAAATTCAAAATGGGGGGAATATAGCAATTCTCCAAGTTATTACTTTTTAGGGTGTAGCTCATGCTGAAGAACCGTTTAACTTAATTAACATTTGAAAATTGGAAATTATAGCCAAAGGATGGCCAGAACTGTTACTTATAATTGGTAAAGAACAAAAAGACCAATATGGACGAATCGTTCCAGCAGTCGATATATGGCGACTTTAGTCGACGTGCAAGTAAAGTCGACATCCGTCTGTGGGGAATGTTTAATGTGTCGATTATAGGCGTCATCCGTCTATAGGAACAGTTTAGAGTGTCGAATTAACGTGCCATCCGTCTGTGCAGCACGACATAAAAAAATTTAATTTTGAAATATACAGGGAGGGCTTAAGGAGTACAAAACCATTGCCGTCGACGTCCGTCTGTGGGGCAAAGTCACTAATGTCGACTATAAGCGTCATCCGTCCTGAAAGGGTTAAAAACTCAGTTTTTTTAAAATGAAACGACCATTTTCTTACTATTGCATTTTATAGAGAATCAAAATGGGCATATTTTGTTATTACATGTTCCTATTTTATTGCATTTTCTTTAGTAGTTCGCAATGACCTTATGGCAATCGAATTTTAAAGAAATCTAGTGACACAAATCCATCACCTGTGCCATACGTTAACATAAGTTTTTCAGTAATCGAAAAAGGGCTCGAACAATGGTTTTAGACATCAAGACGTTTGGAATGAAATTATTATTTATGGTAAAATGGGCAGAATCACGGGACGCGCTTGTCGTAGCGATATCCAGCTAGACCGCGTCCTACCATCCAAGCACTGGAACGAAATTGGTTGAATTTTGGAAGCTTTTAAGTACCACCAAGACAGTTACCTAGAGCAAGACCCGTTGTTGAGGTTGATATATGTAGTCTGTGATATTTTTAACGTATTTGTGTATTTATATTCCACGGCGTACCCCACTAATTCGTGGAGAGACGCGAAAATTGCATTGTAATGAATTCTTGCCATATTACCATCTGCATCCGCCATTTTCTTTTTAAAAAGTGAAAATAACTTAAAAACCATCATTTGTAGATGGGTATATGGGTATTGAATGAATTGAAAGTTCACGTAGACTCCAAAAATGCAATAAAAAATAGGGGTTGCCTAGCTAGCTCCAGCATTTCCGGAAGTGCTGCCGTTTTGAAAATATTTTACGTCGATTCGGCTTTCAGAATAACCCTTAAGTACACATTTTCAAGAACCTACAAATTTATTTACACTTTAGACTTTACACAATCTTCTGGAGACCATCTAAGGCGCCGGGATCCATATAAGTTGACTTAAGTGACTCACCAAATGCGGCAAGGCGAAAACTCTTGAAACAGTAGTTAGGTAATCACAAAACCTTCTCCGTATAAAATTATTTATTTTATATGGGAAGGTTTTGTCATTACTGTTTCAAGAACCATCCAAGACCTTCGTGCAGGACTCTCGACGAGACTTTGGATCCGGTCTCGTCTCGTTGACAAAGGCGAGACGAGACTAGCTTCGTTCTGGATAGCATCACTATAATAATAATAATAATAATAATAATAATAATAATAATAATCTTTATTGTGCAAAAATAATAATGTGCACAAATGGCGGGAGTTTCAGCTTTAGCTGATCTTCCACTCCAACCTGTATTAGCTACAGCATCTAACAGAAAACCATTACTATAACATTGATACCACCATGAACAACATTTCAAGATATCAAAAAGGAAGAGGAAAAATAAAAAACATTTTTCCATAAAAGGATAGCTACTTATAAATACTAACACCATAAAAAGAAAAAAAAGAGAAAAAAATAGCCAATTACCCATTAGTCCAAAATACATTAGTAAACTACATTTAATTAATTTGCATAGATAACAATTCCTTTTGTAAGTTTTTTCGCACATTTGGCCATAAACGGTTACTATTCAAAATATGACAATATTTATTTAAATAGAATACAGCTATATATTCAAAAGACTTCTGAAATTTGGCGGTACTGTGTTGCGTTATATTATATGTGTCCTTCTGCCTAGTATTAATGTCATGTATCATCGACCTTCTAGTTAACAGTTCAACTATATAATCTGGTTTCCCATTTGACATACAAGTATACAAAAACTTCAATAACCGAAGTACAAAAACATTTTCAATTTTTAAAATTCCATATATATTATAATAAGGTGTGATGTGTTCTGTGTATTTAATATTACCATAAGAATAACGCAAACAGCAGTTTTGTAATTTTTGAATTTTGTTTTTATATTCTTTTGTAAGATAGAAATAATATACATGACCACAATAACTGAAATTGCTTAACACAAGGGTAATACGTTTACCTACAACTATCCACCATTTGCAATGATTTGCAGCACCATTGTTAATTTCAGTTGATTCAAGCCCATACCTCTTGAGAATATGGCCGGCCACGTGAGCGTTTCCTATAACTCACGACACGACGAAACTCCAAGATGGCGGTTTATTGCAGTCTTATAATGAAACAGAACCGATTTTCATTTTTTATTGACTGTTTTGATACACCTTCAATTATAAATTAAAGCTGGGTAAACGTGCGTTCGAGTATTGCGAAGGTCAGTAAAGAATAGTATAACAAACTTATTTTAACAATTATAATTTTAAAGATAATTACTTAGTGTTTTTTATACATTTACCCTAAGCCCTATTAAATATAAAAGTATGCCTTTTATTTGGGAGCCGGCTCTTTCTTAGTGGCATTTGTTTTGTTAAACGGATTTCCCTTGACAATTAAACGGGCTTCGGGTTGAAATAGAACAATTTGTGGAAGAACTTTAAGCTGGTTACTGCCTAAATGCAAATATTTTAAATGTTTTAAGGTGGTGAATACGTTTGGGTTCACTTGGTTTAATAAGTTTCGATCTAAGTATATTTTAACAAGATTTTGCAATTGTACGAAAGTATTGTACTTTAATTTCTTTATCTTATTATTACTTAAAAATAGAGTTTTTATGCTTTGCGAATTTAAAAACGGCGTTTTAGGTAACATTACTTCATTATCATTTAGCAGAAGGGTATCTAGCTTTTGATAAGGTACAAATACATCTTTGGCAATTTTTCTCAGTTGGTTTCCGGAAAGATCTAACAGCTCTAAATTGGGTAATTTAATGAGAGCAAAGTCTGGAACGGTTTTTAATCGCATGTGATCCGCCTGTAAAGCGGTTACCGTTTCTAATCCAACGAAGTCAGGTATGAATGATCTGTTTCCAAGTGATCTTATATCCACACATTGAACAGCGTTGATTGGAAGCCTCCACAAATCGCGTGTTTCTAAAATTACCGTATTGTGGTCATCACAGGTCACGCCATATGTAACATCATACGTCCCTGACCTTAAAAGGTAACGAGGCCGTCAAAATGAATTTCCTTGTAAGTATTATACTTACATGCAAATTAGATAAAAGAAAAAGTGACGCCACATTACTGTTTGCTTGAACACTGAACTGTACAGTGGTATTACGTAACGTTCCTCCTTGCAGAACTTAAGGTTAAATAATAAATATTTCACTTATCTGACAAGTTTGTGTATAAATTTATAAAAAAGTTTTAGTTACGCTGTTGCAAGATATAAAAATGTTTCGCAATATTATATATTTTTCTCGAATAATCAGCGTCTTACACAGAGTGTTGCAAATTTCAAAGTGTATGCCAACGAAATGATTTATTACAACGGTTTTGGGCAACCATTGATTTGATCGAAAGGAGATCCAGTGATCCAGTTAAAACGAGTAATTTCCCCCTGTCGAAAAAAAAGGTATTACTGGGAGACAGATGTGCTTGAGTAGGCCGTTACCGTTGTTCGCTTGGTGGTTTGATCCAGTGCGCCAGAGGGGATCATGATGGAGTTTTTGCGTTGGCGGCGGTTCTTCCTCTGATATGAGAATTAGTTCCTCTGTATTACACCCGGTTCGTGTAATCGGAGGTCTGTGTACGCATCTCCATTAATTCTCCGTTTTCCCGTCGGGTACATATTTGTGCCACTTTTGAATATAACGGGACAACAATTGATCCATTTATAAGGGAAATTTCTGGATGTTGCTTTCCGAAACGCTCCATCACCATTTCTCCTTTTTCGATGTGAATATTGACGGACCTACAGTCGGTGTACCCTGATTGGTATCGGTACTGATTTTGAGTTACCTCTTGTATCGGTTCGGCATTCTACACGTTCTGGCCCGCTGTGCTGTACTGATTCCATTCGTTTTCTATCTCGAATGTTAAGGAGGCTTTGGTTAGTGTAAACTGTGGAGAGGCCGCATCGCGGCCTCAAAACAAAAAGTAATTCGGCCCAATCATGCGATACATTCATTGGTCGCCCTATTTATCAATTGGACAACACTATTTGTTTGAAATCTTGCTTAATTTATGAAAAATAGCACTTTTAGAATTGAGACAATTTCGAAAAACGCCATTTCCTAGCTAAGTAAAAATCACTCGGTATATCTGATATGGGCTAAATAGGTTTTCAGACTAGCACAAATTATTGCCGTCAAAAGTTTTTTTAAAAAATCAAAAATAAAAAAAAATTCATTTGGTGCCGACTTTATACACTGTGTCCAAGATAAGGAGGGCCACTATGAGGATTTCGGAAACGGTAAGAGATAGAGTTTCGGTTAAATGGGAGAAAAGTTGGGCAATTTTGAGTTTAGTAAAATGAAATTTTTAAACTGACGAAATTCCGAACCGTTCCGAAGTTATGCGACAAAAAGCGAATTTTCAGGATTTCGTTTTTGACAAATTGTTACTTTGTCGTTGATGTTAACTAAAAAGTAAAAGAGGCTTCTACAGGTACTTTTTAATGTTCTTTAACATGGCATACAGCAAATTGAAATCCGACGTTTCGTTTTCGAGCAACCATCATCAACTTTGTTTTTTTTAAATACGGCCCTGATTTTTTTATACATAATATTAGGATTTTTTCCGCTAATCGTAAAGTAAGTATAAAATCACAATTAAACCATAAAGTGTGATACATGCTTGAATGCAGAATAAAAAGCTCTTCTAATATTATGAATAAAAAAATCAGGGCCGTATTTAAAAAACAAAGTTGATGATGGTTACTTGAAAACGAAACGTCGGATTCCAATTTGCTATATGTCATATTAAAGAACGTTAAAAAGTACCTGTAGAAGCTTCTTTTACTTTTTAGTTAACATCAACGACAAAGTAACAATTTGTCAAAAACGAAATCCTGAAAATTCGCTTTTTGTCGCATAACTTCGGAACGGTTCGGAATTTCGTCAGTTTAAAAATTTCATTGTACTAAACTCAAAATTGCCCAACTTTTCTCCCATTAACCGAAACTCTATCTCTTACCGTTTCCGAAATCCTCATAGTGGCGCTCCTTATCTTGGACACAGTGTATACTATATATTATTACATATATTATTTTCAAAATTGCTGACATCCTGACATTAAATATCTCTTATTTTTCTTCCAGTTTTATATAAATCTAAAAAGCTCTTATATAATTTATATATGTATTTTATATATAAGTGTGTTTGCTGGGTACCTACCATTCAACGTGGAATGAATGAATGGTAGGTATGCGTAATAAGGAAGAAATAGGTTACCATATACATTTTACCTTGTCTTACATTTAGGGGCGTTTAATCCCATAGAGGCCTTTTAAGATGGAATAGACTATAGTGTCTCTAGTATCATAAGGTGTTTTCTTTTTGCATTTTGTGGTACACTTAAGGCACCTCTGTCAATACACACCATTCGTTTTATAAAAATAATTTGACTCAGTTCTCAATAACCCTATTCGTTTTAAAAGCATTATTTAAGTTTTATATTAACCTGAGGCAGAAATGTCTACATGACGCAAGGTACTTCAATCACGTGATAATTGTGCATTTGCCTAACCCTGTGGCACACCTGTGGTGATGCAAAAAGAAAACACCTATAGTTTTTATTGATTTATCGATTGTTACTTTTTGTTAATTTTGAGTCGAAATAAAATGTCTTAAATCAACACACATCCACCAATAGATTTTCTAGTTTCGTCGCTCTACTGTGTTAGCCCGATCTTCTACTTATGTATTTCACATTTATCTCTAGTACATTGACATAGACAACCCTGGGTTGGGTGACCAATCTCAACCACCAATGCATGTATGAGAAGAAAATCGTTATCGGACGCTCCAAATTGACCTTTTGGGTACCAACGACTAGTGGACAGCGTCGTTAAACCCATTGGCGTGTTGCAAAGGCCCAGAGGGAGTCATGCACAGGAGGGAATGCATTCTCCGTGCGAAGTCGGTTCTCAAGTGCGTAGAGAAAAATACGCCACTTTCATGTAGATATCGTTCTCACTTTTAGAGGTTTAGTACCTACCACTCTGTAATTTGCCATCTACTCCACTATATTTCCCAAATGAGTTGATTACTTGAAGGGACGTTAAGATCTTCATTCCTCTACAGAGAAAGTGCGATAATGGTCTTCGTTCAACGAGACGGAAATGTACCTCCTTGGTTGTCAGGAACAAACACAAAACTTCGGTTCAATTCGTGTATACAGGGTGTTACTTAATGGTATGTACTTATTTTAAGGGGGCATTCCTGAACCAATTTTAAGTCGAAAAGTTCATATAAACGTATGTTATATTTTTCGTTTTTTTTAGAAATCTCGAAGACGGTTTAAGCTATTAAACTTAATTTTGGCACAGGTTATTGCGGTATAGAAACACACTTTTTGATTTAAAATTATTTTTATTTTTTAACCAGTGGCGTAGCTATGGCTAAACCCCGGTACAATTTTAACGAAAAAAATATTACGCCACTGATTTAAAAGAAAAAAAAAATGGTTTATTCTTAATCAACCATAAACATTTCATTTTTGTCGTATAACTTACTGTTTGAAAGAATTCGTTAATCGAATTTTTACATAACGGCAACTTGTTACTAACGTCACAGAAGACATAATACAGAAGCGACACTTGTGGCGGCACCTTTGATGTTCGTTTGACAAATCCGGGTGACCTTCGCCATCTTTTTGTTAGTACTTTACGTGTGAAATTTAAAAACACTGTAGTTTTCACCATTAATCTACTTCTCTGAATCTCAACCACATTTCGCAAATGTTAACTTAATTTTTAATAGTTTACATTGGAATAAAAAACAAGTACATATTTTTTCAAAAATATTTATTTTCAATACAATAAGTACTCCTATTATTTTAAAGTTAAACTAAAGATTACATAAAATTTGTAATTTAAAATTTCTTTTTCCAGATGTTTTAACTTCCCTATTCGAAAATTTAAGAATATAATAAACAGCTTTATAATAAATAAATGATGATTCGTGTAATATAAATTTATGTATATAGTCTGTCTCATAGTATATATATCGTCTTGAAATTGCCCTGTCATAAAATACCTAGAGGTCCCCTTTGTTATCACAATCACTTAGGCATTTAAAACGTGTTTATCTACTAACAATGCAGATTATAAAATAAATCCTTTAATGAGGTAAATTACAAGAAGATGTACTTTGAGACAGACTTTACATGTTACGTTACCGTTATGATATTATAAATTGTACCAAAGAACGGTATATAATACGTTCTTTGATTGTACTAACAAAAATATGGCGACGCGACATGCGCCAAGAAAATTTGTTTTGGCGGGATCAGGGAGTGTCGCTTCTGTATTATGTCTTCTGTGCTAACGTTGTACATTGTTTAAATAAAATGAAGTTAGCCTTGTTCGTTGTAAAGCAATTTTTTTGGCCTGATGAAAATTATACATACATTATTTTGATATTTCATAAATAAGTTTGCGTTTACCTCTTAAGAAAAAAAAAAAATAAAACCGTTAGCACCCTGTATATTGAAAACCAAGCATTTCAGGTTTATATGAACTTTTCGACTTAAAATTGGTTCAGGAATGCCCCCTTAAAATAAGTAGGTACATACCATTAAGTAACACCCTGTATTGTAACATTGTAACATTGTAAATGTGGGTTCCCACAATTTTAGGAAAAACTATAGCCTTTGTCTTCGCGGCGGAAAATTTAATCTTCAGATTTATCCACTACCACATTGATTGTTATCTGTAGAAATGAGGACCGCAAAACGCGTTACGCCTTACGAAACACCGATTTCAGTCGCTTTAATGGTTGAAAAAAATCACTCATTCACACTTTAAAAGTTCCCAAACACAGCTAATAGCTTCTAAATTGCAGGTTGTGGAATACGTTTTTTTACAATGCAACCTCACCGCCACGAGGTGGTATTTATTAAGAGATACCAACAGACGTGTAGTCAACTGGCATTTCTTCCCAGATCAATTTGATGCTTAGAAAACAGGTTTAATATTAATCTGTGCTAGATTATCAACCAAATTCAAAAAGTTGATTACTAAATTCGTCCGGATGTCTGTGTGTCTGTGCGTTGGTCGATGTACGATGTTACAGGGTTTAGAAAGCTGGAAGGAAAGCAAATTCTTTACTGATTCCAAATCGCTGGTAAATTTTTTGATCGGATCACCCGTTCGCCGTCGGGACGCCATTAAAGTCAAAATATACACCCTTTAATATCTCGAGAACGACACGCCCAATTACAAAAAGAAAAAAATACGTTTCCTTTATTTTTTGAAACCTATTGAGTCATGATACGTAAACATCGCCCACACTCCTCTGTGGGGCGGAGCGGGGGTGAGTTTTCAAAACTTAAATGGGAACACCTATCTTTTATTACACTTTTGGATTCTCCATAAAAAACAATCCTCAAATTGCAAATTTCACCCCCAACTGCAACCTCTTTTTTGGAAGTGGAAAAGGGGAAAATTGCACGTCCCGTCCGCAGAAAAACGATCTTTTTTTATTTTTTTTTCCTCTAATATTTTTTCGTGATTTACAAATTGTCCGTCACCCTCTCCACTCCCATCTCCCTTAAAGGTGGAAAGAAAAACTATGACTCATTTGTGCAGAATCCGGGGTGCTTGTGTCTGAGGTGGGGAGGGGTAGTTATATGCCATAATTAGTTACAGATTTGAAGTTGGTTGAAAGTAGAATTCTATAAGAATTTGCGCTTTTTGATACTTGTTTTAGTTAGTAGTCTGATGATGATTTAATCCTTTAATAATCAGCAATTTATCCATGGGGAAGGTTTTGAGATTTAATCCAATTAAACATTAATCTGTGGCTCAACATCTGCTTCATTATCTTTCCAAGTAAGGGATTAAAAAGATCGATCGATAACTTGGTGCAGAGTTAAAACCTTTGTTCCTCTATACCTTTCTCATACTTTGTTATAAATGTAACGAGAAGATCCGTTTCGAGAAGACCTTCTTGCAGATATGAGTTCGTAGAACGCCGAGCATCCGGAAATTTCCCCTAACAAATGAAATGGCCTTTGTTCCATTATATCCAAAAGTGGCCAAAATACGTACACGATCTCCGACTACACCAACAAGAGCCGTTCTGATTATCGAAACGATACAGCTTCTTCTGCGTTATGAACGTACAGTCATAAGCGATGAAACTTTGGTTCACAATTTTGTTCCCGAAACAAAAATCAAAAACCGACGTTATTCTGGGTTATTCTGGGTGATAGTTTCCTCCCCCCTTACCATTGCCAACTAGTCTCAGTGTTAAATCAGCCTTTCGATCAAGAAGATTGAAGCAGTCCAGTACATTTGCATTAGGAACCGCTTCATTCCCCATAGTCTTGGTCTTTTTCCCTCCTATTTGCATTTTTCTATTTACTTGGCCTCCGTACACAAAATATTTAACCCTCCACCGTACACAAAATATTTCATCCTTCCCCCTCCATTCGGTCACAAAACGTCCACATATAATTTCCTTTTCCCTGCTAGGAATTATATCGATATTTCGTTTCTAACGAAAAAAATTTTTTTTTCGTAACTTTGATTTAGAGAAAGCATTCCAGCTGAAATAGTAAGAAGTTAATGGGTTATGTATGAAATCTAAGAAATGTCAGGATTAATAATATATCATATGATGATGAGGGTTGCAATATTGGTTTGTTCAAAAATGTAATATGGTACTTATAAGTAGGAATGTAATGGATTTATTTCATCAAGGTAGGCAACTGGATTTAATTTAATTTACTGATACCAAGTTCTTAGGTTTTTACATACCTAACACTTCCGAGCATTTCTGGCATTACTGCTCATGATTATACCGTTGATTGAAGGATATCAACGATTATACTGACATGAAACTGTAAAGTGATTTGTAATTATGTAACCGATCATTATAAATAGCCACTTCCCTCTTTTTCTACTCTTATGTATGTGTGCGTTCAGTGCGTTGAATGGAAATCATAAATTTACATATTGGAAAGACGAATTTAGCACGGACTTCTAAAGTGATATAATTCACCGTGCATCAAGGACCAATAATTATTTGATCTTATAACAGCGCTTATGCAATTAGTAGATTAGATTGTAGAGATCAATACAGCCCCTTGGATAGATTTACGGTGAATTTATGTCAAACAAAGTAATTCTCATTTCGTCGACCTACGTATGGAAGCTTAACGATGTCTAAAAAACAGAAGTGCAAATAAACGAAAGATCCTGAAGGTAAATAACGTTGATTTTGTAATTAAGAATGTCTCAACCCCACGCATGTTGTGCATTGAACCTTTTCTACGTAGGCGTGATAATGTGAATTCCCTTAATAATGAACATTTTTTTACAAACATTTAAGAAATTTATCTACCTACTTTCACTTATAAAATTGCGTTTACGCTTAGTACCTCCTTGATGTAGGGAATTGTTTTGTTAATTATTTACCTGCTAGTTTATGCTGAAGTATCTCTTATAAGAAATGAACATATGTTTTTCATGTAAAAAATGTTGCATTTCTCCCCTGATATAGAATGGGGGTTGAATAAACGATCTTTTATTATTTATTACAAATTTTTAATGGACAATTTGTTTCGGTTTTTCTTCCATAATTACCATTTTTAATTCTATTTGTTTGAAAAATGGTGTTTACTGCTAACACATAAAAACATCTGGTTGAACTAGAACAATTTTTTAAGAAAAGCTTAAAATAAACAATTATTTCGCAAATTAAGGAGACAAGAAAAAATCTAGAAGAGATGACAGAAGAACGTAAGGAGGGAATGTTAATAATAGAAGAGGACTTCGACGCGAGAATAGGGGAGGAAGGAGGAAAGCAAGTAAGCAAAGGAACGGAGAAGAAACACACAAGGGACCAAGTGCTAAACAAATTGGTGGAAATATGCAACGAAAGAGGTTGGGATAGGGGAAATAAGGAGGAATGGGGAAGTACACGTACATAGGAGGGAGAGGAGAATCAATAATAGACTATGCAATAACGAATGGATTGGCGGGGCAAAAGGTGTAGAGATTTAAGGTATGGGAGAAGGTGTGGTCGGACCACCAGCCACTGGAATTGGTAATGGAAGAGTGTGAAAGAGATGGAAGGAAAAAGGAAGAGGAGTACATTATAAAAAAGTATGGTGTGAGAAGGGTATAATGAAGTACAAGGCGAAAATGGAAACGATAATATGGGAACGAAAGGGAGTGCTGACTGTGTGGAAGAAATGACAGAAAAGATGGAGGAGGCGACGGAGAACATTAAACTGGAAAGGTGGATGGATAGGAGAGAAAACAGAATGCAAGAGTGGCAAAACGGAAAATGCAAGGAGGTGACAAACGCAAGGAGGGCGGTAGCTAAGACAGTGGAAACCAGGAAAGACAGGAAAAAAGGAATATAAAGAGGCTGTAACGGAAAATATATATGAGAGTAAGAAGGAAGAAAACAAAAAGAAACAGGAAGAACAGATCGAGGAAATAAAAACGGAAGAGGAGGTATAAACATATCTAAAGAAAGAAAGAGAATAGGGACAAATACAGGAATACAAATCAAATAATGGGAGAGATACTTTAGTAAGCTGTTAGAAGGAATAAGAAAGTGGCAAAACGGAGAAGAAAGGAGACGAAAGAGAAGTAGTAGCAGAAAGAATAAAGGAGGAGGAAGTGACAGCGCCAATGCAGAAAATGAAATAAGTAAAACAGCGGGAGAGAATGATATGCAAGGGGAAACTAGTAGGGTGAACATAACTGCTCCCTTGCAGTATCTCCACCTTGACGAAGGCATCTTTTACCAATCTTTTTAAATATCTAGTTAATGGCTGTTTTTACAATGTAAAGGAATATCTTGACTATATGTAATATTTGTATCTAATTTTGTGACGTATCCTACACTTTCAGTCTACAGGAAATAAAGAATATTTATTATTATTATTATTATGAATACTCTAATATCGTTATACCTACGCCAACTGTAGGGTTATCCATGTTGTGGGTAACAATAAAAAACACGATTTTGTAACGGACGTTATTTTTGGTTAATGAAATTTAATTACTTTTTACTTTTTAAGTTTGTTAAAGAAAGAATTGTATATACGGGGAATGTTTTTAGTTAAGTTAATACGTAGGTTTTATTTTATAGTTTAAGAGAGTTAAGCAGGACGAATAGTATAAAAGTGCGAGCCGTGTCTGGTGTCTTATCTGCAAACTTGTATAAAGTAAGATAACATTTATAAAATTGGTTATAAAGGCAGGTATTTTGGTGAAGAGAGAGCATTAAAGTGTTGAAGTCCGCTTAAGGCGTGAGGTGCGTCCACTCCGTACCAAATTTTGTGAAATTAAAAAGCAAATTAAGTGAACAAGCGTAGTTAGGTACTAGAAGGTACCAATTAAGTGCTCGAAGTGTTTCACTACGGTGTAGAAAGGCGTTTAACAGGTGCGTTTAATAAACAATATTTTATCTGCACGTAGAAACAGATGTGCATTTAATGCGATTTAATGCGACTGCATTTAAATAAGTGACGCTATACTAGCAACGATGAAAGGAACCGCACAAGTATAAAGTGTGAGTATCCTAATAAAATTAAAACGAACATTATTAGAGGGCAACGAAAAATCGCCGTGTTGTTACCTCGCCCCGGGTTTATTTATACCGCTGTGTAGTGTACATAAAAACTCGCTTTGTTGTTAAAATTGGAACTTTTATGTGTGAAATTTACACCGATTAAAGAAGATTTTAAGTCAACTCAACGTGGAGCGAATCCATAGTTGAGACACCGTTGGAGGAGCTGTCCGATCTGGAGGACATCGTTGCGAGCGGCGCAACGCAGGTTATCAACGTTATCGTACTAAGGTACAAAAAACATAAAGGTACTGTCCCAAAACTATTATTTATTTAAATTAATAGTGAAAGAAAAACTGAATTTTATGGATATTTTTAATATTTGCGGTTGGATTGAGTTAAAAATATAAGCGAATTAATTTTATGTAGCATTTCTTAATCTTAATGTCACGTTTTGCTAGCAAGCGATAAAGTTGGCCATTCAATCTTTTGGTTAGATAGAAATTAAGTCTGTGTTTTTTTGTAGGAATCGTATATTTTGTTTATTTTTATTAGATCTGTAATAAATGCATTTATTGGTATTGATTTTAGTAGATTTTTCACTAATTTTTACCGAGCTGTAAGGAAAGTAAAAACGTAATTGGTATAAAAGCGACGCCAAATGAAAGGTTAAGGACCTCTTCAAATATATTAGAGTCGTCATAAAATAAGCAATTGGCAGCTAGATAAATTCAATTTTTCCAAATTAATTAATGATTAGTAACAATTAATATAATATTGAACCTTAGTGAACCGATAAAGTTTCGCCTAATTTAGAATTAACCCTTTTATCCCTCAAGTAAATTCAGAAAAAACTCGAAGCCTCCCTTTATATTATTTAATCTCCAAAATTAAGTTACGTAGTAAAAAAGTGTGATGATAGACGATGAGATGAGATGACGTTGTTATGTTTTTTAGATAAGGCGCCGAAGCACCTGACACGTGAGCCAATGCAAAACTCACAAATTGAAATTTTGAGAAAAGGAATACCAGGGTTTATTTAAAAACCATCTGGGACCATTACATCCTTGGGATAGTGGCGATCATCAAGCAGATGTTAAAACATGAGCCAATGCAAAACTCACAAGTTAAAATAATTTTTATGAAAAAGGAATACCAGGGTTTATTTAAAAACCATCTGGGACCATTACATCCTTGGGAAAGTGGCGATCATCAAACAAAAGTTAAAACGTGAAGCGAAATAATGGAAATTGAAAAGTTTTAAAGTTAAAAATTATAGATAATTATAGATAATTATAAATAAGCGCTACTTTTATCCCTACCGAGCTAGCCTGACCCTGAGAAGAAAAAAGTACGAAAGGTAGGTCCAAACGTACTACCAAGAAAGAAAAATTACCGAACCTTTTACCACGAACCTGAACATCTTTATCAACAATTGTAACTTCCGTTACAATTTGTAAAGGAAAACATAATTGCGATTAGTCGGTACTTTAAAAATCTCACTCAAAAAAACCAATTAGGAAAAAACACACACTTGTGGGATTCGTCTCCCTTGATCGACTCTTGCTCCTTGATTTTTGAATGCGCGTTCGTCGAATTCTCCTTGAACACTGGTTCCCCTCTGCATCGAAGATGCAACTCCCATTTCTTCGCTCAGAACTCTTCCACGATCAACTCCTATTTCTTCGCTCAAAACTCTTCCACGATCACCGTTCTTCGTTAGCTCGTCGGCTAAGTTCCGTTCGTTTGGAACATAACTCAGAGTAATTTTTCCATCTTTGATCTCTAACTTTGTACACTTCTACCTCGACATGCTTCCTTTGTTCCGATGTCATGTTGTTTTCTGCCAAGGTTTTGAACCTATTTGTACCTTCCAAGAGTATCTTACGTCGTAGTTTATTTTTAGTTCCTCAAATAGTTTGTTTCGTGCACTGGCATAGGGCGATTACTTAGCGCCACACTTTGTTGCTTCCTATTTGCCCAAGACACTGCTCTTCCGCTCATTACAGCACATACCCACCATATCTGTGTATATTTCTACGCTCTTCCCTTTTTTGTTTTTCACATACATTATTCCTCCGTTGAAAGTTCCTTTGATCCTATGGGAGGACAAATCTTCACTTGGATTTGCCCAGAACTGGCTTATATGGGAGGTAGCAAACATTGTCAGGTCTCGTATTGGTGGCCAAGCTCCCAATCATTTTTTCGTAAATATTTTTCAGTCTCTTCGTTATTTCTTGTATTCTTCATTCCGGTTTCTAACGGTATTTTGGCTGGTTTACACTCTGACTTCGCACAATTTTCTAGTACACGTAATGCGTAATCGTTATCTCGCCTAATGTTTACTGATGTGATAGAACTCGCTTAGTTTTTCCAAGATCTTTAATTTAAAATTTTTCCGTAACGCCTTCTTCAATTTTTCTAGTTCATGTTTTACTCCGTAGCAGGTATATTTCATAAAAATTCGCTTATCACAAATATCCTGATTTGTGCAATCCATATAAACTCTTTTTTAGTTTACAAACGTAGTTCTTATTTATGCTTTCGTCGTATCCGTCAGGCATTTCCATATATGTAAGTATATCTCGTCAGTTAACCGCTCCTCGTTTAAATTATGCACAATTTACGGCAACGTGATTTATCTCCCAGTCGTTCTTTATGCTTATCGCCAGCAAAATTCGCATCGTTTTCCTCATAATTACTGGTGAAAAACTTTTTTCGTTATCTACGTCCTTTACTTGATGGTTCCCTGACGGCACTAATCGTGCCTTGTATTTCATTATCGTTCCGCATTCGTCGTATTTTCGCTTAAATATTCACATGTTTTTTAACATATTCGCACTTTTCGGACTTCCATTACACTCCCAGTCCCATTACTTACCAGGTTCTCGAATTCTTCCTGTACAGCTTCGTGCTAATTGTATTTATAAGTTTTTGGTTCGTCCTTTAATCCGATGTTGGTTGCGACGTATGTTGCTACCCCTTTTTTACTCTTGCTCTTCCGCTTTGTGTCGTTTTTTCTTTTTCTTCTTCTTGAATGTCGTGGTTTTCTCGTTCCTCCTTTTCCTCATTTGACTCGTTTTCTTCGTTGGATTCGTTTTCGGCATTAGGTTCGTTTTCTTCGTTAGATTCGTTTTCTTCGTCTGACAGCCAAATGGTTCTATTCTTTTCTTATTTTTTGCCCATTCATTGGAAAATTTTCTTCGTCAAAGTTCACGTCTTTGGTCACACCTATCGAGTTTCTTCGTTGATGGTATATTCTGTATGCCTATCGATGTTTGTCATAGCCTATAAAAAGTCCAGGTATCGGCTCTTCTTTCCATCACCTCTATTCGTTTCAACATCGTATCAAGCATAGCGTCGTCCGATATGTCCATAACGGTTGCATCTGAGGCACTTTATGTTTGCTTTCTGCCTGGTACATTTCTTCTTTGCCAACTTCTTTCCCATCTCTGCGTTCTGAAACACGTTCATTTTGCCATGTGCCCCCTTTTGGTTTAGAGTTCGTTTTGGTTTTAATTTCCGTTGTGCCTTTCGCGACATTGTTTATTCTGCAACAATTTTTCTTCCTTTTTATTTGTTCGAGTCGTTTCTTAATTCTATCGTTCTTATCGTTGGTTCGAAGATTTCATTTTTTCGTCCATTCTTAACCCTCGTTTACTTAAGTTTCTTTTGTATTTCGCACTTACTGTATAATTATATAATTCGTCAACTGATTTCGTGGAATTTTTTCCGAATTAACAAACTCTTTCAGCAACAATATCGCGTGAAAACTGTCGATTTTTGTATGTGCGCTTTCGAGTATTTTCCACATGTCGTATGCAGTATTACATTCGTCAATAAGTGATAGGTTTTTATTGTCTACATTTAATACCATTAGGGTTTTACATTTGTGGTCGACCCTTTTATTTTCAGGTTTTCTCGTAACAAATTTATCGTCGGTTAAAGCTTCGTCCAAATTTTTCATCGTAGCGTAGCTTTTAATTCGTATACTTCATGCTTGGTAGTTTTTGTCGTTTAATTTTGTTATGTGGCGTGACAGTTCATCCATTTTTAAGGAATTTATTTACTCGTATTAACGTAAAAATTAATGAACAGCGTGTCGTTTATTTCTGCGAAACGTAGTTCTACCTTCGTAAAAACGTAGCTTTTATTTTCGTATAACGCACTATAACTTTACATGCGATCCTGAGCCCATAACCTGTTGTCATGTTGTGGGTAACCATAAAAAACACGCTTTGTACCGGGTGAACAACTAAGAAAGGAGGCCGGCATAACTCAGAAACTATTTGAGAGTTAACAATGAAATAAAAAATCTTATAATAAATATGGCCAAGAGAAAATGCTGGAAATTATTTTTAATTTCTTATCATTGCCGCCAGAGGGCGTGTCACTGATTTCAAAATGAAAGTTCCATTTTGTGGGCAATGTTTTCATTTTAAGCGTACAATTTGTTTATACCTCAAAATTACCACGTTTTTGACTATATCTTCGGTACCTACTATAAGAGCTATTGACATAATTTTTTTTTAATTACTCCCTTATTAATTTTCCTTCCAATAGCAGTGAAATAGTTATTTTTGTATCTAGTGCGAAATGCCACTTTGGTGATCGAGAACTGATTTATTTAACGAGGCGCAGCCGAGTTAAAAAAATAGTCGAAATCACCAAAGTATTTCGCGCACGAGATGCAAAAAAAAATTTTTCTACAAACGTGCAAAAGATGACAATTATTTTAACGTTAAAATACAAAACTCTCATCTACTTTGCGTGCAGTGCGCGAAGTAAGTACTTCGGGCACGGCGTCGTAATTTCGCGCACGCTGTCATGGTAACGTAGGAAAGTGAAAAAAAGGTCACTTCGCGTATTGTTATCGATGCGGAAACCTTGTCATTTTTTGACGTTTGTAGGAAAAAATATTTGGTACCATTTGAATTTTTTTAAAAAAGTCGACCGTTTTGTTCCTTCAACAAGTTGCGCCCTCTATTGGTAGACGGAGATAAGAAATTGTTGTGGTTTTGGATTTTTTTCGTAATATTCTCTTTACATCGAGATCAATCTTGACAAATTCAAGCCACTCGTTTCGAAGTTACACGATTTTTAATTATTTCAACATTAAATTTGATCATCCTCGTCTAAGGGAGAGGTAAAAATAACCCTACCACAGGGACAAGGCGACTAATTAATTGCCGTGGGAGGGAGTGTGCATTAAGTGTGCTTTAGTTGGGGATAAAATTTTCGTGCTTTAAGTGGGACAGTTGACCGCTCATGTACGTTCGTTATTACTGTTGAGGATGACGCAAATCGTCAGTGGGCGCATGCTGACACTACAGTTTGCAGGTTTAGTAATAGTAGATACGTGGGAAGCTTAGCTTGCATTTTCATTCATTTTTCCGAACCAATGGAAATAAGTATGATACTTTTATAAATTCTGATTGGTTCAACCTACCCCGATTTCTTACTGTGAACGCCTTTTTCAGTTGGTGGAAAACTTTAAAAAGATTTGAAGGAATTAGCGAAGAGCTAGTGGTAGTGAGCGGCCAAACAATAATGCTAAACCGGTATCTTTGTATTGTTTGTGGATGTGGAGTTCTTCGACGGATTGTACCTTCTGATTTTCCTGCAGGAGCTTCTTTATTTTGTTTTGGCAATGGGGCGTGATCTTATTGCCGTATAGTTAACTACATTGTACTGTTCGTCTTTTATTGTTGTTACAACATTCGGATTGTTTTTAAGTTTTGTAGTTTGGCCACATTATGTTCGCTTCGCTAGCGATCTCTATTTTTAACATCTCAATTTTGCTGTTGATGGTCGTGTACGGGGGGGGGGGGGGGGGGGGGGCAAAAATAAGCGAAATTTCTTTATCGTAAGCATTTACTTTATTGTTTTTCCAATACAACCTTAATCTCCTTCAAAATACTGGCCATTAGCATTAATATACTTGTCCAAACGCTCATTGCTGTGTTGGATGTACTTTTAAATTCGTTTTACGTCTTCGACATCGGCAAAACGCTTCTCTTTCAAATCCCTTTTCATGTTCGAGAACAGGACTAAGTCCGAGGGGGGAGGGGGTAAATCGGCGAATGAGTCACGTGGGTCAAGGCACCCGTCTTCGTTGAGGCCAAAAACTGGCGAACACTGAGAGCCGTCTGCGCGGGAACGTTGTCGTGATGCAGGAGAACCACCCGCCGGAATGCCACAAAGCCGGACGTTTTTGCATCAAACTTCTGCTCAGTCTTTTCATAACCTCCAAATAGAATTGTTTGTTTACTGTCTGCTTTTGAGGGACAAATTATGAGTGTATGATCCCTTTGATGTCAAAAAAAACATATCACATTCGATTTCACCTGATGACGAGCTTTCTTGGGACGAAGTGAGCCAGGTGACTTCTACTGACTTGGCTGTTGTTTAATTTCTGGATCGTACCCATAGCACCATAATGATTCGTCGCCTGTGATGAGTTTGTTGAAAAAATCCCTTTGATCTTCGGAGAGAAGTCTCGGGGCGAACTTTGCTACAACTCTGCGCATTCCCAAATCAACGCTCAAAATGCTCTTAATTGAGCTCCAGGGCAACCCGGATACTTATCCAACTCGAGTTAGATTGCAGATTTTGCCGACGTGGTCTTCGCTTCGAACAGTTAAAGGGCGACCGGAATGAGGCTGATCTTCAATGGCCATTCCTCCTTTTGTAAACCGAGTCACGTTTGCACTGTCGCTGTCGGACGACGCCGCTTGGCGGAATGACTTAGGAGAGGTCCTACAACAGCCATCTGGCGGTCCAACTTAGAAACATAAAGAACACAATGCGCAGCATTACGATTCCGGTTACTTTTACCGCCCTCGTAAATTAAACAAGAACCTTAAGTATTATTCTGTAAGAACCCACCCTGTATAAAACCAGTTTAGTAATCGGATGCTTTTAATTCTGGTTTATTCAACTGAATTAGAAAAGAACAAACAAAAAAAAAACTTCAAGTAAAGATTTCAACATGTACTCATTACAACTTTTAATTAAATTTTTCAAATGTTAGAAATTGGTATCTACATAAGTTATTGCGAATTTTACAGGAAAGGAAGAAAATAAATTAATTAAGGAAGAATAACCAGGAAAGAGATGTAAAGAGAGTTTCTAAAATTTCCTACTTTGTAAAGCAGTTTTGAAAGTTCTTACGCTTACCTTTAGATATTAATGAATATTACCAGCGATTACAGTTGGTATTTTATTGTATTATATACCTAACACCATTGACTTTATACAACACTTATCAAGTTTTAAGCTTTTAAATGTGATATCTACACAACTGAATTACAGACTTATAAACTTTTTAAACTGCTCCATTAACAACCTAAAAGTTTTACAATTTCACTCCTTGTAGGCCTTTTTTTGCGGATATTGTTTTACTATAGACTCAAAAAGATTGATTTGGATGCACAGGGCGGTGACAATTTCGATTACCACCATTGCGATCTTGGAAACTATAACAGATAAAAAGTTGGTCAAATAAGACAAAAGTTGCGTTGCGTCCCTGCCAACAACTTTGGAAAATTCGGAAGACGGTTAATCATCTTCTCCCCATCAGAACATCTCGATTTAAACAGCTTTTAATTTTAAACAGTTTTGTACAATTTAAAGCAGTTTTGTACAAACAGGTAACAGAGGTGGAACAGGGTAAATGTAACAGGTGAACAGCTATATCTGTTTGTACAAAGCTGTTTAAATCGAGCTGTACTGATGGGGAGAAGCTGATTAACCGGTTTTCTGTATCGGAATTGATATATCAAGGTCAAACTGGGTTAGTAGCCATCAAGGTTAAAGTGGATCAGATGTGGCACAGCTAATTCAGAACCTGTAACCTTGTCCAAGTTCAGAACCTGATCCAGAAAGCTGCATAGGTATATCAAGATCAAACTGAATTAGTAGCGATCAAGATCAAAGTGGATCAGAAGTGACATAGCTATGTTCAGAACCTGTAACCTTGTCCAAGTTCAGAACCTGTGACCTTGTCCAAGTTCAGAACCTAATCCAGAATGCCTCATAGATATATCAAGGTCAAACTGACTTAGTAGCGATCAAGGTCAAATTGAGTCAGAAGTGACATAACTAAGTTCAGAACGTGTAACCTTGTCCAAATTCAGAACCTGTGACCTTGTCCAAGCTCAGAACCTGATCCATAATGCCTTATAGATATATCAAGGTCAAGCGGAGTTAGTAGCGATCAAGGTTAAAGTGGATCAGATGTGGCACAGCTAATTCAGAACCTGTAACCTTGTCCAAGTTCAGAACCTGATCCAGAAAGCTGCATAGATATATCAAGATCAAACTGAATTAGTAGCGATCAAGATCAAAGTGGATCAGAAGTGACATAGCTATGTTCAGAACCTGTAACCTTGTCCAAGTTCAGAACCTGTGACCTTGTCCAAGTTCAGAACCTAATCCAGAATGCCTCATAGATATATCAAGGTCAAACTGACTTAGTAGCGATCAAGGTCAAATTGAGTCAGAAGTGACATAACTAAGTTCAGAACGTGTAACCTTGCCCAAATTCAGAATCTGTGACCTTGTCCAAGCTCAGAACCTGATCCATAATGCCTTATAGATATATCAAGGTCAAGCGGAGTTAGTAGCGATCAAGGTCAAATTGAGTCAGAAGTGACAGCTATAGTACTATATCATGTCTTCCAAATGAACTCGCATTAAATTTAAACAACTTTGTCCATTTAAATGTCCATCAATGAATGTGGTCCCAACGTTTTTCATCTCAGAGGCCTGTCCGTATGTTAAAGGAAAAGCGCAATTGTGGTCTAACTTGTTTTGTTAAATGGGGATTTGTTTTGTAAAGTTATTCGCATCTAAGGAAAGGGCAACTTTTGTCTAATTTAACTCTTTTAGATTCCAAGATAGCAATGGTGGACGTCGAAATTGTCATCTCTCTGTATATGATAGCGAACTGAGAATTCTGAATTTTTAATTTTTGAATATGCATTTTTTCGAACTAAACTATTTAGTTTATACGAGACTTGTTCAATTTAAACGTACCCTTGGTCCACAAAGAATTTGTTGAGAAATATGTTTACAAATAATTATCACCACAATTGAAACAGGTTTCACCAACTGATGTATATTTTGCTCATTTTACTCTACTGCTTCTGACCGAAAATGGTTGTCTTCTAACATCTTATCCAGTGGCCCGAAGATACGAAAATTAGAAGGTGATAAACCTGGATTATACGGTGGATGGGTAAAATTCTTCATTTCTTTTGTTGCAGGTTTTCTCTTACTACATTGGCGATGTGAGGCAGAGCATTATCGTCGTAGAGCAAAATGACACCCACGTGAAAGTATTTCTGAACGTTTCGTCTTATTGCCTGATGAAGCTACTTCAGAGTTTCATTGTACAGGTTTACATTAATACATTCACTTTAAGTTCTTTAAACTCGATCAGCAAGAGTTCTCATGGTTAACATCACAGAACGTGTACTTTAAACTTTTTTTTTGCTGGTGGAGAATTTAAATGATTCAAAATAGCGATGTCAATTCTCGTCTTCAGCAAGAGATGACATTGAATTTAAGAAGATGGCCTAGGCCCTTTTTGCAGATAATAAACCATTTTAAGACCGTTGTATAATGTTCATTATATGGCAACAACAGAAGAAGTTGCCGATAAACGTTTTGTAATATTAAAGTAAGTTATTTCTAATTAAAAAATTCTGGGAAGTATTGCCACGAGACTGCCCTCGTATTAACACTTTTTCAAAAAGTAAGTATAGCACATTGCTGAATTCAGGAAAAAATACTCTTTTAAAGTATACATAAAAGAAACTGCAACTTTATCTTACAAAAAAATGAGTGCCGCCATTGTAGCTTATACCGGAAGTGACGTTATCACAGGTAATATTAGCATTTTAGTCCTTGGCCCGAATGCAATCGATTGGCGAAAACCGCATTTCGATAACTTTAATAGTTCCTGAGTATAGAGCGTTGCAAGAAAATGTGTACGGACACTACAGACGACCGACGGAATTTTTTTTCATTTTTTGAATCTACGCGTATTCACAAACGCAAAGATATGTAAAAATTTGCATAGGTCAATTTTTACTTCCCGAGTACAACGTAAAAGTATTGTATTAGTGTTCAAAAAAAAATTGACGTTTCTGAATACGTAGATTCAAAAAATGAAAAAAAATTTCCGTCTGTCGTCTGTAGTCTGTAGTCTGTCTGTACACATTTTCTTGCAACGCTCTATACTCCGAAACTATTAAAGTTATCGAAATGCGATTGCATTCGGGCCAAGAACGAAAATGCTCATATTATCTTTGATGACGTCACTGCCGGTATAAGCTAAAATGGCGGCACTCATTTTTTTGTAAGATAAAGTGCAGCTTTTTATGTAGTTTAAAAGAGTATTTGTTTCTGAATTCAGCAATACTTGCTATACTTATTTTTTGGAAAAAGTTTTAAAAAAATAATTGTTAAAAAGTGACGTCATAAATTTTAATTCTATCGACGCGGCGCCGGCGGCGCGGCGGTTCCCGTGCTTCGTAAAACTAACGCATCGCCAATGTAACACACTCTACGCTTACACCCAACGGCACCCAAACACATTTGAAAACATTTTCAAGATCACCGAACGTGTCCAATGACACCCGAAGTTATTTCAAAGACTACCAAATGCCCTTTTTAGCTTCAGAACACATTTAAAGACATTCCGAAAAACTACAAAAATAATTCTGAAGACAACCGAACATAACCGATAGCATCCGAACACATTTAAAGACATTTTCAAGATAACCGAACGTAACCGATGACGCCCGAAGATATACCAAAACAACTGATAAATACCTGATGGTACACAACACGTTTGAGGGATTTCCAAAAATAACTAGACCCTTGCAAATTAGAGGTGCGCAAAAAATTGATTAATCGTTTTAAATTGATTTAACAAGCAAATCGATTAATCGATTTAGAGCAAAAAAACTCGAAGAATCGAATCGAATCGAATAAAAAATAAGAAAGAATTCCATATGAACATGGTATGAAAAATGTTTAGTTTTGGAAACTGGATTTTTTTTGTTATTAAGATGTTCAATAAATGTGTTGTTCGTAAATTATTTGGAGCTTTCTATGTCGGAAACTAAGAATTTTTGAAATCTTGCTTATAAGATCTTTTTTGACCTGTATGTTCCAAGCTTCAGTAAAAAAACTAACACCACAACTTACCCATTTTGGTATTATAAGGAGCTTATTATTTCTCATTATGAACCGTTTTATCATCAGGCAGAGTTTGAACAAAATCACTCCCTTCGTTTTAGAAATATTTAAAAGTACCTCTTTTAAGGGGCTGTAATTCTCAAACGAAGCAAGTTACAATAAACTGGCAAGTAGCTTTTTGCTTAGAATTTTTTCTCTATCTGGCCCAATAAGCATGGACGGTACTTACCGGACACCCAAAAACTTTTTACATTTTCCAAACTTTGATTAATCAAGATCAAATTTGGAGCATTCCTTAAAAGTACCAAAAGTTTTTTGTTCTAAAATGGCGGCCCGGTAGTAGGTATGCATGCGGAAGAAGTTACTTAAAAATGATGTCAATCTACGGTCTTGTTAACATTGTTGGGATGATTTTTTAAAGCCTCTATCTATTGGTGCGAGGGAGGTCTCGTGGCAGAATTTTTTTTTAACACTAACACAATACTTCCCTTTTACTTCGTACTCGGGAAGTAATAAAAAGAATAGCGGGGAAGGTTCAGTTAAAAGTCAAGGTAACAGTTTAGTATCCGGGATCCGCTAATTTCGTGGAATAATTTTTACGAATGATAGGAACAGCGGCGTCATTTCAATATTTTACAAGAGGAGGCAACTATAGTAAAAATGGAAAAAAAGGCCCGCCGGAGGCGAAATTTTTTTTGAAAAAGGGGTGTGGTTGTCAGTTTTATAAATTTAACGTACCTTTTTTTGGTAGTAGTAATTCCAGAGGGAGTCAACTGCCCTACCCTGACCCCCCTAAATGAAGCCCCTGGATAAGAAATGAGCACCTCAGAGAAAAAATTAAAAATTTTTCGTGCTTCAATAAGTGGCGTTATAGGTATGAATTTTTAATTAAAGAATACATATGAAAAAAATAGTAAATCATTACTCAACACCTGAAAGAATGTGTAAATAACGTGAGAGTAGTATAATGTAAATGCGCTAATTAATTTCACATACCAAAATAGTAAGATAAAAACGACTTCCGGGTTTGTACAGTGACAAAGTTATGTACGAACCCGGAAGTCGTTTTTATCTTACTGACTATGGTGGTCGTGGGAAGATCCTGTGTAAAGTACTAATCAATACATAAGGACACGTGTCTAATTTGTGGCAGTAATAAATGGAAAAGATTTTACTGAAGGGAATCCTCTTCTCAACCTAAGGCACAGATCAATGTGTAGAATTTATTCCCGTTAGTTTAATATTGCTTGCTTGAGAATTAGCTTTACATAAGTAAAACAGCGGCATTTACATGACCTTATATACAAGCGGAAAACCTGTAAGAGTCGCTGTACATAATCAATAACTCAAGAATCAAAAAGGGAGTGGATAACCTATAAAAGAGAAATAAAAATAAAAACAATTTGTACAATAAATTGATGATTGCTTTGAAAAAAGCAGAATACAAACTCGTATTTTTAAGACCGGCATGCGCATAAATATTTGTTGGAGGTATTGATCGGTTTAAGAGGCCACGCATGCGCAATAGTATTGAATTGTAAATTTCCATCCTTTTTATGATAGCGTCACCTATGGACAAATACGCCAAGATTTGACATTTTGCTATTGTTTGCCATTATTTGTTTATGCGAATTTTTAAACAATTTAGTGACTTGTGCTCATTATGTTATAACTTTTCTTAGTTGTCTGATAATACTCTCTTATTGGGGAAAAGTAAAAAACGACTTCGTGCATGGTCCCGGATACTAAATAACGAATTTGACTTAAGAAATGAAAACTTCCGAGTTTTTCTAGTAACATTAGAATTTGTAATAAAATAATTTATTGAAAAATATAAAATCAAATCTGGCAAATGAGACACTATTTGTCAATGCCAAAAGCTATCAAAGAGACAAGACCATATAATTCGTATTTGGTGCAACGGTTACCTTTGGTTAGTTATTGCTTAGATGCCTATAATTAATTTCACCAATTTGAATATTACATAATTCTACCAAATATTTGCATTTAAAATTATTACAATTGCAGTAGTCGTTGAAACGGACTCGCTTTTCATTAGAAGATTTGGTCAAGACTACAAATCAACCAGATACGGTGTAATTTTCGAAATATTAGAGATTTCTGATAAATATAATCTCAGTGAATGAGGTTTTTTAGAAACTAAGAAAAGCAATAAGAAAGCAAATCTAATTTAAAAAGAATTTCAAAATTTTCGTAAGTGTAGAAGAGGCATGTATGGCCTGTTCAATTCAATTTCTTTATGTTACTCGTAACTTTTAACCAAAGTTAAATTATAATTAATTTTGCACTTAGAAGGACATCTCAAATTTAAACATTTACTAAAAGTCTTAAACTTCAGCTTATAAAATGTTTCATACACGATCTCATTTTTTGTTGCTTTGCATAATTTAGTCCTTAACCGAAAAGTTTTCGTGTCCGGTGTTCTTCTTTGTAGAAATTTCGCACGATAAATTCTCTTCGCAAGGAGAGGTTCACCAACCAATACTACAATAAATCGCATTGATCTATTCTTGTTTCGTGCAATTTATTTTATAGACAGGCTGATCATTTTTTCACAAGGATTAAATCCCAACTTCGTGACAAAATAACGTGTCGTTTGTTTGGGAAATTAACATAATTATCTACTCGGTAATTAGCGAATTGCGAAAATTGAATAAATTATTGGCAATCTGACTTATTTTTTACAGGTGAACATAAATAATTTTGTGCTTTTTCCAAAATATTCAATTACTGAAGTATATAAGTCATTTTTGTCAGCAAATTTGTTATTTAAAAGCATACCAACTCATATTTTTTTTGTTGAAAGGTAGGTATTCTACCTACTAACTATACAGGGTGTCCCACTGCTCCGTAATTGGTCGATAACTCAATGTGGGTTGAAGATACAGAAAAAAGTTTCAAATAAAAGTTGCTTTGATTGGAATTGCGCATCTTTTAAAAATATTCTTATATCTACACTATGTTGCATTTTCACGTGGCAGGACAATGTCACTTTTTTTTAAATGACACACCCTGTATTTTTTTCTCTTCATGTATCGACCAACCATATTTATATCACACCTGAAATTTTTTTTGATATTGCATGTGCGGTTGCCAAGTTATTAATTATTTTGTCAAAATTTGGTACAATTCAAGGTCGGACTATAATATTCATAACTAAGTTATTCTTCAAAAAAGGAAAAATTTATTTGACGAATAATATTACCCAAATGTTGTGTTACTCTACAAAAAAAAACTAAGTGATTAATTTTATACCGAGTGTTTAAAATGAGAATTCAAACTTTGTGAATTTTAAATAGAATTTATACGAATATTTTAAATGGACACCCTGTATTTTTATTTACCATCAAATTCTCGACAAAAAACCCTATTCAACGGTGTATATTTCCTGCTATTATTTTTTGTACTTTTGTTAATATTTACGATTTTTAAAATTTCACGTAAAAAAATTTGATAAAAGTAATTTTTGTTTAATTATTATTACAAAATACCGTTTAAATAGTTGTTATCAACGCAAAAGAACAAAACTCAAGTCCTGTGACTATCTTAAGTTCTAAATATTTTTAAAAGATGCGCAATTCAAATCAAAGCAACTTTTATTTGAAACTTTTTTCTGTATCTTCAACCCACATTGAGTTATCGACCAATTACGGAGCAGTGGGACACCCTGTATAATGGCACATAAGCATTTTATTTCAATATAATAAATATCGAGGAGCGAGAGATGTAAACAAAGTTAACCAACCTTTTCAAATCTCCAGCAGCACTATTCAAAAAAGTTTAAGGAAATATGATAGATCAGATCCTTTGTTAGGGTGCAAAGTATTATTCTACAAGGAAGAAGAGCAGGCCCGAAATATGTAATAAAATTATCCAAGTCTCTCGTCAAGATATCTTTTTCAACAGTACAAGAAAGTTACTGGAGAAGATTTAATTACGGAGATGGTTCCCCCTTGCACATCTACCTTTCTTAACCTCCGGGAACCAACTTCTATTGTGCACCTGAATCGCCATTCTGTTGATTCTATCATTTTCTAGCCTTTAATTGCCAGTGGCGTAACTGTCGTTTACAAATCCGGCGATCGGAAAACATTTAAATTCAAATGTGCCAGGTGGGTTACATCACAATTGGGTGCTTTGAATTCTAATTTTATATCCAAGATTGTGCGTTTATACAGATACTGCAATCATTTTTTATTTATTTATTTAATACCATAAACGGGTAAACCCTTAGCCAAACAAAAATAGTATCAAAATGTACGATCAACTATTGTGTACAGTCTAGACTAACGCAACAAAAAATAAACATAAAAAAACAAAAATATAACCAGAGCCTATACTAAAAATATAAGTAAACAAACTATTAAAGTACAATAAAAAACTTAGACTGAGAAAATATGGATATAACATATTAACTTATGACCTGACAACAGTCTACTCATTCAAAAGGTTCAAGTCCCTACGAAATTGTTGTAACGTAATACCAAAGAAGTTGACAACATTTATATATTATAGTTATTTATACATATGTGATATTGTTTCACTACTTAATTTTACATTATTCCTACTGTATTTTCACGTTAACGTTGCGAAATTTTTCTACCTAATTATCCTTATAATTTGTTTTAATGTCCCCTTTATACATGTCGGCTCCGGAGAATAATTACCTATGGCAGGGGTGCTGTAACTTAACAATTCTTTAGTTTTATACGTTTTATGAGCTGTAAATAAATGAGGGGTAATTATGAAGATCATGAGCGCGAATTTAACCGTAACAGGTGGAGTTAAGGTTAATTATTTTGCTTGAAATTTTCCTATTGTCCCGCTACGAGCGTCAAATTATAGGTTGAATCCGACATTTATTTGACTTTTTGACTTTTGACTTATTTCGATTTAATAATAAATATTTTAGTTATACAAGTTTAGTAGAGTCCCTTGTTATATATGTATAGGGACTCTAAAGTTTAGGTCTTAGCGAAGGCATCTGTTGTCACATTGTTGGGTTAACCTGGACGCTATCATGTTCCAATTTTGGCGGTACAGTTTGGAGAGAATGTTTAGTTTAAGAGGGTAATAACGGAAGGGTCCATTTCCCCAACACCCCCCACTCCAAATTTCGAACTGAAAATTTGCACACGAATTGTCCTCGTTTTGTGCTGAATTGTGCTCTTAAAATATCGTTTTGTGCTTCACCCCTTCCACAGATATCATCAATAAACTTTGGGCGGTGCTGGGGAAATGCGAGCAACCCCCACTACGAATTTCGAAATGAAAATTTGCACACGAATAGTGTTCGTTTTGTGCTGAATTGTGCCCTTAAAATTTCGTTTTGTGCTTCACCGCTTCCAGAGATATCATCAATAAACTTTAGGCGGTGCTGGGGAAATGCGAGCACCCCCCCCACTTCGAATTTCGAAATGAAAATTTGCATACGAATTGTGCTCGTTTTGTGCTGAATTGTGGCCTTAAAATTTTGTTTTGTGCTTCATCTCTTGCGGAGATATCGCCAAAAGTATGGGCGGCGCTGGGGAAATGCGAGCACCCCCCACTTCGAATTTCGAAATGAAAATTTGTACACGAATTGTTCTCGTTTTGTGCTGAATTATGCCCTTAAAATTTCGTTCTGTGCTTCATCCCTTCCAGAGATATCATCAATAAACTTTAGGCGGTGCTGGGGAAATGCGAGCACCCCCACTTCGAATTTCGAAATGAAAATTTGTACACAAATTGTGCTCGTTTTGTGCTGAATTGTGCCTTTAAAATTTTGTTTTGTGCTTCATCCCTTGCGGAGATATCGCCAAAAGTATGGGCGGCGCTGGGTAAATGCGGACACCCCCCCACTTCGAATTTCGAAACGAAAATTTGTACACGAATTGTGCTCGTTTTGTGCTGAATTGTGCCCTTAAAATTTTGTTTTGTGCTTCATCCCTTGCGAAGATATCGCCAAAAGTATGGGCGGCGCTGGGTAAATGCGAGCACCCCCCACTTCGAATTTCGAAACGAAAATTTGTACACGAATTGTGCTCGTTTTGTGCTGAATTGTGCCCTTAAAATTTCGTTCTGTGCTTCATCCCTTCCAGAGGTATCATCGATATTTGTCAAGGGTGGCCCAACGAAAAGGTAACAGGCGGGGTTCTGGTTAGAATTTTTTTTTTGAGAAATACAAAAACACGTCAATTGTTATATCAAAGGGGACAACTTTTGTCATACTTTCAATCTGCAATGATTTCATCTCTTAGCGCTGTGAGAACAACACTACGTCATTTGAAAGGTCTTTCTTTTCTGAATTCAGTACACTAGTTTTTTTTATTTTTAACAAAGAAAGCTTCTGTAAATAAAAACAATACATCTTTCCGAGCTTTTTTTAGTTTTTAAATGCATCAAACTCTTTCCTCATTTTCCATTTTTGCAACTTCAGCTTTTTTGTTAAAAACAAAAAAACTAAAAAAAAACCAGTGTATGAATTCAGAAAAGAAAGATCTTTCATATTACGTATCACTTGCCCCATTATCTCTATTTAAATGTTAGGGGTTGTTCTCACAGCGCTAAGGGATGAAATCATTTCAGGTTGTAAATAATGACCAAAGTTGTCCCCCGTAATATAAAAATTACTGTTTTCGAATTTCTCAAAAAAAAAATTTCTAGCCAGAAACCCGTCTGTTACCTTTTCGTTGGGCCACCTTGTATATATACCTTGTTATTTTTTAGTTTTTTTATTTTATTTTGTGATATTCATGGGAAAACGGTCTTCGTTTTGTTTTTGTTTTTTATTTGGCTTTAGCTTATTTTGTTTTTCTTCCTTTTTACGTGTATTGTTCTGTATACTTTGTGTAAATATTGTTCGAGGTTTACTTTATTATTTTCATTTTATCTCATTTTATTTTATTTGTATATATTTGTCATTTGTGGGGTTTCTGTATATTTATTTTTTATTCTATTCTATTTATTCTATCTATTTACACTGTAGAGGGATCATTTGTTTTTATGGTGATTTATTTTATATTTCATTTTATTATGGTTTTGTTTACTAAAGGATTGGTTGTTTTTTATTTTTTTAGAAAATTCCTGTTTATATTTTGTTTTATTGTTAACTTAGAAGATATCTGTTTTTGCTCTGTTTTTGAGATTTCTGTTATTATTATATTATTATTAAATATTTTCTAATTTTTTATTATTAGTGATATTGTTGTTGTCATTATTATTATTACCAGGTAGATACACGGATGATCACAAAAAAGCGGGCCTACCGAAGGATAAGGCACCAATGTCTGGCCAGGATTCCCCCAACATGGATCGTCTCAGTTGGACAAGTGCGAGACACTCACAAAGTATGTGGTGTGCCGTCTCGTTCTTACTAATGTTAAGCACTTGAATTTTCAACGCTAACATTTTATGAAAAATGAATCCTTAACGCATCTCACCCAAACTTTTAAGAGTCTACTTAGGGAAAGGTAGGTAATAGAAGTATCAAAGTATGCAGCATAAATGAGTACAAAATATAGTATATATATAAAAGATTGAGACCTGTTTCAATTAGAAATTCCAGATAGAAAGGGCTTCCATTTCGACAACTTCATCCGTAAGTTTCCGTAATATCTATTGAAAGGTGAGAGCACTAATGATGGTAATTTGTGCGCAATGGGGCTGCCATTTCCACTGCCACCCTTAATATCTTTTAGGAGGAAAAGAGCAAAAAACGAAATAACGGCACAAAATGAGCACAATTGGTGTGCAAAGTTTCATTTCGAAATTCCGAGTGGAGGTGCTGGAGAAATGGTCCCCTAAAGTTGGATTGGCGTTATGTTCGAATGGGATGAAGCACAAAACGAAATTTTAAGGGCACAATTCAGCACAAAACGAGCAAATTCGTGTATAAATTTTTATTTCGAAATTCGAAGTGGGGGGTGCTCGCATTTCCCCAGCACCGCCCAAAGTTTATTGATGATATCTCTGGAAGGGGTGAAGCACAAAACGAAATTTTAAGGGCACAATTTAGCACAAAACGAGCACAATTTGTGTATAAATTTTAATTTCGAAATAAGAAGTGGGGGGTGCTCGCATTTCCCCAGAACCGCTCAAAGTTTATTGATGATATCTGTGGAAGGGGTGAAGCACAAAACGAAATTTTAAGGGCACAATTTAGCACAAAACTAGCACAATTCGTGTATACATTTTCAGTTCGAAATTCGAAGTGGGGAGTGCTCGCATTTCCCCAGCACCGCCCAAAGTTTATTGATGATATCTGTGGAAGGGGTGAAGCACAAAACGAAATTTTAAGGGCACAATTTAGCACAAAACTAGCACAATTCGTGTATAAATTTTCAGTTTGAATTTCGGAGTGGGGGGTGCTCGCATTTCCCCAGCACCGCCCATACTTTTGGCGATGGCCATTTTTAAAATATTCCTTCTCAGATTTGAATTTTGTAAATGTAGGGTAAAGTTGGGATGAGTGCTCAGGGAGTATGACTATGAAACACTACAAGATTAAGTCATTGTGTGCTAATAATAGGGTGTGTATAAAAGTATGCATTGATCTGAGTTTTGCTTTTTTTACTTCATTCATGAGTTCATGACCATAAATCAATAAACTGATGAACAATTTAAGAATGTGACGGATAAAGGTATCATATGTTTTACATGACATCTTTTCACTTTCCGAAATTGAGAGACAACCTGTCGTTTCTAATTCAATTTCGAAAGCACTTAAATGTGTATAGAAGAGACCTTTTAGATGAGAAAACAATAAGTAACGAAATAGCGAAAATATTAATTATTTGTTTGACTACGAGAGACTGAAAGTTAACGAACACTTTACGAATTGAAAATTTTTCAATTTCAAATTACATGATTATAAAAAATAGGTAGGTAATTAAATGATACAGTTCTTCGAAAACAATTTCGTAAATGTGTGCCTGATCCTCCTGAAACAATAAAATAGACGCATTTTTAGCATTATAAACCATCACGCGTTATATTTATCGTTGTCCTGTCAAAATATTTCTCAAACAAATAGAACGTTCTAAATTTCTTTCGAAAATTCAACAAAAATTCAAACCAAATTTAATTTGAAGTAGATAAAAATCAATAAGGCGAGTGAAAGCAATTTTAAAAGGGGGAAATATTGAAGAATTGGCGTTTGTATTATCAACTATTCACAAATTTCTATTGAGTGATTTGTGTTTGGATTGGATAAAAGGAGTCAGAATGAAAGGCTTTTCATATAACAAATAAATTATTATTACTCATTTATTTGTGCGGTGCTTAACAAGCTCTCTTATATCGCCTATGCGGCCTATGCCTAAAACCGTAAACGGAACGGAATGTTTCATTGCACGATTCTCTTTTATTTGGGAATGTTGTAGATGTGGGGTTCTTCTTTATTCTCTGCGGTGTCACAGTAATTATAAAAAATCTACATTTAGGCGTCGCCGTCGTGCTCAACAATTAAATATAACTAAAGTGATCGATTCCTTTCAGTGTTATTAGCTGATGATTACAGCTTTGTGTTTTTTGTATTTGTTGTAGGTATTGTGCTTCATTTCTATCGGAGTAAAAATGCAAGACCCCTGACTTTTGAGTGGTCATAATGCAAAAACTGGGGGATTAAATTTTTTCATTTTTGGGCGGTACATTGGTAATTTATATATGTTTAACATGTGTAAAAATCAAAATTGTTTAACTATTATTTTAATTAACAGCAATTGTATTTAGCATAATTAACGGGTTTTATGAGCTATAACCGAAAATTTATTATTTTCAAATATACGGAAACTAAAGACAAAAGTTTTATTTTAGATGCTAAATTTGTAGTATTGAAATCAAACTGCATTATTCGTTTATTGAAAAATTTGTTTTCTTGTAATTCTGCTATGATTACCGCGAGAGAAAGATCCGCATTACCTCTACCACATCGTACACAGCGAGCGGTAAACCAAAACAATGCGATTGTCCCCTTGCATTGCGGCGCCGCATCGCTTCATAGCAATAATGTAGGACAACAGCTACCTCGCGCACTGCACTTCACCGCGCGGACCGAAGCATCCATCCTTTTTTCCAAATCTGTTAGAAATAATAGCATGCATACAATACATTTTTTGTTAATCGTGTTACACCACAACATAAGTGGTTTAACTATTTATGTTACGGTTATTATTATTAACATCGAACTTACAGGTACTCAGTTACACAAGATGTCGTTTTTTTAAATTATAGCTTTAAGGCTAATACACCAATTGGCCTCAAAAGCATCTCACACCGACATGTAAGTATGTAAGTATACATTTTTCAAACATATAAGTATTTATCACTCAGTTTCAATAATATGGCCGTAATTAATTTTTAAAGTCGAGCGTTTGTGCGATTTGAGTCATAATTAGGACTATTTTTGCACATACACTGATACAGAAAATTAACGATCTAAAACGGTAATAAATTCACTTTATTTCATTAAATTATGGTTGCTAATTACTGAGATAGAAGCTTCTAAAGTCAGGGGCCTTGCATTTTTACTCCGATAGTAAAGTAATCGATTCCTTTCAGCGTTATTCGCTGATGATTACAATTGAGGGTTTTTTGTATTTGTTGTATTGTGCTTCATTAGTAACATTAATACAAACTTCTTTGATGAGTGGAATTTGTAATTCTTTTGATTTCATTTCATGTTCTGCGTTCATACGTCATCTGTTGTCGTTACTTTAAACTACTTACATTCATTTCTTTGTGTACACCTTTACTGTTGTGTCATTTATTCTATTCTTCTACAGCCCTGAAGTATTTTCAACCGATTTCTGGTGGTCTGAAAAATAGGATTTCTTAATTTTATTTGGCCCCGAATTATTTCCCCACTACGACCCATTTCTCTATTATACCCCACGCTTTTTCCGGTCCCTCAAGGATTGTTTAATCTTTAACAAATGATCTTTACTCATTGTGCAATGTGAATTACGCCAAGTTAGAAAATGGTCAACCATTTTCATTAAAAATAGACTAAACAAAGCCAAGCATTTTAGTGAAGTGAATCTTTGTTACTTCCTCTTGTATAATCTTTTCATCTCCAAAATCTCCTGCCTTTATGCATCAGCAGAGACGTGATGTGGCGTTTCGTCTTCTTCGCCACAAGACCTACAGAACTGGCAAGTTTATGTACGTTCTACTTAATTTTAAGATGAGCGCTACTAAATCAACATTTGCGTTGCTCAGGAAGATCTCGAAATGAATGTGTTTTGGAATTTTTTATCAACGTCTACAGCGCTCTTTTTGGCTGGATTATACGTCATCCTACAAAACCATTCGGTTCTCATAAGTGATTTTTTCGTATGCAGCTAGGCCAAACTCGCCCATAACCGGATTGCCTGTGATTCTCGAATGTCCAAGGACAAGGCCCTGAATTTATCACATAGGATTGTATTGCTGCATCATTTATTTGCTATCTATACCCATAAAAACTTTTTTTAGCAATGTTATTTCTTAATTGCTGGGTAGCCGTTTGTAAATTAAGTATGTAATGAGATTTTTTTATTCGAATAGAATTACAATTCAATATTGTCTTTCTCAAAGTAACTTCCGTGGGAAGCCACACACCAACACAGTTGGACACGGTTCTTCCAATCCTCATAACAGTGCTCTGGAACCCGGATACTGGAAGAGCCTTCAGCTGGTGGGTTACAACCGTTTGAATGGTTTCGAGTGACCCTTGAGGTGATTTTTCAATCTCGGGAGGAGGAAAAAGTCACAAGGACTCAAGTCAGGCGAATAAGGAGGTTGAGGAGCCACAGGAATGTTTTTACTGGGCCAAAACTCGCTTATTGACATTAATGTGTGACAAGGCGCATTATCGTCGTGATACAACACCCAGTTGTTCTTGATGTTTGGTCTCACATGAATCACCCTTTTTCAAAGTTTTTCAAGAACCTCTCGGTAAAAGTGTTGATTGACAGTTTGGCCTTGCGGCCCTGGCAAATCATCATGCATTTGACCTTCGACTTGGTCATTCTTGTTTTATTGGGCCTTGGAGAGGTTGATGTGATCATCATTTTAAATCGATTCCAAAAAGTCAAAACACTTTTCTCTCCTATTGTCCTTTTGGTCTTGCGAAAGATTTTTTGCGGAATCATTTTTGCGCGGATTTTTCTCATCCCCAATTCATTGGTCAAAATCTGGTGAACGGTAGTGTGGGTCAAATTCAACTCTTCCCCGATCTGAACGCACAAGATCCCGGATTCTGTCGACATTTTCATCGGTTCTTCTTCTTCTTTCTGGAACCGATATCATTTTTTCAAAAATGCTGCAGACAAACTGAAAAACGTACTCATCTCATTAAAAAAATGTTAAACGGCAGTCCAAGCAACAATCGAAGGGAATCAAAAATGTTATAATTTCCTCAGCAACTGTATTGCAGCACAAAAGCTTCTTTGGTTCGTTGATATGTAATTGTTGCAATATTGAATTTGATTGTCCCCGTGTAGGGCCGCGGTAAGAATAATTCTACCGAATTAGCACTGCGTGTCATAAAAGGCGACTAATCAATGGCTGTAGAGAAGTAGAAGTGGTGTTCATGAGAGTTGAATGAATTTAAGTTTTAGTTCGAAGTAAAATTTACACCTTCACGTTCACAGTTTTTAATACGTTATTTAAATTATAATCACCAATAGTAATTGAATAATAGTTTCGTTATTGTTAATGACGTCAATAGTCGGTTAGACGCCGTTTATATCGCAAATCCCAGGAAGTTTATCTTGCGACAATAAATCCGTGCGAAGTTGAATTTTCAATTTTCTTATGTCTTAATATGTGAGCAGTGAACGCATATATTATATACTGACTAGGAATACGATCACTTGCTGCCCCAAGCTTACAAACACTCTGTGCCGTCGTCTATATTGCTACCATACACTCCAAAGCCGGTGCCATTACTGGATTTGTGTAATATACGATACGAATCCATTCAACTTGCCTTGTTAAAATTAGTTTCCCAGTCGTATCAAGTGAGGATTGTCTTAAATAGTTTAGTAGGGCAAACTGTTAAATGGATTAAACCACTGTTGGCAGGATTTTCGATGATTTGCCACCATCTCTCACGAGATTCGAACTGTCTCTATCTGCACTCCTTCGGACCTCACCAAACGCAATCAGAACTTATTTTCCCGGCAGTCCTCGTATAACACATTTTTTCTTTGACTTTGTCGCGGTTGCAAGAGTCGAAAGAAGCAATTTGAATAAAAAGATATTTTTCGTTCGAAACCCGAATAACAAAATCTAAGATAATTACGCTACCGAAACGTGGATTGCTTCACAAATATTCTTTTACTTTCGCGCGTTTCAACCGAGAAATGTATTTTCATCTAAATAATAATGTTGGTGTAATCCTAAGTAATAACATAAAAGAGATACTGTGGCTAAGTACATTGAAACTTGTGAGTGACACAAGGGAGAAGGAAAGAAAGAATTTCTAAAATTTTATTATAATAATCAATAGATTTGTTTCTAGCGTAATTCTGCCTACGATTGGTGTTTGGTGTATAATGGTCAGAATATTTTTTTACTGAAATGATACGGAATTATTAATTTTCAGACATTGACCAATGTTATGAGAAATGCAATCGAAAGGCCTCAAATGGAGTTGTCTTCCACATATGTTAAACTTTCACTGTATGAAATATGAATAACATTGATTTATGTATACATAACACAGTTATTTAAATGTTACATCCTACCTCTGCCTTCTGCCATCCTAACTAACTAGCTACTTACGCAAAATCCTCTTGCAGTAGTAGGTGCTGACTAAATAAAACAGGAAATCGTACAGTGCTAAATTTAAACTACACTCTACCTATCTTGTATAATTATAAAGCTGATTCTATTATATTCTTGTCTTAAAATTCCAGTGGCGGAACTGTTATTTCAATACCGTTCACCAATCGTACAAATTTATAACGCGAAACATTTAAATTCAAAGCTGCCAGGTGCGTTACATCACAACATGTTTATAAGAATTACGTGAAAGCTGGATATTATTACTGCGCTACGACAATGTTGAGTTGCTGATATGGCCAAAATGCTTAGTTTGACATTTGTTCCAATAAACCATTTGGACGAAGCTGTTGATGCGTCATCGGAAGCGCCAACGATTAAATTTCAACTTGTTTTGCAATGACCGGAAAATAATTATATCGGGCGGCCCAATGTGACCCGTGTTCGACAAAGTCAAGATCGAGCAAACAATCACACCGAAGCTGCCCACCGGAGGCATTAAAATATTCTGGCCCTTGATCTAGACACTGGGCGGAGCTTGTCGACGTCGTTTTTAGTGTTAAACTCCCGTTTTTGTAAAAAAATATACTAAACCTGCAAATAACCTAAGCGCTTTTGTGACAAACTACGCTTAGGTTATAGCATTTTTTTTAGTAAAAAACGTCGTTTAGTGTTCGCCAAGTGGCTAGATCAAGGGTCAGAATGTTATGAAGCCCACCGGAGGCTACAAACAGAACTAGGGACCATCCAATGATGTGGAATGTGTAGTATTCGAATAATTATCAGATTATTTAAAACTTCGTGACTTTTCCTATACAGGGTGGCCCATTGAAAAGGTAACACGCCTGTTTTGGGACACTTAGACCAGTTTCTTAAAAAAACGCTCGGACACGTCGATTTTCTATTTTTGGGGGACAACTTTTGATGTCAAATTTGACTTTGTCAGGTCAACCCCCTAGCCCCAGCAACCCCTAACTCAATAATTTAAATAGGGAAAAGGAGTCGAGCGACCCCTCATTTGAAGCGTCTTTTAATTATCTATTCGACAGTACAAATGAAAATTAGTTTTATTAAATTTTTTTTTCGCCTCCATGCAAAGCACCCTCCAGATTAACTAAGGTGGGGGTGTTGTTTAGGAAAAATCCTGAAACACGTCACTTTTCACCTTTTGAACGGCACATTTTGATGTCAAATTTGACTTTGTCAGGTCAACCCCCTAGCCCCAGCAACCCATAACTGAAGAATTTAAATAGGGAAGGGTATCGAGCAACCCCTCATTTGAAGCGCCTGTTAATTCTCCATTTGACAGTACGAGTATAATGAAAATTAGATTTACTCAATTTTTTTTCGCCCCCATGAAAAGCACCCTCTAGTTAGATTAACTCAGGTGGGGGTGTTGTTTAGGAAAAATCCTGAAACACGCCACCTTTGACCTTTTGAATGGTACATTTCAGGATTTTTCCTAAACAACACCCTCACCTTAGTTAATTTAGAGGGTGTTTTTCATGGGGGCGAAAAAAAAATTGAATAAAACTAACTTTCATTTGTACTGTCGAATAGAGAATTAAAAGACGCTTCAAATGTGGGGTTGCTCGACTCCTTTTCCCTATTTAAATTATTGAGTTAGGGGTTGCTGGGGCTAGGGGGTTGACTTGACAAAGTCAAATTTGACATCAAAAGTTGTCCCCCAAAAATAGAAAATCGACGTGTCCGAGCGTTTTTTTAAGAAACTGGTCTAAGTGTCTCAAAACAGGCGTGTTACCTTTTCAATGGGCCACCCTGTATACGCATGTTTTGAAAAATCTATAATCACGCGTAATTAAAGAAATTATTTTTCTTTTGCATGAAATATAATTCGACGAATGTGCGCCAAAGATGCCAGCGGCAAATCGACTCGTACTCTAAACTCTCCCACGCCAAAACGGCACACGTCAAAAACGGCATTTGTTACTTCCCGAGTACGAAGTAAAAGGGAAGTATTGTATTAGTGTTCCAAAAAAAATTGACCTATGCATATTTTTGCATATCTTTGCGTTTCTGAATACGTAGATTCAAAAAATGAAAAAAAAAAATTCCGTCTCTCGTCTGTCGTCTGTAGTCTGTACTCTGTCCGTGCACATTCTTTGCAACGCTCTATACTCAAAAACTATTAAAGTTATTGAAATGCGGTTTTCGCCAATCGATTGCATTCGGGCCAAGGGCGAAAATGCTATTATTACCTTTGATGCGGTCACTTCTGGTATAAGCTAAAATGGCAGCACTCATTTTTTTTATAAGATCAAGTTGCAGTTTTTTTATGTAGTTTAAGAGTATTTTTTTCTGAATTCAGCAATATATATTGTGCTATACTTATTTTTTGAAAAAAGTGTTAAAAAAATAATTTTAAAAAAATGACTGCAACGCTCTATACTCAGAAACTATTAAAGTTATCGAAATGCGGATTTCGCCAATCGATTGCATTCGGGCCAAGGGCGAAAATGCTAATATGTATTACCTTTGATGAGGTCACTTCCGGTTTAAGCTAAAATGGCGGCACTCGTTTTTTTATAAGATAAAGTTGCAGTTTTTTTATGTAGTTTAAAAGAGTATTTTTTTCTGAATTCAGCAATTGTGTTCCACGCTAGGGGTACCCCATGAGATTTAACATGGGAAATTGAAATTATCGTTTTCCTGCTTCCCAAATTAAAAAATCGCAAAAATTTTGACGCAGATTTAAAGTGGCACTTAAAACGTTTCTAAAAACAATTTTTTGATTACAATTTGATAATTAATAAATTAATTACAGGCATTTGAAATTCGAAATTTTGAAGGTTTTTCGCGCATGCGATTCAGATCGGCTATCTTCGGTTTTTAAAGCAATATGGATGCTAAAATTAAATTGCAGCCGAAGATAGCCGAAGATAGCCGATCTAAATCGCATGCGCGAAAAACCTTCAAAATTTCGAATTTCAAATGCCTGTAATTAATTTATTAAGTATCAAATTATAATCAAAAAACTGTTTTTAGAAGCGTGGGACACAAGGTATATATATTGTGCTGTACTTATGCAATTACCTTTGATGAGGTCACTTCCGGTATAAGCTAAAATGGCGACACTCATTTTTTTATAAGATAAAGTTGCAGTTTTTTTATGTAGTTTAAAAGAGTATTTTTTTCTGAATTCAGCAATATATATTGTGCTGTACTTATTTTTTGAAAATAGTGTTAAAAAAAATAATTTTTAAAAAATGACTGCAACGCTCTATACTCAGAAACTATTAAAGTTATCGAAATGCAGATTTCGCTAATCGATTGCATTCGGGCCAAAGGCGAAAATGCTAATATTACCTTTGATGAGGTCACTTCCGGTATAAGCTAAAATCGCGGCACTCATTTTTTTATAAGATAAAGTTGCAGTTTTTTTATGTATAGTTTAAGAGTATTTTTTTCTGAATTCAGCAATATTTATATTTATTTTTTGGAAAAAGTGTTAATACGAGGGAAGTCTCGTGACAACTTGCCAGAATTTTTGAAATAGTGAACAATTTGATGTTTTATTAACTAACACAAGAGAAAATTAACCCTTGCTTTTATTTAAAAAATTTTAACGGTTGTTTACCCTGTACCTAAGGACTGAAACAATGTTGTCAAATGGCAAGTGAAAGTGCCTAACTTCTCTAAAAAAAAACCAATTGACCTGTCCGCGCTTCTTTTAGTTTTTAAATGCCTCAAACTCTTTCCTCATTTTCCATTATTGCAACTATTTCTTAAAAATAAAACAACTTAGTGCACTGAATTCAGAAAAGAAAGACCTTTCAAATGACGTATCACTTGCCCCATCATCTCTATTTAAATTTTAGGGGTTGTTCTCACAGCGCTAAGGGATGAAATCAATTCAGGTTGAAAATCATGACAAAAGTTTTGATATAAAAATTTACGTGTCTTTGCATTTCTCAAAAAAGAATGTTTCCTAGCCAGAAACCCGTCTGTTACCTTTTCGTTGAGCCACCCTGTGTAATATGGTGTACGCAAGTTCAACATAAATTAAATAATTACGATATTAAGGGTTCTTTTTATACCAAATTCAAACCTCACTTTTACGTTTTACACTTGTTACTAAATCGTCTTTGTAAAAATTAGTGCTTTTTATACGTAGTTAGGTAATATTTTCATTTTTCAATTAGACTTGGAAAAGCCAAGCCAATTTCCGAAACGTTGTATTTTATATACCTATATTTCAAAAATTTAAGTATGACTCTAATAAAATAAGAAGAAAATCATAATTTATTTGGCATAGAAAGAACCCTTATATCGTAATATAAACTTCAAGACTGCCGTTATGTGAAAACCCATTGAATTAAATAAAATATTTTTATGTGTTAGGTAGAGGAGGGAAACTAAGGAATAATTATTATGTATTTCTCAGATTGTTTCTTACGCAACTCTCCCCTAACTAAACTACACCCTCAATATGGATGATAGAACAAAAGAAATCAAGCGTTAAAAAAAGGACTTATTTTTTAATTACGAGAGCTTTGAAATACAGCAGTAATTCGACCGACCCGAAATTAAAGCATCGAATCATTTAAATTATTCTACTAAAAAAATTCGAATGTAATAAATTACAACCCCCAAAAAAACAGCTTTTGTCGGATAAGTACAACAAACTAATTTTGACTATCCGTATAAAGCTCGTCTAATGAAATATGGTGATATCATGTGATCATTCAATGTAACTTTTGGAAGCTCTAATAAAAAAAATTTACATACAAGAAGCGTAGGACTTATTTTCGGGTTTTTCCTTCATGTGGACCTATCGCCATGTGGGAGTGGCAAGTAAGTTAAAGTCAAATAAATGTTTACTTATATCTCCTCCAAACGTTTGCTAAGAGTCGATGGACAATTACTGTACCAATGAACTCTCTGTGTTATATGCGTAGCTATATATTTGCCGGGATTTACTACTAAAAATTGTTTTATAGATGGCCGTCGTTACTTAATGTGAAGTTAACGATAAGAGGATCAATGTTTTTATGTTGCATTAAAGTTAAAAACTCATAATTTCACACACGTCGAAAGAAAAATCTATAGCTCAGCCGATACTTACATCACATTTATACCTTATAAAAGAATAGAATAAAAAGTTAAGCAATAAAAATGTTTGTGTAATTTTCCGGCAAAGCAGAACGGCGCGGCCTGGTGGCGACCTAATTCTTGCGAAGCTGGAAAAGCTGGGTTCAAACGGGTTGTAACTTTGTCGTAAGCCTTTCTGAATGTTATTGAATGCATGTTGTTGATTTCAGAATTAGCTTTTAATTACACAAAAAAAAGAAATGACGCCACACAACGACAACCTTTTTTTATTGTATTGAAAACAATAAAAACTATTTCCCAAACACGAACATCGCATTTAGGTACTGATTTAGAGAAATAATACACATATTTCATTATTACGTAATTACAATTTATTTTTTCCTTCTGGATTCTGGTCATATAAATCAAAATTGTTCGAAAGTATCATAAATAAAGCTGAACTGTTTGGCGTGGTATAATTTAGAAAAAATAACTTTCGACGATTGATATTCCAAAGTTTTATTGTAGCTACTTGTATCTAGAAGAGGAAGTTAATTTAAAGAGGGCGTTGTGTTTATGACATTATGGATGTAGTGCCGGGCATGCACGCGTCTTTATTGTGTGATAAAAAGATAATTGATATACGTTTATTACAAGATGAAAGCGCTCTTACTTACCTCTCATATAAATATAAGCGGTTCCTCGCATATTTCTTCTTGTAAGGACGACGAGATTAAGAACGTTTCCAACAATTCCAAGACTACAGATAGCCGGAAGTGTAATTCCGTAGGCATACCTTCTCAACATTGCTGTACGAGATTCTTCAACCCACATAGAACCATTAATCCATGGACAGAAAGCACATCCAGCGGCGCTATTATTTGAACACAAAAGGTGCCCAGGAGACTCGCTCGAATAAAGCAGAGACATTCTCACATTGTTATTAATTTTCTTCACTTTCGAGGATCGGCAGTTTCTGAAACTGAAAATGTATGTTAATTGATTTATTTTTCAACAAAATAGGTAAAGAACGACACCACCCCAAATTTAATGTTTACTATAGATATCCTTTCAAATCGTGATACACAAAGATAAATATTTTAGATTTGGAATTCCTGTGTAATCTGACGAACATTTTTATTCATATTGAAAACTGTCGTTCGAAGTAGACGTGTTTTTCCATTTTTGTTATACAGAATTTTTGTGTGTGCGTAGTTAAGGCTCTTTTAACAATTTGTGTCTTTTTGTAAATAAGATTTTAACCATTGCATAAAATTTCGGTGTTTATGTACATACGTGATAAAGATATACTTAGGTTAAGATGTGAAATACATTTACTGTTGTTAATGTTATAAGGATATCTGGTATCACGTCTATACTATGGAAAATCTAAAGGTTACCGAAATAAAGGAGGAATTAGAAAAGTATGGAATGAAAACAAAAAATTTAAAAAAAGCGTTCTTGACTGAACTGTTAAATAATATTTTAAATGGAAATATTTGTGTTAATAAATATGATGAGATGTCTTCAAATAGCAGAACTTTTGGAGAATTAAAAATTAATTATGATGAAGTTGTAGTCCAACTTCAAGAAATTCAACAAAGAAATAGTGATTTATTTATTGCAGGAGTTTGAAACTTTAAAGGTATCGTTGATTCAATTAAATATCAAATATGAGAAACTTTAAAATTTATCTGTAGGTATCTCTTACGAACAAGAAAATAAATTATGGGGAATATAACATTATATAAAATAAAGTCTTACTTTTGGCGGATAGTCATGGCCGGGTCCATTTCCCCAGCACACCCCACTCCGAATTTCGAAATGAAAATTTGCACACGAATTGTGCTCGTTTTGTGCTCAATTGTGCCCTTAAAATTTCGTTTTGTGCTTCACCCCTTCCAGAGATATCATCAATAAACTTTGGGCGGTGCTGGGGAAATGCGAGCACACCCCACTTCGAATTTCGAAATGAAAATTTGCACACGAATTGTGCTCGTTTTGTGCTCAATTGTGCCCTTAAAATTTCGTTTTGTGCTTCATCCCTTGCGGAGATATCGCCAAATGTATGGGCGGTGCTGGGGAAATGCGAGCACACCCCACTTCGAATTTCGAAATGAAAATTTGCACACGAATTGTGCTCGTTTTGTGCTCAATTGTGCCTTTAAAATTTCGTTTTGTGCTTCACCTCTTCCAGAGATATCATCAATAAACTTTGGGCGGTGCTGGGGAAATGCGAGCACACCCCACTTCGAATTTCGAAATGAAAATTTGCACACGAATTGTGCTCGTTTTGTGCTCAATTGTGCCCTTAAAATTTCGTTTTGTGCTTCACCCCTTCCAGAGATATCATCAATAAACTTTGGGCGGTGCTGGGGAAATGCGAGCACACCCCACTTCGAATTTCGAAATGAAAATTTGCACACGAATTGTGCTCGTTTTGTGCTCAATTGTGCCCTTAAAATTTCGTTTTGTGCTTCACCCCTTCCAGAGATATCATCAATAAACTTTGGGCGGTGCTGGGGAAATGCGAGCACACCCCACTTCGAATTTCGAAATGAAAATTTGCACACGAATTGTGCTCGTTTTGTGCTCAATTGTGCCCTTAAAATTTCGTTTTGTGCTTCATCCCTTGCGGAGATATCGCCAAATGTATGGGCGGTGCTGGGGAAATGCGAGCACACCCCACTTCGAATTTCGAAATGAAAATTTGCACACGAATTGTGCTCGTTTTGTGCTCAATTGTGCCTTTAAAATTTCGTTTTGTGCTTCACCTCTTCCAGAGATATCATCAATAAACTTTGGGCGTTGCTGGGGAAATGCGAGCACACCCCACTTCGAATTTCGAAATGAAAATTTGCACACGAATTGTGCTCGTTTTGTGCTCAATTGTGCCTTTAAAATTTCGTTTTGTGCTTCACCCCTTCCAGAGATATCATCAATAAACTTTGGGCGGTGCTGGGGAAATGCGAGCACACCCCACTTCGAATTTCGAAATGAAAATTTGCACACGAATTGTGCTCAATTGTGCCCTTAAAATTTCGTTTTGTGCTTCATCCCTTGCGGAGATATCGCCAAAAGTATGGGCGGTGCTGGGGAAATGCGAGCACCCCCCACTCCGAATTTCGAAATGAAAATTTGCACACCAATTGTGCTCATTTTGTGCCGTTATTTCGTTTTGTGCTCTTTTCCTCCTAACAGATATTAAGGGTGGCAGTGGAAATGGCAGCCCCATTGCGCACAAATTACCATCATTAGTGCTCTCACCTTTCAATAGATATTACGGAAACTTACGGGTGAAGTTGTCGAAATGGAAGCCCTTTCTATCTGGAATTTCTAATTGAAACAGGTCTCAATCTTTTATATATGTCGCAGGAATGTTGTAATATCCGTAATCTTACAAGTTTCCTAGGAAAAGCTTAAGGTTAAGGTTAATTTTGAGGTCCAGGCGCTCAAGTTTCCTAGGAAACTTGTAAGTTTACGAATATTACAACATTCCTGCGACATATATACTATACAGGGTAGACCATTTTAAGTGATACACGCAAATATCTCGAAAAGGAGAATTTTTTCCAAAAAATGTTTCAGACGAAAGTTTTGTGGCTTTGAGGGGGAAAGATGATGACATTATCAATTTAATTGTAGATGGCGCCACTTTAGAGATTTCATCATGGCGGCCATTTTTTTAAATGGGAGTTGATTTTTCTTTCCAAATGAAAGTTGTAGCTAGCAATAAGACGAATACAACAGTTTTTTGTGTTTTTTCATCGCATCATTTTTCAGTGAGGTACGGTGTTACAAAATGTATAAATTAAGTAAAGTTTCCAGCCCCATAGTATACGTATTTTGTAATTCTGCACCTCTCGCACTATTCAAGTACTCCGAATAGTAAGAGGCAACGGGACTCACGCTAATCAAGCACCCCAAAGGGATGAAAACCCCGTCACGTCCACGTCGTTCATCCTGGGTAATGCTAAGCAAGGGAAAATGCGCGTCAATCAGCCTGGACCTGGTTGACTATCAAACAAAATCGGTCCAGATAACGGATAGGAACAACACAGAGAGGGGAGAGAAATGCAGAGTGGTGTGGAGTTACAAAATACGTACACTAAGGGGGGTGGAATTGTGGAAACTTTTACCTGTGCTTTTACTTAATTTATAAATTTTGGAACACCGTACTTAACTCAGTGAAAAATGATTAGATTACAAAAAACCAAAAACCATTGTATTCGTCTTATTGCCAGCTACAACTTTCATTTGGAAAGAAAAATCAACTCCCATTTAAAAAAATAGCCGTCATGATGAAATCTCTTAAGTCGCGCCATCTACAATTAAATTGATAATGTCATCATCTTTCCCCCTCAAAGCCACAAAACTTTCACCTGAAACATTTTTTGAAAAAAAATCTCCTTTTCGAGATATTCGCCCTTAAAATGGTCTACCCTGTATTTTGTACTCATTTATGCTGCATACTTTGATACTTCTATTGCCTACCTTTCCCTAAAGTAGACTCTTAAAAGTTTGGGTGAGATGCGTTAAGCATTCATTTTTCATAAAAGTTAGCTTTTAAAATTCAAGTGCTTAACATTAGTAAGGACGAGACGGCACACCACATACTTTGTGAGTGTCTCGCACTTGTCCAACTGAGACGATCCATATTGGGGGAATCCTGGCCAGACATTTGCACCTTATCCTTCGGTAGGCCTGCTTTTTTGTGATCTACCCAGGCATCATCCGTGCATATACCCCGTAATAATAATAATGATAATAACAATATCACTAATAATAAAAAATTAGAAAATATTTAATAATAATATATAATAATAACAGAAATCTCAAAAACAGAACAAAAACAGATATCTTCTAAGTTAACAATAAAACAAAATATAAACAGGAATTTTCTAAAAAATAAAAAAACAACCAGTCCTTTAGTAAATAAAACCATAATAAAATGAAATATAAAATATAAAATAAACCACCATAAAAACAAAAATGATCCCTCTAGAGTGTAAATAGATAGAATAAATACAGGGTGCCCAGAAATGAAGGTGCCAAACGAAAATCCCAGTTAGTAGACATTATTTTATGTCGATTTAACTTAAATTACCTTAGTCCAAAAATGCTTCTTAAGCGAGGTAGAGCTCCTTATAGATGGTGCCATGAAGTACTTTTTTTTGTAATATCTCAAAAACGTTTCAATCGAAGATGTCCAAACTTTGCACAATGACTTACCTTCTGATCACATATCGGTCGCTGTAAATAATACTTCCTTGCTCCGGCCATTAGCGTCTCATGTGGGAGGGGCCGCAGACATTTTGGATTGTATTTTTTTTACATTTATTTTTTTGACATTTTTTGTGTCAAATTCGAATTCTCTAGCGTCTTTTCTAAAAATAATGTGCTCTTGTTTCAAATCGTTAGGATGCACCCTTCTCGAGAAAAATAAATTTAAATAAATTACTAATTTATTAATTTATTTAACTAATTACTCTTATATCAAGTTATATAAAAAACAACAAATTTTACAGTAAGTGATCTAGATGACAGCCACCTGTTTCAATATATATTACAAAAAAAAGTACTTCATGACACCATCTATGTATAAGGAGCTCCAACTCGCTTAAGAAACATTTTTGGACCAAGGTAATTTGGGTTAAATTGACGTAAAATAATGTCTATTAACTGGGATTTTCGTTTGGCGCCTTCATTTCTGGACACCCTATAGAATAGAATAAAAAAATAAATATACAGAAACCCCACAAATGTATACAAATACAATAAAATGAGATAAAATGAAAATAATAAACTAAACCTCGAACAATATTTACACAATATATACAGAACAATACATGTAAAAAGGAAGAAAAACAAAATAAGCTAAAGCCAAATAAAAAAATAAAAACAAAACGAAGACCGTTTCCCATGAATATCACAAAATAAAATAAAAAAACTAAAAAATAACAAGGTAATATAATATACAGGGTGGTCCAACGAAAAGGTAACAGACGGGTTTCTGGGTAGAAATTTTTTTTTGAGAAATTCGAAAATAGCAATTTTTATATTAAGAGGGACAACTTTTTTCATTATTTACAACCTGAAATGATTTCATCCCTTAGCGCTGTGAGAACAACCCCTATCATTTAGATAGAGATGATGAGGTAAGTGATATGTCATTTGAAAGGTCTTTCTTTTCTGAATTCAGTGCACTAATTTTTTTTAGTTTTTTTGTTTTTAACAAAAAAGTTGAAGTTGCAAACATGGAAAATGAGGAAAGAGTTTGATGCATTTAAAAACTAAAAAAAGCTCGGAAAGATCTATTGTTTTTATTACAGAAGCTTTTTTTGTTAAAAATAAAAAAAACTAGTGTACTGAATTCAGAAAAGAAAGACCTTTCAAATGACGTAGTTTTGTTCTCACAGCGCTAAGAGATGAAATCATTGCAGATTGAAAGTATGACAAAAGTTGTCCCCTTCGATATAGCAATTGACGCGTTTTTGTATTTCTCAAAAAAAAATTTTTAGCGAGAAACCCGCCTGTTACCTTTTCGTTGGGCCACCCTTGACAAATACACAACAGTAAACCGCAAACAAAAAAATAATGAAAGTAATAGGATTATTATTATTATTGTTATAGTTCTGGGGGTGGTCGAATGCCTCACATTGGCAAATGACGTGATGGAGCGTTTCATCTGCCTCACCACAACCCCTGCATATCGGGCTTTCAGTCAGTCCCATGTTGTGCAGGTGTTTGTTCATGCGACAGTGGCCCGTGACCATTTCTGTCGCAAGTTTTATCTTCGTCCTGCTTAACTTTAAGATGGACGTAGCTAGGTCCCCGTTTGGGGTTTCCAGGAAATAATAGGTTTACTTTGTAAATACTAAAAATTGGGGTCCCATTTCCCCAGCACCGCCCAAAGTTTATCCATGATACCTCTGGAAGGGATGAAGCACAAAACGAAATTTTAAGGGCACAATTGAGCACAAAACGAGCACAATTCGTGTGCAAATTTTCATTTCGAAATTCGAAGTGGGGGGTGCTTGCCTTTCCCCAGCACCGTCCAAAGTTTATTGATGATATCTCCGCAAGGGATGAAGCACTAAACGAAATTTTAAGGGCACAATTGAGCACAAAACGAGCCCAATTCGTGTGCAAATTTTCACTTCGAAATTCGAAGTGGGGGGGTGCTCGCATTTCCCTAGCACCGCCTATACTTTTGGCGATATCTCCGCAAGGGATGAAGCACAAAACGAAATTTTAAGGGCACAATTGAGCACAAAACGAGCACAATTCGTGTGCAAATTTTCATTTCGAAATTCGAAGTGGGGGGTGCTTGCCTTTCCCCAGCACCGTCCAAAGTTTATTGATGATATCTCCGCAAGGGATGAAGCACTAAACGAAATTTTAAGGGCACAATTGAGCACAAAACGAGCCCAATTCGTGTGCAAATTTTCACTTCGAAATTCGAAGTGGGGGGGGGGGGGGGGTGCTCGCATTTCCCCAGCACCGCCCATACTTTTGGCGATATCTCCGCAAGGGATGAAGCACAAAACGAAATTTTAAGGGCACAATTGAGCACAAAACGAGCACAATTCGTATGCAAATTTTCATTTCGAAATTCGAAGTGGGGTGTGCTCGCATTTCCCCAGCACCGCCCATACTTTTGGCGATATCTCCGCAAGGGATGAAGCACAAAACGAAATTTTAAGGGCACAATTGAGCACAAAACGAGCACAATTCGTGTAAAAATTTTCATTTCGAAATTCGAAGTGGGGTGTGCTCGCATTTCCCCAGCACCGCCCAAAATTTATTGATGATATCTCTGGAAGGGGTGAAGCACAAAACGAAATTTTAAGGGCACAATTGAGCACAAAACGAGCACAATTCGTGTGCAAATTTTCATTTCGAAATTCGGAGTGGGGTGTGCTGGGGAAATGGACCCGTCATGGCCGCAACCTTGCAATTGAATTAATCAACACCAGTTTAAGTATTAAGCATTACACCGTTGAGTGACTCAACGATTACACTATAGAGTCTATTTTCAAACCAAACGCTAAATTGCGAGAAGTAACTGAAAATATAGACTCCCTAACAAAAACCTACACTAAAAACGATATATGCAGTTATAATTTAAGCAGGTTCAAATGATGTAGAGCAGGGGTCTCCAAACTTTTTAGCCTAAGGGCCAGACTGATTGCTCCACAACGCCCCAAGGGCCAAGATCTGGCTAGATGATCAGATTAACATACGACTACAGTTTTGAAAATTGAAATAAATTTATTGAGTATTGAATTTTGCGCATATTCCCATTTCGGGAGTAAGATATGCCACAAAAATTTGTTGGATTGTCAGTGGAAAGTCACACTTGCATAAATATCATTTATATACTATTTATTCAATGCTTATACCTAATTATTAGAGCTCGGATACTTAGGGAAGTAACTATTTTTTAATTTTATAGGCCGGTACTAGATAAAAGTGTTTCTTCACGTTTGAGATGTTTTTCCATCAAAAAACAAATTTGTTTAATGCCTTATGTGCTTATTTTTATCATTTTATAGAATAAGTGCCTATAGTTTACCTTACCTCATTTGATACGCCTATTTGTTGTGTAAACTGCCTAAAATGCTTATTTTTTTGTATTTTCCATAAATTGGAATATTTCAGTTTACGGCAGTTCCCAAACAGCTTAAAATTTTTGCGAACAATAACAAAAACTTTCTAATCTCTGGTCATTTGTATACTGCCTATATGAGTGCCTAAAATGCATATTTGACTGTTTATCCTGCCTAGATAAATGCCTAAATATACACTTTAAAGCGCCTATAGATGCCTTATTTTAACATTTTTTAATGCCTAAACGTCCGAGCTTTACTGTAATTATAATGTTTAATAATTTAATTATGTGGATTATTGTATTTTTAGTCGGAAAATACATCTGATTATTATTTTGTATCATTACTTTGTTTAATTTGATTTATCAAAATAAATTAAAGGGTGGGCCAGATACCAGGCACGTCAGGCCCACTGTCGCGGGCCGGATTGGTGGTGCTCGCGGGCCCGTGTTGGCCCACGGGCCGTAGTTTGGAGACCCCTGATGTAGAGTATAGCTGCCTAAATCCTAGCGCTAAATGTATACTTAACATAATTGATAAATGTAAACATGTAAACCTTTTATTGTGTTCCATACCTAAGCCTTTTTTAAACACTAATATATACCTACAGGGTGTCTCACGGTGACCGTCGGTTAGAAGTATATCAAGAACTGTAAAAGCTAGAAATTTGAAATTTTGCACATGCGACATGGAGTGTTTAATCTATTAAATAAAAATATTTTCCAAATGGCAGCACTTCCGGAAATACCGGAAGTGAGCATCAACTTCTTTATTTTAAATACAAACCAGGCAATTTTTTTTCACATTCTGATGTGTCATAAAATGTTTAGTAAGTATGCTTAAAATAATCGGCGTATCAATTTTTATTGTTGAGAAAAAAAAATTTTTTCACCGAAAAATGTCAAAATCTTGTTTAGGAAATAAAATTGAAAGTCGAAAGTGGTAAAAGTTAGGGAAATGGGATTTTAGGTTCTCAATGTCAAAAGATTGAGACACAATTGTCTGTCATGGATAATAAAAAATTGCCCGCGGTTACGTATCTATTTGACGTTATATCCAGACTTAAGAAAAACTTTAAAAAGTTTCTTTTTTTAAATGGAATGCCTATTTAATTATCGGCTTATTCGATGCAGAAATAAATTTCCTTTAAATTGATATACCATGTTCCTATACCTAAAATCATTGATTACAGAGTTCATTTTTCTAATTAAATTTATAATTACATTCTTTACAAAACATGGTTGGCATTGAAAATTTTCAAAAAAATTTTATTCAATTGTTTCTTATGATGACAGTTGTCAGTTTGAAAGTTTACGCTACATTTACGTTTGTTATCAGTGTTATCTGTTTGAATTTTGATTTTTGCGCTTAATGTTTGTTTTTAATTGGGAAATATGGAATACACAAACGCTGATATTCTAAATTTGTTTTACATTCATGGCGAGTCTGCTCGTATTACTTTTCGGACTTGCAGAACCTTTAACTATTGAATAAAGAATCACTCAACACTTTAACGAAAGATATGCGCATTTACCTACAATGACAGAACGATAAATCAGGATGATTGAAAAGAATTTTCTAAATTTGGGCGAAGTAAATGCGCCACGAAGTTTGGCAAAGCCAATTGTCCCCAATGACGCTGCAGAAACCAATGTATTGGGATATTTTAATGTTTTCCCTGAAAGTTCGGTTCGTTCGACGGAAAGAGACCTTGGATAGTCAAGAAGTTGCATAGATAGAATTTTAAATAATCATAAAAGCATAAGAAACATTTGAATAAACATTTTTTGAAAATTTTCAAAGCCAACCATGTTTTGTAAAGTATGTATGTAATTATAAATTTAAATAGAAAAATGTAAATACCTAACTCTGTAATCATTGATTTTAGGTATAGGAACATGTTATATCAATTTAAAGGAAATTTATTTCTGCATCGAATGGGCTGATAATTAAATAGGCATTCCACTTGAAAAAAGAGACTTTTTAAAGTTTTTCTTAAGTCTGGAAATAACGTCAAATACCTAGATACTTAACCGCGGGCAATTTTTTATTACTTATCCATGACAGACAATTGTGTCTCAATCTTTTGACATTGAGAACCTAAAATCCCATTTCCCTAACTTTTACCACTTTCGACTTTCAATTTTATTTCCTAAACAAGATTTTGACATTTTTCGGTGAAACAATTTTTTTTTCAACAATCAAAATTGATACGCCGATTATTTTAAGCATACTTACTAAACATTTTATGACACATCAGAATGTGAAAAAAAATTGCCTGGTTTGTATTTAAAAGTTGATGCCCACTTCCGGTATTTCCGGAAGTGCTGCCATTTGGAAAATATTTTTATTAATTAGATTAAACACTCCATGTCGCATGTGCAAAATTTCAAATTTCTAGCTTTTACCGTTCTTGGTATACTTCTAACCGACGGTCACCGTGAGACACCCGTATAATATAGGTTAAACCAAAAATTGAACTATATTATTAAGTGTTCGCAATATTCTGTAGGTTTTATTGGGGGCCGGGACACTACGCCGACAGTGCCCACATCGTCGACAAGTATACAAGGGCCACTTCGCCGAATTTTTATTTTAATAAATGCAAAACTTAAACGTAGATTGCCACTAAAGCGCCTAGGTTATTTGCAGGTTTAGTATATTTTTTTTCAATTGATAGATACTTTTTCATAGTCAAGTGCAACATTTAATTACGCAAATAAGTTTAAAAATAATAGTATTACGTTAGGTAATGTTTTAACGTTCAAACCATATCCAATGTATTCAGGAATGTATTCAGCATGTAAATATACAGCGTTGGGAACTTACCGTCACCGTTTTAGCATTTTCGTCGATTGAATATGACTCGATTACTCCGAAAGCAGCAACCGCACACCAAACTGTCACTCATGCAGTGTGCATAAATCTTCATAGACGTTACGGGCATTGTGAAGGGTCCAGGGGCGTAGCTATAGATAATTTTCGAGGGGGGGGGGCTCCACATGAGAGTTCGTCAGGTCGAGTCTTCGGTAATGAGAAAATGTACGGCCGACCATGTGATTTAGAATTTAGTGCAGAATGTTAACTTAGTTCGGGGGGGCGGGGGGGGTGGGCTGGAAAGGGCCAGTAACGAAAGTTTTGTTTGTTTATCGAACCATTTAAGTGAAAATGGGCTTCATCGGTCATGAACACTATTAAGATTATCTTCAAACAACACTTGCATACGTACTACGAAGTCTTTTCTGTATCAAATTATAGAAGAGAAGACTTCGTAGTGCGTATGCAAGTGTTGTTTGAAGAGAATCCTAATAGTTTTCATGTTATATACATGTTTGAGTTGTTGAATCACCTGCATCTTAAATGGATGAAAATTTCAAATCTTGTCATAAAAATTTTCCTCACCGAATCACGGGTTATCTGCAGCTCGTGAGCATGTCTACGTGCAGATTGCCGTACGTAAGTAAAGCTAGCAAAACGACGTGCACTATATAACAAAATTATCGGCTTTTTATCGGCTATTTAAATGCCCAAAATTAGATTTTTCCGCTCCGATAGTTTTTTTTTAATGTAAGGTTCTGCTAGCTTTACTATAAAGTTAGCAGAATCCGCCAAAGCGACATGCACTATATACCAAAATTATCGGCTTTTTATCGGCTATTTAAATGCCTAAAATTAGATTTTTCCGCTAGATAGTTTTTTTAAATGTAAAGTTTTGCTAGCTTTACAATAAAGTTAGCAGAATCCGCCAAATCGACATGCTCTATATACCAAAATTATCGGCCTTTTATCGGCTATTTAAATGCCTAAAATTAGATATTTTTCCGCTTCGATAGTATGACCATCTAAAGAGCACGGCAATTAAGAGGGAGGAGACGCATTTAGTATATCCCGTGCTATTTATCTTTGTAAACAAAACTTCCATGAAAAATTATTCATTAGTTCCATTCCAGTTATTAATTAGTTCCATTGTAAAATAAAATTGTAAATAAAAACACGAAATTAGCTATCCCGTTACCTCTCCATTCTGTGCGGTTCTGCTAATGAAATGAAGTCCTTGCATAATAACAAAAAACACAATTTTGTGTAATAAAGATTACAACGATATAACGTTCTAATAGAAGAATATAAGAAGAAGAAAATTATAATATAGCGCCACCAAGCAAACACTATCCCTGAGAAGTCGAGGGAGCTACATATTTACGAAGTACATTCAAATGAAAATAGATTTGTAGTATAAATAAAGAAGCAAAATTGTTAAAAAATTCTAGAGCTGAATGTACCAAGCCCATTTCAAGACTTTTTATTGACCACATTTTAAACTTACTTCACATATTTTCCGGGGTTTTTGTTTACTTGGTGGCACTATATCTCTTACAATCATGGACTCGGATGTTGCCATTTGAATGCAGTTCTGGGCGATTCTGGTAACTTTTAGGTAAACCTAGCAGCACCTTATAGGTAATAAGAAATATTACCTACTCCGGAAAATTATTTATGATGATGATTTGTATTTATGTAGCCGATCATTTTTGTATCAGTTGGGACAATATTATAACGATTTTTTTGCATTTGTGAACGGTTCTGTCAACATTGCTCTAAAGTTGACAAAGTCTTATTTAATACGGTTTCTAACATGAACAAACGTTCAATTATGGAGCATTTAAATAGTCGATAAATTTGTCTGTCGTCATGAGACTATTTTTTTCAATTGTAGTGCAATTTTATATGACTCTGCTAACTTTATTCTGAAGCGACCAGAACCTTACATTAAAAAAAAAACTATCGAAGCGGAAAAATATAATTTTAGGCATTTAAATAGCCGATAAAAAGCCGATAATTTTGGTGTACAGTGCATGTCGCTTTGGCGGATTCTGCTAACTTTATTGTAAAACTAGCAGAACCTTACATTTAAAAAAAACTATCGGATCGGAAAAATCTAATTTTGGGCATTTAAATAGCCGATAAAAAGCCGATAATTTTGGTATATAGTGCACGTTGTTTTGCCGTCAAGATGCTTGCTAACTTTACTTACGTGATTGACGTGGACATCTAATTAATGCTGTTCTAATTTTCATAATGTTGACAGCAATCATAAGTCAACAACCTCCCTACCGCCATAAACAGCAGTGTACTATCTGTTGCATAAACACTCGTTTCCAGGACGTCACCCTGTAAGAGTATACACTGTGTCCAAAATTGGATGCTCACTACGGTGGTTAAATGGAAGAATATGGAGACCTTTATCCACCTGCTTATTTTGTATTTAGCATAATTTTCCAGCTATAACATAATGTTGTGAACGAATTGCTCGAGGATGTTTGGATGCTGCTCCTATAAGGATCGCCTAATCGATCCTTATAAGAGCAGTACGTACGTTACTGCAAAAAAGGTATTCCTCATAAATACATTACGAGAAGCGGCATTCCCCCGCTCTTAGCCTTAACAAACATTACTTAATAACCGAGAATTGGAATTAAACATCTTTGAATTTTGTAATTAACTTAATGCTGTTTTGGTATGAAACCAAATACATTATGTAATAAATTTCTAGAGTTTCTGGAGTTTACATTACTTAATTAACAAAATCGTAATTTTTTGCCAACTTTTAATGAAAGCGCAAACTATAAATCAGCAAACAAATTAATCACATTGTAAGAATTATCTATGTTATTCCCTTAAAATTTTCGCCATTTCATTGGGTTTAATTAAAAAGTTTGGCAAAAGGGTTTTTCGCATTTATACCGAACTCATAGATCAATAAACTTGAACGAGAAAGTGTCGTTGTAAATAGAGAAAGTGTAGTAACAACCCTTGATAGAAATGTTACAAATGAATTAGCATTTATTGATAGATATTATAGGCAAGATCACACATCACAATCCTCCTTTTCTTTTGTAAAACTACACTCACTTTAGATTTTTAATATTTATTTTTCTTTTTTACTATACTTAAATATGGCCAGTTTATTTTTTATAATCACGAGTCATATCAAAAAAGTGTTTCTCTCTAAAAACTGAGTGACTATTAACTTTCGTTTCGTGTTTTACTCAAAATCTCTTCTAGAACTGCATATAATAAAGAAAAATATCCACGAAATTTGCCTTTATAATATTAACCCCTCCGGCACCGTGAATCATAGGGTTGCACCATGCTATTTTCGCGTCAACGTACCATCACAGTATACATACGAACCAGTATGTTATCTCGTGACGTCACGCACTAAACTCACTAAACTTTCTGTTACCTTCAACGCTGCTCGGATGAGAATCTCATCCGACGGTGAATGAAATGCGTAGGAGTTAATGTACTGGTTCGTTTTTATACTGTGGTACCATGATGCAACCGTTTGCATCATGCGGAGTACCCAAGAATCACACGTTTGCATCTCGTCCAACGTATTTTCAATGGGTTTTTAAAATCTGGTTTTCCCGATGAATGTTCATCTGGTACTCAGCGCGCATGGCGCAAAACCTGTTCTGGTAGCGAAGGGGTTAAGTATAATTACTAATTATCCAAAATGTGCTGTAATAAGTAAAACATTCTATGTTCTCCTAGTGTTGGCAATACTATTTACTTTCATCTCTATAGAGGTTAATAATTTAAGCATAATAAGCAAATGAATGCAGTCTCGAAATTGAAATTTTACTCTAAAACAACATAGGAATTTCTAGGCTATTTGAAGTGGTTGTATGTGTATAAGCACGCGTGCATCCCGTCAATATTAAGTTCATATTCTCCACAAGAATCGCCGATTGTTTATTGCGCAACTACTCGTAGGTATAAGAGGCGGACTTATATTCTAAATTCTAATTTGCAAGCTTCACGTTAGTTTGAATAAACTGTACAAAGATCATAAATCGAATTGCACTTTTCAATCATCCTAAAGAGGTATTGTGTGCTTTGTTTAAGTGCAAAGTTTCATTAATATCGTAAATATGGCAGAGACCGAACTTTCTTTGGGGCGTAACACTACAAAGTTTAATAGCAATTTGTGTACACCTATTGTTTGTCAATAGTGTTTTCAAGTTCGGTGAGCTTCTAATGGACGTAAAGATATTGTTTTTGATAGATTCAAAAGTGTTTCTAATGACAAACTCTTTATCATATATGAACAAAAAAGTTAAAAGGGCAGCGAAAAAATTAAAGGAAACACAAGAAGAAAAAAATAAATTAAAGACGCAAAGTTCAGATGAGAAAACTTTTTGAGACATAAATGTAAGGGTAGTCGGAAAAAAACCTGGACAAAAAACCCGCAAAAAAACCCGGAAGAAAACCCGGAAAAAAAACCAGGAAAAGAAACCCCCGGAAGAAAAACCCCCGAAAAATAATTATAGATGGCTGTAAATAAATATATAAATATACAAAGTTTGGAAATAAAAGTAATGCCAAATTTAAACGTAGATTACCACTAAAGCGCCTAGGTTATTTGCAGGTTTAGTATATTTTTTTTCCATTGATACAAAATGGCAACATGACACTAAACAAAGTTTGGAAGTAAAAAAAATGCTAAACTTAAACGTAGATTGCCACTAAAGCGCCTAGGTTATTTGCAGGTTTAGTATATTTTTTCAATTGATACAAAATGGCAACATGACACTAAACAAAGTTTAGAAGTAAAAAAAATGCTAAACTTAAACGTAGATTGCCACTAAAGCGCTTAGGTTATTTGCAGGTTTAGTATATTTTTTTTCCATTGATACAAAATGGCAACATGACACCAAACAAAGTTTGGAAGTAAAAAAAATGCTAAACTTAAACGTAGATTGCCACTAAAGCGCCTAGGTTATTTGCAGGTTTAGTATACATATTTTTTTTCAATTGATACAAAATGGCAACATGACACTAAACAAAGTTTGGCAGTAAAAAAATGCTAAACTTAAACGTACATTGCCACTAAAGCGCCTAGGTTATTTGCAGGTTTAGTATATTTTTTCAATTGATACAAAATGGCAACATAACACTAAACAAAGTTTAGAAGTAAAAAAAATGCTAAACTTAAACGTAGATTGCCGCTAAAGCGCCTAGTTTATTTGCAGGTTTAGTATATTTTTTTTCCATTGATACAGAATGACAACATGACACTAAACAAAGTTTGGAAGTAAAAAAATGCTAAACTTAAACGTAGATTACCACTAAAGCGCCTAGGTTATTTGTAGGTTTAGTATATTTTTTTTCCATTGATACAAAATGGCAACATGACACTAAACAAAGTTTGGAAGTAAAAAAAATGCTAAACTTAAACGTAGATTGCCACTAAAGCGCCTAGGTTATTTGCAGGTTTAGTATACATATTTTTTTCAATTGATACAAAATGGCAACATGACACTAAACAAAGTTTGGCAGTAAAAAAAATGCTAAACTTAAACGTAGATTGCCACTAAGGCGCCTAGGTTATTTGCAGGTTTAGTATTTTTTTTTAATTTTCGGGGGTATTTGCAGGTTTAGTATATTTTTTTCAATTGATACAAAATGGCAACATGACACTAAACAAAGTTTGCCAGTAAAAAAATGCCAAACTTAAACGTAGATTGCCACTAAGGCGCCTAGGTTATTTGCAGGTTTAGTATTTTTTTTTTAATTTTCGGGGGTATTTGCAGGTTTAGTATATTTTTTTTCAATTGATACAAAATGGCAACATGACACTAAACAAAATTTGGCAGTAAAAAAATGCTAAACTTAAACGTAGATTGCCACTACAGCAGCGCCTAGGTTATTTGCAGGTTTAGTATATTTTTTTCAATTGATACTTTTTCATTCTTTGATACCTTGTATTATGATTTTGTAATATTGATGTAAAATATAATGCAGTATAAATCTAAAGTATATGTTATTATAATCATTTATTCAACGTTTATGTCTCATTCGGCGCAAATGACAATCTTCATCAACAACAAAATTTATTCGCAGCCATCTATAATTATTTTTCGGGGGTTTTCCTTCCGATTTTTTTTCCTGGAGGGTTTTTCCGGGGTTTTTTTCCGGGGATTTTTTTTCCAGGGTTTTTTTTCCTCGATTCAAATGTAAGATATACGCGAAACGTCAATTGTAAGTAAGGGCGAAACAATCGGCTGTATTGTTTGTGGTGATTTTTTTTAGGGCTACTTCGAAATTTATCCCTTAAAAAGTGTCTGTAAAGTTTCCTTTCGGCTTTGAGCGGTTTCCAATTGGGATGTTAGCCAAGAAAGATGGGAGCAGTTGGAACGGTGGTGGATGCTGTGGATTGTGTCCTTGTGAGTTGACCTGATGGCCACTCTAACGTCGCGTTCCAAAGATTTTTCCGAAAGTCACCTTGAATAACATGTCATTCTTCAACCATCTTGGCAGTGATTCTGCTACCTTTCCTACCTGCTTCTTGAGAATTGTCTTTACGTTCAGGGCGTGAACGTTGATGTTTCGTATTTCAATATAGATTGTCTCGAAATTTTGGGTTTCCAATCCGGTTTAGGCGATCGAGATTAGGAGTTCATATGGTGATTACTGCTTGGAAATATGTTAGTCCGATTCGGGATTTGATGGCTGATGTTGATGGTAGACGGTGGGCTGACGTTGGTATTGTAAATCAGAGGGCATGGCTGCTGCAGGTTTCAGTTCTTTATTTGTAATGGCGGTGGTTATGTTGGCGTTCCATTTCGATCGGAGTGCCGCCTACTTTTCCGGGAAGCGTTTTGCTCTAAAAAGCGCATTTCGTAATTGTTTACTCTCCGATCGAATGCACCAAGCCGTTTAAATTTATTCAACAGTAAAGGTAGACACATACATACAGTTTTTCCTCAAGGCAAAACTGCGCAGTTCAAGCCTTGAGGATTTTCTTTAAATGAGGCCGCCCCACACACGGACTGACATACATACAGTTTTTCCTCAAGGCAAAACTGCGCAGTCCAAGCCTTGAGGATTTTCTTTAAATGAGGCCACCCCACACACGGACTGAGATTTAATGTCAGTTCGTAACTCGTAGAGCAATGGCATCTACCGACGATGATGCTTTAGCGGTAATCGGTTTGCTTATTGTGAAAAAGTGCGCTAACACCCGTCAAAAGAAGCATATTAAGAGAAGCATCTGGGTGAAGGAATGGTTAATGAAGAGAAGGATATACTCTCATATAAATCTCCTTTCCGAGTTAAAGGTTTCTCCTAAGGATTGGCACAATTATTTGAGAATGGGCGAGGAAAGCTACTTAAATTCATTATCATTGGTCACTCCTTTGATTACGAAAAAAGATACAATGATGCGACAAGCTATTTCCCCCCATGAGAGGCTTACAGCGACATTAAGGTTTTTGGTTACTAGCAGAAGCTACGAAGACCTGAAGTATTCAACAATCATTTCCTTCATGTTATGCTAAGTAAAACTAAAAAAACCACATGTACGGATATAGATTTTTTTAATCTACAAAAAATTTAATTCTTGTTTAAAATAATTAGGGAAGCAAATAACCGAATATTAAGATTTTTACATTGAAATCCCTATGGTGCATCGGCCAATTCTACACCCTGTATGACATACAAAGTAGTCACTCTGTACGTTAAAACTTACGATATTACCACACACGCCGAGTTTGGCCTGTACAGGCAGACCTGCGCAGCTATTCACAATGGTTTTTCGATAGGATTTTGTGGACTGCACAGTCCACCGGCGGCCTCAAGGTCTTCACCACACACGTTGAGGAAAATCTCAAGGCGCGGACTGCGCAGTCAGCGCCTTGAGGAAAAACTGTATGTGTGTGTCTACCTTAAGATCATAAGTGCTCAACTCTTGTCGGCAAGATTTTTATTTTGTATGAGCACTGGTTGCTTGGCAATTAAACGAGATCAAATTGACGAAAAGACCCGAGCGCGGAGCGCGAGGGTTCATTTCCCAAGAATTTGGTCGAGTTTAATTACCTTTTAGCAACCAATGCTCATACAAAATAAAAATCTTGCCTGACAAGAGTTGAGAACGAATGATCTTCGGTTGGAGAATTAACTGAATGAAGCGTTAATTTACTTTTGTCAAAATGACATTTGATTTTTTTAAATATTAATAAATGTTAAAACAATGAAGTAGCGGCAAGAAAAGTAGCATACATTCTTTTCAGTTAAAGAAATCATTTCTAACTTGTGATTGGTGCATGTGACACTGTTCTTAATGTCTCATTGGTCTACAACACTATGAAGTTAATTATCCCTATAAGAGAGTATTACCAGACAACTAACAAAAGCTATAACATAATGAGCGCATGTCATTAAATTGCTTAAAAATTAAATAAATAAATAATGTCAGTACCTACCGGGTACTAAACTATTACCTACGATGAAACCTGTGTTCACTATTTTGTTCCGGAATCCAAGAGATCAAGCATGGAATGGCAACACATAATCTCGTCTAAGCCTCCAAAAACTGCTCTTCAGCAGGAAAAATTTTGGGACGTTCAAAGTCTTGTTGCGGTTGGACTAGTAATACTCCTTACTATTACCAATTCTCTCTCAAAGAGTGTTGAACCAGCCTTTCGATCAAAAGACGAAAGCAATCCATCCAATCCAAGCGCGATCCTCTCCAACGCGTTCCCACAATCTGCTCATTGGGCTCAACAGACGCTAACAGATTTGCATTGGGAACCGCCTCCTCATTTGAACCACTTAAAAAAGCCTTAAGTGGAACAACGTTTGCAAATGATTGTGATATGCAAATATTAGTGTAAGACTGTTAAACACGAGATCAAAAAATCCGCAAAAAGACTGCATCTTCAAGTTGCCAAAAAAACCTCATCGTATATTTATTAAAACCTTGTCTGTAATTTTATAACAGTAAAGTACAAAGTGTCCATACCCAAGTCCAGCCGAGAAAACGACTGCGAAACTCGAAACTAACCAACTAACTGAAACACCAAGGCACGTGATTGTCAAATTACAAACCTGTCAAGTGGTAGGCCTCGAGGATGTGTGGATATTGCCCTTATAAGAATCGATTAGGCAAACATACTTAGATATATGTACAGGGTGGGGAACAAACTACCTACGCAAAAGTCTGCTGCATACCCAAAAATCTACTAATTCTACTAAACACTCCGTATTATTTATTTATTTTATTTATTTATTTATTTATTTATTTATTATTTCAGCCTGTTAACGTGCAAAGCACTTACATTAGTCGTAGGTTACAAATTACAAGTAAGTACATAATACAATAAGCAAAACACAATACAATAACCCTACCACTGTATCACAAAATCTTTCTTAATGTCCTCCGCAAATTCCTTACGTGTGTAGAATGCTCTTTCGAGTAAATAATTTTTCATTACCTTCCTGAAGTTTACACAGGAAGGTCCCTAACGGCCACAGGAATGCAATTAAAGAGCGATTGCGCTTGGTAAAGAGCTCCTTTCTGGGAGATAGCAAGTCGGGTACATTGGATCTGTGACGTGTGTTGTAGTCATGCTGGTCTTGTTGTTTAGCGAAAGTCGCAAAATGCTTTTTTACAAACAGACTGCTTCAAGAATGAACAGCGCGGGGAAAGTTAGCAATTCGTGCTGAATGAAGGCGTTCAGCGCGAAAATTTAATCCAGTCAGCACACGTACCGCCTTCCTCTGCAGCTTAAAGATCTTAGCCCAAGAGGGGCACTGCCCCCACGCCAAGATTGCGTACTTCAAAGAACTTTGGATTAGGCCGTAATACGCGATTTTTGAGGTGCTGAAGGAGACATTATTAGTAAGTCTTCTTAGTAGAAAGATCGCTTGACTTATTCTTTTAGCTAGAGCCTCGCAGTGCAGTTTATAATTTAGACGTGAGTCAATAATGCAGCCCAGAAATTTGGCACAGGGCAGCGGGCTCAGTGCTGAGTAGGTCACCGTTCTAGACAACGTGAAGTGCATTACGGCAGTCTTGGTCGAGTTGAGTTTGAGTTTATTGGCCAAACACTGTTTACTAACTTCCTCTACAGCTTCATTCGCATTGGCTACTGCTAAGTCCACATCGGAATTCGGGGAGATGAGTGTCGCATCATCCGCATACACTAGCCAGGACACACTCGATGGCAGACAACATGGCATATCGTTAATATAGACAAGAAATAGCAACGGTCCCAGAATAGATCCTTGAGGTACCCCATTAGTGACCCGTCATTTCTTTGAGACCTGGTTATTTGCCCGCACACATTGGACCTTTTTATTTAAATAGCTCGAAATTAACGAGCAGCTAAGTGGGTGAAAATTGTACGTATTAACCCTTAACACATATATATAACAAATAATAAGGCTGCCCCTACAATTAATTATTTATGCTAAGTAACCGAAGATTGCGCAACGTGATTAAACTATCTATACAAATTTAAAATTTGTGATATCGAGCACCTACACAATGAAACAGGAAATCATACAATGATTATTTAAAATATTACCCTGCCTATTTAATAAAATAAATCAAAAATATCAAAAGGAATACTTAACTACCGGCTTTCACCCACAACACATCTACCTTTCTTAACCGCCGGGAGCCAATTTACCGCTTACCACTTAGTTTCCAGTGGCGAAACTGTCGTTTCTATACCATTTACAAATCGAACACCTTTACAGTGGGAAACATTTAAATTCAAAACTTCCAGGTGCGTGACATCACAAAGGTAAAATAAAAGTAAATTGTAAGTATATGAACTGCTTCACAGCACCTTTTTATGCCTTATTCTGATAAGCTATACTTATCTTAAATTTGTAGAGACACGTATTGGAAAGTGCGGTGTTATATAATAAATTTTATTACCGAATTTTGAATTTTGCAACATTGATTCTTACTTTTATTTTTCGTAATCTTCTATAATGGTTTTATACTCTACGAAGTTTTTCGTGATTTCAGCTGTAAAATCTGTTCGTTTAACATAAATTTAATGAAGGTGCCGACTTATGACACACTTTTGATTTTATGTTTTCGAACGCTGCTTTCTATTGGTTCTACTCTTATAAACTTTCAGTCTGTTATCTAATTATTTCAATTTTAATACATTATCGATCCTTAGATAGAATGCGTTACTTCATTCCCTGATATTTATTTTAAATTCTATTCTGCATTTTTACGCCGTCTGTGGTCGTTACTTTATATTGCTTAATGCGATCCTTTATGTGCCGTGTCTTATTTATTGCCTTGCACAGTGCACTTATTCCACTCTAAGTTTAGAGAGGACGTAACCACTATTGTACGTTTCGTTTTTGAACAAACATATAAATTTGCATTTAAATTTTTGAATGCGTCAGAAAGGATAAAATTTCCTTTCCAAACTGAATAATGGATTTTATAGTTGGAGCGATTCTGCGTACATTCATAAAATCGTTACATTTTGGCACAACCAATTTTTATTTACGTGGGGGGTTCAAATTTAAACCGGAATCTAACGATAACATATAAGTAGCCATAATTTTGTCTACCGAAGAACACGATCGGCTTTGCTTCCGAGCAACTTGAGTGTGAACTGTTTTTTCGGACATGTGAAAAATGATCGAACAGAATTAATGGCAATGGTAATGACAAATCCTAAGCTTCTAAATAGTCTATTACATAATATGTTTTTCTTTCATCAACTATTTTAAGGGTCGTGTTCGTACTTATTATTTATTTCAAACTAAAGAAATATTATTTACTATTATTTTTTTTTCTCAAGCATTGTATTTGAGGCGAGCTAGGTGCTCTTTAAAACAAATTTTGAGTGATCTTTTTAATTTGTCCAATCTATTTTTGTGTTAATTAACCTTTTTATTTAGATAATCCAACAGTATTGAGGTTGCGCAACAGCATTACTTGGATGTAGAGGTGAAAGTTTGTTTTAATTACATTTACTGACTTTTGCACTGTTACCAAGTCGGTTGCTGTGTTCTGTGTTAATCGTCATATTTTGGTTCATTATAACTACCACTACATTTTCTTTCAGAAATCATATCTCTGTTACCACAAGCTGCTAAGATCTTCGTAGTTCTTATTACCAGCTTTAACTTCCTAAAGAACTATCGTGGCGCCCTAAAATTTACTTAACTATATTTGGTAACCTGATATAAACTAACTTTAGCTTTGACTACCCCCCTTGCTTGCTGAATTTAAATTCTATACTCATATCTCCCACGCCTCTTATAACTGAGCTTACCGAGCCATTGCATTTTTGATTGCGGTACCAATCATTTGTTGCCGTAACAATATATACCGACTTATTTTTCACATTTACTGGGACTTTAGGGTTATCTAGACGCTTTTGCAAACTACCTTCTGAAGTTGTGACCTTAATTTATAAAAGATTATATAAAAACAATAAGTAAGACAATTCGTGTTTCTATCGCTTCTGCGTTCTAGTTTCAACTCGCCCATTACCTTTAGATACCTACCTTAAGATAATATAAAAATGGCAAAAGTTATGCGATTGTATACCACATAAAATTTCACAAGAAAATCACCTCAATAGCTTAGATAACGTGCCCTGTGTCCATACACTTTATATTGCTGATTCTACAGTTCAGTTCCAGAGAACATGAACACTGACCGGAAAAGGAAATGTCTATGAATATTAATTATTCCCTGCATAAGTAGCGAAAATACACTTTCACGTACCTATCAGAGGCTTGTATAAAGATTAAATGTCATACACAACGTGAATGTTAATGAACGGAGAACACACAACATAAACAGAGTAATTTTATTAACATTAACGCACCCTTAATTGAGTGTGGAAAAAAGCCCATTCGAGTTCACTTGAAGTTTATGAATTTATTGTTATTGCCTGAAAAGGCTTTTATCATTACTAGCCGTTACGAAAAAAATGTATGTCAACACATATGAATAGCTCTATAATTTACACGGTCGAATGAAACTCTTGAAACAGCGAAGAAATTTTGAAAAGGATTATTCAAACCTACGATCCTTGATATATCAACGGTTTGTGATGTGTTCATTGAATAATAAAAATTTTGTATAATCCATTGCGGTTATTAATTTCCTTTTTTTTTGATTGACTAATCATTCCTTACTAATTAATTTAATTAAACTTAAAACAACTCAAACGTGTAATAAAGATAAAATTAATGTAATGAACTTAATTAAAAGATCTTGAATATACAAGAAAAAGCAAAATACTACAGTTTCAAAGGCCAATTTGTAATAATTCACAAAATAAAGACGCCAGCTCCTCAATGAACACTGAACTATAATGTCGATCAATTAAATATTATTTTGAGCAAAAACGTGACAGGCTTTCAACGAAATTTTAGTAAAATCTTAATCAATTCTATACATCATTTGGCAACAAAAACTTTTCTATGATGCTAACAACGGAGCATCGTCCTCGGTGGCATGCGATTTGATGTTGACTTGTTTCATCTTTCGTTGGACTATGTTCAGGATCATTTCTCACCAATTGTTGTTCATTTTGGGCTTACTATTCCTTATCATTAACCTTTCGACAAAGTAACGACTAAAATTCTTCGATTGGCCGAGTTTGTAGGAGATTTGGGGGGTTATCTTCTCTCGGTACGTAATTAACGTTATTCTATTCCAAACATTCCCAAGTTCTTTTTGCCTAATGGCACGAAGCGAGCTCAGGTCAAAATTTTACATCGTCGTTCCGATGGTGGGTAGGTATTAATAAACTTCAGCAGTTTCGATAAGCATCTTTGGGTATAAAGCTTGGCATTCGCCCAGCCTCTAAAATCGCGCATCAGGCTAGAACTTTGTCAGCAAGTTTTGCCCTTGCTTTAAATGTTACTTTATTTGCCTACGCCCCAGAGCCCTGCAACATCCAAGTATTCTTGCATGGATATGTTTGAGAACTGCCTTAGTTTTCGAAAATACACATTATTTCTGACCAAAATCCTCTGCACGGTTTTGCACGAGTCCTCAGTCGGAGTAAGTATCTTGTTGCCCTGTAATGATTATCTGGCTAACATTTTGATTTCTGTTCGCAATTTCACGTTTGGCTTTTTGGGTGGTTTCATCTACTTACCAAAGGGTTGAATACAAGCTATACCAGCATTGTGAGGCTATCGGAGCTCTGTACGTTGCAGGCTATTTCTCTCTACCCTACATCTGCTATAGAAAACCAGTTCTGGCTCTTGCGTGGCTAACAATATGTTTCCATTAATAGGTTGTTGTTTATGGTTGTAAGGGAGAGTTTGTGTAGAAAAATTAGCAAATTAATTGAAATAATTCAGAAAAAACTCCAAAATCAAATCATATCAAATGTAGCCTTTTTCAAAACCGAAACAAAAAAGGCTTCAGAAATATCGGAAATCTATTCACGAAGCTCTTACGCCTAAAAATGGAGGGCGATGGCGATGGTTATTCAATGGAATGAAAAACCTTCTCAAAGAAAAATATGACCATGCATAATTCCAACCCTAGGAAAATGCGAAAGCACGTATTTTATCAATAGCTGCTAAAATAATCACAGAAGATTGTAGTGTTCACAGTTGGACTACCTATATTTTAGAGATCCGACAACATGTACAAGAAGTAGTGGCAACGTGGATACTTTTGTTTTACTCTAGTTCCATCTGGCGGGGGAGATTTTGTGTAAGGCGTCTTAACCTTAACTTTCAGCGGGATCTGGATTCAGACCGTGAAGTAGTAAACATCGTTTGCATTTGTTTTTATTTTTGGTGATTCTATTTTAGTGCTATCTGCAGCCAGGTGATATACTTTCCATTATTATATTGATGTGTGTAAAATAGTAGATCTGTCTTATGTAATATCCATTTGTTTTCATATTAGGTATGTGTTTGAACTCATGGCATTTCCGACATTTATTCTAATATGTGTAGTTAGCAAAAATATGAGTAACAAAACAAACGACAAAAATATGAAAACCTTAAAAACAGACGAAACAGTCGAAAATGGGGAATACCCACGTCTGATCTGCCTTCGATTTTTATTATGATATTTATTTGTGTTTTTATGATATTTCTTCTGCCATTTATTTTGTGTTTTATGTGATTAATTGGAGGACATTCCAAATGAGTTTAAATTGAACATATAATGTATTAAATATTTGTGGATAAACAGAGAAAGATGGCTCTATTGCACTCGAAACCATGACTAACTGTATTTTTACCTGAATTTGAACCCTTTTGTAACTTGTGCACATTTTATCTTTCTAAACTTGCTCGACCATTTTTTTTGATATGCAATGTATATTATTTGGTTTGATTGTTTAATTTAATTTAATTTTCCTTGTCTCATCATGTGTACATTCATTTCTCAATAAGAGCCACACACTTGGTGGAAGCTTAAATTTAGTTGCAAATGTACTCCCTCATGTATGTAAGAGCCTTGATGGATGTAACTAATGACGTTTTTTCCTCCCGTGTAGAGTTGGATGCTGGGCTGTATTAACAAAAGCTAGCAGCATTCTTCTCGAAATTCAACTTTAGCTGATTAAGGTCGCAACCAGGTCAGTCGGTACCTTTCAGAGGGGTCCGAATAACTAACTATTTATATGTGGTTTTGTATGTCTTGTGTATGTGGTAGTTGATGAACCAGGGGGGAGTATAAGTAGTGGGTAGTTTAGTTTGGGGCCTTGAGTACCGAGTGTACATTGTTTTGTCTTGTATTACTTATATAACTGAATTTGATTATTTATTGTGCCATATAAACCATTGCTGCATAAAGTATTTAAATCTGATTGAAGAGTAGCCATGATGAAATTGTAAATGTTTTGTCTTGATATTATTTGTAACGGAAGTTACAATCATGTTGATAAAAGTTTTCAAGTTCGTGGTTCAAATGTTCGATAAATTTTTCTATCTTGGTAGTACGCTTGGACCTACCTTTTCGTACTTTTCCTTCCCAGGCTAGCTCAGTAGGGATAAAAAGGATTAAATATAAATTTGGTAAAACTCATTCAATTTACTCAGGTTCGATATCATTAAAGAATGCTTTCATCCATTAATTTGGAAAACACTGATTTCATCTAAATGCAAACGCTTATTTATTAAAACTCAAGTACGTTTGACGAGGTCCTTAACCTGTCATTTAGCGTTGTCTTTTTGCAAATTACGCTTTTACTTCCCTCACAGTTAGGTAAGAATGATTGAAAAATTTCATTAAATCAATACCAAAATCAATTTATTACAAAGTTAATAAAAATCAAACAAAATGTGCGATTCCTAGAAAAATAACCTTAATTTCTACCTAAATAAAACAAGCTGAATGGCCAATTTTATCGCTTGCTAGCAAAACGTGACATAAGATCAAAAATGCTGCATTACATCCGTTTATATTTTAATTTAATTCAAACGCAATTATAAAATACACCTAAAATTCAGTTTTTCTTTCCACTATCCGTTCAAATCAATAAGTAAATTAAAATTTTTTTAGACAGTACCTTAATGTTTATCTACCTTAGCGCGATAGCGTCGACGATCTTCGTAGTACCTTCCAACGGCAGCTCAATTCGTGGTCCGCTTGACAGCGAGTTGCCTTAAATTTCTTCCTTTAACTTGTGTCAAACTCACTTAGAAAAGTTCCAATTTACAACAAAGCGAGTCTCTCATTTAATACTACACCGCGATTACTCTTAAACAACAAAGCTGGTAACTCAAACAACAAAGCGAGCCCGCTACCCCCTCGAGGATCTTCACTGGTAAACTAACTTCGGAAGCTCACCCTTATTTATTGATGTAGCTCCTTTTATCGTTCGATATTTAATTTCACGTCTTGGAGTTCATTCACACTTTACGCACATTAAATGCACATTTGGTTTATATACGTTGATATAAAACTGTTTATTAAAACGTATTGACGCTTTTAATTCACCTTAGTGACACTCTTAAACGCACTTAATGGTACCCCTTTTGGTACCTTACACCGCTTGGTTTAGCAAATTCGCTTAATAAAATCAAACTTATGGTGCGAGTCTTTACTTTAGCACCTCACGCTACTAAAGCCTTACTCCAACTGCCTGGGTCCACTAACACTCACTTCCCCGCTTACCCTCATATACAATTTAATAAAATGTTATCTTATTCTGCACATTCCAGATAAGACACTTGGGCTCTTATATACTATTCATTCTGCTTAACTTTCTTAACTATAAATGAAACTTCCTACGTACTTTACTAAAAACATTTTCCGTATATACAAACTTGAAAAGTAAAAAGTAATTAATTTAATTTAACCAAAATAACGCCCGTTACATATTTAACAGTCTTGTTGCTATAATTTTGTATTTGAATCGATGTCATGTATGTAATTATGTCTAAGGAGGAGTTGTTTTAGTGTTTACACTTTTTCTCCTCCTAATCGTCGAGTAACTGTCAATAAATGAACTTTGTTTGGTACAGTTAATGGTAGTTTTGATTCTCCTTCCCGATTTTAGTTCACGACCAGTGTATTCGTACCTTTTTACACGATAGAGGGCCTGTTAGACGATCACGAGCTTGTGTCATTTTTGGGTTGGTTTGTTTTGGAGGGAAAGTTTAAATTTTGTCGGTTATGTTTAGGGTTTCCCGCTTCCATTTGAAGATTTTATAAACGTAGTGGGTGAAGTTAGCCTTTTCGAACTTCGTAGTGTTAGTTAGGGATAGGGGGGGGGGGGGGCACATTACAAGATATTCAAACGAAAATCTATAAGGGTGAAAGATATCCGGCAGTGTTCAACGGAAGCGTAATTGCTCAGATTTTAAAATCTGTTGTAGAACAATCAACCAAGAGTAGAAAAACGTGTCACGAAACAACAAGCAGAGAACAAACCATGATCTCTCATTCCAATAATTGAATGTGGCGATATTTAACTTTTATAACTCCTTTTCAGCTTTGACTCATAGTCTAGTATTTGCGCCATTATGGTTTCAACTTTTTTATTCGGCAAGGAAAAGAGTCGCCAAGAAAAACCTTACCGTACAAAACAACATAACAAAACAAAGAGCAAAATGGACATGCACATAAACAAAGGAACTGTCCATGGCATAAAGAACTATATTAATCAACAAATAGGTGGTATCAAGGCCATGGGAAGAGCAGTATCGCCAACTTCTTCCTCCTGCAAATAATATGTGATAATCATGTAATGCAAGGGCCGTATGTAAATTTAAGTGGAATGATAGTGGAGTATTTGCAATTTAACAAGCAATAATCGCTTAACAATATAAGTTTATTACCAAATAATATCCATAGGAGTCACTCGTCACATAGTTCAAGCTTCGCATACCAAACAAAGGGAAACATAGACCAAAATGTAAACCCACGATAAATATAATTGATGTCTCTGGCCATTAACAACGTAACATTGTTACTTTTACCTATATGGGCTCCTCTATGATAACACCGAAATAATAAGTTCGCACTTCTCAAAATATGTAACATAAACCCGCTTTAATTATCACTACAATATAATATATTCGGGGATATTAACAAAACAAGTAAATTAAAAGTAATATGAATGTTCAAAAGTGAGCAATTTATGCAGTAGTTGATTTAACTATTCCAATAGAATAAATACATAATTCGTTTAACAAACGAATAGCTAAAACAAAGTAAATTTAATAAGTACCTGAAATTGTAATATTTAAAACACGACCACATAGTTTGAATAGGTACTTGCAAATTAATCTTTCCTTACAATTTTACATACGTGCCTTTGATCAGAACTCTCCCGTTCTAGGTCTATCTTTCGAAGAAACAAATGTAACAACAAGAAAAGTTTCGCTTCAAGCAAAAAATGTAAAAATATGAACTTGCAAAGTACACGAAAATGTTGACTTTAATTTAAATTTAAATAACAATCTCTCAAAAGTAGTAAAAATGTTCCATAGAGATCAGTGGCGTAACTAGCAGGCACCGGGCCCGGGTTCCAAATCTAAAAATGCCCCCCCCCCCCACGTAATAAGATTTTTAAATAACCAATTAAAATAAATAACAAAATTTATTATTATCCCACAAATGTTAAGAAAAAAGACAAAGTATTACAGTAATAATATTTAAATTATAAGTAAGATTATAAATATTTGGAGTGATGAAAACAGCAGGTCAGAATTCTCAGAAGCTTTATACAATACAATAAATACGGTGCATCTGTTTTGTTTATGATTGGTACGAGATACGAGTACAAACAACAACACCGCTAGTAAATGAAGGGTAGGCCGGAAATTGTGGCAATAAAAATTTTGTTCCATAAATGAAACGTTACATTATGTCAACTTGCTGAAAAATAAAACGTACATTTTGTAATGCAATTCCTTTAAATACGTTTATCAGCAGTTTATGAGGACTGTTTACGAAAATACAAATATTGGTGCCGTGACATCCGGGCCCCATAGGTCACGGGCCTGGGTTCCGCGGAACCCGCGGAACCATGGTAGTTACGCCCCTGATAGAGATAGCAGGCACTCTATTCCTTCGCCATTCACCCTAACCCTTTTATAACCCGCGTGAACGTCTGTAATATCCTTGTCTTCAGGTCAACGTTCGAGGTCATCAAATCGGCATTATCTCCCAAACCAAAATATCGAAGGTTGGTCACTTTCTCCGATTTGTATACCTATCTATTATTGTGTTCAAGTGTGTGTGTGGTGTTCTCTTGACCCCTTGACGGAATAGATTTAAATAACCAGGTTTGCTAATTTTCCTAAGGTTTAGTTTAGTGTAATGCATTTAAGCCACCTAAAGCTTCTTCCCGTTTCATCATACGTCACTATACTTTTCAAAAATGCTTCTTCTTCACGTTCACAGCGAAGAAGAACAGTTGACACTTTGTCATTCAGCGTCGGTAAGGAGTTCCGGCTCCAATCTTGCACAATCTCACTTCTTATTTCGAGATCATAACATTTACCGTATAGCGATCCGTCGATCATCAATTTGCTGAATGTTTTCCCCGGAGTTACCGATGTTTGAACGCACTTTTGATGTGGGTTCTCTTCCGATGTTTGGACATGGCTAAAATTATTGAGCAAAAACAAGGATAGTCTATTACATTACTATAGCCAGTAGCGGAATTAACGAGCGTGCGAGTCGTGCGGCGCACGACGAGGTCCTCCCCAAATGAGCCCCCCCCCCCCCCAAATAAAATTAAGTAAATGAGGCAAAAAATAAGAGGGGATAAAATAAATAACACTGTAACAAATTAATTGAAAAAGGTTATCAACATAACACAAATTTATCTACCACCTAAATAATGTGGCCCTCCCTACTTTTGTACGACGAGGCCCTGAGTACAGCTTATTTCATCAGTGGCAGCAGTATTTCGGCTTAAAATTTAATTTAATAACTATCTTCGAAAGCGAACATAGCAACTTAATCTTCAAATATTGCTCAATTTTACCTTATTTTCCATTAGTTTCAAGGGCTGCTATACATAATATATACCTTGTAATTGAATACTACGCAATTTAGTAAAAAGCGTAAAGAATCAATAGGTGATGTATGCATATAATAGGTAAAAAGTACAACATGGACGTATCGATTTGACGCGACGTTCCAATAATAAAATATTTATAAAAGTTTACATAAGAGACTAATAATATATTTACACGAGATCTTTTATAGATATAGGTATACCTTAACGGGCTCAAGGGTTTGGGTTACCGATCTCTTCAAGACATAATAATTTTAATAACCCTCTTGACAGAAAGCGATTTCTGTTTATTATATTAAACTATTTTAGTGATTTTACATTCTGGAAATCTTTGCGATTATCTCGAGTAAACTGATGGAAACGGTATTTTATGGCAAATTCAGTCGTTTACTTTACTAGGTACTTTAAATGGTCATTCACTTCTGTCATTGCCCAAATTGACACTTCAACCGATCGTAAAAGGCCATTGAACTATCGTTTCACTCGAAGCACTCAAAGTCATTGAGTTTATGGATTTATAAATGCACCCCCAAGGAGTCAGATGCCTTGTATTTTACTGTAAGTAGGTATTAGCTTTGACTTTGTAAGAAAGAGATCCACAATAATCTGCTTGAGATAAAATTCGTTCATTTAAGGCAGAAATCGTGGAGTTGGTAGTGCTCACAATTGTGATAATGCTAATAACCAAAGTAGTAGATGAAGACAAGAATCGCGTGACCCCTCGAAACCCAAACTAGTTCTATGTTGATAGTATATGTTACATGGTGAAGACAGTCTTAAATAAATATTCGTTTAGAGTGTATATGTGTGCTCCTCTCCTAACATCTGAAGTGTGAATAAGAACCATGCCGAAACCAAAGGGAAAACACGATATTCTTCATAGTAGCTCTTCCTCAGGGAAAAATGGTGGTAAAGTGCCCGAAGGAATCATATACATCATTTTGCCATTCGTGCAACTCATGTACTCAAGTACGACGGGGTGGTTGGTCACAATACAGTTGGGGAACCGTATCTGACAAAAACGTTTGCGGCACATTGGCACATTGCATGCATTTCTTACTACATGTTTTAAATCGCAAAGATAATACCGTGGAGGACGAGTTCCATTCAAAATGAAAAAGGATTTGGTCTCTGTGGTCTCACTATATCTATCAAAATAAATTGTATGAATAATTTTAGTTCCAATTGCCTAAATCGATAACCGAACTCAATTCACAAAGGTTGAATGCTTTGCTTTCAATGATCAATAGAGACTAGTGGTGGCAAATTTAATTTTTTTCGTATTCGAATATTCGTTAAAAAAATATTCGAATATAGAATTATTCGAATTTGAATAACAGTCAGAAAAAAATTCGTTTTATTCGTTTTATTCGTTGTATTCGTCGTATTCGTTGTATTCGTTGTATTCGTTTTATTCGTTTTATTCGTTTTATCCGTTTTATCGTTTTACTCCTTTTATTCGTTGGGCTAGTTTTATACTATAAACGTAGTAGAGCATTCTCCAATGGAAGTTTCATTTAAGCATAAACATTTGACACCACGCTTAACCTTAATATGCGTTAGTAAATTACTTGTTGCTCCATTAAATTTAAGGCACTTATTGCAAATTTTGCAAGTAACTACCGCATCACTCGTATTCTTCACGAAATATTTCCACACTTTACTCATAAATCACAGTAATGTAGTCGTCTAGCCTGAGAAATAATTTGAACTAAAGTAAAAATTTATTTTTAAATACTTAGATAATCCTTTAAAGGAATAAATTATCATCAAAGGCAGGTAAAAAGTAAAAACTTAAATAAACAAAGTCCAAGCTTCACAACACCATGAAAATAATTCCAGTTAAAATCACCCTGCGTGGTTGAGGATTATTGTAGGTACCTAATGTTTAGCGAAATGTGTTCACTGATTTACCGAAAATCTTTTACACTAACAAACAATAAATTACAGTTCATTACGACTTGTAAAAGTGTGTTATTGAATAGTGAATGACTTTAAGCTGACAGCAAAGAAATGCTGAAATAGCTATTTACAATACGAATATCGTACCTACAACGTTTCATCTCCTATTCATAAAATATTGTGGGTCGCAAGAAATTTGTAAATGAGAAACAATTCCATGAAATGAAAAGTAGTAGGCATACCTCTGCCGTCTGTCATCTCTCAATAATAAACCAACGACGTTCTCTTTTTTCTTAATTTAACAATTTTTTTTGTTCTGGCCATTACTCGTTTTATACGTTTTATTCGTTTCATTCGTTTTATTCGTGTCATTCGTTTTATTCGTTTCATTCGCTTTATTCGTTTCATTCGTTTTATTCGTTTTATTCGTTTTATTCGTTTTTATTCTAATTCGAATAGTGGTGTTATTAAGTATTCGAATAATTCCCGATTATACATTCGAATATTCGAATATTCGAAAAAAATTGCCACCACTAATAGAGACAAAGAAGGGTCTAGTATGAACCGATTTTCGTCATTTTTACAACAAAGGGAAGGAAATTTAAGCTTATTGCACTGAAAAAAATGTTATTTTAAGAATATCTACCTCCCCTACTTAGATAAATTAGAAGAAAACGTTAATATTTCAATATTTGGTCAGGTTCAAATTTGAACTGATCTTCCTATGTTTTAATATCAACTTTGACGCCTTTTTTTGAACACTCTTTATAAGTATCGGTCATGGGAATGGTAGTTTACGAGATCAAAGTTAATTAACTTATATTGCCAAAAAATGTCATCGTTAACCCTCTTACATTCAAAGACATGAATTAGTCCTTGGAAAACTGCTAAACATTTTTTCACGATAATGATACGATGTCTCCGAAACGGTACCGCGAATGGTACCTATTTAGAATCGCCGTCCGAAAATTTATATAAAAACGTCTTTTTTGGTCATTTTTTGAGAATTTTTTTCTCAAAAAGCTATCGAAGTGATAAGTCCATTAATATATCGATTTTTTTTATCAAAAACGAAGTATCAAAATTCTGAACTGAAATTTTGGCTGATATGCATTTCGGTGACTATATTCTTTTGGTTACGTTCCTGCATGATTATCAAAAAAAAGGTAACAACTCCGGGGATCAAGTGCATGATGACATTTTGAGTAACCGTAGATTGAATATCGAGGGGATAGTTGGAATAGTATCTACCATCATGGGTAGCGTTTGGCGATATATGGTTGCAACTGTGTTTTATGTAAAACCGTTGATTGAAATAATTTCAATCAACGGTAAAACGTCGGTATTGTAGGTAGGTACATGTTACGTTAACGCGTTTATGCTTGTATATGTGTTAAATTTTACCTAAAATAAACTTTTGGTCACGTTTGTATACTTAACCATATTTTATGCTACGGGTTATGGGCCCAGAATCAATTCTTGTTATAGTAAATTTCTTACACTTAAACTTGTGAACCGCGTGTGCGTTAGGTAAATTTTTTTACTAAATAAATAAATAAAATAGTTCTTGCGTAATAACTCAACAATTAAAAAGTAAATATTATTATAGTGTGTAGTGTCGTTGTAATCAGAAAACGATTTCTGATTTTCTCCTAAAATAATATACAGGCTAGGTATGTCATAAATATTTTGTTAATTTCCGGCTAGACCAGAAGTAAAATCAAGAGTGGTACGTATGTCCTCTACTTCACTGTAACATTTTATTTCTAAATCTTTGTTTACAAAAATTTTTAAAATTTTTAACTTTTAATTTAGTGCCAACATTTCAAAAAATAAAAAAAATACTTGGAGCAGATTTTGGGCACGTTAATTGTTGTTCTTGATTAATTGTAACTAAAAGTTCTGGCCATCTTTTGGCTACAATTTCCAATGTTCAAATTTAATTAAGTGAAACCGTTGTTCAGGTAGAGCCTAAAAGTAATTTACCGTTGATTGAAGTTCAATCAACGGTAATACTGAGAGAATTGCTATATTGGCCGCCATTTTGAATTTAGCAACAAACACAAAACGACATTTTACTTGCAACCATATCTATTATTTTGGGTTAAAATTTGAATTTTTGCGCCCAAAATAACGCCCGTAATTTGGTACCCTTTGGTCCGATTTTGATAAGAAGCTTGTTTTACCGATGAAGTTTTGTTGTAGGCTCAGGGGGGGGGGGGCAAAACGTGTAGATTCATCAAAATCTTCGAGTTCGATTTTTTTCCCGATTACAATACTTTCCTATGTAGGTAGAGACACGGGAATGTAAAAAAGTTGTGTACCTGTTGCGCGATGACTGAAACGGCTAGTGGTGGAACACTTCCAACTTTCGTAAAGTTGAAGGGTAAGGGTAGAGTCAGCTATTTGAATTGGAAATTTCAAATGACGAATTATCTTGGTGATGATCATTTATGGAATTGTATAACTGGTTACGGTGACGAAGATGACACACCTGCTGATGCTCATGCTAGCTAGAAGGGATGAAAAACCCTTAGCAAGATCAACCTACCCATGTAGCACCGTTTATTGGCGTTAGCTTGGTGGAATATTGGCTCAATATAGAGAGACTGGGGCAATATTGTCGAACTGCAGCCAATATTGGGGGAATATATTTTTGTAATATTATACAAATATTGCAAATACAATATTTAGTAAACATAAGAACAATATTTGCAATATTTATTAAATATTGTCATTTAATGTAAATTTAAATATTGTACACACAATAATGTACCAATATTATTAAATAAACGGGGGTACACGCGATTCTCGCGTTTTGCGTATCTCTGAATGTAGGTTGTAATAGCTTTTGTTTTAAAATATCACACCTTGTTGAGCTAGCTTAGTTACTTAAAAAAAGAAAAAAATTTACATTTTTGTACCTTTTCAGATTTTTGACCCTGTAAGTATCTATAATTTAGCAAGTTATTAACGTAACTAAAATAAAGGATTACAGTTACTTACATTTGACGTAAAAATTACAAAAATGGGTTGATATTTGGTAAAGATATACGAATTCGTTCCTACCTATAGTAAATTTTTACCAATTATTAAAAAAATGTAAAATGCAAACTTTTTGGAATAGATTTGAGACCAAAAATACATAATGGCCCTTTCACAATGTTAATTACGTCTTTGCACATAGTCTTTGCCCAAAAATTAACGAAAATAGAACAAATTCCGTGTGAACTTCATAAGGATAGTTTAGAATGGGTTTTGAATGTAAAAGAACTCAATTTGGACACTGGCAGCTTTTTGGGAATACGAATGGCCTTAGGGAGAACGTTTTAACATTCATCTTTAAGTATAGTAAAACTAAAAATACCATAAAACAAAAAATGTACAAATAGAAGCTGGTCTAACGTTGCATAACATCTGTTTTATAGAAAGACCTTCTCTACCTTAAACAGTTTCAAATTTTTGTTTATTTCACTAACTAAAGGCATCATTTACACGTATATGTACAGCAGTAAATATGGATTTTACTTCCTCTTAATTACAATAGTTGTATATTTAGAAGTATAGTCAAAGTATAGGTATTCTCTTTGGTATAGTGTAACGTAACAATACACTTGCCACCTACTTTCATCAATAGATATTAAGTTAAATATGTAGACAAAAACAGTTTTCTCGGTGAAAACATTCGACTATATATGTTACCTACAACATCGTCCATCGTTCAAAATCTCTAAATTCGAAATAAGCACACAAACATGTACATTTCGAAAGTTACCGAAAGAAGGTATCTTGTATTTATTTGATTATTATGTAAGAAAATACAATAAACCTATTTTGATTTGATTTGATTTGAAAGAAGGTATCGGGACACATACCTAAATTAGTCTACGATGAATGCTGTTACTACTTTTTACATCATTTTAACCATGAAAATGTTATCGCGGGGCATAATAAAATCATTTTTCATCATTTGAATAACTTTTCAACTTGAAATAATTAAATTTCCATGTTATCGAGAAAAAGTTTCCGATACTTGTCATTTTGAAAATTTTCGCGAAAATACTTTCTGGCATTGTTTTAATGTTCGAAATGGGTTAAGGACCTCGGACAGACAAACTTTGCATGTTTACACAAAATTTTCACCCAAAAATAAGCACAATAGCGAATTCTATTTTACACGTAATCTCCATAAGGAAACTTTGAACGTATTTTCTAAGTAAAGAAAATATATTTAGACACAAATACCGCTTGAATAAGATGACGGACTTTTATACTAAAATGTTTAAAACTTACTTTGAAAAAAATTAGTGCAGATATTTACGTGGTTTGCGGGGGTATTAAATTATAGCATTAATTTGTAGGTTATAAATTTATAATAGCTTTGGTTTTAAAATATCACATCCGCATTCGTCAGGATTCGGCGATTGTCGGAAAAGTGCACAGCAACACACACATATACACATCTTTCGGTTATTATATAGTGATTCATGCGAAGCTGAAGCTTCAAGGAACGTCTTCAACGTTGTGTTCAAACAGAAGGAGGCCATCTTACAGATGTAATTTTCCAACATTGAAGGTGAAGTTCTAGTGTATTCAAATTGCATACTTTATGCAACATATTGGTAATTATATACATATAAAAATTTTGTTCACAACTGCACAAGTGTTATTTAAAAAACATGCGTTTCCCCGTAATCGCCCTGTATAACCACATTTATGGCTACAACTATCTTACAAAGGACCATACTATCAACGGAACATATTATGCTGTCTTATGGGATAAATTAAAGGTTATTGATGAAAGACCGTCACGATAGTTTACCTTCTCATCGCATTGTTCAGGATAAATAACACGATTTCAGGTTCTGCCCCATGTGCCAAATAGAGCGGACCGTGTTACTTTCACTTGTTCTCAAAGCTGAAGCTTTTTCTAGTTGGAAAGAAATTTCAGTCGGAGAAGGAAGTTATTGCTGCAATGGGGCAATATTTTTACAACCTTGAAACTGATCGTTATAAAACGGGTATAATTATGTCACTTCAGAGTTGCGGGTCCAAGTGCGTTGATATTCAAAGGGGGAATATGTTGAAAAAAGAAAATGAAATATGTACTTGGAATAAATCGTGTTGCTCATTTCCGAGTCTCACGTCCCGTCAAATCACCCCTCGTAAAAGCTAATGCACAATTACAATTTTACATTTTAATAAAATCGAGTAACTGCTTAGTTGGAAGATAAAAGTAATGACTACAACTTACATTGATAAGAATTACAGCGAATTATGTGAACAACTGAATTACATTTTACTCTGCTTAAACGTGATTGCTATTGTAACGCTAGCCGGCGCTGGATTAAAAACTCTTCCGTTGAATATTTAAAACGAAATTACATCCACCGATTATTTTATTTTTACCCTATCCCATTCGTTCATCGTACTAGCAGCATTAGTTGCGATAATCTCTACATTTCTTGCCACAGAATGCTTATATGTCTTTTACTTATTCGTCCGTTAATAGAAAGAGCAAAGACATAAACAGATTTTCCGATTTTCGATTTATAAAAGCTTTTTTGGTAAGTAAAAGAGTTTGTGTTTGTTAGCGTTTCATTCATTACGTTTAATTAACAACAAAAGCTCACAGCAGGTAACTAAATTAGAATGGGATACTTGTTTATTGAAAACGAAACTGAATGCTTTACTTAGATTAGACATGAATTTACAGTTTACCTTTGATCTCACTTTCAGGCAAATTTAATATTGAACGGAATGAGAATGTTGTTTTGTGCACGGTAACATCGAGTTTCAAAATTCAACCTACGCAACCATTAATTGTGACTTGTAATAATACAGTAGGTAGGTATCTCTACTGATCAAAGATATGATTTCTTAGAGATCAAGTCGGTGTGGGTGTCTTATTTCCATAAAAGTTCAAATGGAAGATTCGTTACTGTGTATGTAAGTGTGTACGATACTTATTCTTGTTAAAGATGTAACGAATTGTCGATTACAGCTAACATACTGGTTAGGAATAATAACCGCAAGCTTGGCACTGCGGTGGTCCAGTTCGATAAGGAAAAGAACCATCAAGAAAAACCTTACTGTTGAAAGTAACATAACAAGACAAAGTGCAAAACAAACATATACAGTCATATAGACTAAAGTAGGTACAATAACATATCAGTCGGATACTGTGACTTAGGCAGCTTACGTATCAGCTCGCAGGTGGTAGAAAATATTGGAAGAGAGGTTGTTAGTTTTAGGGTGTTCGCCAACCCCTTTCATCACATGTAACTTTTACAACAGTATCTGAGGGATTATTTTTTTCACGATAATGCATTTCTACTTTTACCCTTGTGGACTCCTATGATCCACCGTAATAAATTTCACACTTCTTAAAATATGTCACACAAATCAGCTTCGTTTATCATTATACGATTAGATAATATTCAGATATAATAACATCAACACATCCCTTAAAATTCACACCCCTTCCTCCACCCCTTCCTCCACCAAGATACACAACATTATTCAATGACAACAATCACTTAACATAACTTAAAATGACTGTTTGTGAGGTGAGAATTAAAACAGTTTACTTTTAATTTTGTGCAATCGTAAATTAATCATGCCTTTAAATATAAATTCAGCCACCTTTGTTTGATAATGTTAAGCTCTGGTCTGATCACAAAACATATTTCCAAATTTAACAATAACAAAGTAAATTCAATGCATGAATAACACATTACCTTTTAGATACTTTCGCTTTCCCTTGCCATTTTACGTAATTTAATTTGACCGAAATTGTCCTTTTATCGATGTACTTTTAGAAACAAATGTAACGACTATAAAAAGTCTCGTCATTCATCAAGGAAAGAATGTAATTATGTTGTCCTTAAACATAATATGAAATTTCAAAGCAAACCACAGCGGCGTATCAAGGAATTGGGCTTCAATTCTACACGCGTGTTGATCAATTAATTTATGTAAAGTTGTCGGTCACCGTACATTCAGAGATGACTCCTTTTGAAAGGGAATCAATTAAATAGGAACTTACAAAATTAACAACGCCATACGGGTTATGGCGATCGGCAAAAGACCTCCTACCCTTCTCTGAATTTCAAGGTTGCGTTACAGTTACTGAGTTTGCATGCCCCTTTCCTCCTAATTGCTTCCTGGAGGATGCTTGATTGATGATCACCATTAGGTGGTCTCCTCAAACTTCTACACTTCTCTGCATTAACGGTGGCTCCAAAAGATTGAGCTTTCATACGATGTTCTTCCTTAAACGCCTCCATGAGTCAATTTAGCGGGTTGGTATCGACCAAGCGATGGCGTCAAGTGAAGTTCTCCGATTGTTTACAAATGTTTCCATGGTAAGTCGCTGGTTGGTTATCCTTGGACGAAAAGTCTCTAATCATTCCTGAAATTACTTCGTTTTCATGCCACGTTCTTTTCTAATGCGCCTCCTTGGAGATGTTTTTCGATTTGATATCGAGAAATGGGTAGTAACAAGTGAAGTCGCTGGGTGACCTATCCTTGGGCAAAACTTTCATCAAACTCTTACGCTTTGTCGCATTAGATGATAACTGCAAATGTTTCATGAATAGGTGCCGAATAATTTATGGCATCCAAATTTTTGTCTCTTTACAAAACTCGCCCAAGTTACTTTGTACGTTGATTGTCATTTTCCAAAAGGTTTCGTTTCTCAATTTGTGGCAAGAGTTATTTACTCCACCGCAGCGTGACTCACTATCGGGGCTAACAATTATTTTCTGGGGTGGGCAATGGAAATTGTTGTGGCCAAAGGTACATTCACTTAGTCATATTTACGATCCATCTACCATACCTTCGGTAGTTGGAAACGAAGGAAATGAACAAACTGGATCAATACAATTCAGTGAAATCCACGGAAAGTTATACCATATTTAATCTTAAAGAATATCCACGAAGTCACACATATGCTGGTCGCGCAACACCATTCTGAAATGTACCTAGGCCAAGCCCAATTCGAATTTTAGATAAGTCAAGGAAACAATGTGTAATGATCATGTAACGCAAGTTCAGTTTAGTAAAATGGCATTATATCAACAAAATATAATTTTACCACCACAAAATGTCAAGGGATTCTGATTGCACTCGGCTGGAAGGTAACATCTCTCAAGCTTTTCATACCTTGGAATGGAAAAATAAAGCAAATATAAATCAAGGATAAACAAAGTGAAACTTTACCCGTGTGGGCTCCTGTGATCCACTGTAATAGTGAATACACACTTATCAAAATATGTTATAGTAGAAAATACTTGCGCCAGCAAAAAACCTGCCGTCCTAGTGACAGTAAATCAGGCTTGCAATTTTAATGAATACAAATTGTACAAAGTAAGTTAAGAATTTATGTACGGTCGTAGTGATTAGAAATTGTGATAATCATAATTGGACAAATAAGGTACGTACAGCAAATAAACGACCAACAAAGTAAATTTAATACATAAAGGTCTTGCCATCCAGTAAGAAAAAATGTAATTCTATTCCCCTTAAAAATATTAAATTTCAAAGCAAAACGACAACGGCGTATAATTCAATCACATTAAAAATTACGTAGGTACTAAACAAAAAGCAAAAATTCATTGGCCAAAACAATTTTTTCTACCTACTCATCATCTTTGTTTTCCAATTTACGTGATAAGGTAGTACCGGCAACATACTTTTGAGAAGAATGAATGTGTATCACAAATGAAAAATAACGTAGACGTGGGTTTCCCGCTCTTAAATAAAATCAGAAAAGCTTATACCTAATGCATGCAGTAGGTCTAGGATTTTCTATATCCGTTTTTTAAATCTGCTTTACATTTAATCTGCTTTAAATTTATATATGCAAATAGCTGTAACACAGACCATGACAAATGTTTCGCGGTGATATATTCAGCAAAACGTCATTTGTCATTCCATTTAAATATCGTTCCCCTTTCTATATCGAGTTCGTTATTACTTTATATATTGATAGTAAGTACAAATTATGGAATGCCTCAATCTCAAGTCATAAAAAATGTGCAATAAGAGTGTATAATAATTTCGAACTAGCGTCTTGCACAGTGAAATGCATTAAATTATTAAATAGCTAGACTGTATTCCATACATCAGAGTCAGTATGGCCTTTAATGCAAAGCGATGTAGCCATATTTCAGCAAAAAACTGTTTGTAAATGAGTTTACAACTGTCAATCATAAATAAATCCTGCTTTTGTATTCCTGAGCGCTTAACAGGTAGTATAATCACTTACTAACATGATACAATGAATGTACCATGACTTACTAATGCCTTTTCCCTGACTAACCACATTTTTGTCAGCGGTATTCAACTTAGAACATCGCTTGTTGCCGAGAACTGGCAACGTCGACAAGAAATCTCTCGTAAGGATTGCACAGCCCTATCATAGCCATACTGGCTCTGATGAATGGAATACACTATAGCTTGGAGACTTTTCATGAACATTTATGAGACACAACCACACAACAGTTCTAGATTTTTCTAAAGGCGATCAGTCGAAAGTTTTCTAAATACAGTAAACGCCAAACAAAATCCGTTGCACGTCAGCAATCAGCTGATAATTGACGTCCCTGCCGTAAATGTAACGGCATAAAAATCGTGAAAATTCGACCTGTAAAAACAATGAACTGTACGCTGATAGCGTATAGTTCAATGTGTAAAAATGAATTTCATCAGAATTTTATGATCGCCACGTTGGTAACCATGGATTGTTTTCAGCAACGTTGCCAATGCCAATTCCATAAGGTATCGATTTTGTAATGTTTTGTTGTGGTTATGTTTTGACTGTCACAATTTTGAAGTTTTGATTTTATTTTTTATTTATTATAATTAAAGTTACGAGTGAACTCAGAACGTCAGAAGTTTTATTTGCGTTACCTTCTTTCAATTACAATCTGGCAACATTGCCCCCAATCTACGTCACTCACATTATATGACGTGCAACGGATTTTGTTTGGCGTTCACTTTAGTTAGTTCCAACTTTAAACTCCGTGCAGTATAATTGTAAAAATTAAAAACATCCCATAACCAAATACGCTGCATCTTCGGGAGTTGTCTCGTGTAGGATCTTTATGATTGTGGTAGAGTTGTAACGACGTTTTGCTATGATTAAGTTCTTTGCTCGAATTCTTGTAATTCAAAATGAAATATTGAATAATTGCTGCTTACACTGTTTCGTTTCAGCTTTGACTTTCTTTGCACCAACTGAAGATGTACCTACTTAGCACGAAGATGCGGCATTTAATATCCTTCCAGGTGTCCCTAATCATTATTGAACATTGCTATTTTATTTTTTATGTAAATGTTAGTAAATAAGGGACGATTCTTTAAATAATTCTTGATTAAAAATTAGAATAATATGGAAAAGATTTAATTTTCTGGAAATTAAAAAAAAAACTGTGTGGTTACCCTAGGTAGTTGGGGTTGGAAGAATTGGAACTCTTGTGGTCGTTGAACACTAAAATCACCAAAAAATCAACAAAACTAAGTTGTAGTTATTCTCTGATGATGACAGCTTCGCTATTGAAACGCGTTCGATTTTATAAATTTATGTTGTGTTTTTTGGTGATTTTAGTGTTGTGTAGTGTGGGTTTTCACTATTATAGCAAAAATTGTTCTATTCACAAAAGTCACAAGTAAAAAATAATTTTCTTTCTGCACTTTTTATGTGACTAACTGCCACACATTTGCTTTTCCTTTCCGAAGACAACTTTCTTCGCCTTTTCCTTGGTTGGATAGTTTTTCACTAGCTTTCATTTCTAAAATATCCGTATACGGAGTTAATATTAAGTATTATTTCAGAATTCTGCTTATTCCTGCACCACTTACGAGGTGATGGTGTTGCCGGTTCAAGCCCGGATAAAAGAGGAGGGTTGTCGGGTTAGGCTACCATCCTAACAGACACAAAAAGACCAAACACTCAAAGAACCTGTAAGTAGCCTCGGACGGGAATGTAAAACACGGTAACGACTAAAGCCAGAAAAAAGTTAACCAGTTGGAAAACTACAAATATACTGAGAGTAGCGACTTTGAATATAATATGCCTTAATAATGGAGATCGGGATATACAGAAGGAATTTAGAAAATATAAAATAGACATCTGTGCCTTGTAGGAAACAAAAAAGAAGAGTAAAGGACCAATGCTGATAGAAGAATACTTACTTATATCTATGTATATGATGGGGTACCAAAGAGCGAAGGAAGGTGTAGCAATAATTGTAAAAACGAAATACAAAGATAGAAGATTGTCGATGTATATTCTCAAAGAATACCTATGGTAAAAATGAGAGTAAACATAGAGGTCATAAACATAATTGGGATATATGCACCATGCAAGCAGTGGCGGAAAGGAAAATAAAGAAGAATGAACAAGTAATATTAGTGGGAGATTTCAATGCCAAAAGAGATAGTACCCGAAAAAAAAACAAAGATTCAATAAAAACGCCAGAAATGAAAACGGATAACGAATGATGGCTTCTGGACAACAGACGAGCTAATAATAAACGACAACTTCTTTAATCATAAGGCTCAGCATAAATATACATTTGAAAATACGAGAAGAGAAAGATTTTGTAGTCAGAAATAGAACGATACATGAAAAACGGGTAATGGACGTGAGAAGTCTGACGTCGGCCGTCGCCCAATATAGGAAGTAAGATAAGATTCATTTAGAAATTGGAAGAAAAAATATACCAATAAGGATAGAAAAAAGAATAAAAATAGAAAAGCGAAGAGACCACTCAATAGAATCCTTATATTTAAAAAAAGGTTCCTGGAGAATATAGAACCCGAAAACATTGTAAATGAAAGTAACGTAGAAACAAGCAAAAATATTATGGAGGCTGCTCAGGGAGCACCTGGAACGAAGACATAATACCATAGTTGACACAAAATGTAAAAAAAGAAGTTTTTAAAATATAGATCAGTGAAAACGGCCAGGAACATAAAGAAAGTAAGAACTGAAACACACCAATTGGTTAAAAAAACCAATGGCAGAAAAGTTTACAAAAGGACAATAAAAACAAATATGGCGGTTCATAAGACAACAAAGAAGTGAAATGGAGGTGAAAAACAGGCGAAGAAACATAATTCTTTTTTGGGAGCTTTAGTTAGACGTTTCTGGGAAACTTTTGTAGGTAGGATTTTGAAAATTTGTACTTAGAGTTTGCTCTGAAATCCGAATCGATGTAAACTAATTTCAAAATGGCAACACTTCCGGAAATGCCGGAAGTGGCTAACCTCCTTATTTTTTGATGCATTTTTGAATTCTACGTGAAATTTGAGTTCTTTTGACACCCACATGTCAATATCTACCATGTATGGTTTTTAAGTTATTTTCACTTTTTAAAAATTAAATGACCAGTAAACTGGCACACAACTTTCCCGTGCTTACTCCAACGATGTATTAAATGAAATAGTTTTTTGCAATAACACAAAATAAAATAGTTAATAACTCAAAAAAATAAAAAAATAAATATATATAGTGTGTATAGTATAGTTGTAATCAGAAAAGGATTTCTGATTTTCTCCTGAAATAATATACAGGGTGTGTCAAATATTTTCAACCAACTTCAAAAAAGTTGGTTACTAAATTCGTCCGGATGTCTGTGTGTCTGTGCGTTGGTCGATGTTACAGGGTATAGAAAGCTGGAAATCGTGTCATCTTATAGGAAATTCTTTACTGATTCCAAATCTCTGGTAAATTTTTTGAGCGGATCACCCGTTCGCCGTCGGGACGCCATTAAAGTCAAAATATACACCCTTGAATATCTCGAGAACGACACATCCAATTACAAAAAGAAAAAGACAAGTTTCCTTTATTTTTTGAAACCTATTGAGTCATGATACGTAAACATCACCCTCACCCTCTGTGGGATGGAGCGGGGGTGAGTTTCGAAAACTTAATGGGACACCGACACCTATTTTTTATTGCACTTTTGGATTCTCCATAAAAAACTTCTCAAATTATACGTTTGGTCCATGTGGAAGCTGCAGGTAACTCGAAATTGGGACATAAGAGATTCGAACCCACTGAACACAGTACATCCATGAAACGTTTCTAAATGTTGCATAAGGGTTACAAATGAAACATTCCTAAGAAACATCTAAGACACATTACTGGTACATTCCTGTCGAAAGCGAATAAATGGTAATGTCTAATAAACGTTTCAATTGATATGTTACATAAAATACAAAACATACACATTGCAACACGAACGTTTTAGATATGTATCCAAAAATACATCTCTGTGATGTATTTTTTGGAATGTGATAACGTATAACATTTTAGAAACGTTACAAATGTGACGTTTCGTTTGAAACAAAATAGTCATATCTCAAAGTTAACGTTACGGAGTTGTGTTTAGTAGTGTTGTACCAGAAACCTTATCAGTTGAAACATATCGTAAGAAACACATCATACACGTTTCGGTGTGAACGTTTTAGATATGTATCCAAAAATATATCTCTGTGATATATTTTTTGGAATGTGATAACTAAAGCTAGGATGCCTTTTTTTATAAATGGACAAACATAAGGCAGACCCTATTTAAAATCCGTTTTAGATGCAAACTTTATTCTGCCTTTTTTGGTTTCTGTTAGTTTTATTGCGTTTTTTACCTTTTTTTTTTTGATATTTTCGCGTAAGTATTTAGTACCTTTTCTGTAATTTTTTTGAAATGTAAGTAAGTATTTTTTAATTTTTAGATTTTATATAGGTATATTTTTCTGGGTAATTTCTAAGAAAGCAAATTGTTTGAAAGGGAAAGGAATTTGGTATACAAACTGAATACAAACTTTGTCTATAATATTTAAGCCTCTTACAATAATAACTCGGATGAGTCATTTTCCTTACTTTGAAATATTTCCCATTGTATTATTTCTACCTGCAAGCTGCACCTACATACAGTCTTTGTTGAAATTGCATCATTTAGTCATTATGCCGAGTTAAGCGTATTTTAATTAGCCAGAAAACTTTATTGAAAAAGAATACCAGCAGATAGCATTTATCAACTGTAATTACTTTTTCAAATAAATATTTGTTTGTCTATACTTAAATTGAATATGTATGTGTTGATTTTATCTCGACAGTTTTCGCTTTTCCGTGCCATTTTTCTCCTTTTTTGTCTTTTTAGATGCTTTTTTTAAATTATTTTTTATGCCTTTTTCCTGCCTTTTTGAAACTTTCGTTTTGTCTAACTATCCCAACTTTAGTGATAACGTATAACATTTTAGAAACTTCATTAGAAATGTGATGTTTCGTTTGAAGTCATCTTTCAAAGTTAATGTTAGGTACTTGTATTTAGTAGCGTTGTACTAGAAACCTAATCACTTGAAACATATCATAAGAAACTAAAAATACACGTTTCAATGTGAGTGTTTTACATATTTATCCAAAATTACAATTCAAATTACAATAGATTTATTCATCATAAGTAGATGGGTAATATTGCACATCTAAATGGCTTATTTGCCAGCGAGTCTGTAGCTCAGGTAGTTTGCGGAGCTGTTTTCTGAATTCCTAAACAAGCGACCGATGTTCGAATCCCACTTGAAGCAAAACGATTTTTCAGCATCACCGATCTCCTTCGAGTCTACACTAAGAGAATTTTGGGGGCCCTGGAGAACAAGCCACCGGAGTACATTGGGCCCTGCAGGGCGTGCGCACTGGGAAAAGAGCCCCTCAGAGTAGTTGGGGCTCTCGGTACCATAGTTTCTACCACATCTCAATTTTTTTATACTCAGGTATGTTTCAAATGAAACATATATGAGACATTTCAAATATTCACGTATGAAACATTTATAAGGACACATTTCTCCTACATTTCAATAAATTACTCTTCGATATGTTTCTTGAAACATATATAAAATGTTTCGATGTAACGTTTCTGTGTTGTTTCAAATCTAGGTTTCTGAAGGCGGACATTAAACATCTATGTTATGTGTATGATACGTTTCTGTCGCTGTTTCGGAGATGTTTCATGTTTCAGAGATACGTTTCTAAAACATTTCAGAAACGTTTTTTTGCACTGTGGGAAACCACTAAACCTTCCCCATGTATTCATGATGATTGAATACATGGGGAAGGTTTAGTGGTTTGCTTCGAATCTCTTATGACCCCATTTCGAGTTACCTGCAGCTTCCACATGGACAATACATGGGGAAGGTTTAGTGGTTTCCTTCGAATATTCTCAAATTGTTTTAAATTTCATCAAAATCGGTGTAGTAGTTTAGGTTCCAGACCCATAACGTACGCACCCACAGACAAACATTTTTCAAAGATTGATGGTTTTGGATTCATGGGGACTCAAAACGTCGAGATTAATCAAAACCTCGAGTTAGATTTTTTTCGATTACATTACTTTCTCTATGTGTATACACCTATACACGTGTGTATATGCACGGGAAAGTAAAAATGGCGAATGCAGATGGTACTTAAAAGCCGTTGTAGTTATGGCGATCCAAATTTAAGGACTCCGTTCTTTTTAATGAAATGACCATTTTCGTACTATACTACATTGATAGAAATCTAAAATGGACATATTTTGGTATGTTCCTATCCCTACCTTTAATAGTTTCTGACTTAGTGAAAATAACACTTAAAAATCATAAATTGTAGATATTAACACGTGGATATCAAAAGAACTGAAATTTCACGTAGAATCGAGAAATGCAATAAAAATAGCGATTGCCGTTTTACATATCGAAGTTACGATAGCTACTATCGGCATTTACTAAAGTGCTGCCATTTTGAAAATATTTTACATCGATTCGGCTTTCAGTGTAAACTCTAAACTTTTCAAAAACCTACTTACAAAACCTTCCCAGAAACGTTTAACTAAAGCTCCCAAAAAAACACCCTGTATGTGTCTAATAAACTTGGAGAAAGCGTTTGATAGGGTAAACATAGAAGATGCTGTACTGCACATCTATTTTATGACTGCTGAATGCTAGAGGTTAAGCATAGAATGGCGATCATTGAACAGCTCAGTGATGGCCAATTTTGCCTAAGTTTCGGAAGACAAAAACGTGTCCTTCCAGCTAGTAAGTAAAGTTATGGGTACCGTATTTTCAGACGTACCTAGTTAAAAATATGGTGGCCGAAGTCCTTCATTTGTGCGGAGCGGGGCGAGAGGGGGGGGGGGGGATATTCCGAGAAGTAGCATAATACTGTTTTCTAAATTATTTGCTGAAATAAAATCGTGAGATTATGAATTTAAAATTTAACCTCTCCTCGTTGATTTCAAAACAGCGTTTTGCTATTTAAAGTTGATGGGATCCATATGCGATGTTGGAATTGTAGCTCGAAATGGGGGTAAAGCGAATAATGGTGAAATTATAATTTATTTATTAATATTAATTATAATTTCACCATTTTTTGCTATTTAGTATATCGCTAAAAATTTGTCATCTACAAGTTTTTATTTCCATTATTTCCCTTCGATTATTCTTGTCAAGATGATGGAAGATGAGTACTGGACAAAAAGGTAAACAGCTTTAAAACGGAAAGGAATATACATTAGTTTATTAGTCACAGAAAGAGAAATCTGACGAAATCGATGAACGCTGAACTACTCTCCATAAAGCAAACTTTTGTCACATTGGTCGTAAATTGATGCTTTCTTTACGATTATGGAAAATCATGACTCGAAAAGTTCTCCCATAAATAGTTATACCGAAAAATGAAAATGAATGCAAGCATGAGTAGAATAGATTACTTATATGTACTTACACATTTATTGGAAATGTTACATATGTACCACTATTATAAGGTTTAAATCCTTAAACACGCAATGCGTACATTGAGCGCCTGTAAGGGTTAAAAGGAGAGTAGAAATGTTAACCACAAGGCCCCAAAGGGTCTATTCATTAACCTCAAATTCAAGTAAAATTTGGTTTCTATATTAGCACATCAATTAGCAATTACTTTACTGTGTAAATATTCAAAAATTTAATAATGTAAGAATTAGAATACCTACACAATATAAATGCGTGAGAAATTTACTCACATGGCGTTTTGCTTTTTTTAATAACTTGTATCCAATGCAAACAATGCATTAATTGAAGTCACATACCTAATAGGATTTATAATATCGATAAAATTGCAGAAATTTCGACAGTGCGGACACCTGCAAGAATTCTTGCCCAGAAACATTAGAAACAAGGAGCAGAAATACAGAAATATTATGTTTGTGTGTGTGTGTGTGTGTGTTAGTGCCTGGGGGATTTGGTGCCACCGCCCCACCGCGCGGTATTCATCTCAGCAAACACACATATAAAATATACATATATAAGATTGAAGTAAATACCCCTACATATGCTTTTTTATATATCAAGTACAATATGTAAGTGTTCTTTAATAAAGTTATATAAACCGTATGTAACAGATTACGTCTATTTTACATAATAGTATATAAACTTACGGATATTCTGTATACAGAAATTCATATAATATATACATATATATAATTACATATTACCCATGAAATTTATGTGCTGTCATATTTATATGATTAGATTTATGTACGTTATATGTAAAATCTTATATGTAAGAAGTATTACATATTTTTTATGTATGCTTTCTGTAAATATACTTATAAATTATTATTACATATATTATATATTGTCGAAAATAAAAGTCCGTTTCTATTTGCGCCGCATAATTAATCGCACGCGCGGGTTTTCTATAACGACAAAAATTGTAGCTCACGTACCTTTAATATTAGATCCGTATCGACTAAAATGCGTCTAATTTATATAGAAAATAAATAATATAAAATAAATTAAATCCTGGTCATTTTTAACATAAAGAAAGGTAGGTATAATCATTGAATAAGACTTCACTCAACGATATAATCAAATATAATTTAAACTCGGGAAACAGCGCAAAGTTAGGAAGAACGAAATAAAAAAAAGGAATGTTTCAGATTAGCACAGTGGTACAATGTCGGATAAGTACAAAGAAAACACATGTCGGATTTCGGAATTTGCAACGCCCAGCCGCAACGGTTCGAATCCGGTTAAGGGAAACTTTTCAAGCAAGTATATAATATCATAATAAACTGTCGGCTTTCAGTTCAGGTAAAAACGGGTTCGTGCAAGAATTAAGTTAATTAAAAGTACAGTTGCACGTAAAAATGTAGTTTTTCCATTTTTTTGTATGAAACTGCTTAAATAATTTTTTACATTGGTAATAATTACATTATGCTCGAGTAGCTGCCATTTGGTCATCGCAACGCTTTTACAACTAATATTTTTTATGTGAATATTACATAAAATATACATTAAACGTATATAAATTCATGTACCTACTACAGATATAAAGAATTTACATCTAATAGACATATATATTATTTTGAAAATTGCTGAGATCCTGACATTAAATATCTCTTATTCTTCTTCCAGTTTTATATAAATCTAAAAAGCTCTTAGTTATATAATTTATATGTATTTTATATATAAATGTGTTTGCTGGGTATCACAGAAAGCAGGTTCAGAAAAGAGGTCCATTACGAGCTTTCAGTGCTCGTCCAGACATTTTTAACAATTTTTGAAAACTATCCTTGAACAAGATTCTGTTTTGCTTATGTACGGGCCTCTGAAAATCTTCAATCGTACTGATTGTACCAATGTAGCATTACCTATGCATTAAAAAACACCCCCACAACCCTGAAGTCTTATCTGGAAAAGCCTGCTCCTCTTTAAAACCACAGTTTTAATCTGCAGGAACAGGAACAACGAACTCTTGAAGGCCAACGAGCGCTTGAACATGAGGAGTACCTATGTAAAACCTCCAGGAACTCTACAGCATCAGCACGTTTCAGAACGCCATCCACTCAACAGACTGTGAAAAAAATAGAAAAGTAGTTCGAAGAATTATCGCGGCATTGGACAAATTTGTATTAAAAATGATGTAACCCTGCAAACACATTTATATATAAAATACATATAAATTATGTAAGAGCTTTTTAGATTTATATAAAACTGGAAGAAAAATAAGAGATATTTAATGACAGGATGTCAGCAATTTTCAAAATAATATATATGTCTATTAGATGTAAATTCTGCTACATGAATTTATATACGTTTTATGTATATTTTATGTACTATTTACATAAAAAATATTAGTTGTAAAAGCGTTGCGATGACCAAAATGGCAGCTACTCGAGCATAATGTAATTATTATCAATGTAAAAAATTATTTAAGCAGTTCCATACAAAAAATGGAAAAACCACATTTTACGTGCAACTGTACTTTTAAATATATTTAACTTAATTGTTGCACGAACCCGTTCTTACCTGAACTGAAAGCCGACAGTTTATTATGATATACTTGCTTGAAAAATGCCCCTTAACCGGATTCGAACGTTTGCGGGTGGGCGTTGCAAATTCTGAAATCCGACATTCTACCACTGCACTAATCCTTTGCGCTGTTTCGCGTTATTGGTTTAAATTTTTATTATTGATTATACCGTTGAGTGAAGTCTTATTCAATAATTATACCTATCTTTAACTTTATGTTAAAAATGACCAGGATTTAATAATTTATTTTATATTATTTATTTTCTATATAAATTAGACGCATTTTAGTCGATACGGATCTAATATTAAAGGTACGTGAACTACAATTTTTGGCGTCATAGGAAACACGCGCGGGGGATTACTTATATGGCGCAAATAGAAACGGACTTTATTTTCGACCATACAATATATGTAACGTAATGATAATTTCTAATTATATTTACAGAAGGCATACATAAAAAATAAGTAATATTACATATAATATTTTACATATAACGTACATAAATCTAATCATGTAAATATGACAGCACATGAATTTCATGAGTGATATGTAATTATCTATATGTATATATTATATGAATTTCTGTATACAGAATATCCGTAAGTTTCTATACTATTATGTAAAATATACGTAATTGTGTGACATGCGGTTTATATAACTTTATTAAAGAATACTTACATACTTGATATATAAAAAAGCATATGTAGGGGTATTTACTTCAATTTATATATGTTGTATGTATATTTTATATGTGTGTTTGCTGGGAATAATGGAAAAAACTGAAGGTATATTCAGCAATCAATTAATCATGTTACCAAAGTTCCGGCTCGGAGGACCAATGATAACGCGATTTATTTTCCATAGAGCAATAAAAGTAATTTATACATTTAATACATTACGAAGCGGTGTTAACACTGTGACACGAATTACCAAAATACTGAGGGAGTGATATATTGATTTCTTGCTTCCTTAAGGTAGCTTAGGAAACGAACACCTTGCGATGTAACGCACCTGGAAGATTTAAATTTAAATGTTTCCTGCCGTAAAGTTGTCCGCTTTGTAAACGTTATAGAAACGATAGTTGCGCCACTGGAAATTTAAGGCATGAAAATAATAGAATCGTCTGAAAGCGCGAAATTTAGTAAGGATAGAAAGTGGTTGTCCGACCGATATACAGTACGTTTGTAAAATATCTCTCTCTGACACGTGCGATGGTTATTTGCCTTCCCTTATTCCTCCCAGGAAAAAAAGCCTCGGTAATTCACATTTGTTAAGAAATACCTACTACCTACTCAGAACTTAACAGATAATATGTGTTGGGTTTCAAAGCGGAAGTATACAAGAATCCGTGTAGAAATTGAAGAATCAATAGACAAGTTTAACTTGTTCACGTTTTACCTATATTTATTCGCGAATACCTTACTACGTATAAATTTTTATTGCATTTTTCCAAGCTCGTGAGAGAACTTACAAAGAGACTCAACCTTTTTCATAAAACTTTCTGTCATGCTAATTTCAAAGCTTTGTCGTCAACTTTTTTCTACACGTTGTAGATTTAGGTAAAATATAGCTGACGATGTGAAAAACTCGCATATTTCAAACACATATTTTCTCACTTCCGACCTCTTTTTTTTATAAAACATATATCGCATTACCACCACTACTTGTTTACTAACAATAATACATTCGGAAAAAAATACTGTACACAAGTTAATGATGTCGATCGTTATAATAAGAACGCATTAGGCGTCTTTTTATATCAACAGGTTATAAAATAAAAATGCGTTTAGAAAACTTAATTAAGTCTTTTATGACACCTGTTTTTCGAAATTTATGCAGGTGATTAATTTTCTACTGAATTATACAGGTTTCCTGTGTGTTTACAACACAGAAATACGTAATAGAATTTATTTTTATAACAATAAAAAATGTTAATGAATAAACAACACTGTTTGATGCGGTAAAATTTGAAGTAAGTAGGTAAATACTTTACCACAGCATTGCACTGATATTTGCGCGGTTGCATCTTATTATTGGTTTTGCTATTTGAATCTTTCCTGTATCTTAGACCAGTAACTTAGCAACCCTGAATATTTAATCAATATATAATATTAAAATGTGCCGTGATATTTTCAAATAAAGAATTGCGTAGAGTTGCTTATTATTATTGTAATATAATTACAACAAAGGTGTTTGTTTAGTATTGCGGAACTTTTTAATTTACCGTCGACGGCACACATTAAATCCAGTACGTGAGTAGGTACTTTTACATTTTCATAGCTTAATTATAAGCGACCTCTTTATTATGTACCCTACTACTTCAACAGCAACAGCGAAATGTAATTTTGAAAAGTTTAAAAGTAGAGATTGCACGTTGCTATTTAATTTCATTTAGTAACAATGAGCAATACTAACAGAAAAAGTTTAGCCGCATCAGTAATAAATTCGAATCTCAACAGATACTGTCCGAAGTCAAAAAAAACTTTTTTCCGATATTTTTACATTTATGGCATCGTTTAACATACATTAACATTTGTTTAGAAAAATTGACGTAAAGCTCAAAACAAATTCAAGAAATTGCGTTATGTTGAGGTTAAATAAAAGATGTACAAAACGGTCTCACGACAAAATAGATCGTCAAAGTAATATAAGTGGATTAACATAACGCGAAAAGGAAATAGCAAATGATAGGAAATATGGAAATGGCAATAAACTTAAAATAGAAAATAAGTGAAATATTAATCGAAGTAAAACCGATCAGGGGAAAAGGGGGGAATATCAGAAGAAAATTAAAGAACTTAAAGAAGCAAACCAGTCATTGAAGAATGAAACCAAGCAATTAAACCAAGTAGAAAACGATAGATGCAAGCGCAATTAAATGATAACAGAAATAAAAATAGAAGCAAAGAAACACAACGAAATCAAACAAATGTAACATGAGTAAAAAAGCAAAATGGGAAAGGTCAAAAACACGTTTAAAAACTGTTAAGGAATAATGGAACAGAAATGAATTTGCGGACAAAACGAAATGGAACAAAAAATAGTATGTAATACAGGTGAAGTGAAGAAAAAACGGGATCTTCCCCAAAACTTAAATTGAATGGAATGTTGACTGTTTTGTTTTTTCACAACGTTGTGAAGACCTACAAAAGACGAAGTAATAGAAAGTTGGACGCTTCCGTTTCCATCGCCCCTCAATCCGTACGCCACTGACAATCTGTCCGAATGGGTGGACCTACGTGAAAACCGATCTTGTATATGACATGCACTCGACACAACGAAGTATAGTTTATTTCACGAATAATTAGACCTCTCTAATATGCCTGCCATTCCACTATGAACAACATCCAATTATAAAATAACTAAAATACTGTAAGTGTAACATTGTAATGAAAGGGATACTTCAGTTGGCTACTCTGAACCGCATTTTCCATCCTTTCCTACAACATTATAATAGCAAAAGACAAATATAATAACAAATACGACCTTCAAACGTCTTAAAATATTATTTGGCAACTCAGTAGCGTATCACGCGGAGAGGTAACTTAGGTTAGTAAAATTGAAATTTTTTTAATTATTATAAAAATTGTTAAAACAAAAGAATAATCCAAACAAATATAATAAGAATTTCTGAAAATTTACCATTGCTAATTCGTAATTAATGTTGAAACTGCAAATTCTGTGATTTTTAATTATGCAATAATTATTAATAAAAAATTAATTTACTACATACTTGTTCATTTTTTTAAAATTTGTATTAAAATAGTTAATTAATACTAGGTGAGCGTGGCGATAGCGAATTTATTAATAATAAATTTATTCAAATTAGTTTTTCACTTTTTTTTATATGACAAAAGGTACTACGCCAATGAGTGCTCCCGCGCTTTATTTGGTGACAAATTTAAATGGCGGCTATATTGCAGAGGTCTAATTATTCGTGAAACACACTATATAAATAATGAATAGGAAATTTTGCTGGCGAATTGAAAGTTGAATTCTTTTATTTCTGTGTCTCCGCCTACAGGCCCGGATTAAAGAATTGAGGGGCCCAGAGCTCTTTACGTGAAAGGGGCCCTTTTTAAACTCATCGAAATTATTTTACATGATAAACATTAAAATAAAATCATATGAATATAAAGAAAGTCAATAAATGTACGTACAAGTAAATAATTAGATAAATATTTTAAATAAAAAAATACATTAATTTACTTTTTACTTAAAAAAATTTAAAATGGGACCCCCAATCTAATGGGGCCCGGGGCTATAGTCCCCCTCCCCCCCCCCCCCCCTTAATCCGGCCCTGTCCGCCTAACTTACCGAATATCTGTTACACACAAGTCATTTAAGTCTGCGAAAATGAAGCACAAACGATAAATAAACAACTTTACCTACTCGAAATGAAAAATTTGGGGGAGCTCCCGTTTCTATAGCCCCCCTTTCACATTTGATTTACCAATACCTTTTGTTGCGGGATGTGCAAAAAAATTTTGTTTTCTTGTTCTTTATTACTGTGAAAATAACTTCGAATTGATTTATTATTATTATTGTAACTACATACTTATATTATGGAATAGGTACCATAATAATAGTGTTAATTAACTACTTATATTAAGGGATAATGTTGAAATAAAACCTCAAAGTTGAAATGAATCCTGAAATATTTTACCTTGAAACTGGAACGTTTTAAGTAAAAGTAGGAAACTTTAGAGTATAAATTAAAAGTTACAAACTTGAAATATAAAGTTTAAAATTTAAAACTGAAACTTAAATACATTTAATTCAAAGTCTTAAAAACTGAATGTTGCAAGCTAAAGCTGTAAGCGTATGATTTGTGATTTTTAACTGAATCAATAACCTAGACACTGAAAACTGAAACGGAATGCATAAACGACAACAATGTTAAAGTTTAAAGCTTCACTTTCAAAACCTTGAATTGTGAATATTGCTCCTTAAGCTTGAAAGCAAACGTTTAGGGGTAGAGTGTAAAGGTTTAAACTGAAAGTTGAAACCTGAAAATTTAAGCTGGAATGTCGAACATAACGCTGATCACTTTGAGTCTTACCGTTTAATTTGGAACTCGGACGAATAAAATTAAAAGTTAAAAGTAGATTGGAAAGTTTCAAATAAACTTAAAAGCTTAAAACGAAAAACTTCAATTGGGTACCTACTAAACTTCAATGCGGTTCGAAGTTTATATCTAAAGTTTAAATTTAAATCTCTCTTCACTATGGAACCATCGAATTGATGGTAGGAGTGATTTAAGTTTCGAAAATTGGGAATCAAAAGCTTTTAAAATTAAATTATAAATTCTCGGTTAAAACATTATATTTCAATAGAATTAATTATTACCTACTTTGTGGAGCTCCAAAATTAATTGTAATAATAAAGTTCGGTAACTTTTTGTTCTAAATGTAACCCGACGCGTATCGACATTATGTGTCATTATTTGCCTTTGGCTTTAATTATTTAAATTACCCTCCCTTATTTATATAAGCAAGGGTTTACATTGGGTGCGTAACTAAATTTCTGAGCTTCACATGACACTCGATGTACATGTCTAATCTAAAGAATTGGTTGAATGAATGGTTTCGGTCCAAAAAAGGGTCGTTTTTATCGTAGCGGTGTTCATGTATTGCCAAAGAGATCGCAAAGTTGTGTAACTAAACTAGAGAGGGGCGATACTTAAAATAAACCAGTCTTTGTATTTCTCTTGAAATTTTCCAGTGTTTTCATTGGGCGGGAAGGTTAGTTGCGCACTTAGTTTACTTTTATGACTCGAGAGAGGGTTTTAAGTGTTTGATTCTAGGTCCATATTTTATTATTTGAGTTTTATTCAAACTTCTAATTTAAAATGTTTCAAATTTCAAGTAAGTTGAAATATTAAAAACGTCTTATTTGAAATTTTAATTTGTGGATATCTATTATTTCTAGCTTTTGACTACAAACTATGTTACTGCTACGATCCCATTGCATATTCAAGTTTCAAATTATATCAAATCATATGTAAAATTTAAAATTTCAGAGCAAATTAGAAGAAAAATTTGAAATAGGCGACAAACCTATTCAAATTTGAAAGTGAAGAACTGAAATCTGAAAAATAATTGTAGAATAAACATATTATCTACAATTCTCTTTGTGGTAATCCCTTGGCGAGTTATAGACGTATCTCAAAGGAAAGCGTTTGTCTACCATAAATCGTAAATCTTTTAGTGCATAATCTTTTATTTAATAAATAAGGCGAGTACACGAAAAAACCACTGAAAATAGCTGTACTGTATAGAAATTCAGAAAAATCCAATTATCTAAAAACAAGGAATTCGTGAGATACGTCTTTCTGACTTCGTGAGGTGCGCGTTTAAGATTAATATTTCACCTAAATGTGAAAATACCACTTTATAACGTTTTGGAATTTGAATGCTCTTCATTTATTATTAATTAAAAAGAGGTACCGAATTACATATTAGCGTTTTCTTTGGATGTTTATCATAGTGAACTTGTATCATCTTTATTTATTATTTAGCAATAAACGATGGGATAAACAACTTTTTCTTATAAGTTAAAATGCAATGACAATTTATTTTGAAATACCTACTATTTATCATTGTGACACAGTTTCCCATTTGCAACAATAGTGGATGGACATAACATAAATTTAAAAAGATTTGACTTCTAATTATGCAATACTGAAATTTATCGATACATAAAGATGTTTGTTGACGTTTTGACTCATTTAATTTAAAAAACATTTTTGCATAATAATTATTAACTAAGTACTGTACTGAACCATTAACTAACGTCCTTTTTGTCGCTTACCTTTATTCTTCTAAACAATTTAAGATCACGAAAAACTTAACAAATATGCGGTTCCTTAGAGGATTTAAAATAACGCACACCGATTAGGAGGCGTCACAAACGCCACTGAACTCCAACGACGCTAGGCGCCGCGACTACCACCCTTAAAATCAAAATACAAGCGCACTACCTTTTCAACTTGTAAAATTAAAGCACTATATTACACTCTTTTCCACAGTAACGTAATTATCGTTCTCTCATTAATAATGTAATAGCGAACTAGGTACTGTCACTCGTAGTCGTATTTTGCTTTGTACCAGTAAACCTTCATTAGAGCGTGCTTAATTTTTACTTTCAGAGAATAAATTTAGAACCGGCGTAAATCGTGTTTTGATATAATTTGAAGAAAAAAATGCTGGTAACACTTTTTGTTTCATCTCATCTCGACATCAGTAGTGGCGAAAACATCAGCAAAAGTATAATGTGCATTCATTTAATAATAATCACAAGAATCTTCAATTTTATATTATTATTACTCGTAGATAATAGAAAAGACAGTTTAGTTTGCTTACATCCCAAATGCAATTTGGGTTTTGCCGGTAACCATAATCTAATAAATATGTATGTGCTTTAGCTCAGTTTGCATAATAAGTGAGATGTAGAGTAGCAATTATTCAAATTTGCAAAAGTGTATGATAATAGATAGGTATGAAGTACACCTTTGTGAATCAAGTTTTCAAACTTAAACGAAGCACGAAGAAAAGGACGTTTTATTTTACATATTATACGTTAAAAAAAATCCCGTTATCAAATGATATACGTTCTTACTATTGTTGCAGAATATACCGTGGGCACCATTCCGTCGTCCTAAGCCAAAGAATTGAGTTTTTTTTTTTTTCATTTTTAAACAGCATTCAAAATTCAGTTTCTTTTTGTATTAGCCTTATTTATTAAATGAGAGATTATGTCTAATAGATTTACTAAGAGGGTTGAAATTTAAACCGGAATCTCACGATAACATTTTATTTATGTTTTATAATGTTTTTTTGGAACGTTTCTGGGAAAGTGTTATAGGTAGGTAAGTTTCTGAAAATTCGTTGTTAGGGGTTACTCTGAAAGCTGAATCGACGTAAAATATTTTTAAAATTACAGCACTTCCGGAAATCCCAGAAGTACCTAGCTAGTAACTTCGTTATTTTAAACGGCAACCCTTATTTTTTATTGCATTTGTGGATTCTACGTGAAATTTGAGTTCTTTTGATATCCGCATGCCAATATCTACAATTTACGACTTTTGTTATTTTCACTTCTTAAAAATATTCTGGCAAGTTGCCACCAGACTTCCCTCGTATTAACACTTTTTTCAAAAAATAAGTATAACACAATATACAGGGTGGGCCATTGAAAAGGTAACACGCCTGTTTTGGGACACTTAGACAAGTTTCTTAAAAAACCGCTCGGACACGTCGATTTTCTATTTTTGGGGGACAACTTTTGATGTCAAATTTGACTTTGTCAGATTAACCCCCTAGCCCCAGCAACCCCTAACTCAAGAATTTAAATAGGGAAAGGGAGTCGAGCGACCCCTCATGTGAAACGTCTTTTAATGTCTTCGACAGTACAAATGAAAATTAGTTTTATTCAATTTTTTTTCACCCCGATGAAAAGCACCCTCCAGATTAACTAAGGTGGGGGTGTTGTTTAGGAAAAATCCTGAAACACGCCAGCTTTGACCTTTTGAACGGCACATTTCAGGATTTTTCCTAAACAACACCCTCGCCTTAGTTAATGTAGAGGGTGCTTTTCATGGGGGTGACAAAAAATTGAATAAAACTAATTTCGATCATACTGTCGAATAGAGAATTAAAAGACGCTTCAAATGAGGGGACGCTCGACACCCTTTCCCTATTTAAATTCTTGAGTTAGGGGTTGCTGGGGTTAGGGGGTTGACCTGATAAGGTCAAATTTGACATCAAAATGTGCCGTTCAAAAAGTCAAAGGTGGCGTGTTTCAGGATTTTTCCTAAACAACACCCCCACCTTAGTTAATCTGGAGGGTGCTTTTCATCGGGGTGAAAAAAAAATTGAATAAAACTAATTTTCAAATGAGGGGTCGCTCGACACCCTTTCCCTATTTAAATTCTTGAGTTAGGAGTTGCTGGGGCTAGGGGGTTGACCTGACAAAGTCTAATTTGACATCAAAAGTTGTCCCCCAAAAATAGAAAATCGACGTGTCCGAGCGTTTTTTTAAGAAACTTGTCTAAGTGTCCCAAAACAGGCGTGTTACCTTTTCAATGGCCCACGCTGTATACATATATTGCTGAATTCAGAAAAAAATACCCTTTTGAACTACATAAAAAAACTACAACTTTATCTTATAAAAAGAATGAGTCCCGCCATTTTAGCTTATACCGGAAGTGACGTTTTCAAAGGTAATATCAGCATTTTCGCCCTTGGCCCGAATGCAATCGATTAGCGAAAACCGCATCTCGATAACTTTAATAGTTTCTGAGTTTAGAGCGTTGCAAGGAATGTGTACGGACAGACTACAGACTACAGACTATACAGACTACAGACGGAAATTTTTTTTCATTTTTTGAATCTACGTATTCAGAAACCCAAAGATATGTAAAAATTTGCATACTTAGGTCAATTTTTTTTGGAACACTAATACAATACTTCCCTTTTACTTCGTACTCGGGAAGTAAAAATAGGGGTTGCCATTTAAAATAACGAAGTTATACTAGCTACTTCCGGCATTTCCGGAAGTTCTGCCATCTTAAAAATATTTTACATCTACTCGGTTTTCAGAGTACCGAACTACTAAGTACCAATCACTGAACTCAATAATATAATGAGTTCAGTGATTACCAATTTTCAAAAACCTGCCTATAAAACTTTCTCCAGAAACGTTTAACTAAAACCAGTGCTCGAATTGAGGGAGGATGCGGGGGGATGGCATACCCTCACCTTTTCTTAAATTACACAAGCGTACCTCTACTTTTTGGTGACGTGGGATGCCGGGGAACGCTGTTCGAATTGGAGGGGTATTGCATACCACCGTTAAGTGAATGTTATTCAATGATACCTCGCTTTTTACTTCCCGAGTACGTAGTAAAAGTGCAAGTGTTCCAAAAAAAAAAATTGACCTATGTAAAAAATTTTTACATATCTTTGCGTTTCTGAATACGTAGATTCAAAAAATAAAAAAATTCAAATTTCGTCTGTCGTCTGTAGTACTGTAGTACTAGTACAGTCGTACACATTCCTTGCAACGCTCTGAACTCAGAAACTATTAAACTTATCGAAATGCGGTTTTCGCCAATCGATTGCATTCGGACCAAGGACGAAAATGCTGATGTTACCTTTGATGACTTCACTTCCGGTATAAGCTAAAATGGCGGCACCCATTTTTTTTTAAAGAAAAATTTGCACTTTTTTGGTACGAGGGAAGTCTCGTGGCCATACATGCCAGCATTTTTTACTTTGCAAACGTGTACTTACCTATCTCGTATTTCTCCCCCTCGTGAAAAATTTTTATTGATTGGCACGTGTACAAAGACGAAAATCGAAATGGAATTTTATTTTTCAGTTTAGTTAAAGGCCGTAAAGTGATTGGCAACACCAAATTATCTTCACCCCTTCGCAACAAAGAACTAACCATTGCACACAGTATTGCCCGAATGCCAGATCGTGTGAATGAATTATAGTCATATCTAATATCAAGTACCTACCTATTGCTTATTAATTTTAATTGGCAAAAAACTTTCCAACCCTGGTTGAGGTGAATATATATCAGGATTGATCAAAAATAACAATCTAACCGAACCCTGCGAAAAAAAACTAAATATAGCTAGAATAGACAATGGACTTCCAAAAAACACCCTGTATTATACACACGTGGATTTTGAAAGTGAGACCTTAGTATCCCTAGGTACTGGATTTCGTTTTTCCAATCTATGACCTGGTTCGAGATTGTAATCTTCCAATGTAGGAAATTACTTCCCAAAACCTTCCCCATAGACATTGGTTTTGTGAAGTAATTTCCTACATTCTACGTTCCACCCCATTTAGTGTTTTGGGTCTTACGTATTTCCGCCTCTCCTCGTGGATTGATGCAAAGATTACGCTAATCTTTGGACTGATGGTGAAGATTAACAAGTCGTCAGCATGCAATACTATGTTTGTTACCGGATGCTTTGGCACGTCGTTGAAAAAAGTGTTGAATGAATAACATTGGGGATATGCATCGCCTTTGCGGGTCGCTTGTGTCTGCCGTTATATCGTGGGAGCGTCGGTCCATCTTATTCTCGAAATATTCGGCTGCCGGGGACATAGGTATGAATCAGCTACATAGTTACGCGCGTAGTTTTACCAGCAAACCCGCGTTCCACACCGTGTTGGTGTTGTTAAGGAGTGACACGGCGAGATGCCCTTTATACCAAAAGTTTTTTATGTTAATAAGTTCCTATACGAGCCTCAAGATTTGTTTTGAACGGATGCAAAGATTGAACAACCTTAAACCTACACCTATAATATACGGTATGCGTGTGGGCTACAGATAGGTAGGTAGGTATAGGCTATACCGTATCAAAGAGTATAGTAAGAGAAGCAATGTCCTTTTGACCTTTAAAAACAGCGTCATGATAAAAAGTTAGTCCGCTACTGTCGGCCCCCTAGTAGAGGATTAACGAAGTAATGTAACTCGAAAAAAAATAGTTCCCTGTAAAATTTTACCGTTTTTATTTTACGGTATTGTGACATTTACCTGTCCATTCATTTGATTTTCTTGCTTTAACGATAACTTGTTTGGGGACTTATTGTTTTAGTTTCAAATATACCTTTTTAATTCAAAAGAAATTTTGTCAGGTATATGCAATTCAAATTTGCTTAATAATAAGGGATTAACACTCAAAGATAATGTTCCCTACTGCATTTTTGAAAACACTAAACTAGTTATGGCAACGTTGTAAGACCGTTTAGAAAAACGAATTCTTTTATCTCCGTCTTTCAATAGCCTGAAACTACTTTTAGGACAAAAATGTAAACATAAAGTGATATGCAACCCAACGTACATCTCTACGAAAAAGCCCATTACTTTAACTCTCTTTCTATTATATACTCGTTGACCGTATTCTATTTTTCCTTCCCCCCAATAAAAATGTTGAAATTGCACCCCTGCTGAAGTAGTAGAACGTGGTTGCTTCTTATAGGTATAACTTTTCAATAATTTGTAACATGTTTCCTTTTGTGTGTAAGGAGCAAACAGCCTACAATATCTACATTTTAAAATTGTAGCTAAACTCAACAGGTTATGGGGCCAGTGCGTGGTGCCTATTAGTTTTTTAACGGTGACTGTGCTGTGTGCTTGGTTGTGATTCTGTTCGGGCTCGTAACTTTAAACTGTAATATATAAACTGTGTTCGGTATTTTTTGTTGTGTGATTTAAGTGTTGAAATTTCGGAAATTCTGTTATCCACTTACAGAATAGGTACATTTTGAACAACTGTGATCGAAAAAAAACAAAAATGATGTCTGCGAAAGCCGAAAGATGACGAAAAGTACAATATTTAAAGCTGAATGGATGGACAACTGGTCGATTTGGCGATGGTACGTTGAGATGGTTCTGCAAGCGAAGGGCGTTCTTGAGATCGTCGAAGGTAAGTTCTGCCTCTACCGAAAGATCGCAAAGATACAGCGCAACTTATAGAAACCGAACTGAGAGCTGAACAAAAATGGCGTGAAGACGAGCTTACAGAAGCGACTACAATCGCCGTGCCGGCGCGTTAACGAATGGCGTCGCTTGCAACACGATCGTCGGTAGTGATCATAGAAAAAACACTGTAGCGATGTGGTCAACGCTTAACAAATACGTTCGAACACGGATATACGCAGCGCCTTCACATGACTTTAACTCGATTCATGACGGTGGTAAAGAGACCGGGTCAGTCAATGACGACGTACCTAAATGGGGGATGAAGTAGGATTTCTTCGATTTGAATCACAAGTTCAATCGCGATGCAACAAATTCCAGCAACGGCTACGGAGGGAACGCTAGTAAAGTAGTTCAAACTTCAAATATAGATACCTGAATCTATACTGCACTATCGAACTCTGTGTTCGATAGGTAATGGGTACTGGGTACTAAGGGACATATGAAAAACAAGGGCGCGAAAAAAACCGCTCACAGCTCTTTCAGAATTGTTGTGTTCCCAAGGAACAAGAATTGGACGCTGGTGAATTAACAGAGACTTCAGAAACGTTCTACACGTGAAATAATTCGCAGCAGAAAGGAATGTCGTGTGAAGGCTCCGGTAAGAGCAGCGACAAAAGTGAGAAGTCGGGAAACGGAAATAAGAAGAATCGTATTTTTAATTTCTACTACTACCACAATCTGTGCACTACAGTTAATCCTGCCCTTTGAGAAAGGATCCTGCCCAATAAATTCTATCCTTATCCCGGCTTCTTGGATTTTAGCCTCGCTTATGAGGATAAACCGGAAGGTAGGTGGTTAGTTGTCACAGTCTCACCAGGCGTCATTTTACTTTCATTTTCGTCTCTTCGTGAACGCTGTTGTACCAGTTACCCGGTTTTGTGTAAAATGTCATTATCACTAAGTACCTAAGTAAGATTGGAGGATGCGTCGTGTATTACCTTTAGTTCATATACGGTAACGATATTATCTGTAACACTGTTATTTCCAGCACGTCCGCCTAAGAACTGTGAGGGTGTCTGGGCGGGCCGACCACCTCGATGTATCTTAGGCGTGTACGTGCAAAGCTCTACCGGATGGGTTGGTTACTCTGGGTGTTTCCCGATGAAGTCTCAGAGATTCTCACAGGTATTGTGCAATGTGCAATGTAGGTGAAGCAGTCGTGTTCTATAACGCTCCGGTATACGGCGATAACCTTGGTTGGGATAACGCTGATTTTGCATGTTGTTTTTATTGGATGCGTACCAAGGCTCACCGTTTCACCTTATGGGGGTGATCCAAGTGTAAGGAGATGGACGGTTCTTAGGTGTGTGCGTTTCTCCGATCATCGCAATGTCAATCTTAGAATCTTAGCATTAAAAATTGTTGTACTTTTCAACCCTTATGACAAAAAATGATCAGCTCATCAAGCTCTATAGGATAGGTCTAAACTCTGTTCCAAAAATCCATTTTGTTAACTTGGTGGCCTTTGATCCCGCGACCATAAAAAACCATCCCATATACAGTCTTTGACTTTAGTAATGTCCCTTGGATACTGTGACTTAGGCAACCAACATCATAGATGAGGATTTATAGAGAAAGAATGCAACTCGTGAATATAAAACCAAAGAACGTAATACAATGGTAATACATATAAAACTAATCATTTTGCTTTCTTATTTATAATTTTATAAATTATAAATATTATACCTACACGTTAAATATCGTGTACATCCCTATGTGATATGTTGGTTGCCTAAGTCACAGTATCCAAGGGACATTACTAAAGTCAAAATATCTCCTGAAGACTGACAGACCGACAGACATGTCTAGACGCAACTTTTAGTACCATAATGATTGACCCCAAGAGTAATAGCACAGGTTGACAGGTGGTAATACGTTCAATAACTGCCACAACAAAATTTATATAATAGCATAGATTATAGAAGATGTATGGATTGCATACAGTTGCAGTAAGTCCCACTTAGATTTATTTTTTAAATCCATCGGCTTCGTGCCTCCTTGGTTGAAATAATAAGACTCAGATTGCTTCTATTGTTTAAGAACATGAAATAATAAATATAAACTGAAATTTTGGTTGATACAGTCAGTCATACCTGCTCCAAGGAACTGCTTGGTTTCACCACAGACAGGTAAATTGCACCAAAGGGTATATAATGTTTGGTTGCATGTTGTAGACGTGGTAATAAATCTCAAAGATGATGAACGTGCCAAATCATCAAAAAAGGGCAATGCAGGGATAATCGATAAAGTGTGCGATGTCGGTTTGAGTGACAGATATTGAGCAGATAGGCAAGGTTCTAGACATTTCAACAGAATCCGCTCATCACATTGACACAGATAGCATAACTATATTAATTATACTCCAGAATCAAAACGGTGATACCAATAATGGAAACAATGTATGCTAGTCCCCTCGAAAGGCCCTATCATTGCCATCGGCAGGGAATACTAAATATCACAAAGGGCCAAACTATCAACGGTACATGTTTTTTGCCCTTTTGGATGAATGAAATAAAGGACCAGGAATGGTTTGGAAAAGTATGACCTTCCACCATGATAATCCACCTTCTCACAAGTCCCATTATTGAGGAAAATGGTGGTGGTTTATAAACAAATTTAGCCCTAAAGTCTGTTCGCCTGTTGATAACATAATTTATGCAAAGTTGGATCATTAACATTTAATCAATAAATACAAAAGGTAGCATTTAATGCACTTAATTTTACAATTGATCTTATACATTATAAATCAAAAAAAGTATACAAACATAATATTATAATTACATAGGAAATGCAATAGGTAAGCAGAAATTAGGCAATTGCACAGAAAATGCAGTAATATAATTGTAAAATGACATTACGTCATTATCAAATTGATAAGTCTTTATAAGTTCACTTGATAAAAGGAATGAAATCTGTAAAGAAAATAAAAAAATTAGTAATATGTATAGAAATACATGATTAGAAAGAAAAATAGTGCACAAGACATAGGTATTGTAGCATGATCTGATAGTTTTGCCAACTAAATTATTTATACATCTTGAAAGGTTTTGGATATCACTGATCAAAAATGATGAAGAAATTATGAAACAGCAAATCTAATCAAGGAAATACATTTCCCAATGAAATGAAGATTTTGGACATCATCAGTACCAAACAATAACATTGTTGCATCGTAAAAGTTAGTTTTGTGAATGTGCTAAAAATATACACTGGCGTTTCATTTCAAATTGTAACATTCATTTTTTTTTATTGTGGAACCAGTTATTTTCTGATTAATTTCCATTAATGTCCATAAGAAAAATGGAAGTACTGTAGAACCCCGCTATTCCGAACTAATTGGGACCAAACTCTGTTCGGTTTAGCGGGAATTCGGAATAGGCGGATTGCATTATTAATATCAACATATTGATGGCGCAATGGCGGAACATTGCATCCTCAAGTTAATTCAATGCCTTTCATCAGAAAAAAATGATTGATTTTACTTTTTAAATGGGTGTAAATTAGTTATAACAATATGTAAATGTATGTTTTTTCACGCAAGTCTTATTTCTCCTGTTTTTAAGTTAAAAAAGTTCTGTTCTGTTCTGTTCTGTTCGGAATAGCGGGGTTCGGAATAGTGGGGTTCTACCGTATGATATTAAAGAATTGTTTAAGTTCATTTTTAAAAAGCTCATTGGTTGCTACTTTGTTCATTACTTCTAACAAATGAATAATTAAGGTTTTTAAAAATGCACAAATTCAATTTTCATCCTGTATCTTCCTGAAAATGTAAATAGCGAGTAATTCTAGGTTTTTTCTGAATCCTCATGTATCTTTTAAATTGATGCACTCTATATGGTAAGAAGCAGAGGACGGAAGAATACACACCTTTCTTAAAGATTATTGAAAATGATGAAATTATTCAACCGTCACACTTTTAGCCAAATTTCGAGGACAATCCACATTGCATCCGCGAAGTACGGCGATATGAAAACTAAGAAGCTGCATTGGAATTACGGTCAATATACCCTGCAAACAGTCTACAGTTCGTGGTATCTCTAACGATTTCGAAGCAAAATTCATCGTTTCTGAATCCTCTTTCTCACAAATTAATATAGGACGACCTTCTCTTGCTGTGACCTAGAAAAGATGCGATTTACTTTAGGTAAATTAAAAATAGGAAGGTACCTGTTGTAGAGCATTCATGCACTTAGTATACACTGGATCGCGCATAATAATCATTAAAACGGGCATGGTGTGATCGACAAGTGCCAAAGGGCCATGCTTCAATTCACCTGCCATAATTCCTTCACTGTGCATGTATGTTAATTCTTTTACTTTCTAAAGCAAAGGAATTTAGTTTAAAAAATTGCGATTAAATTTTTTTTTGAGAATAATACCAAAGCTCCTTCCAAACAAGTGGCATAATTAAATCCTCTTCCCATAATTAATAAAGATCTTTGTTGATATAAATCTTTTGCTAGTTCTCGAACTTTCTCATCTAATTGTAAAACTTCACGAATTTGTCCATCGAGCCTTTGTAAACATTGTATAATCTACAACAAAAAAAAAAGATACTTTATGACAATTTTTGAATCTTAATAGTAAGTACCTCTAAACGTCTCTGACGTAAGGACAACCTATCCTCACTCATAACAAGTGCGAACATCACAAGTGAAATAAACTGACTAGTGTATGCCTTTGTTGAGGCTACCCCAATTTCTGGACCGGCATTAATATGTACACCGCAGTGCGATTCACGACAAATAGAACTACCTACTGTATTTGTTATACCAACAATTAAAGCACCTCTTTGTTTACAGTATCGAAGTGCCATTAAAGTGTCCGCGGTTTCTCCTAAACAATTCAAAGACGTAAAACATAAAATCGATTTTTAAATTTTACCGGACTGAGAGATAAAGAAACAGACGTCATCCCTAAATACTGGTGTGGTACGATCTAAGAAATCACTGGCAAGCTCAACCATAACCGGTAATTCGGTCAATTCTTCCAGCAACTGTCTAGTCGCTATCGCACTATGATAACTGGTTCCACAACCAATAAGCATTAATCTTCGACACCTCTTAATTTCTGGAATGTACTCTTTAATACCGCCTAAAACAACGGTCTGATTTTCGAAATTAACGCGCCCTCTCATCGTGTTAATAACGGATTCGGGTTGTTCGAAAATTTCTTTTTGCATGAAATAGTCGTAATTGCCCTTCATAATTTGTTGAAGTTCCATTTTAACGATCGTTATCTCTCTCGCGTGCGGGTCGTCCATTGAACGTCTCAAACGATGAATACTTAGGGCGCCCTCCTTAACGGCGGCTACGTCATCATCCTAAAAAAGAACCTAATATAGATACGGTTTGTGATTTTTCGAATTATTCGTACCTCGAAATATATTACTCGATTTGTATGTTCGATTACGGCCGAAGCATCCGACGCAAAGAAATATTCAACCGATTTATCTTCCAGAGGTTGAAACTCTGAAGTGGAATCGGCGCGTGATAATACGGGAATGTCTCCACGACCGTGAGGCCTGTGTTCTATAATAAACGATTTAGAAATTACAAAAATGTGTGGTTATATATAATGGAAGCAACTGGCATATGTACACATCAAGGCAGTATAAACATGCTTTTTCCTGTTTCCTATATGTTCCAAAAAATCGTTAGGTAGTGTTTCCATCAAACATTATGAAAAAGATGAAGTGCATTTGTAAGAATTCACAGAGTAAATAAGAACATGTTTATCAAAGCTAATTGGTAAGTAAAGTGAACGCGAGAACGTTTTTAAAGAACTGACTTGGCAGTTTGTTTTTCTAAATGTGGAAAACATACCCATACCTTTACAATCGATTACTATACTTAATTTATAAATTACATTATTAAATTTTGAGAAAAAAATTGGAAAAACCGTTTAACAAATCACCTTGTAGTGCTTCCATTATGTGTGAAATATAAATGTTCCAGCTGATATGCACCTTCACCTAATCTGAAAATTCACACACATAACAAAAAGGGTATTCAATCAATCTGACACTTACCATTGTATGAAACATGTTGCACACATACAATAATGTTAGTGATAAAAAGCACAAGCGTGTGTAACAGTGTAGGACATGTAACGCGATATGTTACGACCAAACCTAAAGCATTGAATGGTAATAAAAGTCGAAAATGTATACCTTTATGTGCGCTGTCAGGCTCTGTGATGGGACGAGACACAAAACAAAAAAAAGACAATTACGATATTGTAATCAAACAAGTATAACTACAACACTAAGCATGCATTGAAAGTATAAACTTCAGTTACTACCCACCCGTAAAACAAAAAACAAAAACACTGTACAAATAAATTTCTATTACAGAAACTAAAATCAAAGTTAATTAAAAGTGTATACCTTTCAGAGTTCTAGCCGAATCATCTGAAGAAAAGGAAACACGTCCATGCAAGGAAGACAATACAAGTTTAGTTATTAAAACAAACAAAAAAAACAATTCAACAATAATTATTAGTATATAACTACACCAAACCGAACAAATAAAGTAAAATTTTTATCAAAATTCAAGCAATTGTTGTTTAAAAAGCGATCAAATTTTGTTCATTACCGAGTGGTTAAAATTATGCATGCTTTAGTAGTACAGTTTGATGACATGTTCACATTTATACCATTAATTTATACGTATTAATGATGTGCTGTAGAACAGTACACAGTACCACAAACAGAACTGACCACGGATTGCATAAATTCAACCAATTGTTACTGAACTGCATCTAATTTTTTGTTCCTTCAAAAATAATTTATTTCTTAGAAAAATCGTTTCATGAAATAATGATATAAAATTATTGATTGATTGCCATGCATTTCTCTCTTTTGGTTGTGTATTTATTTGAGTCATTAATCAGTATTCCAAATTTTGGTAACAATTTAGAATCCGGGACCATCCCAATTTCGGGTAAAAGTTTTAGGAATGATGGGGAAAGGGGTCGCTTATAGGAAAAATGTTAAAAACTTGGCTCGGAAAACGACCCTTTCTTTTTACAAAAAAATTGGTTATTATTTAGTATCCTGTCGAATACGTCGAGCCATTTCAACTTTTCGCCAATAGGCTAATTAAATACATAGATATCCGATGTAAATGAGAACGTTGTTTCAATTTTAACCGGCTGGGGTGGCGACTAAAGATGGCGCCACAAATTATAATTCTGACTGTCTAGTCGGCCAAACGCCTTTTGACTATAAATTACATGAATACTGGGCCACAATAGATTAACCAGGTAAGAAAGTTCCTATTAATCTTACTAACACAACAATGAAAACAATTAGTAGCTAAGTAGTAGAAAGTATGATTACTATAAGTTATCAGTTTTTCAAAAATACAGACTGTTTCAAATTAACTCGGCACTATTGCTATCTTTGTTATTACTGATTTTACAAAGTAGGTTAAATTTGCAAAGTAGTAGTGTTTTTGGTGCTGATTAATATGCAATTAATAAAAAAACAATTGAATAACGCATTTTCGAGAAAATCACAAATTTAGTATTTTTTTAATGGAACACCCTGTATATTTTTATATTTTAGTGTAAAGGAAAGAGAAATGAATTCTCGACAAAAATTCTTATACACTCTTACATGAAAATACTGAAGATAAAGTAGATATTGACAACTGTATTATTTAATTAAGGTAGCCGTGACCTTTCAATAGAACATTATTTAACTTTTCAAAATTACATTAAATGTTCAAAAATACCACAATTTTCATGTATGCACATTAAAGGTCTCCTATGAAAGCTCCTTGTAGGATTCGATATACTTTTACCGTCAATTGAATTAATACATAACACGAATGCTATTTTCTCAGCTACATTGGCGTATCTTCTTTCACAAACCTTATTTTTAACGTACCCGCAAATGAAAAAATCCAAAGGCGACAAGTCGGGTTAGCGAGGTGGCCACTTAATGGGACCTTTTGTAGTCATCCATGTAAACATTCCAGAATTGGAAAAAATTGATTAAATATTACGGTTGTCAATATCTACTTTATCTTAAGTATTTTGATCTAAGAGTGTATAAGAATTTTGTCGAGAATTCATTTCTCTTTCGTTTACAATAAAAATATACAGGGTGTTCCATTAAAAAAATACTAAATTTATGATTTTCTCGAAAATGCGTTATTCAATTGTTTTTTTATTAATTGCATATTAATCAGCACCAAAAACACTACTACTTTGCAAATTTAACCTACTTTGTAAAATCAGTAATAACAAAGATAGCAATAGTGCCGAGTTAATTTGAAACAGTCTGTATATTTTTGTAAAGTGAGAATAATGAGAAGATATGTGCACTAATCAATGACGTTTTCTAACTAGGTGATTGTACCAACTGCTTAAAATTTTTTTTTTTTGTTGATTAAATTCAATGTTAATTTAAGAAACAATCTAACAAAATTTACTAATACAGTTAAATTTTTGATTTTAATTATTTATCTCATTCTATTTTGAATGAAAACGACAAAAACATTTGAAATTTGGGGGTTTATTTTTTTTTAAGTTTGACCAGTGTCTTATTTATTGTGCATAGTACGATTCATTGTATTGCACTTTCAAACGACTTAATTGCTTGTGTAAATTTAAAACGCTATTGTTTGTTGGGTTGCATACTTAACAAAATTAAACTAAAATTAAGATCTACATAATTATACACATACTACAAAATTATGTCATGAAATCATCTTCTCATTATTCTCACTTTATAGTATAATTACGCATTTAATAATAAGCAGTCGAAGTTTGTAGAAGGCACTGACTGTTGGCGAGGATACCAGACTGAGAGAAGACCTACTTAGACAGTAGAGCTTTCATTGTTACAACATTGTGACCGACGTTGGCGCCGTACATAGTCCGCATCCTACACTAACCAAAAAAATGAATACATTGGTCAAACGTCTGTATATTTAATTAGTCTATGCTGTAACATAATGACCGCAAAACACTAAATTGTTTAAAAATTCAATAAATAAATAATAGCAAAATGTTCAAAACTTGGCGGATTTGTCTATAGGTGGCGCATAAAAGGGTCGATTTTACATTTAGATTTGATTCTAATTTTGTCAAAGCAATTATGAATTGTGCAACTTGTGTTAACTTTTATTTCTCTTTTATAGATTATTCACTCCCTTTTGATTATTCTACAATTTCTTTAGTTATCAATTATGTATAGCGTCTTGTACAAGTAATAGGCTAGTATATACAGTAGCTTTACTTATGTAGAGCGATATTAAGCTAATAAAAATAAATTCTACACATTTATCTGTGTCATAGGTTGAGAAGATGACACTGTAAATCGTTTTTATCTGACTCCTTTACTATTTTAAATTAATTACTGGATGGGTAATACCCAAGCGTGTTTACATTAGACAACCACGTGTTGTTTACATCTTCTTTCAATTCAAGCATAGACAACAAAGATTCAGGTATATGTATAATAAACAGTTATCCACTCTCTTTTAATAATTATACAATTTCATTACTTATCCATTATGTGTTGAGCTGTAGTTGTACTATTTGCTTCATATTTATTTTTTAATTACAAATTCATACCTATAACGTCACCTATTGAACAGTAGACTGTACCTCTACAATTAAAATTTTGTTTTTAAAACCAGGAGCCGTTTTCCGTCAAAAAATGTTTCCATTTTTACTATAGGGGGATCCATTCCCCATCATTCATAAAAAAATTTCCCCGAAATTAATTACTGGCAGCACACTAAACTGTTACCTAAAATTTGTTTGTTAAGCACTTAATTGTAGAGTTACAATCTACTGTTCAATAGGTGGAGTTATAGGTACCAATTTGTAATTAAAAAATAAATATGAAAAAAACAGTAAAGAACTACTCAACACGTAATTGATAACTCAAGATGTTGTTGAATAATCAAAAGACACACACTAATCTGTATGCGAGCATTGAACGATAAAGAACTTATCATTAACAATGCGAGTAATAAATGGAAAATATTTTACGGAAGTAAATCCTCTTCTCAACCTTAGACACAGATCAATGTGTAGAATTCATTATCGTTAGCTTAATATCGCTTTGTTGAGAATTAAGTATACAAGCCCAGAATCATATCATTTGGCCAATTCATTGTTTTATTATTAAATTTAGTGTTCTGTGCATATCTCTAGCTTTCTAATATTAGTTTTAGTAAAAAATGTTTACATGAATGTTTCAATTTACAATAATAATAGTTGCATTCAATAGATTTTGCAGTGAATTTTCAATATACAATCGAGAATAGACCCCATACGTAATTAAACAGTTCAGTGATACGTGTTCTATAAAAACGAAGTGTGTAGTCACTATGTGTATATGAAACTATTTTTGTTGCCATTATTAATAATTGACAGATGTTTGACTGATAATATTAAAACATGTACCTAAAGTTGGGGCAAACCAAAAAGCGTTGCACGTCACGAGTATTATATACGTGTCAACAGTGTTGTCATATGGATTGAAACGAAATAGAATAAAATACGAAATGGAAGACAATAAATGACAGATGTCCTTGGTTGCAACATTGTTATTTTATTTATGATGCTGCCAACTTGTAGAATTATTTTACCCTAGAATATTACCTTTAATGACAATCCGAAAAATTAGTATTACATTGGTACTGTTTTTACGTCATATGTCACGTGCAACGCTTTTAGGATTGCCGTGACTATACCTCATCATATTTATATAACACTTTACGTAAACAATTTAATTTAATCAATTGATAGAAACAACTAATAAATACAAAATTCAACCAATCAATGTAATTAGACCAAATTGTTGGAAGAAGTCACAACGAAAGACAATATTCAGAATGTCAATACTTATTGGTAATTTATGCAAAATGTGGACAGATGATAGGTGGATAATCTAGCATGCATATAGATACAGAATTAAGTCACATATCTATTCAACATTAAAATTAGTCAATAAATGTGAGAGAAAATAATTATCATGCACCAATCCTACCTTCACCAACCAAACCCCACCAGAATGTATTTCCTGCAAAAGTTACAAAAACATCTTTATACATCCGTTAAAATCGAATCAAATCAAACAGTAAAATAGCCTCACCTTTCCCATATAAAATGGGAATATGATCCGTCGCCAATTGGGATTTTGTTTTAATACCAACCAGTAGTGGTGAACCTCTACGTGTCGCTACGCATTCGCCCGGAAAGTGCTTCGATTTGAAACACAAAGCGAAAGCTCCTTCCTATTAATAAAAACAAGGGTACGGTGGTGCCAGTTTAATAATAATCGAACAAGACTTACCAGCTGTTGAGCAACATGCTCTACAAGTTCCCTAAAGGAGTACTTCGGATGCTGCGTATAAAAATGATGAATTAGCTTCGCAATCACTTCTGTATCAGTCTCACTTTCAAAATAGTAACCCTTCTTTTGTAAAAACGTTTTTACTTCTTTATAGTTTGTGATAATACCATTGTGAACGACAACAAATGCGTGGCCATCGTCAGAACGTTGAGGATGCGAGTTTACTTCACTTGGTACACCATGGGTTGCCCAACGTGTATGAGCTATTCCACAGTGATTATCTGTTATTGTTTCGACTTCCAATTCTTTGCTTTCTGTAAGTTAATTATGGTTAACTATAATTCTACATTCACTAGTTATTTCATTAATGAATAAATGACTGGTTATCGTAATGGAGATGAATAAAAAATTGTACGAACATTACTATAGGCTATTTCATAACATTAAATATAGAACATTCACAAGCCGTGTTTATGAAACATAAAAACAAAATCAAAAGAAATCTTTTGCATGGACATAGGTTACCTAAAGTGTGAATAATTATGACAAAACACTTACTTTCGTTGATTTCATCTTCCAAGAGCTTGACTTTTCCAGTTTTTTTAATAAGTACCATGCCTTTTTGATCTGACCGATCGATTGCAACACCTAACGTAAAACACACACAAGTTTATTAATAAAATTCACTTTTAAATTGTAATTACGTACCAGCGGAATCATAACCACGATATTCAAGCCTTTTAAGTCCATTTACTAGCAATTCCAAAATTTCTTTCCGACTTTTTGGAGTGAGGTAATTTAGATATCCAAATATTCCTAGAAATAAAACAGATACAATGTATCCTAATAACAATAATAATTCAACAGATAAAATTTGTCCACTTACACAACAAATTTGTTACTATTGTTAAAATAAACATTACAGTATTCCAATTACAAAAAAAAATTGGCGGTTTTAACAATAAATTTGTGATAGGAGTGGAATTGACTAATCTTAAATGAAAACGGCTAGGAGAATATAGAACAGTGATTGACATGTTCTTTTAGCAAAATTTTAATATTGTAGCTGCTAACTTCACATACACTTTTTTGGTAATGGCACATAGTGTCAAAACGCGTTGGCAGTTTATTACTAAACATTTTAGTGGAATTGCTTGTTATTCATATAATATAACAGTAGTAAAATTTTAATATTGTGGCTGCTTCATGTATCTACACACCAAGGATGACAGATTGTGACTGATTAAACAAAAGTTGCTAACTTATAATGTTAGGTGATACTAGAGAGATCTTTGGTTTATTTCTTTTCATTAATAGTGCAGATGTTACTGATATGCTAATTAAAAATTCCAATGCTACCAAAAGACTTTTGATAATGACCAGAATGATTCTTGATGCCTTGTTCAACAAAACTGTGAATGTTTGGAAGGGATCTATCCTCATAGGTGGGGGGGGGGGGGGGGGGTCAAAACTGTGTATGGTACTGTGCATTTTTCAATCGACTTATAATTAATAAACAGGGCACAAACCACTTCTTCAGTCTCAATGCATAAAGATAAACGTAGGTAAGTACATGCTCTAACTATAATTTTGAAAAAATTCTGAAAAATCTGTAACCTCCAGTATTTTTCCCCCTGGATTTTAGGATTTATAATAGCCAAACCTGTGAAATTTTTAAGATTTTACATGACCTTCAAAACTTTACAGACAAAAACAAAATGGACAATGTGGCAATAAGCTATTAGGTATAAGAATGAAAACTTATCAAAAAAAAACAATGTTTTTAAAGATACATATTTGAAAATGCAAAGTTATAGTTGTACAAAAACATCAACATTCTGTTGGTTGTACAGTACAGTTGTTGAACCCCCATATAGAGAAAAAATCGCACAATTAGTGTTAATTATGTACGAATTTGTTAAAACTTTTTTACTGAAATAGATTAGCAGAAAATTAGAAATGTAATGGATGGAGTTAGATTAACGTAAAGCTACACTCCTCCAAAGTAAAAAAAAAACATATCGATCGCTAGAGAAATAAGAAATCTATGTGGAATTAATTTGTTACTAAAAAATAATAATAAATATTCAAGCAAAAATTTTACAAATTAATAATTCACCTTTAATTGGTACAGAATGAACACTACATAATTCGATCATTAGGTATTATGAAATAAGCAACAATTTACATAAACTCCAATTTGTTGTTAAGTATGAACAAAGAAAAAAGTAATCATATGCAGCTCCGCTGTGAGAGCAGCATTGTCAACTTTACTTTCCATAAACAATTTCTCGTTTGAACGGTTTTTAGATATAAATGTTTTCCTCGCATAATTAACATTGTTGCTAATTATAAGCAAAGAAAAAACAAATCGGGCGCAACTTCGATGGGAGAGCAACTCCCATAAATAATTAGATGCTCAGACGGTTTATAGGTAAAAATGTTCTCCACAATAATTTATTCTTTTATGATTACATGTTATTAATAAATCAAGATTTTAATGGACTAAAGTTGATAATTTAAAAACATTTAAAAACTACTTATAGTTAGCACGAAATTGAATTATTGTTTAATTGTTATTAATTCATATAAGTAATTGTCTATGGGAAATAAACGTTGTCGCTATTTAACTTTGTTAAATCGGAGATCTACGCCAACCTTGATGAGGTAAAAAACCTATCTCTGTTTTCCTGGACCTCGCAAAGGCCTTCGTTACACTGTCACATTCCTTGTTGGTGGATAACTTTGAGCAGCTTGCACTTGAGAGGATCAGCACTGACCTGGTTTAAATCTCACCTTGGGAACACAACCCAAAGAGTCAAGCTTAATAACACCTTCAGTTCTGCAGTGTCAAGTCCTGCGTAAGGTGTTCCTCAGGGTACTGTACTTGAGCCGGTACCGTTACTGATCTTCATAAACCCCTTGAGAGAATTATTGATGGCAAGATCTCCATGTTCACTGATGACACTGCTCTTCTATTTCATTCTGACACTTGGGCTGAGTCCCATGAGAAAGGGGCTTGGGATCTTAAGGTCGTAAAGCACTGGCTGAACATTGAACAAACACCTCTTAACTATAAACTTTGGAAAAATCAAGTGCGTTGCGTACCCCCTTAATGAAAGTGGGCAGCCTTCCCAGCGTTTTCAATTGAAGCTGCATAATTCCTCCTTCACTGACATGAGCAGTCTGGATAGAGATGGTGAGCAACATACTGTATTTTGACGTTCAGTTCGATCAGCACGTAAATTTGAAAAGTCATATAAATTTATTGACAATTAGCGTCTCACTCAGCTTTCATATTATTTCTACCGCTTAAGAAGCATTGTTAATAGTAATCTCATTAAAATCATCTACTTCGCTCTTGTCCAGTCAGTGCTTCTTCACATACTGCATTGTGGCCTGGGGTGGAGCCTCCGCTTGCGTTGCCCAATGTCCTCCGCTCCATGCTTGGAAGGAGGCGTCACGATTGTACCTAGGAGGAACATCTCCCAGGGATTGACTGGTCAGTCCTGGGTCCCCGCCTCTACAACCTCCTCTCTCCTCATGTGAAGTCAGCCACCAACTTTGTTCTAAGTGTTAAGGCACTCCTACGAAGCCAGGACAATATATTTGAAAATGCTTTCTATGATTGTCAGTTATAGGACCAAAAATAGTTTCTGTAAATGCAAGTAACTCTCATCACTTTGATTATTAATTTAAAAATTATCCACAGAATTAATTTAAATCCAACAGTTTTTCCTGTTTTAATGATGTACCGAGTGATGTACTTATCTTTGCATTCTCATACTTCTACTTATGTTCGAAGGAAACCACTAAACCTTCCCCGTGTATTGTGATTTATTATGATGTAAAACGATGACAATAGTTGATGAAGTTACATTAAAGGTTACTGATTTACATTCATACGAGATGTTTCGATAATATAAATTATCATCATCAGGTGCTAAAAATTAGGATACATACATAAGTAACGGTAAGTAATTAGACTTAAACTCTTCGAATCTCTTATGACCCCATTTCGAGTTACCTGCAGCTTCCACATGGACCAAACGTATAACTTCTACTTATGTATTTGATTTTGCATATATACAGGGTGTCCTAAATAGAATAGGATAGTATGGGTATCTTTCATATTTTTAAAGAAAGAGATTAGATTAAATGGACAATATTGTGCCATTTTTTGGGCAGAGTTCGATTCCGTTGAGAAACATTTCAATTTCCCAACAAATTATTTTTAAAAAACCAAAAATCGCCGATTTCTAAAAACTCAAATATCTCCGAAATTATAAATGATATGAAAAAAAGCTTCAGATCAATGTTACTTACTTCGATGAGGCACACTTAAAAATGACGTCAAAATAAAACTCAAGATGGCGGTTTCCAAGATATTAATAGCAACTTTCTTATTTTAAATGGGCGCCATATTAGATTTTTACACAATTAAATTGGTTTTTTTTTCTCTTTTCGACGATGTATAATTTACGTATGTACGAATAAAAAATTATGGGAAATATTAATTGTTTTCATTTTAAATCAAGTAGCCATGATTAACAATAAAACAAAATTTGTTATAATACGACCAACTCTATCAAGTTGTATATGTTGTATATGTAATAATTGTTTTTTCTGTAATTATTTCTAATGGCGACCTTTCCAACAAATGAACAATAGCATTTACTAATATCATGGTGTATCGTTGTGTTTAATTTGTTTAATAGGTAAATAATTTTTACTTGCAAATTAATACCCATATACCCAGCATACCCATACTATCGTACTCTATTTGGGACAACTCTGTATAGTAGATAACTTAAGTAAACAATAGGTGCCCCCCCCTCCGCACATTGGACCTCCTCCGTGGAAAGGTATTCTTAATTTTGTAAGATTGATTTGTAACATGATTATTAGCGTTATAAGTAGGTATTAAAACATTTGTAACTCTTTTTTGTCATAATATACAAAGGAAATAAAAAATAATAATAATAATAAAGTTCAAATTAAGTCTGTTTAATTTTTCCTTATACATAGCTATTTAAGGTAAGCTAGGGTAACTGTTCCAGTCTACATACAATTTTTTGCACTAAGCATTGAGCTGTACGAATCTTAGGCGAGATTGGACATGGAGAAAATAGACATAATAGACGTGTTATAACCTAAGTATGGCATGGACGCCGAAAATTCAAGAGAAAAAGCAAAACAAAGAACGAACAAACAGCAATACTTCGGTAAACTAAAAACTAAAAAAAATGAAGTTAAAAGTTCAGATAGTGACATACATACTATGCGCTAATACTGATTATGTCTCAGATTTCAGTATCCATTGCAAGATGCTCTGAATTAGATTCAGAAGGAGACTGTGAACCTTGCTGTGAACATTGTTAGATACATAAAATGATATTAAAAACAATATAAATGCAGTATTTAATCGAAATGCATAACTTGTGCATTAATCAAATTATATTATAATATTGAAAACTTAGAAAACCAAACCGTACAAAAAAAATTCTTTTAAGGGTGGGGACAGTTGTTTATGTTTTTGAAATCTTTTCAATTCAAATGTTTTAAAATATTTAAGTAGGTACCTACTTAATTATTTTAACCATTTTGAATCATATTTTAAACAGTAATAATTGAAAAACGTTTGAAAATATGTATGTACTTGAATACTATAGTTTAAAGTAGATCGAGTATGAAGATCTTGAATTAAATGTTAGGTGCTGCTTCTGCATATGATGATTACAATTTTCCTGAGAATATTAATTATACAAAGAGGATTACTGAGTGTTTTGAGATTAAATAAAAATGAAACTTTTCCAAGTATAAATATTGATAGCAAACACTACTTCACATGAGATCCGATTACAAATAAGACAATTAGATTGAAAAACATATATCTACAAAACGCCAGTATGAAAGACTAAGAAATGTCTGTAGATATATGTAATGTATGACGTAATGTACTTATCTGTATTGTTTGTGTCTAAACTGATGTATTACTGTTTGTATTTTATAATTTATAATTTTTTGTGTCATATAATTTTATTGTATTTGTTGACGTATCCTGACAATCATTTTTGTTAATATGGATTAAATAAATATGAATATGAATATGAATACATATATGTTTAAATATTTTTAGGTATCGATAAACAAACAATTGTATTGTTGAACTTTACTTTGTGTTGTGTAGGTTGGTATAATGGCAATACTTACTACAGTTTCATCATTTCATACTGAATCATATTATTATACTTTCTGCAAGACTATTTCAAAGCATTTTTAACTAAAATATGTATTGGCAGCAATGTCCACAAATTGTTGAACTTTATTTATTCTCTTTTAGCAATTGAATATGCAAACTGGGAAATAGTTTTTTTCTGTACATTCCGTAAAACATGTTTGGTATGGTGCTGAAGAACTTGACCCCATATGGTACCAGTGGCGTACCGAGGGTGGGGCGGTGGGGGCGGTCCGCCCCAGGCCCCGTGTCGGCATAGGCCCCCAAATATGAAATACTTTATTTTATTTTTTCAATAATAAAAAATCGGCCCAGGTCCTACGTCGTTATAGGCCCCCGAATGTTAGACAACTGCTTATACTTGTTCTAAATACAGTTAAAAACTGTCTAAGGTGGACGAGTGGACCCTGAGTTAGAGTAAGAAGGAAGCCTGCGTATTACCAATGTTTGTGTTAGTTCCGTTTTTTCAATAGGTACAGGAAACGACTCTTTTGTTCAGTTGTAAAAAAATTGGAAAAAGCAGTTTTTAAAAATGTGCAAAATAATCAAAAATAGAAAACTGTTTTAAAAAAGTTTAAGTTATTAACGACAACCGTTTCATACAGATTTTATAAGTACATACTGTACATGATTAGTATACAGGGTGTCCCGGGTTGAATGATCACGACTTTGACATTTTGTAAAAAATCACATTTCAAGGTGGGTTGCTCCTATAAATATAGGTCCTAAAACTCTCTTTTTCTGAGATACAGGGTGTTAACATTTTCTAAAAAATAAAGTTTTTATTTATTTATTTCCGAGTTTATTTCCGAACTGTGGAAAATATTCAAACCAAAATTGGCACACAAGATACGGACAGAGGGTTAAATGGCAGCCATCGTTTTTGTACACAACCAAAATACGTTTTTCGTGAAATAAATGACAAAAATTAGTAGAACGGATTACCCATACTTCCGCCACTGTTTGATTAAAAAAATTCATGTTATTCAATCTTATGACCCTCTGTCCATGTATCTTGTGTGCCAATTTTGGTTTGAATATTTTCCACAGTTCGGAAATAAACTCGGAAATAAATAAATCAAAACTTTATTTTTTAGACAATTTTAATGCCCTGTATCTCAGAAACAAAGAATTTTAGGACCTGTATTTATAGGAGCAACCCACCTTAAAATCTGTTTTTCTACAAAATGTCAACGTCCTGATTATTAAACCTGAGACACCCTGTATATACCTTCCGGTTTATAGAGGTTTTATTGTAATAAAATACTTGTAATCGTGAAAATGTTTTCTGTTTGTATAATTATATTTAGGAATTCAACTTAGGTTAAAGACTTTAGTGTCTGTCCGCTGTCACCCCTTCACCACGAGAAACAAATCGACTCGCCCGCTGTGGCTGACGTGGACGTATACTAGGTATGTAGTTCACAATAGTTCAGGCCGACAAAATATATATAGGCCCCCTCATCTAGTGCCGCCCCAGGCCCCCAACTGTGTCGGTACGCCACTGTATGGTACTGCATTTGTATGCAACGAAAGTGAAAGCAATTTGCAACAAAATCTAATTTAGAATAGGAGGAGGTCAACACCTTGAACAGTTTCCCTAGTTATCTAAGAAAATGTCAATAAAAGAATTTTTTACAAGGGCAGAATAGTAAATGAATGCCAAGGTCTTCATGTTCAATTGAACAGTATTAAGAATATCGAAAGTATGAAACCTTGACTTTTTATACTTAAGTAATTTATAATTACTTAAAATAAGAATATTAAAAACTACTTGTGGGCACTTTATTTCCTTAACTTTTCATTATCGAAAATACAATTTCATGGGAAACTTGAACGATAAGAACTTATATGTGCAAATACTAATTCTTTGTAATAGATGATAGAAAGTACTTCTATTACACAAGGAGTGGCCTGCCAAATACCTACTTTGAAAGATAAAGCACCTCTCCCTTTAGTTGCTAACGAATTGTTAATTTAAAATAAATGTCTCTTCTCTTCAGATGCCGCAAAGTGGATTTTAAACCTGTTAAACTAGTGCCAAGAAAATCTGCATTCCGTCCTTCAACTCTTTTTATCTACTTTAAGAACACCTACAATATAGTGTCTCATCTGTACCTATACCTATTGATGATTAAACTCTGATAAAAAGATATTGACAAAGGCTTAAAACGTCAAGATTAAACAATTTTCAGGGATTACTTACAACAGGAAAGAAAACAAGTTGCCTTAAGATATCTATATTTAATTATTATGAAATGCGAAAATTACACCATCATTAAAGATAAGTAATGAAAAAATATTTGTTACTTTCTCTGAACAACCTCCAATTTGTACTTTCACTTTGTGCCCCCTGCCCCTATTATTATTATTTTCATTTTCAGCAAGTATCTTGCTAAGCATATTTTATGAAACATTTTTATATTCAGAATACCTGTGCTTCATCCCTGTATAAAATTTGCGAAATAAATTTCAAAAATACTTACCACACATTTTAGGCCACGTAAGAGAATTTATGCCACTATCAAAATAAACAAAAAGGAAACACTGTTACACTTTCAACGTACAGGAGGTGTATAAACCGAACAAGTTAATACATCGGTCTTAAATAGGTACATGTTTCTGACATTCTACTGTCATTAGCTTACCACATTCATGTGTTTATTTTTTTCTTACGAAATTGTTGGTAGGTATTACAGCAATCTGTTTCTACTGAAATAATTTCGGTTGCTGCCACCATTGACTAAAAAAAGATACGTGGGTTTTTCATAAAACTGCAACCCGTACAATAATAATAGATGGTAATAAAGGGAAACTAAACCGCGGGGGGGGGGGCAAAGAAGGGCATTTGCTCCCTCTGGATACAAATTGGGAATATAAATTAATCTAAATTAAATTAGTTCAATTTATTTTGTTTTTTACAAGAATTTGTGTAACTTTTCGTCCGAGTTTAAGAAGAGGATAGTTTTTGGGTCTTTCTTAATAAAGCCTTATAAAAATTTCAAGGGAAAAAGATTTTCAAAAATATTTTCCAAAAATGCAAGAACGTTTGGAGACAAATTCGATATTCCAGTAAAATATCCCAGATTAGCAGCTAAACAAACTCAAAGGGCTAATTTATGGTATGTCGTGCTGATGAGGATTATTTTCGAATATCCATTTTTGTTCCCTATCATTATATCAAGATTCGATTATTCAATCTAGCGAGATTCGATTTTCTCAGGAGGCAAAGGAGGCGCATTTGCACTTTCACTTCTGCACTTCAAATGTATGTATCAAAATTTCTGAAGTTGAAGTGGAAACGTGGAAGCATCAAATGTGCGCCCAGAAAGGTTATGATAATGAGAATGGAAGTTGGAACTTGAACTGTTAAGATAAACACTGTGATTTTTCCCAGCGTAAAAAAATTATTCAACATTTTTCTGGCTCTCCCTCGAACAACTATTGAAAGATCATTTAGTAATTAGTACGTTATTGAGACTTGGGCGGTCCACTATGTCTGAAGAGAGGTTGACTGGGCCTTGTACGCTTAGTGTGCATAGATTCTTTGTTAAAAAATAGTATATTAAAGTATAAGTGGATAAACAGGTCTTTAAAACACGCGCGAGTTTTCAAGCACGACGGCGTAGCCGAGTGCTTGAAATAGAGCAAGTGTTTTAAAGACCATTTATCCACGAATACTTTACGCTATTTTTTTTATTGGTTCACTTTGAAATCTAGTATTAAAATGGAAATAAGAACTAATAATGTGAAATGGTGTGAAATCAGTATACCTTTCGTTGTCATGTAAATGAGAAAAATGGATTAATTTGCAATCTGTCATTTTATTTGACGTAACAAATTACTCCTGTCAGATCAATAACCAATAGAATTCCCGGTTTTCAAATTTGTTGATGTTGGCATGGCAACTTTAAAACACGCGCGTTTTAAAAAGTGCGATTTAAACACGCTGGGGCGTGGTTTAAAAGGCTAAAATAGGATACCAATAAAAAATAGTATATTATTTTATGTGGCGGAGAAGTACAACTTTTCATGGCGCGCCTGTAATAGAAGGCAAGCCATGAAAAGTAACTTCTCCGCCAAATAAAATATGCTATTTTTTCTTCAAACTTCCGCCAAGGGATATTATTAGCGGCGTTCGTTAAATTAAACGTCATTGTCAAATAGGTATTTGTTTTTACGAATAGGTAGGTAAAAGTTCTGTTTCCTTGGTAACGGTATGAGAATTATATACATTCTTTTACCTCCGGCGGCGGAAAAGTGTTTCTATGACAACACTTTTCCCTCCGGCGGCGGAAAAGTAAAAGTAAAATCTGCTATAGCCATAAATGTCAAACTTTGGCGCTTACTATTCGGTCGAATAATGACATAATTTCTTGACGTTTGAAGAAAAAAAGAATGTTTTATGAATATCAAAAATAAGAAGTAAGTAATATTTCATTGCTTTTTTCTGATCAGAAATAGGTGAACATGTTCAAAGTTCAAAGTAAAATTAGGTAATGACCCAGCAAACAGAGTCTTATTGTGGGCATTATAGGTATGTCACAAGATAGAGACGTCATACACATGACATCATTCTACGTGACTTTACGACCGTTATGGGTCGTTACCCAAGTACAGTAAACGCCAAACAAAATCCGTTGCACGTCAGCAATCAGCTGATAATTGACGTCCCTGTCGTAAATGTAACGGCATAAAAATCGTGAAAATTCGACCTGTAAAAATTAATTTCATCAGAATTTTATGATCGCCACGTTGGTAACAATGGATTGTTTTCAACAACGTTGCCAATGCCAATTCCATAAGGTATCAATTTTGTAATGTTTTGTTGTAGTTATGTTTTGACTGTCACAATTTTGAAGTTTTGATTTTGTTTTTTATTTATTATAACTAAAGTTACGAGTGAACTGAGAAGTTTTATTTGCGTTACCTTCTTTTTCAATTACAATCTGGCAACATTGCTCCCAATCTACGTCACTCACTTTATATGACGTGCAACGGATTTTGTTTGGCATTCACTTTATATGCCTAATGTAATTATTAATCCAAAAATTATTTAACCACTTCAATATCCTCGCCGATCGGATAATTGCCTAAATTATTAATCCCAAGAATATGTTGTAGTATAGGTTTAATAGTTCGTTACTTAATTTGAAAAATTATTTTCTACGCTCCTAGTGGATTGGATCCTCAGCACACGTTGCACTTGAAAAATCCAGTACCTTTTGCTTCCTCCTTGACAATACAACATTTTGAAGACCAGTAATTTTTGTTGTTGTAAACCCTACCATTGTATCTTGGACTGATCTAGGTATAGGGGGCCTGCTCCTGTTCCTAGGTTTTGCTAAAAATCTGTTATCGTTAGATTGTGCGAAGTGCCGTCATTGGTGGATCGTTCAGTCGATTGTGCGTTACTGGAAGTAATTGTTGGATTTAGTTTAGATCATTTCAACCGCGAGTCGACCTCAATAACATATAATATTTGTGAGGTGTGAGCATGCTCCTCAAATATACATTGCCAATTTAACAGTGCCCCGACATTCCCCCACAATAACGCGAAGTAGTACCCTGATGACAATTTCTCGCAATACCACGACAATTCCATACAAATTGTACGAACAATTCCTTACCCTAGTTCATAGTTCCCTGTAAATTTTTTGAAAATTCCCAAACATTCTTGCAAGTTGTATACCCACGATTTGTCCCTCGGAAAATCTCGCAAAGATCTTCAGAAAAATTTCTCCCAAGAGAACTTTAGTTTAATAATTACTTAATATTCATATACCATACCCATAATAACACGGTTCCGAGTAGAGGTAAGTATATGTAGGTAAGTACTGTACTTATTCAGAAATTTTTTATGTAATATTACAATAATAATATTAATAAGTGCCTGACCACACCATGCGTTTTTGCCGGTCCCATTTCGACGGGATGAATCGTCATCCGTCCACACCATCTCGCGAAACCGGTCAGTCTGTACCGAACAGTACAGGAGGACCGTCGTTATGTTGCCAAAACTAAAACTAAAAAAGCTTCGGAAACGTACAGAAATATGAAAAAAAAATTGGCTATTTCCGGATGTCAATTACAACGTTTGATGCATTATTATTAAACATCAAACGTGTGGACATTACTAAGTAAGACACTCCATTCAGGAATCCCATAAGTGCGAGGAACGAGTAGTAGTTATTAATCTATCACGTGTTACATCCACTGACCTGATGATACAGGTCAGTGGTTACATCTCAAACATATTGGGAAAGTGGGTGGAGTATTCGGATTCAGGTGGGACTTTGTTTATACGTATATGGTGGGACCACAGATTTCTAACCATCACCTATGGTTAGAAATCTGTGGGTGGGACGTTGATAGAAAAGTTGACGTGTTTTGTTTAGTCTGTAGATGACGTGAGGGGATTTCGCCGTTTCGGTATAGGGTATGTGAAGCTGATGGCGGATATCGATATATACTGTAAAGGGTACGGGTATTGTGTAGAAGCATTGACTAAAGAGTTTTTTCTCAATCAACGGTAGAAGTCGAGTCGGTGAAGGAGTACGAGAATCTGGATACTGATAGTGTGAAGAAATCAAATCTTCATCTGTCGAAGTCCAACATTTCTCTCGTAGATTCTGATCACTATACAATCTTTCAACTTTTTGTCACACAAAGCAGGATTCTTGTGACCGGTTCGACCGTAACCTGATGCGGCCGTTTCTCACCGGTGTTACGCCCCGGGATGGGACTAGTGGCCGCGGCCGACCGGCCGCAGCTGGCCGCCGAGACAACTGGCCGCGAGATAAGTTGCTGCCGGGACAAGTGGTCGTCGCGTTGCTGCCAGTACAACTTGACTTCAAATAAATAAATGGCTAGTTTCATTTATTGAAAACAAACAAACACAGCATTTGAAACTTAAAAAAATGCCAAACCTAAACGTATATTGCCACTCAGGCGCTTCCGCGCTTAGGTTAGAGGAGGTAGGTTTAGTATAGTTTTTTTCAATTGATAACAGTCCCTCAAGATTAAAAGTTATTTTCGATTTTCGATTTGTATGGCGAATCCTTCCTACGGTGAATTTGATCAACGGCCAACTGTCCCGACGGCGCTGTTTAGAAGCAGTTGGCCGCGGCCACTTGTCTCGCGGCCATGTTGTCCTATCGGCCACTTGTCTCGCGGCCACTTGTCCCGCGGCCGCGGCGCCAGTTGTACTAGACGGTTACGCCCCGTATAATGTGGACGGTCACGTTGAGTCCCATGTGTTTTGCTCAATGAATAAATAGTGTCTTTATTCATTGGTTTTGCTCGTCCCGTCGAAACGCTACCGGTAAACCGGACCGGCAAAAACGCATAGTGTGATAAGCACCAAGCGTTTTACAATTATTCAGAAGGTAATAGTTTCTTTATTTTCTTGCGGCTCAGGTTTCTTGTTGACCCCCCCCCCCCCCCCCCCCCCCCCCCCCGCGGTCTACTGCCTTGACTTGAGGGGCAGGAACAATTTCCCGATGAATAATAATAAACGAAGTGAAATATTACAATTGAATATTAAAGAATAGTTTATTCACAAAATAGGTAAATACACAGCATCAAAATCATAATAGACGCGCTGTAATTTATTTATTGACAATAATAAAAATGTATAATAAAGTACCACAAGCATATAGTGCGATAGGTACACTGTGCCACAACAGTACCGCACTTGAACAAATAAAATATGTAATAAAAAATGGTGCCAATTTGGTAATTTCCAAGTAATTTCAACTTTCGGCTGTATGAAAATTGGGTTTTTGAAAGCAAATTAACCTTACTTAATTATTTAGTTTATTATTGTGAAACTTTCGCGCTAATCGCACGGTTTTAGGTCTCTTACAACAGAGCGAAATAGAAAAAGTTACTTAGGTACACATAATACCTGGAATTAGTTATTAATTTTTTTGAACTTGGCGGTTATTCTGGAGTTAATATGGAGGCGTAATTGCATACTTTTTACCAATGAACTGTATATTTTTACATAATTATTTGAAAATATTAATCAACGACATCTATTGGTTTACAATTATTATTGATTTTGATTTGAACTGCGAAATGTGAACATCTCGATCCGTTTGGTTCAGAATAAATTCGGCGAGTATTGTCGGTTATTGCCGATTGATGGCATTTCCGCTAAATTTGGAAAATTGGCGTAGGTATCTTATCCATAGAGTCATCGACTGTTTAGAAATTTAGATCGCAACCTCTTCGTACAATATTTGTGTTTAATAATATATCGAGTAGGGTGCTTTACTTGAAAATTACGATCGATTAAATTTTGCGCATGTAAAAACGAACGTCACATCGAGAGAGCGAGAGATATACAGGTTTATCTGGCACTGCAGTAGTTGATATGGCGGCACCTTTAGCCTGTACTCGTTTTAGTGACAATTATGAATTAAAAGAAGAGTTGGGCAAGTAAGTAGTATCCTATTTCTTGTTAGAATATGTCGTCCCTTACGTACAAAGTGGTGTGTCACTTCATTTTTAACGCAATTCGTATTCATTGGTTGTCTTGTCACGATATTTCGGCTACTATACTGTAAATTCTTAAAACGGAATATACCAAAATAAACTAAATTTTGTCTAGTGTTGTGTAAGTTTAGGTATAGTGTAGGCGTTTAATGAGGAAATTTTCTTTATTTAATACAATTCGCGTAGCCTCTTCTACTTACTTTTTGGGAACATTTTTGAATATCTGCATTGCCCTAGAAAATCAATAGACGGCTCTGCCCTGAACTCGATGACAGGTGGTTGTATCTTTAAAATTTCATATTTACCCATTAATAGATGTATCTGTGTGGTAGCTACCTATATATATCTTCAATTTTATTGATTATTACAACCTTCCAGTCTATATATTTCGTACCTACTTAACGTATACGAACAGATAAATTACCCAGTCTGATTAAAATAAAATATATTCATCTTTTTAACAGTTAACTCCAATTTTATTTATA